>JARDWD010000292.1:0-1426225 GCA_029034505.1 Ornithoptera priamus | reverse complement strand
TCAGTATCCATACTGGTACATACCAGAAACTACAACTTTATCGTTAAATGCACTGCAATGTACAATCATTTATTTAATTTGACAATGTACATA
Source organism: Ornithoptera priamus (assembly GCA_029034505.1). Lineage (NCBI taxonomy): Eukaryota > Metazoa > Arthropoda > Insecta > Lepidoptera > Papilionidae > Ornithoptera > Ornithoptera priamus. The sequence goes on along the minus strand of JARDWD010000292.1, from coordinate 1,426,132 downwards.
CAGTGAGGGGGGCAAACAAGGAACCAATAATTATTAAGTGAACACGGGGCTGGCTCACTGTGCAAAATCAAATCGCTATCGTCGGTGAGCGTGTGCGCGTGCGGCAGCGGCGCACGAGCGGCGGCGCGCCCGCGGCCCCGCAGCGCAGCCGCACGTGCCAGCGACCAGATGCGCGCGGTCACTGCACGCACACACATGTACGCGTTATTGCGACACTCAGCACCAAAACCCTATCGTCCCCTGCCCCATTATCCTCATGGCGACGATGACGATGTTGTTGAAAGAACGAAAGAAATTCTTCATTTCTCCAAAATCAATTATTTAATGTACAAAATAATCCACACACAATGTAATAGGACAAACATGGCATGCGTACAACATATGCACGCGCATGCGCACCCTCGGACGGATATTCCACGCGGCCACTTGATCGTACCCGCGCCTACCATTCTAGCTTAACAAACCACATAGCGTAGTATGTGAACGCGCGGTGGAAGAGTACCAGCAGCGAGCCCGAGCGTCCGGCACACGCTTTGCTGGTGTCGCTGGTGGGTGCTGAACAAGGACCGACAGCTACGTCCGCGTGACTTCATTTAGATAAAACAAGAGTCACACAACTGACTGCGTGGACTGCTATTGATACATTGTTTTATGACATAAAGTAATATAAGCCTATAGAAACAGTTCTTGACTACGTTCTGGATATGAGAGTGAAATCTTCATTTTTTGTCCAAAGTGACGCCCAGATACACAGCGCACCCACACATACACAAACACACACACACACACACGTATCCAACACCCACTTAAGATTCGACCCAGCCCAAGCAATGCACGTGAATTCCAGATTTGACTCCCGTATAATATTATATATTCCAATACTTTTCGGGACTCGACAAGTAACGAGTTACCGAGAATACAGTTCCTCCACAAGTAGTTTCCAATAGATTGAATGCGATCTGTGATACTGCGGATATGTGAGTGTGTGTGAGTGGTGATCCCCCCATGGTGTCATCAATCCCATCCACGAGAAAGTCAAATCGGCTTCCATCCGCGACCGCGGCGCATGACGCCTCTTCTATTGTAAATTTATTAGTTAATAAAGTTTTATTCTTTTTTCAAAAGACAATTCATTAATATCCGGATAATTCGTTATACCGGGCTGGCCGGGCCACCGCCGGACGCGGCCTGCGCGCGCACGCGGGACTCGAAGGCGACGCGCGCGCGCAACCCAGCCACCACGGCGCTGCACTCCGTGTCACCGTCTCCCTCCTGACCTACCGCGCTTTCCGCTCCCCTCATTATGTCGACGCGTTGTGACCACTCGCCGCCCGATCTACGCATAAGAATTTTTGTTTTATTTCATTGTAGAGTCAAAGTGAACGTGCGACTAATGCGACAGCTGATCGTTTACCGAGAGCAACAGTCGCGTAACGTACTTGCCGAGCTCCCGCACGTGCAGCGTGTAGTGCGTGCGGCGCGCGGCCGGCTCGGCGGGCGGCAGCCACGACACGCCGCCACACACCGCCTCGTGCGACACGGCCACCGCGCGCGCCGTCTGCACCGCGCCGGGCACTGGCCGCGTGCACAACGCACCGTTATATACAATATAAATGTACTTAGTCATTTAAGAAGTATGCCATTTTTACATGACATCGCGTACCGTCCTCACGCGTCGCGCAGCAGACAGGCGGCGAGACCGGGCCGTGCCCGAGGGCCTAGCGTGCGAGCATCCGCACCATGTAGTTGGTGCGCGGAGCGCGGTCAGCAGAGCCCATCGCGCCTCGCCGCCCAGGTCGCCCAGTGACATCTCTGCGCCCGCCCTGCCCCACACTGTGCACACCGCACCTCATTGTTATACTGCCTACTGTTTATACATTTCCAATGTGCTGATATAACGTGCGTACACGCACCCACGTGCGCACGTGCATACATCAATACGTAACGCAAAGCTTAGGACTCACTGGGTGCTTCGTGCACTGGCGCGTAGACGACGTCGAAACCCCGCAGGGCGAGGTCGGCTGCGCGCGGCGAGCCCCAGCGCACGCGCAGCGAGCGCACGCCCTCTGCCGCGCACGAGACGCCGCTCGGAGGTGCGTCGGGCACTGCGCGTGCGTCATTACGCAAATGTTACATATAAACATCGGTATTGAATGTCACGTTATATGTTACAAATGGAGCGAAGGCAGGGGTTGCGCGCCGTGTACCGACGCGAGGCAGAGCTTCTCTTTATATTAACAGAAACGAACCTCCGTCCGCCGTGGTGGCGTGCGCGGCGGGCGAGTGCGGGCCTGCGCCGGCCGCGTTGTACGCGCGCACGGTGACCGCGTAACGCGTGAACTCGCGCAGCCCGCGCACCAGCAGCTCCCCGCTGCTCAAGCCGCGCGCCACACCGCGCCCGCTGCGCACCCCCGCACCCTCTGCACCCTCTCGACGCTCTTCCTCGATGTGTCTCAGTTCCCGCCATGACACCGCGTAGCCCAGCAGATCGCCGTTCCACGTGTTCTGAGCGGGCGCCTAACATCACATTTACAATATATTAGGTCCTTACATATGAAATTAGCGTTTTGTCGTACTGACCACTTTGATTTGATATATCTCCTCTTTGGTTAAGAATTCCAAATTCAAATTTATAAATTTATTTAGCGGGTACATTTGACTTTTGAAAACAGTCATTCATTTGTTTTTTTTTTTCATTATTTTTTTCTTTGGCGTCGCTTATTACCGCACAATGCAAAACATGAAATAGCGATATATTTACGAGTAGGAGTTCTACCGTGGCACCAGTACCAGTGCTGCAGGACTCCAAGGATTAATGATGTGTAAGGCGCTGGAGTCGCAAAAGAAAGCACGGTACTTTTTTGGTTTCAACGTTTTCGTTTTTGAAATTTCGACCTTCATAACCAACCCCGTGTATGGCCGGAGACCAAAGTGGATAATGCATAGATTAAGGTTCCGCGGGAGGTTCTGTGGTGGGTTCTGAAACAACGAAGAACGAAGAGCTGAGAGAAAGAGAGGAGCTTATTTGTGCTATAAACTGTCGTTCTATTACACACACGGCCCACCGCTGGCGAAAACGACAGTTTCAGGGTCTTGGTAGTCCTACGCCAGGGGTCGGCATTAAACCCTTATCTCTTCCTTCTGGTAATGGATGCACTGATATCAAACATACAGGAGGAAATACTCTGGTGTATTGATTTTTGCCGACGACATCCTATTTGTTGGGAAAAATGAACGCGAGGTGCAGAGCAGGTTGGAAAAATGGCGAAATCAATTGAGAAGGCTGGGCTTAAGGTGAGCAGGACCAAAATTGAACTTTATTCTGTGACATCAGCGGTCCCACTAGCTTTTCTTTAATCGCTTTAAATGCTAACCATGCCAACTATACCAACCTGCTCCGATTTCAAGTGCCTAGGTTCTCATACAATGTGACGGCGATATTGATTGAGATGTGAGAAGCTGAATAAATGCAGGTTGGATGAAATGGCGATAGGTCACTGGAACGACTTGTCATCCATGAATGCCCCTCAAAGTTAAGGGACAGATCCACAAGTCGGTCGTTAGACTTGTCGTGTAATATAGAGCTGAGTTTGGGCCAACAAAGGTTCGGTTGAAAGGAGATTACATGTGGCCAAGATGCGATTGTTAAAATGGATGGATGGATGGATGAAATTAAGAATGAGTATGTTAGAGGAGATTTGAAAGTTGCTCCAGTGACAGAGAAATTGAGGAACAAGAGGTTAGAGTGGCACGGGCATGTTATGCGGAGGGATGAAGGACATATAACAAAGAAAGTAACGAGAATGAACGTGGATGGTTATACTCGTAAAGGTAGAGGAAGACCGAAGAAAGTGTGGATGGATTGTGTGAAATATGACGTGTGTAAGAAGAGTGTTAATTCAGACATGACGTCTGATAGAGGGATATGGAAGAGAAGTACATACTGTGTCGACCCCAAAAAGCTGGGGAAAGGACATGAGGAAGGAAGATTGATAATTATTACTCCACCTCCCCCACATTCGGTTATTACAATCGCAACATCCGGTATCCACTGACTAAATCGAAGTTACACGTACCGACCAGGATACGAGAAGCTCCTCCGTGTTCACCGGCTTTACGTGAACGTCTTGCGGAGACCCACTGGGAGCTGGTAAATATTAATTAGTTAATTATTAAGTTTTTACAACCACATTGCTGTCATTGGTGTTCGGTATAGGTTAGGTTTATCCATATCTATATGAGGGTAAGACGGACAACATTTTATTCGCGTCCCGCATTGGTGGGAATTAGAAGCTGTCACGTAGGGGTCGCCACGACTGTGTAGCGCTGCCCTTCGCGGGTGCATTGTTATCGCGACAGGGAGTGAGCTGCGCTGCACGTACGGAGTCCAGCAGCTATGGGACATCGATCACGCGCCGGGATTCTGAGACTTTATGACTTGAATCACCCGACCTAGACCTTTGACTTGATAACCAAGAAGCAAATGACAACCTGATTGCGAGTAGTAAATACATATGTAGTATAAGGTGAGCATTGAGCTGAATCCGGTTTGTATGGCAAAACTAGTTAATAAAGAATGTGCGGCGTACCTTCCTCCAAGGTAGTGAGGAGAAGCGGCGCGGAGGGTGACGAGCTGCCCACGCGATGGCCGCCAGCAGCCGCAGCTAGTACGCCGCCGCGGGGCGCACGCCGCGCATCGTCGCGCTCAGAGCGCGGTATACTTGCCGGTCAGGTTTACATTAATAATTATATTTCTGGTGTCAAAGCGATGTCTGATACAAGTGCGCAGCTGTCAGGCGTAATAATGTTACTGCGCACCCCTCGTCGTCCCCAGTCTTTAAAGTCAAGTTGAGCAGGTGCACCGCGTCGCCGCAGCCGGGCAGCGCGTGTAGCGACGCACACTGCGCGAAGTATCGTACGCCGGGCTCCAAACGAGCGCGCCACCGCACGCGGATCCAGCGTAAGCTGCTCCCGGCCAGCTGTACGGATAATCCCCCGTACAAATCGTAACTTTCGCAATAGTAATTTCTTCAAAAATTTTGTTAAATCACGTTTTGCTTTTGGTCTTTCTTCTTAATTCGTTAGGTTTTAGCACCCCGTCGACCCCCCCACTCGTTTTTCACCTCTATGTGAAGGAATTCTTTTTCTCGATACCCGTACAAATCGTAACTTTCGCAATAGCGATTTCTTCAAAAATTTAGTTAAATCGCGTTTTCCTTTTGATCTTTCTTCTTAATTCGATAGGTATTAGCACCCTCTCAACCCCCTCACACGTTTTTCACCATTACATAAAGAAATTTTATTTACGATACCCGTACAAATCGTAACTTTCGCAATAGCGATTTCTTCAAAAATTTATTTAAATCGCGTTTTTCTTTTGTTCTTTGTTCTTTATTCGATATGTATTAGCACCCCGTCGACCCCCCCACTCGTTTTTCACCACTATGTGAAAGAATTCATTTTCTCGATACCCGTACAATTCGTAACTTTCGCAATAGCGATTTCATAAAAAATTTTGTTAAATCGCGTTTTCCTTTTGATCTTTCTTCTTCATTCGATAAGTATTAGCACCCCGTCGACCCCCCCACTCGTTTTTCACCACTATGTGAAGGAATTCTTTTTCTCGATACCCGTACAAATCGTAACTTTCGCAATAGCGATTTCTTCAAAAATTTAGTTAAATCGCGTTTTCCTTTTGATCTTTCTTCTTCATTCGATAGGTATTAGCACCCCGTCGACCCCCCCACTCGTTTTTCACCACTATGTGAAGGAATTCATTTTCTCGATACCCGTACAATTCGTAACTTTCGCAATAGCGATTTCTTCGAAAATTTTGTTAAATCACGTTTTGCTTTTGGTCTTTCTTCTTAATTCGTTAGGTTTTAGCACCCCGTCGACCCCCCCACTCGTTTTTCACCTCTATGTGAAGGAATTCTTTTTCTCGATACCCGTACAAATCGTAACTTTCGCAATAGCGATTTCTTCAAAAATTTAGTTAAATCGCGTTTTCCTTTTGATCTTTCTTCTTAATTCGATAGGTATTAGCACCCTCTCAACCCCCTCACACGTTTTTCACCATTACATAAAGAAATTTTATTTACGATACCCGTACAAATCGTAACTTTCGCAATAGCGATTTCTTCAAAAATTTATTTAAATCGCGTTTTTCTTTTGTTCTTTGTTCTTTATTCGATATGTATTAGCACCCCGTCGACCCCCCCACTCGTTTTTCACCACTATGTGAAAGAATTCATTTTCTCGATACCCGTACAATTCGTAACTTTCGCAATAGCGATTTCATAAAAAATTTTGTTAAATCGCGTTTTCCTTTTGATCTTTCTTCTTCATTCGATAAGTATTAGCACCCCGTCGACCCCCCCACTCATTTTTCACCACTATGTGAAGGAATTCTTTTTCTCGATACCCGTACAAATCGTAACTTTCGCAATAGCGATTTCTTCAAAAATTTAGTTAAATCGCGTTTTCCTTTTGATCTTTCTTCTTCATTCGATAGGTATTAGCACCCCGTCGACCCCCCCACTCGTTTTTCACCACTATGTGAAGGAATTCATTTTCTCGATACCCGTACAATTCGTAACTTTCGCAATAGCGATTTCTTCGAAAATTTAGTTAAATCGCGTTTTCCTTTTGATCTTTCTTCTTTATTCGATAGGTATTAGCACCCCGTAGACCCCCCCCTCGTTTTTCACCACTATGTAAAGAAATTTTTTTTTCGATACCCGTACAAATCGTAACTTCCGCAATAGCGATTTCTTCAAAAATTTAGTTAAATCGCGTTTTTCTTTTGGTCTTTCTTCTTAATTTGTTAGGTTTTAGCACCCCGTCGACCCCCCCCCCCCACTCGTTTTTCACCACTATGTGAAGGAATTCTTTTTCTCGATACCCGTACAAATCGTAACTTTCGCAATAGCGATTTCTTCAAAAATTTAGTTAAATCGCGTTTTTCTTTTGGTCTTTCTTCAACATTTGATAGGTTTTTAGCACCCCGTCGACCCCCTCACTCGTTTTTCACCAATATTAGATGAAATTTTATTTTAGATACCAGTACAAATCGTAACTTTCGCAATAGCGATTTCTTCAAAAATTTTGTTAAATCGCGTTTATCTTTTGGTTTATCTTCTTTATTCGATAGGTTTAGCACCTGTCAACCCCCCCCCCCCCAAGCTTTTTTTTGAAAATTTCTGTAAAAAGCAGTTTCCTAACATAAGTGTAACGACATCAAGGGTATAAAAGGAATCGTGAAACACGAAAAATTTATCTTATTTTGTATCTACCTGCATCATATTCCGTATTTCGTTCTGCCCAGTGCTGTTCTAGCGTCCCCCACTCGTTTTTCATTATTTTGTGAGGAAAATTGTATTTCGATCCCCATACAAATCGAAACTTTTCAATAGCAATTTCTTGACCGTTTTGCACTTGTGCGTCACCTTGACCAACGCCGTAGACAGAAGAGCTTGATTATTGGAGGAGAACGAGATCGTTGTGCTGGTATCATTGAACATAGAGGGAGCCTTCGACAACGCCTGGTGGCCTGCTATACGGTGCACACTGGCGGAGACTCGCTGCCCCGTCGGCCTGCGGCGCCTTGTCGACAGCTACTTTAGCGACCGCAATGTACGCGGGGGCGGAGTGCGCCAGAGAGAATATTACAAGAAAGGCAAATGCGGTACTCGCCGATATTCACGGTTGGGGGTCCGAAACAACCTTAGGTTCGCACCACACAAAACTAAGGTGATGGTGCTAACCAATAAGCTGAAGTACGACAACCCAATATTGAGTATGGATGGAGAGTCCCCATGTCGAACTCGTGAGGTTCGGATACTAGGCCTCATAGTTGACGATACGCTCACGTTCAACACGTACGTGAAGAACGAAAGCAAAAACGCCCAAGGGCTCTATCGTCAACTGTGCACAGCCGCAAAAGTATCGTGGGGGTTGAACTCGGAGGTGATCAGAACGATGTACCTGGCGGTGTTGGAGTTGATCATTCTGTATGCAGAGAGTGCATGGGCGCCGGCGGCTAAGAAGCTGCTGGTCCGAAGGCAGCTCGATGCGGTTCAGCGTGGCTTCGTGTAGAAAATTGCGCGAACGCACCGAACCGCGTCTTTGCACTTAGCCCTAGTACTTGCCGGGCTGCTTCTGGACCTTCGGGTCCAAGAAGCGGCAACTTTATTTGAGGTAAAGCGCGACCACTCTCGGGAAGTGCTAGGAAACCGTGAGCTGGGGGTTCCAGCCAGCTATCTGAGACTACCACACCTGTCTGAACAGATTGGTGTGGAGTTTTCCTGCTTGGGGACAGTGCGGAGGAGGTCCAACTTGCCGCCTCGGCTGCCGACTCGGCCATTTATACCGACGGCAGCCGCATTGACGACACGGTGGGTGCGGCGATCAGCGTTATGCGGAACTCCGCAGAGTAACTTACAAAAAATTCAAGTGGGGCAACTTCTGCACCGTAGACCAGGCAGAGCTGCTGGCATTAGTGGAAGCGACAGAGTACGCGGCCAGCGGGTCAGCGCAGTCATGCGCAGTACTCAGCGACTCGAGGTCCGCTCTTGATACATTAGCAAGATCTGACACCCTTTACCCTCTGGCGCGCCGAGTAAAAGAGAATATAATAAAAGCGTGGGCAAAAGGGATGAACGTAAGGTTATTTTAGGTGAAGGCGCATATGGGGATGGAGAGTAATTAAAGGGCGTACCAACTGGCCAAGGAAGCAGCCCTGAAGGATAAATGAAGACCAGTATACGAGGACTGCCCTGTTTCCTTCTTCAAGCGTCAGCTCAGGCTGAAGATGCTTGACGAATGGAACAGGAGGTACATGCAAGGTACGACGGCTTCAACAATGAGGATTTTCTTTCCAGACGTGGCGTCGGCATACCGGCCCCTTCGTCGATTACAGCTCAACACAGTCTTGGTCCAGATGTTTACTGAGCACGGGGAATTCTCCGAGTACCTCCATAGGTTCAAGCTCAAGGAGAGTCCCACGTGCCTCTGTGACCCAGCGGTGGACCAGACCGTGATGCACATCATCACTTCCTGTCCCTTGTATGGGAGAAGAAGAATGGACTTGGAGGTGGAGCTAAACAAGCAGCTCAGCAAGGAAGCCGTTCCTCCCTGATGAGTGAAGACGTAAGTCGCCAAAAATTCCTGGATTTTTGTAAAATCGTACTAGCTGATGTAATAAAAAGAAATATTGAATAAGTAAATAAATTAATGAACCTAAAAATTGGCTATGTAAAAATGTAAAATATAAATAGGAAGGAAATGTAAATGTAAAGTAAAAGATTAAAACAAAAGTAAAAGTAAAAATAAAAATAAAAACAATAATAAAGAAGGAGAAGAAGAAGATAGAACAGATGACAAAGGAATGATTGTTACAGGGTACACTACGGCGACGGTCTTCACGATCGGGAGGTATGGAAGAAAGAATTGGAATGGAGTATGAATGAGAACAAAAGTATGAAAGATGAGTATGGTAAGTTAGATAAGAAATAATGGTAGAAGAGTATGTAGGAACAAATGTAAATAATAATTAGATGTTAAGTGATCTGTAAAAATAGGCCCTGACCCACAATACGCAGAGCGAATGAAAAAAAACAAAACCTAACCTAACCCGACCGGCCGACCAAATAAAGTTGATCAAATCATATCTGCTGATATTCCTTATGTACAAGTCTATCCAGGCTTGCATGAAGTTGTTGAAAACATGACTTATGGCTCATTTAGAAATCCAAATGAACATAAATCAGTCACAGAGTCAGACTTTAAGCATTTGCGGCTTTAATCGAGAAAACCCATGCTTCTCTCATGGAAAGTTGCATGTTGCCTGCTCTTTCGTTGGGAAAACTTTAGCTTTATTTGTTTACGCGCCAAGTGATTAAACAAAAAATATTGTTTACCATATGTCATTAGAATGAGTATCATCAAATTTATAAAGTATTGCAGTATTTAATTGAAAACTTATTTTTGTAAATAATCGTCGTTTATTCTTGTTATTTATGTGTCAAATAAGGTGATCACTCGGACAAACGTTATAATTATTTAGTTTTTACTATTTACTTTAACAGAACAAAGCCTGTCCGGGCAGCTAGTAATAAATATAAATAAACATACCAATACTTGTTTCACTCATAAAAAATTTATGTTGCCTTTACAACAGCATTTCACTTCAAACGTTTGTTTCAAACGAGTTTTTAATTCAAATGAGAACACCAGTTTTAAATGTTGTGCTTCATATCCATTTAAAAAAAATTACAATTGATTTAAAAAATGAGAAAAAGCTGTTTTTACTGTCTCTTATTATTTTTAGCTAAACTTACTATCGCTGTTTATACAGTACAAATGGAAAATGAAGACAGAATAAAACATTTGGAATTAGAGAAAAATAAGTTACATCGAGACATTAAGGCAGCGATCGACGACAGCCTGCGCACGTTGCAGAGCACCAACGACACCGACGCCGAGGAGGGCATCCAGCATCTCGAAACATTAAAGATGCAAATTCAGGAAATAGGTGAAGATGCGAGCGGCCTATTTAATGACACACACAATCGTTTCGAATCCAATACAACTAGTGAGGAAGCGGAGGACAGAGATCATTACAATGACACTAAATCTTTGAGGAATTCAAGGCGATCACGTAAAAAAAAACATGGTGGACCGGATGAGCTGGATGAAATCTTCGTGTACAAGAATTATAATAAAAAAAAAATTAATCCGCAAAAAGCAAAGCTCATGTTAGACAACCGTTTAATCTTAGACAGAAAGCTTAAAGAATGGATTTCAAAGAGAAAAGAGGAAAGGTTGCGTTTGAAAGAATATCTTGAAAAAAAGAGAATTAATTTGTTGGCGAGCGCTACCGAGAGGTGTCCTCGATTCGGTCTCGGTAAAAAGAAGAAGAACAAGAAGGAAATCAGAAGCGGTAAGAAAGAACACATCGCGATGTCACCCGGCGCCGAACAGCCGGACGTCTTGAACGTCGCGCGGAACCTGAACGCGGACAAACGGAAGTACCCCTGCTGCAGAAAATGTTGCAAGAAATCGTATTTAGGGTGTTTGTAATTTGTTAAAATAAATAGTTTTAATTTTGTTCAGATTCTTTAATGTAACCTGCGCCGTCATCGAAAAGCAGCATTACTGAGGTAGATATGATTTTATTCACATATAGACAATTTAACTGGTTGTCCGGGATAAGCTACTACGCGACCACCACGAGAACCACTAGCACGACACCTACTCAGTTGACGTCCGTTTCTTTCCGTCGCATGGCCGTTTATTATTTTTCATCTTATATGTAAACTCGTGCAGTACATGCATTGCACATGTTAAAGGTACCATGCATGTAAAAACATGTTTTGAAGAATATTATCCGTAGTTATAAAATTTTATTGTAGACCGTAAAAGTAGCTATGAATTTGTTGTCGAAACTTCTGTGCTTCGCCCGCTGCTCGCCATTGTCACCCGTCTCCCGTCGCCCGCCGCCCGCCGCCCGCTGCTCGCCACTTGTCGCCCGCCGCCAGCGTGCGCGGCAACAAGTTAGCTTTATTGAGCCATTATCAACAACCGAATAAGATTTAACAGCCTCGCGCTGGCCGCTGTGACGATTACTTTCACAGAACAAACATTGAAAGGAAACAATAACTCCGCGGGATGAAGGAGAATGTGAGTGTTTCTGTGTTTATACTACAAGCCAACATTTACACGATTTTATATAAATAAAACTTGCTTTGGAAATGTGTAGATAGGCTCTATAAGACTATTGTGAACGACGACTACATATACTTTTGTAGCGCTTAGGCTGTGAGAAATTAGTTTCGATGCTCCTTGCGCCCCTGCTGCGTCACCACACCATGCAGTTCGTCTCCGCGCTGCGGACGGCACTCCGAATACGTGATAAAACAAACGAAGAAGAGACAGAGGGAGTCGTTGAAATCTGTCATATGTTATTTTCTGTGTGACTGTATATTACCTTGGTGACTGCCGCGCTCCTTTAGTTGTTCTGAACCTCTTCATAAAGAAATATTATAATATAATATTTGAAGGCCGGGCCGCGGGCGTCACGTTCGCACATTAACGATAATCGAGTAATGTTACTGTATACTGTAATTTTACCTGTGTTGCTAATATAAAAAAATATTTTACATTGAATTAAACAAATTCTATCTTTATTAAAAAGTCACTTTAATCATTTCTAAAATATATCTCCTTTCTCTTTCGTTTTTCATTCTATAAATTAAAGAAACCAACTGTACAAAAAATACTCCTGTTTTCTGCTTCCCGCCCCCACAATGTATTTAGCAAATTTTCTTACAAATTACCTAGAACGCAAAAGAAAATTCTATTGAACTAATAAAAAATAAATGCTAATTTGCATCTAACTCGTGTCACTCGTCACGGATCTCCAGTTCTCCATCCCGTCGCAGAATAATATACTTTTGTGCCTTGTTGGCCGGTATTGTGTATGTTTATTTTTTTCTTCATTCTCTATTGTGTTTATTGTAAGTATGGATTTATTTTTTCTTTTATGATATTAATTAAGTACTTTAATTATTAATATTATTTGTACATATACATTATATGTATATTAGAATATGATATAATGAAATTTTGGAGATGATCCAGGAGATGGCGCCGTTTCACTTTCTAGGCCCTACTAATTTTCAATGGGACTTAAAAATCGAAAATGAAGTGGTTCTTATAATGGGCAAAGTGTAATTGTTTTTTTTTTCTTGTATGATTAAATGATTAATTTCATTTATACCGCGTGTAAACTCACCGTTTTAATTTTGAAAATGAATAAATAATGACAAATTATGACGGCGTCATAACTAATAACACGCGCACCGAGCGCAGGCGCCGCCGCCGGTCGTCGGCGCGGGGTGGCAACTGCTGAAGTTAAACATAAATACCTACTGAATTAAAAACGTTTAAAAAAAAACCGTTTGATATTTTAAATAAATTACCTTTATATGGCCGAATTCAAATGTTATAAGAAGTACTTTAGAGATAATTAACAGTGTATGAATATTAAAAGGATGATGCGTTCCCTTACAGAACATTTTTAATCTGCTGGCGGCGATACTGACGTCGACGAGTGCGCCGGAGCAGCCCGCCGCCCACGGTGAGCCGAGCGGAGCGCGCGCGCTGCGCCGCGCCGCGCCGGGTTTAGGTTTCTATACGAATGTACTCTTATGCTGCTTCGATGCTGCAGCGTGACGCCAAATATAATCGAAATAATGAAATAATAATTTTTACATAATTTGCAGAATTGAAGGCAAAAGAAAAATCTTCCTCGCTGGTAGAGAATCTTAGGCGCCAACTTATGAAAGATAATTATGATTACATGACGGATGAATCGACGACCTTGGCAATCAAACACACCACTATCCAATATCACAAAGAAGAGTTCGGGGATCACACGGTGGACAGAACAAAATCATCTAAAGAAAATCACAACACATACAAACGTACCACAATTGATATCCCGTGGGGATTTGATAAGCAATATGTAAGAAGTGATAACAATCCCGCAAACCGTACCAAATCTCAACCGACCGGGGACCGCCGCAAACCTATGATGTTTCATAACAATTCTAAATATCTCGTTCCAATAGAAAACAGAAAAAAACTAGCAACAGCAGGAAGGGAGAAAGCGATCTATGAATATGACGACACTAAAAGCCGCAGAAGGCATAATAGTGAATATGTTTTGAAGGAAACGGCTCCTGCAGGTGAAGAGCTCGTACAGATTGAAGATCGAAAATTTGACAGTAACACAAGCGCGGCAGATCGGACGGTGAGGTACAGCATGTTGAAGGTAAGCGAAGAACGTTCAGTTTTTTTAAAAAAAAAATACTATCGGGCACTAGGGTATCTAAAGCGGTATTACAAAGGAGTCAAGCAGCGGAGACTCGATAGAATATTCGATTCTTATCCACTCGTCCTAATAGTTCAAAGATTTTAGATGACTACAATTACAGCAACGACGAGGCAGAGGAATCATCAAATGTTTTAGTTACTACTAGAAAGTTCACATTGATTTTTCAGAAGTTCGCGCCAAAATAACGCGGCTTGTATCGATTGAAGGTGAACGCTGGCAGCCGGCGCAGCGCCCCCGCGCCTCGCCTCGTCAAGGAAGAGAAGAACAACGAGGTGTCCATCGTGAACCTCGGCGAGGGTCCGCTGCCAGAGTTCCGGCTGCCGGACGCTCGCCGGCAATACATGCGCGGCCTGTCCGACGCACCCGACAGCGAGCTCTCCGACGCGCCCAACGCGCCCGATGTCCCCGACGCGCCGCCGTTCAACTCGCCAGTCGACCTCGAATAATAAGTCCGCCGCACCCGTCGCTCAAACGTTAAGGAAAATGTCCAGGAGTTGTTATACGAGCACTCGGCCAATGTTTATATCATATTTTATAAGACAAACGTCACCGTTCACGCTTCCAGCACCGCACGGATAGAGGGCGGCGGGAGTGGTGGCCGCCAATGTTTCTGATTTATATAAATGACGTCTTCATATTTATAAAGGTGCCTAGGTACCTCCGACTATTGTCGCCCATTCCTCCGTTCGCTGAACCTTTGGTGAACCCCGACCAGACCATGTCTCGTTTCTGTGCCGTAGCACACAAACGAGATATGCTACGTTAAATAGGAAGTTGATGAAGATCTCAAAAATGCGTCTTCGAATACAAGGAATACGTGCCGCAGTATTACTTGATTGCTGAAACGATTCTCCGCCCGCCGCCTGCCATCCGTTGCCCTTCGCCCTTCGCTGTGGCTTATTATCCAAGTCCCGGGCGACGTGAATTTCTTGAGACATCACGTGTCCCACACACGTGTATGTGGGACACGCTTGCGAGGAACGCGTGTGTGGGGGACACGCGTGCAGGGAACGTGTATGGGGGACACATATGCGTTCCCCGCACTGGTGTCTGCGGGACGCGGGACGAAGCATATCGTGAAAGACGCGATCGTTTATGTAAAATTTATTTTATACACGCTCCAGTCGCAAAGTGCGTGCAGCGCCTGGTCGGTTGGCTCCAGCACCCGCAACGCTTCGCCAGAAAGCGTATCGCTCTTTGGCGGCGCAACCTTTTTTTTTATGGTGATGTTTGCGCCGCAGTTTTATTGACAAGTATAACGGCATCATAGGACTTAAGGCTTGCGGATCTCGTGTCCGCGAGCTAAACTGCGGCGCGACCATCACGTTTTTCTGTAATAAATAGTGGGGAACCCATTCGCTCAACTCGGATCGTGGTCAGGCTCCACGGATCGCAAGTTAATTCTAATTTTTTAAACTTATTAAATAATTATAAAGTAATAATTATACAGTGGAATAAGTATAGTTTTACTATTTTCAATATTGTTCGACAACACCTCCATAGTAATAACGGCGACCTCTTAATATATACCAACAGGAATATAGTAAAAAACGCTCGGGCGTATGCAATACTGAGGACGACGGTTCATAAAAACGGTGATGGTGACGGTGACGGTGACACACAACATAGCGTTTTTAAATTTGACTAACGCATTGCCTATCACAATCCCCATTCAGGATCACGAGCCGATGCAAAGCTTATATTTGGAACGCCTGACAGATTCGTTTTATCTATCTATATATATATATACACGCATATATATATATACGTGTATATATATTCAAGAGATTTCTACCTATTTAGTGACTCTTCACGATATGTTTTTTTTTTTTTTTCTCCGCCAGATGTGGTCCTGGCGGCAGTGTAAGAATACACTCTTCGATGTCGTCCTCTGACATAATCAGAGACCTTATTTGCGATAGTTATTGATGTTTATCCATATATTTAATTAGTTATCTATATATATAATCACGATATTATCGGATCCTTAAGGCCTGGAAATTTTAAATTTAGTAGGAATATTCCCTATACAGAGTTGCTGGTACGATAGCGATGCAGCTAAGAACGGATCTTGGTTTTGCATTTTATTTTAGTTATGTATCAATAAAATCACAAATATTAAAACACAATTTTTCTTGCACAAATTTACCGAAGGTCTCCGTTGTCAGGGCCCTGTAGTTTCAGGATAGTAAGAATAGGACTAAAGTAAGGGTAAGGGTGGGGGCCCTTATCGCTCAACAAACAGATTTGCGTGACACAGGGTATGGCTCAGCGATGGTGCTTGGACGGTTTGGCCCTTCCACAGAGACGTGTTCACACAAAGTGTACAGGTGCGTTCTGTAGGAGATCGCGAGGTCTCTCTTAATGCACTAATGCAACCCACCGAGGGAGTTATAGTTAGTAAGAATCACACATAACCTTGATGTCCCCCATAATCACTGTATCATCCGATTTCCCCCCGGAACCAAAAAAAAGTGCATTGCCGTTGACCACCTAGGTAGGTACCACCACCCAGCTGCTATTTCTACCACCAAATAGTAGCGCGCAAATATTGCTGTGTTCCGATTTGAAGGACGCCGAAGCTATTGTGATTACTGAGGTAACGAGATAACATCTTGTCTCAGGCGACGAGCGCAATGTGGTGCAATATATATCATCCTAACTAGCGCCGCGTTGTTATGGAGGAGCGTATCTCTTACCATTGGGTGAACGTCCCGCTTGTCACGTCGCTTAATTGAATAAAAAAATGTATCTGTAACTGCTAGCTTGTCAAGTCCCCTTAGTAGGTAGCCCCTAGGCGAAAAGTAATACAAGTCATTATTTTACGAGTAAGTGTTCCTTATGTAAAGAGTCACTTAGATAAACTACTGTTTAGGTACAGTTGGTTAAACGAGCATAACAGCCCTAACATCTAAGTCGTATGCATTGTAAAAAGGACTACAACAGGTGTGCCAGTGCAAGCGCACGCATTGCAATGTTCTATGTACTCCACGCCGTAGCCAAGTGAAGTGAACATCCGAGAACATATTCTTCGCTTTGCAAACTGTAAACCGAGTGAGTGCTGTAACTTTAAAACATTTATTAGACGTTACAAAATGTTTAAATTAGAGAATTATGTAAACTTTTTATTTATGCCTAAATTTTAAATGACATTTGTATACATATAACAATAAAGTTAACGCTCCGCAATAAAGCGATGTATTGCACAAAAGTGTTGCGGCTGGTGCTCGGCGGCGCGGTGGTGGCCGCCTGCGCAGGTTCGTCCATATTTTAACCTTTTTTACAGATCCAGCAACGAGACCGCTCTGTTCCTGCACCCGTTCTCTGAATTGATCGGTACCAACCGAGCGCCCGCTTTTGCCAATAAACAGTCGTATGCAAACATTACTGTTTCGGTATGAAAGAATCTGTAACCGGTAAAGTTACTGGGGGATAGAAGCTTAAGATCTTATGTCTCAGAAGTAAGGGCCAAATATGCAGCAGTGTATATATTATTATAACTAGAGCCACGCCGCCCACCGTCAGCTCAACATCCCACTGGTGCCTTCATCCTGCTAGCAACATTCTCTTTGTGTCGTATAAAAATACCAAAAGCTCTTAAAGTAATCTATCTACATGGGATCTCATACTGCAGAACACCCTGATAACGTCAGTAAGCGTTTTGATATTCATGTTTAACTTATTGTATCTATAACAGCCAATTTACGTCCCCACTGTTGGGGCACAGGCCTACCCTCAATATGAGGGCGATAAGGTCACAGTCACCACTCTGCCCAATGCCACTTTACACGCACTTTAGAATAAATTCTAATTCATGTGCAGATTTCCTCGCCATGTTTGTATTTCGCTGTTGTAACTAAAGTTCACAAACGTACACAACTTAAATATTAAAGTAATTAATACATGCCGGGATTCGAATCCGCGTATAAAATGTTGAAAGAATAGTTAAATGTAAAGAACCTTTAATACACAGCGGACACCAGCTCAGGCGGTGCGGAACAAGCACACGCGCACACGCGCGCCGGCGCTAGCACGCACGCGCGCGCGCACCACCGCACGAGCCTGCACGGACGCACCCGCACGGGCACGAGCGCACACAAACGCACGCACCTTGTCATCGGCGCGCGCACTGCAGCCGCGGAGGCAACAAATAAGCATAATGATTTCATTTTACTCGTTAAGAACAACGACTCAAAAAAACATGTGCGAAATATGATCGTCAATAAACACAACGACGACAGATTGAGCACATACAATCAGCTCAGGTCGGCGGCACCGCAGCCCGCAACCGCACCGCCGGCAGCGGCACTGAGCAGAACTAAACCTTCCCTCGAAACGGGAGCCCAGCGCGCGTCACCGGCGCGGCTGCGGACCACTCGACCCGTGCATAGAAAGACTAGCTCCGCGGGCGTGCAGCGCGCGCGCAACGGGCCGACGCGCGGGAAGGGGGCGCGCGCCGCCCGCCCGCCCGCCGACATACTGGACATGGCCCCGGCCAGAGGCAACCGCGTCAACGCCCAGAGATTGAAGGTAACCATTACGTGAGCACGCGCAGGTGCAGGTGAGAGTGGCCTCGCCGTCACTCCGACTTCAGACAGATGTAATATACAAGCTTAAAATACTCACTCCGTAGACTCGTTAGCAGTTTTGTTACGAGTGCGTCGATAGTTGCAACGTGGGAAGCGGGAGTCCTGCTGCGGAGCCGTGTTGCGGCTCTCACTGTTGCTACGCATGAAGCATTTTCGCATTCAACGCAATGAGAGGGGTGAGATGTTCAGCTGATAATGAAAGATACACCCGTTCATATCGATGCGACTAAACAAGCAAGATGTTAAGCCATTTACCTAAACAATTTCACCCGGTACAGTTACGTAGAGCAGCGCACGTCAATAGGCGGAAGTAGTACACGATAACGCGAACTTCTCGCTCCCGATAGCCAGGCGTGCATAGCGACTGCTGCGACTTTGTCGTACTGCGTGCACCCCGTGCGCCCCGTGCGTCGTGTTTGTGTGGAATGCGCATAGTTCATACGCATCATCGGTCATAGACAAATGCCCAACGACACGCAATACACAGCGGAGCGACGCGCGGCAAGAGAATTTCTTTATAAATAATTTTAGGGAATATATTATTAAGGTTTATTGATGTTTTGCATGTGTGACAACGACGAGAAGTGTAAGCCTTTAGTTTAACAGTGTTCAAACACGATCATCAATGTTAATGCCAAACTCTTCTGCAGAACACCGTGAATAGAGACGAATGGCGCGTGCTATACGTATTAAGTTAAGGTGATTACTGGACATCGCAAGTAATTCCGCTCCTATAATTTGAAATAGAACGTCAATTTTCTCCTAAAACATGCAATACTTTGGTGACATGGGACCGTGCACGTGCAGGGCCGGCTGTGTCAGCAACATGTGCTGCTGCCAGAGGGGCCCAAGTACGACGGTGCGGGGCGCGCGTATCTCGCGGCGCACGCCGGCCCCTGGCCCTTCGCAAGCACGCGTCGCCCGCACCTGCTGCTGCCCAGCTGCTGCAACTGCTGTAAGAAGTCAGTGCTTGGCTGCGAATGACGCCGCTCGTGATCTCACGCACGCGTCATGGAAGGCTTCTTCGTGTTTAATAGAAATATCTGGACTGCCGTTAGCTTCCCCTCGTACTTTTTTACAAATAGATACCTATTTAGGTTTTGGAATAAAACTTCTTCAATAGCTTGGTTGCGTGTAATGAAAGAATTTTACAATTTTTAACATATAATACTTCTACTTATCAACGTATCGGTTCACGTGCTACAATGGTGGCAGCGACGCGCGGTGCTCTCAATGCGAACAAACATCCTCATGCGCGGTCCAATAGATGTCCGTACGATAACGGTGAAGTTAGCAGCGAGTGATACGTAGACGTGCCTCCCGCCTTTAATTAAACTGATAGAGAAATAATACTATACATATAATGCTACGGATGTGTCACTGTCGTCACTTTACGGCGGTGTAGCGAAGCTGCGGGAACTATTCGCACAGCCCCGCGACCCCGCCAGCACCGGCTGCAGTGCAGTGCCTACCCGAAGAGAAACTTTCCCTCATTCCACCTCTGTAAGAGCGCACTGAAATATACAGCGCGCCTACTTCTTTTTGGCCTCTTACCGTCATCTGGACAACGGACGCCATCGAACCTGTCAGCCAGAAGCAATGAGAGCCAAAAGAAAAACTGTTCTGGCTCCCTGCGGCGGATCTGGTCTTGGGCTGCGCCGTCAATCGTTACACGGCCGCGGAGAACAGCGAGAGCGGTGGAACGCGATACCGACACCTCCCCCGCCGCCCCGCTACCGCTGCCGGCACACCTCCGAGGTGAGCTTATGTAAAACATCTGAAGCGGCTATCTCGGGACGGCCCTACGCCTCGGGCCGGCCAGGTAGGCTCCGCTTAGCTCCACCGCGGGTGACCAAGCCACGGCTACCGAGCTTCACCGCCACGGCAACGCGGGAAGCCTGTGGCAACAGTGACAACAACCTGACAGAGACGCAACACGCGTCCGGTCGTGTGGTGCACAAACGATCAGCTAGACACACTGAAAGTATTTACAGTATTTTTATTTATTATTTCACCACGCCTCTTTAATAGTACGCATGGATTATCAATTATTACAGCAATAATTTATCATTTATTGCATGTCCGTCTGACGTCGCAGCAGTATATACAAAGGAATGGGATATCCTGGCCCGATTTGCATTTAGAGATGCGCGTGACTCGGCTATATAAGCGTTCTATTAACGAAATATTAGTTGCAACCGATCTAATCAATATTTTGAGAAAATCAAAACACGCCATTTAAAAAAAAATAAATATAAACAAATTTACCGTTCGCTTAAGCAGACTCTTAGTAAGGACCAGTACGGTTTTACAATTGCTGCGTCAAACCTCATTATCCTCAGGAATAACTTTGTTCACATACTGGTGTACACCGACTTAAAACATTTAACTGAATTGACCACCTCATTGAATGGCCCAAACTGTTAAAAAAAAACGAAGTATGGTACTACATTTTCAAAAGAATTTCATCATATGTTTAACACGATTCTAATTAAGTTCCGATTTCAAAGTACTATAATCATCATCATCAACCGATAGACGTCCCCTGCTGGAGATAGGCTATACTAAATACTATAATAAATAACATAAATTTTAGTACACGTCGAAATGCTCACGAATTCATATGCTTAAGCAATCAATGACCTCAATGAAACAACACTCCTTCATTCAGGTGTCCTTTAATCTTAACGTATTAACATATGCAGCGCAGTGCCATCTTGCGGCCGTCCCAAAGCGCCACCTTGTGACCTTTTCAAAACGTCATCTTGCAGCCGTTGCACAGCGCCATCTAGTGGCCATCCCATAACGCCACCTTGCGACCACCTCACAGCGCCATCTTGCGGCCCTCTATAGAGATCTCGACGGCGCGGCGCGACCCGCTTTTCATGCGTTTCTGATCGATGAACTTCTTCATCTGTTTCTCGTAACGCGTCATTTTCTTCTTGCTTACCTAAGTAAAAATGTTAATAAATAAAGTTAAAGTCAGATACATTCATGTTGAACGCGGCGAACTAGTCAAATCTCGCAATACGAATGCTTCGCGCCATTACTCAAATAAGTCAAATGTCATCAATGTATAAATGTAATTAATTATAGATATACAAGTTGAATTTAAAAAAAAAATGTTTATAATTATAAATAATTCCAGGCAACCAGTGCTAGGTTGTTGTTAAAGTGGTGCACGGGACGTACCCGTGACATGTCCGCATCGCACGTGGACTTGGGGCGTACTACGTAGTCCTTGTTGGAAGGCATAGGAACGCGTGCGCGCGACACCCAGCCCGGCTCACCAGGCCGCGCCGCCCTGTGAACGCGCGCCCCCACCCAACATACAGGTACAGTATAATAATAGTCCGAAGCGTGGTAAAATAATTTTGTTGAAACACTTGTCGATCCTCCCTTGCAAAAAAAATAAATCTAAGTTTTAATGTACATATGTTACTCTACTATTATTTTACTACTTATATCTGCATTTTATCCTAATTACATACTCATTGACAAATTGGCCTCGTCGAAAGTTGAAGCGTGCGTGCACCAGCGTTTATAAAAAACACTGATGCGCCCACATGTGTCAGTAGTGTGTAACATCATCATCATCATCATCATCATCATCAACCGATATACGACCACTGCTGGACATTGGCCTCCCCCAAAGATCTCCACGCCGATCAGTCACATTTACAACTTAACTTATATTAATTTCAAAAAACTCGCTGTCAACAATAACACGTGCTGCTGTACACCATGCATATTTATATTACCTAGTATGTAACGATCCCGTGCAATCGGAAGAAACTATTAAGCGCAGGGTTGACTTACCGGTCCGCGTCCGGCTGCGCGGCGTGCGGCGCATGCGCCGGGTGCGGGCGCGCGGGCGCTGCACGGCGCGACGGCCCCGCCTCCTCGCGTCGGCGCGCACCCGCCATCGCTTCATCGCGCGCCTGCCTCTCCTCGCGGGTCATCGCTGCGCGTAGACAATGTTTTATTTATTACTACCAGTACTACTACTACTACTACAACTACCGAGCGTGCCTTCAGCGATGCAAGTGACGCAGGCACTAACCTTTAAAGTCGGTCGATAGGTTGAATATGGGGCGCGCCCATTCGGAGATGAGCCGACCTGCGCGCTCGCGGTTGGCCTTAGTCTCCTTGGGATGCTTGTACAGGTACATAACTGCCTTGCCGATGCCAGACTGCTTGAGCAGGGACTTGTCAATCGACGGGAACTGACAACATACACACCAAATCTAAAATATTACAAATACACATATCTCCACCCTGTCCACTGGACACTATCGTATAGCTAGTTGCACCTTCTGTTACCAGGTAGTAAACATGCGAATGATCATCATCACTAGATGCCCTGTTCAAACTAAAGTTTGGGGATCGTTTTTGTCATTTTTTACTGATAGTATTTAAACCCGGTCCATGTCGTCAAACCATATCTTGCGCTTTCAAACATGCGAATGCTTCTGTGTTACGATTTAAACGGCGCCATGTAATATAATCATGAGAATGAAACGAATTCGTTAGTCTCTGTCTAAAACGATAGTTAACCATTAAGTTATTCATTTCGTTCGTTTTATTGATAAATACTCTATAACCTCGCTTTGGTCAACTTAAAAGGTCGTGCAATTTTTTAATGTCTGTCAATATCAGTGTTATTAAGGAAAAATGTAGTGTGAAAAATTGTTCGGTAAATAAAAAATGATTTAAAGATTCAATACAGACTTTATCTAATTTCATCAACATATTCATTATCTATTTAATCAATAGAGCAGCAGGGTGTGATTATTTAGTATTGACATCCTCCTTCATATTATTCTTTATTACTAAAAAAAGTACGCTTGTACAGTTTGACTCCTAAATATGCAATAAAGAGAGCAAACTCACGTCCATCAGCAGCTTGAGGATGCTCTCGCGGATGAGTAGGCACGGCAAGGCGCGGTTGGGCATGGGCGCGAGCCAGTCGCATAGCACATTCAAGACGTTGTGCTCTAGAAACGCGAGCTGCAGATCCTTCTTGATTAGCTGCGACATCGCCGACTTCAGCATGGACACCTGCCGCACAACCGATCACTATGAGCAAACGCGACTGCAGTGAGCACTGCCTTTGCCTACATGGGCAAGTGCAATGCGGTAGGTGTTCATGTACCGCCTGATATAAACTTTGGAAAGAAAGTTGATCATACTAGACTAAACGCTGCTTTCACTAGACCGTAAACGGATCCATTTGTGTTTTGGATTTTCACAAGCCATGTTCAGTTTAGGAAGGTCCTGCGCGAACAGTTGTTGCACAATTTGGTTGCAGTACGCAAGTAAGGTATGTAACAACTATTTATATCATTGTGTTGTGACAACCTTACTAAATAAAAAAAAGACTAATAATAAAATGAAAGGAATTGCAGACTGGTGGGCCTAGTTAAATAACAGTACGAGTGATCACCTTGCGTACGGCGGGCTGGTTTCTACGGTTAAGCTCGCGGTCCTGCTCGGCGGCCTGGCGCATCTGCTGTAGCAGGTGCGCGATCAGGTCATCGTTGTCGTTGATGATATCGATGTCGCGCCGGCGCCGCCGCCCACGCCGTTCCTCCCGTTTGCGGGCAAGCATCACCTCGAAGTCAGACATGCCGCCCATCGCCTCCGTACTGATACGCACACGCACAACAAAGTATTGAGTATACCACAATAGCAATGAAAACCCTAACGTTCACATGTAACGCAGAACTGCCTTCCCAATCCCGTTATGGAAAACGGACATTGGCCCACCTCTTAGACTCCGGCGCGACGTCATCGTCGGAGGAGTCCTGCGCGGCCGGCCTTGCATGCTCGACTTCCGCGTCCTCTTTTGCCTCTGCCGCTACTTCTTCACCGAGCGGGTCCCGCTCGCCGCTCGTCGCACCGCCCGCGCCCAGCGTTTCCTCCCCTCCTTCGTCGTCCGACGCCAGCCGCACCGCGCGCCGCTTCTTCTCAACTAACAAATTACAAAATAACAACTTGATTAACTATGCATTTCAATCCAAAGCAGTATATCCGGATTCCACCGAATAGTAGAAGAGCTATCTTTATGCAGTTCGAAACAAAACTGCGCTGCGATGCCCACCCGGCGTCGCGTAGTGTGGACCTGAGCTCCGTGCGGTGCACCTACGCCGAACGCTTAATGTTACAGTATAATGTAATACTGTATACCTTATTTATTTGTGTGCTTTATGCTCTACCACAGCGTACTCACAACTCACTACAACATTTCCATTAGCTAACAAGTGGTATTCTAAGCTGATAACCATAAGAGTGATTAGACGACATACCTCTGTGCGAAGGAGAGCCAGAGCCCGAGCGAGAGCGGGACCTGCGGGAAGACAAGCACAACTCGTTATGACAGACCGCTGTTCGTGTCCTGTTTTTGCGTACAGATTCTCAACGCACACTATTATTGCGTTGAACCGGTTGTTTAGAAAATGATCTTTCTTCACTTCTCAGATGACAGCCAAGAGGAAGAAGAGGGCATCAGTGATAACAAAAACATTTCATTCAAAAGTATTTAAAACAATTGCTTTAGTATATTGTAGTAAGTAATGACTCGATAAATGTACCTTACCTGGAACGAGACTTAGCTGAAGCAGACCAAGACCGTCGCGATTTGGCAGAACCAGATCGCGATCGTGATTTGGATCGCGACTTGGATCTAGAACGAGATTTAGCTGTGGATTTCGAGCGCGAGCGAGACTTCGAATGCGAGCGAATTCGGAGTCTGGAGTTAGAACTTGATCTGGATTTGGAACGAGATTTAGATCGGGAATTAGAACGAGATTTAGATCGGGACTTGGAACGAGATTTAGATCGGGACTTGGAACGAGATTTAGATCGGGATTTGGAACGAGATTTAGATCGGGACTTGGAACGAGATTTAGATCGGGACTTGGATCGAGATTTAGATCGGGACTTGGAATGAGATTTAGAACGGGATTTGGAACGAGATTTAGATCGGGATTTGGAACGAGATTTAGATCGGGATTTGGAACGAGATTTAGATCGGGACTTGGAACGTGACCTAGAAAGGGACTTTGATCGTACTTTTTGACACAATTTGGACGGAGTACTAGATTTAGAACGGGAGCGCTTTCTTTTGCGACCTGAAATATAAAATACATTACTTGTTATAATCAAAACTAACAGGTCGAACCGTTAACACATAACGACAATATGTTTTCATATAACTTAAGAACAAGGAAGTAAACAAGCTAGACTCGTTCGCTGACATTTGAACACAAAAAATATACATATGATTTCTGTGAAGATATCTTTTCTTTTACAATTAAACTACAAAACGAGCGGGACGTTCACTCATACTGACGGTAAGTGATACGCCCGCCGATAACATCGTGGCGCTAGTCGCCTGAGACATAAGGTGTTGAGTCTCGTTACCCTAGTAATTACACTAGCTACCAAGCCCATCAAATTGTAAAGCAGTAATATTTGCACATTGCTGTTTGGCGGTAGAAATAAGCGCTGCGATGGTACCACCCTGCACGGTCTCCGGCAACTCAGACCTACCAGCAGTAAAATCGTGAATAATATAAAGTTTAAAAGAAATAAACCACAAGCCCAGAAATGTCTCCGCGAGCTTTAAAAGAAAAATATAGTTTTCTTTTGGGCATAAAACTTTTTTAAATATGAATGCCTGTATATGGCCAAAACAGGTTGAAAAATATTTGTCATAGCATCTTATTTAGTGAACTTACCTCTGACCTTTTCTCCGTCCTCGTCCATATCCTCAGATTTAGTTCTAGCACCAACATCGACAGGTGACTTACTTCCCGATTTCGATTTGGCTGATGATTTACTCCGAGACCTACTCCTGGACCTAGATTTTCTCAAAATCATTATAGATTTATTTCTTGAAGTACTTCTTGGTCGTTCTAAAGATTCTGTCTTCGATCTACTTCGTGACCTCAGTTGTGATTTTGTGCGTGAACCACTACGCGATCGCGACTTTGACGAGCCGCTTCTAGACCTTGATCTGCATCGTGATTTAGACCCACGAGAGCCACTTCGTGACCTAGACTTTGCACTCGATCTGCTTCCTGACCTATGATTAGCTGACCCACTTCTTGCCCTCGGGTTATTACGAGATCCGCTTGTAGATCTTGTTTTAATGGGAGAGACACTTCTGGACCTTGATTTAGCAGAACCACTTCGAGATAGAGATCTAAATTTTGTAGGTGAACCACTTCTAGATCTGGAATGAACTGGTGAACCAGTTCTTGACCTAGTTTTACTTGGCGAGCCACTTTTTGATCTGGATCTAGGGGAACCACTTCTAGATATTGATTTAGCAGGGGATACACTTGGGGATCTGTTTTTGACTGAACCACTTCTAGATCGAGCCGTGCTTCGCGAACCCGAGCGTGAGGAAGCCCGCGAACCGCTGCGGCTGCGGCTGCGAGAGCGGGAGCGTGATCGGGAACGCGATCGCGAAGTGGACTTTGAACGTGAGCGCGAATGCGTGGAGCCGTCGTGGGACATCTTGGAGTCGGATCCTACCTGATATATAAAAAAAACATATTTATTTTAACACCTCTAAAACTTTAGTACGTATAATAGAAAAAAAAGGATACTTAAAAATCCTTGCTTTGCTTAAGTTAACTTATTGAATACTTACAGATCGACTTCGAGATCGGGATTTTCTGCCCCCTGTAAAAAAAAAAGTTTTAAACTGTAGGCTCCTATGGCCTTATTACAGTAACATTATTTAAAATCAAGTAACCCTTAAATCAGATGAGCAGACATTTTTGCGATAGTTGTATTTTCATCAACAGTAAAGTGTCCCTTTAAATTTAGGGGCTGAATCACGGCCCCCATGACTCGTCCCTAACAATAAGTGGAGGGTAATATTGAGAAATTATTTGAATCATTTGATGAAAATTTATTAGTGATATTTAACCCGTGGTTTAGCGTTAACCGGTCAGTGATATCTTATGTTTTCACGTTTGGTGTAATGATAATGATAATTTATTGCATTATTTCAAATATTTGGATATTTGGAGTGCCTGGTTCTTGAACTAGGATTGTACCCTGTATCAGAAAACAGCGAGTTCTCCCCGTTACATCTGGTAATCGTTTAAAAATATCAGAATAAAGTATGTGGTTGAAGTCACGGATAAGAGTGTGACGGCGTCGCTGTCTAGCAATAACTTGCTTAACACTGGCCAATTGCCACTTTAACTATACTTTGTATATTAAAGATATTCCCTAATATATAAATAAAATTCTGCAAGGACTTCAAGGTACTCAAGAAATAATGATGAATTACTTACAATCAAGACAATCTTACATTCAATACAACTGATACAGATGACAGAATTCAGTCAATCACAGATAACTACACTGAAGAAAAATGATACTTGTCACCATTTGCAGACCTTTTATTGCGATTGACAGTCCAGGTACTAGCACAGCTCTTATTTCTGCTGGTAACAGTAGCGTGCAAACATTACTGTAGTCAAGTATATGCATATAATGAATGCATACTTGTATATATAATTCATGGACACATTCAATTAAATAACTTTCCCTACAAAAAACTATCAAATAAATTTTGTAAATTGAACTCACATTACAGAACGAAACAACTAATAATAACCTAAATAAAATTTTGAGGAGCTGTTGTACAATAAAGTCTAAAAGTATAAGAGAGACAAGTTCTTCTTCTTACCACATGTCCCATTTTATGACAGAAATCTGCTTCACAGTGTGAGTTCACTAAACATAATTAAAACTAAAATCTTCAATTATGTTTTTAGTTTTATTGATGTTTAGTGTGTTTATTAAAATCTTCAATTATTATGTTTTTTGAACTTGGATCACCACCTTAATAAAAATGTGCAGCAATTTGTCTGTCACTATCACACAACAGTATGTCAAATTTCATTTCTACCTGCATGTTTATAGTTAAGTTTTAGTCTAGTTGTTTAAAACAAAATATACATTCAAAATGAACAGAATGTTTTAGGTCATAAACATCTATATGACACTTTAATCGCTTTGAGGCATCAGTATTCGTTGTATGGCCACATGCATATAATTTCAATATTTTGTAATGCATAATAGTGATTTTAATATTTTACTATGAAGTTAAACATATTAAAGCCACAAATATCATACATAAACATATTATACAAGATAAAATATTGATCTTTTATTTTATTTTTAATTAAATATCAATAATGCTGAGAAAGGTAATACATTATCAATATGCTTGCTTTTAGGGTTTGTGCTGGCACTAAACCATGAAAAGTAATGCAAGTTAAAGTAAGATAATAAGTGTCCCTTAAGCTAAAGGATACTCTTTGCTGAGTCATTTTTAGCTGTACTTAGTGAAAACTAATGTTAGGCAATAATAACAAAGTGTTTATTGACAAATCAACAAATAACATGTTATGCACTTTATACTTTCTCTGTTTTATAAAACAATGTACTGCAGATGCAAATATACTATATTAGTACTAAAATTGGATCACAAACAAGTTTGTGATTCCTCTCCAGGTCTTCCTTGTACACTGTAAACAAACCCACTAACACTTATTGTTTAACCAAAATTATAATTTACATTATAATAATTATCATTTTTATGTAAAAAATTGCAGATGGAGTATTCTATTATCACACCCCTGTATGAAGATGATCTGTCAAGGTTTATTATTGCAGTATTTTTTTTAAAATAAATGAGATGTATGTTCAAGAAGTTAATGCTAACACTAAAATTTATTAACATCAAAAATACTTATTTTGTGATAGGACTATATTTTGATTTATGTAAAACTTTCACATGTGCTCACATTTTACCTCCATAAAAATATAATAATGCACTCATGTAAATATATACATTATAAACATGGTATCATGTAATGTAGTATATTACAATGAAATATAATACAATATTTTCATTATTTATTTGTAGCAAGGAAATGTGAAGAGATAACATTTACGGAATGTCCTGATTAAATGGGTTTTTGATATTTTATACGTTATCTTTCTCCGTTTTATTTATTTTTCTAATAGGTTAACATATTTTTTGATCAAGGTTTAAGTCGTTTAATTAATGAGTAGACATTTTTCAATAAAAACACTAAAATTGATTGTGGATAAGTATACACAATTTTCGTTACTATTTTTTTCGTGAAATGCAGTTGATAGTGGCTCTACAGTTGCTATTAAAATCAACCTTTTCAATTTATTTGGTGTTTAAAAGAGCCGGCAGTAAGATTATTAGTAGACACAAATATTGGAAGCTATCCATGATTAAAGTCGGAAATCTTACCGACTGACCGTAATAATATCAGATTTATACAATTCTAAAAATGATAGAAAGCTGTTGCAGCAAATAAGGTTATTTCATTAATATTTCACCTGTGTCGACGTCCATTGCTGATCCTCTTTTATGACACGCGCACTAACTCGGCCGACAACTTCTCCGTTCCCACGATCGTCCAAACTACAAAATAATCATTGTAAAAAACTAATGCACAAATCGGAAGTTTTAATGAATCAGATTCTACTCAAATTGAATATTTCTTTTCATAGATAACACAACACTGCACAGTGCACTGCTGCTTTGACTTTAACGTTTTACATCCCGTGCACAGAGTACATAAGCTGTTGTTTATGCGAACAGAAGGTACATCTCACAAGCTGTGGTAAAGTGTAAGTAGGTACCTACCGTAAAGGAATGTTAATATATTGATTGTGAATTACATAAAATAATTACATATCCAACTCACAGACGTATAAAAGGAAGCAGAGCTAATATGTCAATAAAAAAACGTGCCAAAAACTTACACGCTTAGTTCATTCATATAAATACAATTTAAGGGTGGGATATCAGGAATTCAGAATTTTCATTGAGTAAAATATCTGTCGCTTGTTTTGGACATGCGCGTTATTAATTTTAAGTAATTACTTAAATTGCCACATCACTTGTTACATTTATTATTGGTACTCATGTTTAGCTTCTTACCATCATTATTTTATTTACAAATTGGCCACAAATGGGGGTGAACATTTGACATACGAACCCAGAATTATTGTAATACCAGTTAAAGTGTATGAACTAGCTTTGAAGTAGTCTTAATATCCTTGGTGAGTAAAGGCGGTAATTTTGGATGTTTTATCGAAAATACTAGTTAACAAACTACACATACAGACACAAAAACATACACACCACACACAAACAAACATATATGTATATAATAGTTACTTACAATTGTAATTAAATAAAGTTGAAGGAAATACAAACATCTGTTCCAAAATTATTTATTTACAAACAAAATAATTTTTCTACATCACTTTTTTTTCTTAAACAGCATATCACAATTCATCATAATATTTAGAGCATAGACCACTAGGTGATCACCGGTGCGTTCCTTAACAGATCCCGGGGCCTCTGCGAATGTCAACCATATGAATTTTATATTTTCTGTCTTTGGAAAAAACCTGCGCAATAGTTATGATTCTCAAACATCAGAAAAACCGATGTAACAGCATTATTCAAACATAACAAAATTATTGAATGCGGGCCCTCAAAAAAAAGCAAGTAGATAAGATATTTTATTTATTCCTAATGTGACACCTTGAGCTAGGTACAAAGGGCAGACTTAATGCTACAGAGGCATTTTCTGCTAGTCACACCAGGAGAAGTAAATTTTGTATCGTCCTGGGCCTTAAATGTACGAATGGAATAATGTTAATATAAATAGAAACTCTAAAGTCGTAATTCACGTAGTTCACAAACAACAATTAGATGAGCGTTCATGTTTATGCATTATTACAAAAATATTAGAATATCGTCTTTATAAATTAAATTTATAAAACATGTGTAATTTATAGGACTATATGATTTATAAATTTGAACTTAATGAACTCTCAAATTATTACTAATAAAAAATAACTAAGAGCCATGTTCTTTGGGCACAACTGCTCCATGGTAATTATAATTCATTATTAATAAAAGTTATGTTGTCTGAATAATATGTACTTACTAATATAGTACATGGTTGTTTAACTATTAATTGTGATATTATCTACTTAAATTACATTCGCAGCAGTTCATACAAATCATATATTAATGTTTACATTTTTAAAATATTTATTGTGCCTTACAAAGGAATGGTACAGAGCAAGCACGTCACAGCATATTCTACAAATCAACTTTTGGACGTAGATAAGGATAGTAAATGCAAAAAAAAATATGGCATTAATCCAAAAGTAAAGGAAATAGTAAGGTAATATAGATATAAATAAAATAATTTTATATGCACTACGTAATATTTATAGCAGTAAAAGTAAAATTATTAAAATAAAACATGCAGAATTTGTTTTTTGTCCAAATATTTTCTAAATTCTTGTGAAACGTGTGTTAATGTTAATTCTTTTAATGTAATATTTTTGTGGTTAAAAAAATATTATTTTACCTCAGTGTTACATGGATATTCTGGTGTCATCACGAATCTCGTTCCCAAGTAGTATCTACAAGGAATTGAGATTACTTGTAACAGTAGCGTAACGGATGTTTATTGTCATTGAAACTAGACGTGGCTTATAACAGGAAAAATATGAATATCTCTTATTGCTGTTACGCAATAATAACAAGTACCAATTACTGTTATTACATAACAAGTGTTATTTTTTACAATTTGTATTTTTCGGATTATAATACTAGGTCCATTTCGTTTTAGCAACAGTATATACAGTGGGTGTAAGCGAGATAAATTAATCAACGAAATAATAGTTAACACGTACTAATTAAGGAGTGACCTTTCGAGGATAATTATCTTGTAAGATTACAATTTCTATTTTTGGATTATAATACTAGGTGCTCCTCAGTTTAACAACAGTCTATCAAATAAGTGTAAGCAAGATAGATTAATCAATCAAATAACAAATAACACAACCTAATTAAAAATTCGCTTAACAAAGAGGATTTCTTCTTATGAATCGACTTACTATAATTTTGGGTTTATTTAATAAATAAATATTAGGTGTGTCTCGTTTTAGCATATGATAATATTATCCAAAAAATAAAGACTAGAATAATTGTTCAATTTTTATTGGCTGTTCTGTTACTTCAAGCTATGTTAGTGACCGGCCGTTATCGAATACTGAAAATATTGCTTGTTGATAATGGTTGAATAACTATGAATGATATTTTATAACTGATATTGTAACATCGCACGAACAACTGTTATCTGTTATCATCGAATACTTGTGATTTATATATGTTATGATAAATACTCCTCACTACTAATTGAAACACTTTTGACAAGTCTAAACGTAAACAAAAGTGCAAAAAGCTATGTAATTAATTCAAATAATATTTAAGTTTTTACTTTATAAATATTTAGACAGAAATATAATGGAAGAAGTTGGCAATCTTCCATTAAAACGAGTGGAGCTTTCCTTGACGAAATTTAATGAAGTGGCGATTCCTCACCACTTGAATTTGTTACGACAACACAAAGCTAACATTATCAAGGTAAATACAGTCGTGAAGTCGGCAGTAATGTTTTAGAATCACTGCTTCAATTTATAAAATAACATATCCACGTATTGAAATTTTTACGGATACTAAAAGATTAACATTTCTAGTCTAAAAATAAACATTTTATTATAATTAAATATTGGGTTTCTCATTATGACGCAAAAAAATACGTACTAGGTTATTTTTGTTCACACTTGAGATCTTTCATGATGATTAATAATGACTGTTTTTTCTATAATACAGTAATGTAACAATTGACAATTGTTTTTTATTAAAACGATATTGGACTGGAAATGTAGATACCATCTACAAAACAGCATTTTAAATGAAGTCCTTAAATAAAATTATTATAAATGTAATTTATGCCTTTAATTATTAAACCTATTACTCTGCTCTGGGATTAAATATAAGTACTGGTTTGTCACCTCTCCAGCATGGGCATCATCAGTCTCAACTATTGTGTTCCATGCTATGGTATGTTTAACAGTTACTCTTGCAGTGCAAATAGTACTTAGTAAGTAACCCTTCTGGAGGGAGGTTTATTATACTAATACAGTACAGAGTTTTTTAAATCTGTCAAAAATGTATAATCAAGAATATTGAGTAATAGTTTTAATTATAATGTTTAGTAGTGAAAGGTTTAGGTTACAAGTCAGATGGTGTTTGTATTTAGTTTACCTATGTGTGTATATGCCATGCCATGCCATAGTATGGTGAAAGTGGAGAGAGTATACGAGTGAGGGCAGAGCAGACAAATGCCCGGCGTGTCGCAGGGCAGCTGCGTGTGTTACTGGATGAGTTGGACACTCTACGAGGGCAGGTATCTACAGCTTAATGTGCATTATTCATGCCTGCCTAAATTTAAGAAATTTTGTATATTTAATTAAACATATGTTGTAGAATACTAACATTAATTATGTTTATTTGTAATAAGCTTTGTGTGGTAGTTGATAGAAGGAAGGTATTAGAAATCAGATTTTATTATACCAAGAGTGGAGTATAATGTGTGTCTCACAGGCATTAATTTATTTGTTGTGTGCCTAATTGATGTTGTTTGATTGTGATTGTTTACATTTAATGTACACTCATATGTAAGTGGTGTGATATCATTATACAGTAAAGTATTACATGTGGTGGGCGGGCAGGTGCGGCAGGAGGAACGCGTTCGTTTCGACGCGCTGACGCAGCGCAGCCGGGACCTCACGCTGCGTGCCATTGTTGACTACCTCGGTGAGTCTGTTGCAGCACCCTGTACTTCGATTCCTTAGAACATCATCATTGCACAATGAGGACTATTAACTCTATATATAGAGTTTCTTGTGTTAGATTATTTAAAACCATTACGAAACTACCAGAAAGTAGTTAATGTGCACGCAGTTTGATGTTGCCACGTTTTGTTTTTATTTATATTAAGGCGTAACACATAAGGGGAGCGACCCAACGAGCCGTAGCGACTGAACTTTGCAATTAAAGGAAGTGGGCAAATTTCGTATACAATATATATTACGATCCGGTGGAACATCAGGAAATGAGGATCCACCCACATAAGCGTTAATTATCGGCTACGTTTTGGTCGATGCAAGTTGGACCGCACGTGCGTGTGTCTGTGCAAGTCTGCAGCGTTATCACAGATGGAACCTTCATTTGGTCGTTGCTGCTGTTCCATATTACGAGTCTGCAAGTGAACTCACGGAGTATGTTTGTAGGTGTGATAGAGCGCAGTTGTAGGGCGCTGGTGGGCGCAGGGCGCGCGGGCGAGCGGCGCGGTAAGCACGGCTCGCGCGGCGTGCTCCAGTCGCACTGGCAGCACCGGCACAGCCGACACGAGCGACACAGACAACTTAGACTTGCATATGTTGAAAGCTTATTGGGTGTACTAACAACAAAAGTTCGCACCTCTCCTACTCCTAACCCGTCAGGGACAGAAGTTATGGATTTATGTCATCCCTTGCTCTTGGCATGTAGCGTGCTCTTAAATAAGTAGCAATATAAACGTTATTATTATTTTGCTGCTTAATTGTTTTTTTTGTTTTGGTATATGTTAAAAATATATTTGAAAATCCCTTTAATATTTTCCTGAATACAAATTACAATACCTTAACCAAACCCTCGTGTTTCGCTGGGGACCAGCCGCGCAGCGCTCCTCCCCGTCACTAACCAGCACTACATTGTTACGTAAATGACGAACGTTCAGCGCTTTCTACTGTTTGTTGACATCTTAACCTGGTGTTGTCTGTCCATTGTGTTGAAGCCCTTAAATTTCCGGTCGCTACGTTCCAATTCCAATGTTCGTTTTATATTGATGATAGTG
This sequence comes from Ornithoptera priamus, assembly GCA_029034505.1. NCBI lineage: Eukaryota > Metazoa > Arthropoda > Insecta > Lepidoptera > Papilionidae > Ornithoptera > Ornithoptera priamus. The sequence goes on along the minus strand of JARDWD010000292.1, from coordinate 1,390,796 downwards.
CCAAATGTGCGTACCGGATGACAAATTACTCGCGAAAATTGGATGTACCTACATCAAAAGAATATAACAAATATTAGGTCCTAACATATAAAATTGGCGTTTTGTACGGGAGGAATATAAAGTCAATGTTTTTTTTAAATATATTTAATAAACAAAGTATGCACCGTTGTTAACTTTTGCCATCTCATAGATAGTTCATTGATCCCTTTATTAAAAAAACGACGGGGGCGAGAATCAATAAACTCTTTGAAGACGGTTTGGACTGCCGGATCGCAGTTGAATTTTTTTCCTTGTAAAAAGTCCAAATTTCGCAAAAAATGGTAATCTGTTGGAGCAAGGTCCGGATAGTACGGTAGTTGTCACAGACATTCCAATTGTGGCTCATCTAACTTAGTGGTTGTTTGTTGTGCAGTGTGTGGTGGTGGTGTTGCGTTGTCGTGGAGCAGCAGTGGCTTAGAGCGATTGACCAATCTCGGTTGTTTAGCAGCTAGTTCATCCTTCATGGTCTGCAGTTCGCTACGTTCCAATTCCAATGTTCGTTTTATATTGATGATAGTGCCAAATGTGCGTACCGGATGACAAATTACTCGCGAAAATTGGATGTACCTACATCAAAAGAATATAACAAATATTAGGTCCTAACATATAAAATTGGCGTTTTGTACGGGAGGAATATAAAGTCAATGTTTTTTTTAAATATATTTAATAAACAAAGTATGCACCGTTGTTATCTTTTGCCATCTCATAGATAGTTCATTGATCCCTTTATTAAAAAAACGACGGGGGCGAGAATCAATAAACTCTTTGAAGACGGTTTGGACTGCCGGATCGCAGTTGAATTTTTTTCCTTGTAAAAAGTCCAAATTTCGCAAAAAATGGTAATCTGTTGGAGCAAGGTCCGGATAGTACGGTAGTTGTCACAGACATTCCAATTGTGGCTCATCTAACTTAGTGGTTGTTTGTTGTGCAGTGTGTGGTGGTGGTGTTGCGTTGTCGTGAAGCAGCAGTGGCCTAGAGCGGTTGACCAATCTCGGTTGTTTAGCAGCTAGTTCATCCTTCATGGTCTGCAGTTGCCGACAATAGATGTCTGCCGTAATCGTTTGGCCACATTTTAGAAAGTTGTAGTGAACGACACCGGCGCTAATCCACCAAACACTCACGAGTAACTTTTTCTGAGTCAATTTCGTTTAGGGCAGGATTTGACTGGGTGTCCAGGGTTCGGCCATTGCGTCAAGCGCTTCCGATCATCGTACAGTATCCACTTTCCATCACAAGTAATGATTCGATTTAAAATCCCTTCATCATTGTTTCGGTTGAGCAAAGTAACACAGCAGCAGCAGTCGACGCGTGTTCGCAAGTTCGATTCATTCAATTCATGAGGTAACCACCGTTCAAGGTTTTTTGCTTTCCCAATTTGCTTCAATTGCATTAATACAGTTTTGTTCCTTACCCCGAAGCCTGCAGCCATCTCTGAAGTGCTTTGTGATCAATCCGTTTATACAATAGCCTTTAATTCTTCATTTTCCACTTTAGTCTCCGGCCGTCCACGAGGTTGGTTCTGAAGGTCGAAATTTCCAGAACGAAAACGTTTTGCGATACCAGTGCCGTACACATCATTAATCCTTCAAGCTGTTCCTGCAGCACTGGTACTGGTGCCACGGTAGAACTGGTACTCGTAAATCTACCGATACTACATGTTTTCCATTGTGCGGTAATAAGCGAAGCCAAAGAAAGAAATAATGAGGAAAAATCAAATGAATGACTGTTTCCAAAACTCAAATGTAGCAGCTAAATGAATTTATAAATTTGAATTTGGAATTCTTAACCAAAGAGGAGATATTTCAGATCAAAGTGGTCAGTGCGACAAAACGCTAATTTTATACGTTATACAAAAATTAACCTTCAATTTCAAAATAACATTGTTTTGCTTTATTATTCCGAAAAGGTGGGTGATAGTATTTCAAAATCCGCTCTTGATTTTTCAAATGAAAAATTTCGTCCATCGTCGGCACCGATATTCGGGCACTCATCCCTGTTCCCTTCCCTATGGGAGCAGGTACGTGTACGTGCGTTATTATTATGATTACTGATTTTCTACCTATAGATATCTACCTATCCATACCTACTTGTTAAAGCTGTGTTATTCGTTGTGTGAATTGTTTTACGTGTTCTTAATTTGCATTTACTAAATATAACTTATCAATTTCAATGGTTCCATTTAATAAAACTGATGTATGCACTTTCGTATAGAGTCATCGCCCGTGAAGATACGAGCGCCTACTGCCGCGAACGAGTGCGAGGGAGAGGAACAGGGTGAGGGTGAAGGCGAGGCCGACGGCGAGGCCGTGGCTTGCGGCAGCGCGGTCTCCACAGAGTCGGTGGGGGTGGTGTCGCATGCGCATGCCCGTGCGCACCTCCTCGCGCCCCCTCAGCTGCAGCTCTACCACGACGAGCAGGTGAGCCGTGTCTGTGAAAACTCATCGTGACAAGCAAACAACACACAATACGAGGTGGATTGTAAACTCCCCTGACCACGTTTATAATGTTAAATGAACACTTCAAAAAATTGTTTTCGTTTTAAAGATAATTTATTGCGTTATTTTCCATGTATTCGATACTTGAAGCCTGGTCCCTGAACTAGGAATTTAACCTGTATCTCAGGAAACGGTACCCCCTCCTAGGTTCATCGTTACGTAAAAGCAATCTTTTAAAAATATAGAAATTACAATATTGCCAAAATTTTAAATTTCATTATGTTCGAAGTCTCGGGTCGGCCGACATCATTAGGTTGTACATAAATTGTCACAAAACGGGAGTAAACCGACAAAGATATAAAATATTTATTTATTTATCCTTTATTGTACACTAGTTACAAGATATGGAATTACATATACATCAATGTACAATGTGCGGTCTTATTGCTCAAAAAGCAATTTCTTCCAGACAACCCATTCAAAAGGTCCCCCCAACCGGTTCCCGCCTTGTCGTGACAGAGGAGCTTAGTAACCGTGACACAGACACACGGTGAAGAGAAGAGAACCCTACCCGGCCGGCTCGCGGTTAAGATCTGGCCCGAGGCGGCCACGCCCGATTTAAGCACCGGTTGGATAACTGGCACACGCCGGAGCGGTCGGGGGCTGCAGGGGCGGCTCTATGCTGCCCTTTGCGGCCAGATTGCAGGGGGTTCCACTTAGCTTCACCGTGTGCTCGTCCACGGTTACTAAGCCCCTCCGCCATGACAAGGCGACAACCCGTTGGAGGGGAAACTGCGGAGTCTGCGCAAGGAGCTTATAGCCCCGTACATCTACTCAGCTCAACTTGCGGTGCCACGATGAATAAATACCTAAATTCTTAACTATACCATTATAAGGAATTACGTTACCGTTAAATATAATAGGCGCTATACCGGACCAGTTAATTTTGGAGAGTAGTCTAGAGCCTCCGATTATGACCGATTGTATTGTTAGGGTTTACGTTCAGACCATACAATTTACACCAATCCGTAATACAAGCAAGATCAGAGTTAATGCTGTGGATGGCCTGACAGAGATCGCCAAGAGAAGCTTGAGTGTAAATTTGGAGATCGTCAGCATACAAGTGGTAAGAAGAAAATAAGTCGTGGGTTAAAAAATTGATGAAAATAGAAAACAGGATTGGAGACAACACCGCCATCTTTGAGGCACACCAGCATCGGTGTTTAACCAATTATACTGCATTTGGACGCGCTGCTGACGGCCAAACAAGTAACTATGGAACCCGTCAATAACAACCGGAGATATGTCAATAGTGCGCATAATACTTAGCATGACGTCAAAGTGGACGGTGTTGAAGGCATTACTAAAACCAAGCAACGTGAGTACGGTTCATTTAGGATTTTCTATTCCATGACGAATGTCGTCGGTGATTTTCAGTAATGCAGTGGTAGTACTGTGGCCAGGACGAAAACCGGATTGTAAGGGATTGAAGAGGTTGGTTTTTAAGAGATATGGACAAAGTTGGTTAGATATTAATCTTTCAAGAACCTCAGACTAAAGCGGGAGTAATGAAAAAGGGCGATAATCAGACAGGCAAGTAGGAGTTTTCGTATTCAAGAAAGGAATTATGTTGGCTTTTTTCCAATGGGAAGGAGAGGATTATGTATAAATAGATTTGTTAAAGATAGAAGTAATGACAGGACAAATGATATCTAGGACGGGAATTATCAATTTACGACTAATGCAATGAACACCGGCGGAGTCCGAGTGGATAGATAAAATTGCCCTCCTAACATCACAGTTGTTCTATTGACTAAAATAAAAAAGGATTTGTCGGGAGTTGTTTTAGCTGAAAGATTTTTTAGCGGTGTTTGCTTAACTTGCTCATTAGTGCAAGGAGTAGAAGAGAAATGCTAATTTAACAGAATCGATATTTGATGGTAGGTTCGAGTTTGATTTTCCAACTTCCAATGACTTAAGAAATTTCCAAACCCTGGAAGGATCTGGATCTTGCACGGATTTATGAATATGGCGTCGTTGTGCATTTCTACACATATTGTTGCAAGGATTCCGTAGTAACCTATATTTCTATTTATTGTTCGCTTTGTATTTTGATTTGAAACTATTATTTTTTAATAATTATTTAATATTATCATCCAACCAACTGGAAGGGAGATGACGGACCCGCACTAGACGAGTAGAGCATGAAGGTCATATAACTGTATCAGTTTAGAGTTAAATAGAGCTACTTGTTCATGCACGGCAGGCGCGTCCAAGACATCAGACCAGTTGATTTGTTGCATGTTTCAATAGACGTTTAGATTCTAAGCCACTAAAGTTACGCTGAAGTAATATTCTCGATTTAGCCATAGGAGGTTTTATTTTGTAAGACAGATAAGGAGGGTCGTGATAAGAGAAAGCATCAGGAGTTAGCTGATTATGTGTTGCAACTTTGTCAAGGGAGGACACAAACATTAATCAAGAAGAGGAGCAGAATTATGAAAACGATGTGTAGTAGAAGTGGGTTGAATTTGAGTTTGTGTGGTGGAGTAGTGGTGGGAATTTGAGTTTAAAATTTGCTGCTTCGATAGTGGACATAAGTTTAGAGGCCCTACTGTTAATATTTAATAGACAAGTATTGAAACCACCTATAATAATTGTATGACGATGGGAAGGGACAAATTTTCTAAAAGAATTTCCAAGTCGGAGAAATAGTCTATGGTCAAAGAAGGACTGTAAAGGACTCCAACAAGGAGTTTAGTGTGGTTTAGGGTTACTTCTATAAATAAAAATTTAGCATCACTCCCAGTATGAGGGGTTTAAATTGTGTATATATAATACATATGCACAATTTATAAATACACTGTATTAATTAGCAATAATTACACACGTGTTAATTATCGTTCTAAAGAGCACTTCGCCGAACACGCAATGCTCTTTCTAACGCCTCCCAAACAACAATGGCTTGTGACGCACGGGTCGTCACTGGCGTCCGGAGATGTGCCCGAATGCAGTGCAGTGCAGTGCAGACAGTTACTGGTTATATTGCCGTCTGACGCCACTCTCAAAAATATTCCTGCGCCACTTTGTTTATTTATTTTGTTCGCTATAGCAGAGTTTCCCAAACTATTTCGTATCGTAGACCCCTTGCCATGTTTTTCCGCGTTGGGTAGACCTCCTACTTACCTGATATTGATTTTCTGTAAATTTTTAACTGTAGTGAAGTTTAGTGTTAAAAACTTAAAGTAAAAACACATGTTAATTTATACATTTATTAATTGGATTTAAATTAAAACTACTCAAAATAAAATTTTGTATCTGTGATGTAAAATATACGTAACATTAAATAAACATAAAATAAACTATAAATAAAATAACAAAAGCAAGGCAACAGGTTTTCACAAGTTCAAAATGTATTGCGACCACAAAGCCAATACCAACAACGAACAACCAATATCCTACAATGTACACAATTTTATAAACATATATAATAATTTTTTTACTTTATAGGTACTTTTATAAATAATGTATATGTTTTGATATTATAAGATAGTATTCTTATGTATTAGTATGATGTAAGTAAATAGGTACTATCAGTGTATGTGTTGAGATTCACTATCGTGGACCTCCATTTTCATTTCATGGACCTCCAAATTTTTTTCCGCTGACGTAGACCCCTTGCAGGTTGTTATAGACCCCTAGGGGTCGATATAGACCAATTTGGGAATCACTGGCCTAAAGTTTTGGGATGCTGCTCCGTATACCCCATATTGTTTGGTAATTTTTAGTGAATATATATGAACAGATGTCTTTGTTTTGATGCGTAGGAGGCGCAGTTGGCCGAGCGAGAGGCGGTGCTGCGCGGCTGGGGCGAGCTGCAGCGCGAAGTGCGCGCGCTGCACGACACGTGGCAGCGCGTGCACGAGGCGGCCGCGGCGCAGCGCGAGCAGGTGCACGCGCCTCGCCGCCTGCTTACCAATCAACTTTGTTCGTTTGACTTATAAATGCACGTTTGGTCAGGTGAACGCAGCGGGCGCGCGCGTGCACACGGCGGACAACAACGCGGCGGTGGCACGCAGCAGCCTCGCCTCCGCAGAGAGGTGAGCCGCCGGCGGGGTCAGCGCTTCAACACACACCCGCTATCTTTCCTGTTTATCGCAACTCCTGACACATCTTTGTTCTATTAGAAAATGTTGAGTGACGTCATCACTGGCGTGGCAACAAATAAGAGACAGGAAAGAATTAGTTCTAGGAATAGACAGACGCTTTTAAGGACACTCATGTTCAGCAGTGCACATCAAAAGCCTCAAATGGTAGTTACGGACCCTGTGAGGGATACTTATGTTCAATTATCTGAATTTAATTATAACTATATTTAATATTCATCGTAAACTTAGTCATAGCTGTTAATAAAAAGAGTTAATTTAGCGATAGTAATATTTCTGTTCCTAAAGGCTAAGAGTAGGGCTGGTGAGTGTGGGGTGCGCGGCGTTAGGCGCGGCGCTAGGAGGCCCGGTGGGTTTGGTGGCGGGAGTGAAGGCCGGCGCCGCCGCCGCGATGTTCGGCGCCGCGGCCGGGTTGCTGGCCGCGCGGCTGCCGCGTCCGGTGCGCAGTGCCCTGTTGCCGCCGCCGCCGCCGCCCGCCGCCGACAGCACCGAGCGCGCCGCACATCATAAGCAGCTATAGTCGAACGCGAGTATTACGAACTCTAGCAATGAATTCATATCAATGAACCGTCATCATTTTAGCTCACCACGGTATTGTTGCTCTTACAGAAGCAAAGTTTTCTTACACTTTTTGCTATAGTTATAAACTCATGGTTTTAATATTATTTCAATAATGCATATGGGCAATATAATTCATAATGAATAAGTGGACAGAAATACAGTAGAGTATAAATTTGGCTTTAATAACAGTCCGTTGTTTATAACAACATATGGCGACACAAGTAATTTAAATATGTCGCATTTAATAAGAAAAAGTTTCATGATTGTAATTACTATTTCGATTGTTCAACGTTTCTTCGTGTATCTGTAAGTCTTTGGCACTTGTGGCCTTTGGCTGCCCTGTACGGCTGAACCAAATGCTATTAAGTCTATCTAGAGTAAATTGTGTAAAATAAATGTAGGCTTACTATAAGCGTAGCGCGTTGTTTCTTGTGTACTGCGTGAAACGTGAGTACGCAAACAAAAAAAATTCGACCGACAGTTCACGATCTGTGATTTAATGTGTAAGAATGTACAATGTATTGCAATATAATAAAATATTTTTAAATACAGCTTTTATAATTCCTACATCCATAAATCATTTTTAGTTAGAGCAGCTCTTTACAATCAATTCCTATGTAATTTCAGATACATTTGATCGCTATCAATGTAGTGATAAGGGTATATTTAGCAAGGTCAATTATATTAAATGTTCGGAACATCACTACGGCGTGATGTCATTAAATATTAAGAACCTGAAACAAAATCAAATTAAACTTGATTTTACGGATTTTGTCGCGTTTGTTTTATTATTCTATTATCTGGACTTAGTGACTACTTTGCAAATAATTACTTATTTATGACAATACTCTTTTATATCGTCCTCCTGGTGGTAATTCTGTTCCCGTATTGGTAGGTACCACCGTAGCACTGGTCACAGTCGACAAACAGTAATGCACAAACAATACTGTTGGCCGGTTTGAAGAGAGTTGTAGGTAGTAAAATTACTATGGTAAGGAGACATTTTTCTATGTCTCAAACAATGTGATGCAGTGTATACCATCCTAACTAGCGCTACTTTGTTTTGGGTAGGCGTATTACTTGCCATCAGGTGAACGTCCTGCACGTTCAATAACTAAAAAACCTTAACCACGATTTTTAACTGTAAATAAAAATTTGCCTTGTAATTTTACATAATAATAGGACAGCAGTGGATCTACCAGAAATTTGATTTGGTTAAAATAAAAAAATATACAAACTCTGCATTATGTATTATTTGAATTTAATGTAATTTTTGTTTAATATAATTATTGATATAATTTGAATGTGATAAAAATTTTTCTTCATTGTTATTTATTTTTCATGGCAACGTGTTTTTTATTTTTATGCACTCTGTAGTTTGTGATAATTCAGATGTAAATGTTGTCTGTGATCGCTGTCACTGGACAAAATGTTAAGAAACATGGCTGATTTGACTGGCAAATTTGTTTTATGATGTCAAGAACTCACTGTTGAATATTTTTAGTTTGTCTTTTATATATTATACTTTGTTCAAAATACGTATAAATATTATAAAATACTGTTTAGTTGAAACTACTCGTGTAGGAGGAATTTAATTAATGATCTTGGGTGTCGCGTCAATTTGACAAAGTGCTTAGTGCTGATAAGTTCTGTAGCGGATGGACTAACTGGCTGCAGCTAGTTATTGAGCGATGTCGTTCCCGCCGCGCCAGCCCATGGTGCCCTACGGCATCGCTCCGGGTGTAGTCACCATGCCGATGGCCACTCACGTACGTACAATTCGGTGAAACCGTTACGTCCATACGTATCTAACCTGCAAAATGTTCTTTGCTACAATAACGTATTACGAGCTTATCAAGAAGTTAAAATTTTCGTTGCAAATTTATTTTACTTAAATTATATCACCAACATTTTTTTTTTAACAATTTTTAAAAAATAGTAAATCATTATCCCTCTGTCATATCTCTTGTTGTGTGTGATATTCTTAAAGAATGCATGTATACTGGCTGGTTCCTTGACTCAATATATTATATTGTCCAGGTGAGCACCACCACTGCTTCTATTTATGTTGTCAAACAGTAGCAACAGCTGACTGACATGAAATTCTGAAATAATATAAAGCTACTATACAAACACTGTTCTCATACATATGTCAGTCAATAATAAGCCGATAGATGTCTACTGCTGGACATAGATCTGTCCAAAATATATCTACATCCTTTGGTCCTGTGCTACCCTCATCCAGTGTTTTCCCACAATTTTCATCAGATCATTGTTCCACCTTGTGGAGGCCTACCAATACTGTCTGCTAATATGTGCCCACCACATGACCTTATTCCCCCATTGGCCATCAGACTTTCAGGCAAAGTGATATGCCCACTGCCACTTAGGTCTATCCATCTTTTGGTCTATGTTGGTACCCTTAATTCTATACTTGCATTAATAAAAAAGTAATAGCAGCCCATCAGACATTAATGAAGTAGGAAAATGCCATAACATGGCCTAATCATTTAACCATTGCCATAAAAGACACCTATATTATATTTTATTACAGGAATATTTAACTTTATTTTTCATTACATAATTTTTTTCATTACTACAAATGTTCTAGTCTTGGTTAAAAACATAATAAAAATATTAATTCTAACAAAATATTATATCTCAAAATTATTTCACTATTAATTGTTTTGTTACCATTGTATCATAGACATTATAAAAATGGGTGTAAAAAATGAAATCACTAAATATTAACTTTTTTGGACACATTCGGTTTGGACTGAGGTGTACATGTTTCCATTTAATTTTATTTGAATGTTTAGTATTATATAACGAAAAGGGTTAATCTATTAATTGCAAATGTGTTATGCAGCCTCTTTAAGGCTCATTCTCCATTTTGGGAACAAGAATCGTTTTTTTGATAAATTAAAAAAAAAAACATTAAAATTTTGTAAAATATGACATATTTTATTTAGGCTTATTAGGCTTAAAAAGTGTTTGTAAAAAATGTATTTTATGTAAAAAGTTTCTAATTTTTCAGGTTATGGTAGGGGCTTACAGTGGTACAGTGAATACAGGTGCCGGTCGAGGGGCTCTGCTGCCTGTACCTGCTCCTGCTAAGCAACCCTCTAGGACTGCATCTCGACAAACTAATGGCAATGAACATGATGGACCTGCAGTCACTGTCTTCATAGGTAAATTGTTGATGTATTTTTATCAGTAAACGTTTAATAGGGTCAATAAGCCCTTCATATTTTTTATTTGTAATATGTAAATTTTTTATTCATTTGAAAGACTAGACTGCACTATTATGTTTGGTGTACAACAGTGGTTAGGTGTCTATCTTTGGAGTAGACCCCATGGCATGGATTATGTTAACTTTCAGGCCTACTATGTTTTGTGGCTTATTTATTTACACTTACGAAATTCCACAAGTCTATATGGATCAACTCATAAGGTCTGTTGTCAAGTTCATATCAGTACCATTCTTTAAGATGACTATGCTTTCAAACTCCTCGTACAGTATGTTCGATGTGGCATTTGCTTTATAGCACGTCGCCACGTCCTGTTGAAACCACATGTCATCGGTACCCACATCGTTCAATTCGGGCCAAAGGAAATTAGTAATCATCGAGCTGTGGCGCTCGCCGCGGAGCCGAATGCCTTGGCTTGACCTGCACAGTCGTGCACAGCGGCGATGTTTTCTGCAGAAGTACCGTTTCATTGTTGTACGTTTGGTTCATTGTTTATTGAACCAATGGACTCAAATTTGTTCAGTACTCTCCAGTCCTCTCGGCGGGCTCGGAACAATTATGGCGTCCGTTCGAAGCTCGCAGTACGTTGCCCGAACCAGAACCTACGTATTGATACAATAGTTGTATCATATGCACGTGCGTGAACATGGTTCATTTGTGCATCCGTCCGCCCGTGTATATTCGGTAACAGACCGCGAAATAATAAGTAGCCTAAGTGTAGAGCTGGTGTTTTCACTACAAGTCTGCCGCTTTTGTAACAGTACTAGAAAATGTATAATGCAAAATGTGATGTCTACATTACAAATATTCGATCGTCGACCATTTGACGAGTTGCGACAGCGCAGCGCTCACGTGTAGCAATTCTATAGGTAACATAAGTAGCCGCGCGCCCGACGCCATGATCCGCGCCCTGCTGTCTGTGTGCGGGCCAGTGCTGAGCTGGAAGCGCGTGTCCACGTTCGGGTTCTGCGAGTTTGCGGGGCCGGAGGCGGCGTTGCGCTGCGTGCGGCTGCTGCACGAGTTCCAGCTCGCCGACAAGCGGCTGCTCGCGCGCACCGATGGCAAGATGCAAGGCCTAGTCGACACCTACAAGAGTAAATATCTTATAAATTTTTCAGCACTCGCGGAGGCTATAAACAACTCCTCCAGGTGTTAGTAGTTTGAAGTCGGTTAACAGCAATAACTTAATACGTTTTGCGCATACGATGCATGATTGAAGACTAGATCGATGTGGAATGAGCAGTTGAGATGGGAGACGCTGCGAGTCTAGGGAAATAACTTACTGTATATTCTTATTAGTTAACTGGAAAATTAATGTCAAGTTTGTTTATTTGTTAAAAATAAACCTGCCAACAAATCTGGGGTGGGGGTTATAGTAAGATTGACGTGTTGTGTGCGCTCGCGCAGCGGAGCAGCGGTCGCGGATGGCAGGCGAGGAGGCGCCGGGCGCGGCAGGCGAGGCGGACTCTTACTTGGACTCTGCGCAGCGCGCGCTGGACGAGGCCGCTCAGCGCCGTCTCGCGGAGATCGTGCGCGAACACCAGCACGAGATCAACAACTACGAGCTGCTACAGCAAGGTACGTACCAACTGTTGGAGTAGAAACAGTGTTTCGCCCGTTTTCAATGATAGCCCGTGACTACTTTTGTGTGTTTGCAGAGGAGGCCATATCGAAAACAGCTCGCGTGCTGGAGGAGGCAGATATCTCGGAGGAGAAGCGCGATGTCATCCACCGCGAGATCGGCAAGTTCCGCGAGAGTATGAAGGTAAATCCAGTCCGGCGTACCGCCTCCCTCCCCCGCCCTATCACCTCCACCATCACCATCACCATCGCCACCTGTCGCGCGGGGTCCAGCCTCGCGTACTGAACACTGTTTTCCTTCATAATCCCCTAAGCGAGTCCATTACCAGACCGACGGTCCGGGAAGATTATCTCATGTCTGATTGTTAAAGTTTCCATTTATTGTGTGGTGAAGATAACGGAATGTAGCGAATCGATTTCTGTTGTTCTTTCACGAGCAGGAGCGAAACGTAGAGTGAGGCAAGTCAGCGCGTTGTGTCGCGGTGATCGGAACCGGTGAGTCATTTAGGGTTTGCTATGGTGCGGCCCGCGTGCCCGTAGGGCTTAGGTATTGCCGCGCGATGCCCGGCGTCCGGCGCGGTGAGTCCCCTGCTGCACCCGGCGCGCGCGCTGTGCACGGCCCTCCCTGAAGCTTGAAACGTGCTAAGTTTTATTATAAAATTATAAAACACCGCACCGCACCGCAGCCCCGGGGCCGCGCGCGCGCTCCACCCGTAGCCCCTGTACGGGCGTGCAACATCGAGCGTCGCCGGGTCGTTAGCGTTATATGTACTTCTACATGTTCTGTCACATTATATCTAAATGCAAACATTATTTTATCATTAATACTATATTTCACACACTGCTTCTAATTTTTCTGTTAAAGCAACCATTTCTGTTGTTTCATCGAAGACACCACGAGCTCGTGTCACTCGAGACTTCTAAACATGTACGTTGGGACCGACCGAAAAGCTGCAGTTAAATAAATTAATATTTATATCGATGTGATGTTTCGTTGAATTTGACGGCCTCACCGCCGCCGCCGCACTTGGTCCCGATTGGCACGAGCACTTTATTATCTATATCTATAACTTTATTTTGAAGCGGCACCAGGTCGGCGGGGACGATCAGTAATACCACTAGAAATGGGTTTGTTCCTTAGTAGTAACAGATGCTACTTAAAAGTGCCACGTACGATAATAACAATCGCAACAAGTTCACGGTATGTTTGTGTGGGAGGGAGTCGTCCGGTGCACAGTGTGGCACTCGTCCCCGCCGGGCCGCCGCCGCCGCGCGCCGCACGGGTAAGTAGCGGCGCGCGGCGCGCGAGCGGAGCGCGACCGCAGCGCCGCCGTGGTCGCACGCACATCCTTTGCATTCACCGACGCTTCGAGGCGGTTGTGAGCGCGTCCCGACGACAGGACGTGTGCGGTCGCGCGCCGGTCACGTGGGGTAGCGGGGTTGCGAGAGGTGCACGGAGACGGTCAGGGAGGCGCCGGGCGACGGCGCGCCGGGAGCCGCGTCGCGCTGCCGCAGCCTGAGTGAGACCTGCCTTGCGCACACCTTGCGCTGCCCGCGCTGGGAACATCCGCCCTGCACGGTACCGCACCGCCGGCGGACCATGTCGCTGTTGCATACCTAACCTTCTGTTCCGGCAGCGATGTTCCCAGTGTCGGTCGCGACCACTTTTATATACCAACACAGAGCTAAGTGACAGGGACGAACATTCAGTTGAATCTATTCGGACGCGGACGCTTGTTGACAAACATATCTATCCCGTGTCCGCTGCGTTGTCGCTTTGACTAGTACTTCGGCGCACTCGCATTGATTCGACGGAACCCTAATTTATTTTGCAACATTTAGAGGTGTTCAGCGTCTGCGTGTGCGCAATTTGCGCTCTGGGCGGCCTCGCCGCTATAATTGCAATTATTTACTTTACAACCATAACTTAGATATCCGCCGCCGACATCGCACGCCCTGCTCGTCTGCACACAGGTACAGGTAGTACTGAGTACTGGAATCTTTATTAAAATTTCGGTATCCTGAGTATTATCGTGTCGTATATATATATTGTAATACAAACCATATATCAAAGAAGCAGCACAATTACTAAAATTATTTAAAGAAAAGTACAAGGGCGAGTAGGAGCAGAGGTGGGCGCGCGGAGACGTTAGGGAGTGAGGGAGACGGGTAGGGAATAGGTCCAGTTGCAGCACGTATTGCAAATGGGGTGTTGGCGCAGGAGGAGGCTGATGTGGTGGTGCGGCGGAAGCGAGACAACAAGGATGAGCGCGATCGCGAGCGCGACAGAGACAAAGAAAGGGAGCGCGAGAGGGACAAAGACAAGGAACGACGACGCAGGAGCCCTTCCGGGTTGGTGCTGCATTCAATTGATCATTACTGCATGGGAATGTTACAGTACAGTCAGATTTACATTGATGTTATTGTGCACGACAGTTCCAGAAATAAGGAGCGCCGTGAAGAGCGTGATAAGGAGCGGGAGCGGGACAGGGAGCGCGAGGAGAGAGAGAGAGACAGAGAACGTGAGAGGGAGCGCGAAAGGTAACACTTTGTAAAAAAAATACGAAGGGCAAGTAACAGAGATTAGAGTAGCTCTATAAAAGTAATTTTACATAAATATTTTCTATAACGCATAGAAATTATATTGTTTTGTTGCTGCATGAGTTTATAGCTTGGGATAAAGCGCACCAAGTGCTCCACTCGTGATTCAATAAATATATTTACAGTACAACGCTTATTCCAGAGAAGTTCGTGAGCGCGAGAGAGAGCGCGAGGCGCGAGAGAGAGAAAGAGAACGCGAGCGAGAACGGGATAGAGAGAGGTAAGCTTTTTTACAGAACAATTTTTACGTACTTTTCTTCAGGGGGTCGCGATACCGTTCTGCGTGCGTGTATACGTGCGAGTGGCCTGCGCTAAATTTGTTCGCGAGCGACATCGCATTAATAATAGAATCTATTTTCTGTATCATCAACGGATTGGATGGTTGACCGATAACTAGGTTTTACTCTTAGTGCCCGTTGCGGCGATACTTGCGGCACAGACACTTCCCCACATTGCGTGCATCCATTGTACAGATTTAACTTGGCAACGTCTTGTTCGCTTGTGGTTGTCATAATACTACTTTTTTAATTGTCAGAGAGCGAGAAAGAGAACGGGAAAGAGAGCGAGAACGATCGCGTGACCGCGAGCGTGAGAGGGAAAGAGAAAGAGATAGAGAGAGGTCTCGCGGTCGTAGCAGGAGTGAAGCAGATGCACGCAGAGAGAAGGAGATCGAAGAGGAGTTACGGGAGAAGAAGAGACTGGAGAAAAAGGCGCGGGAAAAGGAAGCTGCTTATCAGGAGAGGTGAGTGTGACTCGGCATGTCCGGTACTAAACGCAATAGGGGGGCGAAGGGCTTCCTTACCAGCATACACCCGGCTTGCATTAACGCGTTCACGCTGGGCCGGAAATTCAGGTTTTTTGGCGTAAGACGGGACCGTCTTATCTCCTTTCGCCTCGTGGGGCGGGCTACCCTGCTGCGAGGAACATAACATTTCGAGGCTTTGAACCTGTTAAATGTAAGATTGCAACATTTCTCGCAGTTTTTTTTAAGTACACATTTCTTGCATCAATTGTAAAGGTTGCATAGGTATGAATAAATAATTGTTATAAATTAAAAATATTGAATGTTAATGATTATAATACCCAATGTTTATATATAATGTTGAAAAAAAAATTTACCTATATTCTGAAAACAACTCTCACATGTGATGCACGTCGCTCCACGGGATAGTTAAGTGTGGCCCACCGGTGAGACTTGCCGGTGTGAATGTGTTAAATTATACTTAATGTTTTAGTCGTTCCACTCAAGAATTAAAATTGTTTACAATTAAATTCGTCACAAATTAAATAATTATGGTAAACATCAATTATAACATTAAAAACAATTTGTTATGACAGACTACGTAACTGGGAAACACGCGAACGCCGCAAAGCGAAGGAGTATGAGAAGGAGCGTGAGCGAGAACGTTGCCGTGAGGAAGAAAGGGAGAAGGAGGCTAAACGGCTAAAGGAATTCCTCGAAGATTACGACGATGAGCGCGACGATCACAAATATTACAAAGGGAAAGAATTGGCAAGGCGACTAGGCGCGCGCGTACGAGAGGCCGAGGCAGACTCACGAGAGCGGGCGCGCGAGGCCGAAGAGTTGGAGGCACTGCGCCGCGAGCTGACCGCTAATGCATCGCCGCGCGCAGCTGCCGCCGCGTGGGAGCGTGCACAGCGCGAGCATGACGAGCGCTACACGCCGCGCGCGCTGCTGCCCGAGCTGCCGGCGCGGCGGGCGGCGCGGCGGCTCGCACGCCAGGCGGCGCGCCACCGCCACCTGCAGGCGCGAGCGCAGCGCGACATGCCGCCCCACGCGGAGACCATCGACTCCGACGACAGGTGGGGCGGCGCTATGCGGCCGGTGCACTGCCTTAATTAAACAAGTTGAACATGTGTGCAGGGAGAACTCACTCACAAGCTCTTCATTCTACAGCAATGGGGCGGAACCTCTGGAGTCACTTGGTGGGTCGCTGACCCCACCGGCACCCAGTTCAATTAGCTCGCCGCCTCCCGCGCCCGCCGCCGCACACTCTGGGGGCGAGGCGAGCGACGTAGAGGCTCGGGAAGCGCCGCGCGACGTGGACGGAGGCACGACACCGCCGCGGCGTAGGCACCGCAGGAGGCACCGGCGCGCCGACACGCCGCCCCTCGCCGATACGCCGCCGCGCCATGTCAGTAGCGCACGCATGCGCGCACCCACACATACACGCACGCACACACACCTTCCTTTTCATTTAGCTCCTCTAACCTAACAGAAAAGCTCGCAGCTGAAGTACGATGGGCGCTTGAACGAACTACAACATCCTGGCCCGCACCGTGCGCTCCGTGCAGAATCTTTTCTAATTGGTTGATTCCACTAGCTTTTTGACAATTGAATGTAGTTTATTTGATAAAATTGGAGCCATTTTTTTTTATAAAATTAAAATTATCAATGAATTTTATATTCACTTGGACTCGAGTCTAGTAATTTATATTTTAAGCAGTGAATGCATTTTCTCATAAATTAACAATCATTACTTCACTAAATTGAATTTTGCTTTGCAGAGCGGTGGCAGCACACCCCCGCGGCCGCCCTCTCCTGAACGCACCCCGCGCCCCTTGCATGTAAGTGACTTGCGCTTTCATAATGTCGAGTAGTTTGCGCAAATACACTTACGAGTCGCGTCTCGTTAACGTACGCTACTATCGTTTTTTTTTTTATGAATTACTTCTACTGAT
This sequence comes from Ornithoptera priamus, assembly GCA_029034505.1. NCBI lineage: Eukaryota > Metazoa > Arthropoda > Insecta > Lepidoptera > Papilionidae > Ornithoptera > Ornithoptera priamus. Next base: position 1,373,459 of record JARDWD010000292.1, on the reverse strand, counting down.
TTAATTTATCTTTGAAACTGCATTTCCGCTGTAGGTTTCAACCATTACACAGTGCGTTTTCAATCTAATCTCTTTTGCCTTTTATAAATTTTTCGTTAATTTAATATGTATATGAATCTTTACCCCAGCTTTAATATATAGATGATGTACATGTGTACATATTGACACAAGCACTGACAGAGGGTGTGTGTTGCTTGCAGGCGAGTCAAACGAACCAGACAAGTCAGCCGGGCGCACTCTCCGGCGGTAGTTCACCCATCAGCATCAGCTTCCGTGCTAAGTCTAGCCCTACGCCTTCTACTGACATGCCTACTCGTAAGTAGTACACATGCAATCTTTTAAAAGCTCAATTCTATATCTAACTCAAAGCAAACTGTCAGTTTCTTGGAAAAAAATAAAAACGTGATATGTCCAGTGTGTGTGTGTTTTTCATTATGATTGTGGTTATATCCGCAGAGGAGGGACGCATGCGGCGCGTGCACGCAGCGTTCGCGCGCGACGATGACGAGCCTGCGCTCGCACCGCCACCGCCCCACTCGGCCGCACACGCGCACCACGCGTCCGGTTAGCTCCTGCATTTTAATCGCAAGTATATAAATGGTGTCGCGCACACACACATCACTCTCCTCGCTGGGGGGTTATCCTGCATATGATTGCAAGCGCACTGCGCGCTCCTACTGCTGTACCATGACACCTGCAATGAAAATTTAATAAAAACTATTGTTAATTATTTTTAGCCACTGTAGGTTGTTGAGTATGAACGAGTACAAAGCATGATTTGGTTAGCTCAGCGCCTCGTCGGAGTGGAGGAGTCCACTCGTAATAAAATAAAAATGGTCACCATGTCTTATTGTTCTAACGAAAAGCTTTTTATTATCGTTAGGTAAAGACAAGCTCCCGAGCCGGCGGCCCAGCACCGGCGGGAGCTCTACCAAGGACTCTCAATCAGGTATACGGGCGCGCTGTTTCGTAAAGCCATGTGGTAAAATTGGATGATATTTCGTTAACAGTACGACAAGCGGTGCTTCGTTTTCGGTAAGAGATCGCAGTTACACTACAGCGCTGTGGCAATGATGACGATAACGGCGATTAATTAACGAGCGGTCCTCGGATATTGAAGAGTGTGCCGCATAACAAGCGCTTCCAGCTGCCAATAGTAAAGATACTCATAGATGAGTAGATTCCAGGCGCCCTCATACAGCGCCAGGGGCTAATTCAGATCACAACTTACCCCCGAGGTTTCAATACAGCCGTGTAATTGTTATATTGTTTGCTATCAGATAAAAGCAAAAAAGGTGAAAGTGGCGACCCGGAGAAAGACAAGGAGAACAAGTCGGCCGAGGAGAAGCGGAAGCACATAAAGAGTCTCATCGACAAGATTCCCACGCAAAAGGAGCAGTTGTTCCAGTACAAGTTAGACACTGCTCAGGTACAGTTCCGCCGCAAATAAAATCTTTTGTCGAATTGATATTTACTAATGACAATGAGATCAAGTGTGCTCCGACTCTTAAATTTTACCAGCAAGCAGACTGCTGATGTTCGGTAGGCCATGATTCGAACCACGCCGATAGTAATCATATTATTGTTTTTTTAAGTGGCAACTTGTACAGTTGTTGAACATCCTTTTACTTGATTCTGTTTTGTAAATACAAGCGCCCGTGCGCGTTGCAGATCGATAATGCTCTGATGGAAAAGAAGATTCGGCCGTGGATCAACAAGAAGATCATCGAGTATATTGGAGAACCGGAGCCCACGCTCGTCGACTTCATCTGTAGCAAGGTGCTAGCCGGCTCCGCTCCTGCTGGTATCCTCGACGACGTGCAGATGGTGAGTCGCGCCGGGTGCATATACGTAATAGTTTCTAGTTGTTTTTATGTCGAGGATACGGGATCAGTCATAACTTTGTGAACGACCCCTTCTATAAAAAAAAACAAAATGTTGTTCACATCTTTTTTTGTACAGGTGTTAGACGATGAGGCGGAGGTGTTCGTGGTGAAAATGTGGCGCCTCCTCATCTACGAGTTGGAGGCTAAGCGCGCCGGCCTGCACAAATGAGCGGCGCGCGCGACTCATCTCTGCTTACCGGAGCCCAGGCACGCACCGGTGTCAGAGGGCATTTGTATTTTATATAATATGATGGAATACAATTAGAAATAATTGCGTTTGTACAACAGGACGCGACATGGCGCCCCCCGTGTGCCTGCGTTGTTGGACAAGTAACATTAGAAAGTACTTTAATAAATTCAGTGAAATTATTACGAGTCATTATACAATTGCATCATCATCAACGCAAACAACGGGCGTCCATTGCTGTAATGAATTCAGCACAAAACACGCTCTTACGCTGTTTGTGTCCAGTGGCGGTTCTCGACGATAACAATAACGTATTTTGTTTGGATGTGAAAGTGTTCGTAATGCAGATGAGCAGCTTTTTGCTATAGAAGTGAATGGGCTGCGCGCGGGCACGTGGCTATTGTTAAAGGCAAACTGAAATAGTTGAGAGCATGGATCGGTGCCAGATTTACTCCGGCGGCGAGGTTGCCAAACTCGTCAACAAAGTTAACAACATCAACCCTGTTCGAAAAAAATACAGGCTACAAGCCGCCCGCCAGCCCGCCAGCCCACCAGCCCGCCAAACCACCAGCCCGCCAGCCCGCCAGCACACCAGCCTGCCACGCCGACACGCAGTTTAAATATTTTTGATCGCATTCGTGAGCCTGTACGTATGTGTTATGAAGGGTACGCGAGTGCACGAATGTGTGTGCGCATGTGTGTATATGTGCAGAGGGCGTGGCGCGGCGCCCGGTGCGTGCGCATGTATGATTGCGTTTGTACGATCATGTGGGTAATGAGTCTGCACTCGTGAGCGTGCGAGCGAAACAGAATGCGCAGAGCGGCGCCGGTCGCGTTTGTATTGTACGTGTTGATAGTTTGTAGCGATTAATATAATTTTATCAAAGCTATGGGTTTCATTTTATATAACCTTACGGGCGACTTTATCTGACGGCAGCGCTGCGCAGTAACCAATATTCTTATAAGAAGCACGTTCTGTACCATTTCGTTATTTTTTACGAAGCTACGAGACATGCGGGACGTTCATCTGATGGTACGGACGACGACGGACGGGCCCGCCCATAACATTTATACACTGCACCACATTGCGCTCGCCGCCTGAAACACAATGTTGAGTCTCGTTACCCTAATCATTTCACTAGCTACAACGCTTTTCAAACCGGAACTCGGTAATGTTTGCACACTACTGTCTGACGGAAGAAAGAGCGCTGCGGTGATACCAACTTGGTCGGACACCGGCAACAGAGACCATACCATACCGATTTATTTTGATTAGCAGTATAATGCAAACATTATGGTGTTTTGGTAAACTAAGATCTTGATGAGGGATCGTAAGAAGCACGTGTCACTACTGTTCGTTCACTTAGTTCTTGCCTGTTTTGTAACCTTCGTTTTATAACAAAGCTTACATAATTTACAACTTCCTGGAATAACAGCCGACGCAGCGGGCGCGCAGCACCAGTTCCTGGGGGCGGGCACGCAGTGAGAAGATAAACAGATTTTAATTAGAATCATCATTGAATAGATTAAAAGGAAATGTTGATAATTCGCTTGCAGAAATAATAAAAACTTTTTTGTCATCTTAAAAATCTAAAAAATCCTTTCTCCCAGGACACGCGATTTGTTTCTATTCGGATCAGTTCCAAGCAACTACATAAGTATTCATTCAAAATAACATTTGGCGCTTATGTGTGTTATCTAGTTTTTTTTGGTTCAATGGGAGGAAACTCCTTCGCACACCTACCTGATCTCGCGGAGGCAAGCACATTGTTGGATTTGCACAGACTGAAACGCCCATCGTGTTCTTACTTCATCGCGATACGTCGGAGCTATATGAAAACTTTCCTACAAATCCACAACTGCCTCGTGTTCTTGGCCCCTTATCCTCACCTAAGAAACGGATTTACCGAATCTATCTCCCAGAAGCCATGGGAGCCACCGCAAGGGACAGAGAGAATGTTCCGTCAGTTCCTCGCGATGGATTTGGTCGCGGACTTGGATTCGGCTACCAACTATTGTAAGACCGCGCAGCAAAGACAGCGACTACAGGCAATGCCGGCTCCACAGGTCCTACATATCATCAGACGTTGTTCGCTACGTGCGTGTTCAAACCAGATTTTATTAATTTTATTCAATTAAGCATCCAGCCGAGCGGGACGTTCACTTGGCGGTAATATGTCTGTCCATAACAACGTGGCGCTAGTTAGGGTGGTATACATAACACCACATTGCGCTCCTTACCCTTAATTACATTAGCTACGGCGCGCTTTACGCTGGAACACAGTAATGTTTGCATACTGCTGTTTGTCGGCCGCAACAGGCGCTGTGGTGGTGCCTACCTAGACAGCCGATTACTGCATTTGAGATTTGCTGCAGTTGTTTACACAGCAGGCGGCCGGGTGCTGGTAGTGCTGGTGGTGCTTGTTGTATTATTATTTTATTTTGGTGGTGCGCGTTGCCTGCTGTCGCTGCAGTTATTTTGTGAGAATTTAATAGTTTACTCCGCTCCGTATATTTGTAAAATTTTTCCGGCTTTATGCCGCGTAAGCTATAGTCTATTAATCAAGTTTTTTTAAGATGGCACAATGTTGTAGGTTGAACTCGTAAAAATATAATTTTATAGTTTAAGTTCTATATTAGTTGACTGAGATGTCCGATGATTAACTGTGATTTTATGAATATAGATTTATTTTTAAGAAAATATCAATGCGATTTCCACTTGAGCAGGATGAAGAACTGGGCAAATCGTTGCAACGTCGGTTGTATCTCCGATGGAGTGTTAGGTGTTAACAGTGGAGCTCCTTGGGGAACAGTGTCGGATCCGAACCCACTGTTCGGTGACCTATTGCGTTTGCTACATACAAAAGTATCGATATTAAATTCCGGTCCTGTGTTAATAAGAACTTTGATAGAGTTAGTACACCCACCCACCTACGTAGCCTTCACAGAACGTTGCAAGGATGTCGGGGAAAAGTCACTAAATGGTTTCAGAAAATGACTCGCGCCCGGGGGGTATCCGGTACCCGGCTGTTATACAATAGTTGCATTATTTGAAGGAAATGGTAAAGTACTCATAATACATTATATATTCATTATAGTAAACGATGCAATGCAGAAAGAGTTATGAGCATGAACTTATTTACAATTAATGATAAAATCAGTTTCACAGAGATTGTCTGTCATTGTGTCATAGCTCCGGCACCAACCGCATTGCAGGTGAAGAAATTTTAGAAGATATTGGAGCTACTACTTGTCTAGAGACGAACCATATGGTGCTGTGAAAAGGTGCGATCTGGTACCCCAACGGACAGCAATATTGTATCCAATATTTATATAAGGCGGCACACATTCCAATAATTTCCTAATAGTGCCGTGCTCCGTCCTAATGACGGCAGTGAGCCGGCTGCGCGTCCGGCGGGCGGCGAGCGGCGGGCTCCGAGACGAGCTGTCGGCGCTCGTTAGCCTCGCTCTCGATCACGCTAACAAGCGGTGCGGCGCCGCACTCGAACCTCTGGAGTGCACCGCTCGCTCACCTCAGTGCATCACAAAAGAGCAACTGCGAATAATAAAAATACCAAAGGATGGCTACAGCTTCCTATTTTCTTCACTCTTTGCTAATGCCTTCATGTATACCCCACGGTCGCACACACACGCATGCACGCGCATTCGCACGCACACGCTAGTCATCATCAAAGTACTATATAAAATCCGCTATCTGCATTCCACCGAGCTCCGTGTAAGATTGTGCGAATCTTTGGTTCTTTCGAAACTAAATTGTGGTGACATCGTCTATGGAGCTCGTCTTCTTTCTACGCCCCGTCGCGTTATTCAGTGAGTGCAAACTGCGTGTTACCGATACTGCTTTGACATTCCGTCGCGAAGTCACATCTCTCCATATCTTAAAAAAGCAGGGATGCTCAATATGGAGTCGCGAAGACAATTGCATTTAGCTTGTTTATTATTCGGGATTCTGAAGTATAGGACTCCGGAATATTTACATAGTAAGATAAAATTTTCTGCATCCTTAGGAAAAAAATTATATTAGATTACTTTTAATTATAAACACAAATCTGTCTCGTTCACAAACGCACGCATGCGCACACACACGCACGCGTGCACACACGCACGCATGCAAGCACGCACGCGCCCGCGCTTAAACTGTGCACGGAATTATAAGTTTGTGTTCCAATCTGTATGTTTGCTTTATATTTTTTGTGTGTATGTTTTGTTGTTTCAATAAATGTATTAACTATTTATCTATGTATTGCGGCGGTTTGCGGCGGTTTGCGGCGGTTTGCGGCGGTTTGCGGCGGTTGGCGGTGAGGCGCATTAACCCATTACCAAGCTCATCTCCAAGTTATCTGTTTACATATTCATTTAACGGGTACATTTGAGTTTTCACAATAGTAATTCTTTTCTTTTTTTCTTTGGCGACGCTTATTGGCACAATAAAAACGTGAAATATATTTACGAGTACGAGCTCTACCGTAGCACCAGTACCAGCGCTGCAGAAACAGCTCGAAAGAGTAATGATGTGTACGGCGCTGGTGTCGCAAAAGAAAGCACGGTACGTTTTTGGTTTCAACGTTTTCGTTCTGGAAATTTCGACCTTCAGAACCAACCCCGTGGAAGGCCGGAGACCAAAGTGGAAAATGAAGAATTAAAGACTATTGTGGAAGCGAACCCATCACAAAGCACTTCAGAGATAACTGCAGGCTTCGGGATAAGTGACAAAACTGTATTAATCCACTTGAAGCAAATCAGGGAAAGAAAAAAACTTCAACGATAGGTACCTCATGCATTGAGTGAACCGAACTTGCGAACACGCGCCGACTGCTGCTGCTGTGTTACTGTGCTCAGCCGACACAATGATGAAGGGAGTTTAAATCGGATCATTACTTGTGATGCAAAGTGGATACTGTAAGATAATCGGAAGCGCTCGTCGCAATGGCTGAACCCTGGAGACCCAACCAAATCCTGCCCTAAACGGAAATTGATTCGGAAAAAGTTACTTGTGAGTGTTTGGTGGACTAGCGCCGGTGTCGTTCACTGCAGCTTTCTAACATCTGGCCAAACGGTTACGGCAGATATCTATTGTCGGCAACTGCAGACCATGAAGGATGAACTAGCTGCTAAACAACCGAGATTGGTCAACCGCTCTAGGCCACTGCTGCTTCACGACAACGCAACACCACCACCACACACTGCACAACAAATAACCACTAAGTTAGATGAGCCACAATTGGAATGTCTGTGACAACTACCGTACTATCCGGACCTTGCTCCAACAGATTACCATTTTTTGCGAAATTTGGACTTTTTACATGGAAAAAAATTCAACTGCGATCCGGCAGTCCAAACCGTCTTCAAAGAGTTTATTGATTCTCGCCCCCGTCGTTTTTTTAATAAAGGGATCAATGAACTATCTATGAGATGGCAAAAGATAACAACGGTGCATACTTTGTTTATTAAATATATTTAAAAAAAACATTGACTTTATATTCCTCCCGTACAAAACGCCAATTTTATATGTTAGGACCTAATATTTGTTATATTCTTTTGATGTAAGTACATCCAATTTTCGCGAGTAATTTGTCATCCGGTACGCACATTTGGCACTATCATCAATATAAAACGAACATTGGAATTGGAACGTAGCGAACTGCAGACCATGAAGGATGAACTAGCTGCTAAACAACCGAGATTGGTCAATCGCTCTAAGCCACTGCTGCTTCACGACAACGCAACACCACCACCACACACTGCACAACAAACAACCACTAAGTTAGATGAGCTACAATTGGAATGTCTGCGACATCCACCATACTCTCCGGACCTTGCCCCAACAGATTACCATTTTTTCCGGAATTTGGACAACTTTTTACAAGGAAAAAAATTCAACACCGACGCGGCAGTCCAAACCGCCTTCAAAGAGTTTATTGATTCTCGCCCCCCATGGTATTTTTAGTAAAGGGATCGATGAACTACCTATGAGATTGGAAAAGTGCATAGATAACAACGGTGCATACTTTGATTAATTAAATATATTAAAAAAAAACTTTATAATTCTCCCGTACAAAATGCCATTTTCATATGTAAGAACCTAATATATTGTTATCAATGCCGCAGCACCTTTGTGTTTATTAGTAACCGTGGGGCGACACACGGTGAAACGAAGTGGAACCCACCGGCCGGTTCGTGGCGAAGGGCCGCTCCAGGTTCGAGCACCGGTTGGATAACTGGCGCTCATCGGAGCGGCCGGGGGACGCAGGGGCGGTTTCACACTGCCCTCTGCAGCCGAGGTAGGGTGGCGGAGGGTGTACCCTCTGCGGCCAACCGGTGTCGTACGGCAAGAGGAGTATAGATATTGCGATGCGCCATTCTCCTTATCATTCGCGGCCGTTAACGGGTAGCGGCGGGCCGAACATCTCTCTGCCCCAGGGAGCCTGCAGGAGGCCGAGGAGGCGCGCTGTACGTTCCGGCGTGCTCCTGCGGAGATGAAAAGGGAGGGTTCAATCCTCCTTCCCGAGGTGGGGCTGCGTAAGCGGCCAGCGGTGTCACAGATGGTGCGAAATCGTTATCGTGACCCTGCCGTAAAGCGAAAAGAAGGAACATCGTGGGGGTTTTAGTCGGTGCAAGTCCGACATAATCTGTCCTTGCCCCCGCGAGGACGGGTTTGCGCAGGTATTTCCCCCACGTTGAATATACAAAAATCTTGCTACTGAGTAGGTTTTAGCGCATGTAATATTTTTTCATTTGCTGCACTAACGTCGTTTCAATGCCACTTCCGGCGCACCCAGATATTTTATAGTTCTGTGTCCTTTATCAGTAGAGTTTAAGTGGCGTATAAAATGATACGTAGCTAAAAAACAGCAAAGTTAATAGAAGAAGTAATTCAAAGAAACGGAGCCAGTCAGACAAATCAAATAAAATGGTCTGTCAAGAAGTCATGTAATGAACTGTGTACTAACATCCCGCGGGTAGGTCTAATGTGGGCAAGGCGGGGGCGGGCTGGTGCAAGGGTGGGAACAAGGGTGGAACAATGGAAAGGTGCTTTGTAAGTGGAAAAATAACAATCATTATTGATAAATTAAATATATAAGCTATGTATTCATCGGCAGGCGGTTTGTTTTTGTTTCATTTTGAGATGAAAATATATAAAACTAGGTCCCCGGCAAGAGGGGCAGGAAGGGGTGTCAGCGCAGGGGGCGCGTGATCGAATGTGATTGAAGACAAAAGATGTCACCGGTCCCGCGGCACGGAGACGTGCAGCGGGCCGGTGGGAGACGTGCACATTCCAAACGGCGTTGCGGGCATCAGGATCGTATGACGTTATCGTACAATATCCTTAGAGGCGCGCGACAGTCTTGGTTCGCTTTGTATCTTTATATAATCTGGCGGATGTGGCTGGGAGGGTGTACGATCGGATTCGCGCCGTCCGCCGGAGCGGTGGGAGTGAGTCAGACGAGGTACTTACGGCTCGACGGAAGGAACCACGTAGAGGTTTTGCAGCGTGGTACGATAGGCTCTCGGTAGAGAGGTATGCGCGCAGAGGCAATGTGGGGGCTATCCCGCCGGTCTTCGATGCCTGGATGCAACGACGCGGAGGAAGTCTCACCTACAAACTTACACAGATACTAACTGGGCATAGGTGTTTTGGCGATTATCTGTGTAAGATTGGAGACCTGAAGCGACGGCGAAGTGCTTACGCTCTGGGGGAATGGAGCAGGATTCAGCATCGCGCACGTTCGCGGTCTGCCCGAGGTGGGAACCGGAGCGGCCGATTTTGTTTAATCGGATCGGACGGAACCTCTTCTTGCCTGCAATCGTGTCGGCGATGCTAGAAGAACATTTTGAATGGAGGGCCGTAGCCTCCTTTTGGGAAATTGTTATTATACAAAAGGAGGCTACCGAACGGGATCGAGAGGGAACAGATTCTGCTCGGAGACGAAGACGTCGAGGCACTAACGCGCGTCGACACATCACACCGGTGAATGATGTTCCCCTACCTTAATGGGGCCTTCGGTGTTGTTGGCGGTCAGGATGGAATTTCTTATAGTCTTCTAAGCGACTCTGAGGAGGACAATGGCTGGACGTACTCTCCGATTATTGAAGTAGTACTCGTGTGGCTGGTAAGGTCTGCATAAAACAGACACTAGGATGTGTTATCCCAGCGAAGCGTTAGCGAGGCCGCGGTTGTGTTCTGAGTGGAGATCCCGTGACTTTTCCGAACGCCGAAGGTGACTACCGAGGGAGTTTTAGTGGGAAAAAGCCTTCTCATAATTCTGACTTCCCCGCAGAAAACAGTAACTTTTCGAAGGTTTCCTCCATGAAACCAAAAGTAAAAATGGGTTGCGACGCGCGTTTGCGCCGGTCTGTGTTGTTTTAGTGAATTGATATCAGGTTCACATCAATCAGGTTACTGCACCAATTTGTGTTCCTGATCAAATAAATTGCGGCACTAAACCGAAAGCTGTGCATGCTTGTGCGCGTGTGTCGCTTAGCCGTGTCCGTGTCTCCCGTGTGTCCTGTGCCTGTGCGTATATATATACGCTACCCGCGTGCAGGGTGGATCAGTGCGAATCCTTTGCGATTTCACTTTCATAATGTCCATAATGTTGTTTTGCGATGAATGATAGATTGTTGTTTGTGTTGTTGACGCAGTGTTGTACTTAGTTATTTGTTTTAGGTGGCGGCCACGGCGGAGCGGGTGGCCACGTGTGCGTACGGCCGTGTATTGTACACGGTGTGTTTAGAATATGTTAGTCACTGAGACATCTCTCTCAATTACTGGTGTACGCCATGGGATGATTGTGAGGGTTGAATTCCAAACACGAACCAACAAAAGTACTTGCAACGTGTCTTAGGCGTGAGGACAAGAATCGACTTGTTTAGAGGGTGAACCATCTTGCCCTGTATGCGCAAATGAAACATATCGTGTCTAAATGGCGTTGAGCCCTGCACCCGCCCTCCCCCAGCAAGCCGCACGCCCTCGAACGCCCCCGCACGCCCCCGCACGCCCTCGCACGCCCCCGCACGCCCCCGCACGCCCTCGCACGCCCTCGCACGCCCTCGCACGCCCTCGCACGCCCCCGCACGTGACTGAACCAGCACAACATCAAGTAGATTGGTTGCAGCGGAGCGGCGCCGCGGAGCAATGTTCCGGCTGCAGGAAACGCAACCGACCGCGAAATGCAAACGCAAGCGCTCGCCGCGAGACGACATGATCGGGAGGCTGATTGTTGTTCTGTTTGCTTTGAATTATTTGACGGAAATTGTAAGTTGTTTACGACACCGGTGCTCGGGCGCGGCCGCGTGTGCTAGTGCCCGGGCTCCAGCGTCCAGGGTCCAGGGAATACCTTTAGTTTGGAATGCTGTAATACATTGTTAGTTCGCAAACGTTGTGTTTTACGATACGTAAGTGAACTTCCGGGCCACCGCGTCATTAAATAAATCTTTTAACTCTAACACCAAATCATTTTATCTTTGTAACTACGCCGACATCTACGACATCAACATTCATGGGAACCTGGATGTGGTGCTTCCCGTTGCCTGCTGTGCTGATGCCAGCTGTATCATTACTTGGCCGGGACGTTTCGCTCCTGGCCGCTGCGCTCTCCGCGGCTTCACTTTGCTACAAAACACTTATAACCGTCGTCATAAACTTTTCTTGTCTGCCGGTGCTGCGACACGGTGGCCGCGTCGCGCTGCGCAGGCTGCTCCGCACGTCTTCAAGTTGGAGCGCGACTTCAGCAGGATTAGCAGCGACCGCGCCGTCGCCAAGGATGTGAGCTTACTTTGTCGATATTATTTTCTACCTTAGAAATTTTCATTCGTGGAGAGTAATAGTCATCGGGGCGGTTTCGTTGTAGATGGAGGAGGTGGTGCGGAGACTGCGGACGTTCAAGGTGGCTGTGCACCCGCGTATCCGGCTGCTGTACCGGCTGCTGAAGCGCGGCATGGCGCGGCAGGCGCACCGCGCCGCCGACACCTTGTTCGTGCCGCACGCGTACCGCGCGCCCGCCGCCGCCGTCAGCCCCGCCGCCGACCCCGCCGCCGACCCCGCCGCCGACCTCGCCGCCGGCAGCGACGAGCGCTGACCAGCAGTGTCGGGTGTCACACGTCACACGAAACACATTACTTGTTGGATGTATTTTCATTTGTCATTATTTCAGAAAAAGAATCAAGGTTTAGAGCCAATAATGTGTTTTCATAAAATTTTTGAACAGGATTGAATTTAATAGATCTGTTGGCACAACAACAACAAAAGAATGGGGGAACACCCTGGTGCAGGGCGCGGCCGCTGTCAATGCAGCGAGTTGCATTCGCCGCCCTGCTGCAGTGCGGAGACAAACTTTAGTATGAGGGCCAAAGGTGTACCGCACCGTCGTGACCTGCGATCTATTAACAAAGGGTCTCCTCCGCGTACCTTCTCAAGCCAAACGACTGCCGCTGTTGCGCGAGCGCAGTCCGCGGGCACCATGTGGACTTAGCTCTATGTTTACATAAAAATAAAGCGGCGTCATGCGTTCATGTTAACCGATACTTTATACCGACACGGAAATTTGCGTGTCTGACGTGTGCAGCGTGTGCGTCGTGTGCAGCGTGTGCGTCGTGTGCGTCGCGGAGTCGTAAGGGCGAGTCCTATCCACTTTATAGTAATATTTATATTTATTTTTGGGAACATGATGAACTTATAATAAAAATTTAAAGATTGGAAGTGGAAAGTAAGGAACGCAAATTATACATAAAAACTTTGGAAGAAGACACGAAAAGCTAGAACGGGCCCACAGTTGGGCATCACTTGAAATCAGAAATATTTAAAAAAAACCTTCAACAATAGAATCAAAGTATGTTATATTAGCCTTTATTTTAAAAAGCGGCGAGCAGCAGGAAATAGATATTAATGAGTCGGCTGTAAAATACCGAATATAGCGGAAGTTTCGAGTGTATTGGTACGAGACCGATTCATTGGTTCCTTTAAAGTTGAATACGAACAATTTACAAATTATTGGACAAAGTCTAAATGATCAAAAAAGGAAACTTTTAATTCTCACCCTTTACAATGACTACACAATCGTTTGCTCTTGTAGACCACCTAGTTATCGCAACCCTTGCAATTAAGTACCCACAATCACTAGACAGAGTCACACGCAGGGGTCACGCTGCACATTATACTTACAGGTGGTATTCATTTAGATTTTCATTCAGATAATTTGTCCGTACGTGTTCAAGACTTTTTAAATCTAATGGCGTTACATGGTTTTAAACAAGATGTAAACCTAGCCATTGCAATAAATACTTGCATTGACCACTTTATGATTAAATCAAGTTCCTATTGGCCAACTTTGCTATTTAAACAGCTGACAGATAATTCTCCAATTTTACTTCGCCTGAAAGTACCCACAATTAAAAGAAATAATGCGTCCATTCCGTGATGTGATGTGATAATACTGCCACAGAGTTGTTTATTAGTAAATTGCGATCTATTACCCACGAAAATACGAATACTTACCAATATAGGAGAACATCCGGGCCATTAAAGCCATGGATACACTAGGAGATGTAAAATGTGTACGGCGAGGGGACAATATGAACATTGAGTTAAACAAATGTCCGGATGACGGACAACATTACGTAATAATCTATATTAATTATAGAAATTTATGCAAGAAGGTAATATAATTTATTTAAAAAAAAACCGGTACTTTGAGAACTATCTATGAACGATAAGAACAATACAGAAACTTCGAAAATAATAAATGATTTGTGTACTAACGTAAAGCAAAAACTTCTTCGTGACTGTGTCCGCACGTAAACGCAAACGACTTCCGGTGCATCTGTAAATCTATGCGGTTGTATGTAGTTAGGGTTACAACCAACAACATGCCGAGGTATTGTCAATGTGTTGAGTAAAGGCATCTTGGTCCCTAACTGATACTAAGCCCGAACGATATCGCTAGGTACTTCATCATCACAATTTAGATTCAATTACCACAACCGTTGAAGTAGCTGACAGTAATGACTACCGGACTAAGTAGTCCCATAAGATCAAGTATCTGTGAAATGACAGCCAAAATGTTTTTTTTCCTCTTTATTAACAGGGCTTCATCGCTAATGCGACGATGTCGCCCTCATAGTAAACACAAATATAATATATGTTTAATTAATCACAAACACGCCTAAGAGCTATTTTATAAAGAAGTTTGGCTTCATCTGACGTTGGTTTAGTCAGGATTGAATTAACTCTACCAAATTCAAGCAAAACATTAGAATTTAAAAGCATCTCCTATCAGCTTGATTTTTCGTACATTCTGTGAGGATGTGATAAACATCATCGATTCTGTTGCAGTGAGAGCACATCGCTGAAGACACCCTGCGCATTAAATAGGTAAACTTATTACACGGCGCATGTCCGGCGCGCAGTCTCAACGCGATTGTAGTGTTTAGTCGACTTAGTGCACAATTGGTAATCCATGGCGAACGTAAAGGGTGTGGCTGGATTGTTCTATACCATACTCCTTTCTCTCTAGATCTTAAGTCAAAGTATTCACTCCAGCTTGTGTAACAATATAATTTTACTGTCTTAATATATTCGCTAAAAGGGGGGTAATATATCTACAGGCACACCTTCACTGGTGGCAAGTTTTGCCTGTAAATCTACTGTTTCATTGCCTAAAATATTGATGTGAGATGGGATCCATTGCAAAATGGCCGTTTTGGATTCTGCTTGTATTTCTAATAATAATTCTAAAATTGTGTAGGCTATCGGTAACCCTCGAACAGTGGAGGTACAGCGAGCCACGCGTTGTAGGGAGCTGTTGGAATCTGATAAAATAACAAATTTATCATAATTAAGTGATTTTATGTATGACCAGGTGTCCATTACAGCGAAAAGCTCTGCGAACATGACTGAGACATCACGTTTAATGTAAATTTCATCGCAATATTAGAATTATAATCAAAGAGAGCCGCTCCAACTTCTCGTGTATCTTCAGATTTGGACCCATCTGTATAGATTTTTATGAAACTACTAAATTTGGTATCAATTACTTTATCGCAAATATGTTTAAGCTCAAGTGTGTTATAACTGCGTTTGGCTTTTTCCATTTCTACAATACTAAACTAGTTGTGACACTGTCTTCTAAGTTGATATTGCTCACCCAAGTGTTTAATGTAAACATACACAAGGTGTGACTTTTGTGTACAGGCAAGGAACTAAACTGGCTGTGAATTGTTAACAATAGAGGCTTTCGTTCAGAATTCCGGTAACCTGGAATGCCAGTGCGTGATAGTTCTTTGAGTATTTTAACAAGTACATTATTTTGAAATGACGAGGATTTGAGATAAAATTTCCCTGCTAAATATAATCGTCTGATATGTAGTGGCTGTAAACTAAGTTCACTTTCCGTAACATGGATAGGTGTACTTTTAATAAAACCACCAATAATCCTCATAGCTTGATTTTGTATTTTATCAAGCTTATGTAGGTTACAAAGTGCACTATTATCGTATACAAAACTGGCACAATCTATGCGACTGCGAATAATAGAAATATATAACGCCGTAGATGCTTAGGGTGTACACCCCAACTTGATCCAGAGAGAACTAAATAAATTCAAAAACTGTAGTTTTTTCGTACGAACATATCTTAGCGAATGGTCCAACCACACGCCAAGATATTAGACAGTATCGACAACGGGACAACAACAACAAACATCATTTACTTTTATATTAACATTGACGCGTTGCCTATTGTTGCCCTTTGAACAAAACACAAATTTTGCTTTTTGTTACAGAAATTTCTAAACCTAATAAATCTAAAACTGTAATGTAAATAAATATTGAAGTGATTGTTGTAACTCCGTCTTGGCAATATTAATTTTTTTTTTTGTTACATATAACACAAAATCATTTGCATATTGGGAAATAGAAATGTTTTTAACATTATGACAAATTTCAACAGTAGCCGCATTAAATAATAAAGGGGAAAGTGGGTCCCCTTGTGCCAAGCCACGTCCTGTGCATCGACGTAGTTTTAAGTTATTAATATCTATGTTTAAATTCCTTTCACTCAAAAACATCCAAAGATACGTACAAAGTATAGAGGCTACACCTAAATGATCCAGCATGTTCAACACACACACAATATTCACATGGTTATACGCATTGTTGACATCAATGGAACAACTCAAAGTTGATTGAGAATTTGAGAAACCCAACTGAATTCTTGAAACCAATATATTTAAGTTGTCCAGGCATGATCTCCCTCTTCTAAAACCAAGCGTTTTCTCGGAAAATATTCTGTGACTCGAAGTACCATTCAAGTTTTTTATTGATTATAGAGTCAAAGATTTTGCATAGACAGGACATAAGAGAAATTGGTCGTGTAGATGACTGTGACGTAGGATCACGTCCTGTCCTGGTTTTGGAATAGGAATTACACGTGTCTCACGCCACTGTGCGGGAACAAAACCTGATTGTAGAAAAATATTATATAAAGATAGTACAAGCTTTTTTGCTTCCTTAGGTAGATTTTTAATCATAGAAAATGATATGTTGTCACACCCTGGAGAAGTATCCGTGGTTTTTATAGAGTTTTCTAATTCCTTTATAGTAATTGGAGCTTCTAGTTTACCATTGACTGAAATAAATGAGGGATGTTCTGGAGATACGTAATCTGGTGCTGGACTATGTAGAGGGCTACTAGCTGTTTCGCTGTTTACATGTAGCTGAGAGGTTGTTTGGCCTTTTAACCACTTCATTTGGCGCCACGGCTCACATGATGAAGTGTTACTATCCATCGAAGAGCACCGTTCTAGCCAATTTTTTCTTTTATCATCTTACCTTTAAGTATATCTAAATTTTGAGGTGTTGGATTTTTCCGGAAGTTAACTAAAGCTAATCGTCGCTCTGCTACAGCTTTTGACAAGGCCGGGATTAATAAGGGATAAATTTAGAATCTGAAGTAGATCTTGTTATATAATTCGGTATGGGACTATCAGCTTGGTTGAGAATATTGATTAGTGAGTTATAAGCTTCTTGTGGACTGGAAGGAGGTTTATAATTGTGTGAAGCCATTTTAATACATTTACGGAAAACTTCCCAGTTCGCTCTTTTAAAATTTCTTTTTATAACCGAGTTGGCCTGGTAATTAGTATAAAAAGTGGCTATTTTTAACATCAAGTGATCAGTGCCAAGTGACTCATTTATAACAATCCATTGAAAATATAGTGAAATATCTGACGACACAGCAGAGACATCCGGCGAACTTTTCTGTACAGTGTCATTAACCTTCCTAATTCGAGTAGGACTGCAAGCATTTAATGTGATAAAATTGCTTTCTGCTAGCGTGTCATAAATTTGGCTGCCTCTGGCATCATTTCTTGAGGACCAGTTAGAGTGGTGGCCATTAAAATCACCCAACACTAGGGTTTTTTGGGTGGCTAAAGAAAAGGTTGAGTCCCAATCGCCTTGCGTTGTGCGAATTGAAGATGCGCAGTAGATCTCAATGATAATTTCAATGAATTTACAGTTAAAAATCCTGACATGGATGCATTCAATACCTTCATTTATGCCTCCAATTTGTACCATCTGCGTCTGTAACGAGCGATGAGTCAAAATGGCAACACCTCCGTATGAGTCCGATCGGTCGCGACGAAACACGTTATATCCATTAATATTAAGATTGTCTTTGCTGTTCACAATCAACCAAGTTTCGCTTAATACCGCTACCTGAATTTTTTCTTGGCATAATAATTGTTCAAAAGCTAGACGTCTAGGTTTAAAGCTTTGCGCATTCCACAGGATGACATTGAAATGTTGCAAAGATTTTTTAGCCATAACTGTTGAAATTTAAAATCGAGACATCATTTATATTATTAAATATCCAAAATATTAGACAGTCAACGCAAATTTTGATCACACTTTTCAATTTTTTCTCCATGGATTGTTCTCTAGCAAAAATTATGTTTTTAAGTTTTAATAATAAGCGAGAAAAGAATGATGTATCACTCGAGTTATGAGAGTTGCCTTCGGTTTTATTACTATTATTCATGTCATCCTGAATTGAATCTGTATCTGAACAGCTGTCCCAAAATTTATTAGTATCCGGTTTATTTCTTGCCTTCTCTTTACTCACAGTAGATTTGGTTTGAAGTCCCAGACTTTTATGTAAATTATCTGCGTTAGTTAAACACTGGCGGTACGGTACATCTTCCCGATATCAGCACAAGCCACACGCGTCAGTGAATATGACGTCGCTTGGAGTTGGGAGTTCTTCTAACTTCCAAAACTTACGCAGTTGTGTAATCAATTGACTGTGAAAAGTTATAACGAAGGGAATTATTATGCGAATTAAAATTAATTGGACCGGATGTAATTCATTCTAATACCGTATCCTGAAGAATAGCTCCGCTTGGCAACCTAATTCTATCCGTTATCAACAAGTCCCAAAATATATCTGCGCCTAATAAAATGTCAATGTTGTTGGACTTGTGCTACTGCGGGTGGGCCAGCTGGACGCCGTCGGGCGCGTGATATACGCACGCGCGCGCTTTGCTTCGGCAGCGCCGGCGCCGGCGCCGCCCTCGTCGGCGTAATGTTTGGTAGGACGAGATTGTAAACGCGCAGTGTACGGGCGTGCGGGTGGACGCGCAATTTAATTCCGAATTCACATAAAAAAACCTCTTATTTTGTGAGTGGTCTGTAATTTTGGCAAATAAAGTTTATCGCGTAACGATTTCGTTATAAAAGATCGCTGGCTGCCGCTGTCCAGCGAGGCATAAGTGAAATGATCACTGTTGCGCGAATCAGCTATCCCATTAAGGTGAATGATAATAAAATCGGTGGCAAATTAGGTACATGTGCGCGTTGGTCATCTATGTGTTCGTTGGTAACGTGTACCGGCGACGCGCTCTCACTCGCGCTGCGCGTGCGCGTGCGTGTTTGTGTGTAATGCAGCGCGATGCCTAAGTGGCGGAGAGACCGTTTGATCCGGCTCACTGCTAGAATGAGTGAGTTATTTTTTTTGTACATAACTTGTATGTGCAGACTGCAGTTTTTCACGGTACGCCCCGCTCGCAAACAGTTAATACACAAGTTGTTGTCTTTAACAAACGATTCCCTCGTATTTAAATCCCAGTCGAGAAACCTTTGGCGTCCTCACATTTTAAAAAAATTGTGGGGATGGTATATGGCTCCAGTAAACAGACTCCGCCGTATGCGGTGAGCGCCAACCAAATACTGCGCGCTCCCCCCCAAACAGGGAAAGTTTAATTGGCCTCGGAGCGCAGTCCACAGAAAGGTTTACTGGCGAACCAGTAGAAGAGCACTCGGCTCATTGTTAGTGCGGAAGCACAAACTGTGATCAAATTGCGCATAGCAATGTGAATAGGCATATCATGAGATACAACCGTAACCAGATATACAGTGTGGTTAGCGCACATTCCAGGACACATAATAGATACAAAACTACGTTAAAAAGTTAAAGTCCAAATGATAGTTGTGTTATTCCTGACAGCGACAAATAAAAGTACTCACAGTTTGTGTTGACTCACTCAATACACTGCAATTCAGAGTAGAATGCACTTATCACTTGACCTCAATTTGAGTGAGTTCACCCACTAAACTGATAACTTGAAGTTCCCGTCAAATTGACTGATGATGTTGACTTCGGTTGGTAGATGTGGACTGTATGGTTGACCTTCACTGGTAGCTTTCTTCAGCTCGGTTGCTCCCTGCAACTTGGACTGGCTTCGCCCACGGTGACATGACACGCCTTGGATTGGAGCGTCGTTGCTGTTGATGTTGCGGAGGTATCTCCAGACACTTTGGAACTGGATAATGGTTTCCTGACCGATGTCTTCCTCTCAAGATACGATTCGAAGCTGACGATGCTGGCTGGATACAGCACCCGTCAGCCACTGTTGATACTTGCTCCAAACTGCACCGAGATATCCGGATCGATAGGACCAAATTTATGAACACGCGCGGGGTTCGTCAGGGCCCAGGTACGATTTGCGATCGAATAAATCACCGCAAACGATACAATGTTTTTTTTTGGTGTAGGGTACTTTTAGATTTCTTCCACCTTCCACTGGGAGCTGACGCTTTGTTAGACATATAAAATTGATATAATTAGGGTATGCCTTAGATTACTTATACTAAACTTGAAACACAATGATATCGCAAAATGTTGACTTATTATCTAACATTCGCTAAATTATATATTTAATTTTATAAATTTTAATAATTTTTATTTAATGGATGGATGGATTGGCTGTTGGAGAATGGATTCGGGGAAGGGAGGATCCGTTGCCCAGATGACGGTAAGAGGTCGAGAAGAGGGCGCGCTGTATATTTCGGCGCGCCTTTATCGAATCGAAAAAGGGAAAGGGTTCTCTCCTGGAGATGAAGCTGTGCGGTCCAGTCAACGCTGGCGGAATTACGAAAGTATGCGAATGCATTTACGTGGCCTCGCCGTAAAGCGACGCAGGTGGAACATCGTGGGGATTTTAGTCGGTGCAAGCTCAAGATAACCTGTTTTTGATCCTGCGATGGCAGATATGCGAAAGTATGTCCCCCACGGAAAACAAAAAAAGCTCCGTGTTGTAGCTGTTGTGCCTTTTAGGTAGACAGAAGGAGCCATCGTTCTCAGGGACTCGAGCCATCATTCAAATATAATGTAGAAAATATAAGATGCACGCTACTTAAACATCAGAATCGAGAATTGGCTGTGAGTCTATCTCCTGTGTATTTGATCAATTATTTTATAAACTCTCCGTAGTTCTCCACCGGCCGCTGCTCCTCCGCAGGCGCTCCCGCAGCATCCTCCGCCGGCGCTCCCGCCGCTCCTCCGCCAGCGCTATCTACCTGTTTATGTTTTTTTAATTAATGATAACATATTAAGCGTGATAATTTTTCAATCTCGAAATACATTTAATTTCGATTTTATGTTATAGTTATAGCCTCAAGGAAACCAAACAGGTATTCTACAATATTCTAAATTTGTTTCTGTCGTTTTACTTGTATTATTTAAATTAACAAAAAGAAAAACTGTTAACTACTTTAATATTTAAATAAAAAGTTGCCGGAACTTCCTTTTATTGAACTCCTTTTGTTAATGGTTTTCTAAGTGGTTTCTACCGCTGGCTAAAACGCTGCATCTTCATGGTGCCCAGTCTATTGATGTTATAAGATAAATAGATAAGCACGTCGATATGATGTTTAAAATAAGGAGGCACCTACAGCAGTCATCGGTGCTGAGTCAACTCACCTAGGAGCGAGCTCTGGACTCGTGAATATTAACGTGCCGGCTGCGGGTAGTTGCCCACACTACCGGGCACACGTGCAACCTAATGAGCACTTCTGAGAGCAACGTTATAACTCTGGAACGTAGGGCTTCGTTATGTCGTAATGAGCTTTGCGAGTTGGTTAATGCGCGCGACCTACATCCGGTGCTCGCGCGCTCATTACGCTCGCGGTGGAGGACGATCTCGCCCGCCGCGGCGTCTCTGTAGAGTGCCGCACCACACCCCCAGCCTTGCACTGCACGACACCCCCAGCTCTGCACCGCCCCGCGCGCCGCAGCTCGCCTTCGCAACAAAATATCGCACGTTCGTTATTTTTTCGCGCCCCATTTCACATTTATAACGAACGCACGCCCGCGCCGCCTTAAACAATATTGTTCATCAATCGCGCCAACTTGTTACGTGTAATTGCTTTGTAGAGCCGCCCCCATCCTCCCGCGCACCCCTGCCGGACAACGCCGCCCGTTCTTGCCGGACAAAGTGGCACGCGCCCCAGCGCGGAGCTGACGGTATCGCTAATGTTTGTTGAATAAGGCGTACTTCCGGGAGACCATACTTTTTTATTTTTTAAAATCGATTTTTTTTTATTTATCGTCAGCATTTTAACATTCACGTGATGTTAAAGTTTAGTGAAGTTTAACTTTAAATACGACCAAAATAAATTACACATGTTTTAGTATATATAAAAATTTCCAACCAGTTAATTATAGTATAAATATTTATAAATGTTCCCGTGTCGCAAATGATTCCTGTAACTGTCCAATCATAAATAAAGTTAGTCAAACAAAATACTTAGTTATTCGACTTGATCAAAGATTGTCGTGGTATCCCCAAATAGAACAGATTGCAGCGAGAATTCGTAAATTTATTTGGATGTTTAAAATTATATTGATCCGAGAAATACCAAGAAAACCGTAGCATATGACGTCAGTACTAACGAGACGACAGGGAATTATACCGTTATGCCCACTCCATTGATAAAAACTACTTTTGCAAGCATCCAGCATAATATCAGATCAGTATATATGTATAATAAAATAAATAAACAATTAAAAATATGTAGCAAAAACTGTCGTGACTGCAAGATAATAATAACGAAATGGTTAAAACGCAATGTTATGACAAAATTGAATTGTTTATGCAATATATCATGTAATTGTTAAACCATCACTTATAAACATAAAATACCACTCTTACAGTTATTACGACAACAAACTCAAATCATGCATGATAAGGAAGGGCGGTGTAATCCCTAAAAGGAGGCACCAATAGCTGTTATCACTATGTATTGTACGTTGTCAAATAAATGATTTTTGATTTAAACCCGGTTGAAGATGAAGAAGAGTACAGCGTGAGGATGCTGCCAGTCGGACTCGCGGCCCCCTGTGCAGCTCCGTCCCCGGGCGGGAGGCTGCGTGTTGCTAAGTAGATGATCGACCGCGGCGCCACGGAGTCTGTTGTTTACAATATAAAAAGATAGTTTATCATTTTATTGTTTATGTCACATTTAAAAAACATCTCTACAAAATAATGTTTTCATAACTTTACACTTAAAAATTTTACACTGATCACATTTTGAGCCTCAAGGAAAGCCTGAACACGAGTGCTTACGGTACACGCGATGAGTTCCCCTCGCCTCTACACCCCCGTGCGCCCGGCGACAGGGTCACAATAATAACAGGCCGGCCGGCAGCGCGCGCGCATCCCACCGATCAATAGGTATCTAATAATCATCTATGTATATGTATCTGTAACTCCTGCATGAGACAGGGTGTAAAACTCGAATAAATGGCTAGCGAGGACTCTGTGGCTATTCCTGATATATCATCACCTTTAAAACATCACAAAATCATTTGAGAAGTAAAGTTTAACGCTGCATTACTACACGAATGAACCACTTTCTGTGTCCGGGAAACCATTTCATAAATGTTGTAAAAACGCTCGATTCATAAACATTTTCGGAATTTTACAATATGAATACCGTGTTTAATTGTCATACAATAGGATTAAGTATTCAACTATGACAGCTATGGTTATTGTTCCTGAACAGAGATGTCGCTGTCGTTAAAACTCATGAAAATTTAATAATTTTGGTGTACTTCAGCAGACTGTTATTAGTAATATATAAAAATAATTATATTTGATATCTTTTGTAATTGTAATTTTCGAAAGTGTGAGATAAAGATCGCAATGAATACTGTTTCAACACCTTGAACACTGCCATCTGCTGTGTTTCGAGAGATTACAAACATTTATCCGCACCAGTTTTAGGTTTGTGACCCCGCGGCGAGAGAGGTCGCCACTTCATTTATTCTAGTTTCAGTTTCGTTATATTCTCTTTGTCTACTATTTGCCAACTCATCCTTATAACACTAAAAATAGAGCCAGTTCAATTTATTGAATCTGAACCTGGACATCTGCAAATCTGGAACCCTATTGGAACTCCTTATCATCGTTGGAGACAGAAAGTAGACACACGTTTGACAGTAAAACTACTTTATACGTATTGGCTGTGTTTCACGGCGAGCGGCGTGTGCTCGGCGGAAGCTGCGAGTATCGACAAATACAGAGTACCGTGCCCGCGGCAACTGCAGAAACTGCATAAATATTGTACACAATATTTGTAGACATACAGGTGTAACTGATCATGAAGGTGCGAACCTATTCCCATCATAAACGAGTCATTCCCGCGACAGGTGCGTGTGAGGGGACCCGATCAGCTCGCTCCCGGCCAGCTGACGGCTGACGTCACGGCAGGTGGCGCGCGGCCACCAGCACGCTTACGGCTACGCTGTCTATGAGGTATAGGTTTTGTCACTTTTAAAATAACCATGTGAAGGTAAATTAATCTGTCCATAAGATTATGGAGGTGCTGAAAATATTTACAGTGGACAGAGGCGCCGGTGGCATCGATGCAATGAACTCATTCGGTTAAGAAGAGGTTGCGCGCGCGCCGGTTAGTTGTGCACTTGATATGAATTTAAACGCACAAGGGTTTATGAGCGCCATACCAGGAGTTGCTTAAAATATGTAAGCTTCTTTACTATGCGCTTATAATATTTCATGATCGTTAACACAGTGTCATTATAAAATATGACTTCTAGATTTCCGGGGCGGCGGCAGGGTGCGCGTTGCGGGGTGCGGACGCGGCCGGCGTGTGTGTGCGTGCGCACCTATTTGGGGAATTAAAATTAAAATTTAAAAAAATTAATTAAAATTAATTTATTAAAATTTTTCAAGTGACAAAATTACGTTGATGTAAATCACGAAATGCTAACCTGCTAACGTCAACTCTGTTCCCGTACTCCTCAGAAGCGCCGGCGGTCTCTACTGATATAGTAATTGACCGCCGGGGTTGGTATTCGCGTCAGCTCATGGTGCGCGCGGTGGGCGGTTTACGTTACGGCGGGTTACGTTGTACATGTTCTTTTAACTTGCTTCCTGTATTTCATTTATACATATAATGGAGGAAGGAACTACAAGATGTTAGTTAAGGTGTTCATCCTGCACCGTAACGCGCCTGCCACCCCGGACCTTAGATGTTCAGTCCTGTTATTTCTTTACCTACAGCACCTTTCGAACTGGAATACAGTAATGTTTGCACACTGCCGGATGCCTAGGGCAGTCCCCGGTGGGAGATCTATTAACAGTGTGTGCACGCTTTGTCAAAAATATTTGTGTGAATATACAGATAGACACACAACCCACACGCACACGCATACACGCACACACGCACAACGCACGCGCACGCGCACGCGCACACACACGCTAGGCTTTTGGTGTTTTTGTTGTAAATTGACCCGATTACTTATTCACCCCACCATTACCTGTATGTTTCTATTTGTTTATCAGTTTATTACTTATTCAGGAGTTATCATCTATTTACTGGTTTCCTGCCAGTAATTCTAAAAACTTGTTTATTTTTTCAATTAGTACATCTTGCAAACAATTGTTTTCAGTTATTCAAGATAATTGTTAGGTTGCTCCAGCCACGTCCGCAACTGTAACACGAACGACGTGCGCTTGAACATCTGCTGCGTGGTTTGATACCTGCTGAAAGTACATATCATGATGCAGTAAAGATATCTGTATATGTCATTACTGTGCTTTGATCTGAATTACGCGGTAGTTAGTGATATTACTGGGGCAACGAGATTCAGCACCTGCCGCCCCTCAGCGGCGGACCCACCAGCCTCGCCACCTGCGCAGTGCAGCGCCCCGTATAATGAAGAATCACTTTAGGACTGTTTTACCATCATGCGTTACCTGTGTAAAAACACTTGTTTCTATGGTAATGAACACACTCAAGTAAGAGTAAAATGAAAGCAACTCTTGGCCGCAATCAAGCGCTGGTCAGGATGTGTATATAGGAACGTTCATTGCCTTGTTATTGATGTTAAGTTTCGTCAAGCCAATAACGTCTCCAGTCAACGTAGAACTGACCATATGTCGCTTGTCACCTGTCGCCTCTTTCCCGTGGGGCCGTTAAACCGGCGTGCGGCAAGCTTTGTTGTGGTTTACGACTAAATTGGATTGCTCTTCTGCGGTTTCAGCTGTGAATGCAGCACTGATTTGGCGCGGGCGGTGCTCGAGGCTGCCGCAGATTGTATGCACTGACGGCAGGTCTCCTTTTACCGGGGACAAGCGCAGACACCGTTGCAGCGCTTACTTACAAGCCTTAGTGTGCAACATCACTCATATGATTAGAAAGCTGCTTTACCTCTCCCCGGCAAGTGCTTCTGTGGGAATTGTGCTTAAAAAGGAGAAGCTACGACTTCCCATCGACTACCGTTAGTAATATTTCTTGGCTACACCGTCTCTCGCTTAGTTGGAGTAGCTGACGACAATTGTTAGCATGGAGGGCCATACTTTCCTTTTGTGAAACTGTTATGGTACAAAAGGAGGCCGCCGAGCGGGATCTAAAGAAGACAGATCCCGCTCGGATACGATGCCGTCGCGTCACCATGTCGCAACAGTAATTGGTGCTGCTTTACTTTAATGGGGCCTTTGGAGTCGTTGGTGGTCAGGTTAGGGATTCTCATTGCCTTCTAAACGACTCTGAGGAGGACAATGGTTGGTCGTAATCTCCGGTCATTGAATTAGTATTTACGAGGCTGGTAGCGTCTGCATAATGCAGATCCCGGGACGGACTATCTCAGCATAACGAGTCCGCGGTTGTTTTCCAAACGGATATCCCGTGACTTCTCCAAACGCCAAAAATGATCACCGAGAGGGTTTTAGTGGGTAAAAATGTCTACATTAAGAGGAAGAGAGAATATCTCGAAAAGATACTGACGTTCCCCCAGAATGCAGAGTATCTTTTCGAAGATTTGTCCCCGGAAATCAAAAACAGAAAAAAAAGCTGGCGATAATAGTGTTGACGTCGACGTCGGTGCTTCGAGTTAAAAACAAAACGGACCGACCGGTTCAGCGCGCCGGCCGCGCTGTGGCGCCCGCTGAGCCCGCCGCGTTGTCGCGCCCGCTGAACCCGCCGCGTTGTCGCGCCCGCGGAGCCCGCCGCTTTGCCGCGCCCGCTGAGCCCGCCGTGTTGCCGCGCCCGCTGAGCCCGCCGCGTTGTCGCGTCCGCTGAGCCCGCTGAGCCCGCCGCGTTGTCGCGCCCGCTTGCCGCTCGTCAGTCCTCGGGTTTAAGCACACATTACGAACTTTCAGATAACGTGCCAAGTGTCACGTGGTGAATAATAATATTATCATAAATTGTGATAATTTCTCGTTAGAAGATGATTTGTTTTGATAAAGTTTCTCTTGCAGATAATGATGAGCTTTAGGCATTTCCCGATCCGCCCGCCGTCCTGGCCCGCCGCCCTGACCTGCCGTCCTGGCCCGCCGCCCTGGCCTGCCGCGACTCACCGCGGGAATCTACATCACGTATCACGTATTTCCATATTTGAACTCCGTTCGTAATTGCTACTAACCTTGTTAGATATAATAACAATCTGTTTCCTCTAGCAACAGCCTCCGCAAGTGGTGGCGCACCCCCGGCGGATCTAACCACATGCAAATGATCTTTTACGACTTTTGTCGATAACTAATTACAGCCGTAATAGGAAACGTAAGGTGACACTCACCGTGAGGGAACGAGGCGTCGTCAGCGCCGTGGCGCCGGCTGGAAGCCTCCACCGTGAAGGCGCTCCATTCTCCAGCCGAAAGCGACATCTGTCAGCAGCCCACCGCTGCGGTGTCACAGGGGCGCAAACAGCTCCGTACGACTCGTGCAATAACATTCGTTTTTCTATTACTGTACGCGCCTGTAATGGCATCCGTCGCTTTTGTTGTGCGAACAAATAGGTTCGATGGCGATCTCTTGTTACATTATCATAAATATAGTGATGAGGAACGGAATGAACTAGAACTAATTGCAAGTAGCGCCGCATGAGACTGATCAGACGCAGGCGGCAGGGTCGCGGGCACCAGCCGCCGAGATCCGGCCCCTCGAGACCTGCAAGCGGTACATTTGACACAAGCACCTAAAGAAGACAACACAGTCGCTGGTCGTCGTAGTACCAGTGCGCAAACGTTACTGTGGCCATCTGTGAAAGGAGATATTGAAGCTGGATTATGTACCAGCAGGTCGTCGTTTGTTTAACAGAACGTTACGACTGGTACAAACTTTTTAAGTTCGGGAGTGCTCGCTCCACTCGACTCGATTTGAAGACATCAATTCTTCCCCGGCACGATTGCGACTTCAATTGGTAATCAGATTCTATATCGAGACTCTTCCATGTTCTGTACGGGTTGAAGCTTGCATTCGCATCAAGACTTGGGGATCGTTCAGTGCATTGGACCCCGGCATGGAGGAAATTTGCACGTGAGCTTAGCAGAACTGCTTGTAGAGTCGTATCGCAGGCGACAGTCGATGCAGGGCCAGGGAAAGAAACTTGAATGTGGGGCAGGGCGCTTCACGGCGCTTGCTTTTACCGAATTCTGGTGACCCGGAGAGCGGCGCGCTGTGTGCCTGTGCGCCTGTGTGCGTGCGGCGGGCGCGTGTGCACGCACACAGGCACACAGGCGCACAGCGCGCCGCCCTGGCCCGCCGCGATCGCTGCAAGCTCAGTGCCGGTGTAGCCGCCGCGCGGACCGGACGTGAGCAGTGCGCGGGCGAGCGATCGCGCATCCGCGACTACGAAACTATCGAACGACGTGCGTGTGATTTTTGTGGCGGGAATTTTGTGTGTCGTGTGCGAATGCCGCTGTAGCCCAGCCGTGGGCGCACTGTGCGGGGCGGGAGCGCAGCGCACCGGCTCCGGGCTCGGCCCCGGCCCCAGCCCGACACGCTCTCCAGAGTAAGCTATTTATAAAGATTTTCTCATAGTCCTCCGCCGCGGCGCGGTTACGGCGGCCGAATATTATTTTGGTGTATCGTCCATAATATCATCGACGGATTCGGAAACGTTTAATATTTAATAAGCTCTATTTAAAAACCGTTTCGGTGTCGGGTGTACGGAGAGCGTCCACGCGTTCCCTACATCTGTATCATCATAATGCTCACTGTTACGAGTTGCCTAATGTCATTAGTGTGGTAAATGTGTCGAGTTAGATAAATGTGGAACGGTAACATTGTGGCCACCACGTCGGGCACCGGCAGGCGGTGGTGCCGTGGGGGTGGCGCTCACGAAACGTTAACGTTCGGCTGCGGGCCGCCTTTACATTTCATCTGTTGAATATTTATACGGACATATTACAGTAGTTTAATATTTATTTTCGTCTAAACCCAAAATATGGAATTGCGAACATGCTTCAGCGGCGGTATCACCACCACACATTTCCAATATATTGAAATGTTAACTTTATTACATCGAAATGCGAGCAGCGCGCCGGCGCACGCGCACGCGCCCGCGCCCGCCGCGCACTTTGCAAACATATACATTAATTCCCGGTCAGCATCCGCATCAGCATGGTGACTGTGGCCCATCGCCCACATATTGAGGGTAGGCCTGTGGCCCAACAGTGGGGACGTAAATTGACTATTATGGATGGATGCGCATCAGCGCCGGACTTGCCGCGGCACATCTCATGCCGCTACATGTACTTGTTGAATATACTGCAATATATTTGTACGCGCTTTGTACTGGAAACTACACAAACGGACGTATTGCTGTTAACGGAAATAGATCTGCGTGCGGCGACTTAACGAACCTACTAATTTATAGCGAAAGGAGTGAAAAGGAAATAAAACATATTTTTCTAATTGTTACCTTATGACAAAGTGGCTCCCAGTCCGTTTCCGCAGAAATACTAGAATATTGTGCCTCTTATTTAATATCCTACATAATCCTAACTACCCGCAATATTTACGTGATCGCTTTCCTATGCCCGCCCCTCCCTCGCTCCTTGTAGAACACACATTAAAACTCTCCTCAAATGTCCTATTCATAAAACACATGCTTACGCAAAATCATTGTCTGTACAAGCAGTCATACTTTGGTATTCCCTCCCTCCGAGCATACGAGCGTGCAGCACCATAGCAGCATTCAAGAAATCGCACGCGGCGCAGCGTGCCCGTGCTTGATCCTCGGGCGAAACGACCTCAGCTGTCACTGTTGTCATCTGATAGACACCGTTCGGTTTAGCCTGGCTGCAGCGTGCGGTAGTGTTTATGTGCATACAGATAAAAACGAATTCATTGTAAAAAGTAATCATCAGGTCCATATCAGCGAAGTCCTCGCGGTGTCCCTATCCCTAAATACAGGTGCTCGTGCATGTGGAGGGATTGGTACTGCAAACCGGACTCGGATAGCATGTTACGTAAAATTTGCTACATTTGTGTAATTCACGGGTGTATTTTTGATTCTATCTGGATGTATATGTGTGTGTATGTGTGCGTGCGTGTGTGCGTGCGTGTGTGTGTGCGTGTGTGGCTTTGTATTGCACACATCAATAAATGTGAGGCGCCGCAGGGAGCGCACCGCCGGGGCGACTTCCCAGTTGCTGCGCCGGGCACTGCACGGTGCACCTATTCACTTCTCCGCACCGGTACCGACGACGTACTGGTTGTGCTGGTTTATTTCCTCGTTCGGGTGCTCCATCACAACAGGTGCGCTACACTGTTATTTGAACGGACAAGTTATTTTTTCTGCTTCGTTAGACTGGTAACTTGCAAGCTGAGGGCTCCGTGTCCAGGGATTCAGCGTTCGCAAGTGTTCTTTATTTTATTATAAAGTAAACGACGTCCGAAATGTAAAGATACAATAATACGGAAACGCGAGCACCGAGCGGTGGGCAGGATGCTGGCACGGAGCTCGCGCGAGCGGGCTCGGCTGCAGCAACCGGATTCGCAGCCCGTTGGAAAGTGGCCGCGACCGGAAGCATTCCCGCGGGCGTCCTACGTCAACTGAAGAAATGTCATCGAGAAAGTACACTTATTGATGAAGTAATGTAACAAACTTGCGCGGCCGCCGGTCAGCGCGCCCCTAATAGTTAGTTAAATGCTGCCTGTCTGTCTGTCTGTATGCCGGCTCGTTAAAACTTACCGCTCCCCCGCCCCACTGCCGCCCCCAGCCCCCAGCCCCCAGCCATAAAGTGTTTTAAGATCATCGGTTTGTTCGTACTTTAACTTTTGGAAGTGAAATTTTAATTATATTTTAATATGAATAGCTGAAAGAGAGCGAGAGGGCGGTATCCTACAAGATGGACACGCACAACTCAGGACGCTACGGGAGCGACCCTACAATCATCCATCCAAATGGCGCAAGACAGAAATGTCTGGAAAGAAATGGTGGCCAGGGCAACGCACCATAGTCACGTCCCTCAGTCATGAGGTTACGACAAAGAAGAAGAAGATAAATAGCTCTGGTGGTACGTAACTAGCGCACGTCTGTCGCACGTCTGTCGCACGTCTGTCGCACGTCGGTCGCACGACGGTTGCACGTCAGTCGCACGTCGGTCGCACGGCGGCGAGACCATAAAATTAATGTTCAGAGTTCAGCATTGTGCGACTGACCACGACACCGCGACATTATAGATTACGAAGGTATTCTGATCCTGTTCCTCGTGATGTTAACGGGATGGCGTACAACTTCGGCTGCGCACTTGATGCCGTGCAGTCATTGCCGGAGCTGCAACTTTAACATGAATAAATTCATGTTTATGTCTGGTCGTATTTCTTCTACACGTCTCGTCACCGGAAAAACAAAATTGGAAAGCAGTAGCTCGCGGCCGCCAGGTGCGCCAACTGACGGATACCACCATCACCGCAATGCTTACAGGATGCTCTTACTGATCAGCACCATCATCATAAAAATAATACAATATTGGAGAGAGCGCGCGTAGCGATGTAGATACATGTAGACATCGCCAATGAAACAACGGAACTGCTTTTTGTGCTCCGTGTTCTCGCGGCGAGTGTTCGTGTTCGCTTCCGGAAGTTTACTTTGAAACGTTTTAATTTTCCATTCACCTGTAAGATTCTGGCGCTGGCCGGCACTTTGTATAAATATTCCAAAAGCTTAATCAACGCACAAGGCAAGTCGTTCCTAATAACAGATGTATTAACTAGCGCTGCGCACGCGCACGTCGCGGGCGCATTTATCACATGCCGGTATGACGAGCATAATGTGTGTTTATTTAAAAACAACGACTCGCGCGTAGCGTTAAGCCAAGTTATCATCGATTTGACATTTCATCACAGAAACGCTTACGCCGTTACAACACTTGGTATGTTTTATGTGAACTAACCCTGACATCCCCCTAGGCCCGGAAGCGGAACCGCTGAAAACTAATTTCAATAAAATAAAATGATTTAAAACTACGTTTTCAAAGGGATTTACTCTTCGAGGAGCAAGTTGAATGTGCTTAAGTTGTAAATAAGTCAATACTTCGTCCGCGTCACAGCGATAAAGTTCTCTCTCTTGGGCACGAAGAGAGTAGGAGGTTTTATTTACAACCCAGTGTGAAGTGGTAAAGAGAGAGTAGTAATGTTTCGCTACGCATCATGATGAACTCCTAGCGACGGCGTCCGGCACACGCGAGGTGTGGAGGAGGGAAGCGGAAGTACCTTCAAGTGGTGCTCCGCCAATGCAATCTAGTGTTAATTTGTATTGTAAACACAAAGAGAGCTAGCTGCCTGCCTGATTACCTGGGTACATTTTGTTCTCGCTGACTAACGGAACCCTTGCAGAACCCCCTTCCGCCGCCGATAGGTTATATTACATAGAAGTGGTTACAGTTTCGAGGATCACCGAAACATAGCACAAGAAACATTCAACCATGAAGAAAACATACAATTGGCACTGTTGTAACAATCGCGTCGCGCGCACTCCTGTCTTCTCCGATTTTAAACGAAAGGATCTGAGACAAGTGTCGGAGCTGTCACAGTTTTGGTGAACATGTCTCTCATAGTAACTCATTGAACTTGTTCGTTGTGAAGGTCTTCCGCCGACGGCCGCGGCGCCGCGCGCTGGTCACGCCGGTGCGTCGGTGTGAGCACCACGAGCACCACGAGCACCACGCTACAGTTACCGTGTAGTTGTATGTGTTTATTCGAAGGTGCTGCTGGCCTGACGTTACACTCAATAGCTACAGTGAAATACCACACGGTGTAAATAATGTTTATGTAGGATTGCCGCAGAGACCTGCTGCTTGCCAATAAAATGGATTCTAATACTCTTACGTCGTCCTCCTGGTGTCATGGCCAGGAAAATGGCTCACCTCTTTATATCTACATATGTAAAGTAAATCTTTGCAGTGCGCGCTCCTCAGCAAGTTTACCGTACAAGTCCCACCGCCTGTTGTCAGATGTCAGCGCTCTTTCTCTTGCCTGAGTGTTTGCTCAGCCAATGTTTTTTTTGTACAATTAAGCGACGAGACGGGCGGGACGTAAACCTGTTAGTAAGTGATAAGCCCGCCCACAGCCACGTGACGCTAATTAGCATGTTATGCACTGCGTCACACTGCGCTCGACACCTAAGACATAAGATGTTTACTCTCGTTACCCGAGTTATTACACTACCTATCTTCTTCTTAAAGTGCCTCTCCAACTCGTGAAGGTAAGCGATCAGCGTGGTGCAGTCCTTTCTGTCACTAGCTATAACGCTTTTCAAACCGGAACACAGTAATGTTTACACACTACTGTTCGTCAACTGTAGTAGGCGCTGCGGTAGTACCTAGACGGTCTCCGGCTACAGAGACCTGTCACCAGTAAAATTTTGTCATTTGTACTCTTTGTTGTATTCTGTATGTGTTCCTATGCACTTCGACAGACAGGTGGAAATTATTAGAAAGCTTAACTTTTGTCGATGTTGGGAATTACTCAACTCCTCGCTTCAGTTAGCTCCAGACGCGGCGAGAAATCAATAAGCAAAGCAAAGAAAATGCTTAGACAAGAAGGTTTCAAAATGAGGGAAGTGTACTTCCAAGTGCGTGCAATCAGCTCCGCCCTACAGCCGCGCGCCGACTGCTCTCATCTTCTATTCAACGGGAGTGAAACTGAGCCCCCGGTTACCTAGTTGAATTCAACTGCACAGTTTAAGGCGGTTACGTCAGTTATATTCCGAACTTCAAACGCGAGTAACCCCCGATAGCGATACCATAAGAAAACAAAAACTCACAGTTTCTGCACGCGACGGGAAGTGCGCGGCCCCCCCCCCTCCCCCACACGCTCTTCAGCCTCACATGAGCACCTGAAGAGTAGTTCCTCCTAAACTAGAAAGCTCTGGCAATTTTCATATGAATATACTTTGTCCGTAACTTCACATTAATTTTCTATGCGACGGTTAATTGGCGGCGTGTGCGTTGCTGCGCTGCGCACTTCTGCTGCGAAGCTGCACTTCCTGTTACAGTGTTAACTGTTTACTGCAGTTAATTAATAATTAACAATATAATTATCAGATAACGCAATAAACTAATCATTTTAATGAGTACAGTGGGTTATTGATAGGTGAAGTCAATTTCTGCAGCCGATTTATTTGTATCGTTTAACGGCGAGGAGCCGGCGGATGGTCCTCACACACGCGGTGCGCTCGCCGGTCCGGGATTTCCGGCACAGGTACTGTACTGTACTGGCGGCAGCGCTCCTCGCCAGCGCTTTAGATGTTACGAGTTTCCTTTAGCTTTACTTCTTCGTTCGCGCGAAGACAACAAATCAGCGGGACGCCAGGCGTGTCTACTTAACATATCAGATGTGACTGTTAACAGCTCCGGTATCGATACTTCTGGCTCCAGCGCCCCTCAAACTAGAGCACTAGAAGTAGGTAGACGCTGCAGCAGTGCCAACGTAAATGTAATGCACCAGGAGTGACATGCCGCCAGTGATTATGTTGGGGATGAGGGAGATAGGGTTGGCTCCAATCTTTCTGGAAGTCATTTGCATTAACGCGCGTCACTCGAAGCGCATAAATACTAAATTTAAGTTGATCAATGTCATCTGTATCAAACAGCGCTGCGCGCCCACCTGCGCGCGCGCTCGATGCTGCTCGGTTATTTCAGCGCGGTGACGTCACTTTCAACCCCCTGCCCGCTGGGGGCAGTAGCCCGCGGCGCCCCGCCGGCACGCGCACTTTACACGGCTCCAATTTAAACAGATTTATGTCGCGTTTACATCAGCAGCGGTCGCGGCGGGTGGCGGCGGGTCGCGGCGGGTGGCGGCGGGTCGCGGCGGGTCGCGGCGGGTGCGCAGCCAGCGCTCGCCGAGTAGACATTTTTATTATTTTGTACAGTTGAGCTACGAGACGGGCGGGACGATCACCTGATGGTAAGCGATGCGCCGCTCATAGCAACCGCTGCATCGCATTGCGCTCATCGTTTTGTAAACACACGACACGACTCTTCACGTTAGGAACTAACTTTACGGGCGGCGGCGCCGTTCCTTTACCAACAAAAAGTGTGCACACTACTTGTTGTGGATGAGCTGCGCAGGCGCGTCCCTCAATTTCGATCCCATGTGGTGGGTGCGTAGTTTTCTTCCATAATCATCCATACATTATCTCCGCGGAGTAGCATGAACGCTGCGCCCTCACCTGGCTCCATTGATCCGGTTATGCTAATTTTCGGATTATAATGCGGCGAATATGAAACGGGTCAGTTTTTAGACTATAACTAAACATGCATATTATCCTGGTTCCGGTCCAGCGTGATGCTGCGCGCCGTGGCCTCGCATCCTTATTCATAATTTAGTTTGTATTGCAAAAGTAAGTGATGGGATAATGTGTTTTTTACGCAAAGCTGCGCACGGTATGGTTGTAACTGATGAGGATGAAGATGTAGCTTTAGTACAAGACTTAAAGATGCTCACAGAACCCTTGCAGAGAGAGTGAAATACCATCTCTATGTCTGGTAATCACGCTTTGTGTACAGTGCCTGCCTTATGGATGCTGCACTCTACACGGGTGCCATCATCGGCTGAATTAATTGCTAATTTCATCACCATCGTAATTAGTCGTAAGGCTTTCTCTGTTGAGCAGCGCACTCTCCCGGGGATCAGCACGAACCGCCCCCACTGCTTCCATTTAATTAACCAACTTGTTTAGTTATATTTACAACTGACCTACTCACTAGGGATTTTATGACATCCATAAAACGCGCGGGAGTCCGCCGCTGCTCCTCACCCGCGACCTTGACTCCGCCGCAGACGTAAACCCAGTTCCGTGCACGTCCGTCAGCGCTCCAGATATAGTCGCGGGTGCGCGGCAAGCGGCGGGCGGCAAACGGCGGCGGGCGGCCACATGGCGCGCTGCCAGCCGCGGCACCACACACAGGCGCCAGCGGGCAACGGTCCGCCAGTTAGAAGCGACGAGCGAGTTTTACTATTCACATAAAATTATCAGTTTAAAGCATCCCTATGTAACAATTGTTTTATAAATCCATTGAGGATTAGGAAATAGCACCACACGAGAACACTTACCCACGGAAAGAGGTCCTGCTTAGTGTTTGTTATAATGAGTTAATTATTGCGGTGGATGTGGTACGCCCGGGTAGCGGTGTGCTGGACGGCACGCGTGTGATGTTCATTATTGTGAATTCAAGAGCACCATTGTGCATCTTCAGAGTGTATCACGGTAGGACTACTACAGGTCTTACGTGCATTGTAATTAGCGATGCAGTTTGGGAAGTTGGAGCGCGCTGGCCCAGCTGCAGGCTACTCTTGCTGCGAACACCACGTCCAACCGGGTTCTCAGGGACAGTAACTACATGCTAAAAATATTTAACATAATAAGCTACTACTTTGTGTATTCATTTGTGCAGTGCTAATAGCACCAAGTTAAACTTTCTGGTTGTAAGTTGAGAAGCTCGTCGAAGAGTTAAGTTTAGAGTTCTATTTTTTAAAACATTCAACTGTCACTTGCGCCGTATATAAATAGTAGACTAAAATGAAACACCGAGAGCAAGGAGAACTTCTGTACTTAAATGAAAGTTGGCCGCAAATAGTTACCGACGCCTAGACCGCCGGCGCTGACAGCAGGTGCAGACCCTCGCAGTGGTCACGCGCGAGAGCGTTCATCGAGTGCGAGTCGCATCCTCGGGGCTGCATTCCTTGGAACCGGCGGGTTTGCTTTCGTTGTCCTTCATCAGAAGCTTACGTGCAGCGGGGAATGGCCACTGGCCTCTTGGAGACCTATCGCACCATCGCCGAGTACCCGCCGTCAGGATCGATATAATTTTTTGATTATCCTATTTTTTAACATGTTCTTCTTATAAGATATAAAGTGATCTTGAACAATAATTAACTGAACATCTGGTAAACTACATACTGACCTTTTGTGAAGAGCGATGATGAGGAGCAGAGGTTCATGGTGTATTGCAGCGATAACTGATCTGAGAAGAAAGGACGGAAACGGATAAACGGACTGTGACGAACGACACGGATGAATAGCTAGAATCTTGAAGTAAAGGGTCAGTAGAGCCCCCTGACACCCCGTCTCCTCGCAAATGCCCGCAAGTGCATCTTTCGGAGCTAAATTGTATTTTTAACGTTCATTAGAAGTTCAAACGAGCAGGCCGCGGGGCGCGCCGCCGGAAGTGCAGCAGAGTGCCCATCCGCGGGCGCTCCGTTTGTCTCAAACAAGTTGTCGGGTAGTTAGTTATATTGTGGAGGTCGTCCTGTTGCTGGTCGGCCGAGATGTAAGACGTTAGTCCCGTTACCCTAGCAACATTGGTACTCAACGTGTATCCGAGTAACAAGGACTCGTCGGGTCACTGCCAAGTTTCCTTTATCTCTATCAGCTTTAGCTTCGCGTGTGGATGTTGACAACATCTCGCATACTCAACATCGCCTTTCTAGTTTTGATTCATCTAATTTTAAATTAGAAATTTTTAATTTCGTTGACTCACATCAATGTATGTCCTGGTGAACATCTCGGGGAAGCTGTATCTATTTGTAGTAGGACAAATTTTGTAGGACTTCCACAGCAAATTATCGTATCGGCCTGTCTTGTAGTTCCGGTGGCTAACCGGGTCATCAGCTGTTAAACCGGATATGAGTTCTCTCGTGCGCTGCGCCCCGCCGCCCGCATCGCAGCCCACCCCTTTCAGTTCACGCGGAATATATCGACGTTGATCTTTCACCCTTAATGGTATACAATTGAACACTATCACCCGGTTAATATAAAAATTTGCCTTCAGCACAAGTTATTTGTGGGGTGCGGGCACAGGGGCGCTGAGCCTTCGATCTTCTTTCAACAACCCAATGAAACGATGAGGATGTTGTCATCCACCTGTAAATGACGCCCCGCCCTAACATTGAAAGGCCAGCTCGGATGTTCCACGCGTGGCTGCAGGTGTCTTCAATGCCGTTTGTAATGATTTTTTTAATTTATTTAAATTTGTATTGGGGGACATTAAGTTTTATTAAATTTACTTATTAATAATTACCTTTTTGTTAAGGAGCTACACATCTGATACATATCGGGTTTGTGTGATCGAACAGAACATACACGCGAACACGTAGGATCCTACATTACATAACATTGCTCCGCTGCCTTGACACAGTACCATCAGCAGGAAACACGTGACATTTGTGGATTTTAATTTGAAATATTAATTAACTAATCGAAGTTAGTCTAGAGCGGGGGCGGGCGGCGGGCGGCGGGCGTGCGGCGGTGCGGAGGCTGCGGCGGAGCGCCCGGCGCCAGGACTTCTTCCTGATCGACCTGCCACAAATGAAATAAAACTGCGAAACATTTCCAAGGAGTTGCATGCCACGGCCCCGGCCAGGCCGCCGCGCCTCCTGCCACTGCTTGCCGACACGCGCCGCGGCTGTTTCATTATTTGTTTTAACTTACTGTAAGTTACCCCGGTAACACAGCTTGATGCCTACCTGGCTGCGCTCAGCGTTTTATGGAGTTTGAGAGAAGGGTTTAGATTAAGCTTCCTCACGAAGCACGTCCAGACGGCTAGAGCCGCCCCTACCGCAAAGGTAGTTCATCAATGTAGTAAAATCAAAAATTTATAATCGGATTTCGTAATTTTATTGTTTAAGTAAACGTCGAGATTACTTCCCTTGTTAAGGCCATCATAATCATTGAGGGTATTTGTGAAGCTCGTGCTAATTACGAGTGGATGTCGATAGCTATTAACGAAAAGCTGCAACAAAACGGACCGCGGAACAGCTCGTACTGCTTGCTGACCGGATCCCGCCACAAGTTGGTCTGCACAGGCTTCGCGCGGCCGGACAGCGCCGCAGCTTCTTCCCCAGTTTGTATCAACTCATCCTACGCAACTTACCGCTGTCTACCCTTCTCTTCCACCCTTCCGATGTGTACGGCCCGCCTGTGAGACCCCCACCCTTTTTTGTCTATGGAAGCAATATTGTAATTGGTAGTGTGTGAGCTTACTACATTATTATCTGACCTATCAATGGATTATTGTTTCTTTTCTTATTTCCTCAAAGGAAATGTTGCATCAGATCGTTGGCCCACTTTTGGGCTACGAATATTACTGCTTTTCGTGTTCCGGCTTGAAGGCAGCCGAGCAAATGTGGTACGGTTTAAGCAACCTAACCAGCTCCTCATTACACTGGGCTTTGCGTGACTTCGCATTGGATAAAAACATGTTCGAGTAAGTTAGTTAAGACCGAACTTTGTAACAAGTTACGATGTTGAGATTTGTAACAATTGTGGACAGCGCAATGACACGACACGCGACAGTTACAGCTAAGGAATAGCTACGAGATAACCCTCACAGTGTACACAGGGAGGAGGGTGTGTATGTATAGGGGTACGAAAACATTTCTATTGTTTCGTTAACACGCGGCGTAATAATCTAAGTACGACCTAGGTCTACGCCGAATGGGCTCTATAAACCTGAACGGCGCCGATCATAAGCTTTTATTGTATGATTACTCCCAGCAGTGTGTGTATCCTTGTGTGACGTCATCGTCGATAAATTCGCGATATATATGGATTTTGTTTTTATTTAATATAAATAAATTCACGTCTTCGAGAAGTGCACAAGCGAACCAATAACTTACTTGTGAGTACTTGGTGCACGCCCCACTTGCCAGTAGATTGCACCTGTGAACACGGCGGACCTGATGCATTAAACTTTTAAATGCGTTATCTGTTCGTAGTCATTTAAGTTTAATCGGTATCTGAACGTCTAAGGTTAATATTACATTTATATCTCAACCTGATCCTCCGCTTTCTCCGTGCAAAGGAAAATCAGCGCCAGATCTTTGAGCAGGAGCACATTGCGGAGATGGTTGGTTGGTTCTAAACGGTAATGGTTCAATCTGACGGGCTCTGCAGCCAGTAGACTAGGACGAACAATGTCAGACGTAACTGAATTATGTTTGCTTAATAAGAAAAATAACTATAATACAAACAAATTAATAAATAACTAGTTTTCTTGGTCTTCTTATACCTCGGAGTCGGTTAAGGTGACCTACCCACTACACTGGCTGAATGCGGGTCGTGGAGAATATACACATCTGTTCGTATTATCTAGTCTCCACAACTTCCAGCGTCCGTCATCTCATATCACATGACTAAACTACCGTCGCCGGCCAGCGCCAGGTGTTCACGTCCGGCAGTGTCCCGGGCCACACTTACAACGCGCGAGGTTCATTAAAAAGCATCAAATATGCAGCACATACAAACCATTGCGTAGTGACCGCAGCGGAACTGCAGCTAATTTACTATAGAAACTTCACGCGATTTCAGGTGTTCCGAGGCGTCAGGCAAACACGTCATACATAAATAAGATTAACCACCGAAAACTTGTGCTGTCGGTTAATTTTACCATTTGTAGTAACTTTCTTAAAATATATCATTTCGGATGATTTAACTACTGACCCCTTGTAAACAGCAAGCAAGCTAACAGGAAACGTGCAGCACCGGCGCGCACGCAATCCCTGAGCTCGCATTTTGTTATATCTGTAGACATTTATTGGGCTCTCGTCTAGGGTCCCAGGCCCCCTGCGACATGGTTAAGGTCCAGTTTCACATACAATCTGCCAACCCGCTACAACGTTAGCGGTGCGGGGGTGCGGCGGGTGCGGTGGTGCGAGGGTTGCGAAGGCCGGCCCGCACCCGCCGCAGTGAGGCACACCACGCGCGCTAAACTTTTCTCCTTCAGAAGGAGTCGCGCGGATTTATTTAATTTGGGCTAATTTCGATTTGTGTAAGTCGAGAAGCCTCAGCCTCCCCGTTGGCACGCTCCCTTGCCGTGCACTCCGCGCCCCTCCCTGCGCGACAGTCCCGCGCTTCCGTCGAATACAGCTTCGGCATGAAACTTTGATTAGTTAATGAATTTTAAAACGGATAATTAGAAACACGGCGGCGGAAGCGAAAACTTTATGATATATTCGCATTTGATTTCCGGTGGCGGGTTCGCTTCATTTGTTTATTACTTTTGGTCGAAGAGTTGAGCTCTCGTTTCGTCAAATTATTAACACGCGTAAACAGTGGCCAAAGGCGATGTAGGACCTGTGAGAGCGGCGGGCCGCGGGAACACTTCCCGCGCGTTATCCCCGTTCCTTTCTGTTTCAACGTTTGTACAGAATCTCTCGTCCGCGGAGAAGCAATTCAAAGTCCTGAAAAAAGTTGTGCAAATGTTGCAGTTCAGTAAAGAAATATTGGTTTGTACGTCTGTTGGGAGCTGGTCGTGAGTAAAGGGAAAGATCAGATACGTACCGGAAGATCATCTGAACAACAATAAAATATATTTTTATATTTTTTATATTATATATATATATATGTATATATATATATATATATATATATAAAAATATTTATATATTGTTTTATAGGTAACGCGGCGCATCAGTTATCGTTTGATTTAGTTGTTTACGTTTGCGATTTGATCTGATCACAATACTATGTCAAGGTGTACAGGTTCTACCGAGCCCGTAGAGCCCGTAGAGCCCGCCGCTCCGGACGAAAACAAACGAATAGGAGCGGCGCTACGACGACATGCATGGTGCAGCGTGTGCACGGTGCAGCCGGGGTGCGCGCGCCGCCCACTCACGCGCACCTCGCGACTGTTCGTGTTACCATTGGGGCGTATCACTTACCGTTACACGACTGTACACTGCATCTCGTAAAAAAATGCTCACAAATTTTAGCGTGTCTGTGAAGAGGACTCTGTTGCTTTTCTTTTTTTTTGCGAGATTTTCATGTTAAGCACTCTTCAGGCTGAACACACGCCGGCGGCGGGTTTCAATAAACGCAAAGAAAAATAAAAAGAAACGAAACTCGCGCTCTTATATTCTGTTTGTAAGCTGTTAGTGCTGTTAGTCTTCTCGACGACTTTGCCGCTTCATGCAGCTGCTTTGTGAACCGCGCGACTCCTCACGCCGGGCTGTACAGGAACAGGAAAAGGAACGGACTGGTTCCAAAATGGAGTTGATTTTAAAAATAAGTGAGGAATTCCTTAAATAAAGACATAATGACCACATTTAAAATAACCAATGTTTTAATCATTTGTTTTACGTGTTCGGTGTAGCCGTTGTAGTGTAGTGCAGTTTGTGTAGCTTTCTTTCTTTCTGTTCACTTAAGGACCTAAAGTGAAAGATACTACACAGTGACCTGTTCTTCGCTTACAGGAGGTAATTAAGACGTTTACATGGCAACACGATTCACTAATCTTTTCACACTTCAGTAACTTATTTCCGTTGTAAACATCAAACACTACTACCAATAGCTTCCGAGGCGATTACTTCGCGGTTATCTCTTAAATAATAAATGTTGTGGCTTCCGCTTCACTTAACTTGTTCCATTGGTTCATGTAATAGTGAACGGATCACGTAAGGGGCGGTGATGTCATTTCAATAAGAACGGAGATCGAACGCGCGTATAAACACGCACACACGACCACAATAATACCGCAAATGCGCGAAAGATCTGAACATATGTGTACATTAAAGTTTACTTCCGGCGCGTGTGGCCGGCGGCGCCGGAGGCAGCTGCCAAGGACACTAAGACATACGCAAGAAAAGTGAAAGAAATGAAAACAGCGGAAAAATATCACTTGCATTGTAATGTGCGGGAGACGTAACAGGATATGGAATTGTACCGAACTTGCTGTAACGGAAACGTATTTTAATGTAGGAACACGAGTCGCTACCCCAGCACAAGCGACGCTGCACTCGCCACCAGCTCCGCGGCGCACCCTCATTCATTGGTATTTGTAGAGTATGGGGTACGTCGACATACATAATAATTATATTAGCGGGTATTGGTGCAATTAGCGGTGGCTGCGCGCGCCGACGCGTCACGCAATAAAGCGGGTACGTTAACGGCTACACGCGTTTTGACTGCTCCCTACCTGCGCACGCAACAGTACTGATCAGATTGCTTAAACTGTAGCGATAGTTTGGGTTCAGGGTGCTGCAGCCAGCCGCGCCCGTTACCGGTGCAGTGCACTGGTGACCTTCATTCCGTCTCGCTTTCATACCGCGGCAGTGAATTCTGAACATATGTTCGCTGGTATATGTTGAGCAAACCGATAATGAGGTAACGCGACGGCCACGCAGGTAAACAGTCACTGTATCCGTGTCTGCCGAGTCCAACCTTCCGAACGTTGCGTTGGAGGTGGAGGAGATGCTTCAGCGTTGTTTTCATCACGTTCCGTATGCGAGATGCACCGGACGCGAACAAGTAATACTTCCGCCGCGTGCTGAACCTGATTAAGTTTCTATAAGTCAGTCTAAGTATAAACAGTTCGCGTGTGAATTTCTTCCACGCATTGTTCGTAGCGTAGAAAATTAAATTTGGCACACTTAATTCCCGGGATTGCGTATTAATACAGGTTAATAAGGCGGAGCGGGCAGCCTCCCACCACCGCCCGCCCCTCCCACTTGCGCACATCCGCCGGGATTACCCCGCATTACCGACTCATTATTGTGTCGAATTAATAAGTCGACTTGTGCGGGATTCACGCGAGTTGACGTTTTTTAATTACTTACGGAACTTACGCGACTTATAAACGTTACGTTACGATACAATATGATACCATATGATACAATACAATATGATACAATACGATACGATATGATATAACACGATACGATACAATATGATATGATACGATATGATACGATACGATACGATAAAATATGATACGATAAAATACGATACGATATGATACAATACGATACGATACTATACGATAGGATATTTACACAACGGCACAATGCTGGCGTGCTCCGTGTCCGCGTCCGCGTCCGTCCGCGGACGAAAATGTTCTTGATGTGTTTAACAGATTACTCGTAGTATTAATACTATATTTATGATAAAGTAACTCGACCCCCCCTCCCCGCCTCCCCCCGCCTCAACAATAAATATTATTCAAATATTAAAATTTTTCGTGCGCTATTGTGAGGAATGTCCGGTAGAGTCGCCTATCTATAGAGCTAAACAAATAGTACTGCAAGCCATGTTTCCATGCTACCACGTCCGTGCCCCGCCACCGGAAGTCGCTGTGGCATTGAAGCCTCAGGTAGGAATCAATTTCCACAAATAATGTTTGTTTTAAAGCCGTCTTTCATCAAACACATGCAAATAAACTGAACTAAATGCAGTGCTCGTTACGTTTCTGACATCGCTCGGTCGCGGCGCAGGCATGGCCCAGTGCTGCCGCCCAGCTGTGGGAACTGTTGGAACGGAACACGATATTGACGCGTCGTTGCGATGCGTGTAAGAAAAGCTTAATTAATATAAAAGTGCTTACACCACAGCCGCGGGCCTTGCGGCCGGTCGCGGACGGTCGCGGGTGGTCGCGGGTGGTCGCGGGTGGTCGCGGGTGGTCGCGGGGAGATGTGCGCCAACCCTGTCTACTCCCCGCCGCCCCGTCGCAGGCTCACCTCTTCTTAAGTTTTGCCTTTTTCCCTCTGGATCGTGCTTTTGGCAACTCAAAGGCGAACAGACTGTTTTTAATAACTGAAACAAAAGAACTTTGATGTTGCAATTGTACCGGCTCCCGCCGCGCCCCGCGCCGCCCCACGCGCACCCCTCTCGGCCCCCGGCACACGCAGCCACCGCCGCGCCGGTGATCAGGACGATATACAGATAAACATTATTTTGTTTGAATTTATTTAAATTTTTAGTAA
Organism: Ornithoptera priamus; assembly: GCA_029034505.1. NCBI lineage: Eukaryota > Metazoa > Arthropoda > Insecta > Lepidoptera > Papilionidae > Ornithoptera > Ornithoptera priamus. Next base: position 1,328,579 of record JARDWD010000292.1, on the reverse strand, counting down.
GGAACAGCTTCGCGCCCGACGCCAGCGGCTCTGAGCACCTTTTTGTCGCGTTTTCGAGTTGTCTACACATAAATACGCGAACGCACAGCTTTTGCCTCTTTTTATTCAAACAACATTGTTAATGTGCGGGGCCGCAGCAAGATTACTGCACTCAAAGTGCATATACAGAAAAAGTTCAGAAAGTGAACAAGGCAGTTTGTGAATATGATAAATGTGCGACCGAATGCAGATTGAAGTCCTGAATGTTGATAACATTTGAAACTTCGCACCGTCCTGTACATATATCTATATTGTAACCTTGTCAGGCGGATGTGCTGAATACTCACGCTCGAATGCTATTCCGGCGGCGGAGCGGCAGTGGTGACGGTAGCAGGGAATATTATAAATAATTTCAATTAAATATGAACGCCAGCACTTACGAAGCGTCACCGGGGTCGAACTCCTGACTGATTAGTCGGGCAAGGCGGGTTAGTCGTGGCGCTTCATGCTCCAGAGCACTGTCCAGTTTCAGTGGTGCAGCATCCAGAGTGAGGTTTCGTTTTTCCATTGCGAAAAATGCACCTTGTACACAGGTGAATACGAAAAGAACTTCATACAAGACATCACGACACAATAATACGACGACAACAGGGCATCACAATACAACGACATCACTACACAATAACAGCACGTCATACAACGAAATCACGACGCAATGATACAACGACAACAGGACATCACAATATAACGACATTACTACACAATAACAGTACGTCATACAACGAAATCACGACGCAATGATACAACGACAACAGGACATCACAATATAACGACATTACTACACAATAACAGTACGTCATACAACGAAATCACGACGCAATGATACAACGACAACAGGACATCACAATATAACGACATTACTACACAATAACAGTACGTCATACAACGAAATCACGACGCAATGATACAACGACAACAGGACATCACAATATAACGACATTACTACACAATAACAGTACGTCATACAACGAAATCACGACGCAATGATACAACGACAACAGGACATCACAATATAACGACATTACTACACAATAACAGTACGTCATACAACGAAATCACGACGCAATGATACAACGACAACAGGACATCACAATATAACGACATCACTACACAACGACAGAACGTCATACAACGACATCGCGACGCAATGATACTTAGACACCGCATGACATCATCAGGTCCGCCGTGTAACGTACCGCGGCGCGCGCGCACCGGCGAGCCTTTTAATTACTCGCATTTACGAAACTCTCTTATCTCCTGCAGCTGAGACACAGTAAAGGCTGAAAAATGTAATCAATCGCTGTTGACGGTTGACTGAATAAACGACAGAGAATTCAACTCCCCGCAATGTGGACGTGATCTCCCTGTTACCCCGGTAATTTCAGCACTCTTTAAATTGAAATCGTACAAACGTTTGCAAACTTTTCATTTGCGGCTGGAATGGGTGCTATGATAGTGTAGCCGCCCGAACGGTTTCCGGTGTGACAGCTACACCGTCGCTCGTACACAGGCGAACCCACTGGAGACTTGTTGCAAAGGAAGAATAACATTTTGAAGATAATCATAATAAACTTCATCCCATTTGTGTCCGGTTCAGACGGCCCTGACCCGCAGCTACAAATAATTTTAATGCCGTGTTCGCCGCGTGCGCCGCGTGCGTCTCGCGCTCGCTCTGTCGTAAATATTTATGTTTATGCTGATTTGCAGTGGCGATGTGCAGCGTGAAATGATTTAGCATGACCGGCTCCTCGCTTTAACTGTGCATTCGCTATTTCCGGTATGAAATAACGGTAACGGTTTCCGGAATATGGCATCACATTTGTTTGCGCCTAGTTGTTTTAGCGAACACGTGGCCGCTGCTGCGCTCAGCGCCGCAACTAGGTTTCATCATTTCAGTAGCGAGCAATTGGCATTGTGTTATTTCCGGAGAGCAGTTCCGCGCAGCAGTGGAGACTGCGGCGGGTGCGCGGGCGCCGCGTCCGCTTCGTGTGCTCGGCGTGTGCGTGTGCACACATAAATTATAGCAACAGTGTCACCGGGAGCTCATCCCGATCAGCTACAGCGGGTCCAGTTTGTTTCACGAGCTGACACCTGGTGACACATAACTCCCCAGCCGACCGATACGACTGTTCTGTGTTGCAGGTACCCGCGTGGATGCGTCCGGCGAAGTGTGCTGGTATCAGTGAGTGGTGGATGCGAGCGGTGGCGTGTGTTCAGTGCGCAGTGGTGCTGTAATGTGGTGAGGGTGGCGCCGGCACCGGAAGCGAGATGGCGCTGAATATTCTGACGGCTGTCCTGTTCGCCGCCGCCGCGTGTCGCTGCGCAGCCGCCGAGAGAGGTGAGGCGCGACATTTACATACAATAATACGGTATTACACTACGCGATCAGATTATTATTGATGTGCTGCCGGCCGCAGCGCGTGCGCAGGCCGGTGCCGCTACTATTTCCAAATAATCAATCCATTGTTTGTTGCGACGAAGATACATCGGGAAAACTGAAAAAAGAATCCGCTAAATACTAAGCTATAATGTCATCTCTAAAGTTACCAATAATGTTGTAATAAGCTCCGGGAGTGGGAAGGAAGCGGTGCGGCGGAGTGGGCGGCCGGAGCACGGCGGGCGGCGCGCGCGTCTGCCTGCCGCTCTGGGTTGGGTTACCGCGATCATCAATCAAAGACGTCCCCTCCGAAAGCCTCGCTGTTGATGCTATCAAAATAATAATAAAGGAATCGCTCTCAGCCATTTATAACCGACTGGTTTTTACCGAGGCAGCGCCGGAAGCTGTTACATTATTAAGAGAATGCAATGAAGCGGGTATATACTACAACTGTGCGGGTGATGAAGTTACAGACATTGCAACTGAATTCAGAACATTTGCGATTACGACAAGGTTTGATGCAGTTTTACATAGTACACCCTCTATACCCTGACCCACTGACCCCGCCGCCGCCGGTCAGCCGGTCAGCTGCGCTAGAGCAGTGGTGGCATCAGCTTATTACCTTACGCGGATTTTTAGCACGATCGGCACCAAACCCCCCTCTCCCCCCATCACATACGTTTACATCCTTCCCGATTTGCTGCTACGAGAAGCCGCCTACCATCGCACATTAATTTTAATAATAATATAATTGATACATTTCACACATGATCCCAACCCTGACAGAAAATAATATTTAAAAAACTCTTAATAATGTTAATCAAAAGAATAATATCCGTTACATGTATACCCAGTCCGGCCATTGGTTCTGTTGCAAAGGAAAATGCATTGTTTTTAATGAAGCAATGCACTATTAGTAAAATGTATATCTATATATTTATTAGTCTCAGCAAAAAAGAAAAAAACAATATTCCTTGGCCTTTAATCTGTTTGATCAGGAATCTATGGATTCACGAGCTGTTAACAAGGGGAATTTCCATCAGCGCCAACGCCACTGCTTGCCTCGAAGATTTGTTAAGAGACTCAATGTCGCCGTGTCATTTAGAGCAGCAGCAGGCCATGTCCTCTAAAACTGATCATAACTTGAAGTCTAAAGGGTTGAGGTCTGGGCTAGATGAGAGCCAGTCTTCAACTCTTCTAAAGTCCGGAGCGTTGGTTCCGAACAAGCTTGGGTAGTTTGTGCCTTGTGACCAGGTGCAGGGTCCTGCTGGAAAGTCCACGGTATATTTTTAAAAAGTGTATCGCTGAGAAGTTTCACGACATGATCCAAGTCTGTGTCTTGATAAACTTTGACTGAAGTTTACGCTCCTTTTTTATAAAAATGTAGTTTTGTGACTCTTTGATAAGATACGCCCCACCAAACCATCACTGACGCAGGATGATGACCACGTGGTACCGTTCCGACCACTTGAGCTGCTTCTTTAGAACTGCGAGCGTACACTTTATCGTTTTCCTTATTGCAGTGTTCTTCAATCGTGGCAATGTTTCCATCTGTAGAGAGGATATTTGTGTGCCTCTCACCTGACTGTTGTATCGCGACAGGAGGTTCCATCGTTTTGATCGATCCACACTCTTTAATTGTAAAGATTGATTTAGGTTTAGATTAGATTGATTTCTGTGTATCGACCGTGACCTGATAAGCACCGAGCACCGAGCTTCAGTTCTTGTTTTAAAATACGCGATACGCGACAGAGTCCTAGCGGGAATCTTCATTTCTCGCGATAAGAGTTTTTGCTTCCTAATGAGGTTTCTACGAATTCTGGCTTTAACAGCATTAACAGCCTTTGTAGTTTTAACAGCACGCAGCCGCCCCGATATTATCTGGTCTTCTTCTGGACAGAGGAAGTATTGTTGTATCTGTCGAAAGTACGATATACGAACGTACGGCTGTTACCGGGCTATTGTAACGTCTGCAACATGAGCGAGCGGAGCGGCTCCGTACCCACTTTGTGCAACGCGACCACTGCAATCTTATTTTCTTTAACACTCCATTCCATATTGCAATTTGATAATAAACACAAAAAATATGTGAAATGGCAAAGTTTTTAAAATAATAAACGTGTCCCAAATTCAAAATAATTAAAACGTTGAAAAAAGCAAAGTTTTCATGTAACAGTATTTATGGCTGGACCATGTATATAGAATTTTGATATTAATTTCTATACAGCGGAAACGTAGAGACGGATCACGGCGGGGACTTGGGGGGTACTTTCAGGTAAAGTTCACGGGGAGGCGCTGGTAATCCAGAAATACTAAAATATTTGGGAGTGAATACTAAATAATTAATAAAAGATCATTTAGTACCTGGAAATAATTCATAATAGTTTAATTAAGCTTTTATTCAGAAAACATTTATTTATGAGTAACGGCGTAATTTGGATGTAAGAGGCCGGGCCGGGGGCTGGGAGCAAAGGGAGGGGTTGCGCCATTTGTATTTCAAGTTCCGTTCATAAAATATTAATTTTCATCTAATTAACGCTTCATTTCCTAATTGCGAAGGGTTTCAGGTCGGCGCGGCCCGCTTTGCTTCTTCAATTACACTTACTCCTAACTGCACCGGTCCTTACTTAACAATAAGTGTTGCAATTGTCGCGGTGGTGTGCGCCGGCGCATGGGGGTGTGACGCAAAACTGTACGGACATCGCGGACAATTAGTAGGTTAAGAAGACAAAATTTGTCCATCATTTTTATAACCTAATTTTTTTGTGGATTACTAAAATTGTCAGCAGTCCACAGCGTGCGCGGTCTCACCGACTGTTGTCGTCAGCACGCGTGCGCCTGCCGCGCTCAATTTCCCGGAAACCGCTGAAAAAAGCAAATATTGAAATGTTTTTGCGGCTTCCAGCCATTCGCCGCCGGTTCGCAAGTTCCGTATCAGATGTTTTGTTCACAGGGTGTGCTTTTGAGTCCGGCCTCACTGTGGGCTGCTTTATAAAACTAGCCGTCTACTAGCTCACTAGGTGTGTTTCGCTCGTCGCTTGCCGACAGCAGACGGCACATCTCGTTACCGTAACGTGCATTCGCTACCCACAGCATCCTTCGATTCGAGAGGCGGCAATGTTTCTACCTGCCTTCAGGTGTAGGAGCTTGTTTTGACACGGAATGACCTCGCGATGCGTCCGGCCTCACCGCGGGATCGCTTTCGCTTCATATAGTGCATAATCATTCAGTTGTTAACATTGTTCAGATTCTATCCCAAGCAGACCTGCCGCCGGCGTTTCCGAGTGCAGGACGGAAGCGCACTTTTCAAGCGGCAACAATACCGCGGCGTCAGTCTGATTAACGTTTTCAACATTATTGATTCCAAATGACGTGGAGTTTAATATAGGACGCTTACGCGGCAAGTTCCCGCCGCCCGCCGCCTGCCGCCCGATAACTAGCCTGAAATAATAAAATTATTGTGTACCATATATATAACATGGACGAGAAATCATTATGCCGGGGTGCCCCTGTACTAATATACATTATCATTCAGAAATGAAGACGGGCTGGATGCCGTGCAGCCTCAGCACACGGCTACACAACAAACAAATAAACAGAACTCTGAGAGGTGTCTTCCAGAGGTTCGACTCCGGCAGCTGGTCGCATGGGCCGCGAGTCGGCCGCAATCTCCCGTCTTATAAAATTCAATTCCATCACTCGGTTACATTTGGATTTTCATATCGCTTCCGGCTCCGCGCACCGGAAGTGGGTCTTAAAATATTAAAAGAATTTCATCGCGTTATTACTCGAGCAGATTGCCAATACGACGCGCAATCTTAAATAATCGCGGTCCGCGTTAAGCGCCCGCGAATATTCACAAATTTAATATAACGCGGCGCGCCCCGCACCCCGTCGCACCCCGTCGTACCCCGTCGGCACCGCCCGCGCCCTCCGGCCGTGCAATTTATGAAATGACTGGCCAATTTGACAACACGGGCCTGGAGCGGGGACGGGGTTGCTGCCGGTGCAACGCGCCGGTCGCACGGTCGCGCGATCGTACGACCGATGTTGACTCTGGACTAGTTGAAACTATGGTGCTCATTTCTGTTTAACGTTCTACCCTCTATATATGTTTGTTTAACATCAACGGGGCGGGTTGTCACTCAGTGCTCACGATAGCGCAGTTGAACCCTTTACTTGATGGTATTTTCATTTGAATTGACACCACCAATAAAATCCGTTTTATTACGTATAAGGTGATCTCGTCAGCTGAGCTGGTGCTACATTACTTGTGATGTTAATAACGGGGGGGTATCCATCTTTAATATTTATTGTACATTTCATTTAGAGACCTCAGTTGACTCTGGGGTGGCATTTGTATCTAGAAAAAATAGGTTTGTTAATACATGGAAACAAGCAGGGGATAAAGTGGAAATAAAAAGAGTAAAACCTTTATTTAGTCAGTAGTGGTGGCTCCGGGGAAAAAGTGTATATAACTTTTGTTTATCGAAGGTAGTGTACATGTATAAAGCTCAGCGATCATTAAAAGTGACCCACCTTATTGAGAATGTATAGCAGTCCATAGACCGGTAGAGGCCTCTTAACGTCCAGTGTTCCGTTTCCACTGCGAATCAAGCACTGTCTGTAAGGCGACCTGTCCCGCGTCACGCCGCGTCCCGCGTCACGCGTCACGCCGCGTCCCGCTCGACGTGCGCTTTCTGTTTTCGTTTCGTATGTTTCAGGAGGTTAGTTTTTTCTCTTGGTCATATAAAAACTAGAGCAGACTTAAATATGGCGGTCTTGGCCATGAACAGTGATATATTTCATTCGCCCGTCACCGCTTAAGTACTAACCGACGAGATCACCCTCTCGCCCCGGAATCGCCCCTTTTCACTTCCCGCGCGCCCTCGGCAGGTCACCTGTTAGAGTGTGTCGCCACTTTGTTATATTAACACGGGCAGTCATTTCCAAAGTTCACGCGTAATTCACGCCAATGACACTCCTCCCCGCTCTCCTGACTTTCCCCTGCCTTGATTTGTTTATTCGAATGTAAGTATGAGGCTTGTTTACACTCATAATATTATAATGCCAATAATTTATTCGCAATATTAGAGTAATAAAAGAGTTCACAAACAAATTTCGAGTTGCTGATCGCTCTTTACCAAATTGCTTTGAACTCGCGGACCTGCGGCCGAATCATTTGCATCTGAGAAAAACAGCGGCGCCCTATCCGGCAGCCCAGGCACGCGGCCGCCGGACACGTAGCAGGAAAACCGAGCTGATCTACACCAATCCCGAGCTGTGCAAAGCTCCCGCTGATAACATAAGTAGAGTAGGTCATCGGCCCAAGGTCTTGAATTCATAATATACCAAAATCTGCAATCTGTACATTTCCGTCAATTACTTAAATGTTAGATATTCCATTCATTGAAAGTTCGCGCTTACACCACGAGGTTATACTTTAGGGAAGGAGAAAGGAGAACCCTCGCTCGTTCGCGCGCTTGCGGCTGCAGAGGTGACAGGTATCACTACCGTATATTGCACACTGCAATACTTGTGCACTTTGTATTTGGTAATAGATTTTAAATCCGACGTAGACATTTGCACAAGCGTTGCATTCGCGCGGAGCCTCATCCAGGTTGGGGCTCCGTGCACCGCATCCGCGGGGCGAATAGTTCGCGCTAGTTAAGCGTTCGTGTGCGCACGCTTCGCACTAACTGCAGTGTATCTGCCCCCGTTCGCCCCCGATCACCACCACCGCCCGCCGCCGCCTGAGCTCTCAATCTAAGGCTTAGGCACATTTTGTTTACAGACCGTTACACGGTCTCGTAGCACTCGCCGTAGCGCGCGCCTACGCGCCGTAGCGGAGACACATTTCAATGATATTATTATTCAGGGCTTACCCTATCTCATTATTAACAACTTTAGGCAGCTTTCATTCACTACTAATTTAGAGAGCAGTAGCATTACTTTAGGCGAATTTTTTTTTTTTTATATAAAATAAGAGGCAAACGAGCAAGACGGGTCACCTGATGGTAACTGATTCACCGCCGCCCACGACACCAGCGACGCCAGTGCGTTGCCTACCCTTCAGGTAAGAATATTATTGTTATATTATTATTATTATTTATAATGTTATTTTGGATTGTGTTGACACAAGCCTGTCCGGAGGCTGCGCGGCAGCCGGGCGCGACGCCTCCGGACAGCGACGTCGCCGGTTCTGTTGCTGCATACTCTGTCACGATCATATTCAAGCAATATTAAATAACTAAATAATAACTACTCAGCGGAAGCAACTTCGCTCAGTCCGTGGCATTCCTATTGCATATTGTTCATCATCGATGTGTCCGAGCAAACAAGATGTCGTCCATGAAGTTCCTGTGAGACTCGGACACCTGGATCCGGAAACAATTAGATGGAAGCAAAGATTACGTTTGGTAGGCGCTGGTGGGCGGATGTAACGTGAAACTTGGCCGAACGGATCCCTCGGGATGGGAACGGGGGTCTGTGAGGGACCCCCGTAAACCTGTCCCGCCTGTCTTATAAATCGTGGTCGCCCTAACCGGCGGAGACGGCAACGTTCGTGATTTAGAACCGCCCTCGCTGCTTGCCGGTAGGTACACCGCACGTTTAGAAGGAATTACTCCGTCATGTTTCGCCCGTTAAGGTTGGACTTTATGCGGACATGACTGATGGTAAGCTCTACTTGCCGGTTATCGCGGTGGAGTGTACCCCTGCCCCCAAGTGCAAATATGCAGAGGTTCCTGAGTGTTTTACTTAGAAGGGCGCCGCAGCCGGAAGAGATTACTAAAATAAGGAAATTAAAGATCTTACGTTTCGACGCGGTCAGCGTAATACGTGGTAATGCAAGAATTGTGATGAACACCACACTTATCTTCCACGAGCTCTTTTACGCGACTCATTTCTCCGGCCGACAACTTATGGCCACAATGTTCCTGTTTAGTTTCACCCCCATATTAAATGTCAAGAAAGGCACGAGCATTAACATTCTAAATATCAGATCTGTTTTTTAATTCAAATCCCGTGAACAGTCTCGCAGTCCTGGTGACCCTAGCGTTGGGTAAGTGAGAATGGACCGCTTGACTGAGGTGAAAGGAAGGTGTTAAGCTCCAAAGGGTATCGTTAAAGGAAATGTAAGTTTAAAACTAGGGCGGGGCGATCTTTATTGCAATCTCAGCCTTACATGTCGAGACTCGCGTTGTGGGGGAGCCGGGGTGGACGGATGTGAGGGATGTGGGTAACGTTATCTTTGAGATTTGGGATGATACATCTAATTAAGAGGTTAAAATAATTCTTTTCGGTTGAAAAAGTACGAAAGAATCGTTGAAAGATGATAAGCGACTAAATAACGATGACTTATAATACGTTTCAGGAAAAATTACATAATTATCAACCGTACCAAGTAACTTATATGTTGTGATAGTAATGAATACAGAAAAGTTGTAACTTAATCCAAAAAAAAAACATAAATATTAACAATGATGAAATCTTGCTTAAACGCTACACCCCGTGGGGTAAGCTTTTAGTTGTAAAAAAGTTAAAATTTATTTCCGTCGCGTTTGATCAAATGTTAAAGCTGCTATTCCTTTGTGAGAGGCGCGCTAGTAACGGAATGACGAGCTGGAGCTGGAGCTGGAGCTGGCGCTGGCCGACTGAGCCGACTAATGGAGACTCGTGCTACTTGTATAGTGTAATTTTGGGTACTGTCAAGAGGTATTAAAAAGAGCTAAAATCTTGAAGAGAGATGCTCTATTCTCATCAGAGTAAAAACGCAATTGCGATTTTATTATTGTGAGTGAAGTAATGTCCGCCAGTTTATTCCCCTTGCCGGATGCACGCTCTCGTCAGCCTGGTTGTTGCTGTGGGAAAGGTGAACCAGGTCGCTCGCTCGGTGGTATTGTATCTGCAATGGTAACGCGCGGCCCGTCGATCTTATTGACGGACGCATTGTTAAACAACGGATGAAATGGTCACCCATAGATCATTGGACGCGCATTAGATCAGCGCGGGGCGGACGCGGGGCGGGCGCGGGGCGGGCGCGGGGCGGGCTACGTCCTCGTCTCCACAAATACATTTCGTCCGCAAATGATTACGCGATCTGTCAACGTAATCTCCGTCTCCATTGATTGCGCTGAATACGTCCATTGTTAAATAGAATCTGATAAATTCCCGTCCGGTGTAATAATTGAACAATGGACGATGTCGCCGCGCCGGAGGAGCGGACTCGGCCGTCGCCCCGCACGCGCCCCGCTCGGGCCCCGCACGCGCCCCGCTCGGGCCCCGCACGCGCCCGCACGCGCCCGCACGCGCTCGCACGCGCCCCGCTGTCGCGTTATCACATCGTTATAATAGTTCTATTTTTGTGCACCGCGACGTGCGGTGGAGCTTTCTTCTTTGAAATGTAAAACTCACAAACGCTTTACTTTTTGATGGCTGTCATAGCCGGTATCCCAACGCACGGAGCCGATTAATGTTTACAAATAACGCGCTGGTACTCATTGTGCGCACGTGAGGGAGGACGTCATGTTACTCCGTGCTGCGTGCCACATCTACTGCACTGTATATAATAAATTTTAATATAACATTATCAATTGGAAAAATTTTAACTGAACAGCATTCTTGACGATCATCCGCGGATAGCAAGCCGTTACATGTTACAGATGCCTTGTCTGCCCGCCTGCAGCACGCTCTGTGTCTCCGGAGCTGTTCAGCACAGGTTTAAGTAGCGATTGGTCCATTCAAAAGTATCTGTATTTAGTTTTAGTATCAGGTACCTATGTATAAATTGATAATTTACCAAAGGTGCATTTTGACTTTGCTGTGAGTGGGTTGCTGCCAAACTCCAGCTGCAGGCCCGCGTGCTGCTCACTTGCACCGCTGTAAACTCTTAAATATAATTAACACATTCAAAATTATAATCATGGGTCAGTTAGCGGCAGTTAGTTAATACTAACTCGTCTAATTCGTTGCCAGCCCTTGCTAACCGGCTCTCGAGTGATCACGTAATAATGCGGTGCAAAACCAATTTAAACTGGTATTAGTACGGAGCGGATCCAGCGCACAGGCTCCTCCGGGCGACGCCTTCGCAACTTCACTAATGGCTTAGTGCTTCACTGACAACTCTCCACTAGCCCCGTGTTGTCAGAGGACGTGATTGCATGCTGAATGGATGGCCTGGTGCACTTGTCTGAGTCTAGGATCGATTTTCGGTCAATCACATGCGTATACATAATGTGATGAGCTAGAAGCGGACATCTCAGGTCGCACGTGGAGTGCGTCGGGACGCAGCAGCCTGCAAATGTTTGTTGCGCCGTAGCTAGTGGGGTCACTGAGGGAAAGGCGGGAGTCCAGCAGTGTGCGACAGGCACCGCCACAACAGACACATATCCGTAGGGGCAGAGCGTACCGCCGCTTTCTGTGCAAAAATGTAATAACTGCGTTTCGGTCGGCGCGGCGGTGTGCACACGCTTCCGGTTCACACCGCGTCGCTGGAAGTGCAGCGATGACAACTGAAAGTTCGGATGTTTAACAATACAGATAAGCGATTAGCGCGGGCCATTGGTTGCGCGCCGGCAGTCGGGGTGGGCCGGTGACGTGGGCGTGGGGGTGGGAGGCAGGAAGAGTGGGATCGACTCCTTTTTGTTACGCATCGAGCTTAATGAGGGATGAGCAGTAAAATGGAGAATAAAATAAAGATAACAAATATTCATTTCTTAAATTTTATCTCGCTTTCTGTTTCTCGTATGTAAAGTGAACGAGCTGGAGCTTGTTCGGGTTGCGGGGTGATGAGGCTGCGTGCCGATGTCCAGTCACGGCGCGTCGACCGCAGCGTGCTGTTCGTTGTACCGTTATGTGCTGACGTAACATTTATCATCAGATGAGCGTTTTCTTCATGGGATCACTGTATAAATGATTGCGGAGTGGGGGGATTGGGCAGGGTGCGCACTGTGCCAGGTAACCACATGACGAAGTGCACGGCGGAGGTGCCACTGCAGGACGTCGCCCCTCCATCCCTTTTTATTGCCGATTCAGAACCAAACGTGCCCTCTTGTTTTGCGTTTGCACGATAAGCTTTCGGTACATTAAGTCGTTGTTTACTTTAATACATTTTTTTTAATTAATGGTGTATGGTGTATATATTAACACATGAAAACTTCTCCGCCCTTAACCTCTTTAAACCAATAGCTCTCCAATAAACTACATTTTTACATAAATTCTTGTTTCTTCACAAAGTGTTCTCATGTATGGTTCTGCTGCGGGACGGAAATTTTCTTTTAATTTTTAATAACAATCAAATCCAAAATATATGTACAGTGGTGAGGATCCAACGGTTGCTGCAACGGTTGCTGTATAAACTGAACACAATTGAGCGGAGACGGATACATAAAGAAACGACCACCCAGAGTTAAGTGTCAGACGTAAAGCGGAATGGGCAATGTTTTAGGGTGAAGTTGATTGGAATTTCAAAAAGAATAGTGAAATGTATCTTACGGTACGAAAGAACAAGACGAGTTGGGGTGGGGGACGGCACGGGGACGGGGCGGGCGCGGGGCGGAGCAGGGAGATATTTATTTTTATCTGTATAAATGTAAAAAGTTACCAAAAAGTCGTGGGCGTAAATTAGGAAATATATTCGATATAAAGAAAAACATCAAATATTATCTTATTGATTAATCTTTCCACAAATTATTACAAAATTGTTTAACACAACACGGCGATGTCGTGCTAAACGTCCACCCACCGTACTGCCGAGCCTTCCGCGCAGCAGCACCAGCTCCAGCAGCAGCAGCAGCGGCGGTACGCGTCGATATATATTATGTATCAAGGACAGACACGTGTAATGGAGGCCCCAATCTATCCCTTGCACCCCATCTCAATGAGTGCCATCAATCTTGAAGGCTCAGCATTAAAATCTCCCTCGCCGCCCCCCATTCGGTGCGTCCGCGCCCCACCGCCGGCCTCCGCGTCCCCCGTCTCCCCGTCACCCCCGTGTCCCGCGTGTCCCGCGTGGCCCCCAGGCCCCCGGCGCGGTGCTCCGCCCCGGCGTCAAGGAGCCGCTGAGTGTATCTGCGATGCGAATACATAGTTGTTTTATTACTATCTAGATCTAAGGGATTCATTGAATAATGATCATCCCCATTGAATGTTATATACTCGTACGTTTGCAAATCAACTGTTGCACAATATTTAACTAAAGTTATAATTAAATCTTAGTACATCCCTCAGGAAGCCTGCGTGTTGCAGCAAAACGTGAACATTTTGAAATATGAAACGGCGAAACGTACTAATTAGCATTCATTATCCGTAAGATGAAAGCTCGTTCAGGTGAGTGCGTCCGTTAGTGCATTGATTGCGTCACAAAATTTGCCGGAAGCAGGGTGGGGGCGGCTTCCCGTCCCCGCCACGTGCAGTGCGCGGCACACGCTTGGCCTTTCCCGTGCACCGCCGTAACATTGGCACTCGTTGCTACCTGTCACTGGGTAAGCACTGCTCACTACCAATAATATTAAATTGCAAATAAATGTTTTTTGTATTGCACGAAGGCTCGCCCGCGCGCTGACTACACCTCCGCCGGTAGTGACGTGCACTTACTGCATCCCATAACGTTACTCACACATCCGTCACGGCTAACGTGTCGCAAACACATGACCTACGTAATGTTAGGTGCCGTCACGAAGAGCAGCAGACCACCCGTGGACTGCTGCTGACTGGACGGATGTTGTTGATAATGAATTGTCAATAACCTGTATTTAGTGTTCTCAGATAACGTTAGTTATTGCTCTCGTCACCTACGTGCTCGTTACTCTCGTCACCTACGTGCTGGTTACTCTCGTCACCTACGTGCTCGTTACTCTCGAATCCTATTGAATGATTGTAAATTAATTAGTGTGAGATTAAATGGTTGTTTCAAAACTAAAAACATTTTTTTTCAACGACCAAATAATCATCACAACGCCACTGACTTGATTGTAAAAATGTGATGAATACCTCCGATGGTACCCCCTTTTCTTCTTCTACCCGTGCGCATAAACGCCATCTCGTCAGACTTGGAACAATGGACCAGCGGCGACCACAGCAGCACTTCGGCGGAGATACAGAAACATCAATAACCGCGATGAGCTCAAACGAGCCGAGAAGTTCATTTCGCGCCTACTCAACGGGACTTCACCCGCAGCGATATCCACACCCTCTCAACACTTCCCCTAAACACATGCACGATAAAAAAAGGACATGCATATGCACAGAGGGACAGCGGAGCGGGGCTCGTGCAGCGCCGTTGGAGGATATCGGTAGGATAAATAAGGTAGCACATAGTTAAAGACAGATATCTGTGAAACCCTAGCAGTCACTCGCAAAACTCTCACCTCGGAGCTGAGAGCCGCCGGCGCAAGGAACTCCAGCAGCTATTTATTTATATAACATTTTTATTTAAACTTCAAAACTAACTCTTTATCCATATCGCTCGAGGACCTGGCTGACGTACTGTTTGTAAATTTTGCTTTTCTGATAGTAAGTACAAGTAGGGCGGCGGGGCTAGTAGTTTGCCCTGCTGATGGTACGATGCGCCGGCGCGTGCAGCGCGTGCAGAGCGTGCATCGCGGAGCAGTCGCACTGCGCTGCATGAACTCATGCGCGAATGGGTTTGTTCGAAACGGTGCAATTGACTGCAGAAAGAGAAAGTTAATATGATAAATGAAGCATTGTACTTGCACCTTTCAAATCTGATAATAGTAAACACCTTTTTCGGAATTATTTATCCTCTGCATCATCCCGCAGCATCTGTAAAATGGTTCTGCAGTGACACAGAAGGTTCTGAGTGAGACCTAGCAACTTGCCGGGGTTACTTGGCGTTCCGTGATCCCGTGAGTCAACTGCTAAATTAATAGTACTCCTCTTTTGGGTAGATGTTTAAGGAAGATAATTCAAAGTATCTCATAAAGTCCTCGTTAAGTGCGTTCGCGACACGGAGCGGAGGGCCGGTCCGCCTGCCCTCCCCCTCGCAGATTACGAGTCCGCTGATCAAATCGAATTGTCTCAGTCTGCTTCACCTCACCGGGAGGAGAGGCGAAGGCCCGCGAGGGCGAGGGTCGCGATATTGTTTCATTAGGGACCGCGGATTGAGGGAAGTGCTAAATAAATCCAATACAATTCCCTTCCACGTTCACCCAATTACTGGATCACGAAAATATATGAAGAGGGAAAGGAAATACATTCACTACAATATTTTTTATGTAATGAAACAAAGAGATGACAGGACATTATTCTGGTGATCATCGATACGTTTAAATTATTGTCGACGATGTTTTCCAGCATCGAACTGCGAAGGAAACAAGGCTTGAAGTAACCTGAGAGTGATACATTAGCTAGGGAGCCCTATCACCTGAATCGCAGACTCCTTCAACAAACCTAACATACGTAGTAGTCTGTACACACTGACACCTGTCATTGAGTGAGATTACATAAGCTAGTACGTTACGCATTGATGCAGCACCTAAATCACGGTGACGTATCAAATTGTCATGCGGACGCGGCCGTGGGTCTGCTGCGGCGCTGCGCGAGCTCGCGTGCGGTGCGTGTGCGCAGCGCCGGGTGTACTGCCCTCCTACAACCAGGTGGCGCGTATAGGCTTTTGAAGTAACTGCTTTGTTGTTTACGTTGTACTCGTTTAAGCAATCGGGTAAAGAACAGAAAATTGGTTTTTGAGATAATAATCTACACGATATGTATACACACGTACCCACGTACAGATACGTTATATAAGTTTTGTATTGTATATGTGTATATATATATACATACATATATATATACACATATACAATACAAAATATATGTATGTATATATATTATTGAATATATATATATATATATATATATAGTTCGACCCTTTTTTAAATTATGTACGTATTTTACAGTGAATATTTGTTTAATAACACTTTTTTTTAATTCTATTCCATACAAATTAAAATGAGTAGATAAGGCCAAACATTTCTCAACAGTTTCATCTCACTCCGTCTCGGTATCACAGTATGTTAATATTTGAGTAACATTCTTTAAGAATCGTAGAAATCGCTGCTACCGGAAGAGTATCCACATTGCGCGCGATTTCATTAGCGCAGCTGACTATGAAAGGGGAATGTACTGTGCACACGGATGCAGTACTCGCGGCGATACTAAAGTTAAAAGCTCGCTGTGTAAGCTTTATAAAGTAATACACTTCGTACGTGGGAAGTAAAGCTGCAGCTCGCGCCATGTCAACGCACGCACACCCATAGCTTGCCTTACATAAATATTTCTCCTGTAGACTAATGTATTTAGTGCAAGGGGGAGTATTTTGAAAAGAGAATCGACACATTTTACTTGCTGCTACTAGTTCTGGACACTCCTGTCACATAAGCTACGCTGGCGGAGCGGTCTTATTTACAGTATAGAATTAACCATACATATATATATATATATGTATGTATATATATGTATATATATATATATTTATTTATTATAAAATCGTACGGACCGAGTCCGTGTGAAGCAGTGAACGTGTCGCATCACGTTTGTGTAGTGTAGTGTACGGCGCGTCTGTAATTGGATCTACATACGGGAGTAGGGCGGCGCGAGCGGCGCGGGCGGCGCGGGCGGCGATCGGTAGGTCGCGCCCGCGTGCACGGACAGAATGCAAATGAAGGACAAAACGAAAAGTATATAAAGTGCATAACAACAGCAAATAGAAACGGAACTCATGCTATTAATTCAACTTTAATCCTTGCACTACGTCGTATGTTATAAAAGTTTGATAAGAGGTGCGTCGATACAGCTGTGCAGAGCCAGTTTACTGAAGTACGCGACTGACGGGCCGACCTTGTAGCCGACTGCACCGGGAGACGACGTCACTGCTTGCAGCATCGCGCCGCTGGCTCTCACTCGAGGTATATGCGTGTACCGAGAGTTACGAAATAACTAAACAATTACATCTATTACATAGTACTTTAAAAAAGAAAGCCAAATCTTAATTTCATCTGCGAGGTAAATTTGTTTGTAGTTTGTAGGAGCTGGCTTTGTTAGGGTGCGAGGTGTAGGGTGCGAACCCACGAGCCCAGTAACAGACGAGCTATCTCAGTCAAACCAGTTGCGCACTTATGTTGTCAAAAGATATATGTTAATTTTAAGTAAGTGTCCGCCGGAGTGCTGGACGCGTGCACCCCTCTGCAGCCGCAGGGGAGCAACGTAGCATTGGATGGTTAACGGCTCGGGCACAGATCTATGCGCTTCAAGTACACAGGCTACAAACTTTTTGTCGTTATTTAACCTTCATCATTCATATTCATCATTCGTCCTAATATTGAGGGTAAGCCTGTGCCACAGCAGTGGGGACGTAAATTGGTTGTTATGGATGGATGGATTTAAAAATATTTTTATTTTAACTTAATATTAGTAGAATTTCCGCTGTTCCTAGAGGCTCCATATGGTCTCAGCCTAAAGAACACAAAGTGTAGCACGTAGCTTCATACAGAGTTCTAGAGTAGTCTGAATATCGCGTAGCGCCGATTTTATGAATCACATAACATGGTAAGATTGTGATTAGACACCAATATTTATAAAATAATTAAGTAAGTAATGTAATTATGAAACTGGTAGGTTGCATCTGAAGTTTGGCGCAGTTAAAGTTTGCATCTCGACACGAGACATTGCGGAAAGATAAAATTTAAGTAGCATTACAAACACTGTTCATGATTAAAGCGTTTATTGTTTCGTTTCATAAAGTGTCGCGATCTGTCGGGGCAATCGCGATTATTAACAATATTTATTAATTATTAGGGAATGAACCCCGGGCCCCGAGTGGATACAGCGCAACGCGCACAGCAATTCGAGGTCGGCTGCGGCTGCGTCGCAAAGACAATAATGTTTCTATCACGTTTCAATTTCACGGTTTGACGCGCCCCGCGCTCCGTGCCCCGCGCCCCGTACACCCCCACTCGCCGCGTGGTTACTGCGAGCGCGCCACGTAAACCCCAAAAGGAGTTATGTCTCTTTGCGACGTAAACACGACGCGCCGACGTTTACTGCAGCGCCGCGTGTGCTCTGCACCGACAACAACGAGCGCTCGCTTCCCGAAGACGCGCCACCACATAAGTATCACCAGCAAAGGGTCATCAAACCACTTATGTATCTGTACGTATACCCTGGACCTAGGGTTTTGGTACACACCAGCACAACGTTCATGTATTCTTCCAAACGGTAGTCTTCAAACATTACTTTTCCAGACAGCGCAGTCTGCCGCTGTGAAAATATTATAATCAACCCCTCTAATAGTTTTAGGCAGTGCTGTTACTTTGTTACCTGTAGCCCCCTAACATATGCCTGAACGTTTCGTTCAGAACGAAATACAGATATTTATTAATAAAATAAACCTCGCATATTCAAAGCAGAATGAGAATTACATCATGTGTACCCGCCGGCCATCTTAATACTTGTCTTATTTTTCTTCTTTTCTTCTTCTACACGCAGCAGTCAAAGCTTGTAATACCTGACTTAGTAATACCTGTACGCTGATGGTGTGCGTCAGAATATGAAGTATGTATACAGTGCAGGGGACGAGGTGGTTACTGCCTGCACTGTATGCATTATGATTGTTCACATGACCGATCGATGTGGAGATCTTTAGGGGAGGTCTATGTCCAGCAATAGACGTCTGTCGGCTGATGATGATGATAATGATTGCTGCGGAAGGAAATTATCTTTTTCAAATTTATGACTTACATTAATCTCATAAATTTAATGACAATTTTTATGAATTTTTGTGATTTTTGCTCAGAAATCTCAGTGTTTTTGTTAAATAAAGGTCCTATTGTTGGGCGTTACATATTTAGCCATTTGTAAGTAAAAACTAGGTTAAGTTTGGTTCAACCATTTTTGAAATGATACAACCAAGTCTACATAGCCGCTCAATCTTCAATTAAAAAAAGAGACCGAGACTATTATATGATATATGTATTTTTTTTGATGCAAACAGAAACCTCACTTGGTTTGTTTGCACAGACCGATGCAATCGCAGCGCTCTCGGTAATTATAATGCGTATTGCAACGTTGCATAAATGCAAACAATTTAAGCACAAAACAACATCGGCGTCCACGACAGTTAACGAAACTTAAACTTATCAACTTGCTTTCTTCCCTCTCCCGAGCACTGGTCGTCTCCGTGTCCGAGGAACTTTGTTTCGTTTCGTTGGAAGTGTTAGTCACGACCCGACTCGATCGCACGCGGCGGAAGTGCGCGCGGCCCGCGGGTACTTTCCGCCGCCGCGCGTTCGCTATACATTTTTTTGTGTTGAATTATAAAATAATGTAAGAAGTTGATCAAACCATTTGGATACTGTAGCTGGAGCCCGCGTCCCTCCGTCTCGTGCCACCCCTTAAATAACACAATAAACGCTTTCAAGGACAATCGAAAAGTAGCCGCGCGTTACATTGGGCGAGCGTCCCGCGGCGCCGCGCGATGCCCCGACGCGCCGCGAGGAGCGGAGGAGCAGCAGCCGCCGCCGCCGCCGCCGCGGTCACCGGCTCCTGATTACAAATATTTGTTTCAATATTATTTATCGTAATAACTTCAAGCTAAGAGATGGCATGTTTATTCTGTACAACTTCGTGTTCGTCATGTTTGGACATAAATAGTTATGATTCGTTAGTTCAGTCCTCTTACTGGCTACAGCCTCTTTACGTCCGGATCCGTAAATAATGATCATGCAGTGTTGCTCCCATGGCCACAAGCGTGATGTGCTTCTATGTAAGTAAAAGGTGTGCATCCTCGTAGCTTCATTATATAAAACGTTTAAGTGGTAGCTGCGATAGCACCAAGTTATGAACACGTTATAGCGGACACAGTGTTGAAAAGTATCAAGGCGAGTACATGAGCTCGAGGACGCGGCAGACCACCCCTGTCACCAGCCGCGGGGGCTGTGCGTGTTTAATGTATTACTTCGTCAAACACACCCTCTCACCCTAACGCCGTGCAGCTGTGTTTTTATATCACATTAATCCTCATTCGATTATGTCTCTTTATTTGCTTGTCTGATTGTCGACGTCACCGCCGCTCGCTCGCGGGCGCGGCACGGCTGGCAGGCAGAACGCGGGGATGTTGTCGCGGGTAGAAAGGTTTAAAAACCTTGCATGTCGTTCGAAATCATACCAGGGATGTTCGTGTTACGAAGCAAGAGGTAAGCTGCTTCGCTTCACAGGCAGTTCCACACTTCGTGCGTAATTACTTCAAGACGCCAGTAGCACTACTACCCAGCCCGCTTTTATTTTGTGGGGGGAGAGGGAGTTACCAAAGTTAAAACTATTTTCTGGCAACAGAACTACAATAAATATCAAAAACGAGCAAATTATAAAGTGAAAGCGGGCGCGCGCGTTACTTTGACGAGTCCGTGATCAATGGATACTGCGGCGAAGTTGAACATATCTTGCAATAAACTCACGCGAGAGCGGTGAGCGCGCCCGCCCCCCAGCAGCCCGCCAGCAGCCCGCCAGCAGCCCGCCGGCGGACGTGACCTCATTCAGAAGAAACAAAGCTATGCCAGCGGCGGGCTGCAGCGCGCTGCTGGCGGAAACTCGCTCCTACCCTCGCCACCGTACGGCTCGGTTCAACTGAAAACTGACTCCGGGCTACCTGATTGTATCAACAAAAGCTAATAAACTGTTTACTGGGCCGAACTTGATCTTTATGTAGTTTTTATTAAGGTCCCTCCATTGGGCCGGGAAAGCTTCGCACGTCCTCGGCGGCTCCGGGAACTGAACCTCGATGCTGCGCTGCGGGGGTGGCCGACGTGAGCGGGGCGGTGAGCGGTGAGCGGTGAGCGGTGGGGGCGGGGGCGTGGGGGCGGGCTGTTAATTCGATCTCACGAGAGCGTTTGGTTTCAATCATTCATGGAATAGGTCTCTGAATATCTTAGATGCCGCGTTCAACGTTTTCATCAAATTAAAGTTAGTGACGAAGGTTATTCCGCCTGCCTGTCTTCCGCGGGATTACGATTCTGCATGCTTCTGATAATTGGAATTCTCTCCTGCAACGTTTATCTCACCGTCGTATAGTTTATCATGTTGATATTTAGTTTAGTCTTGATTTTTTATCGTTTCACAATCTGTGCTCTGAGTAACAATCTGTACATGATCTCTTGCGAAGTTATTGCCCGTTTCTAATTTCGACTGGTTTTTGTTATTAAAACGTTGAACAAGACCTGGTATCACAATTCTAAAAAATCCTATTGTCGCTTGTAAAGATATTTTAAAAAACTAAAACGGTAATAATATCAGTACGTGAATCTGGTGCTCCTAACCCTAACACACTCGTTAAGACATTTCCGCAGGTTACGCCCAGCGTCCGCACTCTTCACCAACTCTGTGACAAAACCTGAATATTAACGGCGTGTGTTACCATCAGATGAACTTTCAACTCGTCGTGGAATAAAATATTACTGTCTTTTTACGAGAACCTTCAGATTTCCTATTAAAACTTTTGCACCGCGATTTACAAAACACAACGTGCGGCCGCGCGTCCGCCGGACGTTGTGAGTGCGGCCTGATAATGTAAAACAGGCTTCGCACAATGGCAATAACGAGGCAGCAGCGGCCGCAGACACCGCACGCCGCACACGCCGCACACGCTGCACACTCATTTAGATATTTGATGAAAACTCAAAACGCAACCAATCACTAAGCGGTAATCGATTATTGAATGTTCGTGCCTCCAAACAATAAGCGCCGGCCCGCACCGGCCCGCAGCGGCCCGCACCGGCCCCACCGGCCGCCGCTGCTGCGTCGCGCTGGGATGCCAACATTGCTTTAATTTAAATAACACGTAACAATGCGTGAGTCGTTACCGCGCCATGCCCGTAACAAAGTGGTTCGGATGACGACCAATAATAAGTAAACTGTATTTGGCAACTCCAGCAGTAGTAGTCACGGCACCCCGTGCACCGCCATGCGAACGCATTGTGACGTAGCTGCAGGAGAATAGTGATGGCATCGACATAAGTGTTCCTGCAGCACTACTGTTTACTAATGTTCAACTGATAATGAAGATCTGGAAGCAGTATGCTGTCTGTTGATAAAGAGAAAGCTCATGTACCACTTGGACGTTTTTGCCTTTATTATGATACAAAATGAAGGCAAGCTTCGTCCGGACGTGCCTGCTGCAGTTTCCTTTTTCCTTTAAAACTGTTGCACCAGCAAAGTTAATTCAAAACATAGGAACAGGGGAAGTGCAACAAATTCGCAGTAACGTCCGCAGTTTAACTTTCGTGACCAGATTCAATTCCAGGAGGAAGCCAATTAAGACCGGCTCCTATCTCGACGGCTTAGGAACTCCGAAAACTAGTTCCTCTTTTTAGTTCTGAAACTTTCTAAATAGTTTCCTTTGTTCAATTGGTCGGAGCGAAGCATCCCTTAATTGTTGATTTTATCATTGATTTACAGCTGACAGTGTTGGGGGCTGTTTGTTCACCCTTTTATGTAAATTTCTTTAACGAGCAGTTTTGGCTGTACAGTAAGTTCGCGTAACATAGTAAATAAGTTGTACTCTTAGACCAAACGAACTTGTAACTATTGCGCTAAAGCGAGCAGCGTAACTTGGAGCGGCGCCGGCGAGACCTGGGCAGCGTTACACGGTACACCAGCGATATGGACTCTCCGATTCCCTTAGTGCTCTCATTGAATGGAAAAGTCGCTTTTAAACTCTAGACACACGTCAATTTCTAAGGATATCGCGCGAAAAGAAGATCTTAGAAGCGTACCCTTCTTGAATATCGACTCCAATGTACTTACCTCAATGACTATTGGGCCACAAAGCAGATGCGGCGGCAGGTTTAGAAACAAGGAGGTGGCCGGAACTGAAGAATCCGAACCGCCACTCGACCTCTACACAGACAGATCGAGATAACTGTTTCTCCTATCCCATGATATTTTTATTCAACGAAGCGACGAGACCAGTGGGACGTTCACCTGATAGTAAGTGATACTCCTGCACATAATAATGTGACGCTAGTTAGGACGATATGGACTGCACCACGTTGCGTTCGTCACATTGAGACATAAGATTACCCCGGTAAGTGCACTAGCTACAGCGCCTTCTGAACCGGAGCACAGTAGTGTTTGCACAGTATATTTGTCTGTTATTGAAAACAGATCTACAGCCAGCGATCACCGAGTGTAGTAGTGTACAGTCTCCGGTCTCCGAGACCACGTTTGTGTTCTTGTACTGCGGGTAACCTCCGCGGAAGTCTGCATCCGCGGCAACGCGAGTTAACGGGGCGCTGTAAACGGCGCGCGATACCGCCGCCGCCGCGCACCCCGACTCCAACCGCCACCCCGCGCGCACCAGCGCACCCCCGCCTCGCCGCCGTCACGTACAAACTATTATGTCTAAATTTTATCCGATAACTGAAATATGTGCGCGACGTGCGGCTCCGTGCGGCCCCGCTCGGCCCCGCTCGGCCCTACGCGGCTACGTGCGGCTCCGTGCGGCCCCGTGCGGCCCCGTGCGGCCCCATGCGGCCCGGCGCGGTTTTATTACATTTTTTTTATTATTAAGAGTAATAGCCCAGTGGTCCCGCTGTTCAGGGCCTGGATATTAGATTTCATGATATGAAACTGAATAAGGGTATCTAGTGCTGAATGGGGGATTAAGGACTTTTTTATTTGTGCCAGAGATATCGCCCCGGTTCCCCGAAATGAAAGGGAATTAGATATTGTTATTTATAAGGGTAGTTTGTTGCTGCGAACGTTTTGTGATTTTGTTAGTGAAGTCATTGGGGGAGGGTTAAGTGCTTATCGTGTGCAATGTGGGAAATGAAAGAATCTTTACAGCATCTCAGTCCTATGAACACCCGTGATAGTTGTTTCATCAATCTGTTGTACAGGAAAGATTTTGTGTTTGTGTTTGCAGAAGATGAGATGTGAACATTATCCGCCGCCCTACTCAACAAACTGGACGAAGTGTGAACCACCGAACGCTCTTCATTATTTCTGGCCTCGTGGTCACTTCACACCGCCAACTCATAGAGAATCTTTTAAAAAAATCAAATGTTTAATCTAATTCAAATGAGAATCAAACTAATTATGAACAAAACGATCCGGACGGTTTATAAATAAATCTAATACAACCGGAAGTGGGCGCGAATTCGGGCCCGTGCGAGCCGCCCCGCGCCGTGCCGTGGGGCCCGCGGCCGGGCGGTGCCGGTGCCGGTGCCGGTGCCGGGGCCGGGGCCGGCGGGGAGCATGTTTGGTCGGAACGGGAAACAATGGAAACGGGCCATCGGATTCTCAGTGCGAGCGGTTCAGAAATACAAAAAGAGTATGTGCGAAGTATGAACACCATGCGCGCGTCGGTTTGTTGGATCAAATCAGTTTTCGCAACAAATATGAAGTGGTCGCTGTCCAGCAACTGTACCATTACTTTACTGCTGGTAGCTGTCCGTTGCCGGAGACAAGACGTCTAGGTAGGTACAACGGCAGTGCATATTGCAGTCGGCAGGCAGTACTGTCTACCACTCAAACAGGCTCACACAGTGGTGTGAAGACAATCGCTCGCTCCTAACTACTAAAGAGCGTTATCATGTTGGATTTGCAAGAAAATTTAATATTATTACATATCAATACAGAATTAAAGAAGACATCGTTCGGGAATTGGAGCTAATAAAAGATCATCATCAAGAAAGAAGAAGATGGAGTCACCTTTGACAAAATGATGACTTTTGTTCCCCATGTGACAATATTATCAACAAGTCTTCAAAGATGCCCCGGTTCTTATTAAGAAATACTAAACCATCCAAGAACTTGTCTAGTAAAAAACTCTTATGCAATACTCTTGGGCGGAGTGTTCTTGAACATTGTGCAACAGTTTTTTTTTATTGTTCTTATAATTCTAATTTTCACATTCTCGTCTTTCATTACATTCATCTTTCAAACTCTGCTCTTCTCTCAAACTTCTCATCCCTAACATTCTGAATATCATTTCTTTCTGTCATTCCTCTCTCTCACTTTGTGAAGACTGTCTCTTCATGTAGCTGTTTCTGGGGAGGGAACCTGAAAAAAGAAGCATCCCTGTAGCATCATCTGTTTCTTCTTTTTGGATTCTTAGTTTCTTGTTTCTTTTCTTCTTACATTTTCATTATTTTATTTATTTACACTGTTTATAATTCATTTTTACTTTTCTATTACATTCTTTTAATTTATTTATACTATTTTATTTAAATTTAATTATTTATTCCAACTTTGTTTAATTTTATTACATTTCCTATAACTCTTCTACAATAACCCAGAAATATTCAGCGACTTTCGTCTTCACTCATCAGAGAGGCAATGACTTCGGCATCTATTCTTTTTTCAGTCTCCATTTCCATATCTATATTTTCTTTCCCAAAAAAGGGACAGAAAGTCAATGTTCAACAGTTTGGGGGCCTCACTATGCTGTGCATAGCTTGAGGCTGGAGCGAATTCAAAAGAGGTTCCTTTGGCACCTTGCTTGAAGCATCGGCAGAGCTGATAGAAGATTTTCTTACACTGATAGGCTTGACTACTTTAGGATAACATCTTTAGATAGTCGTAGAGATATTTTGGACTTAATATTCCTGTTTAAATTGTTTAACAATAAAATTGACTGACCCTCACTTCTTTACAGCTTCAATATTAGGATACCTTTTAGAATTCCTAGATGTGCGATTACTCCTCTGTCGCCGTCACTGCGCGGATCTTAGTTACAACTCTCCAGTCTTCAGGCTGTGCTAGCTACTGAACTGCTGCAGTACACCTGTCGACATCCATGCGGACTCACTATATACATTTCGTAAGGTGTTGCGCTCCTGCGGACCTGGCACTTCTACTGCATTGTGACTGCAACTACTTTTGTTATTTATCCCAACCTATCTTAGCCATAAGCAGTGAGTGCAATTAGTGAATGCTGTGTCTACTTCTTAACAATCATGTACAAAGATTTTTTTGTTTAAATTCTTTGTATATCTTAGCGAATGTAATAGTGTGTGATTGATTGTAGTCCTAATAGATAAATAAATGAATAACTTGACCTTGGCGCTTAGCAAGTGTAATCAATATCAAACGCAACGCTGTACACAGTGTTGAAAGCACAGTTGAATAGGAGATGAGAGACATTTGAGAAGGCCAAGACTTATATGTAACTATAGAATATTAATCACCATCAGCTGTGTGCGTGTGTTTATTAAAAGGTGGATAATATACGAGCTACGGAAATAGTTCTTCTTTGTCGCCGAAATGGTCCTGTGTGGACAGCATCGCCCCTTATTGAGTATCAGTACGTGGGACACAAAAGTATTTAATTTGTTTTCAAGACATCGATCTCATTAATTAAAGTAATAGTTGATGCGAACTTACAAACGCTTTCGTTAAGTAAAAATTAAAATAGCAACGCGAGATAAACGTCCAGTGTCTTCCGGTCGGGTGCGTGCCGGGCTCCGTACGGGGGTGCGGGGGTGAGGGAACGAGAAATATTAAATGACAAAAACGAGCTATTAACAGAAATGACAAACAAACCCTCGCCGCGTAACCAGCGCAGAGTTTATCTGGCGGCCGAATAATGAACAACAACCTTTATAGATGAAACTGCGGCCGTTTGGACTCCGCGCCCACGCCCACGTCCACGCCCCGCCCGCAGCTGGGCGCCGCAGTCAGCAACAGACACTGGCCCTCCGTGCCCTCAATGGCCCGATGTTTCACGGTGCTAACGGCGTGTGCCGGAGGTAGCGGGTTCGATTTGGACGCCCCACCGCCGCTGTGAACAATGCTTGAACTAAATTGAAATTTACAACCTTGGATAAGTTGGAGATGGGTGGTGGGTGGTGGATCAACGTCGGGTTGGAACTACTTCGATTGGTTCGCGCGCAGCCGGTTTAAACTATTGGAGGAAACTTAACGAGCGCTCACTGACGCTGCCGGCGCGTAACAATGTGACCAGCAGCTACACCTGCGCTTCATTTACACCACATGAAGGGATCTGCAGTCAGTTGATATCATTCCGCTAAGGAGACGTATCATGTACCATTTAGTTATCTTTGTCCATAGAACAGCCCGAGCTACTAGCAGCGAGCTCCGCGCTTGCGCTCGCAGCTTTCGGGAGTTCGGGTGCAACAGCCGTATCTGCGCCAGCAGACGCGGCGTCTGTTCAGGAGTGGCCAGCTGGCTGCTGTCGCTGTACCTTATCCAATGAACGCAACTGCGTGCACGGTAGCGGCAGTTTTCACTTTATCTACATTTATCTAAATTTCACACCGAGTAAACATTTGATATAAAGAGTGGCGTTGAACAAATATTCGGCGCTCCTGGCGTTCCTGGCGCTCCTGGCGCTGCTGGTGCCTCCGGCGCGGCCGTGGAGAATAGCGGGCTTGGCGCTAATCCGCTCCGTGCGCAGTTTGCACAGGCGGCGTCGCGGGGCCAGTGCAAACGTGGCCGGGCGGGTCCACCCCTACCCACCCCAACCCCGCGCTGTATTCTAGCTTTAACCTCTGTTTATGTTCTACGTGTCCTCTTCGTATGGAAATCTAAACAATTAGTTATGGTTGAGATAAAGTGTTGAGTAGTTTCGCGCAACATTCTAAGATTTGTTGTCGGCCGTTGTGTCTTCGAACGAGTGCTGCCGACGCTCTGCGCAGGCGCGGACTGTTTTATTTTATTTCATTTTATTATAAAGATTAGCCAACAATTGTTTACTCCTATACAAGTCTATAAAATAAACACGCTGCATACAATCACGTGGGCGCAACAATCTCCTGCAGGCTGGTTAACTCTTCTTGTTATTTGTGTAAAACTCTTACGGATATACTCTTTCAAGCAAAACAAACGAATAGAAAGTGTGTGCTGACTAACGTGACGTTACTGACTTTACTGCTGGCAGGCCCCCGTTGCCGGACCCCGTCTGAGTGGGTACCGTCGCCGCGGTTGTTGCAGCTGACAAACAGTACTGTATACTCGTTAACAGCTAATAGTGTAGTGTGACGTGTGGTAACGAAGCTTAACATCTTACGTCTCAAAGCGACGAGCTCAATATGATGCAATATATATCATCCTAACTAATGCCACGTTGTTAGGGGCAGGCGTATTACTTACCTTCAGGTGAACGTTTTGTTCGTCTCACCGCTTCCTTGAATAAAAAAAACTTTATTAAGGTTATTCGTAAGATCCGTTTTTATTTAAATCAGTCAATCCATTTCCGAATCTCACACTCAAGACAGATCAAAACGCCTCCCCAACTTGAAGTATTGCCTTTGATCCTTATAGGCAGAACTTGTTGAGACGAACCTGAAAGACTGCGGCCACCTGTCCGTCTGCACAACGAACCGTAATCATTGTATAAACGTATGCGTCGATAGGAATTAAATGAAAGCCTTAACAAATAAGATTGTTGCAGCGTGTGTGCAGCGACAGCGGGCGCAGCCTCCCGCTAACACTGTATCGTGTGTTAAATGTTTTTGTAGATTACGGACGCGGCATGATGGGAACGCGGCAGTCCGCGTTGTACACAGCCTCATCGCCTCGCCCCCTGGCCTATTATCAGCTCTAACTCGCAGCCAGTAAGACTACATTCCCATCGCCCTCGCTCCGCCGGTACCTTGTACAACTTGAAACTTTGTCCTCATAAGTATTGAATTGAGATTCAATTGGTTCGCACGTAGCGCAGCAGTTCTAAGGCAATCGTCGTGGGAAATCTTCACACTATTGTTTTCCCCACTCTCTATGACCTTCGGTTCATTCCTGTCATTGAACCTTCCGAGAATTGCGTAGACTATAGCTGGGAATCGACTGACGACGTACTGGGTGTTATTTGATTTGTTAGGCAGTGAGATAATGTTACTGGAAGTCGTGATCATTAACCTAATATTACAATTACCTACTAGAAATTTCATTAAGCAAGAATTCTTACAAAACTTGGTGCATCCTTTGAGTGTTTAACTTAGATTTACTTTGTCGGACCCCGTGCCCGTGCGTACTTTGTGCTGCCCGATATATATTTTCTAATTCGTAGGAACTCAATTAACACAGCGAGCCTCAATGTCACACTAATTTCATTAATTACTTCGCATTTCAAAAACGAAGAAGATTTGTTCTGCACCAGTGGTATTCTTCTATCACTTGCCGCTGGTGAAAAGTAATCTGTTCATTAATTAAATAAAGCAACTATTCCTGAAGCCAAACCGAGTTCCCAATAACTACCGTCAAATGAGTATCATGAGGTGAAAGTGTGGGTCAGCTCTGGCAGTCCCGCGCCCACACCAGAAGGACAATATTGCACAGTCAATATTGCTAGCCGTAGGTCTAGACTTAAAGGGTCTTCTGGTTCGCTGATTTCATGTACAACGTTCAGTACACAGTTCGAGGGGGATGGTAATCGCGATCCAGAAACTGAAGATTCTACGGAAGACCTTGTCTTTTTTCTAGTTCCTCCGTGCTTGCGCAACCCAAGTGCAGTGGCACCAGGGCGTTTAATGGAAATAACGCACTGAGGTACACAATAGAAGGGGCTTCAGTGGGTGGAAATTCCATATAACCCTGTCTACCGCCAGAAAAAGCCTATCTTTTGAGATCAACCTCCCACCTCCCGTCACAAAAAAGGTACAAATGTGGAACAGAGCGGCAGTCGTTACCGAATTTGATACTTAGCAATGCCGAGTCAATTACAGGCCGCTGCCGCTGGAGCAGATCTCGGGAATAAAGTGAACCGCGCCGGGCACGGCTCCCTGAATAACGCTCATTTGCTGGTAACAGGCGGCGGTGCGAGTGACAAGCGGACGCGGGCGCGGGCGGCGCGCAGCCTCACACGTTGTTGTAGTTGTAGTAACTACGCCGATGTAGTGCTCAGTCGTCTGTAGCCTTCGTTCAGCAAGGATAGCCATGCAGAGTAGTTATAAATGTAGCGTACGCTGTCGCGTGTAGTGTTGTAGCTGTTACACGGAAAGTATTGCCAGGCACGAGAATATGCCCATCGGTGAGAGGGTAATCGTTGCCACAACAGGACGTTCCTTATTACAGGAGTTGTTTTAAGATTTCGATTCTGTTGCAACGAGCCATGCGATCGGTGTTTACTGCGGAGCGGAATTCATCTTGGTGTTTCGCTTTTAAATTAAAACGCCATTAGATGTGAAGTCAAGGGAATTTCCGATTCCGTAAAAAGTCATTGATTTTGTATTGAGGAGTCATTTGGGAAACAAAATGGCCCTGCCTTAGTGTAGAGGAGGAATTCCGCCGAATTATTTATCGCATTGTACATGCGCGAAGCGAAATAAAAATAATTTAGTCTATAGCGTTCAAATGTCCAGCTGTGGACATCTGCTATCTGATGATG
The DNA here is from genome assembly GCA_029034505.1 of Ornithoptera priamus. Taxonomy (NCBI): domain Eukaryota; kingdom Metazoa; phylum Arthropoda; class Insecta; order Lepidoptera; family Papilionidae; genus Ornithoptera; species Ornithoptera priamus. Next base: position 1,297,806 of record JARDWD010000292.1, on the reverse strand, counting down.
AAGATGATGATAATGTTGAAACGGCTCAACCGTGTATGCTTTTTGTGATAGTTAACTTGGTGATGATTCGACTGACTCTATGGTAATATCACAAAGTTACAATGTTACACTGGAATGGAGCTGGCATCATTTATCTGATATAAAGTACTTTCTATTATGTATATTATTCTATTGTAGTGCACGGTAGTATTGGAAATTAAACTACGCCAAAAGATGCTGTACGCCGAAGGTGCACAGCCGAAGGTGCACAATCGAAGGTGCACAGCCGATGCCGTGAACTCTGAATCAAGTGGTTGATCGCAGTTTTAATAAACTATGAAAGTTGATTAAAACCTTCCCGGTTTGCAGCTTGAGGCGAGGTGATGCTTTAAGTGCCGAGTGGAGCCTCCTGCTGGTCCATAAGTATCATTTTAATAAACATTAAAGTCCTTAAAGTCCATAACGAATATAATATTGATTAAAACGGTTTCAAGTATAACTTGTAAAGCAGCAATTTGTTTAACTGTTGCAGTAGAAACCTTTCTAAATAATTATCAACGAGTCCAAATAATGGAGGGGGGGGGGTGTGTGCAAATAAACGTGTAATTAATGGTTGTTGTTAATGTTGATGCAATGATAATTATTTGTGTGTACGGTAATGGTAAGACCGGTCGGTGACCGCCTTGCCAGCCTTCACCGACGCGACGCACTTACTCCAGCTCTCAAGGTCAGGAGGAGGCTGTCGTGAACGTAATTACTGAGGTAAAGATGTTTACCCAGTGGTATACTGTGTAATAATATTCATTACCATTTCAGTGATGTCGGCCGGTTGTTGCCGCATGGTGACCGTCGCGCTGGTGTTCTTGCTGAGTTACATTAACAGACGAATTAATTTGTTCTCGTTCGAAACAATTTTTGAACAAAAACAATCCTGATTAACACCGTTTCAACCGATTTGTAATTTCTTTCTTTATCCGTCCGGGTTAAATGAAAGTTCGTCGAGTTCTGCGATAACCTATTTAACCAGTTCAAATGATGAATAATTGACCAGCGCACTCAATGGGACCTAACTCGCCAAACTAACTATTGTAGTTTGAAAAGAATATTTTAAGAGATAATTCCCGGGTGCGTCCCCGCGCTCCCGCCAACCCCCGGCGGGACCCTGCTCGTTACTCCCCATTGTGGTCCTCCGTTTGGATCATTTCATTACATATCTCCGATTCCGGATGAACGAACAGCTCCGCCTTTGTTTCGTGCTGCAGCGCTGCGCGCGCGCGGCTGACGAGTTAACAGTTGAGGTGGCTGCCGGCGCTTGTAAACCTTTTTGGATTGTTATTACTAAAATATATTTTTTTTTATTTGTTGATGTGTGGTGACAAGCAGGACGTTGACCTGATGGTAAGTGACACGCCAGTGTACGTAAGAACGTGGCGCTGGTTACGATGGTGTACACGTCACTATATTGTGCTTGTCGTCTTGCAGCGTAAAATGTTACCTCTCGTTATCCCAGTATTTACCATAACTACAGCGTCCTTCGATCCGAAATATAGTTATATTTACACATTGCTGTTTGTCGGCTGCAATACGAGCTGCGTTGGGTCTGCCTAGACGGTCAGACCTACCAGCAGCGTACGTTTGCTGCTGGCTGGTCTCCGTTCTCGAACACCATTGGGACAGATACCACCGCAACGCAAATTTCTTCTGCAATAATGTACCTTGTAAATACCACTGTGTCCCGGTATCAAATGTTGCGGTAACTTATATAATTACCGGAGTAACATATTGCGTTTCAAAGCGAGGAGCACAATGAGTTGCAGTGTATGTTATCCTGTACAGCGGTACGTTGTTGTTGTTGTACACCAACAGGAGATTTACTTTTAAGTAAACGTCTTCATCTACCTATTTAGTTAAATGACAAGCAAACCGTAAACAATACTACTAACTATTACTACCACTACTACTACTACTACTACTACTAACTACTTGTTCGTATGTCTAAACAAATAGAATGTCAATAAATCACAGTAAATGTAGTAAGATGTCTGCCCAGCGGGACGGGTTCCAGCTAACACAGGTTATCTGCAACGTTAACGTGTACTATGAGCACGGCGGTGCATCAGTGGCATGAGTTTTATATTTAAATGAGCCCTCAGTAAATGTCTCCCGCACAAATAGTAATGGCTGGACGTGGGTGCGAACGGCCTCGCTGCGGAGCGGCTCAGCAGCCTGCAGCTCGTCACCAGCTACTGCAATCATGCAGGATTGTCGCGCGCCGCACACACTCCGCCGCTGAATTTTTAATAAAGTTATTTGCCAACGTTGACGCCACACCACCCCTAACACCCCCAACACCCCCACACTTCGCACCGACAATGAGACATAGAGCTGGAGATTAAGTTTCCAATTTTAAATTGCAAGCGCTACGTGTGCACGCGAGATGCGTCATCTTTAGAAGGATGCTGCACTGCGATGTCTGCTCTTCACGCGCTCTGCCCGCAGACGAGCTCTCTCCAACGTGTTCCTCAACTAGCGGCAGGTAAGGGTAAGCAACGTTTGTAGTTCGTTTGGTTCCATGTTACCGCGATGACGCTGTGAGGGTTAACAGTAAGTTGTTTTACTCTCACCGGAAACAGTGCTGTAGCACATCGCAGGTATCATGAGCAGTCACTGCGGCGCATGTGCTCGCAGTTGCACGAAACTGATGTGCAGCGCCAACACTCCCGTTATCTTATTAGTTTTCGTATAAGAGAATAGAGTGACCCCACCAGCAGGACGTTCGCGTGATAGTTGACAACACGCAGGGATGTAACGAAAAGTTGCTAGATAGGATGTACCAGTGCCGCAATGCTGACTTGGCGTTTCAAATAGAAATATACGTTGGCAAGTAGGTACGTGGTGGTGCTCAGGGTCTAGTAGCTTGCTATGATCGATCCGGTACCTCCAATTACATACTCGTATAAGAATATCACTAACAGCAGCGTCACCCACCGCCTCTGCAGCATCACTGCGGACGGGTTTAGTTAAGAGACAGTAATTTATATTTGTTGTTAATCTTGCGCAGGTACCGGAAGCAGGGCCCGCGAGATAATATCAAGCGGTGTCTCTGTCTGATAAACCAAATGAGTTTTCCTTTCGAATGGGACAAGCGGAGTCGAGCGGGGGGTTGAGGAGGCACCGCTCGATCAAGATCTCAGCTTTGTAAAGTTGCCTTTTCGTTACAAATGCTCCGCGGACATCCGGTTAACTTGTTTGTTAATGATCCGGTTACGTCGTTACGTTGCATCGAGTGCAATCAGTACAACCCCACAGCGGGAGCCCTGCTTCGACACAGACAATGCTGGCGCCCTCCTGTGTTGGAAGCCGAGACTTAAGTTGGCTCGCTGCGCGGGAGCAGTAACAGAGCTCTGTTTCGCCAGCCCCTGGAGGCAATAGAAGGTGGTCCGAACAAGATTATGCAGGCGAAACCTAATAAAATTTTGATATTTGCATGTGTACTTGTGTGCACAAGGTGTGCGTGAAATTTCAAGTAGTAGTGGCATCGCGACGTGTCGGACGGTAATTAGGAACGCGTCATAATGAACTGCTGAAGGTCGGTGGACTTGTCCGCGTTGTCTGCCTTCACCTTAATAATGTGATCAGCCCCCGCGCACCGCCCGCTATTGTGTCGAACCCCACTCCCCACTGTTGCACCGTCCGGCCGCAGCGCAGCAGCGGCGCAGGCGCAGCGCAGCCGCAGATAACGTGTGCTCGTGCACGCGGCGGTTAGCTGATGTTGGAATGAGACAGCTTTATATTTCTCTGCAAAGCCTTTTAAGTTGATGTCATCCGATTTAGCGAACAAACGTGGATTGTTTAAAAAACTTAAATGATGTCGTTTATCCCCCGCACGTCGCCTAGGTGATGATGCTGTAATATTATCAATATATACTGATCAGATATTATTGAGGGTTATAGCTGATTTAAAACTTCGCTGGGAGCCACTGGATGCAAACAGCGCAAGACCGTGGTTTGTGGAACACACTACCAGAGACCTATGTCCAGCAGTGGACGTTCATCGCTTGAAATGATTATGATGATGATGATTGGAAATGTTGCTCAAAACTTAAGAGACGATCATATCGCTTCTCACCAGGTACAACTAAGTACAACGTCATGTCCAGAATATTCACTTAATAGTAAGTGAACGACATGTAGGTAGTTGAAACGTGTATATTAGACTAGTGTAATTTCATTAGCTATACATTACTGCACTGCTAGTTGACCGTAGGGTAGTCCCCTAGAAGAAGCAGTTGTCGTCGGTAGAGTCTTTGCTGTGTCTGTTAGATGGGAATGAGTAAAGGCTCCGCCGCGTGCTGCAGCAGGCCCCGCCGCGCGCTGCAGCAGGCCCCGCCGCGCGCTGCAGCAGGCCCCGCCGTGAGATTTAACCGGCGGTTAATTTCTTCGCTTTATTTCGTAACTTTGATTGTAATTGCGTAATTAAATCACGCGACGAGCGACGGGCGACGGGTGACGGGCGACGGGATTATACGGCGCGTTAATTGGCACAATATTTTCATGTCGGCCCGAAGGGTTGCAGTTAAAATGTTTAATTGCACACCATAGTTTAAGTCGAGCAGCGGCGCGGTGTGGGCGGGGGTGCGCTGGTTCGCAAGGGGCGCGGGGGCGCGGGAGCGCGGGCATGAGCACCGAGGGCGAGGGTGGAGGAGCGCGGGTACGCCGTCGGCCCGCCCCTCCGCAACGGAGATTAATTACATCCACTTTAATTGGGAGCGTGTTCAATTAAAAACATAACTTTTTATTTTGTATACTATTTCTACCGTCCGGTTAAGAGGAGTGTGCGTGCAGCGCGCGCGCGGGCCCCGGCTCCGGCCCCGGACCCGGACGCGGCGCCCGGACACGGTGCCTGGATGGCGCAAGGACCATACCGTTTGGGATCAGGTCTCCGACACGATATCTTTTTATTCGACGATATGATGACACGAGCAACACGTTCTTCCGGTGGGCAGCGACACACCTGCCTATAACAACGTGGCGCATGTTAGGATGGTATACACTGCACCACATTGCCCTGGTCATCTTGAGATCTAAGTTGTTAAGTCTCGTTACCCTAGTAACCACACTAACAATAGCGCCCTTCAAACCGGAACAAAGTTTTGTTTGCCGGCTGCAACAGGCGATGCGGTGGCACCTACGTAAACGATCTCCGGCAACAGAGACCTGCCGCCAGCAGGGACGACGTCCCCGGCAGCGGCGGCGAGGCGGCGGGGAGGCGGCGGCGAGACGGCGGCGGGGCGGCGGCAGGGCTGCGCGCGCGCTCGCGCCGGCCGGCTCTGTCATTCGCGGCGTTTTACGGGCGCTAAAGTTTTAATGCGCGCAGGCCGGGGTACATGATGTTTTTATAGTTCAACTTATTTTTATACGTTTACGATATTTTTATTGCGAGATTTGTAAGGGTGTGGGGTGGAGCCGCCGCCCCATCGCGCGCAATCGACCGCACCTCAGGGTACAACACGTAAACGTTGCGGGGTGTTATTGCAGCGTCGCGTTGTTACATCGCCATGTATACGACTACATTGAAGAAAGGATCGATTCTTCTGCAACATCATTCACCACATGGTATACCACATGTCTCCATGCAGCAATAATAAGGCTGAGCCTGTTAGGACGTTTATACCGCAGCTTATTGTAAACTTTAAATAGTGACGCCCTTGCAATCGACACACTGAACATTGCATTCACCGATGGCAGCTCCAGGTTGTCGGAGACAGTCTAAGCACGTAACACGACAGCTCCTATTACTGCTGACAAACAGTAAAGTGCAAACGTTACTGTGTTCTGCTTTGAAGGACGCTGTAGCTAGTGATATTACTGGGGTAACGGGATTCAACATCTTATCTCAAAGCGAGGACCACAATGTTGTCTATTCTCTCCTAACTAGCGACACGTTTTTAAAGGCGAGCGTATCACTTAGTTTCAGGTGAACGTCCCGCTCGTCTCGTCGCTACTTTTAGCAACATACACAACCGGACGGTTTAACCGCATGTGTAGAGACACGAGTATATCCGGAGCAGCTCGGCGGTGGAACTGCGGCTGCTCCAAACAAACCGACCTCCTCGTATTTTTCAACTAAAATTTAATCCAGCGTTATTCAGAGATACGTCGGTACCGGAACTGCTCGGAGATCTCCGATGGAAACCATTTGTTTTATATTTGCTTCCGTGACGTACGTCAGGCCGGATGTAACATTAATAGGTGTGTTACAGTTTCATGTTTACGGTGCATGTACCCGTACTGCTGATACGTTAACGTATTATGTTACAACAGTATAAAAGATACTTCACAGCGTACTAGATGAGAACCATGTCAATGTTTTAATAAAATTTTTTATTCTACGGAGTGACGAGACGAGCGGGACCTACACCTGACGGTAAGAAACCCAACCAATGTGGCGTTAGTTAGGATAATATACACAGCACCACACTGCGCTCGTCGCCTTACGACATAAGATGTAGAGTCCCATTACCGTAGTAATTACACGAGCTACTATATAGCTAAATATTATTATTATCATTAGCCGTTGACAACGTTATCTAATACGAGTATACAATTTAAATGTAAGATACTTATTAAGGGAATATTTGAAACGCATTGCATTTTAGTGAGCTCGTGTAGCGGCTTACCTTCCACTAAGTAAAGGGCTTTCAGTGCGAAATTCCTTTTGTCCAGTTTGTGTGAGCGCGTGGGGTTACGGGGTTGCGGGGCTGCGGGGTTGCGGGGCGCCGAGGGTGACAATGACCAGTGTAATTAAAGTAGCCTTAAATGCTGCAATAAACCTTTGTAGATGACAAAGGCCCGAGTCTTAAATACATATATCGTGTGCACGGAGCTTTACATAAAGGTGGGGCCACACTGCCAGGTGTTGAGTGCAAGTACGCCAATGACTACACTACATTGCGAACGTTGTGAGGAGTAGCGGCGGCGGTCGAATGCTGCAGGACATGGCTGAAGTCGTGTTTGAATTTCCTGTGCCAACGTTGTCGTGAGCGATTGTTTAAGCGAAGGCTTTAGTTGAACTAGCGGGCTGTGGGCCACTTGTGCCGATACCACTCGCCTCTTGTCCTATATCCTGCATCCTCCACACATAACTTTTACAATTGTAAAGAACGTTTAACTTTAAAATTGAACCTACACGTAAGTATTTCTTAGCTTAATATCCAAGTACCCGCACACCGGTAAGTGCGCTAGGAGATTGTTCAGAATAATTTACGACCCTGGATGCAACGCAGGAATGCTCACTTTGAGTCTTGACACGTTAAGTCTCGTTACATGTTACCAGCTACTGCACTCTATACTTCATAGCGGAGCGCAGTAATCTTAGTGCAGTATTGTCTGGGGCTAGGTGTCTATACACAAAGGTGGTACCTACCAGTCTCCGGTTGGAGAGATCAGCACCAGTATGCTGATGTATTTGTCTTAGTTAACATATATTAGGTTGGGGAAAAAGTCTTTTCACATTATAGTATAGTATGTATGAACTTGTAATGAAATCTCTTTGGCTGTACTATTTGTGTCGGGATGGTTTTGGTATCGTTGAAAGTTTAAATTTTAAAGAACACGATTACGAATTCAATTTAGGAAAAATGTGTGATTTTCATTTGTTTCTCGTACTCTCAAGATGAGCGAATCTAATGAAGGAATTCGATACATTTTAAAATTTTTCTACAAAAAAAGTAAAAATGCAACGCGAGCCGCGCAAAAAATTAGCGATGTTTATGGAGCTAGTGCAGTGCGGTGCAGTGCAGTGTCTGTGAGCACTGTGCAGCACAAATTTGGTTTAAGCGTTTTGAATTCGGAAATTTTGATGTCAAAGATGCACCTCGCTCTGGTCGCTCTGGTCGTCATATTACGGATAAAATGGATGCCAGTTTTAAAAAAGTGAAGCAAGATCGGCATATCAGTCGTTACGACGTAGCTGAAGAACTGGGTATTGACGACCAAACAGTTTTGGCGCATTTGAAAAAAACGGGGTATACAAAAAGTTAGATATTTGGATACCTCACTGAAAGAAACCTAATAATGAACCGTGTACTCGTTTGTGATTCTTTATTGCGACGTAATGGAACCGAACCAGTTCTAAAGAAGCTGATAACTGGTGATGAAAAGTGGATCGCGTACAACAAAAACGTGCGAAAAAGGTCGTGGTTAAAGGCCGGTCAGACTTCACAGACTGTGGCGACAACCGGGTTAACTCGTTACAAGGTGATGCTGTGTGTGTGCTGGGATTGGAAGGGCATTATTCATTATGAGCTGTTACCACCAGGCAGGACCATAGATTCTGAACTCTACTGCAAACAACTGATAAGATTAAAGCAAGAAGTTGAGAGAAAGCGGCCGGAATTAATCAACAGAAGGGATTTGGTTTTTCATCATGATAACGCTAGACCTCACACATCTTTAGCCACAGCAAAAGTTAAGAGTTTGGCTGGGAGGTGTTAATGCAACCACCGTATAGTCCTGATCTTGCACCTTCAGATTTCCACCTGTTTCGGCGTCTTCAGAATTCTTTAGGCAGTGTCAGGTTAACGTTATGAGAGGACTGCCAAAACCATTTGTCATGGTATTTATCTAGAAAAATAATCTCAATGACACTATAAATATTAGTTAGCAAAGTAAGTTGTATCGAAGATGCAAAGAAATGATTATAACTTTATTATAATCTCCACCGATAGATGTCCACTGCTGGACCTAGGTGTTTTGTAATGTATTTCATAAATCATTGGACCTGGGAGCCACCGCACCGTCTAGTGCAACAAATGATTGAATTCAAAAATATTTAGATTCCGGTTCATTCACGACAATTGGTATATTCACGAATTTATCTTAATACTTGGTATCGGTCCCGTGCGATGGTGGTTGGTAGTTGGTAGTGCATATCTCTGTACGAGTAAAGAGGTCGTTTGAAAATAAACGCGAGGTCCGGCGCGCGCGCAGCGGGACCTCGCGCCGCGGTCGCGCTGCTATTTCCAACCAGAGGCTACACTCCCGCGAGCTGACGCATCCAGTCCGAATCGCCGTTGACTCATCTTCGTGTATTTATACATTTGATGCGCTTTGTATCCGACGGAGTGAATTAATGGCGAGTCAGACACCACGTCATCATGCCACCTTGAAGAACTGGAGCATATTTGTAAAAGTGTAATTATAATTATACAGGCGATTAATTATTCAAAATTAGTTATAGTTAGTTTTACATAAAATGTACCAAAACATAAATCGTCGGTAATTTAATATTCGATTGGTAAATGTATAATGTTACGAAACCTCAAGCGGTCCCTTCCGATAACCAGTCGCGCACCTCCCACTCCCACTCCCACTCCCACCAAAACCCCCACCCCCACCCCCACACCCACCTTACACGTATAAACTTACATCCGCGCGACCAACTGACTTAAATCAGTTTAAGAGCTTAGCTGGAATTTTAAAATATGACATAATTTTCACGCTATTTTACGGAGCAAGTCAACCTTATCTGCACGCGGTGCACTCTGCTCCCCAGCAGAGGAGGCTTTGGCCACACACCAACCCGCACCGGGCTAGCGCGGGCGACGGGGATGGGGGGGAGCGCCTGCTAAGGCCTATTGCCCAACAATTTTAACCATTGCATCGAATCAGAGGGCCACGGCAGGGCGGGCCCCCTGCCCTCTGCCCTCCCTGCGTTTGCTCCCAATTCATTACTGTACGCTTTAAAATTGCTAATATTGAAATTGCCGCTAAAAAATTCCTTCGCAAATTGCAACAACCTGTGCAACAACCTGTGCAACAACATGTGCAACAACCTGCAGAAATTACGTCGAACTACTTTATCGTTGCAAAACTATACTCGAGAGCCACGAATGCGGGTCGGCTCACCTGCAGAAACCTATGGATCTTGGAAACTAAGGATGCAGTTTAATGAAATAAACGGTGTTTAATAGACAATACGACACACCCCTCCGCCCCGCTTCCCCCCACCCCTTACATCGAAGTAATGAAATTTACAAGTCACTACACTTTATTGATAAAAAATTACATAAAGAAAAAAAACTCCTGATCTCACTTTAAAACAAAAATAGGAAAAATGATATTTTTGTACAACAATATGATTTTATTGATATTGTATACTTTGTATCGCGTCCTCGTGCTTCCGCTTCCGTTACTGCTTTTACGCTGTATGGTGTGTAGTAGGCTGTACACCAAGTTTCTTATACGATTTTGGCAAATATTCTCCCATTCCTCTGTGAGAGCAATTTTGAGCTCACCGAGCGTGATTGTATCGGGGGAGGGAGTGGGTTTCGTTGTTTTACACATCTCCCGTCGCATCGCTCGTCTCATGCCCGTGCATGCTCGATCGCGTTGATCTCCGGGCCGCAGCTGCGTGCTGGCCACTCCATACGAGTAATGTTTAACTCTTGTAGGTAGTCGTTCATAATGAAACCTGTCGGTCGTGGGGTCATAAAAATAGCATACTCACCCAAATTGACCATAAATGGCCCAACGTGTTCCTTAAGGATTTCTTCCACATACCTTACGCTAGTTAAAGAGTCGTTTTCTGTTTTGTGCGACCCTCAGATGAACTTCTGACCCACACAAGTACAGACCCAACGCCGTAGTCTACTTTTTCTTTTATGCTTGCTTGATTGAATCTTTCCCCTGGTCTTCTATACACCCTGTGTCTTCCGCCGTGCTTCTACAGCATAAATTTTGATTCGTTGGAGAACATAACTTTCGACCAATCGTCAATAGTCCAATTTAAATGATTCTGGGCATATCTTAGTCTTGAAATACGATCACCACACCCCAGTTTAGGGCAATTTGCAGGTCTAAATGGTTTCAAGTTACCTTCAGCAAGGTAATCGTCTTACTGTCCATGCGCTTGGGTTACTTCCTCTGAAGCGTAAGTTCAGTTCCTGTGAGAAAGCGATAACGAAGCATGGTGTTCACCAAGTAATCGATCTTCAGTGCTGTGGGACATCTAGTTCTGCCTGTTCCTTGTCTACGTAGGTCGGAGCCGGTTTCCTTGTAACGTTGGAGAACTCTTTGTACAGTTGACCGGGACACCGACAGTCCTGGCTGTACCGCGCTGACTCCTGCCGGTTTCCAACATTGTGAGGGTTCTAGTGCATTCTTTAGTTGTAAGCGACATGATAACAGGTTGTATAATAGATATTGAACACTGTCAATATGGTTTACGCACCCACTTAGTCGACAGATTAGAAACAAAAGCAAAATCAAATGTTGTAATTTCGTAGTTCCACCTTCGAAAGTATTCCTTTTTCAAATTTGTATATTTATGGCATAACCTGCAGTTACTAAGAAGTGTTAATACCTTAATTTAGGAAGTATTTAATTGTGTACTAAACACAATTTATTTAATTAAGGTTTATTTAAGTGACCCGTATTCACTGTATTCATTGCTCTCGAGTGTAGTATAACTCGGGAATATAATGTGCAGGGGACATTTGCAGAGTGCGGACCACTCGGAAGCTGCAGCGGCAGCGCGCGGCCTGCTCACTTGTATTCTACTTTATCGGATGTAATGAATACGATTCCGCGGGATCTAGTGACTGAGTACTGTTCTAGAGCTTGCGGAATGGATGTACAGTCTAGTCGTATTCTCCTGTGCTCGTTGTTTACACATTAAACTTCAACACGAGTACGCAATGCTGGACAATAAACATATAAACATATAATCTGCGCCCGTGTTCAAGTAAAAGTACAAAGATTCCACACCGATTACCTTTGAACATTCACTTTACGCGTACTTTGTGGCGGACATCTGGATATTTATCGATTTTTAAATGAACTGGCAACAGAAGCCGGAAGTATATTTGACGGTAAGTGATCCACTACAAACGGCTCGCTCGTTAAGCCGATTAACAATGTCCTTACAACATTGGTTTTGTGTTTTTTCATGTAATAACCAGAACGGCTACTCCATTGTCTTTATCCTGTCGCTTCTAAATCCTGTTCCCTGATAAATATTGATGAAACTTTCAGCTATTTAGAAAGATTCTCCCTGTTTGTAAACATTCAGACTAACAGCCTCCCTCCCCCCTCCCCCCGCCACCCTGGAGCCGGTAACGGTGACGGTTTAAACTTAACCGAGAAGCGATCATTATATTTTCGGAAGCGTAAGTTCTATGGATCTTTTGTCAAAAGCGAACTAATTCACTGAAACCGGAAACAGGCCGACGTAATTACAGCAATTATTGGGCTGAAGATGGCCGTTGTGTTTTGTTAGTAAGTGGCGTTCGTCGCGCGACCTCCGCAGGTTACATCATAATCACAGAATAAATCTGAAAAGTCGAACTTTGCCTGGAACATTCCGGAACAAACTTAACATGAGGAGCATACAGAATCACATTAAACGAGTGTTTCAATAAGTCTCAATTTTCATTAGATCCGCTTAACTAAGTTGAATAATCTCCCTATTTTTTTTTCTGCTGTTGATTTAATTTGAAAGTGAGCGAGTTAGAACAAAACTTTAGTCTTTATGAGATTCATCTGGTCAGATTAAGTTTGTTTTTTTCTCAACTTTCATTGAACGCAAACAGACGAGTCACTAAATTTGAATCAACGAAATAATTTTGGTTTCTTAAAAAATAATTAATACATGTAGTATTGAAGTTGTATAAAATTTCCACGTATTACTAGAAATTCTGTGTTCTAGTTAAAAATATTACAGGAAGTAAACTATATTTGTACTGTTGTGTATTTAATTACGTTTCCTTTCAACAAATGTTTGCTCAGTTCCCTAATTAACATAAGTAGATAGAAACAAAGTGAAACAGGAGTCGGAGCTCGGCGGTGGCGGTGGCTGTGGTGGTGGTGGCGGCGCGAGCTTGATAGCAACAGAATTACAAAAAGGCAAGGTTTCTTTCCGAGTGTCACTCGCGCGAACACGCGACATCGAGTGAAATAAACCTCAAAGCTCTCAACAACCCGAACCCGAAAGCGAAAGTCCGAAGGGAACAATTTACTGTCGAGGAAAAAGGATGCAACAAAAAAGATATGTTGGTTTGGTACCCGCCCGTCTTATATCTTGCAAAATATGTCATTATCAAGGACCAAACTCTTTCGGCGCGTGTCCCCGCTGCCTGGATGTGGACGGAACCGTCGGGGGTGAGCTGGCACCCGGCCGCTCACCCGCCGCCTGGGTCTGGAGACCATAGCTAAACTGGTCGCCGACAAAGGCGGCGTAACCATGCAGTGACAGGTCACAAAGGATCCAGCCGTAGTCGAAATTGCACTCATATTTCTTGGTGGAGCAGGAAGAGGAGGAGGAGGAGGAGGAGGTGTCATTCCGCTCGAGATTTGAGGTATTGGAATTGAATACAAAATGAAGCGACGAGTTATATTTGCGGCGCGTCTCCAGGATCGCGAGCACCGACATGTTCTCTTTGATGTGATAAAATGAGGGTACCGTTGTTTAACGGCGTTTCTATTTAAACATAACATAACATTACATAACATAACATAACATAACATTACATAACATAACATAACATTACATAACAGTTCGTACGTTTTTGTATGTAAAAGTAAAATACCCAGGCCGTCGCTATGGTTACTAGTATCAATTAGTTTTCAATTTGAAAGCTATACAAAAACGATGAAACAAAAAATGTTCATAAGTTATCTCGCCAATGGACTGCAGAGCGGGATGTTATCACCAGGCGCGAGTGCCGCGGGAGACGCGATTTGCTCTCCGTGAAGATTAAATCCGATTTCACCAATAAAGTGGAAATTTGAAGAAAGGCTAAAAGTTCGGAAGGACTTGACGATCGTGAATTACTCGACCGAACACAAACTCCTTTAAGTTCTTACACAGCTGGATGTAGATCTACTTTAGTGCCTTTTCGCGCAATTTTCAATAAATGCCAACTTTTTTCAACTTTGTTCAAATCGGAAAGGTCCCAGTTCATCTCAGCGCGTGGTCTCTAAACGTCTTGATACTCTTCTTCATAAACAATAAACTAAAGACGGAACCCACGGACCTGTTGTTACAAAATGACCATTGATCAGCAGTTTTAATACATCCATCAACCAACGCTTCAGGCTCTGCCATCACCGTGCTCTTACATGACCAAAGGCTGGCTGACGAAGAATGTCCTGCTGAAGAATATGCTGCAATGTAAATTTTCCTCTCGTGTATTACTGTTTTAGCGTTTCCAATAATTGTCTTTGCAAACTGAGTGGTGGAACTGCTCAAAGTAGTAACGGTAACCCGCGCCGAGCTACCTTCAGGATCACCAATTAATTTCGATGCCCATTCGTCGGGCAGTGCTCGTGTATTAGTTAACTGATTGCGATCAGGTGCAGTTAATTTGATTCCGCGATTAATTCGAAGCTTAAGCTATCTGAATCCATCGGCTCCATTGTCCGGGCGTTGCTCCCGGTCTAAACGTTCTGCATTAGCGGTGACGCGTTACAGTAACCTTGTTGGAGGACTGTACTCGCGATAAACTGTTTTTGCTCATAAACATTACGTGTAACTAAACCGTTACACTGACTCGCTGCAAGAGGAACACGTTCTACAGGAACACCACAAGTAGTCACCGACATTGTGACCTTCGCTATAAACGTTGCACTTGTCTACTGCAATAAAAAGAAATGATGTGCAGTGTTCGGAATGTTCTCAAAACAATGTTAATGATAAATAATTAGCGGAGCAGTACGGCTTCCGGCGTTGTCCCCTAGTAATGTCCACTAGTATCACTTGACTCGCGACGCTTGTGACGGTGAGCTCGATCTGTAGTCCGCCGGAAGTAGAGCGATGTGTGCAAACTTAATGAATATGTTTGATATTACAAAAGTTCGTGATGCAGGTTTTCATAAGCCGTGAAGGGTTTATGTTTGGCTATTGGTAACGCTCGGCGGATGTCCGGGAAAAGCGTCGGAGTTAATTTATAATAAAAATGGAAAGTTTCCGGAGAATTTCAACAACACTTGCGAAGAATTCCTCTGAAAGCGGAATCCTTTAAGCGGAATTGAATTGGAACGCTTCAAGTGCCTGTTGCTGTCGCCAGCAGCCGAGGGTTTTATTTGGCCAAATAAAAACGTATTCGTGTAATGTTTTTGTAAATTTATATACATCCTGTTTATCGGCGCGGAGACGCGACATCACCAACAATTAGCTGTGTTCCGGTTGCGCCCGCCCGCCGTCGCCGGCTTTAGCAACGTTTCATGACACGTGCCCAACTCCAAGTAACTGGTTAGGATTTGACATTGTAGTCCTATGACGTAAGGTGTAAGATCTCATTATCCCAATCATAGTACTGGTGCAGCTACCGACTGATTGATAAGTTCTCTCACATTCGCTTTACTAACTGATGTAAAATAACACAGGTTATTTTTGACTAGCACTAACTAAAACCTTCACAATCTTCATGATTTCTCGCCGGCACACAGCGGCGCCAAGGGAACGCGTCCGCTGCGTCCTGGTCTCCGCAAGCGCTGGCCGCCCGGTGCACTCTCGTACGAGTATATGCAGTAAAGAATTCTTTATCTTAAAGTAACCGCAGACAGTTTTTTCCTTTGTGTTCACCTTGCACCACCGAAGCACTGAAGCACTGAAGCACTGAAGCGTCGCTAAGTGGGTCATCCGCTGGAGCCGTAACATAAAGTGTTACTTATTTTCCGTTATCGCAAGTTACGGCTGTTATTTGTTTCGTCGCTAATGGCTCCTAAAGTATAACGTCGCTTTTATTTTCTTTCTTAGCTTTACGCGTTTGCTTTACGGTGAGTCGTTAATTTTTTTTTTGTCCTGAAAAATTCAACCCTAAACCACCCTTATACCCTGAGACTTCTGCCGCTTACTGTCTATACATAAATCGCATTTAAGTTAAATATTTATTTTTTAATTGTCGATTTGTTTAACAAGATTTCTTCGCGCGTTCGTCGCGGTGGTACCGCTAGTGCCACTAGTATCGTTGGTGCCGCTAGTGCCGCTAGTGCCGCTGGTGCCGCTGAACATTACGCGACACGATACCAACGCGGACACATTTATTAAATATTTTTTCATATGTCCTATAAAGAAATTAATTCTGTTATTTATTAATGCACTTTCTTATCATGAACATCAGCTCATGTAACTCGACCGCTGTACAATACAGTGCTCCAAGTCCTGTGAGTTCGTTCTCCGGCCACTCCCGACCAGTCCTGACCAGCCCTTAACATGATTGTCTAAATTATCTCGGACACTGCCTGTCTGTCGATGTGTCTATGTGTCTATATGCACACGTACTGCGGCATTGTGTAAATGCCCGCTTGCAGCAGAGTAAAGCGAAAACATCACATTTACCAAGTTGACTACAACTGCATCTGCTCGCTATGTGCACGTTGCAACAGTTAACTGATACAATACACTGCACGTCACCCGCAGTTCCAGTTGATGAGCGGTAATCATTGATTGTGGTGGTGCTGTCATCACGAGCACTAGTCGTATAATCGTACAATTATACGTTTGTTGATGACGTTACTACGTTACGTGTTTCCCTCGCCAGTCTGGTTCCGGTTTTATTATTTTCCGTTTTCCTATACAATAACAAACTACGATAGGCCTCGTTTCTATTCACAGGAAGTGGTATGAGAAGATTATTTCATTAGGTTTGGTTGGCGAGGGCAGCGCGCACTCCGCACCCTCGGCGACGATCCCGCCGCTCTATGCTATGAGCAAATTTAAATAAACATGCTCATGAATAAGTATTTTATAGAAGATTCATAAAACACGTCGTCTGCGGCTGATGAAGGAGCGTACAGTGTTTAAATGAAGCCTTCTTCTGCGAAAGAATCTAACCACTTTAACACCACGTAAAACTATTTAAGTCGAACGGAAAGAGTTTCTTTAAGTATTCATTACTCGGTCTCAATTCAAATCTATTCAGATTGTTTCATTCTAAAACATTTCGCAACTCACTCAGGTCGCTGTGAATGCGTTAATTGCTTTTCAAGTTCCCTCTGCAGCAGTCCGGCAGCTCCTTCAGCTCCTGCACCGCGGCGACGTAATTGATACATAACGACGCGGTTTAAGTCGCAATGAATGAATGGATATACGAGTAGAAGTACTCGCGGTGACTCTTACCTGCACAGGAGAGTCCATGTTCAGCTCTGTAATGTTAATGTGATGACTTAAAACAGTGAAGACACTCCGTCAGACTATCGATCATATCTAAGAACGCTCGACCTGATCAATATTGGGGAAACCTCAATGTCGGCTTCAGAGATTCACTATAAGGACGTAGTTGCTCCAAGTCAGGTTATTTATGCAGTCATCACATGCGGTATAACTTATGCGCCTTAACACTTGTTATTACAGAAAATGCACATCACACGGGCTTCTAGAGACAGAGAGAGAGAGAGAGAGAGAGAGAGAGAGAGAGAGAGGTAGATTTTAACTCGTGAGTTTAAAGAACTAAACTAATAGATTTTTCTTTCGCTATATTTTTATTATATTCTCTTCTTTGTCACATTCTACTTTTCCCCCTGATCCCGCTTCTTGCTGACCTACACGTACAACACGGATACGACGGCGACGGCTGGTAGCCGGATATGAAACAAGCATTATTTTCTGAGACACAGTCATTTCCTTCAAATTTATTTTCGCTGCAACTTTCACGCCGTGTGAAAGCTTCTATTGCCATGACACTATGTGAGCATTTTCGTTTTAAAAAAATAACATCAACATGTTACTTTTTTAAAACCTGAATACTATCAGTTGCCTTTGCTGGTCAGCTGCCGCGCCCGTGCAGCACGCAGTAGCCAATAAAACTAGTATCGGGATATGACATCTTACGGAGATGGTATTAATATATTTATTATTGAGAAATCAATGGCGTTACGGATAAACGTAGGGTAACTCTATTTAAACATCCTCACTGGTACCGCATTGTTGTATGCCCTACCACCAAGTGCTACGTCACGCCTGTCCTGCCACTTTGTTACATGGCCGTCAATTCGAACCCCGAACTTCAAGGTTCCACCTCAAAGTGCAAACATTTCCGTCAGAAGCTCCCGGCTTCGCCGCCTCACCGCGGTATATAAATAAGAACCCTCGAGCCGTTCTACAAAACGTGAAAGCGCCCGCTGACCCTGAATTCTGTGTAGTTATATTTTAGGAATAGAGAGAATTGTAGCCGCTCGAGTAGTCTCAAGACGATCGCCGAGTCAAAGCCAGCTCGACTCGGCTTGGCTCGGTTGAGAGCAACTGAAAGAAATAAGTTTACTCTTGTTGATTGCTCTCCAGAAGCGGAGGTTTCGGACAAAGCCGGCGCATCCGATTTGAATTGTGCAAACTGCGGGCGCTGCCTCCTCCTCTCCTCGCACTGTACGTCTCTGAAACCGATCTGCTTCACTTCGAAGCGTATATATCACTAACAATAAGCTACTTGTTTTTGAATACTTGACCTCCGACTTAACGTATAGCAGTAAACAGTAACTTAGCGTCAATTGGAAAATGGGGGCCCGGAACAAAAGGTCGGCCTGCGAGTCGCGTTATAGCGCGTTAGGTGTCCCCGCTCGGTCCCGGCTTGATTCCTGGATCCTGAAAAGGAAACAATCAGACCTTTTATTGGCAGCGCCTTACAACCCTTTATGTAGCTCGTGGCGATGAGGGTACTGGTTGTAGTGTTAACGCGCGTCTCTGTGTGCACAGTACGTTACAAAAGGAGACGTCTGCATTCGTGGGATGATTATCTGATCGTCATTATCATGAAACGACTGCAGCACACTGTCTTCCTTAGGCAAGTAGCCCAACTTTTGTAAATGCTTTTCTTTTAACTCGATAAAGTGCTGTATCAAAATGTTGATAGAATAATTGTTTTTATTTTCTAGTAGTAGATTAGTCGTACAGCAAACCGCATGCGCAGGAACGTCGGCCAAGCAAGGTGTATCGCAAGCATTACTAAGAAAAGTTAAGTA
The DNA here is from genome assembly GCA_029034505.1 of Ornithoptera priamus. Classification (NCBI taxonomy): domain Eukaryota; kingdom Metazoa; phylum Arthropoda; class Insecta; order Lepidoptera; family Papilionidae; genus Ornithoptera; species Ornithoptera priamus. The sequence continues at coordinate 1,278,870 of JARDWD010000292.1, read as the reverse complement.
GCAACCGTGTGACGTAATATCACGTCTTATTCATGTGTATACGTCCGTAGCAATGACGTCTTTTTAACATTAAGTAACAGCTTTACTTACTTAAATTTGCAGACCGCAATGTGAATTCCGCAGCACGGAATCTACTTGAAAATTGGGTGAATAGGTGCGCGTATATACCCGTATACCCGTATATCTGTATACCCGTATATCCGTATACCCGTCAGTCGGTGCAGCGCGCGGTGGGCGCGGCTCGGTCTTGGCCGCTCGGTTAGCTCTCTCCGCCCGTTAAGCACTAATTGGACCTAAGTTGTTTTGTCGGCGGCCGGCACTTACATGTAAACTAACTGCCGCTCTCGCCAACTTGGAACTGAGGAGTCGCTCGGTGCCCAAGAGTTGCTTCAACGCGACTGTCTCTGTAATTTTTCAATAAATGGATGTAATTACTGTTCGCCAACTTTGAGTGCCAACGCGGGAGCCGCGAAGTTTCCCAGGGAAATGAATGTTCCTGTGCAAGCAAGAGCGCACACATTTCTTTTAATTACGTCGGATGGTGTCGGCGCTGATCTGCTTCCGGATAATTTATCTTCGCTATGATTAATGATTTGTCAAACTTGCCGGAGCTTCTTTTTGTTGTTCGACGAAACTCTCGCCGTCTAACCGCTGGCAAATAACAGGGGTGTACTGCCAGCCGCACCCTGACTGGTGTACGTACAGCTGTTTTTAAAAAAATTCTTTTCATCCGTTCCTGGCATGGTCAGCATTTGTATGGTTTTACTATTCAAGTTTGTTTGTAAGATATTATCTATAGATATTCTTAGAAAATAATGTCTTAGGGTGACGAAACGAGACAGTCACCTGACGGTAAGATTGTCTGGTTAAATACTACTGCAGCTCGTACACACAATCTGGTGCATCACTTTTTATTATTTCTTCTAGAGTCATACTATTATATGCAGGTATGATCTTTGTCATCAAGTGATCGTCCTGCTCCTGTCATTACTTCGTAAGATAAAAAAATACAAATGACCATTAGTGACTTCAAAACAGAAAACTGTTTATCTTTAATCCTGTTTCTGATGCTTATGTGAGATGAATGTCAAGAGGTATTAACTGCCAATCGTGTCAGCTATCTTAAGATGTCTCACACTAAGACATAAATAACCTAAACAGATTGAATATAAAATACGTTGAAGACCTCTTCTTTTCGAGCCGTGTCGTTTGTTCAAATAAACAAACAAACAAACAAGTTGTTGTTAAAGAAACTCGAACAAACATGAATCACAAGTAAAGCGACAGATTTTCAAGGAATCGTTGGCGCGGCGTCATTTTAAAGACGAATCCTTTGTGACCTCCTGCTGCAGGACTTTCGGTCGGCTTTCATATGGACCATCTTGACTGTGACCCGTGACCCCCTACGTTACCTACCAGCAGGAGAGGTCAAGGTATAATGGTTAGTCTATCAAAGACCAACAAAATTGGACACATGGAAAAAGGGTTCCTCCTCCTCCCGCGGGCTGCGGCGCGCTCCGAGTTCATTTAACAGTGGTGGAGTCGCATTCAGTTTCCTTAGATGTGAAATTGTTTCCTTGAGAGTTTCACAAGTGTCGGATGGGGCGGTGGTTACTTTGTAAGGGACCTACAAACAATATTGCGGTCATGTCGTTGTATAATATTTCCAAATCAGCTGTCAAACGCATGCTGCGTGTGCGTGTGACGCTACGTTTGTTAAAGGCAATGTTATTACAATATTCAATTTGTGTAATTTCGTCAATACTACTGAAATACCCGTTGAATCTACAATCTAGTATTTCGCTTGCGCCGGCGTATTGTGTTAAACCTGCTATCTTTGGGTCGTAGGTACAGTATAACAGTCAAGGCTAATGTTGCTAGAAATAACGTAGCGTTCCGTCCTATTAACTAAACAAGGGCGGTGAAGTCTGGCTGAACGTCTAAGGAGAATGAGACGAGAAAGACAAAAATAAAAAAATATTTGTTCATGTTTTAACGACCGAACACGACAGTGTTCTAGGCTAGACCTAGCTAGGTACACGGCGCTGTAGCTGGTAAAATTACTGAAATAACGGATCATAATATCTCTTGTGCTAAGGCGACGGGCACAGAACCAACGGGCGTAGTGTATATTATCCTAATAACGCCACCAATTACGAGCAAGTGTATTATTTACAATGAGGTAAATGTGTTGGTCCTGTCGTCGCTTCGCAAAATAAAAGAAAAAGTCGTAATGTAAAGAATATATAAATAATAAGTAAGGAGAGCACATCAACCCTGTATACACCTGACACGGCGCGAGGGGCACGCCGGGGTGTGAGGGTGCTAACGGCAGCAGTAACAACCGGAATGAAGAGGTCGGAGAAAGTAATTGGTTCAATTTGTGGAATATTCAAAAAGCGAGTCGCGCGCACTCCGCGGCGCCGGGCGCTGCACCAGCGTGGGGGAACCGAGCCTGGGCACCCGCGGCAACCAGCGCGCCCAGCGCCCGCCAGCGGCCGGCTCGCAAGCGCTCACAAATCAAAGGTAAATGTTAACTTGGCTTGTTAAAGCAGTCGTTGTGACGGCGGCGACGCGAGCGATGAGCTGTAGCGGGTAACGGATATGTTTTATAAATCTAGACTAGCGTTTAACAACGACCCCACCTAATGTTTAGAGAGAGTCTGAGCACTGTCCTCCGAAAATTTCACATATTGTACTTAAACGGACACCCTGACCCTTGGCAAGGTTGTTTACTACTGTGGCTGCAGCAGCTCACATAAAATCTATATAGGATTGAGTTTAATAGGTTTTTTTTATAACTTTGCCTTAACCTATTGTCCCTTTTATCTCTAACCTCAGAGTTTGCACAGCATGATGCTGACAGCAGTATTGTTGTAAAACGTTTGCTGAGGTTCAGCTAGACAACAAATCGCCCTCCATCCGTCGCGTGCGACACTTGCAATATAGTGATGGGTTTGTGTGGGGTAAGCAAGGCTGCCTGCTGCTTGCCGCCTGCTGGTTCGTGCTGGGTTCCTGCAGTTTGCTGCACGCGCTCTGTTTAGTATTTACCTTCCGTGTTTAGACGCCAGTTGTTGAATGGATTGTTAATTAAGACGTCTCCCGGCGGCGGTGGCGGTGGCGGTGGCGGTGGTGGCATCCATCGCGGTGTTTATTTCAATAGTTAGGCAATGCACACACACACACACACTACTGTACTCCTGCATGAACTGGGCGAGATTTAGAGAAATTACAGTATTAGAGACCTGTACGTCCGCTAACGTCTAAGATGACAAGTGTCACGAGGCGCCGGTACGAGTAGATGATGAGTGGACAACTCTCACTGATGTAACCACATTTCCAATTACTATAGACAAGAAACTCATTGAGTTAATTAATAATAAAATAACAAAAGAGAGCATGAGAGAGAGAGCAATGTAAGAGAGGTGATACAAACGTCACACGAAGTTATCACACTGTGACCTTCGGACATTGCTGGAACATTAAGTACATACTTGGAGAGGACTTGGCGGACTCGCAAACATTGTAATGATACTTAACGGGCCTTGTAAAGTCACAGCGCAGATTTTTTGTATAATGAGGTTAGGTACCATTAGATTAATTAGGATCAAGTCAAATTTTAAATCTGTTTTGTTTCTCTAAAAGATGTTATAGTAATTGTCGCGTCGTTGAATCGTGTGAAGCATAACGAGCCATTTGGCTGCACGAGTACAGGGCGAGGGGCGAGGGGCGGAGGGTAGTCGCACACTTGATACAGCGTGCCCTATTAAGCTGATTTGTATCGGCAAGCGGTGTCCGCCCATTGCAACGTGGCCACCAGCACACGTAACGCACACGTGTGGGACACGTGCAATTGATCTAAAGTGCGGGGACCTCCTATTGGAACAGAGGAAAAGCACAAAGCATCCAACAAGTTCGATGTATTGTTGGATTCACATGCTGTCCTCGAGTCATCAAAGGATTAGGAAGTCTCTGCAGTGTCAAGTCGCTTTACTGTACGTAGCGAGGAGAAGAGCTAGATGTTCACCTGATGGTTATACAGCTTGTTCGTAACAGCGTGTCGTTAGTTAGGATGATGTACACAACAAGGCAATGATCTCGTAACCCTTTAAACCGGATACAATAACGTTTGCACACTACTATTTGACGGTGGAAATAGAGGCTGCGGTTGCACTTAGACGGTTTCCTCGCCAATGCTTTGTGTATACGCTCCGAATCTGTCGGCACCTCTCCGATTCGCTTCCCGCTGCGCAAGCTGCTCGTTCCCCAGCTCGTAACTCCGTTCATACAGCTACTTTCTCCTGTCAAATGATGAAAAGCAACAAGGATCAACTGCACGTTCGTAAATTTCTTTTGTCTCCATAAAAAAATTTAAAAGCGTAATAAAATCTCTCCTCCGCAAGTAGCGAGGCCGTATCCTGGCTTTAAGAGGCCATCATTCTCGAGGTGGCGAGGCCGTGGCGAGGCCGTGGCGGGGTCGCGGCGGATGTTACGCGCGCAGCACTGAAGCGCGCCTTTACATTATGACAAGGTGCCGTGTGTACGGCGGCGCGGGGACGGGGCAGTGCCGCGACGGCTCCGGCTCCGACGGCTCAGCCGGCAACTGCCACGGCATCAGATAGGGCAGCGGTTTATTACTTAAGGGTAAGGTTGTAACCGTTTGGACGTGTTGCTCTCCGTCAAACTGGCACTTCCGACTTGCTTCAGTTTTTATTTGATAATGTATTTATTTATTATTACTTTATAGGAGTTCATTAGAAAATATTACGTAAGATAAATTGTCACTAGTAAATATATGAGCTGCTAAGAATATGGAACCAGTTGCCGGTCTGGTTGCTGTTTGTGTTCAGAGTACAGTCTGTGCTGCGGACGTTGCCATGTATGAGAATGCAGGGTGAGGTAGCGTGGAGTAATAAATCACCTTAAGTCATCATCAGTGTTGCTGAATGCCCGCTGCCTTTTTTTCATTTAGGATACTACGATTAATCTCATTTCACAAGTTTTACTAACTGCAACGCCCTTTACAACTGTTGCACAGTAATACTGCACACTACTGCTCAGTAAGAACAGTCTAAACGGCAGGACATTCGGCGCAGTGATATCGACGGAAACCAGTGAGGTTTTCTTAGTTAACTCGTAATGTTCGTTGTTTCAAAATAAATCAATGAATACTGTTCGTTAGTAAATGGCTGAGCCGTTGCGGTGCACTGGTGCCAGCGATTGACGCTGGGACTGGTCGGGGTGCGGCGGCGAGGCGGGGTGGGGTACACTTTAAATAACACCGCGGCTGGCTCCTGCTCCTGCTGCGGCTGTCTGTACCGGAAGGAACAAAATTAATATTGCGTTTTAGTTTCGGCGTGAGTCCATGTAGTTTTTGCAGCTTCACAGTCGTGAAGAGGTGGCGAATGTTGGGAACTGAGGGTTGTAGGAATTATGCGGTTAAACCGGATAACCTATTAATGACTAATGACTCTCCGCGTTTAAAATATCTCAAATTATTGAAACTTTGCAATCCGCGTTAGTTATTCTCTGGAGGTATCTTTGTCCTTTCATGGCTAATAGGCTGTACTGCTTCCGCCAACCCGAATTGGGCCAGCGTGGTGGGAAATGGTCCAAATCCTCCCTATATGAATCTCTACATACGGCAGCTCCTGGTGACTAACGGTACTGGAGGCCATGTAGTTTTTGGAGATGTGTATGTGGAGATCTTTGGAGGCCTATGTCCAGCAGTGGTCCGCCTTGCCGCACCGCGCGCTGCTCTCTACTGGTGATTGCATCAGGGCACGTGTCCCTGGTGCGGCCGCTCGTGCGGGAGTAAGGAAAAAAGCCGGAACTATAAACTGTACGGTCACCGCTAACCGAACTTTCGATCATACAACATAAATCACCTGAAAACCGGATTAAAACGCGGCGCCCCTGCGCCTCCGCGCCCCCGCACCCCGCCGCCACGCGACAAAGAAATACATGGATCCGGTAACAACTGAAACTTTTGACAGCGGAACAGTGACATGAAAAGGATCGTAACGCTGCGGGGGGAGTGGGTAGGGGACAGGGGGAAAATTTATCTCTCGATTTTTTTTTCGCAATGATTTATATATACGGCGGCCCGCAATCTATCCGGGGCGGAGTTTGGCGCATTGTTGAGGGGTCCGATAAGGGTAACCAGATGAGCGCGTTATTGACCAACGACCAAAAGAAGGAGTGTCACAATTGCTGACGTCATTGAAAAGTAGCGGCGAACTTTCTAAACGATTACAATTTAATTAAAGGAAGAATACATTAAGTCGTTAGTTCAATCGTTTCAAACTGTCTTGTAATCTCCGGCGGGGGATGAAGTTGTAAAAGTGAAATCGACTTTGTAGACGACGTTAACTCTGATAAAACTTGGTCAAGACCGTAACGCAGCCGCTGGCCCGCCGCAGCGCTCCGTAACAAAGTAACAGAGTTGGAAGTAAAAGGCTGAAACAGGAGCCAGATTACAGAAGGAATATTTAAATCCAACCCGTTACCAGAAAATTGTGAGAAAATATCGAATCCCTTTGACGAGAGACAGCGCCGCGCCGATACCGCGCCCGCCTCTTGATTAATGATCCGGGTCTAACTTGACCGGACACAGCAAAACCAACCCTCTCCCCAACGCAGCAGACACCACAACGGTTTGGCAGGAAAGCGAGAAAGCAGTTCATGGATTTTAAAACCCTATATGATAGACGATTAGGGTAAAAATCCTGCGCAATCACTATTGGGGTTATTTATTTTAAAAGAAAAAACAATGATATCGGTGGAGCCTGCGTACCTGAGTTAACGTTCGTAAATAACTTAATTTGTTTCCACTGCAGCGTTGCAGGAGCTTGTAACTTATTGGTGACATTTTGACAATGATCAGATTTACACTGACTTGTGGTGCGTGTGAACAGTTAAGCAACAGGGTTAGGCTAGGGCGTAAGTGGGGGTACGAAAACCGTTACGAAACCCACTTCGGATTAGAAAGACAAAGACGAACGTTTTAAGTAAAGTATTAATTCTTTTCTACTTATATGTGTTGTGATTTGGGTTTTTGTGCGTTTAAAATTTTCCAAAAGCATAAATATTCGTAAAGTATTTGAGCATTCGACACGTGTGTCGGTAGCCTGTTCCTCCGCAGCAGGTCCTAGGGACTGTCTCTTGCCTTCGACAATTGTCCTTGTAAAGTAAGTTCCGGAGTCCTGCGGAGGGCGCGCTGTTCCGTTAACAGCGCGACTAACTTGGAGCGCAGCCAGTCGCCCGCGTCAATATATTAAGTAATACTTAGACGTAATAGTTACATGGTAACATTGCTGTTTGTATTATTTGTGTAAACTGTTGCACAGTAAGTGCAATGGCGGATTGTCAGTAACTTGCGCGTTGGATCCGATTGCGCTGTAGTGTGTATTTGTGTGTGTGTTCGTACTGTGACGCGAACGAAAGTGTACTCACGGATACTTCTAAAACCTAACCTAAGCCCGATCGAAGAATAATTAATTTATATGAATAATGAGAACATTATGAGATAAATGTTTATTTTAATATGACTCATTAGGCGGCGAACGCAGCACAATAGTGTGATTAGTGCTTGTTATTCACGAGCAGGTTCTCTCCCCGCGCATCCCATCAGTTGAAACATTATAAAATAATGTTGAAGTTGAGACACAAAGGGTCCCGCGGTCCCGCGGGGGTCGCGTCCCCCTTCAATAAATCAGTTAAACTTCATAATGAATAGCGTTCAGTTTAAATTAATTGCTGTGAAAACTGTCGATTAATAATTAACGTATTCATAAAGCTAAACCCGCGCCGGCGGCTTCCTGCAGTTAATCAATTATGGCCGAGTTAAGAGCTGAGCTGAGTGATCCTCGGGGCGCCGCCCAGCCTCACCCGGGACGCGACGCGCATTCGGAACGTTTGCTGTTATTAACTGACACTGATACATAAGTCATAACAGTAGAAACTTATGATAAGTTTTCTACTGTTCTTCTACAGTTTCGTCACATCGTCTCTCTGCTTGACAACGAGCTGCAGCTTGTACACAATGCAATAAGTTGCACGTCTGGTTGCACATTAACCTGCTACAAGTTAGAAACATTTAAGAAAATGAAAAAATGTGAGTAAAGAGAGACGAGAAGTTTATTACAGGATGTGTAGTACAATTTGCTTAATACTTCTTTGAACAGTTGCAAATACTTGGTGCGGTGCTGGTGTGCGGCTGTCAGTGCGTATTCACGAGATCAAATTAAATCGGGGTGTCATTGCACTGCGCGAGTCACACTGTCATTTGAGGAGGAGTAAACACTCAATTAAATTAAGGGTTAACTAGATACACGGTATTAATTGCAATTTCAATTAAACTAATACAGTTATTGTTTACTAAATTTCTAAATTTGTTTGGCTGAGCAAATGGTTGCGCTGCGCCGCTCGCTGTACGAGGCGACTAATTAATTGCAGCTATTAGCTTTGATTGCAGACACTGCGCACCGCCCCGCCGGCACGGTGTATACTGTATATGTTGCATGTTGCAGGGATAACTGTACAAACTACCCTGGTAATATCAGTCGCTGTAACACCCTTCCGATCGGACCCCTAGCAACGTGCTGCTGAAATGGTGGTGCTGTAGAGCGGACCGAGGCGGATTTAAACTCGCTTACCTTAGATCAGATCGTAACATTCGCTACACTGCGGCGCTAGGGAAGCGCACGGTTTCCCTTAAAAGACTACTTAATAATGTTTCATCTCGCGAAGCCAGGTTATCCTTCCATAAACCGGGAAATTCTCGTTTCTGGGCCTGATGAGTTCCATTTCGTTCTCATTATCAGATAAGGAGCGCGCAGCCGTGTATCACGTGTTTAAGCAAGTAGAGCTGCGTGCGTGCGCGCGCGCCCCCACCCGGCGAATGTTCTAGATATCTACAAATGTGACCTTAGTATCTATTTGCTACGATATTATTTTTTTATTTTAATTAAGCGACGATACGAACGGAACTTTACCTGATGGTAAGTGACAAGCAGTAAAATGTTTGGATTAAATCAATATTGACATATATACTACTAACTTCCGTAAACTATGAGAAACTGTATCGTTTCTTTGAAGAAGACGGACGGCATGTGAAGATGGATGTTTACTGGTGGTAGGTCTGATGCCGGAGACCGTCTAGGCAGGTACCACTGCAGCGCCTGCTGCAGCCGGCAAACATTACTGCGTTTCAGTTTGAAGGTTACTGTAGTTAGTGGTATAGATTAAAAAAAAAACAAAATTCTATACAGTGCTGTAAAGTAATGAATTGTGCGAACCAATAAAGTAATAACTTAGTCTTCGTGTAAGATAGTATTAGTTTCCATCGTGACAGCATTGCGCCCGGGCGCCGGAATTAGGCGGGATCCTGTCTCTGCCCTGCCACCTAGACTACTCGCGTTGTTACCAGTAACAACTGCTCCCAACTTACAATATTTGCTGCAATCGCCGGCGCAATATTCTACAGCTGAAATTAGTTCAACTTTCATTATTACATCCGGATACTTATCTGAACTCTATCGTCTTAATTATCAGCTAGTGGAATTAAAACCGGCAGTCCAGCACCAGAACGTTACTGTTTCAACTTTACCTATGTGCAGTGCTACTTCACCACTAGAAGTACTTAATGTGACTAAGCGTGTAACTTAATGAAAAATACCGATTTTAATAACTTTTCCTTGGCTTCCTGAAGGTGGTACTAAAATTGAACCCTCTGGATGACAGAAGAAAACAAATACTTTGCACCAATTTTATTTTAGTCCTCGATGTGTGCTCTTCATCATTCACGTGCGTGTGTACCCCGCGTGTTACTCTACAGCGCTAATTAGGATGATATACACTACATCACGTTGTGGGACCACCTGGACGTAGCCGGCAGCAGATACCTATAGTCGCTTCAATGTTAACATGTGTAAAATGTTTTGTGGTAAAACGATATTAGCACGGTGAACGCGTCCGGCCGGACAGGTCGCTGCGGCTGGTTGTGTACGAGTCGACTAATTAATTGCCGCTATTGTCCTTGATTGCAGTCATTACGCACCGCTCGGTCGGATTCGTTGTGTGTGTGTGTGTGCGTGTGTGTGTGTGTGTGTGTATCGTGATAGCCTGCCACGTGTGTAATGAACAGTAACGCCATGAAGCCTGAACATCTTTAATTATGAAGATCCGCTAGCTTGCTGCTGTTGGCGGAAGTCTCAAGAATGTCGCAGCGAGTACTTTAGCTGATTGGTTATTATTGTAGTCCGGATTAAAAGAGGTTATAGCTAATGGGAAAACTACAATATGACAAATGGAAGGGTGATCAGCGTTGTGTATACAAGTTAACTATCTCACCCCCAGACGTCACTCAACGCATTTTATTGCTTAGTTAAGTTATATAATTGAAACAACATAACTAATTTAATCTATGAAAAGCTTAAGTATGAACGCGTAGGAATGTATGCGTAAATTGGTGATATTATATAGTAGATACCGGATATTAAAGTATCACCCTTTATGGTTATATGGTTATAGAACATTGGAAACATCTGCACCTTTCCAAGATTCACTTGCATACATCATTTATTATATTTGTAATGCGGAAGTTCTCATTCTAAAGTTTTGTTGGTCGCGGTGCTCCATGCTCGGTGCTTGGCGCTCGGTGCTCGGTGCTCGGTGCTCGGTGCTCGGTGCTCGGCGCTCGGCGCTCGGTCGGTGTAAACCGAGTTATGGTTATAACGGAGCGCGGAGCTGGCTCTCGGCTCCCTTGCGGCCGTGCGATATGAATGAATAACGGAAGGCGGCCAATCGAATTATCTACCCGATCAGTCTTCCCACCCCCACGTGCCCAGCAACACCCGGCCGCGCGACCGACGGTCCTCTCTAGTTTGTCTGTAAATAAAAATAACTATAGCCGTGAGTCGACTAACGCGAATATCCATAAATATATTGTTGTTTCACCATTTTAGCATTCCTATTTATTATTTATTCAAAAACGACAACTTAGGTCCATCACACATGGTTTGTTGGCAACCCAAAACTCATCTCAGATCCGATTAACGATTAACTTGGATCCGATCAGAATACTTTATTTTTTTACATTAGCTGCACAGGAAGTGCCACCATATTTCCATTGCCATTTTTCTATATATTTCAATTTCGATTGGTGCTAGTGATGTTGTCGTGATGAAGTACCGTCAACATCTTGTTAGATAAGACAGTATAACTTGTCGTTGTTGTGTGCGTAATTTCGCCATCTTCACCGACTTTCTATCAGGAATATGTTGGCTGCAGAGACGTGTTCGTGATGGTATAGACATCTAACATTGCGGAGTTATATTTTAAACCGGATACTGCTAATGAACATTGATTATTGAATGTAGGTAGGCATTTACTGGTGGTAAGCTTCAGTTGCAGGAGACCGTCTGGGTAGGTGGTACCACCGCAACCCCTATCGCAACCGACAAATAGTTGCGTACAAACTTTAACGTGTTCCGGTTTGAAGAGAGCTGTAGCTGGTGTAATTACTGGGGTGACGAGACTCAATATCTTATATTTCAACGCAACGAGCACAATGGGGTGCAGTGTATAACATCGTAACTAGCGCCACATTGTTATGGACAATAGTATCACTTACCATCAGCGGGATGTCCCGCTTGTATAGTCACGTAATTGCATAAAAAAAAAATTATAAAACGATGGTGGATATATTCCCACCCGCCTTCGTCAACGGGGGCAGTTCTAGTTGCACTTACTTACTCCTCTGTAATACGTGTTAGTCAAACAATGCCGGGGTCGGTTTTTCGAAAATATTTGCATTTTATACTCGCAGTGGCTCCCATTGAGGGATGGGTTGGCTAATTCAATCGCACATCGTTCGTTCATTCAGCTGCATCCGGTCCGACGCAGAGTTGATGTGATCCGGCGGCGCGTCGACCAGCAGTTAAATCAAAATGCTTTTCCATAAACTTTTATATAAATATAGTTAAACTTTGCGGGCATTATCCTGCTGTAAGTCAGGCAGCATCAGCTTTAACCAAGCAAATGTTTAGTTAAGCGAGTGGTCGATGTACATTGAAGGCACTGTCGACGGAAATGAAACTTTTGTTACAGCGCGTGTTGAAAGAAAGTCGCCCTTTAAAACCGAACAGAAGCCCCGATTCCTGCTCCCCTTCACGGGTCTCTGTTCAACAATTAATTCAATTAATTAATAAATGACCTCTACAAAGTTTAGGACCAGTTTAACGCGGCTTCGCCAACTTAATAAATTATGATCGACTTAACTTCCGGTTTGGGGAAACTTGGCTCGGTCGAATTGAGTAAAACGATGTGGTGAATATACGATGGCTTAAAGTAAATTGCAATTTGTGTTTATACCCCGAGGGTACGTGAGCAGTTCACGTGTTAGCAGCAAGTTAGTTTACACGCGGGGGTGTCTCGGTGCTGCAGTAAGTCCATCAGATATCACACGCATTCAACTGGAACATAGTAATATTTGTTAGTCGTTGATTATTGGCAGAAGTGAGTAATGCGGTGGGGCTCACCTAAGCCGTCTCCAGGTACATCACCGGTGCAAGTAATATTATGTGCGGGTGAGGAGGATATGGCGCGGGATGAGGGTCTCACAATAACGGGCAACGGATTCTTGAATTCGGCGAAAAACCAGAGATTTATGGACGATTTAGGAGATGTAAATGGGATAAGTTGGGAAGCGCGGTATTCTGATCCCCGGCTTACTTAAGTGGGCTCAAGAACGGGAATTGATGACACTACGCGGGAGGAGCGGCGGGGCTGCGTGCTCGGGAGGGGAGAGAGAGAGGGAGAGGTTGAGGAGGACAGGAGGGCAACGCTCTGGACGTTAATAAAGTAAATCTCGCATTTCATCGCTTCGCTCCCCTTTCGTGTTTTTAGTAAATGTTATGATGCCCTCGTAGAGTACAGGCGCGGAGACGTCATCGCGGGCAGGCGGTGCAATGACCGGGTCTCCGCAGTAATATACTGCTGTTTAGCGGCAGTAATGAGCATCCACACCTAAACTGCAACATTACTGAAGTAGGAAACTGCTGCTATAGTACTGTGTGGACATATTGCTTGCAGCGCCATTTTAACTGAAATAACGTAAATGTTGCACAGTAGTGGCAGAAGGAGCAGGTTCAGTGTTATCCAGTTTCATTGGGGGTTACGGTTCTGCTGAAAAAAGTTAGGACCTGTAGTCATATCTAGTAGTTTGATTAAATACTGGCAAGGAGATGGAATTGGGAGAAGCAATGGGATTCATTTGATCCCCATAAAAAATAATATGTTGATATAAATAAAATAGGGGAGTGCGAGACAGTGTTGCAGAGCACATTATGGGAGCCTGAAGTCCAACAGTGGACATCGGTAGGAATGATGGAGTAACTTGTCTAAATTAGCACGCTGCAAGTTTCGATTACTTTGGTTCAATTTTACTTAAAACATATTTGCGCCGGATTTCCTTGGCGCGACTCCGTGCCGGCAGCTGATCAGATGACGCGAGCTGGTTACTACTTTATCACGTGCACGGTAGGGTTGGTTTCGTCTCGACCAGCGCTCGTCTCCTGCCCTTGCACTTGGCTCCTGGACTTTATCACCCCGGCGCACGGTCGCTATTGCTCCACCCCGCGCGCTCCGTATCGTTTATCAAGTGGGATATAACCTGTCAGTTCCTGGTATGCATGTAGTGATACCTCAAAAGAGATGTTGGAGGGTAGGGGTGATTTTTCCGCCCCGTCTTTCTTGTTTTACTAAATATTAAGTATTCCTTTAGTATCGCCGAGGCGTGTGCCGTTATATTACCTTAATAAATGTAATACAGCCTTCCCTGGTTTGACGCTCGCTGTTCCTCTATACCTGAATACAAGTAACACACATACTCGTATAAGTTACATACTTAAACTCGTTCCGGAGCGCACGGTACACCTTTCCGCCGGAATACCAACAGATTCTGTACGTCGGCAGCTTTTTAACCTATGGGTAAAGTGTTGCATTAGAATATTATCCGCATCTCTCAGGTAACATAAAGTGTAAACGACCTCTATTGTATTCGTGCTCGTTAAAGCACGTCCACGTGGTGCCTGTGCACTTTTCGGGGGCCTCGGGTGCACTAGGAATTGGTGTAATTAATGAGGTGCTTCAGTTTCTGCTTTCGGTCTTAAAGCGAAGAGTGCTACTGCGATAGGGTTTGTGGTGCACCAGTAACTAAAAGTATTATTTTAAGCGACAAGGTAACAACTTGATAAGAATATCGTTGGATATTAATGATTATGATACCACAGATTTTTCAGCTCACTCACTCAGAGTCGTTGCGTGTTGACTATTCCTATGGCTTTTATATAATATATTCTATCCAAACTCCAACAGGTATGCGTCTCCGGTTTCGAACTGGTGATGTCCGCGTTGGAAGGCAAGCGGCCACTCGCTGCGCCGCGGGGACGCGTCGATTGTTGTATTATAAAATAATTTATGAAAATCGCTCGTTGCTGAAGTTGAATGGACGCTAATGATTTCCAATTGTTACCTGGTCCGCGCTGTACATTACCGATTCCGTATTGCAGTCGTTTACAGCGTGGCAATGTGATTGCACTGTGTGACTACATCGCTGCATATAAATGACACACAGAACATTAGCTTAATACAAAATTTAGTTCATATATCTCTTGGACACGCGACGCGTCGTTGTTGCACTGGGTACGCACGTCTCATTGTTAGTAATGAGACACAGCTTTTACAACACTCATTATGTTCACACAGGAATAACTTTACTTCAACATGTAGCAATTTTACTTTAGTTTCAAAAAACTAAAAGAAAAAATGGTTTGAGTTTTACATTATATTTTTCAGTAATTTTTCTTATTTTACATAAATAGATTGCCGCGGTACACATCTCAGACAGACGTGTGTATAATCAACAGCTTTTGTAAGTATGTAACATGCATCGAACCGCACTTGATCAGCGTGGGAACAGTCCCAGAAGTGAGATCACTAGGAATACTATTTATTGAACACAATTTGAAATCACAATAACACTTGCGGCGCGATGATATCTTATGTCGGTGATAATCTACATCACCGTAGCTTCCGAACGGTGCAATACATTTCAATGATTTTTTTGTTTGCAACGAGAATCCTCGTCGCGTTGTTACGCTGTAACACTGTCCGATGTTACAACGTAGAGCATTATATAAAGGTTCTTTCTCTATGGGAAGTACACGCGTGCCAGATCTCGCGGCGGACAGTGGAGGTGAGAGTCCGCGCAGTACACGCGAACGTTCCGCATACGTATCCACAACAACGAATAGGTTAATAAATTGTGTGCTATGAAAAAGTTTCAATTTATTTGGGGGCTGTATTATGTATTTGTAGTTCCCGGGGGTGGCGCGGTGTCCGGGCCGCGATAAATTGCGTTACTCCCCGGCACATCTTCATGCATATTAACAATGGGCGGACTGCCCCGGGACGCGGCTCCGCGCGAGGTATATATCATAAGAAAAAAAATTGCTATAAATCTCTGGCGCCAACCTTTTCATGTCACTGTAACGCTGTCAGAACTTGGACTCGCCCCGGCTCCGCGTATGTTTTCGGTGTGTTGCGAAAGAATTGATTTATTGCGGCAAACTACTGTGCCGAAACTTTTCCGATTCGGTGAAAGTTTAATGACATAACTAAGTACGTGGCAAGTGTATGTACATCCGGTGTCTCCGTCAGGGGCTGCTCCTGCTGCACCGGAACTATATAACAATGTTATTGAATTTCTCAAGAAAAGTTACCTAACCTACATCTAAGCGTTATGTTATGTTACACACACACACACACACACACACACACACACACACACACACACACACACACGCGCGCGCGCGCGCGCGAGCTTCCTTGCTGTGTTAGCCACGGTGTGATCTCCGCTGTTCCGATCTTTATAAATATTCACTCTAAACTTAAATACTATATTATTAATAAATGATTTCTAATTAATTAGTGCCGTCGCCGTCTAAACCAGTCGCGGGTGTCACGTGACGTCACCGCCGATGCAGTGGTGTTGAGAATCGCCAGCGCGCGCCGCTGTGAATGGAATCTGTGTCAAAAGCGCAGAGCTCCCAGCAATGTATAATTACTGCCTTTTGTGCAGCAACCTGGAGCTGACGCGGAGCCGGGGCCACGGGCCCCCGACGTCGCGACTGGAACGTTTACTAGTGGCGAGTCACTTGCCGGACGGTCCAGTAAATAAGTATAGTCTTAAATCTGCAGCTTGCAGCAAACTTTGTTGTGTTTTAGTTCGTAGAAAGTGATTAAGTTATAAGGGTAACGAGCTGAATGTGGCAAGCGTAATGTTGTGTGGCACCGCGCTGAAGCTGCGCGCAGACGGATGTCCGGCTCGCGTCGTTATTAACTATCTAATGTCACATGCTTCAGTGGATAGTTAATTTTTATAATGATTTTATTAATTATCATAACAGTACGTAATTGAATAATTACCATCAGGAAGCAGTTTCTGTCCTCCGCTACAATCTACTTCCACGACGTTGCGCTGTCAACGAGGATATAGGTATACGGTGTGGCTTACTGTCTGCATCGTGAAGAAGATATTGCAGGCGTGAGCTGGTGGCGTCTGCATAAATAAAGTATACGGTTGTGTTTTAGTCCACAGGTGGGACTCATACGCGCTGATGATAATATGTAACATATAATAAATGCACATATATTTGTTATAACTGTTAATAATAAGAATACAAGTAAAGGTATCAGGGTAGCGATCGGCGGACAGGGGTGCGTGTGCCCGTGTCTGTGACTGCGCGTCTGTCTGTCTGCATCTGTTTAGTTAAAAATTAACGTCACATTGAATGCTCTTAGCTTTGGACACGAGACGTTAAAATATTTTCAGTTCTTTTCAGCTTTCAGTTGTAATTTAAAATTTTAGTTCATTATTATAACAAGTTTTAGTTAATGTCGAGAGTGTTCGTTGTAAATGAAACTTAATGCAATAAGTTACTGCGGCACAGTGTTCTGATGGATGCTCTGCTGCAATTGCAGTGTTCGTGCTCCCAGTGCACACAATGCAGACTGTTCCAGTTTCTAGTTCGCGATGACTTTCGTCCTCGGAGGTAACCGCAGACGGAGATACGTCTCCGCGCGTCCACACAATGCGGCGGACCCCACCCCCTACTTTGGACATGGACCGTGGGAAAAACTTCTGGCGATAAATCACTCCTCTCATCCTTTGTACCTTTTGTACTTTACTCCTACATTCTTGTTAGTCCTGTGCGATGGTTCAAAAGGCAGATCACATGGCTCTGATAATTTTGAAGTGAATATTACTTAGACTGTGAAAGTTTCCTGTGGATGAACCTATGTACGTTCTCCGTTTTTCATCAAGTCCGTGAATGTGAGGGACGGGTTCACCGACGACCTCCTAGTGCTATATGACAACACTGCCAACAACAATCACACATACCGTGGCACTGTGCCTGAGATAAAGGCTCTCAGTTTCATTAGTATAGATTTCGGTCTTAGTATGTATTGTACTCATAGGAAAGTGCACGTCCCGCGACCAAGCGCTACTTGTAATTGAACTATTCTCTCTGCGAGAGTCATTGGCAGTTCCGTGTAAGAATGCAGCAACAATGCGCCAGGTCAGTGGGGCGGTTGCATTCAGCACGGCGCAGCCCCCTTCCCTCGCGAGGGCTCCAGATAACTGCAACTGGGCCACTGCCTACTTAAGAACGACGCGTTCGAACTTTTCTTTTTCGTCGAAAACTTCGAGCCGAGGCTCGAGCAGCCATGTGCTTTTGTGCTCGTCGCCTCTGACATAAGATGTTAATACCCGTTACCCCAGTAACTGCAGTAGCTAAAGCGCCTTTCAAATCGGAACACAGTAATGTTTGCATACTACTGTTTGGTGGCAGTTATAAGAGATGCGGTGGGACCTAAACGGACGGTCTCGAGTAACGAAGACTTACCAGGAGTCTGTCGGTAAAGTTCCCTGGAAAAATCTTTAAATGAAGATATAATAACAGAAAACGGAAAGGAAATTTCTTAAATGACCTGCGATGTATAATTTTAACGAGTCCGGTTGTGGGAGGCGCGCGCCGCCCGGATTGATGCCGGTTCATTTATTCAACCTGTTAACGGTTAAGGGGCGCTGCGTCTTAGTCAACAGTTTAAAGCGTTCACTCCTTAATGAAATATTAATGTTGCGGGTACAGAACAACGTATCTATACGTCGCTATACTTTATAAGGAACAATATAAAAGAACATTGAAATAACAGACGTACTCTAAAGTGTTCAAAATAATGAACTCACACCCCTCCCAATAATTATGGGATAATTGAAGCTGGCAATACAAGTGTTAAAGCAAATATCTAACTATCGATAATAGACTACACAAGTTTTGTTTTATAATAATAATAATAAGTGACTTACATAATGTTCCCACTGCTGGGACTTATAGCCTTCTCTCAAGAAGAGTTAAGATTATCTATCCACCATTCTGATAAGCTGTAGGTCGCTGAATGCCACTTGACCAAGAAAGCTGCTGCTATTAGAGTATGCTGCTTTCCTCACGTTGTACTTCTTTACTGGAAGCTGTACGAAAATATAACCTGCAATTCTACGTGATGTATAACGTGTATAAGCGTTTTACGAAGGATTTGAGATAATGCACAGATGGGTTTTTAAGGCACAGGTGCGGCCTCACATGGAGTATTGTTGCCACCTTTGGGCCGGGGCTCCGAGTTATCAGCTATCTCCATTTGACCGAATCCAACGTAGGGCATCTCGGATTGTCGACGATCCTGAACTTGCCGATCGGCTAGATCCTTTGGCACTGCGTAGGGATCTATCTTCCCTATGCATCCTTTACAGAGTCTACAATGGGGAGTGTTCCGAGGAGATGTTCAATTTAATAGAAGCCGCTGATTTTCGCAACCGACCATCTCGCCGGAACTACCATCCGCACCATCTGGATGGTTGGCGTTCCACTACAATGCGTTTTAAAAACAGTTTTCTGCCACGCACAGTAAATATCTGGAACTCGTTGCCATCAGCGGTCTTCCCCGACAACTGCGACATTGGGTTATTCAAGAAAAGAGCATATTCTTATCTGAAGGGTAGGCAACGCACTGGCGTCGCTAGTGACGTGGGCGGCGGTGAATCACTAACCATCAGGTGACCCGTCTTGCTCGTTTGCCTCTTATTTTACATAAAAAAAAAAAACCCTGGACCGTAGGGGAGGGGCCAGAGAGTTATGACGTTTATCTGTGCGCAAAGACGAGTATTGAGAAGCAAGCAGATTTAAGCGCACACCAAGCACTAGTGCGAGGATATTACTTCGTCCCAATATTGTTGTTTACCACGTGCGGTGGTGCAGTACTGGTGCTCGTTTAATTTTGGATTTCGAAGCGATAATTGTAAAACGGTGCTTGCTGTGTACAACATAACTGTCTTATCACTGAATATCAGGTGACGGCTGTGCCCGTCGCGCCGCATGATGTTACGCAAATAAAGCACCGTGTCGCTGCAGCGGCATTTGAATAGTGAAAATAGTTTTGATCCGAACTGAAATTTACCGGCGCGCTGCCGCCGACGGAAGCTGCGAGTTTTTTGATTAAGAGCGTCCCGGCGCCTGAATTCAATGCATTTTGAGTTATCGCACATCGCCGCCGGCTGCTGGAGAGCCTCCGTCCGCGGGAAAACCGGGAACTTTTTTTTTTGTACCCTAAAAAAAAACTCATTATTAGTATAATGATAGTCTAGGTACCGCTGCCGCCCCTGTTTCCGCCGCCGAACAGTACTGTGTATCGGCTTGAAGGGAGTTGTAGCCAGTGAAAGTACTGGGATAATGATATTTAAACTGTCCCAGGCGACGAGCGCAATGTGGTGCAGTTTAATCTTAACTAGCGTCACATTGTTATGGCAGTGGTATCACTAACCATCCGGTATATGACCCGTTCGTAGTTAGTTATATAAATAAATAAATAAAAAGGGATTGTTTCTTGATGAGCATTAAATAATGTAATAAATTATGGTCTGTGCAGCATCAGCAGTGGCACGTAAATATTTTCACTGCCACCATCAGCACCAATTGATGAAAAATATATTTTCTTATTATTGGAACAGAATTTGAACAGTAGAGTACGAGAAGTGGCAGAGTTTCCGGTGAGCGCCGCGCCGTTTGTTTAATGATTTCTCCGGTAAGTTTAGTTGTTTGTTTGGCTAAAGTTTAATTAGTGATATCGATTGTTTGTTGCCGCGACGCGCAAATGAAAAATTTGAAAGTTCGTAAACAACTCTGAAATATTAATATCCGTCCAGCAAAATTCAATCGGCACGGTCACACAGCGCTACTGTTTTTTTTATACCACTGCGCGTTACCGCACCCCCTGTGCGGTTAGTAACGCCCTTGTTAGTTAAACAGACGTATAACTACCCCGATGGTAAGCGTTGACCGTTGCCAGCAGTAGCAGTGAAGCTTTATGACGTAGTGTATCACCACACACATACAAATTGATGAAAGGATTTCTTTTCATTACGGAATTTTCTATTTCATTTTGTTAATAATGTTGTCTGAAGTGAACTGCAGGATATCCTGAAATTACTGCTAAACTAATTCGGTTAGTTATATCTAGAAATTAATGTATAATATTTCTTTTTAAATGATTACCATCTTAGTGAAGTTATAATAGTTGTATAGTAGAATCTCTTTGTTACAAATAGAATGTATTACTGGTGTTTAAACGGAAACGGAGACTCGCGGTCGAATTATATTTATACTGACAAAACTGGGAGAACAATTCCATAAGTTGTTAGAATTTTTCATAAATTTTTGCGGTATTTTTCTATTTAATGTGAAGATAATGTAACATGAACATTATTAAAAGAAATAATATGATGGTCTATCCGTTGACCAGCACACAAACTGAAGTGATCACAGGGCATGCTAGCGACGTTAGTTTAATATTACCTCTCAGCAGTAGTAGCTCGTCTGTCAGTATAACTCAGTGTAAGCTTTCTATCTGTTCGGTTCAGGTCGCTGCGCGCCCGCGCAGTAGACTTCCGGCTGCGTAAAATTTGACGATCCAATTACGTCACTGTACAGGATGTTCAAAATTTACGCTCTCGAAGTGCGATGATTTGTTGCCGAGTGAGCGGTGTAAATCAAACCTGGGAACGCGACGCACCTGTACCCGGAGACCGGCGCCTGATAGAGGGCCGTCGACAGTTTTTGTATTAGTTTGTTGATTTATTTCAGTTCCGGCCAGCGCGCTGGGGCGGATGCGGGGCGGGTGCGGGTGCGGGTGCGGGGTCGGGGGCGCGACGGGTGCGGTTTCTTGTTCGGTAGAGTTACGGTCTAATGTTTCCTTTCGTGACCCAATCGCAGCAACAATTTGTTTTTAATATTTGATGTTTTTATCTTGAATACTCTCGATAATCGCAATGAGCACTGATTTTATTCCGGTTCATATAAACGAAGGTAATTACTATTTATTTTTCAAGAAATCATTTTTGCAATTTAATTATATTATTCTTTTGGAAGATTTTCATTGAACATATCTTTAATGAAAAACAGTCTAGCATAACAAACTATACAAGAAGTCCTCATGTCTCACACACATAAAACTAAGTAAAACATCAACTCAATCAATTCTTTAGTAAGGCTACGGACCTCCAAATTAATTTTCCGCGCGACTGTACACAAGAGAGAGTGGCATGCGTTCGGTACGCTCGCGTGCAGCAGCGCCGCTGGCATGGCCCGTTACGTGCCCGCAATGTGCCTGCTACGCGCACGCTACGCGCTACGGGCTCTGGCTGTGCGCTACGGGTTAATGCGGCGCGAGTTACGTCCGATTGCGTTTTAATTGACACCGCGACTCCACTTCCGCTGGTATTTGTTTAGAGCCAATTGACAAAATTGTTTACAAACAAAACTGTTTACACCCATGATTTCGTTTGCAGTGTAAATATTTCATTAATAACAAACTACCAATTGGGTTTATTTACAGTTTAATATTATGAATTATATTTAACATTACCGTCGGCCTCGGCTGCGAGCCGGGGAGCTGCTTACCAGCGCCAGCGCCAGAGCCCCACCTCCAACCAACAGTGCATAACTATCGTGTGTTTCTGTTTTAATGGTGTTACAAACGTTGAAGTTACAAAGGGTTACAGATGTTACCAGATATTTGATTTTATTTTATTATTTTTGGAGGAGTTGGTCACAGACCTAACTTTTTTTGTGACAAAAAATAGTAAGTGCGAGTAAAGCCTCATTTACTTTACATTAACAGGATACACTTATAAGAAGTGTATCGAGTACAACCTACGTACTTATTTTTTACCTCCTTCAAGGTCCCCCCTGCGCCGCCGGGAATGCCGACGGGCGTTCCCCTCCTTGGGGAGCAGCCTCACACGTGGCTGCTTCCCACGAGACTTACCTAACTTGAGGACGCGAAGAAACAAGAGCTTAGGCCTCGCTTCTCACTTAAGATCGTTAAGTGTGAAGGATTATTGTGTGCGTGTGCTTACAGGGAGGTGCGCAGGGGGCTGCGACACCGGCTCGTCGCAGCGAGCGGTCCCTTTTCCTGCTATAAATAGTAGATGAGCATAGACAACTTCGACTTGTTATCAATGAAAAAGAAATTCTTCTTGCTCAAAACTTAATACAACTTCCGCAGAAATAACAAAGTACACCTTGTTAAGATGCCGGTAGTCTCCTCTCCCTCCAACTTCTGAACAATATTTTAATTACTGCTTTCAACGTTCTAATGAAACAAAGTTTCAAGGAAAAAACATAGAACAGGTGTAAGTCTGCCAACCTTATGTAATTTTGTATCGACTCTCACTTCACTTATTATTATGTAAATGCACTCGTTTCATTGTTTTCTTCATTATCATTATTTTTGTCAAATCGTTGATTTGCTTTATTTCCAAAATGTGTACAAGTTTATCAGTGACCCTGTACACAAGTGGTCGTCGACACGATGATTACTATTCATTCGTTTAGTTGCAGAACCAATTCATGTCTACTGTTGGGGGTAAAAGGTATATTATTGCTGTGCGAGCCCCGCGTGGGGTGTACGCATCATCTCGCGATGTGACAATCTCACGCGGCACCCCGCGCTGCAGAGGGCGCGTTATGCGAGTACATTTGAGCGCGCGCGTTAAACGATCCCTAACGTTGCAGGGTTGCTGAAAATACATAATTATTAAAACAACTTACGACATACAACCGTATGTTTTTATTTACGATGTGTTTACACTCGACCTTAACTTCATGTAATGTTAAGTAACAAAGGGCTCAATATCACCGAACAAGCGTACAGTGGTGCTGCTGCATCTGTACCAGTGCATTATTTTACCCAACTCTTTTCATCAAAACTACTCACTATACGACATTCCAATATCAACAATTGCAATGTAAGAGTAGCCGGTTTGCAGAAACCCTCAATCTGTAAACTCGACCTAACACACAACGGTCGAGGTGGCAGTCCGTCACACCAGCCTCCGCAGCTCCGCAGCACCGCCGGCAGCCCCACGGCGTGCGCCAATGTATTCATTTAGCTTACGTAAACCGTTTGTTAAGAAGCCGCGCGACAACAATACGCAAACAACAAATTCAACCCGATGGTAATGTTCAACCCCGCGCTACGGAATAACGAATAACGAATAACGAATAATTAAACGGGGAAACATTCCGAATGGTTATATATAAATATATCGCAACGTTTCGAAATAGCCCTCCCGCTGCTACGTTTGCATACAACAAATATATTATTTGTTTACGTTGTTGTTTATTGTAGAAGAAATGAGCAGATTATTGTTCACATTTGAATAACGCGACTTTGTTTACTCACGTGTGCCGTATTTATATTCGTAAACATATTAAGTGACGAAAGTGGAATGAGATCGCACGGAAACAGTTACACAAACAGTAAATGTTATCAACGCAATGTTATCACTGCCGGTCTCTCATTAGTAGCACTATGTGCGGTATGGATTTATTAAGGGAGATCCATCGTGGGAGATAATATGACCTCGCGGGGAATCTAGTGTTAGAATAATAAATTTTGTTACGCCCTCACCGCGGATCTGTCGCTCTTCACTTTGACCCAGTGTTTCTTGGAAGTGCTGCTTCCATGAAGTGAAATATCCTATTCATTTGGCGTATCCGTAGCAGCAAATTTACAATAAATATATTCTTAAACCAATTTCAATGTTTGTTTAGCGGCGGTCACAGAGCTCAGTTCCACTTGACCACGTATTCATGGGTGCGGTCACTAGCCGCGGCGCTTCGGGTCCAAGATACAGGGATCCTGCAAGTATTTAAGGTGGCTATATATGTAAGTGAAAATGACCACATAGACTCAGAATGAAAACTGAATTTTCTTCCAGAAAGTTGGTTTTGTATATTTCTTTCGGATGCTGAAAAAATTTCCGTATTCTCTTAATTTTTGTTATTGTTATAGTTAATAACAAATGTTAATATTGTATTGTTTATTAAAACAAAATGTTACAACGCGATGTTACCTTGACATTGCGACACAATCTAGTGATGTACCTGCGTGACAATTTGTTTGTATTTAAATAAAAATAACAATAATAATGTTTTAACAAATTGGCCGCCCCCGCGTCCGGTCAGACTGGGTGAAGCTGTTTGCTAACAGCAACATCGAGCTGTCAGTGCATTGATTTGATCGCATTCGCATGAAATTTTCATATAGGAGACGTTTACAAACGGTCTGCTATACGGAGTGTTGCTGAACGCATCTAACTTGAAGTTGTAATGAAACTTAACGGCGTTAAGCAAATGGTACACATGCGCGCTAGTAACTACTTGTGGGAATCTTTTGCTTAGATAAGCTAGAATGGATCGTGATTATGTTAACACCGCAAGCAGTATAGCGCTTCCTTAGCTCTTGCACTTCGGCTATATCGTTTAATGAAAATGCAGAGTATAACCAAAGGATACCAAGCATCATCAGGGAATATGTTTGGCGTAACTGCGAGTAGATGGGCATGGACGCATCTAACAATTGGAGACATCGGTTTCTGTAATGTGAAGCTACAAAATTAAGAGAAAGTATTCCTCCTTTGAACAACATGGCTCTTGTTAGGAAGTTTACACAGCACCAAAATAAGTTTGTGACGTTGGAAGAAATTAAGTCTCGTTAAAGTAACTAAATCTGCCTAAAGCTATACCATGTTAACCAGCACCTCAATGCTTTGGACAGGCTTTTCTCTTGTTACCATGTGTATCACCAGATTGTGGATCAATTCGGCGAAGTAATAAAAAAATGTAGGAACTAACAAGACTGTATCCGTATCCGCAAAGAGTACATTCAGCGACTTCATAACAAGTCAAATATCCACAAAGCCACCAGCGCCGGCTGCCGAGCAATATTACTGCTGAGTTTACTGTAACTTATAAACGCTTTCAAAGAGATTTAACGAAGTATAAAAGCTGCTGCTCGGCGTTTTGTACTTTTAACGATCTGGCGCTTGCAGCGGCACGGGGGTCCATTTGTAGCAGCCAATTGCGAGGTCATTCATGTACAGCACGGCGGGCGGGGCCACGTGCAAGGAGACCATATTATACGAGAATAAAGTGCTTAGCTGGCAGACTTCACGCTCCAAGTTGCGAACAAACAGCGCATTATATACGCAGGGTTTGCGACTTGGTAAAGCTTAAATACCATCAGTAAAAAATATAGCTGCGGATCCAATTGGTTTCCTCAATCTGATCGCCTAACTTCAGTTTGAAGAGGGCACGTAATGATGATGATGAAAGCTTGAATAGGAGACGAGTCAGAATATATCCGCCGATACTCAGGAGGTTAACAGTTCAACATGATGTAAGCAGCCATTTTAATGTTCCCACACCTGGGTCCTCTCGCAAGGAGAGGGTTATGCCTTTTATCTCCGACGCTGGTCAAATACCAGTTGACGTCGTACCTTCTGAAACGTTCATGTCACACGTTCGCGGCAAGTAATGTACTCGTACTTGAATGATGTCTCGCGATGCTTTGCTTCACTAGAAGTTCGTGTTAAGTGATGATCGAACCCGCGCCTCTGTGAGCCGCAGGGTGAGTGGAACCTTGCTCGAAAAAACTTGGCGACCACTGCTCCAGATTTTCTATGAAATGTGAATATTTATTGTTTAGATCTTTGGGGGAGTGTGTTTGTGTCCTGTAGAGGAAGTATGTCGGTTGATGATGATGATTTATTTTGCGTGTGTTTAATTATTACCTTCGGGTACAGCAGCCTGTCCGTTTATAAATATCAATGATATATAAATAAGATCAGCTCTCAGGTTAGGAAAACAAGAAACATCCAGATCATGTTCCGTCAAATTAATATCTGATTAAATTATAATTATTACATAAAAATCAGTCGTAACTCTGAGAAGAACCCGCAGTGTAATCTGCAGCTTACTGCTTGCGCTGTATAAGTCTGATGAGCCTGAACCAGCCGTCGAGACTAATGGCACCGAAGTTGGAGTGAGTATGAACAGTCCGTCGTCTGCCTGTTTAGAGCTGCCCGTCAGCGCGGCAAGGGTTTGTGAGTGTTGTGTAACAAATCGTGTCTCATAGGCTCGAACCCCCGACCCAGTTCGCGCGGTAACAAATCTCCGGGGGCGCGCAACAGACAATCATTTATATCCCGGACGGCGGCGGGCGGCCGTCGATCACGCAGCGCGCGCTCGTCAGCCAGGGAGGTTGCGACGGAAGTTTGGCAGTGCCGGGGCGACAGGGGGAGGGTACACAGGAGCGCAGCACGGCGCGCCTGCTCCAGCCCCGGCCTCCTTCCTGTTAACACGTCTCGCGTGGACAATGGATATTGCTCGTCCATCCATTACCAACCTCTCTTCATTAACTAAGTCTGTGATGTAAATGATTCCTTTTCATTTATAAGAAAATATTACTTTATTTTTTTATTTATAACTAATAATTTTGCACCGAGCGACGATTTCCGCTCTGCTCTGTGACCGCAGTTCGAGTCGGATGTTAAATAAAAATTAGTTCAGTTCAGACGGTAGTACAGTTCGAACCTTCTTGGTCAACTAGTATGCCTATACTCGTACTATCAAATTGCCATATCCTAACGAAATTCCGGTTGTCAGGGTGTGGATACTTAAACCACACGCTTCGCAATCCTCAGCCTCGGCGACCGGTTCTTAACTTCATGTGAAGTTGAGGTGAACCATTAATACATTAAATATTTTATTACACGGAAGACAATACTATACCACAGTAATATCTTCCTTTGAGGATACACGGCATCAGATAGGACTTGTGGTTTGAGACATTGGAACTTAGGTTCAGTTACCTCCGTAATTGCACAAGCTGCATTTCGTCTGTCCAACACGGTACTACCTATTTATAAGTTAAGTGGGAAATAAGTTCCATGTATAATAACATTAAATCTACTTCTTTAGAAGGAGGCCGCCTGGCTACGTTGGTAACTTGACATTGCAACTTTCCTTCTCTGACTGAAGATCCACAGACAGACCCTAAAAAGGTAGAAAAATATAGTGTTAATAGACATGGAAGAGGCAGGTGACTGATGATGATGTCGAGGATAGAGCGAAGTGGAGAAAAAAAACAGAGAAACTACCACCGTATGGGATGGATGAGAGTAGCTAGTAAAAGAGAGATACCTTTAGAATCCTCGACAGCGAGAAATATTTTTAAAAATACAACTAAGTTACGATATTCAATAAGTAAAGATTAAGTAAAAAATCTTTACACGAATATATTTCTATTGAATGAATCTTTGAAACAAAAACCGTCACTTTATTGTTTTGTCTTTTGCGTGAGTAATTAATTGTTTTTGTTTTAATTAAGCGGCGACACGAGCGGGACGTGCAGCTCATGGTAAATGATACGCCTATCCGAAACAACATGGCGCTGTTAGGACGATATACACTGCACTACATTGCGCTCGTCGCCTGAGACAAGATGTCGACTCTTGTTACCCTGATGACAGCGCTCTTCAAACCGGAACATAGTAATGTTTGCACAGCACTGTTTGTCTTCTGCAACAGGCGCTGCTCTGGTACCCACCTAGATGGTCTCTGGCAGCAGAGACCTACTATCAATAAAAGTGTACTCCGATGCAGCGGTACGTAGCTCTCGGTGGGGGGCGGGCGGGTCCAGGACACCGGTACTAGTGCTGCGTGTAATCCTCCGCAGCATCAGCCCAACTCCGAAGTACTTAAATCAACCTAACTCCTAATTAACGACATTAAACTGCCTACCCGGAGATGGAGCCCTTAAGTGGTGCCCGGGGGCTCGTTTCCCGGGCATCGTATCTTTACACTAAATTAAGAAGAATTGCCGACATTATGGCGCTTGGAGCAATTTATGAGCTTTTTCAATGGTTTTTGTTTAATACACACACACAACATCATTTCTTTTAACGTTCGACCCTGAGGAGTCCTGCATGAACCCTGACGGCAGCCCGCGTACCTTTGTGTGTTCGTTTATATGTATATGGCGTTGTAGTTCTGAAACAGCTGAACCGGATGTAATCCAATTTAGGTAATTTTGTACGTTGTTACATAATGTATAGATATAGAGCTGCTTCTCACGCGAAAGTTGTGTAAACATCCTAATTAAGGTTACATTGTTTTATGCAAGTATATCATGTATCATGAGGTGAAGGCTGATCGTTTCGTCGCTACAGTAGCATATGAGGAGTTGAATAGATTTCTGTGAGATTTTTTAATTGAAAAGTAGGAGCTGACATATCCGCTCACCATCAGGTGACATGGTGGGGACATTAGCTTTCGTTATCGTAATAAAAACACTTCGCTGAAATTTCTGCACGTGCACAGAGCTGGCTTAGCGTCGGTAGACCGTATGCTGTGCAGCAAGTCGCGGAATGTCGCGTGCACCGGCGCGGCCTGCGGGGACAAGTGGGGCCGGAGGGTGCGGGGTGCGGGGTGCGAGCTGCGGCAGGCGGCGGGCGGCGGGCGGCGGGTGGTCTGCTTAGCATTGTTGATTGCACCAGCGTTGCGGCGGCGTGCATTTGAAATCATTAAAATCATGCCGACACCCGAATCGTTTCGTCCGCGTATACGTAGCGGTACTACGCGCGGCACCATTAAAACTTATCGTCTACTACCCCTAAAGATAATTCCACTCGTAGCATTATTAAACACGTTTACAAAAGCAGTACACTCGTCTCTGTAAACAGACTCCGGACTGAAATTCAAACTCGAAATTCATTTATTAAATATGAAAGGTCTGTGCACCAACTTTTAGTGCACAAAGGTATGCGCTAAGAAATAGTAAGTAAACGTTCTCCAAAGCAATGCAGTCTTCACAGTGCTCCTAATGAAATTAGGTCGTTCCTAACATTTAGTGTCGCTCCCTCCCCCGTCCCCCGTCCGCCGTCCGCCGTCCGCCGACAGCGCAGGCGTCAGCGCGGGCACGAGCTAACGGAAAATCCGTGAGAAAATTCACAATAACAATATTACCAGCTGCGACGAGGCGGGTAATGCTGTTCCAATCATATTCAAATGCTGCAACGCGAAGTGCAGCTTACCGCGCTCGCTATAAAACTGCAGGTCCCTCGCCTGCATGCAGCCTGCACCGCCGTTAGGAGCTAGACTCAACTGCGGTAGTCACAGAGCAGGATTCGGAGTGCAGCCGGCTCCCGTCCCCTTTACCCAAGAAAATGGAATTTGTATTTGGGTTTCTATTGCTTTAGATTTGAGTGCGCAATTCGTTCCTGGCTGTGCGTACGTTTGCTGCAATTCTGGTGGAGCTGGTAATGGTCTAAATTACGGCGCTGTCGCGACAGCGGTCTCGGATCTTGTTCAGAACATAACTGCTTAATATGAAAGGAATGAGAAATTGCAGCTCGCTGCAACTGCGGCCGGTGCGATGGCCGGGGATACACTATTTACCCTACTCAGTTTATCTTTAGCATTGGGATTGGAAAACGAAAACCTTGTTTGTAAGTTATCATCGAAAGGGCTGAGTGCGTTGCAAACGTTAACACCATATCCTTCCGGCGGCATTTACCAAGTGAAGATATTTTTGCCGAAACAACGCTCCAATATTGTTGTATGGTTGTACCAACGGAGCTGACATGTCTCCATTAGAATAAAGCCCTAACAAAATGAAATGAAAAAAGGCTGAAATTGTTCTCTTGCGGGAAACTCTCCAGTAACATCTAGTACTTACGTATTTTTGTCACCACAGCAATTTATAAGCATTTTACACTTGATGTCTCGCAGAGCGAAGACCCACAGGCAGACCTATGAGGTGGAGAGATGAAGTGTCAAGAGACATGTGTGAGTGTTAAGTGACTGACGATGATGTCGAGGACAGAGAGAAGTGGAGAAGAAAAATAAATAAAGCCGACCTCACCAGCAAATGGAATAATGGCTAAGAGAGAGAGAGAAAGAGTGAGACTTGATATCTCACAGCGATCAGCGGAATGCGATACCGTGTAAACATACTGTAACTTTTTTTATTTAGAATGCCTTAATATTTAACCTTAACTTGATGTTAAGTAACAATTAGGTTCTGGAAGGTTAAGTATTCTCTCTCGCATTACTCGCATATGGTGACCGCTCAAATACAGCAATTCTGTTCATCATTAACTGATGTACATCTCCGGTTGGACATAGGTCTCTTCTAAGGTGTTACAAAAAACCATACGGTAACGACAAATGTATAACATGAACAATTTGCCCGGTGAGGTTTAAAAAACCGCACCAGCAACCACACGCCTGCGGCGTGCGGCGTGCAGCATGCAGCATGCAGCATGCAACGTTCGGTTATCTAACGCGGCGCGACTACAGGAAAGTATAAATTTTACACATCACTTAGCGCTCTATCGGAGTGCACTTGGGAACCGCAAGGAACCACCGCCGCGGAGCTGGCCCCGAGTGCCCGCGACCCCTACGCCGTAAGTCATAAGGCTGCAATTCGATCAGCAGGCGTCCCTTCCCGCGTTGGATTCGCGACGTGAAATCCAATAGCCGAAGCCATGGGAACTGTTCGCTTTCTACTCGGATCGCTTTGTATCGCAGAGGCGATATTGTTTTATTGCGCTTTAAAATCTGACGCTTCGTGAGAATAATATTGTTATTTACTAAATGTAAAGGGTAAATGTGGAGATCCGCAGAACTTAAGTGGCAGTGGGCAGGGCACATTGCACGAAGGATCGACGACTGATATGCTAGTAAGGTCCTGGGGTGGCGCTCGCGTGCCGGTAGACGTGGTGTTGGGAGGCCTCCCGCAAGGTGGACCGACGATCTGTTGAGGGTCCCGGGAACCCACTGGATGCGAGCAACGCGTGATCGGTCGATGTGGAGATCTCTGGGGGGGCCTATGTGGACGTCTATCAGAGGATAATGATGATGATGAAAGTCAGAACTGTTTAGTTAAAAAGTTTTAGAGGTTTTTATTCATTAGCAATTTATAAGATCGCATTCCACTGTTAAATACAGGACTCCTCAACCCTGGGCGATCACTGTACTACCTGCGCTTGAAGGTTGATGATAATTTCAAAAGAAATTGTTGTATTTTCTCGGAGTTCCCATTTGATTCAATTGCACAATGCGGTGAGTCAGCTTAGAGTGGCTGTGGGATACTCTATCAGCTCTCCAGGTATATAGCATTAATGTTTAAATCCTTAATGGCAAAACACGTAACCAACATGATTGTACAAATGATGAAATGTAAGTATAATTCCTATCAAGTTATAACAACTTATTGATACTGTGTCTGCAGCACTTGCAGTTATTGTCTATCACCAGATCGTAACAGATCTCTGTGTTAACAGAAACTGAACATGAATTTTAACAGTCAAATTCTCCCCCCCCCCTTGCACGGGTTCCATAGCATAACCCACGTCTTTACAGCTACGGAGTGTATACAGCGCTGTGTTGATCGTCTCAGCGTGGTCTCAGGAACGCTGGAGAGTGGAAGTACATTCGAAAACTCATAATCAGCGACCACAGAACTGTGACGGAGGGGAGCGGAAGGTGGGCGCCGACTGGAACGCGACATTAATATTAACACGTCCCGTGGGAACGGATCGACTTGCTACACGCTGAGGACGAGCACCTTCCGTAACCTGCCCTCGCCCCGCTCTCCGTGCCCGCCGGCCGCCGCCAGCCGCCGCCAGCCGCCGCCAGCTACCGCCAGCAACCGCCAGCCCGACCCCGACGTGGGATGAACGATCGCGACGCTCGAGAAGCCCCATATATTTATTGTGAACACAAAAACGCGAATACGCACCGGTGACGCGCAGCCACGCGCGTTTCGGAAACAATTCCCCACTATATACACCGATCTAAGCACATCTTCTCCATATTTTGTGTATTGACCGAATACACAACCTAGTTACGTTTACGTACTGTGAACGCGAACAAAAATCGATTCAAGCTATAAAATCGCCCCCAAGGTCAGCCTCTACCATTATACTCACGCATTGTACCCGCGAAGGCCACGCCTGCGATGTCGAGCAACCGGTTCCGTGCGGCGGTTCCGTGCGGCGGGTGTCCACTAATTTAACGCAATTGCTCTTTGATGTACAAGTACACTCGATGTGTCATTCCCTACGAACACCTCGAACGTTCTCTAATTAGCAGATAATTACCGACTACCGCCGCGCCGGCCCTGGTAAACACTTTGGAATAAAAACCTTACATTTGATGTGAGGCCCGTGTAAAGGTAACCTCTCCTTACGGCTCACCACTTGTAAGATGTTTTTTAGATGAGTGCCTTTTGATAAAGTGGTTTGCAGTAGGTCTACTGAAAGTAGCTGTCTTCACAGCACTATAGGAATGAGGCGGAAGTTGTGGAAACATTACTATGTTCTATCTTGTAGGATATTGTTCAGTTGTCTTTCTTCTATTAAGAGACCAGACACGCAAGACACGGACATCGTTCACATAATGCAACATATACATACTGCAACGTTCACATAATGCAACATATACATACTGCAACGTTCACATAATGCAACATATACATACTGCAACATACACATAATGCAGCATATACATACTGCAACATACACATAATGCAGCATATACATACTGCAACATACACATAATGCAACATACACTTATTATTTCCAACCCTGTTGGATAAGATGTTTAATTACTCCACATTGTGTTCGTTACGTCCAGCGCAGTACTTCCATTGGCCATGGTGTCATAACTGTGAACACGGTAATGTTTACACTATTCGCAAGCAGACACAGATGCTACGGCGGGACCGACCTGAACAGCATTGGACAGCAGACTTACCATCTGTTTGATGGTAAAGGTTTTGATGTTAGAAATCTATTACTTTAAGTTTCAAAGCAGTGCCGCCGCCTCGAGCGTCGGAAACGGAAGTAATACTATATAATACAAGTGAACTCAAGTCTTGAAATAATGGAGTTGCTAAGAGTGAAAATATTCCTTACGAATGTTTTGCATATGTGTAAGGTTATGGAACATGTTCCAGCGAGGGTGAGTCGCCTTCAGCAACACGACGAGCGGACAACTGCGCGAGCCGGCGCGTATAACAAGAGAAGCAGTCAGCAGCGCTGCGGCTCGATAACTATCTCGGGGATGCCATCAGCTCGGGGCCAGCCGTATCCAGTTAACCGATGTGAAACTGTTATGTACATTGCTTGCAATCCGGTTCAATCTTTATTTCACCGCTTCAGAAGCGGGCGGCGGGTCTGCATTCGGCACTTAAACTCCTTAATATCTTAGAGAAGTTATTCGATCACATCGCAGACTCGTGGCCGATCTCCTTTCATGTTGCTGGACCATATCGTTTATTTAAAATGTTATTTTACTTATAAAATCTTTGTAACGGTAAGATCTGTAAATGGATTACCTATTTAGCAGTTTTCTCTCGAAAATAGCTTTCGTCTGAAGCAGTTAAGTGCATAAAAAGACGCGCCTGGAGACGACCTACTGACCTCAACACAATGCGCCCTGCACTGGAGCCGGCAGCGCGCTACCCCCGGCTCCCCGGCTCCCCGACTCCCCGGCTCCCCTGCTGTTCTGATTTTTCTTTTAATAGAACCGTAATCATGACGGTAACGAGGGTGTTCAGAAGTACGGAGTTTTGAATTATTAATAGCTTTGTTATCCTCACATATAGCATGAACACTACAAGTGTATACTTAATACTTTCGTAGTCTTCACACACTCCCATCCCTGGTCTGGAGGTCAATTATTTTTGTGTTCGTACAAGAATAGTACACGTGTTGTCTAAAGTAAGGAGTTAGTGTATCCTGTAGTCCTGTTAGTGCGCTCATGTGCGCCAACTGTTACCGTTATTACCCACAAGTCATTCACACAGGTTAGCCATTAGAAGAATCTGAGCTATTTGCTATATATACATGATGTAGCTATTAGATTCTGTATCGTTGTTTGAGGCGACGACACCGCCCCCTCGCAGCGCGGTGGCAAGGTGTCCCCGAGCGTTATTTGCTTACTGATACAAAATCAACAACAGCTGTGCGATACAACGCAACAAAGGACTCACCCGTGCCCACCCATCCGTAGATCCTCTACCCGATCACACGCCGAAAGTCCGTTGTCTTATTCTATTCACACCTTGCGATATTTTA
Organism: Ornithoptera priamus; assembly: GCA_029034505.1. NCBI lineage: Eukaryota > Metazoa > Arthropoda > Insecta > Lepidoptera > Papilionidae > Ornithoptera > Ornithoptera priamus. Next base: position 1,244,258 of record JARDWD010000292.1, on the reverse strand, counting down.
AAGAAAATCGTCGAGTAGTCGTCGCGTTGGTTGTATTGCTATAAAAAATGTAATTATACTTCATATTGCTACTTTGGTATTTGCTTCACCATAATCATTATGAACTGGCGACAGACGTCCACTCCTGAGCATAGGTTCATTCAAAGAGTTCTTCAACCATCTCTTCTGTTCTGCTTGCTTCCAGCGTTCCTTTTTTGTCCGATGTATTCAAAATATAACGTCAATGTTTTGTGGGAGATAAAAAAATCGAAATATAAGGAGGAAAAATGTGAAGTAAGTGGTCACGACAAATCGTCACGTGTAAAAGTGCTCGCAAGGAGTGCGCGGCGGAGCGTGAATCCTGCGTCGCCCCGCACGTTCAAGGTTAGCGCGCGGGCAGTCCCACAGCGGCCCACCGTTGGGAATGGTAAAAAAACGTATTTCCTGTTATTGTGTATATATAAAATTATCATTGTTATCATTACGAGTATAGCTTCTATTAACAGTAAGTTAAAACTTAAATTTAGCTCACCGCGGGCCAACCGGAGATCGAATTGATTATAATTAAACAGAATACTACAGAGTTTATAATTTGACAATCAGTTTGTTTTCAAAGAAACACAAAATGTGTAGTGTTATCATCATTTAAGTCTCTTAATGCCTACTGCTGGACGTACAGCACAGGCAGGCGCATCGTAGGGAGTGGCGGCGGGGATATAGGCCCCCCACGAAAAAAGAAGTTATGGTATTTTCTCTTACGTACGAGTACAACGAAGCGAATGAATCCTGTACTTTACCTCGTGGTAAGTGACAAGCTGCTCGCGACAAAGTGAAAGTAATAAATCCTTGGCGGTATGCACGAGTGCATTTCTATATGTTGTAAATAGGTTATTATTTACTCTAGTTATTCATCTCTATGATTTTATCTGTGTTCTTCCTTTGTTACATCGTGCCCGTGCCGTGAACACCTTCGCACATGGTCAGGGTCCCACAGGTCAACCTTTATAACGCCCACTTGTATCTTTGTTTGAACCTTTGACGCAAGAAAGGGATGCTGTAAGTTCAACACGAGGGTGTAGTCTCGGGCTAGTACGAACACTAGTAAGAGAAGTTCTGGCTGATGTTGGAGGCGAGTAAAGGAATTTCGTGGTTTACGGGCTCTGAAAGGGCTCTCATTGGTCACGAAGCGAGCCCGGGGTTGACGGCAAGTGCGAGATGCTTCGTGTGTATCGTCGCAAAGCGAGGGTGCTAGGGAGAGTTATGGTCATCCCTGCGATGTGCTTGGGCGTAATGCAGTGCATCAGCATTGAAGGGTTTTAGTAGATACAGACCCCTTATTGCTTTGCTTTTCCCGTTAAAGCTGGATGAGGATTGTCCCACTGGTAAAAAGACATGAGTGACACACGGGGTTGAACGCCCAGCGAAGCGAGGGGACGAGCGCGACGTTCACCTAATGGTAAGTGATACTCGCCCACAATAACGTGCCGTTAGTTAGGATAGATACATTGTACCACATTGCGCTCGTTGTCTTCAGACGTAGGTAGTTGAGTCTCATTGCCCGAGTAATTTCACTAGCTACAACGCTCTTCAAATCAGAACGCAGTAATGTTTGTATATTACTGTGTGTCGGCTGCAATAAGCGCTGCGGTGGTACCTATCTAGACGGTCTGCAGTAAGAGATCTACCACCAGTAAAGATGTCTACCAATATTTTAAGAAAGTACAGTTTAATAGAATTGTTTCGTTGTGATGTTTGTGCTGCAGTGCAGAGCCGGGATGCGCGCGCGCCGCTCTGTGCCGCATCGCGTCACCAGTGAGGTCCACGTTCGCTTCAACACAACTGGGGAATGATTCGCTATCATTACTGCTACTCAATAAGAATTTTGATCGGTTATATCACAAAACATTGTTTAAACACAAATGTGATCAACACTTCATCAACTATTATCATTTTCTTTATTGGCATATTGTACTCTTTGTTGCAGGTATACATTATTTCATCACCAGTCTACTGCTCATGATGACCTGGACACCGAACTAGTACGGGTATGTCGGTGAATTAGTTGATTGCGAATTTTATCCATTTCTCTGGTCGCCGAACGCCGACCAGCAATGAAACGAGATGGATGCTCATCTGATGGTAACTGATAGGCTTGCCTACAACAATGTGGCACTAGTTAGGATAAGTATACACTGGAGCACATAGCGCTCGTCATCTTGAAACATAAGATAGTGATTCTCATCATTTCAGTAATACCATCAGCTATAGCTCTCTTCAAACCGGAACACAACAATTTTTGCACAGTGCTGTATGTCAGCCGCAGTAGGCGCTGCTGTGGTACCTCCCACCAGTAAACATCTTTCCGTTCGTTTATGGAATAGTATATTGTATTTGTTATGGGAATCCAGGATTAACTTCAGCAGCTCTTGAATTTGGTCACATGTTTAATGCACGGGTAGGCATCGCCGCCGTTTAGCTCTAATCGCGCTCCGAACTGCACTATCGCTAAGTGGGACGCGCGGAAATCGAGATAGGGGCTGCAATTCCCGGCGGCTGCCGCTGCAATGCAATGCAAATTGTGTACCACTGTACCGCGCGGCGCCGCGACCTGTGCCGCGACCTGTGCCGCCAGCAGCCGGGGCACCACACGCGTGGACCGCGCCGGACACCACCGGGACCGGTAACGGTACCTCCCAACCCTCGCGACTACTGCACTCGCTGCGAAGATCGTGGAGTGCTCTACCACGTGCTCATTACTGTATACCGTTTTGTTTCTCCAATGGAATGGTGATAATGATGTTAGACAACAAGATATTCTATAATAGCAACCGTTACTATAGCAACCGCATATTCAATACCAAAATGTTTGTAAAAGCTAATTAGAAATAAAATGGTGAAGAAAGTGTGAAATTCAAACATAAATAGCGTGTTACTGATCATTCCGCGTCGAGTGTCCACGTCGATACGTTCACTAGTTTTTGCGTGATTAGCGAACGAACGTAACCATTTTCATTATCTATATATATATAATATTTCCACGGAAAAGAAGTGTGATGATGATTGGCAAACATCTAACTAGTTACTATCGTTGTACCCATTTCCAAGCTTTGTCGTGGAAATATTGCTGTGATGCGGGAGACTGTTCTCATGCAGCTGAACACGAGGAGCGTATTCTAGCGTGTGAAGGATAATAATCGACTATTTCATTAGTCTAGTCAGTCTCCGGAGATATTGTTACGTGCAAGATGTTGACTTGTGGTAGGAGACGCGCCGACATACAACTGTAACATTGTTGTGGTTGTCTTTTTTATATAACTACAATGCAATGACGGCGTTGGCTAAAATCCAACAGATAACTGTATATATACTGATATTGAATAATCAATATTACTGAAAGTTAAAGTCTTTTAAAAGCCGCATCGTATCTGGTCACCCTAGCCGCTTCAGAAGTAGAGCTTTAATTGTGTGGCCTATATTTTAACAGCGGTAGGCTCAGCGGCGGGCCCGCTGCGAGCCATAGCCAGGTCTTAGACGATGTGTGCACAAATCGTAAACTATCTAGTTCTCTTTCTCTGAAGCCCTAACACGAGAGTTTCTCCAATCTTTAAGTGTAAACATAAAACGATTTTTGTTTCATTGATTAGTTCTGCAAATGATACTGCGCTGCTCGGGCACGGCGACCTCCCGCTAGGGTGCCTAGATATTAGCTCCAGTGAGGACGGCGTTGCCGCACCTAAGGAAATTATGAAATCTTAATATTGTTTTACTAGTTACAAGTAATTGTAATTGTATATTTCTAGCGCCCTCGTAATGGGCGAGGGGGCCACTCGTCGTAATAACGGGCGGGGCTCCTCTGAAACCGCATCGTTAGTTAACGTCCGTTCGTCAATAAATTAGGACGTCCAAGTGTCGGGGACCAGCAGCCAGCTCGCACCGAGCGGACCGAATCTTCCGCTGCCTCCAACTTATCTTTTACTAAATCGACAACAACTCGAAGATTTACTTTCATTTAGCCGCGAGGAATTTAAATTTACATTCGGGCTGTACGTCATCGGGCGAACTGCAACATCAGTAACAGTTTGTTAAGGCTTTACAAACTGATTGGAGCTTCCGCTGCACTCGCTGCACCGCATCCACTTGTATTAAAATACTTTTACGGAATTTACTGCGTTTATTTAAACATATTATTACTCGACGGTCCGAGTGCTTTACTGCTCCCTTGGTCTCGAGAGGAGTGGCGTGCGAGAGGTTCTGCTGTAATGCTCGTGCCGGAGTACCTTCAGCTTTTAAATATTATTTAACTTCAGGTCGAGCTACGCACAGTGGCTGACTGCGACTCCAATAATATGTGCGGCACTGTATTTTTTAAATATTTCCATCTTATTATACCCCGCTCCGTATGGGTCTGTTACGAGTGAAATTACTGTGGTAACATAAAGTACCTCATCTTATATATAAAGGACATGTATGAGGTGTATGTAACAATCTCAACAACCGTCGTGTTAAGATGACGTCAAATTTATGTTTATCATGCGAATGCCCGATCGAATGATCCGGAATGTAGCTCTTCCGGAAGGCTGAGCCGCCGTACCGCCCCCCTGCCCCCCGCCGGGGCTCGGAACTGTGAAATTGAATCCCGAAACCCGGGATCTTACATTAAATGTATTCTATTTTCTTGTTTCCAACGTCATCCGATTTCATTTAGGTGCCTGGTGGACCATTTACAACGTAAATTGGCGGAGGCCTAAGAGCATTTACGCAGCCGCGGGGTTCAGCGGCCTCGTCTCCGGGCGAGGAGAGGGAGCCCATCTCTTTTGAATATTTTCAGGCGATAAACTCTAGCGGCGCTGTGCTATCGGCGCGCGCACGTCCGCCGCTTCCGTTACATTTACATTTCTGTTTGTGAGTGCAAACAATTCACGCAGCGAATTGTTTTCGTGACAGACAACTGTTGTATGTGTATATGTATATGTATATGTATATGTATATGTATATGTATATGTATATGTATATGTATATGTATATGTATATGTATATGTATATGTATATGTACATGTATATGTATATGTATATGTATATGTATATGTATATGTATATGTATATGTATATGTATATGTATATGTATATGTATATGTATATGTATATGTATATGTATATGTATATGTATATGTATATGTATATGTATATGTATACAGTGTGCCGAGCGTCACACATGGTACCCCCTTCAAGTATCTAAAGCGTCACATATTCCCGTATGACTTTATATTACTTTAAATTTTGACAAAAATGTAAGACTAGACTTATTTATTTACCATTTTACTTATAACAAAGCAATCACTCCAACCGGAAGTAATCATCAAACTGAAGTTTGGCGATCACATTGTGAAAACTGATCCAGTTACCGAGTATTCTTTTTAACTGATAGTTTTTAAGCTGGGTTCAGACTTTTACATCGTTAAACCAATTTTTTCGTCGTCTATCAGGACCCTTCAGGATCAATCTAAGAAATTTTGTAAGAGTTCCAAAACTGCAACCTTCCTTTTGAATTCAACTTGATGTCATACAATAGCCTCTTACTGCAACAATGCGGCGTTAGATCGTTCACACCTCACCATGTCGAGCTCATCTTGTAGCGTTAGATGTTGAGTGTCGTTATCCCAACAACCCCACTAGCTTAGTCTCATAAGTAACCAGTAGTGATGGTGCGCTGCCGTTTGCTGCTCCATTCCAAACATCCATCCCAATGTAAACATCCTTTCAATATGAATAAAGGAAACCTGCATTAACGGTTGCCCAGCAACCCGCCTTTGTATTTATGTACTTACAACAATTACTTTTTGGTATTGAGACAATTACCTTTTTTTTTGTTTTGGTGGAGAAATCTTCGAAAGATACCCTGCTTTCAGGAGGAAGTCAGGGTTATGTGAGATTCTTACGCACTAAAACCCCCTCGGTGTCCTCCGTCAGTGCATTTGGAGATCCCGGATCTCTTACAGAACGCACCGGTGCCCCTCTACACTTTGTGTTACACGTCTCTGAGGAGGAGCCTAACTCTCCTAGGCACCATCGCTGAGCCATACGCTGTCCCACGCAGGTTCGCTTGTTGAGCGATGAGGACCCCATGAGATACCTCTTACTTACCAATTTGTTAAAAAACAATTCACAAGATATTCATTTTGTTTTTCAAATGAATATAAATAAATATGCTTCGATGCAAACTTATTTACAAGGTGGAAATATCTCAGCGGAAGTGGCGTAACGAAATGTCCTAGCAAGGATATCGCGCTAAAAGGTACAAGCATTTTTCCATACTTCCGTAAATTTCAAAATTGTGAAAAAGCACTTGTTCAATAATAGAGGGGGACCACGAGGGCCACTTACACCGGGGCCAGGTTGGATGCCAAGAGCTCTCCCGGAGACGGCTCCAATTTTACAGGTTAAGGAAGCACGATTTTTTTTTGTATTCAGTTCGTCAGCTGTCTCAATTAGGGAGTGTTCGGTGCGGACCGCACGCGGCCGGTCCGGGTGCCGGGCGCCGGGTGCCCGGTGCCGGATACCGGGTGCCGGGTGCCGGGTGCCGGGTGCCGGGTGCCGGGTGCCGGGTGCCGGGTGCCGGGCGCCGGGCGCAGAGTGCCCGTGGTTACCCTTAATTGACTGTCACGACTTTATCCATATAATTATTACATAGAGAGGCAAAATACTGCAAATACAGCTTTAAATTTTCCATCCAATACATACATAGTAAGATACTTAAGTAACTGGTTAAGTTGCGCGGGGTGAGGGGCAGGTTGTCATGTCGACAGACAATCTGCTCGTTACCTCCAAACAAACTACTCATTTAAAAATCCTAATTTAACATCATTATATGTATAATAGTTGTCTTCCATTCATTGTCATCGTTGAATATGTTGGAGTTATCCACGATGATGGTACAAAGCACCTCCTGTTGTCCAGCCGTGGGCGTGTGCCAGTTAGTAACGGTGCACTAGACACATCGATTTATCACAGATTATAAAATTGATTTTAAACAGTATCCAATTAAAGAAAAACTTTGAAATTATCGAACTAGTGTATGAATATACAACGCGTTATGTAACCTACCCTGTTACCGCCGCTGCCGGGGTAGCGCGGTGCGGGGTGGCGCGGCTAGGGGTGCGCGATGCTGTGCGTCTCCCGCTTGGAATAAATTGAAAAACGCTTCGGCGCAGCCCCACCTATTAAACAGTGAAAGACTAGAGTTGGCCTGAAACTGAGCCATTCAGCCGTTCTAAAGCCACTTCCAGCCCCCGCAGATCATTATCCGGCTTTCGCAGGAGCATTGTTGCTTGACGAGATCATTAGTTCGTCGCTCGAGGACGCACCATCAATGGGTCGGGGGCGCGCGGCGGTGGCCGGGGGGAGGCTGTACGGTAATTAATGTTGTTCTTGCAGTGTAACGTCTGCATGAACGTCAATTCATGCCGATACGCAGCTAATGTAAAGATCCTATCAAATAATCCGCTCGGAGCGGTGAGGCAGGCCGGCAGCCCCGGCGCGCCCCCGGGCCACGTGTCCCACGCGTGGGGCCGAGTGCGTCGCGTGCGCGGGTTGTTAAACAGCGTGTTTAACAATAAAATGTTAACAGCAATGCCAACGATTAATCCTAATACGTTAAATCATAAAGGTCACAAGTCCAGGAAACCTGATGCTACGAATGAAACAATTTTATAAACTAGAACTAAAATGAAAATGATTACTTTGATGTAAAATTGGATGAATTCGTTTAACTTTCAGCTTGTAATAAGTTTGCAAACAAATACCCTCCATTGAACTTTTTAGGGAGGGCGATGCAGCTCACGTTAATGATTTTATCGCAAATATTTTAAGCATATTAATAAAAAAAAGGATTATCTATTGATATGTGTAGATATATAAATTTAGCGATAATAAGAAATTCTATCTAAAATTGTGATCAATATTGAAATAAGGTGCGGGAAGCTGAGGTCAACAGTTCACATCTGATCGTGGAGAGCGGCTGTGCCTCGGAACAAAACCGAAATCTGTTAGTGTTTAACATAACCCGTAAACTTGATGGGCTTTGTTCTGACGGACCTTCACAACAGATGAATAGCGAATTTCGCATTAACTACATGTTGGGCGACTGTGAGGCCTTCGGATGCGCAGACGAGGGGCTGACGCGTCAGGTCGGGAGGCCGCGTCTGCACGGACAGCGGGGTGACTTTTACGTGAGCCGTCGCGTTTGTTGTGAATTATAAACTGAAAGAACCGTATAGGCTGGTTGCTAACAAATAAGGCTTTCTGCAGAACAGAGTTCGTGAAGTTCAATGGCAGAGGTATCCGTCATCCGTCCGTAGATTTCATTATGGAACAAATATATCATGAGAATGGTACGAGCAGACAACGACTTTATGTTACGTTAAAAACAAAAAGACGTTGTCCTGCAAGGAAACATTTAACCAACGTATGATACACTACAGGATATCCCTTGAAAGTTTATGGATTGTTTCTTTATATAGGATGTTCTTCTTTGTCTACTTATTCTCGTTGGGATCGGTCAGCCGCGACAGAGGTTCAGCTGGTGCAGCGCCGCGCTGGAGGCAGATCACTCCGCCGGGGATAATAAAAAACATTCTCCATCGAAAATATATCGGAGCGAGTTTTTATGTTAATTAGTAATCTGAAACAGTATGCGTTACGTACAGCATCAGTACGTAACGCACGTGTTGAGGTCAAGTTGGTACACGGTGTCGCGGAGCAGGGTTTCCAAATGAAATCTGTTTGTTGAAATTAATTTCCATTTCATTTCATTTGATCCTGTCGTTAGTATATTCATAAGAAATAGGAATTTATATATAGAAACTATTTTCTAGGATAATAATTAACCGCTTTCTTGTATGTTTGTAATATTGTAGCTTATAAATGGCTCTTCAGCTTTTTAGCTATATTTTTAATTCGATGTAGTGCAAAGCGGAGTCGGCATTTATCAAATGGTTGGTGACATGTCCTCAACGTGGCGCTGGATAGGATGTTCTACACAGCACCACATCGTGCCCGTGGCCTTGTTTTTTTAACTCTATTGAAGATGTCGTGTAAGTCTCGTTGTCGCAGTAATTTCACTAGCTACAGCACTCTTTAGAACGGAACCTAATGTAACCGGAAAGTAATGTTTACACACTACTATTTGTAGGCCGGATTAGAACTGCGGTGGTACCCAGATAGTCTCCGGCAACCGATAGTACTGCTCACCGCCTGGCTTTGTAGCAAGTACCACCTGCAGCTACGTAGACCTCTGCACTAAGTTCAAATCTAGATTTTTTGTACACATTAACTGTGGATATAAAAGCTAAAGTAAAATTTTACGAACATTTAACTTTAAAAATGAAAGTCGCAAAAACTTTACTTATGCGTCCCTTTTAAAGCTCTGCCAAAAAATGAGTGAAAAAGCACATAAGTTTACTCATACATTAGCTTACAAAGCTAACTTGGTACTTATCAAAAGCCGAATGTTTTGAAGCGCGCTTGCTCGCTGAAATGTACAACTTGTTAATCGATTTGTTAAATGCAACGCTCGGTTACTTTGTTTATTTTGCAGTTCCGTTTAGTGGTTGCTATGCGCGACAACCCAGACCAGATGCGACCATGCCAAACTAAACCAGACCAGACCAGACCAAACCAGACCAGCCCAGACACTCGGCGAAACTTTACGCCGTAGGTTTTAAACTGTACTTCCATTGTAGCGGTAACGCTTCTTTATATATAAATTTACTTAAAATACAAATATAGGTTTTGTACGAGTACATGTATATAAGAAACAATAATAATTAATTTAAAACCAGTTTTGTAACATTTTTAAACAGCGAGTCTTTTGCTAGCTGCAGCTTCCTGTTACGTCACCCAAGCATATACTTTATTTGTGCCTGTTAACTCAAATACTTAGATCCGGATCACATATTGTGAAAGGTCCCATTATAAAAATATAACATACTATGCTAACATACTATGCTAACATACTATGCTAACATACTATGCTAACATAATATGCTAACTTTGTTGTAAGAAACGTAAAAATAATTACACCCAATGAAGCCTTACACGTAGATAAGAAATGGCAAGCGGATCGCTTCCGGGTTGTGCAGGACAAGCGCCGAGCTTTCAACTGATTAAGTTATGCACTTTTTAGTCGAGTCGAACGATGGAGGGTGTATTTTTACAACAAAAAAAGTTGGAGTCCCTCAGTTGCACGGGGTCCGATTTATGCACTACGTAATACGTGAAGCGCTCGTGCGACGTGTCGCGCAGACCTGGGGCTCCCAAAGGGCACTGCAGCGGGCACCGCCGCCCGACGCTATCTCGTGGCAACACTCCAAAATACGTTCTGCGTGTAACAATGTGTGACACTTGTCGACTGCAAAGCGCAGTCTCTTTAAATGATTCAGACACCAGCTCACACAGCTACAGTACGCGGTCATTGGATTGGAACGAGCGACCTTAAGTAACGTCTTCTCTTACCAACCTCACCGCCACAAATCTTTGAATTGTAAAAAAACCTTATAGTCGGCTAAAAGGACATTAATGATAAGAGGTGACCGACGTAGTCGTGAGGATCGACGGACGGAGCGTCGAGGGGCGGGGCGCGCTGCTCGAAGGACTGATGGCTGATGAGAAGACCGAAATGTACTTTAGTTGGCGAAGGCATTTTAGTATCACGTTATAGAACAAGTAATACAAGGTCTTTTTTATTATTCTATGAGCAAGTATATCACTTATAATCAGGTGAACGTCCTGCCTGTGTCCTCACTTACTAGAATAAACAAATAAAAAAAATCATGCAAATAACTAGTCTAGCCATAAATACAGTAATTTGAAAACTTTTCTCTTTTCAACGTTTTCATTATTTTGAAATTGGAACACGTATATTATTTTAACAACTTGTTTCAATTTTGCACCTTTTCATATATTTTTTTGTGTTCATTATCAAATTACAATATGGAGTGGGGCGGGGGTGTTAAAGGAAATAGGATTGCAGTGATCGCTCTGCACAGTGTATGGAGCCGGTCCGCTCGCTCATGTTGCAGACATTACAAGAGCTTGCTATCAGCCGTGTGTTCGTGTATCGCACTATCAACAGTTACAACAACATTTCCTCTGTCGAAGACCAGAAGAGATCGGTGCGACCGCGTGCTCTTAGAACAATAAAAACTACATTTTTGTGAAAAAGGAGTCAAAACTTAAGCCAAAGTTTATCAAGATACAGTCTTGGATCATGTTGTTAAACCTCTCAGCATTACAATTTTTAAAAATGTACCGTGGACTTTCCAGCAGGACCCTGCACTTTGGTCACAAGGCACGAACTACCCAAGCCTGGCTTGGAACCAACGTTCCGGACTTTATAAGAGCTAAGGACTAGCCCTCATCTAGCACAGACCTCAACCCTTTAGACTTCAAATTAGGGTCAGTTTTAGAGGACATGGCCTGCTGCTGCTCTAAACGACACGGCGACATTGAGTCTCATAAAAAACCTTGGGAGCAAGGAGTAGCAGTGGCGCTGGTGGAAACAGCGCGTGAATCCATAGATTAAAGGCCTGTAAGGTGGCCATTTCGAATAGAATATTGTTTTTTTCTTTTTTGCTGAGACTAATAAATATATAGATATACATTTTACTAATAGTGCATTGCTTCATTAAAAACAATGCATTTTCCTTTGCAACAGAACCACTGGCCGGACTGGGTATGTCAAATACCATTCGTGTAGACGGATAGATCGCGATGTGTTAATATGATGATAATGTTATATTATTCAATTTCTCTCAATGCACATGAAAAGAGGCAAAAGCATCCTTCCTCACCTACACCTTATTATAGAGTACCCCACTCCCACCCCCAACCCGCGTTGCAGGTCTCCGGTCAAGTGGAAACTATAATTAAATTCAATATCGGAACGGAATTCATTAAAAACACCGGTTGGGAAGTTCGCGCGCGGGTCTTAATTCAGTTCCCGGCGGCGGTGCCCCACTCCCACCCCCGGGAAACTACAACCTGAACTCTTAAAATTTTCTGCCACTTCCGACACTTTGAAATTTCTTCTGCGACTTTTAATGTCAAAGTGGACTTCATGGGATATTTTCGTATTTCGTTACAGGAACTTTAGATTTAGAAAGAGAGAGAGAGAGAGACGGAGAGAGGTGCGGCTACTTATGCACGTATGTTATGATTCAGCTGATAGGTTAGCTAAAAGCTAAACCACTACACGTATCTACTAGAGATAACAACATATGGTATAATATATAGAAAATACTTAAATAAAATTAGTGTTGCGGCGAGACATGAACACACACTGCTTCCGTGATTTACTTCTACTTCCGACTGTTACTAAACAAGTGTTTACGAAATAATTCGAAGTCTTCAAGCACAAACTTGCCATTGAAATTAAAAGCAGCTCGAGCTCCGTTACAATAGCGGCAGGCCGGGCCACCCCTGAGCTGAACCAGTCAGGGCCGGAGCCACCCGGAGCCACTCGGAGCCGCGCTGCCATTGTTCCCTGACGAGATCGTTCATTACACAATGTCGTGGAGCCTTTACCGGGCCGCTCACTTCCGTGTTTTCAATGAGCAAAAATTAAACCGACTCCAACCAATTTGTTAGAACGATTGCTGTACAACCTCAAGTTGCTGAATGAGGGGGAAATACTTTATGACAGAGAGAGAGAGAGAGAGAGAGAGAGAGTTTTCTACTCGCCGCATTATTTCATTGTGTCTAAGGTTTCTCTTTTCGTCGTAAAACAAGTTGTAATGTTTACATAAAACATGGGAAACCATGGAAACCTTCCGCGGGTTTGTGTTCAACCTTTTTGTTATATGTATTCGTCGTTGCTTAGTGCTAAAAAGAATAAATTATCTAGACCTACATACACTTAGGTCACAAATTCTTCTCGACGAATTAAAGCTGTCTACATTACAAATTCTATCACGCCTTGTTGCGTGCGAGACATTTTCTCAATTTATTCTACTCACGAGAGTTCTTGTAGTATTCTTAAAATTCACAACCTCCACCATACTCCTGGATTGTTGGTTCTTCGTCAGCTGAAAAATGTATATTATTTTAGAATATCGTACTTGATGATATTAAAACAAGTCTCAAAAAAACTTAAGAAATTAAACAACTGTATGAACTTTATGAAGCTGCACAGAATCAGGTTGATTAGTTGATTTTGAGAGCAATTAAAATTAAAGACAGGTTAGAATGTGCGAGTTTAAAGTTAAATCTCACCGGCTATAATGCAACACTGTGCACCAACGTTACAAGGGAACCTCTCGCCAGCAGTGGTACAGCAACACATCACTCCGAGATACGTCTCATCGGAACTGTCTAAGCAGTAACTATTCCTTCGAAGTATCAAGTTTATATGTTTGTAACAATGTATCTAAGTGGTAGAAGTAGTCCTTCTAAGGATAATTTGAGTCGTCGAAACAGTTTCCTCACCTTGAGAAGTCGCACACACAGGTTCAGCTCTCGATTCTACATCAGAACGGAAAGGAGCGGAACGGCTTGCCGGCGTTGGTGTTCCTGCACAAGTGCACACTAGGGCGCCGGTAACTTAAAGAATATAGTGAATAGATAGACTGTGACTAGGTTACCGCGTCTTACCACCGCGGATCATATCTTCACTTAAAATCAGGTGCGATTATAGTCAAGCACTAACCTTGTCGATTTTAATAAAAAAATTGTATTCACTTCGATGAAGACGTACACGATGTCGACGAGGTGCACCAGGAGCCCCCCGGGAGTCCCCAGGCGCCGCCGGGAGCGCGGCGTGTGCAGAAAGCGATAGTGTAAGGAAGTTTAGTAATAAATTTAATACTGTCGCGAGAGACATACGAAATGAAAGTTTTGTTTGCACCGAATGCGGCTGCTGGAGCTGCAGGAGGAGCAAGGACCAGGGCGGCGGCGGTACGGTACTGTCACGTCGTACTTTTTTAATTAGTTCGGTTCCAATTCTCGGCGCTCCGATGATTTATGTATGGCTGTTTCATTGCGCAGTGTCAACTTTATTAACATCCGCCAGCTCTGGGCGAGTACTTGAGTGTTCCCATGTGCACATCCTTTGTGAGAACTTTTTGTTCGAGCAAAGTTTATAATAGTTTAATTTTGTCCTGAAGGTTGAGCTTCTCCAACGGTACTTCTCAATAACACAGTAAAACCTATTTCTATTTAAACAACACTTTAATACAGTTTTTTATTTGTTATACAATCTCTTTGCATACTATGTTGGTGTTAAGTTATGCAATGATTAAATATTAAAGAAATTGATAACAGAGATTTATTTTACAATTATAGATATCGCATTATAGTTAACACCAAACGGTAATACCATGTGTACGGCGGCAGCGAACGTTAAACTTGTAACATATCTATTTGCATCGTTGGTTAATACGTTAAAACTAAAAGATGTTTAAAAATCATGAAGAAACCAGCTACAGCTTGGTAACGATGTACTCGTTTTTGTTACAAGTAGTCTAGAGCAGCACTATGTCAGCGGCAGATGTCTAGACTGGGAGATGACTACAAATACATTTAGTTTGAAGCGAGGCGTGTGAAATTAGTTAAAATTGAGTTTGCGCGGCCCTTTGACGTTTTATAAGTGTACTACAATTGTTCCCCGAGGTACGTACACTGCAGACGCACCAGCGCACCAACGCACCAGCGCACCAGCGCACCAACGCACCAGCGCACCAACGACGTTGTGATAAACGGTTTCGCTAATAGCGAAGTTTAGTTTAACGTTATTTGTTACAAAGGGCGCGCTCTGCGCTAAGTGATTATTTAGATCGTAAAGATTTAAAGTAATTGCTTTTTGAGTTTCTAAGTTTATCATTTTACGTCTGCTTACTTTGTTTGTTATTAAGAGCCGGGTTACACTTCAAAGATTCCTCTCCGTCCTTCGTTATTTCGGCTTAAGAGCTGTTCACCAGAATACTTTAAATAATTAGTAATTCACAGTTTAAATTGAAAGGTATAAATAACGGAGAGCTGCGCAGCCGCAGCCGCAGCCGCAGCCGTCGTTAATCAAATGTTCAATCAGCTAAAACGACGATATTCGTTGTCGCTAATTTGTTTCAAACGACAGCAACAACAACAACAAAAACATACGAACAATGTTTGTAATATCTAAAGATCCTTTAATGAATAGGAAGTCTTGAATCCTATGCGACATGTATTAATTAATTTGTTTACATCTGTAGGAACAAACCTTAACATTCCTCTTAACCTTAACAGGCCTCAGCATCAGTCGCGTGCGCGTCTAACGTAGATTAATCATTCAAATAGAAGAATCGTTGGGCAGTACTAAAGTTTTATAATTATTGTACCGAATTACACTTACTTGTTTCATGAAAAAAAATACAACAAAATTTTTGCAGGACATCCTTCCACTTCAATCGCCGCCAACAGATTGTGGGGAACAGGGCGATCATAGTAACAGGCAGTATTTCCCCCACCATTTCATTTTCCCCTCCTAAAACTAAGCTCGCATTCTGACTGGACGACTGATTGCGCCGATCCCGACAGTAACAAGTAAACAAGTCAAAAAGTGACTTATTTTATAAATTTTTGTATCATCATCATCATCATCATCAGCCGATAGACGTCCACTGCTGGACATAGGCACTCCTCGAAGATCTCCACGTTTTTGTATGCATTAAATAAATAAAATTCTAAATCTAGGCATCGACAACACAACGTAGTCTGTCTGTCTTTAACATTTTTTTATCTTTCGTAGTGAAGAGATGAGCAAAGTGTTCACCTGATAGTACGTGATAACAAGTATGTTCCTAGCTACAGCGCTGCAGAATGGAAATATATAGCAAAGTCAAGGTAAACAGAAAACACATTTTTTTTTATAAACAATACGAACGACAATTATCTGGTAATAAGCGATCCGCCCGCCGGTAACGGTAACAGTGCGACGCCTCTTAGAATATTTACAGCAGGGTATTGCGCTGGTAACAGTTTTGAAATTTCGTTTCTTCGGTATATTCGTTAACTACAGCGTCCTTTAATCCGGAACACAGTTCGTACAACACTGTTTGTCTGTGGCGCGTCAATGGGCGCTGCGGCGGTCCCCCTACATGCGGCAGTCCCCCCTACATACGGCGAGCCTTCAGCAACAAAAGCTTACAACGTTTGTGGTGAAAAAGTCCCGTTCGCCTTGTCGGGTGCAACACCCCCGCGGCTCTCGGTGGGGTAAGTTAGTAATTTTGTTAAGTGCGTTAATAGCTGACCTCTAAATGACACAAGCAACATCTGCATCAAATTTTGAGTTGTGTCTAAATAGCTTCGGAGATCTCGGGATCAGCCAATGAATCTCTGGATACTTGTTTTGTGTACAGATTGAAAAGTAAAGTTGTACCCCCCCAGGGTGACATTGACACAAGTCTGCTATCGCCCGTACAGTGTGTACACTTCCGATGATCAGTTGTCGCCGCAAACGATTCATTTCCGACTGTAATTTCAGTTTTTCCTCGTCAATATATTATTTTAACTGTCGAATGGGATTTCTCCTCGCGAGATGATCGCCGCGCCGTAATTACAGTTAACATCACACGTTAACTGAAACTAAAATAAAAAATGAATCCGGCATTAGAGTGCAGCGGTGGGCGCGGTGGGCGCGGTGTGCGCGGTGGGCGCGGCGGTGGGCGCGGAGTTCCGCAGCTTTAATGAACTGCCGCGCGACTTGCCGAGCTTTAAATTAGTTAAATTTGTGCAAGAGCTTAAAGCACTGTTTCTTTATATATTTTATTTCCGAGTGGAGGCGCGCAGCCCTTTGGCGTGCGTTTAATGCGACGATAGAGTTTCTAGTGCACTACATGTACAAATAACATCGCGTTTGTTCCTGCAGCGGGGTTTTTTTAAAGAAAAAGTAGTAAAGTGTAAGTACGGAGCGGCGGTCGCTACTCGCGCCGCTGGCTTCAGCTCGGTGCGGCTCGAGCTGGTGCAGGCAGGTAGCGCACCGCCCGCGTCTGACGACAACGGCGTTGTTTCCGGTGCTATGTTGATTCTGAGATATCAATTTATTCTGCTCCTAAATTAGATAGATTTTTAACCGCCGAATTAAAAGATACACAGCTTCCAAAGCGAACAAGAAAATAGGATCATACGTTACGTTTAAAAGATACTTTATGGAATTTTGAAGCAATAAATAAATAAAAATAAAAAGTAATACATACTCATAGACAGTATAAAAGTTAACAGGTCTCTTGAGGTCGTTGTTACTTTACATTTACTAAAAATATTCCATATTTTTAACTGTTACGGTAAAGAATCTAAAATAGAATTTTGATATCAAAGATAAGGAGGACATTGAGAACCGGAAGCGATAAATTATTTAGTTCTATATATGAAATTAACAATTTCACTCGTCCTTTATGAATACTATACTATACTTTACGTATATAAAATAAATTATAAAAGGAAGTGAACAAGACACGCAAATTTATCAATACAACCCACATGTGGGCGTAATAGTGGTAAGGCTACACGGTCAGGAGGTTCGAGTGATGGTGACTGATAACGTTTTACACAACATCACAATAAAGTTACAATAACAGTATAATCAATAGTTTTCAAACGGGAGCACAGTAAGCTTTGCGCACTGTACTACTCCTCCACAGCCACAAACGTCTCCAACAGAATCGTGCAACTTTCTTGTTGCTTGCTTGGAAGATAGTCATTGGCAATTTATTGATGTCGTCCACTTATCACCAGCGCGCTGCTGACGCGCACGCGCACGTCGCTGCAGCGTGGACCGCGATCTCACCACTCCCAGCACTCTCTCGGGTTACTTTGCATGCATCCTTCACGCTGTACTTTGCATTTGTCACAGTGAAACTTAAATAAGATGTTTCACCAATCAGTTATACTTTTTAATAGATGAACCGAATAAAACTCTTGACCTAATAACAAGAATAAAGATTCTTCCTGAGGGTTGAGCAGCGAATCGTATAATTTATTGCTGACTGCTTCTACAAACTTGAGAGAGACTTGTCTTCGCCTGCTTTCATGAAAACGAACGTACGATTACTTTCTTTTGGAGTAAATGGAAAAGTAAATTTGTTTACAATACTATTTGAATGTGTTTGTGTTTGAGCGTTTACACGATTGCGCGCGGTTTGACGAGGCTCTATGGTTATTTTGTATCCGTTGGACAATGTGGAGGGTGGTGCGGCGGCCGGTCGCCAGTAATTATGTAAGGGAGAGGCAGCCCTGGGCACCGGGAGCGGGTCCTCAAGGCGGGCGCGCCGCCCTGGAGCTCGTGCGAGCGAACGGAACGAATGAAGAATGTCCCGCCCGCCATTTTAATTCAAATGCAAATGCGTTGAATTTGAATTCGAATGAGTACAAAATGTTTCAGGAATTATTATTGTCAGTGGGCGCGGGCGTCTGCCGCTGAAAACTGAATTTTAAATTTGGAGCGCGGCGCTTCGCAACATGGCGTCCAATTCCGGAAATTGCCGCTTGTACGCTGCGAGATAGCGTTTATTGTGGTGTCGCAACCTTGCGCGGTCGCGTCTCGCTTCCTGTGCAACGGATGTGACAGCTCATACGTAACACCTTCACGAATGGAGTGTCCCTGTCTGGCAAGTTTTTCATCCCGAGTGCGGAGGCGGGGACGGCACCCTCCTCTCCCCCACCGGACGTCTTCATCCTAAAAGTCGACTGATTCGAAATAACGACACGAAAATCTGTGGGAACTTTAAGGTGGAGGCAAACTCGTTAATTGCAGCAGCTTGCTGGCGTCTCGTTCGGTGGAGGACATCGGTGGCCGGAAATGATCTGAAATTATTGATTTGCATTTAAAACAAAACTACTAAACTTTATTAAACTATTAAATACACACGGCCGATACATACTTTAATGTACGTCAAAAGAAAACTTGTAGCTAAAAAAATAACAAATATTTTACGGATAATAAAGTGAAGGCTTCAGTCAAAGAATGAACGCGACGTTAGCTGGTGATGCTGCGGATGGCCGCAAGAACTTTCTAAAATAACAAGCAAGCAATTTTAATACATTCTTTCTGTTTACTGAACGAGGTTTATTCATACTAGAAAACGTGTTTATTTATTTATATATGTTCGCGAGTTCAGCCTGCTTAACAAGTTCGTGCGTTCAGCTAAAGTTATCAACTTGGAATGGCAACACATCTATACATTTATAAATTTATACACGTGTCCGGGAAAAGTGTTAAGGACTATTAATAATAGTAAAAATAACAGTTTACTTATTACTGTTAACGGGCCGTGGATTTAGTATTAGATGAGAGTAAGAGCCAACACGACTACCAAACGCTCAACATCATCGGAGAATACAGAAATATCTCTGGGGTACTTATTACTTAATATTCAGGTATTAACATAACTTTTACATAAATTTAAGTGTTTTTTCTGGGTAGTATCGGGTATGTTAGATTTTTTCGAGACCTATACTGCTATGCGTTGTGACTTACTGCCGGAGGACGAAGCAGTGCATCGACTGGGTCATCGTGCAACAACTTTCCCTGAAGGAAGTCGTGTTTACCTCACAGCGTGAATAGGACGCGTGCTAAGATTCTATAGTGTAAAAACAGTTCTACCCACTTTTTTTTTGTTTCGTTTCGTGCGTGTCGATAATGGACTTAAGTTACAATGAACGAAGACATATTAGAGGATGACACAAATATCGACATTATCGATCTACCCAACGTACATAATGTGATAAATGAGAAGTAGGTTGATGAAGATTTAAACTATTTTGAAGAAGTGAAATCACTCAAAAGGAGGAGGGTGATTAGCCCGAATGAAACTAAAGAAATTAGAGAAGTAAAAATAACAAGTAGTGAGATTTTACCGAAGCAGTTTGCATTGGCGAAGTTAATTTAAAACTAATAACATAACTAATATTACAAAAGTAAAATACGTAAATCCTTATAAAGTTTTGGTTCATTTTGAATCGGAATATAGTGCAGAGAAATTAATAAGATTTTTCAAGAAAATGGTTGGCGTTGTCAAAAACGAGTGGAGGTGGGCTTATCTTATGGGGTTATTAAAAATATAGAATTAGAATTAAATGAAGAGCAAATTTCCGAATCGATAAAAAGTTCTATTGAAATATCAAGCATAAAGCGTCTACAGAGGAGAGGCGGAGATGGTAGTGGATGGATTGATTCTGAGACAATACGCTTAGGCTTTAAGGGTTCTGTCCTTCCTGGGTACATTTATATATATGATATGAGAGTCAGGGTGGAGCCATACATATTTCCAGTTACTCAGTGTTCTCGCTGCTGGAAATTCGGACATACGGCCAAAAGATGTCCCTTAAAGAAAACAATATGTCCTAAATGTAGAAAAGATCATGATAATTGTGAGACTACAACGTTTACGTGCAGTAATTGCCGAGGAAGTCACATGTCGTTGTCCAAATTATGTCCCAAATATTTAAAAGAAAAGAGAATTAGGAAAATTATGTCTGAATTTAATTGTTCCTATAAAAAAGCAGTAATGATTTACGTACCTCCCAGTGCTCCAGAACCCTCTAAATACAGAATCCAAGTCAAATTTCAAAATAATAATATTACACCTAAAACAAATGATTTCAACTTGATGATTATTAACTTTTTCATGACGGACAATTTGGCTTTAGACCTGGCCTTTTGAATGAAAGTGCCATTTTGGGCCTCAAGCATGCTGTTTAGTACTACACTAAGCGAAGTAATACTATACACCCATGTTTCTTGGACCTCTCTAAAACCTTCGGCTTAGTCTCTTATAATGTTCTATGGCAGAAGATGAGGGATACAAACATCCCAGTTGAATTGACTAGTATATTTCAATACTGACAGAGTAAGAGTGTACGCTGGTGTAGTGCGCTGTCGGACTGGTACGTGTCGGAGTGCGGGGTTCGGCAGGGCGGGCTGTCGTCGCTGAAGCTCTTCAATCTGTGCGCAGATGGGCTCATCGGCAAGCTCAGCAGTACACATGTAGGATGCCGCGTGGATGATGTGTGTAAACAACATGAGCTACGCGGATGACATGGTGCTGCTAAGCTTTACGGCGAGGGCACTCCGAAGGCTCCTAGAAATATGTGAATTGTACTAAAGTGTATATTTGATATTTAAGACCGCCGGCAAAAGACTTGAAAAAATACTCAAGAACCAAGAACGTACCAGGAATTAGCTTTAACGGTACACCCTTGTAAAGGTTATATAATTTTAAATACCTAGGAGGCTACCTTGCCGATGACCTTAAAGGTAATTTAGACATTGAACGAGAACGCGGCGCGCTGGCCGTGAGGACATGCTGGCCCGCAGGTTTGCTCGTTGCCCGGATGAAGTAAAGGTTACATTGTTCACTGCGTACTCTCCGAGCTTTTATACGAGCAGCGCGGCTTTGACACTGCTCAGAAATCGCTTAGTGCTCCGCGAATTCATTATAATAACGTGTTGAGGACGCCGTCAGGGCTGCCCCGCTTCTGTAGCGCAAACGTTCGTAGCGACGCGCGATGACGGACTCCATGCCATCTTGCGCAAAAGAGCAGCCTCAATGATGCGCAGGCTGTGGGACAGCTCCAACAGTATTTCGCAGGTATTTGCGAGTAAGCCGAACTCGCAAACACACAAGCATGTGAATAGTTTGACGGTTGGGCATTTATAAGTTTACTTGCGGATGAGTTAGCGATGCTTATCGTCTAAACACTTGCTTGCTTAGTGCTTTATATCAGTTAGATTCTTGATGATGTCAGCGCTGCAAGCCGTTCGACTGTTACAGCTTAACTGACACTGGGCACGTGGAACTGGATCCACGGCCTGTTTTTACATCAGTGATGCAGTGGGTGATGTGTCGTGAATGCCCAAACGACGATTGGTTTAGTACTACAACTAATTGTTGGATCTATATTATCTGAATAAAGAATTATTTTATTATTATTATAACGGTTGCAGAGTAACTTTTCTATTATGTAAATAATTATTGTTGGTAGCGTCCGTCGCCGCAGACCGTCTAGGTGGGTACCACCGCAGCGCCTGTTGCCGCCGACAGACAGTACTGTGCGGACATTGGCCGCTGGTCCATCTCAAGTTTATGCAGTGTTGTGTTCACAAGGTCAGCTTAAGTAATGTCCGTCGCTGGCGGGGCGCGCACAACAACCACCGCGCACAACAATTACTTGGAAAACTGCTCGTCCATTTGTTCAGGTTAATGTTACAGGAGCGTACTGATTACTCGGCCGGCGATACCACCGCGGGCCTACTGCCAGCCGCTTGGAGAAGTTCCGGAGCGTCGGTAAAATGCGAGCTCATTAAAACAATCGACAACTGATTGCGGCGCGGGGAGTAATTACTACGGTAATTAATGAGACACACGATGCTGCCTCAATGTATTATGTAAATTAATCATGAGGGAAGGGTGACGTAGGATGGAGGATTGCTGGGGAGGGGGCGGTGCGAGAGTAAAATGTATTAATAATTATTTGTAAACGGATAGTAGCTGTTTTTCATTACTACTCCCACGGTAGTCAAAATGATAAGCAGAAAGTTTGCCCGCCAGCAAAGTATGTATACGCATGCTCTGCACGACAATGCGCGATAACGGATAGGATCTTTATACAGCATCAGATTGCCCCGTGAGTCGTCATATGTTACATCTACTCAACACATCTCTATCTGTCTCTCCGACTGATCTACGATACTATTAATTACCATACTTAGAAGACTTGTTCAAACATTCGTAATAGTTTCTGATGAGTTAGACCTATAGGCCTATGGCCAGGCTTATGTCGGAGCTGCTGTCCCACCACTCTGCCCCGCAGTTGGCACGCGTCCTGCCCGCACCGGCACACCGTACCAGCGGCAGCACAACGCCAGCACAGCGGCCGCGCTATCAGCTGGCATCACTCCAGTCAAGTTTCCCCGTGCCACCCCGCGTACGATGTACGGCGCCATTTGTTCACGCCGAATGCCTTTTTATACGTACACCGATATTTAACTTTATATTTATTTATTTCTTTATCTGGCGCACAGCAGCAGCAGCTGTAGCAGCTCGGAACAAACGGGAACACTGTGCACTGAGACTCTAGTTGTAGATGTTTCGCGCATCACAACAGAATGTTCCGCATCGACATTCATAATACGAACAGCTAAGAATTGGAGTTCAGGCATCGGAGGTTCCATCTACATGTGTGAAGTCATTAATAACAGAGTGAACAGGTTACTTCTAGAATGGCTCGTTTCACCATCTAGAATACGAATCCACTTACCATCAAGTTTGGTCATAGTTAAGTCTGTTTTTTTATAGTACGAAACGACGAGACGAGTAAGACGTTCACCCGATGGCAAGTGATACGCCCGCCCATAACAACAACGCGGCGCTGGTTAGGATGGTCTACACTGCAGCATATCGCGCTTGTCTCCTTGAGACAACATGTTCAGTCTCGTTACCCCAGTAATTTCACTAGCTATAGCGTACTTCAAACTGAAACACATTAATGTCTGCGCAGTGCTGTCTGTCGGCCGCAACACGCGCTGCGCTGGTGGTATCCAGCTAGACGGTCTGCAGCAACAGAGACCTGCCAGCAGCGTCATTCACATGCCGATATATTGGCGAGCAGTGTTACGTAAAGCTACACTTGAATAAAACTTTATATTACCTTGAGCTGGTGCGCGATCTCTTCGAGCAGTGAATAAATATATTCGAGCACTCTCACCGCCGCGAGGGCCTGCGAAAGTGACCCTCCAAACTTCCTACAATATTAATTCCTCTTCTCTTTTGACATACGATGTGCTCGAGAGTAAGTTTATGAAGGGGGGAAATATATCTCAAGTGAAAAAACTCTCGTGTTACCCGGAACCGGAGTTGGAGCAGCGAGTGGGAGGCTGATGACGGATGCTCGCTTCAGTTTATCCGGCCGTCGAATGCGTAACATTGCGCTCCCGCTTGAAAGCCGCTGTAGTAAATGTACACTTCTTTTGCACCGGAAATTAACAAACTGTTACATATCGGTAACCAGATCCTTAACAGCTTAACCTAAACCAATTCAGTGAAAGTACTGCGCTTCACCAAACTAATATTTAACTTAACTTATTAACATAGATACCCTTTCCCATGTTACATTGCTGGGAGTGGGGATTTCCTTCTACAAGTAAAGCGTCACGCAGACCAACTATGCAAGCTTTGCAAGTAGTTTTATGTCCTTGAAATGAAACTACTTGCAAAGCTTCGGTTTTCACACAACGTTTTTCTACACCGGAAGCTAACGACGACATGCTGAAATAGTCATGACGGGATTTTAATTGACTGGTGATATGTCTCTGTTCCGGAAAATGTCTATGTAGTTATCACCGCAGCGCCTATAGCAGCCGACAAACAGTACTCTGCAGACATTACTGCGATCCGGTTTGAAGGATGTTGCAGCTAGTGTTATTACTAGGTGTTCCGATTTGAAGAGTGTTGCAGCTAGTGTAATTACTAGATGTTCCGATTTGAAGAGTGTTGCAGCTAGTGTAATTACTGGGTGTTCCGATTTGAAGAGTGTTGCAGCTAGTGTAATTACTGGGTGTTTCGATTTGAAGAGTGTTGCAGCTAGTGTAATTACTGGGTGTTCCGATTTGAAGAGTGTTGCAGCTAGTGTAATTACTGGATGTTCCGATTTGAAGAGTGTTGCAGCTAGTGTAACTACTGGGTGTTCCGATTTGAAGGGTGTTGTAGCTAGTGTAACATATTATGTCTCAAGGTTGCGTTGTGCAGTGTGTATCATTCTAAGCAGCGCGAGGTAGTTACGGGTAGGCGTGTCACTCACTATCAGGTGAACGTAACGCTTGTCTCGTCGCTTAGTTGGTGGAATAAAAGAAATAGAGATTTTGTGTAGGTGCAGGTGCAGAGAGAGGGAGGGCGCGGTAGGTGCAGCCGCTGCAGGTAGCGCAGCGCTGGGAAACTTTTCATTTTACTTGGTAAGCAGGCGGCCGGCGGTCGGCGCGCCGGAAGCGGTTCCGCGCCCGCCGCCCGCTGGGGAAGTTCGCCGTGTTGTTTTTTAATTAGCTGAGTTCACAGTTGTTGGAGCGACTGTTCCCGGTTTCACTTCGCGCTTTAAGTTGTGACTGATTGGAGCTACGCCGCGAGCGCGAGCTCCTCTTCTTGTGAACACTGTTTACAACGAACGGGTGATTCAAGTTTCATCACTAGAACAACATCACCAGCTACAGCGTCCACCGGATCTGCGCAAGCGTGTGACATTGCTGCAGTAATATTAATACTATAATATTTGTATCTATCATTGCGATAAGGACGGTGGGAGGTTGGGTAAGTTGGTGGAGCGGAAGCTTGATGTTGAATACCTCGTTACACTTGGACAGCAGTAGTCGGAGCCAGTCAATCAGAGAATTGTAAACATCGCGAACTCATGCCAATTGAGCGGATTTCTTTTCGCTCGTCCGATGAATGGAGAGATCTCCTCCGTCGGCGGAATTACGGGACCCTGCCGGTGTAAGTGTGAACCATCGGAGGGGATGAATGGGGGTGCGCCGCACCGCTTTTTTCATTCAGATGCAAATTCCCGACATTTGGCATTCATTCGTACACAAGCTGTTACCGTAATTATTATTGTCAACAAGCCGAGTCCCGTGGCGCTTACGAAATTACTTCACTTCAGGTATTTAACTCTTGTTTAATTTTTTCAGGTACGTACCGGATACATTCTCATCGTGAAGTTGTTGCTTAGCAGTGCGCAGTGTTTTGGTAAGTTAATGAGTAATTTCATAAAATGCACTTATTGGAGCTTTAGCTATGTTTTGGTGAGTTGGTGAGCTATTATTATGATAGAGTATTTTATATAATTAAATGCCTCTCTGGTACAGAAGATCAGATATAAACTCGTCGGTTAGTTATTTAAATTCAAATCGAATCGTACCAGCTGTGCAATCAATCAAAACAACTGATTGATTTATCTAGAAAGTTTGTTTAGAAACAGTTTTTTTTATTATTGAATAAAAAGGGTGCACAACAATAAACATGAGATAAGCAGCGCTTTTAATATACTCACTGCCGGGACTCTGAAGGTTCTTTCACAAGGTGTCCTTTTCATGAGAATATAAATGTAAAACACTTCTGTTACTAATAAAAATATCTAAGGTGGAATATTTGAAGGTATGGTTCCCGCCGGCCGTCTACACGTTCATTTGAATGGACGTCATCAAGCATCCCGTTCGCTTAATCACTCCGCCTACTTGCTATGAAATATTTAACTCGCACGTACGGGCCGACGACCCAATTTCGCTTCTTTTCACAACAATCTATTAATTCGGAACACTGTAAAGTGTACTTAAAGCGTATGTATATAAAATTTAATTTCCGGCGGTGCGGGTGGTGCGGGTGGTGCGGGTGGGGGGCGAGCGGCGCGGGCGGCGCGTTGCAAAATATTCATGACAATCTACCCCCGGCTGTACGGTGTAATGTGAAACAAATCAAAGCGAAGTGCAGTTCGCGGCAGTATCGCGGCATTATCGCGGCAGTATCGCGGCAGTATCGCTCGTAAAGTGGCAGTTCAAGTGATCTACGGCCGCTGTAATAAGTGGACTTTAATGTCGATACAGAGACAATACTCGGTATATTCGGTTGGTTTTGAGCAGCGTGCGTTCGCGTAACGGCGTACGAGATCTCTTTTCTATACATGACGCAATTTGTTTTCGTCTGTATGTAATTTGATAACTATTAACTGGTTGAACCGAAAATTTTAATTTAAAAATGTTTTTAGAAAAAGCCTTCCAGTCGATTAAAGAATATTAGCATTCGAGCATTCCCTGATCTCTAAAAGTTTGTCTGTGGGACAGAGTAGGAGCAGATGCTGCTACTGGCTAATTCATATGCTATCGACGAACAACAATATAATATTTTTTTATCAATCTTATCTTTTCTTCAAATATAAAAAAAATTGGTAATGTGATGAATAAAGTTGCATAAGTATACTTAATATTAAACTTAATTTAAAAAAAATTACAAATTCTGCCACTTTCACTAAGCACTTGCAAAGTACGCGCCCCACCGCGAAGGTCTTACGCGAACTTTGTAAGCAGTGCTTAAGTAGGAAAATATGCATACAAAGTAGTTCAGACTTTGCTCCGAATACTTAACAGTTATTGTCGCTTGAAGCTTCGCTGAATTTCGATCAGATTTTGTAACTTGTAAATAAGTGTCAAGTAGACTTAATTTTTATTGCTTACATTATTAGACTTCGTTGTATGAATATTCCGCCTTTGCTAATTAAAATGCATCAAGGAGTTTTAACGAAATACAAAATTAAACGTGATGATGGTAAACGGAGCTCTTTAAAAACATGAAATTGGACAAGATATTTTTATCACTTAAGTTATTCACTAGTTGTGGGCCAAACGTTTAACGCCGATGGCCTCATTGTTTAAGTTTTATTTTTAAATTGAACCAGCACAAGTGAAAGTTTTCGTTCGGCATTGCATATTTACGAGTAAAGCTGCTGGACTATTTTAATCCGTAAACAGTGCTTTGAATTCGGTCCGTGGTGCGCGTGCGCATGCGCGGGGCCGCTGCGTCCGCCGCGCTCGTTTCATCCGGCTATTAATATCAACCGCCTAAATATAATTCCAATGAATTTAGAGCAGTTGTGTAGAGCAGCAGCTGTCGTAACTTCTCGCTGCAGCGGCTCCAGGCGCAGCTTTGTTTGCGTTATCGGCTGGCGCCGCTCCAGCGGTATTTCTTCAACTTCACCTTGCTTTACACCGTTGATTTAATTAGCGACAATAAGAGTACTCATATTTCTCTGATTACATGGCAGTCGAAGCGAGTCTCAGCATCTCTTAGGTGAAGCCGCTGTTCAACTTCGGATTGCAATAAATCGTTGAAGACAATCACATAAAATGTCAATATCACGCAGATTTAAAGGATCAGCAATCGGATGGCAATGGGATTATATCGGTGGAAACTATCTCGGAAGTTACGAGTACATCACTGTCAGTATTACCTGGTAACTAAATGTACTGCTTTAATACTTTATTGCTCGTTGTTGGTCATGTTTACTACAGGACATTAGAACATTTAAAATAACTATATCCTTTAAGGTCGGCAAGGCTGCTGCGATGCCATGACCTTATTATCACACGTGCCACTGCACGTTTTTGACTTTTCCAATAGCAACTTGGTGACTGTTATATTTGTGGGTAATTGACTTGATAAATATTCACATAATGTCATTCCAGAAAACGTTACCCAGCTGGTAACAGCACATACTACCTACTCATGTGTTTTATCATACATTCCGTCTCTTTCTCGCTGGGGTCGTTCCCTTAAGTCCGAGTATCGTGGTGAGCGCTAGGGTTGCTGTCTGTTCTGGACGATCTCCTTCTACCGACTTCTGTCCAGCGTTTCTCTTACGGCTGTGACGGTGCGATGGCGCCGGGCGTTAGCGGGATCGCCAGACGTACTACTTACTGCTCTTAGACCCTTCGTACTGACACTCTTGGGAAAAATAGAAGTCGTGGTTTCCCGTTGCTTTCTAAACATATATTCAGTAGATAACAATAATATCAGCAGGTTTCTTCATCAGTAAAATTTTAGACAATTATGATATAGAACACGGGTACACGCGTTTAGTATTACTCGCTTTAATAATATCACGAGCTGCACGAGCGCAGCAGCTCCAGCGCGATTGTATTAACGAGCCGCGAGCTGCAGCGCGCCGCGAGCGGCCGGCGGTTTATTGCATCAGCTCTCAAGGCACGAGCGGCGAGCGGTGAGCGGTTGCAGCGCCACAGCCCAGATTAAGTTTGCGCCGGAAACGCCGGCGGAGCTCTACTTTCCCACTTATCAACGTTACCAGCAGTAAATTATTACTGACGCGCGCGAGCCAGCTCCGCGAGCAGCACCAACACTATCCTATTCATATTTAAGCAAGCATTGGCTGAATTAGTCTGGTTGTAGCAATCGGATAGATCCTTAACCTCTGCTTCATGGATGTTAAGTAACATTTATGTCATAGGAGCTAGGAGCGCAGCGATGCTGTTACAGCGGCAGGTTCGCAATATAGAGTAGTTAACCTGGCGGATTGAAAGAAATCCTATCAGCATCCTTACTCCGTTGCATATCGTTTCGGATTTGAAACGGAAACCTTTGTGTTCGAAGACTAGTTGTTAGCCGTTGTGTCACGGTATAATTTGAAGTTATATTTACGAGTTAACTTTATGTGAAGCCTTAAAGCAAAATCTGATTGTCTTCTAGCGCAGTAGGGTGCTGCGGACAGCCCCACCAGCCCCACCAGCCTTACCGGCCCGATATTTCTACAGTAAAGTGTATAATTCACCAGCTAGTATAAGTCCACTCTGTTTCGTATCTTTGTTAGATATTGTGACGAAATGTAAAAACCGACGTTTTCCAACGTATAACTAGAGAGCTAGTTTACAAAGCGAAGAGATCTATCTCGCGTTATTTCAGATAACCTAGCGAAAAATTGGCCTGATTCTTTTAGCGAATTCACAATGATAAAATCTAGGACGCCGGCGGCCGAGCTGTCGACCTAAATGTTGCGCCGCGGTCATTCAATTCGGCCCAAAAGTTATTTGCTCTTTTTTGATGAATTGTTTTCATTAATCGTTACGTCAGCATTTAGCGGTGATGCTGAGTGGCTTCGGGAAGTTCCTCTCTGTAATACAGTCACTGCGAACGCGTCGCGGTCGCACCTACCGCCAGGTGATAAGACAAGTGTTTAACTATTTATGCAATGGATACGGCGCTAAAATTTGTGAATATTTTGTTTTAAATTACTTAATTACAACCACACAATACAACGACAAAACAAATATACAATGAGTGAACCTCATCTATCGGCTCTGACAGCAGTTCAGTTGCACCATTATTACATTAGCTACGGTGCTAGTTAAGCCTAACTCTTTCTGATGTATTGGTAATTTAGTCTGTCCAGGAAAAACACCAAAATGTTACAAATTTGAAAGCTTCACTCACTTTGTTAATTAAAATTCATCAAAAGTTGTACAGCATTTATAATATTTGCATGAAAAAACACTGCACATGCTACATAGTTAATAGTGATGGCGTCTAGTCAGCACCACCACCTAACCACCACTATGAGGTTCAGCCCTTCAAAATGGAACCAAGTAACCACACATTGCTACAAATTGACCTCCAGTATGAAGTAATTAACTGCACCTTAAATAGTATACGAGTATATGTTAACCAAAAACAAACTCTCTGTAAATGATTTAAAAGTTACTGAGCTTTAGTAAACTTTACCGTTTATATACAAACAACCAGTTCGTTTTCACGTTTCATGTGCTAGATTTCAGTTAAGTAACGGCTGAACCGATTATCGTATAACCTTCACAAATATGTAGAGCATTAAATATAAACTATTGGTTTTGTTTCGTACAGGATATTACTATAAATTATAACTGCAGTCGCATTGCAAATTGGTTTTATTTGTAACAAGACTGTTGCATATCAGAGTGCAGTAATGTTTGCTTCAGTTGTAAATATTTTTTGACGGCAACATATAAAAAGGGTGTTTTCAATTAGTTACGGATATGTTTTTATTCCATTTACGAGGGCGCGTAACGTTTCACATGCTGATCAGATTTTTTCGCCGGCACCCGCTCACCCCGGGGTTACTCTCGTAAAAAACCGAATTACAAACCCCGAGAGAAGGAAAACAGGTAATGGTTTATTTTAACTCCTATTGTTACTTTGTGTTTCGTTCGGCGTCTGTTTTTCGCCAGTTAAATTATACGCGAAACAGCGTTACAGCCCCGAGCAAAACCAGACGCCCCTCCGCAGACAATGAGACACGATCATGGACCTCCTCGAGACGAGCATGCACCATGTTACTTATTCATAAGCAGACGTTCAGTTCGGATTTCGTTGTATTAAACTTGGCTCCGTCTCTAAAACATTTCTCTTCATTAAATGAGTTTCTATTTACGTAGAGTTAAAAAAAAGGATGTAAAATTTAATAACATATCGTTAGTTGAAGTGGGGGAGAGCGACGTTCAAATACACCCCTTGCGTTATTAAAGGGCGTTTTTAATTCTTGAGCCGGCATTCGCAAAGTGTGCTCCGTGTCGCTAACTCGCTTAACTTACGTACATTCTAACTTAAGTGGGCGCACTTAGGTATTGCGATTTCCCAGTCTAACTTAAATACGAGGCACAAGTAAAAAAGCACTTGTTAAGTACTCTTTCCGCAGGGTTAAGTTTTGTAATTTGTTGTAGCAGTTTGTTGCGGGAACATATTTGAACTCTGGCAGGGTTCAGATCTCGGCTGGTGACTACACATTGGTTGATTACTCTGCATTTTATACTAACTCTGATGGAACTGCACTTATTATCATTTCTTTTATCGAAATGTCAAGTTTAAATAATTTTACGTGAACAACTCCGAAAATGGAGGTAAAAGTACCCTAGTACTGTAATCGAAGTGTTGGTGATCAGGCGGTGTTGATTAAATTCTTTCACCATACAAATTCTGGAATTGAACCGGAAACTTGCGTTATAAGCAAGCGGTGTAGTTACTGCGTCCCGGAAGTCATTATAACTCTAAGGCATGGTCGAAACTCGTCACGGTCTGATATATATATACTCGTACAAGTAGGTAATTTTTGAATTTTTTCTCTTAATAACCAAGTAAGCTCTCCGCTTGTAAATCAATCCTGGCCGCTGGGTACATTCGGTTCACTCATTCAGTTTCCGGTCAAGAGCGAGCTTTAGGGTCTCGTGAGTTATTTGCGGCCGCGACTCTGCCCTTTATTGGTTTTCACTCCTGGGGCGGGCAGGCCGCGCCGGCGCCGCGTTGCCTTAAAGAAATTTTATAAATTACATCTGAAAATTGCGAAGATATTAAATTTTTTCACCGCCGCTGGCCTCTCTGCCAGAGAACCTGCTGGTAAATGCCAGCTCTACGATTGTTTCTGCTGTCGAGCAAAAATGTGCAAAATTTTTGTATTCCAGTTAGCATGGCGCTGTATTAAATAAAACTGCGACCAGCTCCGCGGTTCTGTAAATATTCTAAGAAGCATCTCATTGTTACCGGCGGGCAGATCATTTATTCTCCGTTTAATCATTTTTGTTGTTGTACAAAAGAATCTGTTATTTTCTGTTCATTATAGCTTTGTTTGCTATGCGCTTTCACTCTTGCGCTGTCTGTACAAAAGATTTGAATTGTACATAAGAAAATAAGTTATAAACTTGTTATGAACATAGTTTCGTAAAGCCTCATTATAGTCGGAAGATTCGAACCCAGGTACTATTTAACATAACAAATGCTAACTCCGACGGCGGCGCGGCGGCTTGTAACGTGCCTTGCAGCACGGAGCGAACAGCTCGTTTCTATTCTGCCAGCACAGGTAGAGTCTGGAAGGGGAAAGTCGTTTGGAACATCCCTACATGAAGTATTTGCTACTGTTATAACGTTACTGTGCTCCGGATGTCAACATACTGACCGAAGACTGTAAACAGCCGGCCCGTCGGCCTAGCAACTACATATTAAATATGTGGAATAGAAGTTTAAAGTTTGCAGGTTAATTACTCAATTTGTAATCAATGTTAAAACTATAAATATTTAATTAATTTCCCTTCATAAATAACTTTAAATCGCGACAAAGTTAGCAAAGATTCGTCAAATAACTTCAGAAAAACTGCATAGAGACGAACGTAGGTCCGTGTGCATTTCCAAAGCTCACCGGCGAGTTGCCTGCATATAAAAATGTTACCATTAATTTACTAATGGACAGTAAAATATCATTCCATACCAAAAATGTTTTTATGTTGAATTTTATATTCTGTGCTCGCAGTAAAAGGTCGGCAACATTGGTTTAGTGATTTTATGTATTATTGTATGCATTCAAGTGTACTGGAACTACTGGAAGATGTGGCATTCGGAGATGACGTAACTGGTTTGAACATCAAGTTAAAAAGAATAGCGTTGATTTCCTCAATCTGATCGCCAAGCTTCAGTTTGAAGAGGGCACCTAATGATGATGATTAATGTGTTACTAAACTACAAACTTTGGTTAAAATTTAAATACAAGAGTGCAAGTTTACTGTATTTATCACCGCGTCTACTTTATTACAAATCTAAAATCTTCAAACTGCTGAAATGATCAGCTCCTTTTCATTTTCAAAACAAAAAAGACAATGGTATTTGTTATGATTAAAGAGAATTAACGTCTTCTATCCGCAGACGACAACGCAGTGTATATTATCTAAACTAGCTCCTCACGTGTTACGTATACGTAGCGCACGTTAACGGCCGTGCGCGTGCGTGGTTATACTTTTACACGAAACGAGTGAAGTTAACCGAAAACTAAATAATCACCAACGAAGATATGGACCTCCACGTATTGCGAGGCTCCTGGGAAAACTTTGAGGAGTCGGCGAGCGAATGAAACGAGCCCGCTCATAATACACATAACTCGGGCAAAATTCATTTGATTCCGTTGTGAATACACTTTTGTGAACGAGAGCAGGCGCAGAGCATTTTTTTATTCCCGTTCCCTACTTCCGCGCGAAACCGAACTGAATGCCTCTGTTTCGAGTCAAAAGTCAAGGCTCTGAAGTACCAACAGCGTGGCGGGGGTGCGGCGGGGTGCGCCGGGGTGCGGCTGTGTTGCACGAAGGAAATACATTGTGCAATACACCGGCCAGGCAAGGAGTGTATGTGGTTCAGCCCGTCATCTTGTGGAACTCAAGTTAACCTCTCCTGCATGCGGTGCACCCTGCTGAATAACGGACGAGACTCTGACCACCCACCAACCCGCACTGGGCCAGCATTGGTGGGTTACGGCCAATTCCTCTCAATGAACTCCAACAAAAGACGGCCCTAAGTGGCCGGATCATAACGGCGGAGGGATTGATGTGGAGATGACGCCGGCACGCAGACCGCGGCCGCTCCATTGGCGGACTCGTGGCGGAGTGTTGCGATCGTGATCACACCAGATGATGTGTCAACAAGTGATATTGTCATTTAGCGCTAGTAATTGTGGTTCTGCTTTATTCAACGAAGCACCGGCACGAGCGGAACATTCACTTACGAGCAGGCGTATCACTTACCTTCAGGTAATTCATTCATTCTTCAGGTAATAATATTTACTGTCGACTGCAATTAGAGCTGCAGCTGCTGAAATCTACCTAGATGGTCCCTGGCAACACTTGCAGTCGATAAAAAGTAGTGTGCAATCATTACTGTGTTCCGGTTTGAAGGGCGCTGTAGCTAGTGAAATTATTGGGGTAACGAGACTTAACATTCTGTCTCAAGACGACGAGCGCAATATGGTGCGGTGTGTAACATCTTAACTAGCGGCACGTTGTTACCGGCAGGCGTATCATTTACCATCAGGTGAAGGTCCCGCTCGTGCCGTCGCTTCGTTGAATAAATGAAAAATATGATTACTTTAATTTGGCGAGTTACTTAAATTTATACAATTCTTTGATTATGATTAGGATTGTTTGTTGATTGAGTAAATTTTCAAAGTTTTACAACAAAATGATTAAATGAAACGGAAATAATTGCAACAACAGAAAGCATACATGCATTTCAAAAATAATAAACGTCGGAAGCAGCGGAAGCTGGAGCCGGTGTAAAGTGCACTTTAGAAACTCATAATTTGACTACATTAAAGCCGTATACCCCAACAGTGCACCTCCCCTTCTCCCCCGTGCAATAAAGCTTAACTTACGGTGTGTACAGAGCTTTATGAGAATGCGGCCGTACCCGCCGCGGACACGGTGACAGCGCGCCGGCCGACGCACGGCAGCACAGGCTGTGGGCGGTGTTCCTCGGGAGAGTGTTGATGATGACCAGACAAATGACCAGTTTAATCTAAATCCAGTACTTCATCTAACGATTCGATTCTGTCGTAAAAGTTGATATGAGTGTTATGTATTCATCTTCTTCTTCTTCTTAAGGTGTCCCTCTGTCTAGCGGAGGTTGGTTTTCATTCCACCAGATTTTCCCCTTTTTCTCTCTCTCTCATTCTATATATATATATATATATATATATATACACAAAAAAAAATTTCCTCACGCACAGTTTGTGTATAACACTTTATTTATCATAAAAATGTATTCGCTAATAAGTTATTAACGTTGATAACATACGTGTTGCAACTTTAGCTATAAATAAATAAAAACCTCATCACCTGACGACGATGTGCCTGCACATCATTACCGCACTTATCACTTTTATCTGTTCAATAATGCGAGGAGACGTGCGGGATGTTCACGTGATGGTAAGTTATACGTCCGCTCATGATAGCGCGGCGCGAGTAACAATGTTATACACAACACGCTCTCGCCGCCTTTACACAAGATATTGTTTGGTAACCACAGTAATTATACTAGTTACAGCGCCCTTCAAACCGGAACACAGTAATGTCAGGCGCTTCAGTGGTAACTACCTAGACTGTCTCCGGCAACACAGATTTACCACGGATATCTTTGGTTGTTCATTTCTGAATATAGATTTTAATAATCTATTTCCGGCGCTACGAGACCGCTAGTAATCGCACAGAAGGATTTCCTGCGATACCATCAGACGATTCGAGTGCAGCCCCGCACTCCGCTGTACGGTTCAATTGTGATTTATTTGGATAATTGGAATAAAAAATATACAAGCCGGCTGCACCATGTCCGCGCTGGTAGGGAACAGAAGACAAAGGATATTCCGAAGTGCACTCCACGTCTGAAACAATTGCCTGAAACAATACGAGCACTTGATTTTATGAATTTGTGTGATTACTCTTCGCTGCTGACTGTACACATGTTTCAGCACACTTGACGGTCTGAAACAAAGCTTGGCGCTCGCTGCCGACCTCGTGTTCAGGAGTCGGCAGACGATACAGGCACTGCGTTACAGCGGTGACATTTATTGTTATATTTTTAAGCTACGAAATACATTTAAGCCGCTTATCAGTTATAGTCCTTAAACAAGTGAATAAGGATCTGCTTTTTGTTCAATTAAGCGACGAGACAAGCGCGCCGTTCACTCGATGTTAAGTATTACTCTTGCACATAACAACGAGGCGCTGGTTAGGATAATACACACTGGACCACGTTACGCTCGTCACTTTGACACAAAAGATGTTGAGACTCGTTAAGCCAGTAATTACATAATTGCAGCGCCTTTCAAACCGCACCGCAGTAATGTTTGCACACCACTTGGTGACAGAAGTAAGCGCTGACGCAATCCGCCAGTACTGCTACTGCACGAGTACATTGTGTATATAAAACAATATGTAAAAGTAAACTCGTTAAACAGTCTTACCATTAGAAGT
Organism: Ornithoptera priamus; assembly: GCA_029034505.1. Lineage (NCBI taxonomy): Eukaryota > Metazoa > Arthropoda > Insecta > Lepidoptera > Papilionidae > Ornithoptera > Ornithoptera priamus. The sequence goes on along the minus strand of JARDWD010000292.1, from coordinate 1,207,954 downwards.
GGGAAGGGCAAATTTAATCAATGTAGGGTGCAGTGTAAACATTTGAAGTGGCGCCGCGTTGTTGGGGCGGCCGGAATGTCCATGGATTTGTGTTTTCGAAAAATGAAAACTTTTTTGCGGATCTTACTTCAACCCAGGGTAGGGGCGAGGAGTTATTGTACGTATGCAAATCGCCGCCAATCTAAGCCGGGACGTTCGGTGTCGGCGGCACCCGGGGCGCGCTGCGGCCGCGCTGACGTCACGTCCCGCCCGCTGACGTCGCAGCGGCAGCCATTGTCGGGCCGCGGGAGCAGTTTAAAAAGTTGACCGTTTTCCGGAAGTTTTTAATAGTTTTACATCACCGAAAGCTCTCTTTCAGCGTAACTCCGAAAGCGGGTGAACAGTGTAAATTCAGCTCCAAACGGATTTAACCGATATGTACTACAATAACATTTGCTTCAACTTCATCTGAACCATTTTAAACTTACCGATTCGATTTTAACACAGTTTTACTTTAAGTTCAAGGTTTGAAACTCTTTGAACACTTCATCGAATCACCTTATAAATTTAACCGGAAACGGTTCAGCCTCTCTCCTTCGCGCGGTCACAGAAACCTATCTTACCTACCTACCCACCTGCCCTGCTCACGTTAAATACTCTTTTTTATCCCGAAGTTTACGATACTGGCGGCAGGTCCCTGCGGTGCAGTGTATATCACCTAAGTGAACCTACATTACTTTCGGTCGATGCGTTGATTAAAAAAACAGACTTTAATATATGGACAAGCGAACACGCGCAGGACCCGCCCACACCACACAGGACCTATTTACTTAATTTAATTTTAACCTTTTTTCCATTTCCGCGTACGACTGATGAATTTTTACAACGCACTGAATACATTTCCGGCGAGCATGGAAAAAATGTTTAACCAGCTCTATTGAGTCTACAACACGTCCACCAGAGCGTATTCTGCAGCTGGAAACGCGCATAATTTCGGGTTTTGTTCTCTTTGTGTCCGCTGCGAATGAAGTTTGCTCAGTGGACTGCGCGTCGGACGCACCCTCTAATTAAGCGCACGGGGTTCCTACCCCGAGCGCTTAGCGATGCAACCAGTTGTTATTGCAATGTGCACTTCTTACAGATACATACACATTTTAATATAAAACTATAACAAGTGATGGGAGAAAAGAATCGTGCTTCGATTTAAACCGAACCGTTCACCTGATGGTAAGTGATAAAAAAAAATTTAACATTTTAGCGCTGCTTAGGATGACGTGTAAAGGTTCCCACACAACAACTTACAGAATCCAAGCTAACCTCACCTGCTAGTAGTGTACTCTGTTAAACTACAATCAAGGCTCTGGCTCCCACCAACCCGCATTGGGCCAGCGTGGTGGGAGATGGCCCAAATCCTTCTATATGAATTTCCACTTAATCGATGTGGAGATCTTTGGGGGAGTCTTATGTCCAGCAGTGGACGTCTATTGACATGATGATGATACTGGTTAGAATAATATATGCTGCACATTATTACGCTTAACGCCTGTGACAAAATGTCTCGTTACCTCAGTGAGAACCGCACCCTTCAAACCAGAACACAGTAATGTATGCAAAGTACTGTTTGTCGGCTACATGAGGCGCTGCGGTGGTACCTAGACTGTCTTCGGCAGCAGAGACCTACCACCAGTAATAATGAAACAATGTTAACATAGATCAAAGTAATCATTATCACTAGCTGATAAACATCCACTGCTGGTTATAGGCTTTCCCCACAGAACTCCGCACCAGTTATTAGTAACTATAGTAAATACTGCTTGTTTATTGTTCCGCTGCTGAGAAAGGTCAAGGACATTTATCAAGCGCGCTAGTTAGGTGGCGAATCTCGAGAACCTACAAACGATATTGTTCTTAGAACATAGTGGTTTTGGCAACTAGAAGCCAGTAGAATTAATGCTGTGATGAGATAAACATTCCATGTTTAGAAGCAACGAGCACCATACGATGTGACCTGCTCTAACTAGTGCATCGTCGGGTTAAGCAGGCGAATCATGTAACACATTCCCGGGTGAGTATTGTTCGTTGTTTTCCTTATCGTTTATATAAAAATTTGTTATGTTCTTTGTATAAAAAAGATACTTATAATTCAGTGATAACGGTATAAACATGTAAACAAGGTATCAAAGGACAGTAAATAATAGAAGGCTTTCGGGCCGAAGCCGCGCGTAAAGATTTATATCGGCGAGCGCGAGATGAACGCGTAAACGAACGAAGGACCTCTCCAAGGAGACGTTTACGGCGCAACCGTTTCATTTGTACGTGAAAGGCGAGGACGTTAAATGAACGGAGAACAGGCTAAATGGTTTTCATATGTATTTGGTATATATATATATATATATATATATATTGTAACCAGTACGACATCTACAGGACATTCGTTTTGCGAAGCACTCTACCATTAGATAATTAGTGATGAGTAACATTGCTTTTTGTCTTGCCAAAGAGTATAACCAAGACCAATTATACAAGATCAAGATCAATATCAAGTCGAAGTCTTGCTCTTATTCTTGTACTCATCACTGTAGATAATACTGTAAAATGTTGTTTAGTTTTGTGCTTTAAACTGACCACAGGCATAAAGCTATGTACTATTTGTAAAAGGAAGTTGACATTAAATCGTTTACCACTTTAGAACTTCTCTTTAATTTCCGACTTATATGTTTGTTGTTAAAGCATTCGAAAAACATTCAGCATACATATATAGCAGAATAATATATTTAAAAGCATCTAATTGAAAAATCCTATTTTGCGAGTTGGAAAAGCCAATTGGAGTAACTACGGCGAAGGAACAACAAAAATAATTGCCAATAATTACTGATTTGATAAAAGCAAAACAAAGAATAGCTTCGATTATGCAAATGAATTGACGGAGCTGAATGAATACCAACCGGCCGCCGCAACAAGTGGACGCGACCAGCGGCTCCCGGCGCCCGGCAACCGGCGCCCGGCAACCGGCGCCCGGCGCCCGGCGGCGAGCACTGTCGGGGACGGAGGTCGTGCTTCGCAACGCCCACAACTAACTGCCGTGTAACAAAAGCCTCACTAAGATATTTACATTAACATTTTCTATGTCAAGATTTCAGTGTGTGTACCAGTCACATCATGTTTGTCTGATCGACGAGGACTAACGACGACTAAACCGTAACGACTACTTTACTTGTCTTTAGGGACGCGATGCGTTTATGGGGGATGAATAGATGTTATTGAACTAGAGTTATTAATACTTAACTAAGTACAAAATTCGAAAAATATCTGAACGTTTCAAGATATAGAGAGCAGGTTGCGGCGCGTTTAGACCGAGTATTTCCGGCGATACGAAGCACCGGAATACTGAACACTTTATAGTATATTTATTAACATCTGTCGACTGCTTCAATTGTGATATATTAAGTTATTGTTACGCATCATTCATCTTTTCAAACTTTTTTAATGTAGTGTGGTGCACCATTTATAGCATTTGAAGAGCGATATAACCAGAATTAAGGTTTCTTAGAGTTTGTTCTACAGTATGTTCCAATGACCAGAGTAGTCTGGTACTGAAACGGACACGTGCGTCGGTGTCCAAAAACTGCATAACTTATTATCAAGTTGTGTGTTCCAAACGTGTTGTCAATTTGTATTGTATAATGATATAAGAAAAACGAGCGTCAACATACAACAAAATGCAGCTTTGACATATATCGTAAGTTATTGTAAGTTAAGCCAATGAGTACAAAGAACAGGGTTATAAAAGGTCGCTGGTAACAGCCAGTAGTTCACTACAATAGCAGCACATAAAGCCGGTGGATTCGGGCGCGCCGGATGTTATCGCGCGCCGAGGGGGTTGCCGCCCGCCCGCTCAAGTAACGCGATTTTAATGAAGGGAAATTTCGATTAACTTAATTTGTAGCGATAACATCGACGTCGTTGTCATAAAACCACATCAATGCTTTGGCAATTTATCAAATGGATTCTATTTCCCCGATGTTATTGCTTGCTCTCGTGTATTTAAGTAATTACCCACGACGGAGTTCCGCCGCCAATACAAATATACAGGGCCCCAGCGGACGGACGCGGTTCTATTATTTAATGTACAACTAATCTAGAATATAACGATTACTAAATGTAATAAACAATGTTCGCAAAAGTTAATTATTTTAAATAACGAAAAATGTTTTCATGAGAAACTCTACTTGTTACAGCACACACACACACACACACACACACACACACACACAATGTCACGTGCAGTCTTTATTTACAAAACGCGCACAGATGCTGCTCTCGATGCATTCGAACTGCTGTAGCTTTCTTATAAAAACTTGAACATTTCCATAAATACAAGGGGCTAATTAAGCGTCCCAGCCTTCGTTGAAATGGCAACGGATGAAAAGAGAAATAATGTAGCCGGTATTACTATCTGACCCTATTTCAATATCAAAAGAGTAGGGGCGGCGCGCGGCCGGACGCTGCAGCTCAACCCTGTGCGCCCCCCGCCTAAATCGGAAGGAATAGCCGGTATTGCAATATTCTGTAGGTAGTATTCAATAGCTATTGTTACTCATGTAGTAATGAGGAGGCTCTGTTTTCTACTTTTGTGCTTTCCCGTTCGCTGATTCTGAATAATCTTTGATAAGTCTCAAGCAAGCGAGCTTCGATAGTCCACCTAATGTTAGCACAGCGCGGACTTGGGGTCCTTCCATGCAATCGGGAGACCTATGATAATGGTTAAGTGCGAGTTAGTGGGTGACATATCAACGAAAGCTGGTGTTTATAGAAAATAATGGTTTATTTTTACGATACTTCTCCACCGTAAGCTGAAGTTCACGGAGTCGAACTTGTACCTTCCGAGTGGCATAGCGTTCACAGTCGCCTTACAAACTGAGCTACCACTGCTTCACGTCATTTTGGATTTCTGAATTGAAATTACACCCTGGGACGATTAATCCCGCATTCGTCACGTTTAGTGTAACTTTTATTGCCATGTCTACAGAGATAAACACAATAGATGGCGCCGGCGTGTTCATCATGTTTATATACCAATTGTCCTTATCACACTGGCTTGCTGCCAGAGCGAGGGTGTATTCAAGAGCTGCACAAGGTAAACGAAACGTAGATTGTCCACTGTAAATGAACTCGGAAGCATTTGTTCGCGTAACGAAAGTGCCACTAGCGTTACACCAGCTGGCTTGGTTCTCTTTAAATCTGGAAACAAAAAGAGAATTCATATCAGTTTTAAGCGGATGTGTGTGTATAAACGTATCTGTGTGGCGGCGTGGACCACAAACGGTGGAACGGCAGAACATTCATTAGATGTAAGGAACCCACATATCTTGATGTTTAATGGAACTGATTGCGTAGTGGTAGACAAGTTACAAAGGGCATACATATCTGCAACGTTGCTTTGGGCACGCGAGCAGAGTAAATGTTTCACCGCAAATAAACTATTCTAAGAAAGCGGACCCGCTAATAATGATCGATTTGTAATGTGCTCTGTCGTTCACTTGCACGCGGACACTTTTAAAAGGAAATTCCGGAGCTGATGGCGCGGTGGCCTCGATAGGTTTCCAAGTATTTCCGGATAAAGGCCGCATGAAGCAGTGCGCGTTACAGTGACAATTTTGTTTAGATTGTATACACAGTTAGATATTGCACACTCTGATTGGCAAATTTCAGTTTGAAGAAGGCACCTCATGATTCCGACAGTTTCGGGCACTGTGCCTAGACACGTAAGATGTTTCGTTATCTCCGTAATTTTATTAACTTTAGTACCTTCGAACCGGAACAGAGTGTAGTCCGATTGTATGTGACTATTCGGCGCTGCGATGATACTTGCTTAGACGGTCCTCGGCATGAGGAACATATACAATCAAGCATGGGTGACATTATGATGATTATATCAAAGGTAATTAACAATCTATGAACAATAATTATAAAAACTCTTAATTATAGCGTTAAAGTTGAAATGTCGAAAGTAACTCATTAGCCGGAGTGTAGTGTGTCGGAAGGTCGTTAGGAAACGGTAGCTAATATTTCAAACGGAAACAATTCTCAGCGGCATTAGAAGTATGAGAGCCTTTCAGCGGTGTAGTTGTGGAAGTAAATGCTACAAATACTTTAAACTACAAAACGTTTAACCGAAATGATAGCTGACAGCGCGCACCAAAACTTATTTCGTGCGAGCGATTTGTTACAACGGAAGAGAAGACTCTGCCACCGGACATCTTATCTGCTGTATGATGGATGGTAACGTGCGCGGAGACAGTGAGCTGGAAATGAGTAGAAAGCTTAAAAAACTATTATGAAACTTGAAAAAAATTAAATATTACACATTTTTAAAGGGCATAAAACATACAAAATGGGGCAGACCTGTTTCGGAAATTGCTCTCCCCCCGCTTAAGATGCATTCGGCGAGCTGCACAAGCTGCACTATATTATACTTTGTGTCAACTTTAACTGCCCTTATTTCGCGCTATTGCTGTGTTTATGTTTGCATGACAACAAATGCCCCAAAATAAGTATTGCTACTTTTGTAATATGAATGAGGAGGACAGCGAGATGCACATAACATAGTAGATGAACTGAATATTTGCAAAACATCTCATTTCCTTTGTCATCTGATGATTTGGGATAAGGGAGGTATGTAGCGTAAGCTCTTCAATATTGCTAAGTAATAATAAAATTGTGATCTATCTAAGGGGTACTTTAGATAGAAATACCATTATTATATATATACACAGTAATGTTTGCATACTACTAGTTGGTGGCAGTAAGAGGACTCGCGGTGGTATTTATCTGGACGGTCTGTAGCAGTTCAGATCTATTACTTGTACTTAGTTGGTTGAAAGCGGACTACTCGATGTTGGTCTGATTTATTTAAAAAAAGCCTAAGAACAGGAAAACGTTTTATTATATTCAACAATCATTTGTTCTTCACGTAATTTAACATTCTCCGTCCGCCGCATCACACTGAGGGCGCGCGCGCGGCGCGGTAAGTGTTGGGCGTGGGGTTGGGGTGAGAGGGGAACGTATCAAAACACATTCATATTTTGATATATCTTTACGTTGTTGTTTGACGATTCAACACACACATCATTGTTTAGGGAATTTAAAAAAAAACATCAGTATTGTCTGTCGTTCAAAATTCATGAAAACCATGGACCAAACATTATCGTACTAACTGCTGTCAAAGCAATGTCCGAACAAAGCGGAAGTGTTCTGGTCAAACAGATCCATTGCCTTGGTAGAAAATATTTATTACACCATATTTGAGTATCGATTACGATTAAGTTAATGTGTCACTTGTATTTTCGTTTAGTTACATATATAATAGTTTGAACGCCGTCCAGGGCGTCATAAATTATGAAGCAGCAGAAACACTGCGAGCGTCCTCTCCTAACTGTATAACGGAAGATGGATTACTCTCGTATCCGGCGTTGTACGGCATTTATAGGGAGATGAAAGAAGGCTTCATTCTCTTTTTTCAAAACTTCTCTCTCGCATTGCCTTCGCTATCTTCTGAAACTTAACTCTTTCCCGGTTACCCCGGCGCACCTCGAGCTGTGAATCTGATCGAGAGGTGTCTACCCTAGCTAACAGGTAGATGGTGTCGCGCTAACCTATGGCGGACGTTTGGAGTCGTGTGGAGCCTCCGAGAGAGTGGCGGTGTACCGATGTGCATGTGTACGTAACAGGTACAATGCCGTGAGTGGAGGCTCTCGTCACATTCAAACAACGTGAACTGTGAACAGGAAGTAGGCAATGAATGAATAATAACGTAGCGACGGTTTAATTCGCATGCAAATTCACTGCGTTTGGATTCAGACGCGGAAAATGTTTCGACGGTTTTTTTTTCACTTCCTAATTTTTTTTTCACTTCCTAATGCGATATCGTCTTTTTCACTTGTACTTATTACTTTATCGAGATATCTTAAGTTAGGTAAGCTTTAGGACTTCGTAATGATCTTTTGCAAAAAAAACTAATTGTTACAATCGATATCTTTTTTTTTGCTTTGTAAAACGATGTGCTTAGTCTTACATTGAACTAATAAATACTAAAAAAAGTGTTTACTTAAAATTGTTAATTGGAAACTACACCGTCATTAGGAAGCTAACTACAAACATACGCTGATGCTAACCGTCGTGTAAGTTGCATTTTTCGGACACCTTTAAAAAGAATTCCTTTATGAGATCTCAAGGTTGATCTTAGAGGTCAAAATCCCTGAAAAACGTGCACCTGGTAGACAGCACAAGAAATGGTTTCACGACTCATAGGAGCAGACCGGGATTAAATACCATCATTTATAAAGAATAGCAGAGGATCGAATTGATATTTTCAATCGTCAAACTTCCGTTTGAGAAGAGCACCTAATGATGATGATGATCATGCTTGATTTCGATAAAGCTGTAACAAGGAAACGCCGTATTACCACAGACAATAGAAGGCTGAGCGAGTCTTCAGGCTGTAGAGTTTCTATTGCTCCCATTCCAAAATTAACAAAACATAAAGAACAAGACAAAATTCTAAAGACTATTGACTTGGATTCACGAGAAGAAAAACATCGGAACACTTTTGTTTAGCTTCCCCTTTGTGAGCGAGGGTAACAAAAAAATTTATTTTAATCCATTAAAAGGAAATTACAAAGGATCTTTTAAACTCAATTCTATCAGCACGGCGCGCTCTAACCGTATTAATCTCATGAGTAATGTAATAGGTCTAGACTATTGTAAAATTAAAATCTGTTTCCAGTGTCACGAAGGAAAGTCTGAATTGAAATAAAGCTCATCCCGGTGCTCTGCGGATAGTCTGAGGAGCGTAGAACTCTGGTAGTGTGTTCATAAAGGTGTGCTTGTTTCTGTACATACAAATATTTCCGGTTCGTGGTTTCATTGGTTGACACCCTTATCACCTAATCATGGAATATAAAAACATCATGGTGTTGTCGTGTTTTTCACTACACTGGAATAATTCTCGGGAAGACTGCGTAACCTCGTTCTCCTCTTTGAGCGTTGCTTTAAAACAAGTATTTATAATAATGTTGATTTCTGGATTCCAACCGCTGGAAACATTCGTCCAAGTCCAACTGCAATATGCGCAAGAAGCTATATAAAAACTGTTAACAAAGCTGGAGGTATTCTTAATCGCGCTATTGTGTGACGGCGAGGGATAAACATTAAAAACATTTATTACTTAGCCGGAAAGTGGAGCGTTTAAATAACGGCGCCGGCGATGTCGTTCCAATTGCTTGGAATTTCAAAATACCGCGAATAACCTTAACAAAACAACCGCTAAGTAGTTACTTAAAACTTTTAAGTTGACGCACAGTATGCTAAGAAATATATACAGTTAAAGTATGTGAAGGTTATCCTCAAGAATTTGTACAGACTTTTTTATCTGTACCTCATACATTAACAATCAAGTAACTTATACAATAAAGAGTAGTAACAGTCTACTCCTTTTCATCCCTCGTAGACATATGGAGATATGATCTAGCAGCTAAGTAGCCAACTGCTCACTAGATCTATTCAAGCAACAGCTGGTTACGTAAATAGCTCACGACTACATCGGCAATAGCTAACTTCGTGTAAGGCGGGGGTTACCTGATGTATAGCGGCATCGATCCATCCGGTGCGAAGTCAGTTCGCTCGTCGAGCTATAAATCTCAGTGAGCACCGTTTGGAGCTTTGACTAGTACAATTTATTGTTTACCGAATCGCTGCGAAAGTAACTTGAAGTTAACTTTAATTAGTTAAGAGAACAGGTGTGGCTCGCGAGATGTTATGTTCACTGTCGACTCGCTGAGAGCAAATCTTAATTTTTTTTTATTTTGCCTGTGTGATGTTCAGGTGATATTAAATACTTTGCGTTGAAAATGCAACATTATTTAACGCTGCAACACGTTAGTCACCGTACAACATTAATATTTAAGCTTGATATAATTCTAATTGTATTTGCTACAGCACCACAGTTGGGGTCAAAGTTAATGGGAAAATGGTGTCTATGTACCATGAGAACCCTACATGAAATGGTCACGACTTCTCCACTAAGAAGTCTCTCAGACATACACGTTCACCCCGATATTATTATATTTTTTCATCAGCAACACAAAACTGTTGCAGATTTAATAAAAAATATTTCAAACTGTCGATGATCGTAATCATCTTACTAATCGTATGATATTGGTTGTTGTTGTACTGTGGGACGCGTTGGTAAATAATAAACACCCACCACTATTCAACTTGTCCTCAATCCAAAGCGACCGACGAGAGAAGCAGGCGTTCACTGGGACAAACACAAAGTACGCTGCGCAGTGGCGAGTGTTGCAATGATCTTTCTGGATATGGCTCATGTTCAGTATTCACAGTGTCAATGGTGATGTGTACGAATGGTCTGTTTGTATATTACTTTTCTAAGCAGATGTCCATACATAGAGCAAGGTTATGTCATACAAATATACAATCACGGCGCAGCCTCCCGCTCTCCCACTCTCCCGCTCTCCCGCTCTCCCGGCAGTGTGTAGCTCGTTAGGCAACTTGTACAGTTGTTGCGGAACGATATTGCCGCGAACTTAGTTCGTGTGAACTTTTGTGTTTGTTTCCTTGATTCCGCAGCTCTAGTGCTGGTTCAGGCCATTATTATACTACTTTGCATTTTGTAATGAGGGCTATAACAATTCTAGATTAAAATACTTGTTATATTTTATAGTAAATATATTTACAGCTGCTCCCCAGCTGTACGACTCGGCTTTCTATGCTAAAGCTAGTGAAGCTCAAAAGATGTTTAAGGGTGTCTTTTGCGTCCAGTGGGTGTCTTTCGGCTGGTAAGGGTAATGATAAAAATTAAAAAGTAAATAAAGCTCTATACAATGCACCAGTTATTGTTATTCAAAAGGTCATCTAACGTATGCGGCAGTTTGCTTTTTACGTTTGCTGCTAACTTTCACGAGTGCCCGTATTGAACAACCCCCGTCTGTCCGTCTGTCCGTCAGTCCGGAGCCGGGGCCTCACATCGATAAACTATTTATATTTAAACTGCAAAACATTTTCACCGTTGATGTGTTAAATTGTTTGCAAGGGGTGCATAGGAAACGTTCTAAACTTTTTACTCTTAAATAAAGTAAAATATCGAGTGTAAAGTTTACACTACACACATTGCATATCTCTTTTTCTTCCGGTAAACGTTTAGAAACATCGTGCAGGACTCGGGGTCTAATTTATCGTATAACATAATTTTTTTTAATTAGAAATTTTGTAAGCGAATAGCATATAAACTACTTTCCGCCACACACACACACACACACACACACACACACACAGACATACTTAAACGCCTTCCTGTGTAACTGCGAGTACATGCTTGCCTGTCAATATTTCTTTTTGTCGCAACGTCGTGAATATCACAATGGCTCGTCATTTCGAATAAAGTATTATATTTTCCTTTACATAATAATATTTTTCAGAAGCAGAGGGCGAGCCGGGAAAAGGATTTTCAGGTTCAGTGGGTCCATAATTAATATGCATCCCGACTGATCAGGTAATGTCACTTCGTTTTTACGTCGCTGAACATAATGAAATACGAGGCGCGAAGTCGCTTGTGCGAGAGAATCGACTGCTGTACGGGGTTGTATGAAATTATGTGAAGGGATGAGGATCTGAAATGCTCAACTGAAACTGTTTTAGTTGTTTAAGTGCCGATGCAACAGACAGTGATGTACACTAAATACTTAAACATATATACCGTGACACAAGATTTTTTCCACGTCGATTTATCACAGCGTCTCTTTGTATATCGAAGAAGCTATATTTACGTTAAGTACAGCTTTAAGGTTATAAATTAAGCTATCAGCTTGTTTATGTTTGGACATAACCCTATCATATACTTGTGAAGCAATAAAAGTTTACTTTCCACGTTTATCCTCGACGCGGAAAGAGTCCGCAGTATAACAACCCTATCTTCAATTTATGCGCGAGCATGTTTTATTGGCGCTGTTCTTTGCGGGGGGTGCGCTGTTCGTTGTTCCGCGGCCGCTCACTGTTTCCGTGAGAACGTGGGAAGGTATGGAGTCGATGAGAACTCTATTGATATGAAGACATTGCTACCGAAGACCACTTCTGCGTGAGATATGTGGTACCTTTTAAAATGCGTTGTATTTAGTGAAATAATTAGTACTTCGTTAAAGGTGGGCGTATCACAACAATCGTCGCAACCGTTAGCTGAACGCCCGTCCTCTCGTTTAGTGAAGAAGTTAACTTGAAGTGCTAAAAGCTTAATCATCTTTGGCACCAGCGAAAATTTCTCGATATTATTTAACTCTACATGTTTCTGATGTTCATCTAGTGATCATTAGAACAGTATATTTAGTATGCAGCATACATTATTCAGTATTTTTAATGAAAGATAGAAACTAACGCACAATGAGACGTTACACCCACCTATGCGTTTACCCTGAAACACTACGAGTTGGAGGGTGTCGTTCAGCCCCTGGAACAGACGTACACGTCAGGATGCTCACCACGAGCGCAGACAGCGGGTCCATAGAACTACTAATATGATGAAACAAAAAGTAATTTTTCAATTTCAAAGTTGATGGATACGCGGTGTTGTAGTGATCCATCACATCGACGCTTTTAGTGGACTCCCACCCCGCAGCGTACTATTGCTTATCCGTACCCAGTGTACAGACGACTTATTATAAACGTATTACCGTAATTTTACTGGTGGTAGGTTACTTATTACTAGTAGGTGAATGTTTCCGGACACCGTTTTGGTTGATTTCACTGCAGCACCTATTGCAGCCGACAAACGGCGGTGTGCTAACATTATTGTGTTCTGGTTTAAAGGGCGCTATAGCTATTGTAATTACTGAGGTTATGAGACAATATCTTAAGTATCAAGGCGACTAGCGCAATGAGGTGCAGTGTGTATTATCTTAACCAGTGTCACATTGCTATGGGCGGGCGTATCTCTTACCGTCATCATCGTCCCGCTCGTCTCGTCGCTAAGTTGAAATATATACATATACATAATTTCTTTGTACATTTTGTACTATGTGTATTGCCCAGCAGTGGTCTCCTGCAGGGCTAAACCTCTTTTTTTTAAGATTGAATATTTGCAGAAACTGCTTGGATGTTTAGTACGTTTATTTTAGCCTATTACTGTCCTGTGCGCGAGAAGGTAATTGCCCCATCAGCCAAGCTTAGCTCTGAATATTTTGCATATTGCGTACTGAGCATCTAAGCTTTGAAATAACCGGATATAGACAACTCGAATCCTCCGTCGGCTGCGTGTGGATTAAACAAAACGATTTGATCAATCGCTTGATCGTTATAAGCTCTTATAGACTTTAATTGTTAGCTTAAACATAAATTAACTTCAACTGGCGAAGCCGTGAGTAAAAGCCAGTGGGAACAATAAGGATATGCATACCATATATATATAATGATGATAAGCATGACTAAGTGCCGCCATTTCCTTCCGCCCGTGTATCCTCCACCACTCGCGCAGAGCGCGCGTCCTTATAAGAATGCAATTGCACACGCGTTGCACATTCATTGCGCTCAGGCGCATTAATACAGCTCCATTCCCGGGACTCGCTCCCGGGGCTCGTCTTACGAAACATCACAGTACTTTATTGGTGCAGCGGAGGTTAATGCAACACATTGTTCACTTTTTACCTCCGTACCAATACCTTTGAGGGATAGATACACGAACAGCAGTGAATAGATTATATAAATATTACCGTGTTCTGGTTCCAAGGGTATTGCAGCTCATTTACTAAGCTTGTCATGAACTAGAAATTACCAAAAATATTCTTCATAAACGAACACTTGACATAGGCCATAACGTTAGCCGGTAAGGCTCGGACGAGAGACGAGTCGCTGGCGGAATCTTCGCATTGTTGTCACCATCAACAGCTGTGTTAAATATAAATATTACTTAATGTTATATATATGTATTAAACAAATATTGGTTAATATTACGTTCATGAGAATTCCTTTAAACGCTCTGTAACAAGAAAACATAATTACACTTGATTCGGCCACGCTGCCAACGTGCGTAATTACATTGTAATACGATGTACGCAGACATTGTTTGCTGTTATCATATATGTATATATATATATATATATATAATTATGCCTTGATGTAAAAAAATTAAAAGACCAAATAAAAATAATCCACAAGAAGAATCAAAGTTTTTCATTTTTGTTTTAAATTTCAGCCATAAAACATCGGAAGGTTATTTTTGCGCCACCTTGTATATACATATATATATATACACACACACACACTATATATATATATATATATATATATATATATATATATATATATATATATATATATATATATACATAAAACTTTGATTCTTCTTGTGGATTATTTTTAATTGGTCTTTCAATTTTTTTACATCAAGGCAAAATTTATAGCATTTTCTGATAGGAGGATTACTTTTGCGCCACCCTGTATATACGTTAACTCATAATTTCTGTTATAAGTATGTTTCACTAAAAATAAACTTTATATATGCCTGGTATATAGATAGATAAACCGTTATATAGCTAAATAAAACCTGTAAAGACTTCTTTTGCGTCTGCTGTAAAAGTGAGGCCCCTGAATGAATGACTGTTCTGAGCAGCAGGTTGCAGCTTCTTTACATATCTAGTTTTAAAACAATTGTTTCATTTGGAGTGGTGTTGTTAATTTTAATGTAATACTATTCCTAATATAGGGGTACTAAAAGGAATTGCCGCCGCGTATGTAGAACACACTGAAACACTGAATCATAGAATCACTGAATCACTGAAACTGTACGCGCAATGCGGCGGCTGTCCCGCGTCTCCCGCGTCTCCCGCTGCTGAAATGACTACACAGACATCGCTACAGTATATTAAAATTAGTTTTTTGTAACGTATGAATACGGTACCGAATGAAGATCACTTAATAAAGCGTGTACGAGGTGGCGGGGTGGCGGGTTGGCGGGTTGGCGGGGTGTCGGCGGCTCTCGTTGTAGTGAAATTGCTTATTTCAGTGTCGCTTCAAATTCATCCCCGTCAGTGCGCGCGGGCGTGTTTATACGGTTACGGTTCTATCTTTCGTTTTATGACGTCCCCCCTTCATAATGAATTCATGCTTCCTCGCTTATTGCCGGCCGCGTTTGAGGAGTTATTGGGTGAGCGGCGCCCTTTCTTCCTGAAAACGGGATATTAATAGCGCGCCATTCAAACGGGAAATTCAAATGTCAATCAAAGAAATAGGAAAGTCCCGCTGTGTGGTATACTACTTGGTCACACTCGTTATTTACATTTCTCGAAGATAGGGAGCTACCAGGATGTAGGAATTATATTCTTATAAAGTTATTCGTTGAGCCCCTTCTATGGCTACAGCTAGTTTTGTTATTGGTAATCGGAAACATTCTTCATTTTACTGCTGGTAGGTCTCTATTACCGCAGACCGTCTAGGTAGGTCCCACCACAGCGCCTATTGCAGCCGACAAACAGTAGTGTTCAAACATTACTGTGTTCCAGTTTCAAATGCGCTGTCGCTAAGGTAATTAATGGGATAATGAGATCTAACTTCTTATGCCTTAAACTGACGAGCGTAATGTGGTGCAACGCATACCATTGTCACCGGCACCACGTTATTGTGGGCAAACGTATCGCTTACCATCGGGTATTGTTGGACTTACAGCTTTTTCGAATATAAAAAAACTTTCTATTACAAAATTGTTTGTGTACAAGTTCTACCTTCTACCTTCTACTACCAAGCGGATGTCGCGCTGGTCTCGTTACTTTTTACGTAAAGTATCAACCCTCATTATGCTATATTTAATTATTATCTGTATCCCGCACACTTCCATTGTAATGCGGAGGTTCTTTGTTGTCTCCTCTTCACCTGAAATAACTTTATTATTTTTAATCTCATTTCGACAGTTGTAATTTTTTTTCACGTACAGCTTCGTAGAAACGGTGTTGATACCTGAAGGAGGTTCAATATTATTTTACGTAATAAATACATAGATATTAATCACCTCCAACGTCATAATTATCGGGTTTTGTAACTAAAACAAGTTTATTCATATCTCTAATGATGTTTCAAAGCTTTGCAACGGCGCAGCTGGTTGAATGAAGGTATAGGGTCGCGGCGGATCAGACGGAATGTGTTCAGCTACAGATCGATCCATCAACTCAGGCAAGGGTATGGCCTACAAGATTGTTCTCTTGGTGGCACACGATATATCTGTCCACACTAAACACAAGTATGATCAGCTTAACTATAATTAACAATACGCTTTTTCATAAATACAAGAAGCGTCAGAAACTCAACAAACCTTGAGAACTAAAGCGGGATGAAGCAAAGCACTTCTGTTCAAACAACTGATGACGACTTGGTGCAGCTAGAATAGTTACCAAGTTTACATAAAGTATATGAAGAGCATAGAAACTGAAGAATAATATACATTATATAATACTATTTTTTAGCTTTTTACTTTTTTTCAGTCAGTCGATCTTTCATATCTCCTGTACTCCGTAGTTTCCATGAAGAACGATTGGTGTCGTAAATTGGTTACGGCTGCGTGCGAAAGGTTTCTAATGGTCGCCACATTTGACATGATAAGTATTTGATACTGTTTCATCAGTTACGTCAATGTTGTTTCAATTAAAAAACCTTTGCCAGATCATTCAGGCATATTACGATATACTTCACTTTCGTTGCGATCGCGCAGCGCTGCGGCTGTGCGTCCTGCGCATGCGCGCGCGCGTATTCATATGTATGCAAATGCACCACGTGCCGGATGTGTGCAGCGCTTTCTACGTGCGTGTCCGTCGCGTGCCGCGGGCTGTCGGCGGCGCGGGTGGCGGGGGCAGGGGGGCTGGGGGTGGGGGATGGTGCGGCCGCGACGGCTGAAATAACAATATTAAAAACGAGCTCGCAGCATCGTTACATGAATATTCAAGAAATTTGAATTAATTATACATTATTACAATGTACGCTGACACGAGGTTACACACATACCAGGTGTAGAAGCGCTGGCGCCTGTCATCCGAGTCTCAGCTTCGTTGCCGAACCGCGTAAGTGAGGAAGAATAGATACTAATTCCATTATCAGTATATATTCTAGAAGTTCTACAAGTTACAATTAGTTGACAACTTGTGAAATTGAAATCAGGTGTTCAGAACCAAGCGTTTTATATAAAAATGGAGGTAATCCATTAAACATACAGATTACTATCTGTACCCGTGGGGACACGAACAGAGAATTCACCTGATGGTGAGCCTAAATGTTCAACCCTTAACTGCTTTGCAAAACTAAAAGGTAATAAATCAAGTACAAGTAACAATAAAGAATCTTTCGGAACGGTTCAAGCAGAGTTCCGTTAATAAGTGGCCACATCTCTAGGGTCAATGGTGTGAATAATTTTAAGTCCCTTTTCAATGCGTAGGGTCCACCAATATATCGGACCGCCATTTTAACAAGATAACTATTGGGGTCCACAATTAATTGCCTCAAAGTGGCCTTCGAAGTACGAGGACTCTTGAAAATTAATTTCGTTAAAGCCTTCCATCCAATAGGTGACCGCAAGGGTGCGTCTGCTTCTGACCTGGCGACAGCTGAGGCACTACGTTCGTTGAAGTGTTGAAGTTAAAATTGTCCTGGTGGTTACGTATACTATATATCTCCAAGATCCAGTAAATGCTGTCCTAGTCAAAGATATAGTCTGGAATATTTGAGTATTTTTTTTTTCGAAATAATTGGAGGAGCAGGACAAACCTTGAACTCATCGCTTCATGAAGAAACAAAATATGTTTACTTAGACGGTTTCCGGGGAAAGAGATCCACCACCAGTGCCGACCAGACGGAACCTACAAGGAGAAAGGAAACAGTAAGGAAACGGGACAGGATTCAATGATTCATCTGTATATATACTTCAATGTAACTAATCCGTCGTTCAATATTACTTAGATACACTTAATAATATTGAATACATACTTTATCTTACTTAAGTTTATCTGTTCGAATGAATCAGAATTGAGGAGACCGTTTATCACCTGACGAAATGACAATGAGTGTTAATACAATGCTGCACTTTTGACAGTGACTGTGTTACAATTAAACTTAATATTCAAAGTATTCAGCAGAACTTGTCACCATCATCAGTTTCATGTTAAGTCAAATTAAGCGCTGCATAGATTTTATGTTTGACAACATTGTATACATTGATTACAGTTAGTGTTTCATTCATCTGTAGGTTTGGATAGCTTTTTGTGCAAATATATAACTTTTTTTGTTCAAAGCAAATATCCCCAGCGCGACAGCACGCGAGGAGATGGGAATTCAAATTTTAACCTAACAATTTTTTTTTGTATTCAATTTTGTAACTGGACGCGAGCGGGGACAAAGCGTCCCCCATCGGGGCCGCGTTGTCATGCGGGGTGCCGTGCTGTAGTGGCGATTTGCCCATTGAATGGCACCCCCTGGATGGGGGGCACACGCGTGTGACCGTCATATCAATCGCGATCATTATCTGACTAGCAATCGAGCCATTAGGCGTTACATTAAGCCTGGATAAAATGTGTCTATGCCTAGCACAGACTCGAATAATGTAATGTTAGCTATCATTCCGATGTGGAAGGCGCTGTAGCTCAAGTATCACTGAACTAGAAAGGTGTATTTTTATTATTGATGAAGCAACGAGAGGAGCGAGACGTTCTTCTGATGATAAAAGATACGCCTACTCATAACAACTTTGCTTTAGTAAGGATAATATACACAGCACCATATTGTTCTCATCGTTTTGAGATATATGTCAAGTCTTGTTACATCAGTAATTTCACTAGCTGCAGCACCCTTAAAACCGGAATACAGTAACATTTATACACTACTGTTTGTCGGCTGCAATAGGCGCTGCGATGGTACTTGTCTACACGGTCTCTGGCAACAGAGACCTACCACCAGTTACTACGAAACCCATACCATGGACTGAGTAAAGAATATCAAAATTCACATTTCGTATTGTTTATTGGTCTAACTTTGATACACTACATCTCTGTATCCTAGCACCCAAAACTTGGAGTCGTTGTTCTGTTATACCTTGATTTATTTTATTTATACATGTATGAATAGTGCAAACAAATTATCGTCATGAATATCAGTTTAATACATGTATGAGAGAAATCAAATTAAATGATAATACTAGTATTTAAGTAAAAATGATCGAGCTGGTATAAATACATAACAGAGCCTTATGAACATCCTGGCAAACGTCACAATAGTTGTGTGTACGAGTGTCACTAAACATCAGAAAAAAGAGGTGCTCTCGTTACTTAGTTAAATAAAAGAAACTTATTTAGTTTTTGTCGTGAACGATGTCACAATTTCACAGCTTACATCCGCCAAACAATTCATGACATCCGTTCGGATGTTTCCTTTCAGCAGATAAGTTAACGTCTCCGCGCGTCCTCCTCGAAAATTTCCGTCGTTTTAATCCACATTATTACGTTACACATCCAATTTCCCTTTGTTTTACTCTCACCCTCTCCCTCTCATTATAATGGAGGCATAAAACAAACATCCGATTTCAAGGAGCCGTCAAACGAAATGTCATCAAGTGAAGGACATTAAAAGCAATATACTGCGGGAGTGTTGTCACATTCGTGCGCCGCTCCAGCGCTGCACCGCCGCGGGAATATCCACCCTCCGCGCGAGGGTACAGCGGCGGGTTTCGCGGGGACGCTTCCAGATTACTAATGCGATCAAATGTTACAGGAAACAATCGTATTAATAAGAATGACTCCATCTTGAATTCGTTAAGGAGCGAGCAGCTCCACCCCCTCTCAAGCTCTCGCCGCGGATCCTTGCTGATACCTTACTGATTCATACAGGATTACATTACACCTGAGGCGTATTTATTAAATTTCACCAACCTTTCTATGCCACAGGTTGACGAGCAGCAACGTGGCGCAGGTTAGGATGGCGTACACATCACCACATTGCGCTCGTCGCTTCGAGACATTGGATGTTAAGTCTCGTTGCCCCGGTAATTACACTAGCTACGGCTCCTTTGATTTGGAAACACAGTAAGTTTTCACACTACTGCTTGGCGGCAGACATAGGAGCTGTAGTGGTACCTACCATACTATACTACCACCAGTATGTGATAATCAGTGATATGCC
The DNA here is from genome assembly GCA_029034505.1 of Ornithoptera priamus. Taxonomy (NCBI): domain Eukaryota; kingdom Metazoa; phylum Arthropoda; class Insecta; order Lepidoptera; family Papilionidae; genus Ornithoptera; species Ornithoptera priamus. The sequence goes on along the minus strand of JARDWD010000292.1, from coordinate 1,187,764 downwards.
TGCCTTCATATTTAGGCATTGAACTTTTCGGACATCTACAAAGGCGATTTCATTTATCAAGCTTGACTCTGGCCTACAAAATTTGACGAAAGCGTACACCTACATAATGGTCCTCATCTACCTGGTCACCACACTGCGCTCTTCCTTCACTAGCTTCAGCACTTTACGAACATTAACAAAGTTAACGGTCTACACATGTGCAGTAAATACATGCTGGATATCAGTTTAAAATCAATATATACTGTAGAATAAATAGATTCGCGATGTTTGTAATATCGGTAAATAGCCCCCGAGAGCCGCTCATATCATCTCGCGTTATACAAGTTGGAAACAGTTCGATCATCGTTACCTTCACCCGCGAACTCATTTAGGACTCCATCGGCAAAAGTTTACGTTCAGCACAACGCCAGCGGTGAACTGAAATCCTTTGAAGTTTGTGTACTGAAGGGAGTGCCCGCGTGGTTTCAGCCGCACTGCTTTACTAGTCCATTAGATGTCTTCATTTGTTACATTATTTGAAAACTTTTAGTCGAGCTCCTCCCGTCGCGAAGAAGAGAAAGGGATGAGGAGGACGAAGATATGAGAAAACTGTGATGAAATAATTTGTTCCCAGTATAATAGATACGCACAATGCGGTGATAGCTCGTCTTGTAAAGCGACCGTCTGAACCGTCGGCTCGGTCTTCACGGAGTTTGAACTAGCCATCAACATAAACTGATATGTTACCAGCACAATAGCTACCATCGACACGTGACATCCACCAGACTATACTTGTCCAGTTTGGTGGATAAGTGACGTGATATCTTGTGGGTAAACAGAAAGGTCTGTTTATCGATACTATCTTAGATTATTAAATTAACTTTGGCGTTAGTTTTTAGTCTTTCGTAACCTTTCATTAAGTGTTTAAAACTTAGCTGATCATATTAATGTGTACTTATGTATGTAGTTTACCTTTTTGAATACCTTTCCAAAGTAATTTCTGTTCCAAATTCCTCCCTGCTTTATCGTAATTAGCTTCAAAGGAAATGCAAAGTTTTTCCTTTATATATTATACCAAAATTTCACAAACTGATTTTGTTTGAGTAAAAAAAGAAAGAACGAATTTCATGCGTATTTTTGATAGAAAATTATTTAAAATATGTAGAAACGTTTATTGAAAAACCGCTATCCGAAACTTCGTCTGTGGTTAGGAAACGAACCAGAGGCTCCCATGTGACGAGCGCCAGCGGTTCTACACCTGGTATGTGTGTAACCTCGTGTCAGCGTACATTGCAATAATGTATAATTAATTCAAATTTCTTGAATATTCATGTAACGATGCTGCGAGCTCGTTTTTAATATTGTTATTTCAGCCGTCGCGGCCGCACCATTCCCCACCCGCAGCCCCTGTACCCCCGCCACCCGCGCCGCCGACAGCCCGCGGCACGCGACGGACGCGCACGTAGAAAGCGCTGCACACATCCGGCACGTGGTGCATTTGCATACATATGAATATGCGCGCGCGCATGCGCACGACGCACAGTCGCAGCGCTGCGCGATCGCAATGAAGTTACTTCTAGTATCTATAAACTTCATAAAATAAGCAGAGAAGAATAAGAAGCACTATATAATAAATATAGGTGCATTTAGACGTTTACACTGCATTGCTTCGAGTTGCTCCTAAACACGTCTTTGATATTTGTTTAGTGCTTCTACTAATTACCGCAACAACACTAACTTTATTCATTGCAGTTTCAGTGGAGTCCTCCACTCCAGCACACGAGTCCGCCGTGTTGTGTGAAAACATCAGCCACACATTACGATCAGTGAAACTTGTCAATATCCTCAACACGCAGCAGCACCAACTCCTCCGATATTCAATTACAACGTGTATTGTTCTTAACACAATGGGCACAATGTTCCGTTCGCCGATAACTTCCGCTAAATGGATTTGTACGAATATAATCATCGGTACCTTCCAATTACGACGAAGCGTTCAGCTTTGTGTGTGTTTGTGTGCTTGTGTTAAAGTAAATATGTAACTTTAATTTGTTTCCGGTGTGGCTCAGTCAACGACACAACAGTTTTAGGATGCTGGATGATCATTCAGCATTCTTAAAACGCTTTGAAACATATTATCACATATTCTATGTACTGCTTTTTTAATCAGTACGAGTAACCATAACCATAACAACCAAGTTACGTCCCCACTGCTGGGGCACAGGCACGATCAGTACGAGTATCAGACAATATTTGCTTAGCTGAAACACGTTCAACTTACTCGTTAACTGTGTAGTCTGTGTTAGAAAAACTGGATTCAGTTTATTGTGTACCGCACAGTTATCTGGAACATATCACAGAAACAAGATATGTGATAGATTGCCTGGGCAATGGGCGACTACGAGTATGAGGCTCTACGGATTCTGTACGTAATCTTTGGGTTGACTAAAGTAAAAATAGTATACTTAAAATGAAGCACTTTATTTATGTGTACATCTTAACTTAATTCCTAATTGCTAAACGAAAAATAAATTATATGTAATTAAGTGAAACATTGGCTATTTGAATGATAACTGTATTACTAAGTTACACGTTCACACAGTCAGTGTGTCTGTACAGGCTGTACTCACACAAAGCACCGCCTGCGAAGGTAACTTGAAGTACATATCGTATATAGAAGATGCTTTGAGACAACTTTTAGCAAATCGAACAATTTTGTTATAAGAAGACGAGCGGAACTTGTGCGGGCAGCGCCCGCTGCGCACTGCGAACCGGAAACTTGATTTAAATAAACGAAGACGAGTTAACTTAAGGTCCTATCACAGTGTACATTGGTCCATTCGAATAACTTAAACCCTGCATAACAATATAGAGTAAGGGATGTTTCTTTCATTGCCATGCGAATGTTTATTTATAGTCTATGGGTTTCGGTAGATTTTCGTCTAAACAGTGCGGCTTCATCTTCTAATTTATCTTCAGATCAGCGATCAATGAAAGAATTAATTAATGATTATAATTAATATTTTTAGAGATATTTAAAGTTTTTTATCTTAAAGTATAGAAATATTGAATAAAGAAAGGCATTAGTAGAATGGGCATATTGTCTATTGCGACGCATATTAACAAGTCACTATTGACTTGTTAATATGCGTCGCAATAGTGCAGTACGTGAATATACTGCACACTATCTTAATATTTATACATAATCAATAAAAATGATGTATAAATGTTATATAAGGTGCGGTATACAGGCATTCAGAGGGGACGGTCTCGCCATTTACCTGTTTATAAATACGAAGTAAATTCAAGATTAAAGAAAGGTAAGGGAAATAATGCTCCTTCCAAATTCTTCCGATACTTCGGCCGTAAAAAGCGGAAGCGTCGTTAGGCGGAACGAGCCGGCGCTGATGTGTAATTTAAGGCGAAGCAACGCCGGAGCGTTTCTTCCATTGAGTGAGATTCATAAATATAATAGAGTCTTATTATTGCCCTCCATAAAGTATACGAGGTTTATTCCGCTAAGCACACACGATATCGCGGCAGGTTAAACGTAACGACGCCATCAGCGCGTCCGACGGAATCTGGGCTCTACGGCGGCGGGTTAGGGGTCGCCGGTGTGCTGGTGTGCCGGTGTGCTGGTGTGCTGGTGTGCTGGTGTGCCGGCTCCCGGTGCCGTAATGTGTGCGAGAAAGAACAGCGAGGGCTTTTATTAGGAGCCGCGGGCGTTATTAAAAGACATCATTCCGAACTGCCTCCGATAAACAACCCATTTAGAGCCCTCCGCAAGATTTAGTGCAGCGCCGGAGTGCGCCCTCGTCCCCCTCCCGCGCAGGTCGCGCCGGTTTCCGCTTCGTTCGCCATTAAGAGACGTCCTGAATTTAATTTGGCTAAAAGCAACGATTTATAATGTTGCCAGCGAGCCCGATGACGTCTCTGCATGAGCTCGGTGCCAAAGAGCGTTCGGAATGAGGTCCGCGCCGGTTCCGACAAAACTTTTTTTTTAAATAACGTATATCGCAATAGTTCCCCCTTAAATTATACGGTACCTATTTCTCTTGTGCAGTGACCCAAAGTGCTGGTCTCCGACACAGGAGAGAGTCAACTGCTGACTCGTTACGCTTACTGTCAGTCATGTGGCTGGAGTTCGCGCAGGTCGTGCTCTACGTCAATGTTACCGGTAACTGAATCATTCGTGGTTCCGAGGTACGTTTTGATTGTCGTTAGGTCCGTGAAGCTATGCTGGTCTTCCAAGTTTTACAGGTGTCCATCTGTTCCCTTTTCTCACGATGTTCAATTCGCCAGTTGAATCTGAAGCTGACTCTGACCAGAAACTCTACGGACGCTGAATTTTTATTTAACTTGGTATTTTGATGCTGTTCCTAAACACAGAAGCAATTAGTAATTTTAATTTTCATTGAAATGAACCAAAAAAAAAATTATGTACATATTAATTTTAGTAACTCCACCGCTTTCATTAGCTACGTTTATTTTCTGAAAGCTTATTTAAAAAAAATCGCGCTTTCGAATAATTTTAATTGGAGTTTTAATTAGTATTCCTCGCGAATTTAACGTAGCTTATAACTTATCTCAACTTGAAACATTTTACTGTTTGTTTTTATGTCTACATTGAGATAATATTTGATATCAAATTCGTCAATTTCACATCATCGTCAGTGATAATGATGTTGTGGATGGTGAAGCGTGCTCATCCTAAATAGTTCAGCTCTCATACGTGTTGACATCCATAACATAGCGAAGTTATTATGGCGGCAGATTTGCAATATGAGACGACATATCTCATCGTCATCATCAGCCGATAGACGTCCACTGCTGGACATAGACCTCCGCCAAAAATCTCCACGTCGATGGGTCCCGCGACAGACAGACATGTCGTATAGTTATCTACAACATATATAGTGATGGAATCGAATCGGGGAGATTTGTGCTATGTTAAATTGTAAGCATTGATTTCAAGTGTACAGTGCGTTTGTGCAGTTCCACCTGTGAGCCATAGCAAGTATGTAATAACGTGTACATAGCATACTGAACACATTCCCCGCGGCAGTACATACAAGTACTTGTACTTGTACTTGTATGCTCGTGTTATCCAAGATACATCTCGCGGAGTCGCATGCGTCTAATTAAATTCCGGATTCGATCAATCTCGCACAACTGATTGCCGCCCGCGTGCACTAATGATGCGGTGCAACAAGCATAACGCGCACGTATACACGAACACACGCGCCGGTACCTGCGCCGATCACTAGGTCACCTTGATTGAGGGTATGGTTACCAAAAGCTGGACGGAAATCCTTCGAAGCTAAATGAACTGGAGACAAGGAAATACTACATTATAACTACATAGCGATATCCCTATCAGTCTCCTGGTCCATGTCTTTGTGGACAATGGCCTCAAGCTCGCCTTACGTTACTAGGTGATTATGAAGGTTCCTCCTGTATTCAGACAATTTCTAAGCCGGTCTTATCATCATCATCAGCCAATAAACGTCTACTGCTGGACAGAGGCCTCCCCCAAAGATTACCACACGATTACGCTGGCCAAATGTAGGTTAGCCAGAGCCTCGTTTGTGGATTAGAAGGTGCACCACGAGCAGGCAAGGTTGGCTTGGGTCCCGTGAGTTGTTATGCAGGAACCCTTACACCACTATCAAGCCTGTCTACAACAATCTATTACTAATGATAGCGCATGCAGTTAATATTATTTTTGACATGCATAAATTAACGTGATTTTTGGTACTATCTGTTTGGTCTCTGTTCCAGGACACCGTCTAGCGAGGCACCGCTTCAGCTTCTATTGCAGCCGACAAATAGTACTTTGTTCCGGTCTGAAAGTAGCTGCACCTAGTGTAATTACTGAGGTATTGAGATGTAACATTTTATGTCACAAAGTGACGAGCGCAATGTGGTGTTATGAATACCATCCTAACTAGTACCACGTTGTTATGGGAGGGCGCATCGTCTTCCATCAGTTGAACATCATGCTCGTCTCGTCTCTTCGGGGTATAAAATTTTTTTATCTATACCTTTATCGAACTTTTTCTCGTTATCTTTAAAGAATTTTTTCCTTCTAAGTTACTTTCAGTCTACTTCATCGCTTCAATGGAGAGAGCTGAAAAATTATAGATAACAACAAATATTAACTTTTGTTGAATAAGTTTGCTTCATCGCCATTTTCTTAACGTGAATAAATGCGAAAACATAGTACAAGTACATCCTTATTGCCGGAGACTCAGGGCCAGGTCCATCGTAGCTCCTGTTTCTGTGGGTAAACTTTAGTAGTTACTCGAGTAACTGCATTAAACATCTTCATTTTGAAAACGACGAGCACAATACATTTCATTCTGAGTAGAGCACATCATGGGTTCTCCAATGAAAGAGCCCCTACCAGATGGATGACAACTATTAGTTGGCAGTATATACTGTGCGGTTTACTTTGCATATGATCAAACTCAACGAAGACTATTTGTGTGTGGTTATGAGCCACGTTGTTGATCAGCTAGCGGCTCGCTGCTCTGGTCGCTTCGTCAGGAAGCGTACTCGGTCCAAGCAAATAGCCACACAGTGGTCCTGGGGGCCCGCAGGCGGCACGTCGCCAGTGCCGGGCGCGCCGCGTAATGCGTCCGCACAGGCCCATACACCACTATTTACAACCCTGGCCCACCGCGGGGCTGCATATATTTTCGGGTCATTTTATCTCACTGTTTATTTATGCGACGTTTATTAACTGCCTTGCACCCTTAGCTACACTACACCAAACGTTAGCGAGTTACGTTATGAAGAGTTCAATGACTTTTTTATGGAAATACCATTCAGGATATGTCTTAAGTCATCCATAAGTTAACTAATACAAATACAACTACTGATGGTAGGTCTCTGTTACCGGAGACAGTCTAGATAGGTACCACCGCAGCTGATATAGTTGATAGGACGCTGTAGCCAGTGCAATTACTGGGGTAACGTGACTCAATATCTTATGTGTCAGGCGACAAACGCAATGCTGTTATGCTGCATGTGTCACGCTAACTAGCGCCACATTATTATCATCAACATTAGGTACCCTCCCGAAATTGAAGTTAGGGACTGGCGCGTCAGACTCCTGCTTGTCCCGTTGCTTCGTAGAACAGAGTAAAACTAATTTTGTCTAGTAAGTATTATTCAATATTTTTGAAATTAAACAGTGCTGTTACACAGCTTGTTCGTCACCAACCACTTAACGGGTTCGTGTGTATGTATCAATTGATTCGAACTTGCAACCTTTCCCTTTTGGTCTTTCCTTTTTAGAAACCCTGTGAGCACCATCTGTTATATAATAGACTAAGTCGTAACGCTCGTGGTCTCAATTGGTGTTGCATAAATATGCATTTGTGCTTAACATCATGCCCTGCCGTGAGTAGTTTCTGCTGCTGGTGTTGGTACATCAGAGACGATAAACAAAGCCGTAGGAGCCTTCAAATTGTAACATTTGGCCAGAACAAACGGCGGGATGGGTGCGCGCGCCGGAGCCGCCGCAGCGCTGAGTGCCTTCCGCAGAGACGTAATCCCTAAGCGACAATACAAATCGTTGCTTTTAGTCAAATCTTGTTCGCGGTTTCCTGCCGCAACGCGCGAGGGTTGAAAGGGGGATGAGGGATGGGAGCGATATAGATATTCTGTAAAAGCATTTGCCGACGATAGGCCCGGTGCCTTCCTTTTGTGTTTCCGTCCGTACATATTTGTGTTGCCGTAGACCCTCGCCTGTAGAGCAGCGCCCACATTTAGGCGTTCATAACCGAGGATATCGTTACAGCTCAATTTGTAAAGCTCTGTATGTCTTAAAGAAGCGCGGGTTCGATTCCCACCGAGCTTGAGTTTCTGGTGAACTAACACTTGGAGAGGACACCGAGCTTGAGTTTCTGGTGAAGTAACACTTCGAGAGGACATCGAGATGGAATTTCTAAAACATTCAAATTTTATTGTTATTGCGAATTTTTGTACGTTATCTACATTTCAGCCTGGCGCTATTTTTTGGGTGATGATATTCTGCCTTGATTTCTCGTCGTTGTGCCAGACTATCTTGGATTTATTTATCTTTCGTGACGAGCGGGACGTTCACCTGATGGTAAGTGATACGCTTACCCATAACAACGTGGCGCTAGTTAGGATGATATATACAACATCATATTGCGCTCTTCGTCTGAGACATAAGATGTTGGTCTCGTTACCACACTAATTATACTACCTACAACCCCTTTCAAACCGGAACTCAATTATCTTTGCACATTAGTGTTTGTCGGCGAACGTAGACGCTGCTGTATATTTATTTCGTACCTACGCAGACGGTTTCCGGCAACAGGGACCTACCGCCAGTAAATGTATTCAAAAGGCTCTATAAATATAATCAACCAAAAGTAAAATGTTTCTTTTCTAATGTTCGAATATATTTTGATTTCGCCACTTTCAGGTCTCTGTTCAATGTTAACGAAACAAAAGCCTATCGCAGTTTTTATAAATGTACCTGCTGGCCGAGCTGGCCAATGAGAAACCCGCCCGAATACCGGCGGGTAACGGGGAACATCGCCAACTTATCGCTGCCGAGTTACCAGCCGGTAGCTCTTGTTTATGGCGGAGCTGGAACATCGTAAAATCCTTTGAAATATGCTGCTCCGTCACCGCGCACCAGGATTTAGCGGCGCTGGGTGAGGCATGTGGGGACGTGGCACGGCGTCTACAGTTAGCTTGTGCTATCGGTTTAGCTGCTAACCGGGCATTGTAATCCGGATTTTTTGAATTCAGATTTCGTATCACATGTGGTTGAATTTGTATGAGAGTAGATTTTTTTAAAATCATTTCGTTATTCTTATATGGTGACCTAACTCCTCCAACAGCATCGCTGTCTTGTCTCTCAACATATTAAAGCGACAATATTCTGCTCGATCACATTTTACTTCATTCACATTGTTTCCTCATTCTTCCTTTAGAGGAAGATAGACAGAAGGAAAATAAGGTGGTTAATTGGTACTAATATCACTTTTAAACTGTGAAGTACAAAATCCATGACTTAGGTGTAAGCAACATCTCCATGTCTGATAACTTGCGAAGTTACTGTTACGGCCAATCTGTCTCTACGGTACTCGTTTGTCTATTTTTATGAAGATTTATTAATAAAGTCTCTAGTCACTTCTAGCTTGATGTAAGTTAATGTTCAAGTCACATTTTCCTCAGCTCCAAATCTTACAACGGTGAAGTTTCTTTCAACTTTACGACTTTTGAATGTTCTTCCCCCGTCCGGTTTACTCTTTATTTATATCGAGTTATTTCTCTTTGGTACTTTTTAAAATAGTTAAGAGTAACTTATCATATCTTTCGATAGATATATATTTTATATATCCATCGAAATATTGTTGAGATTATACTGATTTATTATAAATAATGCCATGACATTGCTGTTGTTGAAATCTTTGAGCTCTTGCGGACACTTACTGATATACATGTGTACTTGCAAGTGATATGAATGATAAATTAAGAAACCTCAAACTTTCGTTATTTTTTATAACATACTTTACCTACATATTTACTTAGTAAATTATAAAGCAATCACTTGCTAATAGACGATGATAGATCCATCATACATATCACAAGTTGACAAATTCGTGGCAATGTATTTTATGACCCTAAATAAGAAGCAGTAAATGTCCTCAGATCCGCGGGATACAATGACGGTGAGGGTATAAAACCCCTAACCTAACACATTGTAAGTCAAAGGATGTCAGACTTATGTCGCCGCCCGTAAAACTTGCGAAGCTTCACAAAGCAACAGCGTACGGAGAGGATGGCAAGAGCTGCTCGTGTTTTACGAGGTGCTCGAGTTTTGATGCATCACGTTACGGTGTTGCGAATGTCTTGTTTTTGTTATATGCGTTAATACAACGCCTGTAAAGCGTTGCTCGTGGAGAATGCCTGAAATGACGTTAAAGCAGCTTGATATTCTCTTTGAAGCCTAAATTTTAAAAAAGTAACTACACAATATTAGTAACATAGCTTACCAAGTTAAAGCTGCGAATGCTGTCGCAGAACTGCTGTGTGCGTAGTGAGTCTGTCGGGTATCCTCCGATATTTTAATAATGTATTCCTTATCAAGAATTGTTGATAAGAAAATGCGCTGATAAGGATAGGAATTATTTTGAAGGAACCCTGGTAACAGAGACCCGTATACGATGAATTAATCACATCTTTTAGAATTTTTTGATTGATTGATATGGAGGCTCCATTAAATAGAAATGTGTTTCCACTCCTCCACTTAATGCCCTCAATACACAGTACTCGGTCTACCGCGTGAGTAATGCTGCACCAGATCGTTGAAATAAAGTTTATTATTGCCTTTAAGCCTCGTAAATTCTTGCTAGAATTTCTTCCAAAATTCTCGCCCATTTGGCGTGATATGGTTACCGTCCACCTTCCCGGGCCGGAGCGCCGCCGGAAGGTGCTTTGATAAATTACAAGAAAGAGGTGGCCGAATTACACAAAGCACCTTCGAAAATAAATCACACGTCTTTGATCTACGGCCGGGTCGTATATCATCCACTGCACACCTGACGGCTCTTAAGGCTGGATACACACTAGAGCCATGCCTAGGCACAGCATTCTGCTTCAGATTCCAAAAAATCTAGGACTTATAATTATGACATTAATTTAATACTAACTAATAAAGAGAAGAATAGATAATAGTTAAATCAACTGTTGAATTCACAACAACGCATTTGTTTGTTTCAGTAATTATAAAGTAAATAGTTATGTCAGTAGTACAGGGGGAGTTAAGGATACTTCAGTCTCTAATAACTGCTGGTGGGTCTTTACTGTCGGAGACTGTCTATGGTAGGTACTATTGCAGACAACAATCAGTAGTGTGCCATCATTACTGTGTTCCAGTTTAAAGGGCGCTGTGGCTAGTGAAATTACTAAGGTAACGAGACTTAATATCGTATGTTTCAAAGCGATGAGCAAAATGCGGTGCTGTTTACATCATTGTAACTAATGTCATGGTTGTACTTACCATCAGGCGTATTACTTACCATCTGGTAAACGTACCGCTCGTCTTGTCGCTTTGATGAATAAAAAAATATCCGTTCCATGTTTATAAGCATCATGTTCATCTGCTATCGTGGGAAGGACGGTTGATAGCAATTGTTAAAATTTCCTCATTACCATTAATTGCAGTTAATGCGAAGAATTGCAGTTAAAACCTCTTAAACCGTGGCGATATAATTCAAACTTGAACAATCCGTCTTCGAAGTTGTCCAAGTTGCAAATAAGTTGCATTTACAGTGGGAACGCAAGCGCGCAATAAAACACCGCAGACGGCGCGTGCCCGCGACGCGCCGCGCCACCACCCCCATCCCCCACCCCCCACTACTGCGAGTTACACGGCAGGTGCCGGGGGTGCTGCTGGCAGCATGCGTTTTACACAACTTATTCTCACTTGGTAGCGTTGCCTAAAATTATGTTCGGCAGTGAGCAGGCGCAGACTGATGATGACAACTACATACCTTAAATATTTATTTTCTTAACACCGTCTAACTTGTTTCAAATTTATCCAGTTTCGCAGAGGAGTAGTGAGCAAACATTAAATCGCTTACGTTATAGTAAGTGATCACTTTCGTTCATGAGGGCAACATCTGACCACTTAAAAAGTTTTAGATTTGATGGACACAGTAACTATTTAAATGAGATACGTATTCTACCAAGCGTCGAGACGACGGAGACGACTAAGTGATGGTCAGCGATAAGCCTGCCTAAATCGACAGGCTAGTTAGGATGATATACACAGCACCATGTTGTGCTCATCGCCTTGACATATAATATGTTAACTAACACTAGCTACGGCGCCCTTCTAACTATAACACGGTGGTGTTTGCACACTATTGTTTGGTGGTAGAAATAGCAGCCACAGTGGTACCTACCTAGACGTTTACCAGCACCAGAGGATTAGCACTAATAATAACAAGTAAAATAATAATTAATTAATAATGAGCACTTTTTAACTATGAATAGTACTACGAGTATGTCTTTGAGAGACGACAAAGATCTCATATCACAGTAAGTCTCGTTTCGAAGGCGTGCACTTGGTGTTTGGTGGTGAGCACACTACCAGAGCCCAGGCAATTTGTGGGATGGTCACAATTTAGTTTATCTAATAGGAACACGGAGCAATCTAATTTTCTTATATTTATTGATCACTTCTGCTGTGTAATCTCCCTCGTCCATTACGCGTTCCGTCCCGTCATTGTTTGTGTGACTGGGCGCTCTGCGGAATTATGATAAATTATGCCAAATCTCTGACATCACCGGAAACCGAGGGAACGGTCTCGCAGCTGATCAAACGCGAACTCTCCTGACAGGTATTGATGCTACTGCAACCGATGTAATGAGAGTGGGGACTCCTGTTGTGCCGCAAGTTGTAGTCAAATGAAATATCGGTGCTATTACTCTTATAATTATATATGTATTCTCTTATATTATACTATACTCTTATATATTTATATATATATCTATTTATGTATATCTTTTGTATAAACAAACACTTTTATATTCTCATTAAGACTGCGTCCCGAAGACAATGTAATTGAGCTGGTGTGCCTATATCAACAATCAAACGGTAATGTGCAGACATCGCCATTAAGCCGTGGTTATATTTGTATGGCTTTACAGTAGTCATAAATTACTTAAAACCGGATATGGAATTGTTTAAACACGAAATTATACAAGTTAAAAATATAAAGAATTATATTGTTAAACGAATAACGAAATATTTTCATGTATTTATAAATGAAAAGCTTTTTCAGGTTTACTGTAAAAAAACCTTAGTGTTTATTACAGAAAAACGTGAACTGTGCTCGACACACAAAAGGCAGAAGAGAATAAATAAACAAAAGCTAATAAACGTGCAGAAGAAACCTCAATTGAAAACAAACTATCCTCCGCAGCGAACAAAGAGGAACGCGAACTTGCGGAACCCTTTTCAAAATTATAAATAGAGATCAAAGCTTTGTTCGTGCGCGGGGCTGCTCGCGGGGTTGACATGTTGGGACATGCCCACCACAAAATATGTACCCTTAAAATTTCATGTAAAAGTAAATGTTGTGCTGTGCTGGGGAAATGCAATGGACATCCAACGCAACCGGTCTAATTGCATTGGTAAGCACAAGTGGCAACGGGCGGGCTACCAACTGCCAAGATTGTACCAAGAAAGACCATAAGTTTAGACCTTGTCTTGGCGTACGCAGCTTGGAACGATTTCTCGACAAGTAAACCAGCGACCTGGTAGACACCACATAATAACACGTTTACCTATCGATAGAGTAATTATTTCCAAGTAAGAGACGACAGGAGCTGTTCAATCTGCGGTAAACAGACTCACGCTGCCTCATTACAATGAAGCGCCAGTTACGAAAATTAAACTGTATCATATTATACGATTACTCGTTAGACGTCTGTTGGTTCCGGTTTCAGTAGTTACAGCGCTTTCTAAACGGAAACACTGTAATTATGCGCACTAGTTACAAGAGGCTTTTGAAAAAACACAGCCGTTCTTATTAAAACGGTATCCGGAAACAGATAGCAACTTGCACAAACTTTATGACGGTCTCAATTTATAATCTGCACCATATGTAAAGTCTCTAAGGCTAAAACTAAACAAACCTGATCCAACACCCTCTTCTGCGTGTATTCTCGTATCTAAGTAAAAGGAACGGAAGATACAAGTTCACCTTTAAGTTATTCATGAAACCTTTCATTCCTGCAACGTTGGATACAACGTATTCATAAAAATCAAATCCGTGCAAGAGAGTACTTCCGGTGTTTACATTTTACAGCGAGCTTTTAGTTGGAGCTTTGAAAAAGCTGTTGCTATGAACACAATTTCATTAAAGGCACGCTGTTCGCGCGCCGCGCACGCGCACCGTCCACATTTCAAATGCATTAAATATGTAATTTTTAGGCTTTTAGTAACTTTACAGCTTTGTTGTGCATTTTTGTTTCCGGATACTGTATAAGCAAGTACTATCGGAGTTTACATTTCTGCCGTAAAGCATTACCGTCTTAACATTTGCTGTGATCCGGTTTGGATGGTGCTGGCAGTAATGAAATATAATAATTTGGTTGTTACACGTAGAAGTTTCGTTACTTTAACGAGTAACGAGACTGCACATGCCAAGAGTTAACAATTGTAATGTGGTGTAGTGTATAACATCTTAACTAGCGCCGCATTTATATGTGTACGATCATTTACCGTCAGATGAACCTCCTGATAGTCTAGTTCTATCATATAATAAATCATCATCATTATCAGCCGACAGACGTCCACTGCTGGACATAGGCTTTCCCAAAGATCTCCACATCAATCGATCCTGCGCTGTCCACCCCCAACTGCTTCCCGCCACCGTCACCAGATCGTCGTATATAATAAATAGTATAATTAAAATTATCTTTAAACTATATAAAGTTAAATTCAAGCTAATCATTATCTTTTGAAGTTAGCTATAGCCGATGAAATCTACATGAAATGAATATATTGTCTTTTATCTCACGATTGCAAAAACAGTGTGCAGCTGAAAGATTAGATCGTAGAGGAGAGCTTGTCGTTCATCATTGGGTGGATATTCAGAAGCTTTTTGACTATATAAAGTCAGTGTTAGAAATAAATGTTATTGTAAAATTGAGATGTACTGAAGAAATAATAAAATCTATAAAACATAACAGAGCGGTAGTTAAGCTCCAGCCGCGAACTTTCTTCCGGCAATAATACGTGTGAGGCGTCGAACTTTCGCTCCGGAACTTTTGTAACAGCGCTCTATTGGAGGGTAACTTCTCGAACGTTCCGCGCTATTATGTGATTAACTGAGAGTTGCACCCTCCCACGGTAATAAAGAGTTAAACAATTGTATGAGTGGTCGTAACGGTATTATTATAAGTCGTTACACCGCTGTAACAACGTGCTGCTGTATTTGGTACACGGTCGCGGTGGTGGGGAGGGGGCGGGGCACGGCGCTCTCTGTACCGCGAGCTGCTGCAGCTGCGAGTATTGTTTCATCTATAATGAAACTAAGACGGTAAAAAGGTATATTTTCTCCTGCTTCATCATCATCATCATCATACCTACCGATGGCCGTCCACTGCTGGACATGCTGGTTCTCTTGTAATGTGTTCCACAGACCACGATCTTGCGCTATTTGAATCCAGTGACGCCCAGCGATTTTTTTTGTCGTATGTACCTAGCGGGAGTCTGCAAATGTTGCGCTTTCCGATGCGGCGGCGGTCCTGGTTCTTCCCCTATTTCACCTGATTATATTTCCACCACACTATATTGCCGTAGCCGTTACATATTGAATGGAATATGGTCCTACTTTGCTAACTTCACCCTCTGATTTTTTTACATTAGTGCTTGGATGCAGATACAGACATTGCTGTCGCATCTAAGTCTAGATAAAATAGTCGCTATATCATCTTGACATTTTTAACTTACAAGAAATAAAAAGTATCTCTGAAAAATTTGTCTCTTTATGGTTAAAATAAACTTAGATTATTTTGACTAATGTATATACCTAGTTTTATTTTATTACAACCGTCAATTCATTCTAAGTTTTGATTTAGTTTTAACTTGGAATATATATAGTAGAAGTCGTATAACAAAACTCATGTAAATACATTTTATCAAAATCTTAAAAGTTTTTTAAATTAAAAAAAAAGTACTTATTCTGTATTTAATGAAGTAAAAACATGATCTTGTTTTACCTCGTCATGTACATACGAGTATAGTATCATTAACTGAAAACGCCTGTGGCTTTATAACTTACCCTAAAATTAATATAGCCACTTAAAATTATTTTCATTTAATTATTTCCGCTTTAGAATTCAACCCGCCAAAACGCAAGCCTACATAAATAATTTTTACCAGAACCCGGCGGAGGCCCTAGCGCACTGACAATAAGGGCCGCAGTCCCTCGCACGCGTCGCGCGGGGGAGACCTACAGGTAATGTAAGAGGTTCGTAATAATTCTTCAATTAAGCAGAGGGTTGAAACAGGAGCACGAAAACACACGCATCATGTCACAAGCGAAAGCGGTTTTAGAAAACGAAGAAAACGAATCCTTTTTCCATTCTTATTTCACTTCATCAATGACAAATCTCTGTTACCTGAGACCGTCTAGTTTGAAGGGTGCTGCAGCTGGTGTAATTACAGGAGTAACGAGATCTAGGTCTCAAAGCAACGAGCATAATGTGGTACAGTGTATAAGCGTTTGTCGTTTCGTTGAATAAAAAAATGAACCTAGAGAGATCTCCGAGTTAGAAACTTCACTGAGACGAGAAGCGGAAACAAAGGTACACTAATGCCTGTATTATATCAGATCTGTGCTGTAAATAGTGGCACAAGTTAAATGTATACGTAAGAAGTCGTCCGCTGTAAGCACGCCACTTGGACCGCCGCGTGTCCCACAAGGGAATCACTTGTGAAGAGAAGATTTATAGCCCGAGCTCCAGAGGAATTAAGTCGGCATGAGGAACACTTAGCCGATTACCCCGAAATAACCCCACACTAATACATCTGAAACGGGAAAACGTTGTGTACGAGCACAACGAATATGACACAGATACGTTACAGTAAAAGGTTAACCCTTTTTTTGGTGACATCATTTGCGTAGATGGGGTTGAGGGGAGAAACCGCGCCGATAAATTGTGACCATGGTAATTTCTATGATAATTTAATAAATAACTAGGTTTTGAATACGGAAACGGATGTGAGGGAAGGGTAAGGTTAAAGGAGAGTGTGGATTACTTCCAAGATGACAAACGATAGATGATTTCAAGAAAAATATATGTAGCGATAAAGGGTTAAGGGGTGGAAGAATGATTAATGTAATTTGTTCAAAAATTTGCCCGGACAGTAATATGTTTAATGGCAAGTAATGTTAAGTGATAATATCCGGCAAAGGAGTTTTTATTTACAAACACAGGTAGACAGGACGTTCACCTAGTGGTAAATGTGTTAGTTTAATAATGAGCTGTACCTAAAGCAATCACTTATTAAGTGTTTAAG
This sequence comes from Ornithoptera priamus, assembly GCA_029034505.1. Lineage (NCBI taxonomy): Eukaryota > Metazoa > Arthropoda > Insecta > Lepidoptera > Papilionidae > Ornithoptera > Ornithoptera priamus. The sequence goes on along the minus strand of JARDWD010000292.1, from coordinate 1,170,696 downwards.
TGGAAATTTTCGCAAATACAACTCCAATTAGTACACTGAGAACAACTTTAATAAAAGGGGAATTCCTCCTCGCGTTACAAATGGGCCAAAGAAGCGGGTGCGCAGCGAAAAGCATAACATAGAAGAGTTTCTAGTCAAATTTACATGCAAGTAATGAAATCTGAAACAAAGAGAAACTTAAAGTGAAATATTTAAAACATCGCGAGCCTTTCAAAGTAAAATCTAAGCGTGCTACTGAAACGGCTCGCAAAGTGCGAAACTCTGTTGCAAATGTATTTGTACTATACAACAGTTTACTTACAAAGGCACCTTTATCTGCTTTAACTGTCTTTTACTGTCTGTCCTGCATTCAGTAATAACATCTTACTGGGAGGGTAGTAGTAAAGTAGTGAGTACATATTTGTAATATTAATTAAGGAAAAAATCTTCGATTCTCTTTTGTTTTATTCTGAATATAGTCATTTGTTTGCTTCGCGTCGGAACGTGTTCCCGGAAATGGAGTAAAAGGTATTGCGAGCCGTTATTAAATAGCTCCGTTTATAAAAGTTACCGACGCAAGAGATTCATTGTGATCTGGAGGCAACATTAGGAGAGTCTGCTCCGCCGTATTCCACTGTCGCAAAGTGGGCTTCTCAATTTCGAGTGGGGAGACCCGTGCACAGGTCGGCAGTTGCCATGGCTGCTATTCAGCAAGCTGGCTTCGAATTGGTTGACCACCCCGCTTATTCACCCGATCTGGACCCTAGCGATTTTTATCTTATCCCCCAATTGAAAGAACACTTAAGGGGAAACAGGTACGAAGACAATAACGAGAGGATAGTTGCCTCCTCTAGAACTATTTGCAGGACCAAACTTTTGTAAAGGAATTGAAACTTTGGAAAAGCGCTGGACACGGTGTGGGGAGAGACTCGGAGACCATGTACAAAAATAAATGATTAAGTTATCAATAGTCATTATATTCTATCTCATTGTCACTACTTTTTGATCCCTCCCTGTATATTATTACATGCATTTTAAATGTGGCAGACTTGTAACGGGCACGCGTCGTATTGCCTTTGAAGGCAGCGATGAAGGACTGGAACTTAACGTAACATAATCAGATAACTTTATCGATCACATACCCTCATACGATAGGAGAGGCGATATGAAAAAAGACTGCTCCTATATCAAACGAGAAAGGATTCCCGCGGGAGGATGCGGGAAGGGATACAAATGACACTATCAAAAATGTTATTTCACAAGAAAGTGCCGCCGAAGGGCTTAGACCGCACGGCGCAGACATTGTGACACACGGCGCTGCAGGACAGGCAGCAGGATTGTGGATAAAATGGCGATTGGAGAATAAACCTGTGGTCGTAACAACCCGCAGATTTTAATGAATCTGTACACACGCGAAAATCCTACTTGTATGTAACATGTTATACCCCAGAGAGAGATATGTTATGCCTAAGCCTGACGGCTTAACTAACGCAAAGGTGCATGTCTTGAGAATCTGTCCCGTCACCTAGGTTTCGTACTCTAGCGAATTTTGTGTCCTGATCCTTCTGTTTGCACTACGTATTAACACAAATTCTTAGCCGCTGTGTACTATAATACTGTGGTCCATTTAGCTGGAGATTGTCCTAGTTAGTACCGCCGTGTATCTGTAAGTAAACAGCAGTATGCAAAAATGTCTGCCTTCCGGTTTGTAAGGTGCTGCAGCTAGATAATTATGACTAATACAAAGAGCTAAACCAAGTGCTGTGTAAATATCCTAAGTGATGAAGGATCGGGCGTGTAGTTCGCGCCGTTGCGTAATACAAGCAGTATACACAAGTTCGTATAAATCTCCATCAGCGCGTATCCGGCAGATAAAGCCGCCGGCTCCGCGGGTAAGAGATCTCGACGGCTTTTGTTTATTTAACGCCGCGTAATTTATTGCGCGACGCACCGGACGGAGTTAGTGCGAACGAAACTTTCTGATGGCTTTCGGCTAATTACAACATTTCATTAAGGAGCGCACTGTAAATACACCGTGCTCGTAAATTTTCATTGAATACGGCTGAGACGGAAATTTAGCACCGCCAAAGGAAGTGGAGCAGCCGACATATATACTTGTTGTTTAATTACATCTCTTTTTAACTAGCAGCGGGTAATGATGTCATTATAAAGCACATATTTATATCCGAGTCAAATCTGTTACAGCTAAGTTTCATAACACTGTGGTCCGAAGGCACATGTTAAGTAGTCCGTATGGTGGTGGGGTTTATGGTTAACTATTTACTACGCGGGAAATGTTTAAAAAATCGCTACGAGCCACAACACTCAAACAACACAGGACCATGTTTTGGAATACTTTACAAAAAACCTATGTCCAAGGAGGTGAGGGTTTTCAAGCCGAGGTTCATGTTGTAAATTTTCTAAGAGTCGGCTACAGTAGGACTTTCATCATGAGATACGGACGTCGTTTTACTAAATCTCTGTATTTCTAAGTGAGCGTTTTATTGGTACTAGATAATTTACACCAAGAATAAAGTTTGAACTTTTATTTGCGAAGTACGCGCAACCTTTCCATTGGCGTTTTGATTAGTTATTCAAATTCCCGTTGATTTGTAATCAGCTTAATCTTTTATGTAACTACTGAGTTAACACTGTGACAGATTGAACGTTAAATAAAGGAGAAACAGTTAAGCCGTCTCGGCTTTACCGCGGCGAGGCTGTCGCACGGTAATGAGAGAGCACGCGCGGCGAGCGGCGGGCGGCGGGCGGCGGGCGGCGGGCGGCAGGCGGCGGGCGCAGCTTTAATTGTTAACAATGCCTTTTAATTGCGCCCGTATGATTAATACCTTCCACTGAATAACTATTAAATTAAATACATAATTACACTGCTTCCTGTTACGCCTCGCTCCGCCGGTAATGCGATAAACTAGATCTCGTATCATATATCAAGTAACTGGTAAGTAATATCATGAGTTTCGGTAGTGGATCTCTGTTGCCGGAGACTGTCTTGGTAGGTACCACCGCTGCGGCTATTGCAGCCGACAAACAATACTGTGCAAACATTACTGGGTTCCGGTTTGAAGGGAGATGTAGCTAGTGAAGTTGCTGCGATAATTACACAACATCTTATGTCTTAAGGCGAGCAAAATGTGGTGCAAAGTATACCATCCTAACTAACGCCGCGTTGTTATGGGTAGACATGTCACTTACCATCAGAGGAACGTCCCGCACGTCTCGTCGCTTCGTTGTACATAAAAAAAATCAATGTATGAATCGTTATGTACGAGCCCCGTGCGTCAAATCTCCACGTCATTATTCACACGGAGGGCAATAAACTTGTTTAGTTGTTATCCGTTTCCGTTCAATTTGTTGGGGAAAGTAAATCGCGGCCGACTCGCTTATGTTTTAACCGAGTTCAGAAGTTCAAGTTAGTGTTAACAAACTCCCGTTCGCAACCTGAGTTACCCGGGATTCTGAAACTGTGTGTGCGAATAGTTTAGAATATTTTTCAATTTGTTTAACTTAAACGAAGGTTGACTTGGGAATGGTGCTGCATAGCTTAATTGGATTGTTATACATGCGAACGAAAGTGGTGGCTTTTAGGTTTGCTACTGTTTTGAATCAAATTTATGTTGAAGGTATACCATCTCTCTCTCCCCTTCTGCAGACATAATTAGAGAGATATGAATGCATGGAGACAACTGAAAATACTGTAAATTACTGGACTCGATCTGATATATTTAAGAACTTCCACTGCTGGACATAAGCCTGCCCCAAAGATCTCCACATGCACCGATGCTGCGCTGCCCGCATCCAGCTGCATATACTCGTATATATATATATATATATATATATATGTAGTGTATTACAATACGATCATGAAACTGTTATCTAAAGTTCAGTGTTCATGTTAGTAACTTTAACAATTTTGTCAAACGGAGAGCTTGAGAATCCGGATAGAGCGCTTTCAAAGTTCAAGTGAACGCTTTGATCGTCTCCGCGTTAGTTTTTCTTCAAACAGACTAACAACCCGCTCTGCAAGCAGAGGTCCGACCTCAGGACTCGGCTCCGGCGGCGGCCTCACTCCCTCTAAATATTTGATCTTGTCAACACTACTCACTTTTCTCTCGTCTACACATGTCTTGTCTCCTCAAGGGTCTTACGTTTTATTTATCCTCGTTCATTTAAAAAACGGCCGCATCCCTTTGCATAATACAGAGTGCACTCTCCTCCCGCGCTGCATTTGCATTTCTGAGAAACTTTGCAGTGGAGATGTTCTTCTGCTTTAGACGTAAATAATATATTTTCTTTGCTACAATTTCTTTAAGAACTATTTTATTTGTGGCGTGTTTAAAGTTTTCGAAATTTTACGAAACAAACTCTAGTCGTCTTTTCTTTCCCTCTACTACATTGTTGTTGTTTTGTTTTCCGGTTTTATTTATTTGAATTATCTATATACTGTACTGCTCATACCGGAAACGTAAATAGTATAAGTTGTTTTAACTGCATTAACATTCATATACACCGTTATTAATAAGTCAATATTTAACATCTCATGACAACATAACCATTTATATTTATTAGTAAATACAGTACAGTACAGGGTGAGTACCGCGATATCCATCTGAATGTATTCCGGTAAGAGAAATCTTTCACACAAGTCAAAAGTACCGAGTTTATTTATTTCACTGTGACTAAACAAACATTGTCATTAATATATAAATAATTTAGTATAAAAGTTTAAAACACGGTTGCAAAAAAACATCATCGTAAAAAGTTAAATTGACAGTTGCTTGATACTGAGATAATCTTTAACGTTTAGATCTAACGGCTAAGAGCAGAAGTGATCAAGTTAACGTACCGCTGCCCTGTACGTGGACACATCCAACCCACATTCTCCTGTCTCGAGGTTTCAATGGAACGATGCGATGGAATTTCGATACCCGAACTTTGAATATTAAAGGCGAGTTAATGTAATAATCCTGTTCAGTAAATATTTACTGTAATCAGGAAATCTGTTAGCGATCTTTCTAAAGGTACACCATAATGCGGAAAGCACAACAATCGTGTAATAAGAACTCGCGATAACGGAAGGCGAAGAACGTTATACAAAATGTATAATTATATAGAAAATATTAAATTGGCCGAGTCGTAAAAAGCGGCTAAAGGGGGGGATAACTCGAGGAAAAGGGCAGCAGTTTTCCTTCTGGCGTTATCAGTTAATTCCGTTCGTCGTTAACCCGCAAACCAAATGACGAGTATGTTTATGTACGGAGGTTTCCGTTCCGCAGAGGACATCACTAGTCGGCAATGGCGGTGCCGGGGGTGATCACATTAAATGTGTTTAGTGACCTTAAACTTATTAAGAACACTCGGCTTTCATAACTCCGTCGCTCGAGGATTCAATACGAGTAGCCATTGAAGTTGCCACCCTTGTAATAACCGGGTTGAAATGTTATTCCAAAACTTCTGTTATCGTCAATAGTTTATCTTGAACTCGAGACAAGAGCCGCGGAGAGCGCTCTCCGTAGCAAATTTGATTAGATCTTACGAAATCTCTATTTTATATTCAATTTGGAGGCGCGACAATGAGGCTCGCAAGGGGCCTCCGCGGCAGTTGAATTTCACATCGTGCCCGTAAATAAACTTCGGGGTACACTTCAGCATATCCTTGGCCTTCAAGAACCTTTTTAGCGGCGTGCCCCTGACAGGGTTGACGCCCTAATTTCGTTCTGCGTTGGAGAGGCTCGCGCGCCGGCGGCCCGTTGCCGAATTTCGCTTAATTAATTCTCGGGAGTTATTTCGAGAGGATATTCAAATGAGTTGACACGATGTTAATGGCGGTTTTGTATTTGATGAGATTGAACCCTGTTTCCGGAAGCCTGCCACAAAGGGGTTATGAATAGTGAGCCGGGTCCGGCGCGGCCCCATTGTCTCGTGCGGTCGCGTTATCTCCCTCGGAGGCGCGGGTAACAAATGTGACGTCACAGTTTAATATTTGCAACGTAACACGCGGATCGTTCTCAAGTTGTTACTAAGCACAAGCACAAGCTGTAGCATTGCTCCGGTAAGCCTTAACGAGTTTCACAGTTAAACAACATTGTGATTTGCAAGCTCCTGACTTCAGGGTATGTTTTGAATAACACATTAGTACTTTCAACTTTAGACACTTACGGGCTGGATCCATTAAATATCTTATCAGAACAAGTATTGATCGAACTTTCCCTGTTCAGATTTATCGTTCAACGTCTAATAGAATTTCAATACAATCTTTTTTTTTATATAACCAAAAATCCGGACGAGGAGACTCTCCTGTTAGTACATCTGAACGTCTGTCCATGGCGATGAGTTTGCGGAGGTTACATTGCTCTCTGTCACTGGCGTGTGCACAGTGTACTCGTATGGAATAACAGGTCGCAGCAGAAACATGTGATTGCCAATACCGGTGCGTTTTTTTATTCAACACAATGACTATATGAGCAAGTCGTCCATCTGGTGGCCAATGATACCACTAACCACAAGTACGTGGCGCTGGTTAGGATGATGACACTTACACTACATTGTAGTCGTCGCTTTGAGACAACATGTTCATCGTTCAATCGGAACACAGCACTACTGCACTACTGTTTGTCTGAAATAAACATTGCGATGATACCTATCTAGACGGTCTCCGGCAGCAGAGACCTAACACCAGTGTTCATACAGTTACAGAAATATCCATGAGACGGAATGCCAATGACATCATAGTTTCAGCTTGGTGATGCAGATGGCTCGCGGTGACAGGATAACGTGCTGTTCCACTTTCATTAAAATAAGTTGTTCGCTTGTCGCCTTCAGTGCCAAGCGGTGGGTCTAGTGGCGGTGAGGTTCGTGCAACCCCCGTCCGGAGCGCGTGAGGGGCGTGGGGGGTGGGGGAGGGTGTCAATGACAAACAGTTTGTTGATCGCAAAACTGTTGTGACGATTACAATAGGATCGAATAAATACGAAAATAGATGTGTAAATAAAAGGGGACGATAATCAAATTGTCACAGAGCTAGATATCGGACGAGATTTATTTGTTGCCGGACGTGAAATATTTTAGTATTAGCGGGCGGCGGGATGTGGGGGGTAGGACGTCGGGGGCGGGGGCTAATCCGCTTTGATCTATTGCGTACAAATTGAGAGCTTTCGAAAAATTTCCCAGTTACCGTTCACTTTGAAACGCTAATAAAATACTCCGATAAATGTGATCACTGTGTCGTGCGTAGAAAAGTTTTATTCAACCGTAAATATAGGATTTTTTTAAACATCAGCCAATAGTAGTGTTTTAAATTACGAAAATAAATGATCCTAGGTCCACGGCTGGTCTCTGTGGCCGGAGACCGTCTAGCTCCTGTTTCTGCCGACAAGCAGTAGTGTGCAAACATTACTGTGTTCCGATTTGAAGATAGTTGTTACTAGTTAAATTACTGAAGTAACAAGATTTAATATCTTATGTCTTACAACGACGAAAATGTGGTGTTACTTATATCATTCTAATGCTACGTTGTTATTGGCGGGCGTATCTACTTATTATCAGATGAACGTCTCATTAATTTCGTAGCTTTTTTAATAAAAAAAATTATCGTGCTCAAGCTATAGTTAAGATGACATATGTTACGTTAAGCTCGTGTTTAAAGACAACGAGATGTGAAGTTCCGGTACCCCAGTGACTGTATTAGCCACAGCGCCTTTTACACCGGAACAAAGTAATGTCTACGCAGTACTGTCTGTCGGCTGCAACAGGCCCTGCGGTGGTACCTAACGAAACTGTCTCCGGCTCCAGAGACCTACCACCAGTAAAATATCATAACTGAACCATACTACACCCGTAGCAAATTTACTTAAAATTGGCAGATTTACTGAGGCAAGACAGGAAGATATTAAAAAGTTTTGGATAAGTATAAAGGGTATTGGTTTTCTCAATCTGGTCGCCAAACTGCAGTTTGAAGAGGGCACCAAACGATGATGATGAATATTTGAAATGGCCAACTAGTCGGAGCGGCGCCGTAGTCACTACAAAGTAGTTGTACTCCTATCAAAATGTACGCGAATTACATTTTATTGTGGAAAATAATAGAAAAGCCGCTGCAGCAGTGTAATGGCCACAAAAAGCCCTGCACCACCAGTTTTTCGACAATTTATTAGATCCACCCGCAAACATTAATGAACTGAGCTGGAGCCAAGTTGGCTTTATGGGTCAAACGGATTCAAAGTTATGATCCTGTAACGGACAGCGGGATTATCTAATGGTTGAAAGTATTACACCCGCTTCTAAAAAGCTCGCGGCGAAATTTATTCACGTTCTCACCGTCAAAGTTACTTATTTATACTTAAACGGTATGTGGTATCCGTGGCAAATCGGAGTCGTAATAGGCGACTGAAGATGGAATAATTCGTAAAAGGAAGTAGTTTTTCTTAGGACCGTTGCGAGTATACGACACTTGCGTAAATGCATACTCGTTATTTTACTGGAGGAAGCACATGCTTAGGTCGGCAATGGGCTGACATGCTGACATTTGTCTGTGGCATTGAACTCCAAAAAGGCAGATACTGATTTTTTTTCATAACGTGATAGAGATCATGATTACTATTAGCCGGCACACGCCCAGTCCAGGACATAGTCCCCTCAAAGATCTATCTCTAGTGACAGGGATACTGTTTAAAATTGTAGCTTTAGTTAGTGAGATCTTCATTTAAGTATTGCCAGTTCTGTTCTTGTTACATTTTCGAGCTTTTCAAGCAACGGCTTTAAAATCTTACGAGCATATTGGTGACATTATCTGATAACGAACATCGCTATTATGAAGTAGTAGTTAGGCACAGGATGTAGTGTTATGACTTGTCGCATTTTAATGCGAATACCGACGGCAAAAGTTTAACTTAACATTTGATGCTCCGCCTGTGTTTGCTTTGCTTTAACTAGTAGAGCTTTTTACCATCGCTACTCTACAGGCGTAGAGTTAAATTTAAATTATTAACAAAAATAGGAGGGAGGCGTCACTATTAATAAAGTGCCGTTCATAGCGGGAGTGCGTCCGGATTAAAACTGTGTAATCCGCGCGGTTTACCGGATTACGGCGGAGCCCACGCAAATATCAAGAGTGGTGGGCGATACTGCGCGCGCGCGCGGGCCTAGAGATAATGGAGGCCGCATCCTTATCCGTTTTCCAAGACCACATTCCAGCATAAAACTACGAGAATACTTCAATGAAGGAAGCTTTGTCTTAATGATAATCGTATAGGAATGTATCACCTCACGTTATCCCGAGAAGGGCGCATGTACTGTTGTAAAAGTATTACCACCAGGTAATCATTTCAGTATTCAGTAGAGAGAGAGAGAGCTTAACTCGGTTATCTCTTTCTCAACATTGTTTTCAAGCACTGTAGTTAGTAAAATATCTTTGTTATTTTATTAGCTACAGCGGCCTTAAAACCGTAACAGTCATGTTTGGCCACTACAATACTGCAACAGATACCGATACAGCTTTTGTAATTTAAACGGTTTCCGGTGAAGAGTTAACGTCATCAGAGATGTCACTATAGTGCATGAATAGGACCAATTGTACAGTACCACAGGCCAGTCGAAGTAGCAGTGTTGTCTGTGTAACATCAGCTTGTCACTTCCACTGCTTCTGGCTCCGTACCGTCACTACCCTCGCTAAGTCCGCATCCCTGTACAACTTTATTAAATTTGAAACACTTCAGCCGGCTCCGTGTTGTTCCAGCTCCTCCATGTAATGGGGTAATGCGCGGCCGGAATTCCCGTTTGGCAGAGTACGCGCGGATTTACCGCGCCACAGGATAAAAACATTTCATATGTTATCTTTGGGCTACCGGATGTTTTGCGAACGTTACATTACGGAGCATATTATTGCAGCTGCCAATTACTTTTTCATACGGCTTCACAGAATTCATTTTCATTTAGATTATATAATAATATGAAGTAATTTACTATATCGTAGTCATTTATTTTCAGCGTATGGAGACTCGTGTACTAGTGGCGCTGCGGCTAACTGCTGCACCTTTACCACGTAGGTCTTCGGTTCAATTCCGACACTACTTGTTATGGAGTTTAAAATGTGGTTATATGATATATCGACCATGTAATACTTTTGTATTGTCATTCATTCGTCTGAGACATATTAGTGTTTTAGTTCGGATCTACGAGATTTTAGAGACTTTGTCCGAAAGCTGTAATGGATATAAAACCCTTCTACTTAATACAATAAACAAACAGCGGTGGTGGAATTTCTTGCATTTTATAAGTTAGTTTTACACTTGGACGAAACTTTAGAGAGAAGTTAACATAAACTTTTGAACAGGTTTAAAACATCCATAAAGTTTAAACTTTACCTCAACGTTTATAACGTGTCTGACATGTTTCAAGTTGTTTAACGATGTCCCCGCTTTAACGGCATGTTATACTTATGTGATGTCCCGTAGGTGCTGCGGAGCAGACGCTCGCGTTCAGTCATCACGTCGTGCACCGCCGGCTAAACCGAATTACGCGAAAATATTCCTCTCTACGAACTGATAGAGTGAGATCAAATCAAGTCAAATAAGTTTGTTTGCGGAAATGTGGTCACAGTGTGCTTATAGCAGAATGGAGAGCGCACATACCACTTACGGTACAGCATGCAAATGTTTGTGTGTACACTAAGTATATACGGCACTGATCTAATGTTAGAACTGAATGAATTCGATTAAGCAATAATATATAATAAATATTAAGCAATTATCAAGGATCACCATCATTTAAAAATTCATCTACCGCATAGTACATTCTATATAATATATATATATATATATATATACATAATATATTTAATTTCCATTCTTAGTTGTACTAATAAATTAATAATAAAACTGGTTTCACTAATGCTTACTTAAGCTGTATGTAAGCTCCATGTTTAATATTATAGTTCTGTTAGCTTTCAGCAGTAGTACAGCTTGACGTAAGCGCCTTTACCCTCAATTAAGCCAGCAGCCGATAAAATCACTGACGCAGCGGAAACTCAGGATATCATTTGGTTACAAAATTAATTTCCACGCTTAAATCCCCTTTAAAGGTAGATGGGATGCTGTTCGGATCCAATTAATAGTCTGTTTGGACTGGAACATCTAACCGTGCAGTAAGTTCATATTCCGAACGCTGCCGGAACTTTTCAGATCGAAACAGCATTTAACTGTGTACACACAAACACACACACACACACACACATACACACAGATTGAAGCATTAATTATCTTCACACCTGTATCCGTTCTCCTTGTTTCACTTTGTATATGTAATTTATTTTGGGATAATGTTCAAATTATTTATTTAAACTTTTATTTAATTTTACAGTTACTGTAAAGGTATCCCCTTTAACTGACGGTGTCTAAGTCCGGTCCACTGCTTTGTATCGCCAAACCATTTCTTCCGCTGTCTACCAGGAACACGTTATCCGGAAATTATGCCCTATTTAGAGAGATCCTCTTTTCAAATGTCCGAAAAACGGAACCCCTCTTTATATTAACTTTAATAATGAACGTTTACCGAATATTCTTCAAATATTACTGTGCCCGGCTCGTAAACAAATCCGTACGTTTCCGTGTTGTCCGGTAGCGGGCACCGGGCACCGGGCACCGGGCAGCTCTCCACGGGCACGCGGCCTGATGTATTCCGAGGGTATACGTCAAGCTGTCAATTAAACCGGAAGTCCGGAACGTGGAGTCGCGTGATAATCGCTAATGGAAAAGGTCACCAGCCCGGCTGACCGGTTATTTTTGTTACAAAGTTACCGCGCGGCTAATTCTCACTTGTAACTGCGCTAATTCTAGTTTACGATATAAATACTAACACTTATTTATTGTTTAATAGATTTAGCAGTTCCTGCTGTTTTACTACTTGGTAAACTTACTTTTTACATGTAGTGGCTTAATATCTGATGGTAGGTCTCTGATACCGGAAAACATTTAGGTAGGCACCACCGCAGAATCTATTGCAGCCGACAAACAGTACTGTGCAAACATTACTGTGTTCCAGTTAGAAGAGCGCTGCACTTAATGTGGGGTAAAGAATCTTAATATCTCATGTCTTAAGGCGACGAGCACAATTTGGTGCCGTAAATAACATTCTAACTATCGCCACGTTGTTATGAGCAGGCGTATCGTTTACCATCAGGGGGACGACTTGCTCGTTTCATCGCTTCATACAATAAAAAAATTAGTAAAATGAAATAAACTAATATACAATACGGAAGCGGTATGAGCGGGTCGCTCAGTTGCAGGTAAATGCAAGCCTGCCTGCTCATCACAATGGGGCGCTAAGGATGATTACACTGCACCGCGTGTCGCTCACCGCCTTCGGACGTAAGTACCCTTACGCCAGAAATTTTAGCTTGCACTCACCTACCTGCGGGTCCTTGGAACTGAAACAGTAAGGTTTTTCAGAACACACTAGACCTGTAACCGTCATGTATCTAGACTAAAAATCGATCTTCAATCTCTAATTCTTTCGTTGTAAATAAAACCGTAGAAATTAGGGTCAAGTGTTTGCCGACGAACAGTAGTTTGGTAAACCTTGTCTTATAATGTCTGCATCGTCGAGATAAATCTATCAATTTCGTGGAAAATCTGAAACTGTTAAGATCTATTCGATCATTGTTTTCGATGTTGCTTTCAGAAGCCATTAACAAAAGTTCTACACCTTTCAGAAGCCTACGAAACGTGTCGAACTTTACCTCTGCAATGACGAGCTGTCTGAAACATTACAACGGGTTCGATCCTGCTCATCGGTGAACTTGTTGCTGAAAGCTTTTATCACATCTCCATACATCATTCAAAACACAAAGCTTTCGACATAACATAAGGTCGTGGCACTAACCATTATCTCCCACACTTTTCTCTAAGCTCTCACACTCACATTGTTATATGTTTAGGAACAACTTTTTATTACACCTCTTAAAATAAAATCACAACTTTACAATCTTTATACTATAACTTGTATTGCAATAAGAACTCGCGCCGTTTTAACATTTTTAACCAGTCAATCCTGGGGAGGTAGAAATAAAAATGTACTAGGGTGGAACCTTATGTACACAAAACAATGAATAAATATACGAATATGAATAATTCATAATATACATATGAATACGTAAGTATTATACATAATCTTAACTAATACTTGTATATAAAAATCAAAACTGCTTCTGTAGCGTAGTGGTCAAGTGCTCGCCTGGCTACACTGATTCCCTTGCATTGGTTCGTTTTCAGGGTGTTAAGTTGCAAAGTTTGGTTATTGGCGATCTGGAGACAAACTTACAAATAAGTTAAAATGGTTCGGGACGGCGGCTACGAGTACGGTTTCCGCCCGTCTGTTGAGTTGATTTGTAATATTTAAGATCTCCTAATTTCTATAACTATTATACTAATTAAATAACAAGTTTAATGTACGTTCGTGTATCGTTACGGAGTAGCTTATCAAATAAGGTCTCTCTTCCTGTTTATCTTGCTTTTCCATCGTATGGTGCAGTATAACAATTACAGTATATAATAGTTAATTCGTATATAATAATGAGGTACACGTGAGCCTTTACTGCGCTTTATCGTACTTTGTGTTCGGTTGATATTTGTATGCGCATTAACAATACATTCTCTGACAAGTTGAGATGAATACACTGCGCCATGTCCCCGGGGCCCAGCTACTGTTACTCACAACACACGAGTCACACTAAATGACAATTTGACAGTGCAAGCTACTCCGCCACGTAAGCAAGCCGTCTGCCAGATCCAGCTTAAAGTGCAAACCGCAAAATATTAGTTTACTGGCGCTCCAGTGTAACACTTGTCGGCAGTAAATCAATCTGGGAAGGTGTCTCCAGTAAAGCCGGGATTTGAACTTTTGGTGGAGTCAGCGAATGCGATATGAAAATTGGGGAAAACGTCTCTGCATTTCCATTGGTGAGGAGACGGGTGTTTGTCGACCATTACCTACGTCGATAAGAAAAGGAAACTGATGAATATATTTCATCGCATTTAACATTATTTTTCCAAACTGTTAATATTAACCACAGGATATATTTCGCGACACTTTGATTATGTTGGAAAGGATACTTTAATATATAATAAATAAATGTCACTTCCTAAAACTCTTAGTTTTAAAAATAAGTAATAGGGTTGTGCTCTTTTGAAGTGCTAGGCAGCATTTCATCGACATCCCCTGCGGACTTAGTTCTCATCAAAACAAATAAGAAATTGATTCTCATATTTTCCTCGAACCTCCCCCACCCCTGCTCTAGAAGCAGTGTCTGGTGAAGAGCGCGAACATTATTGTAACTTATTACTGCCAATTTTTCGTAATTTATGTCCTCACTGAGGTTTGTGAGGCTCGAGGAGGGGAGACAAAAAAGTCGATAAGCTGCCACACAGCATACATTAGTCAGGGAGGCGATGCGTCATACGAAATAGATTGAAAAAGGATTTCTTCTCTTCAGCAGTTTCAGACATATCGCAATTCAAGTTACAGTGTCGTTTATGAATGTTATAGTAAAACGTTCTTATGAATTCACTTACAAACTTTAGCTTATTACGGTTTTGTGAGCAACAGAGAGAGAGAGTGAGAGAGAGACGAGAAAACAAGAAACGGTAATATTCAAATAAAATTCAAAGCTATAAAGTAAATCTTGTTTGTATTATATTTATGTGCAATGATAAGAGAGAGAAAGGACCCGCCGGCTTCGAGACGGTATGAAAATACTAAACAGAGGGCGATACAATCTGTCCACCCCCAATAAGTATTTACAGCGACGTGTAGATCTTCTATCGCAGACGTAATAAATCACAGACACAACCGCCGGAAATAACTGACAGCGGAAAAATGATACTCGTCCGCCATTTTGAAACAATAAATATAAAGTTCTTTCGCTTTCTCTTATCTTCACGTTATGGATCGTCCGTCTCCGGCATCTTTTTATAATTACGTCACTGATAGATCTCTAAACATCATTCATCTACACACATAAAGGTGGATGCTAAGTGATGGTTCGATAATGGTGTTTACTTACGGAGACGGTGACATTTCCGTTCACTTTGTTACTTACCGCCAGAAGGAACCTCACGATAATGATAATGACCACTACATATCGAAACTCTATTTCCACTTTTGTATCGATAATCAATTTTTTATACAAAAGTTATATAATAGTGATGGTGTAATACCGCTTCCGGTTTTCAGGAAGATGTATACATCGTTAATTAAAGGTTTTTAGAGAAGATCAAAACTTTTATACAATTTTTTTGCTTTAAGTTAAACTGAGTAATTTCTATGTTAATTTGATGTGTATTATTAACTTCTAATAAAGTAATATGTTTGTTACAGGTAATTATTGCTGAACGCGCTTACTGCCGAGGGTCCTTCAAGATGCTTTTATGGTAAAGCAGTATGTTGGTAAGAGTCATAGGGACAGTTGCGATTCCATTGGAATAGATGTTATGTTCCTTCATTGCCTTTAACATAAAGTGATGGTAGAGTGGTGGAAGTATTCTAAGCTGACTTATATTTTGTCGTTATAATAAAATTACCTTGTTCGTAGGTAGTACTAAAATATATAACCTTGAAGTAAATGTATAAGATATTTAATACACCTGTCGTCGTAATGATTTGCACGTTACGTAAAACATTTAACCAACTTGTTAGAGCGTGCCTGAAGGATAACTAGAACTGGCAATTTCAGGGGAACGTTGAATCAAAATAAATATAAGTTAAAAATTAAAACTTATGCTCCGCACCTCGTTATTTCCAAACTGGAAGAAATAAAACCGCTGCGACGCGTAGAACTTCCGGCCGTAACGAACGTCCAAACTTTTAATACGGTGATAATCTCGGAAACATAAATCTGACGCGGCACTCCTTCTAGATCTTTATAGAGGCGGACGGGGAAGGTAAAGGGGGGCGGGACACTTCCGCCAATATGTATAGTATGAAATATTATTTCTGAAGCGGATGGATATGCTCGTTGCTATTATTTAGTCGGAACTAGTAATAACGCTGACTAGATTAATTAATTCACCACGACTTTCGAAATAGGTTACACAGTAATGTCTAACCTTCAAGAATAGCCAAACACCTTCACAACTGTTCAAAATCTATTTCAACAAATTTATATAATTCCACTACCATCAGCAATACGCAGATGCTAAAAATATATGTCTCATAGCAACACGCCGCCCTCGCCTCCGAGCTGGTGCCGGGGCGGTTCTTACCGCCCAGTCTTTCTAACACGATCGAAGCCAATTAGAGAACTTGATTATACATTGCTAGCTTTCTACTCACGAGGTACATACCGAATCCGCAGTTCCAGTGTCGGATGGGCTGGATAAGTCTGTTGAGTGGTTAACAGGTATCGTGATGGAATAGACTGCTGACTGGAATCTGAATATAGCTGAGATTGAGAGTGACGCATGGTTTATGTAGACCGTCCTCGCAACCGTTTATCATTTATATCGTAATACATAAGAAAGTATTATGAATGAGCACAGTTAACCTATAATTTTATTCACTTAACTTCATGCAGAAATGAGGTCATGTGTTGCTGTAACTTAGATGGAAAAATAGTCAGCCCATGCCTCCAATGGAGGGGTAATGCTGGCCTGTCACCTCCTATTAACCATAACACGAGTGTAATAGACAAAGGCAGTAAATCGCGCGTCATGGCCAAAAGTCGGACGGAGTGATGTCACCCGGCTGGCAGCCATTACCGTCTAATGGCGGCGTCGGCTCCGGATTGAACGATCGAATTTCCGGCGCGAGGTGACGGCCCGTCATAAAGAAGTGCTCTCGCGCGGCTACGGCGCCGCTACGTTACTGCTACGGCGCGGCTAAGGCGTAGCTATGGCGCGGCTACGACGCAGCTTAACCCTACTCGTGTTGCCGCTCATTTGCACCTAATTTGGTTCGGTGCCAAATTGGGGAGGGCGGTGTCGTGCGAGCGGTCTCACGGGCTCCGCACTGAGGCTGTACTCAGTGGGGATATTAGGTCGGCGTTTTATCGCGACACTTGCCATTCAGAGCCGTGCCAGACCACAGTTGTTATAACTCGAACACACTTCTTGTTGTATTAATTATGCATTCAAATTATTGATACTATCCTTCAAAGCTATTGTTTCATGAGAATAGAGTCACTAAATAAAATAAAGCCACTATAACTTTTTCAACGATTTTTTTGTATAATCTTTCTCTATTGTGCAGAATATACCACTAACGATAGACAATGTTTCAAATTAAATAGAAATGAAACAAAATAATGGATCTACCCTCGTCTAGCCAATTGAACTAACAAAGCTTTACGTCTTTCATCAATGTTTCATACAAACTAAAACTTTTGAATATATTTGGGCAAATATTACGTTTTTTTGGAATTATTCACATGAGAAAAATAAGTACTCCCTCAATGTGTTTTACTTACAAGGATACTTAAGTACTAAAGTATAGTATGTAGTAGTAATAACAGTATTCATATATTTTTATTAATTCAGTCCCATTAACCCTTCTAATGATTACTTAATTGGGTATGTAAATGTTACATTGGGGCGTGCTAGTTCGACACATACTCGGATCTGTTTCGCACCAAACGTCGTACGAGTACGTAGGCTTACGAAATAAATTGTAACTGCTTCGTATATTATATTACAGTTTATGTTATAAGCGATAGCACACTGTAGCTATAATTAGTGGTATCATATTTTAATATATAATAATATGTGACAGCGGATAGAGTCCTAGTTACAAGACAGTCTCAAGATGTGTACGCTTTATCTCTGAAGTTTCTTTTTCTGTATATTCGCATATGATTATTGTAAGGTTCTATAAAGCAGAAAAATATGGAAAATACATGTCAACCGCATTCTAATGTATTATATAATTTAGTAAATCCATATCACCTGAACATCCTTTGTTATTGTACGTGGTAATACGTCGCGGGTTCAGCATTACGGATATCCATTTCCTGCAATGACCCAAACCCTCGGGCGCGCATTGACAAGGGTTAATGGACTGTCGAGGTTTTATTTTACAGGTATCATGCGTTACCTGTATATTTATTGTATTAAAAATCTACTAGAGGTGATATCGAACTGAATTAGGGTCCTGTTGCGTAGAACGGTGAATATAAGCACTAATATACATTTCATTTATAACTATAGCATCATTATCACCCGACAGACGTCCACTGCTGGACATAGGCCTCCCTCAAAGATCCACATTGATCGATCCCGCGTTGCCCGCATCCACTTGCTTCCCGCAATCTTCACCAGATCGTCAGACCACCTGGTGGGGAGCTTGCCAACACTACGACTTCCGGTACGATTATAACTACTTGATGTTAGATAATACACTTACACTATTACGAATTTCGTTATGTTTACATTAAATATAACCGATCATTAGAAGACGTAAGCTATTCGACAACAATCATAGGCTGCTGTGCTATCTACTTAGACGGACTCCGGCAAGAAAGCTGTGCCCGTTACGGAGGTAAGAAATCAAATTAGAGAATATCTGTAAAGTTAGCGTCGGGCAGCTTTATCGTGAGAAAGTTTTCTTATTAACTTACTGTATTACAGTATGTAGTCGAGTTGTTAGTTTGCTCGCAGACAATTTGCCATCGCGTCGCTTACCCGCTGCATTCATTTGCGCGGCCGCTCGCCGGAATCCGCTCCGTCTGCCGATCCAATTAATACTCCATTTGGAATTAGAGCTGCAGCGGAGACGTTCGCGTTGCCCCATGAGCATACGCCGAACAATGCGATTTATGGCTCCCATTATTGTAGCACAACAATTCTGAAACGATTTTCAGGTCTGATGCGGTGCCGTGAAGCGAGTTTACGGGGCTGAGGCTTTTGTTACAATATGCCACATATAAACAGCCTTTCAATGTTCCGACCGCACAGCTAACTCTATAAGAAGAGCAACAAGTCCATTTATCCATCAAGCTGGACAAGTGCAGTGTAGACAAGTTCATTACATCAAAAAGAAAAATTTCAAGCACAGGACGATGTAAAAGATATACATTACTATATTACACTTATTTACTTAGAACTATATTGTTAAGTTTTCGACTATGCTTTCTTAATTTGTTGCTTGTATGCTTGACACCCAGAAAACAAGCGAGGAGACGAGCCGAAACTTCATCTGACGTTAAGTGATTTGCTTGCCCATAACAACGTGGCGCTAGTTAGGATGTTATACCCTGCAGTACCTTGAGTTTGCCGCCTTGACACAGAAGAGGTCGAGTCACGATACCCCATTAGTTACACTAGCTACAACGTCCTCGAAACCGGCACACTACTGATTATCGACTGCAACCGGCGTTTCGGTGGTACCTAGACGTTCTCTGGCAAGAGAGACCTACCACCAGTAAATAGGTTGTGCCATAATTTTTTTATATAAAAATCTAAAAAAGTTATGATGACGTTACTTATTTATATTTTTTAATGCAAAGACATAAGTTCTATCTAATTTAAGCTAGGAAAAAATCAAACAATTTGCCACAAAGATTCTTTACACACACACAGCAGAGTGGACGCATTAAATGGCAGCAATGGCAGTCCTTGTCGGTCGGCGTGCCCTCGTGTTGGCAATTTTACCAAAACTTGCGGAAGTCCTTGAAACTTTCACTACGCGAATACCTTTGCTAAGTTAATACTAATTGTTGTTATTGTTTCACTTATTACACAATAGTTTTGGGAGGGGATTGAGGGAGAGGTGGTTGCAGTACAGAAATTTGATTAGTGACATTTTAAGATATCTCTTTAAATTTCCTCTCCTAAGTATCACCGCAGAATAAAATTTTTCCGCCCAACTTTACTATGTAAACATTACTGTGATCAGGATTGAAGTGAAACGTAGCGATTGACATTACTACGGCTACAAAGCAAGGACAATGCGGCATGTGAGGCTGTTGACCAACGGCGCATTGTCTTATGCACACTTGTTCTTATATAAGATAAAAAATTTAATTTTTAGTTATAATATAGTAAAACTTTTATCATATCAGTAATATACTACCCCACAATACTGCACTGCTTCCGCTGTAATATATGTCCTCAATGTAATGGCGCGGGGGTTGTCGGGATGGCAAAAAAAGACGACAAATCGCCACTCAGCGCTTCGAGTAGCTGGAGGGAGCAATTTCTCCACAAAATCACTTGATGATTTGTAACTTAACTTTCGGGAAATTGGTCGGTTAATACGGTTGTAAAAGCGCATTAAAGTTACAGTAAAGTTATACTGCTGCTGTGATTTATGGTACGTGTAATATTAGGTACTTTCAACAAAATTACGACACGAAGACTTCTACGTAGCACTTATTCTGTACCCTCTGAAGGTTTTAGTTCAGTAGTTACACTTTTCGCTGTTGAATTATTTATTTGAAAATTCGTCTCGGCGCGGAGTTCGGTCCCCGTCTCTGAGGTTGAAACAAGCGACCTGTCTCCGCGTGATCCGATATATTTTTACTCGGGAATGGTATCGGTTCACCCGGTGTGACCAGGGGCATAATACAGATCGATCCCAGACACTAAAACGACCCGGACCCCGTCACTGAGAAGGGTAAATGGACTGTCAGAAATTTACTTTACATCGATAATTTTAAAACCGAATACAGAAGGTGTTGAGGAAGAGATGGGGCGGTAATTGAATTTATATACCAAAAAAAAAATATTTAAAGCGAGAGGTTTTCATCTATATTTGTTGCATAGGTAACAGCTTCTTTTTCTCGTAGCAATAAAAATAGCTTCAGTACCTAAAACATTAAAAAAATTAAAGATCTAAATAACGTACAATAAAATAAGAAAGTTAATACTAAGTAAATAGCGAAAAGAACTGAATATCAAATCAATTACAAGGACAGAAAAGGATCGCCATTAGATATTTATAAGGCCTCACGGTGTCCCTTATTCTAAGGTCAATAAATCACTGACATTAGAACCGGAAGTGAGTGACAGCGGAAAAATGATACCTACCCGATCCACCATTTTGTGATCATAAATAATATTACACTTTTTCTTTGCTAATCCAGCGGCAGCCATCGATCGTTCCTCTAATTGTATGCAGATGAAAGCGGCGTCAGTTTTTACTCCCAGCTTCCACATTCAGAGGTCCGCGCGGGTTTATACTGGAGTCATTAATGAAACCAATATTCAAGTGACAATTTAGCCCATTCTGTCCCTTTGTGGTCCAAAAAAGGTGTTTCAGTATGCAAATGTATACCTAAAAGCAAAAGTTGAGAACGAGGTTTACGTTTGCTGGTGACGAATGGAAACTGACGAACCGGAAAGCGATCGCCGGATTTTCATAACCAAACATTCTTAATACGTTCAAACAGAGAAATGTTTGCGCGCTGCAGACTCCAGCAAATATTTGTCGTAAAATTGGAACAACTGTATCCATAATTTAGCAGGCAGGTATTCCGTCCTGCGGGAGACGGGCCTGGATACAGTTTGCGTATACAACACACGCGAAACAACGCGACCGGGGAACCAAACAACATATGGGATGTTAGGGAAGTGCGACGGTTAATGAGCTGCTGCAGTCGTCCCTACTGTACCATCCAAATGTAAGCATTCTTAGTTCGTAGTTTTCTAATAACCGCTCGTGCGATACGGATTGTAGCGTTCTGTCTCACCGACCTCGACTCCGTGACCAGCGCCGCTCCTCCTTTCTCTTCTCAGCCTGTTGTCAGAGCTCATTCCAAATTCAAAATTCAACTGTAGTCGTGGGGCGCGTTCGGAAATTGACCGCCGCCACAAACACAATTAGAATTTCTTTATGGAATATATTTAAGCAAATACGCAAATAGTAAGTACAGAGAAAAAATAAGAAGGACATAACCTAGTGATACTACTTACTAGACAGAAAAAAATGAAGCCGAGGATCGTGAACGTGTGCTCGTTCATAATGCTTTAGCTTTCTTCAACAGCCGCAACTCAGCTACGTTGTTACGGAGAGAAATCTATATTATGGCATCTGTGAACAACTCTGCTACTAACCGAATCTCTAACTAGTGAGCAGTGTTGTTATATAATTCATATTAACAACGGAACTTATACACTCGGGAAGAAACGAGGTTGGGTGGATAATTTTATGAGAATGACTGTTATTCTCAATAAAAAGATATCATCTATGTGAAGGATTTAGAGAAACGTGCGCGATAAAGAAACATGCAAGTTAGAACAGTCCTCAGCTAATACGACAGCACAAAAATTTCGATGGTAAGAGATTGACAATCGTGGAGAATGGAAGAAGAGACTTCGTTCAGAAACTGAATGCAATAAGAACTTTGTTTAATCCAATAACTTAATTATCTTAAAGAGATAAAACTCCGTGTGAGAAAACTTTTTATATTTTCTTTAATCTTCAATGATAATATCTGCTTACGACTTGCAATATTTAAATCTTACTGCAACCAGAAAATATCTACTAAGTTTGAGAAGGTTCTGTATACAATAGTTCGAAATAATTGCTTTTTGTAGCGCTGAGAAGATCACACGACAGCCTCTCGTTTTTCTCTTTGTAGTTGTTTTCTTTTAGTAGCATCGATAGATACACCGAAGGCATGTTGATGGATTAAATGGTTTAATCTACGCGCTTCACACAACTCCTCGTTTCATAAATACTTTGGACGTTCAGATCCGTTGGGTTGTCGGCAAAAAAAAATACTAGTTAAATAATACAGAGGTAAAGAGTTCCTCCATTGTCCTGACTATAGTGCGATGTAGCAACAATTGACGGGAACGGGGACCGGAAGCGGCCAACAACAATGATAACTCATCAGGACGTACATTGGACGCGTCTGATGCGGTTTCGCAATAATTCGCGCCCAAATTTGCTAAACAGAGCGTCGTTTTGATTAATGCGCGCCACAGTTTTGAAATATGGCGGCGGCGGAGTTCCGCAGGTTCGCAGCCGCCCGCCGGAAGCGGATGACACATCCTACAGCAGTTTGCAAAAATGTTTTAAATTACACGAATTTGTTGTTTCATTCATAACATTAGACATACAGGTAGTTTATTATAAGAATTCTGTAATATTATAGACAATATTAATACTAACTGCTAGACCACAAACTTCTCTACACGGAGCAGACGAGCTAGTCAGACAGTGTCCGCACTTGCCGGAGACAGTCTATGTATAAGAAAAGGTTACTGCGTTTTACTTTACCTATTGAAGTTACTGTGATAACTAGATTTAACATATTGTGTTTTAATGCGTAAAGCTTGTGTGCAGTGTAGATCATTCTAACCAACGTCACATTGTTATGAACAAAGTATCACTTACAATCAGGCAAAGGTCCCACCAGTCACGACACTTTGTAGAATGTAATAAGGAAATAAAAACTTACTTTAAACTATACTTGCTTGTAGTTTGAGTATACCCGTCCAAGTTATAAATAAGCATCATAGATAAGCTTCATTTTATGCGATAGTAGCTAATAGCTTTCTCAAGGGATAGTTTAGTTGTTATAATTCACTAATAAATAACAGGTAATTACTAACTTTAAACCCATTTATCGACCGGAGTAAGCTGCGCTTTCAATCATTTGCTCTACGTCTACATTACACTACGGGATGTAGTGACGTAAGCGACGGCATCATTTCCGCTAGCCGTTGGCGGTGGCTTAATGGCGTCATTGGTATGGATATCACTCTGGACACCGCGAACAGGTTCTAACGACGGGTGGTTAAAGAAAAAATGTCATCTATTAAAGTGATATTTATTAATCATTATTTTATAATAATCTTTTAAAAAATCAGTGGTTTGCAATGAGCTTCGCATATCTCGAAGTGAATTTCGGGTACATTATCATGAATTTATCATGAAATCTCTCGAGTTTACTGATGATAAGTCTCTGTTGCCCCAGGCCTTCGAGGTAGGTACCACCGCAGCGCCTATTGCTGCCCTCAAACATTACTCTGCACACGTTACCGTACTCCGGTTGGAAGGACGCTTTAGCCCGTAAAATTACTTGGAAATGAAACTTACATGAGTACCATCTTAACTAGTACCACGTTATTATGAATAAAGTACTATTTCCCATCAGTTGTAGGTCTTGCTCATCCCGTCGCTCCGTTGAATAAAAAAAATCATCACGTTACGTAAAGCCTTAAAAAATTAATCCATGAAAACAACTTGTACTTAATTTTCCACCTCATTACTTATTTTATCTACCCACGTGCTGAGATGAACGTTAGAGACAGCTCGTAAGCGTAAAGGCCGCTTGACACGACCTCATTTTTAAAGGTTTCAAGAAAGCTTTTGAATGAACATAATAATACTGCGAATAGCGTTGAAAAGAAATTTTAAAGCAGACATTGGCTGCGTCAGGCTGGGTGCGGGTGTGTGTCCAGGTGAGTCAGTGGCCGTGTGCATCCGTCGCGGTGCGCGCGTCACGCAACAGATTTCGCTCCGGCGCCGCAAGCTCGCGCCCGTCGGGGCGGGCTCACGCGGTTCCCTCTAATTCACCCCATAATTGATAAATAGAGCTCCGCGCGTGATTAATATGCGTTACAAATTTGAAATATGGCGGTTGGGAAAGTTTCGCTTCGCACAGGAAGCGACACCGCAGCAGTTTGTGAAGGAAAGCCGCTAGTGCTTGCCGCGGCGTAACGCTGCTGATGCTATCATTTAACTTTAACTTAGAACGTACTGACAGGATAGCGATTGTATGGTAGTCTTGTATTTGCCATACCACAACGTAGGTGCTAAGAAAGGCTTTACTCTTCTTTGGGACGAACTTAATCAGAGTGTAGAAGTGCGCCGGCGTGTTCGGTACGAGTTCCCGGAAACACTCCTAACGCACTCTAGAAAATCAACGCGGGGATTTTAGCGTACAGAAATCCTGTATAACCCTGACTTCGTCCTAGAAGTAAAGTATATTTCGACGATTGTTCTCCAATACACAAAAAAGGTGGATCGTTGTAAGGTAATCTCAAAGGGTCGCGGAAAACCGCTGGATGCGAGCAGCAGAGCACCGATTACAATGCAAATATATGAGAGTCTGCAGTCAGCAGTAGCTTAATATTTTTAGGCCATCATTAAGTGTTAGCTTTGAATATGTGATTAAAGGCTATGGTGAATTTTCATCTGACACAAGCTGTAAGTTAAAAAAGTAGTTAATTCATTAAACTTAAGTAATACACTTATTACTTATGTTCAACGTTTCTTTGATTAGTCAATGCATAAATGTAAATAATATAGTTGTATAAAAAGATAAAAATGAAACATAGATTTATGAATATTCATCGACCACTG
Organism: Ornithoptera priamus; assembly: GCA_029034505.1. NCBI lineage: Eukaryota > Metazoa > Arthropoda > Insecta > Lepidoptera > Papilionidae > Ornithoptera > Ornithoptera priamus. Next base: position 1,145,403 of record JARDWD010000292.1, on the reverse strand, counting down.
GTTATCCTTACTTATACACGGTAAGTTAACATTAGGCTATTTGATTAATACTTAATTAGTATGTATCTTATGTATTAGGTCCCAAATTTTCAAAACTTCTATTAGTTTATATACATAGACAAGTAATAGGTTATACTATTTTTCCAAAACTTACTAATCTACTTACATAGAAATTAAGTTAAAAGTAATATTTGTCATACTCTTTCTGGTATATTCTTAACCGGTTTGAGCATCAACCTAAGTAAAAGTATGCATATATAAATGTTTGTTGTCACCGAGGAGATGCAGCGCATCACTAGCGAGATCAGCGCAAGGTCTCATAAATGCGTTACGTTGTGTGCGCACCAATTAGAGCTGGCCGGGGTCACGAGCTCGAGGACCAGCAGCCACCAAAAAATACATTAATGACGCGCTTTGTCACGGCGGCACAAAGCCGGCTCACAATCAAATCTAACGAGACACGAATTTTTCACTTCCATTTCCGTGTCATGACTTGCTTTGAAAAAAATTTCAAATTCTTACTAATGTCAGGCGTTTCTTTTCGAGGATCATTCAGGCCACGAGCGAGCCTAACGTTAAGCAGCAGTGTAAAGGTTTTACTGGTGGAAAGCCTCTGTTACCGGACACTGTCTAGGTACGTACCACTGTAACGCCTATTTCTGTCGGCAAACAGTAGTGACTAAACATTAATGTAGTCGGGTTTAAAGGGCGCTGTAGCTAATGTAATTACTGAGGTAGTGACACTTAACATCTTATATCACAAGGCAACGAAAGCGTTGTATCACGAGCGCAACGTGGTGCTGTGTATAACATGCTAATTAGCGCCACGTGGTTATGGGCAGGCGGGTCACTTGCCATCGCGTGAATTCCCGGCTCCTCTCATCGCTTCGTAGCACTAAAAAAGTATTACTTTGAAAAGCCCTGTAGCAATGTAATAACTTTGATTTTTAAAGGCCGTGACCCACCATACCCAGGGGAACGATTAGTTACAAAAAAAATGTGCTGGAGCCTTTTGCTTAATGAAACTATAAAAGAATACCGACAAGTGCTTTTGAATGGAACATAACATCCGCCAACTCACACTTAGCCAGCGTGGGAGATTACAGCCCCAGACAAAATTGTTCAACTGCTTTTTTTCTTGGAACTCTTCTCTCTGTATTTGTTCCATGTCACGCCGAGGATAGAGTGGCAGCGTGGATATTCCCACAGGTCTCCGTCACAGGTTACATACAACCCTATTCACACAATTTATATGTTTTGTCATATTATTAATATCACTTAAATCATAAGTAATAACTTTCACTGACATAACTGTGTGGTAATTCCCAATAAAGTTATCTCATAGGATCATTAAATTTTCCGAACGACTGCCGCCGGTGTTCACTTGGCGGAGTAAATGGCGAAAACATGTTTTGACATGTTCCAGGTCATGATACGTCATAACGGCTTCCTGAGGATATTACTACGTTATATTGGCTGCGGGGAGATTTACAGCGGACGGATCAGATTTACGTGTCGGCTGCTAGGTGAACAGTTGTTATAACTTACTCGTTAAGATGGAAAAGTCTTACTTAAGACGCGAAGGCCTCTGATACTGATATGCGACATGTCAATGCAACTCTAACTGCCGTAGCAACTGACATGTGTATGATAACGAGAGATAGTTACTTAACATATCAATTTAAGCTTTAACTTATATATTAAAAATAGTATATACAATATAACATTACTATTACATCTCTACGGTCTTTACAAAATTAATGGAAATAGGAAATACTAGATGTTATTGATTTTATTGTTTCCATAGAAAACGTTGTTTTTTAATTACATCGACGCGATGAGACTAAGTTGTTGACCGGATGATTAATCACCCCTTACCTATAAAAAGAAGGCGTTAATAAAAAGGTTTAATAAGATGCCAAATCTTCTCCCTAGCTACACTACCGTTATAAATAAGACAATAATGGCTACACACCAGTTTCACAACGGAAATAAATACCACTATTACAGTCTCCGGTAATACTTTCTCCATCATCAGACGAATTTAATTTTTTAACGAATTTGTTGTTATATAAAACGGCTGTTACTATATTCATATTTAACAAGTAAACATAGCACACTTTCGTGACGGTTAAATTTATAGTTAAATATAAACTATTGCGCGAATAAATCAAAACGGTTTATTAATTCAGAACTAAAGAAATAGAACCGTTTGATTGTTGGCGTTTCCAAAACAGTTGCCGAAAGCTCGGCCGCCTTGTAACTAGTTACTGGTAACAAAGTTTAAGTTGAACTCGAAATAGGTACTGAATCCGGTGCCGGTGCCATTGTCAGTTGTAACAAGCTACAGAACAAATTAACGAACCTCGTTAAGCTCACCTTAATTACGTTTGCGAATTTATTTACTTACCACCACACTATTAATGTTGGATGAGGAACGTCGCGGCTCTGGCTCTCGGCAACCCCTTGCCAGTTTCATGTATGTAATAGTAAGCCTTATTCCTAATTATAATACGCTTACGAGTGATGGTGGTAGACCGTTGTAGTATCTATTTCAGCTGTGACCCAATCAATTACTTAATCCTAGCTTTGTCAGAATAGTGTAGTTACTATAATAACTTAGATCTACGAAAATTGCTACGTGGTGCTTAATAAACACCTTAACAAGCTCCAAATGTTTACAGGAAGCTATATTACTTACCACCACACTAAAGTTATTAATGTGGTAATCTCTCATGGTTTCCACTTAAACGGGTTCGCTCCTCCACATGCGCGCCCACCTGCAGGACACTCCTCACCGCGAGGATTGCCGCAAGAGTCGGCGGACCGGGGGGTACAGCCTGCTGGCTCTCTATATGCAACCTATTGGACTATGATGATCTATAGTATGATTACTAAATAAGATCGTAAATATTACCCTATATAAGTGCGCTAACGTAAGATGAGAATTACCTAAGTATAACCTCACCGTCATTTAGCTTTGAAGGTTCTTCGATTAAGGAGCAGCGAGCGTGACTCGCTGAGTGATGGCTCCGGGTAATGGGGTACAACTCCAGGGCCCGTATATTGTCGCAGGCCAGGGCCTCAGTGTGGCAAACCTTGCGAATGGCTCGGTAACTAACTCACAGGATTTCGGTGATAAATGAACCTAAAAAGCTTTTTAAGCTATCTGCCTTAGAATTAATTTAACTACTTCATAATATATAAAGATTAAGTACCAATGAAAGTGATTTGTCGAAGACTCGAACCCGCAACTTTGTCGCGTTCAAACGAGATAATTTATGGCTGAGTCGCAGCAAGTGGATAGCTCGTCACGAGCCCCGCTATCCAGTTACCGGCAGCTCACCTTAAGTGTTGTCCCGGCCGTAGTTAAGTGCCGCCTTTAATGTAACGGATTTAAGTTAAGCGCTAGTTGGCACGCTTTCACTTATATTCAGGTGACAAAGTAAGACTTTTGAAGATAAGAAACAATGTTTTATAACTTTAATCGACATCCTATGTTCCGGACTAGGTACAATACTTTTACTTTTAATTTCGCTACAGGTGTAGGGGTTGGGGGTGGGGGGGATGGCGATTATTGCTTTAACATAGATAACGGAATCTGAAAATGGTTAAACCAGTTTCTTTATTATTTTTGTTTAAAATCCAATTGAATTAAATGACTTATTGGTAATGATTGAAAGTTTTATAACAATGGTCTCTGTTAACGTGAAAGCATACAAACGCACATTATCTTACGATAAAGTTAATTTTAATACGTACACATATTGTGTACTTATTAAAAGGCATCCTCCTAGATGTAGTTATTAAAGACTACAAATTAGACTGTGCATCACGTCCCTTACCTCCTCCCTTTTACGCTCTTCCCCTCTCCCCTCTCGGTGGTCGTTCATAAAAACTAAACTGGAAGTAATCCCACGAAAATATCCGCTGACAGGAATATTATACGCAACATTAACATTTTCACCGCTACATAAATCGGCGGCTAATTCGAGAAGTTGGCGCGCCGCCCTCACCCTCGCACTCACCCTCGCCCTCGCATTCTCCCTCGCCCACGGCAGCAGCAGCGGCAGCGGCAGCGACGCGGGGCTGCAGCTCTGCACCCCGAAGGCTGGAGGAAGAAAGAGGAGGGTTACGTAACTTACGGCACCAGCTGCCATCTCCTAACATGTGGTTAGGATTTTTAAATGTTATAATTGTCTACATACTTTATTACGTAGGTTAAGTTAATGGGTCTCGATTCGGAAGAAGCTTTACTTAATATTTATTTATTTACATTTAATTTGTTTTATTTTTAGTTTTCTATAACAATCTTACGTGTTAGGTAAAGTGTAATTGGGTGCCTTACATCATTTACCACACAGTCGAGATGATAGAAAGTGTGGATCCTATCATCTTCCTATAACTACATAACTATCCTCTTTTATCCCGAAACTTTCCTTGCTACAACGCCCCTGGCAGTATCCCATAATTTGTTAGCCTTTTGCCTTTACCACTATCTTGTTCCAAAATAAAACACTATTAAGTACAATAAATTAATCCAGGATCAAAGCAGGGATCCGACGTCTGGACGGATCGCTTGTATAAACTAAACTGCTGAACGATATTCCCTTAGCCGAATTGTTTTACAAAGTGGGCCCGCGTCTCGGCGCGCATTTACATTTGCAAATTAAATAACAGGGTCAAAGATGACCCCGCAAATTGTGTCGTTAGCTGAGACCCCGACGGACAACGGATCATCGCTGTAAACTTCATTCTCACTTCATAACGACCGTTCGCGTTCCCGCGCGAGGATACCTTACCCAGGCATGGTCCTATTCATTCGCAGCTTACAACAAATAAAAAAAGATATTGTTCGTGATATCAAAGTAATAACTTTTTATATTATACATAACACAAAACGTTTATTTATTACTTTAACCAAAAAGTCATATTTACAAATGTTTGGTTTGTCTGTAGGTTCGGTTTAATCTCGGTAACAGTTTAATCAATTTTTATAAGTAATATGTAATGTTGTTGGTTAAAAAGCAAGCTGCTTTGTAGTTGTTTAAAAGTTAATTCAATTGAAAACTTACTTCCTTTTTAGCGTAAAGTCACACACGTAAAACATCAGCTACCTGTTCGAAATTTATTCGTGCCCTTTCACCGGAAGTTTTATATTAGAAAAGTTTGTTCATTTGATCCTTTGACCCAGTGCAACTCCGTCGCGTGGGTGCGGACAGACACCGCTGCAGCTCGCTATCACATTGTTCGACTTCCTAACGGCATGAAGTAGGATCACTTACGGAGACTGCACCACTTGCTCTGACAGTGAAGCATCTGTTCTGAAATTAAGTTACGTTTTCTTTTTAAAGCCGATCCAAAAACATGGTTGTAAGTTTAACGTAAGTATAACTAATTTCATCTTTGCTTAAGAGTCGCGATGCTTGGTGCTATCACTGTAAACAATTTTTTTGACAAAGTTATTCATAAAAAGTTATTAAGAATAATATTATATAATAAAACTCTCTAGCATCTTAAAAATAATATTTTAATCCAGTTTAAGATGCTATATATTGTCCTCAAAGTTATAAATTCATTGTAGTGTAGTAGTTCAGCTGAACCGTAATAACTAGTTGCTTATCATTATGGACACAGCTTAATACAAGTAAGTTAACGCGGTGCTGGTTGCTTCGTTCTATGTGAACCGAGGATTAGTTCGTTAAAAGTCAGCAGCAACAAATAGTCTTTGAAACGTTAAAAACCATTGGATCATAAATCGATGGAAAGTTTTCGCGCGGCTACAGCTTCCAGCGTCTCCGGAATAAGTAACAACCACTTTGAATCTTTTAAAAACTATCCCAATAAAAAAGAAATATGCCCGACGAAAACTTGAGCAATAAATGCGTAGGTCGGTAATTGGCCGGATATTTATGCGAGCCGGGCATCCCCGGCACCAGCACCAGCACCAGCCCCGGGATTTGTGGCCCGCGGGAAGTTTGCGGCGGATCGGTGTTTTGAGAATTTATGAACGCTCTCAAGATTTGCCCCGACGCAGTGTTTTAGGGGGGCCCAAATTAGTTTCTGCTCCTTCTTACTTATGGCGCGTGTTTTAAATTGCTGGATTTGAATTAAATGGGCCCACTCCAAGGTCTTGAGCAGTTCAAGCGACTAATTGAATCAGAGTAGGCATAAAAATTCAATTACAATTCTTCGAATCATAAATTCGTTCATTCGTCCTCCAGTCATCAGATGCTGCAGGACGAGCTCCTGTATTTGATTGAACTATAAAAGTAACGAGTCGCACCATCCGACCTCTCAAGGAGACACGCAAAATGTGGTGCAGTGTACATCTCATCTCATTGTTATAAGCAACTGAATCGTTTACCATCACCATCAAATGCCTTCTTTTTTCATAAGATATGTCATATGTTAAGGATGTACGTGTGACATGGAAGTCGTATGTTGTTGTTTCATTGGAAATTATAATAAAATAAGCTGCAACTTGCAGTTGTAATATAGTTGTTAGTATTTATAATGGAACCGCCGAAAGTTTACACGCTGCAGAGTCAGCAGAGTTACACCAACTTTGTCAATTCAATGCGAATGTTCGCCGAGTGCTGGGGAGTGCCGGGGAGTGCCGTAGAGTGCGGTCCCGCGGGAGTGCGCCGCACGCGCCAGCACCACCGGCGCGCGCGCCGCTACAACTTAACTAGGTTTTGTGAGATGAAAATGAGATGTACTTCAGCTTTATATAAGTCGTGTATATCAGATACTCCTCACCACCTTTTTTACCTGAAGAAAGAGGGGAACTAGATTTTCGGTAATTAGTATTTGGGTTAGTACATTCACGTGTCATGTTGGGTTTAGATCTAAACACGAGGAATATTAATTTACTTTGCTGCCTTTACTGATGGTGGCTCTCTCTTGCTGCAGAGCGTCGAGTTTTTGTTTTATTGTATTGATGGACAAATGTGCGAATAAAATACCTTGTGGAAGGTGATCACTGGTGATTAAACAGTCGCAACACCGGAGGGGTCGGCTGCGATAATAATATACTCTTTTCTTGAAGACCCCCGATGTTGTATTAGATCGGATATATCGCTGGCGAGAACTGATTCCACAAAGTGGCAGTGCGTGGTAAAATGCGTGGTGTGTGGTAAGTACTGCAGGCTTATTACAAGCGACAAGCAGTATTTTGCAGACACTGTTGTGTTCCGGTATGAAGGGCTTAGCAGTTAGTGAAATTACTGAGGCAAGGATCAGATCGTCATAAACTTTTATAGTCTGAACTGATACTCTAAACAAAATATAAAAATTAAACTATTGATGTCATAAAGAACTACTGTTTGGAAGATGAAGTAGGAGATTCTCAACGCCTTTGCACCCCCGGCATATCCTTAAAAAGAACAACTTTAGGTCACTGACCTCAATTTTAATTCGAGCTCACCAAGCTGCCTGCCAACCTAGATCGATACGGAAATCAGTCTTCACATTTAAAAAAGTCTTGACTATCGATAAGCTGTAAAGTAATATGAAAAATAATGCTTTAAAATTACTTTCTAACGTTGAAATGTATACAATATATAATTCATCATTATTATCAGCGATAGACGTCCACTGCTGGACATAGGCCTCACCAAAAATCTCCACATCAATCGGTCAAGTGTTGCTCGCATCCAGTGGGTTCGCATGATTCTCACAAGATCGTCGGTCCACCTTGTGGGAGGTCTCCCAACACCACGTGTACCGGTACGCGGGCGCCACTCGAGGACCTCACTGCCCCATCGGCCGTCAGTCCTTCGAGCAATGTGCCCAGCCCACTGCCACACAGCTTATCATTTCAAGTTTAAGAGACGATGTTGTGTATACCGTTACACAGTATACACGGGCAAGGTAGAGCAGGTTTCAATAAGCGAAGTTGAGTAGAGCAGCACCGAACCACCCCCGCCAGCCCCCCCAGCCGTGCAAACAAGCATTTGTTATATCCGCAGGAGAGACCCTTTTAAATCACACAAACACCGACCCTTTACATTTGAGTTTTATATTAAACAACTTCGTTAATTTAAACTTCAAACTTTTGACGGAGTTTTTTTGTTTATTTTCAACTTGTGCCACTCTCTTGCCGGAAACCGTCCTGATACGTACCACCGCTGAACCTATTCCTATCGACAAACAGTAGAATATGAAAGGTGCTCTTGTATTTTTGAGGTCCTGAGCGAAATTAGCGATAATATAGTGCTCTTTAAATATACTACGTAAAATACAATAACTTCTAGGGGTCGACCTAGGCGGACATATTCCGATCAAATCGAAGATGCCCTAAAGAAAAGCCGGGTCAAGAGTACTCGTAACCGACGAGCATGCATGAACACGTCCATGAAAGTGGAGGAAGCGAGAGAGGTGTGCCAGGATCGTAGCAAGTGGAGAGAGGTGGTCTCTGCCTACCCCACTGGGAACGAGGCGTGATATATGTTTGTATGTGTTCTAAGGGTGAGTCCGGATTATTTAACCTCTGTACATTAAAACCTCTTAGGTTTATATCGGAGGACCTCCAAATCCTCGACCGGATGTGGTATTCGATCCCTTATCAAATGAAACAAAGATATGAATTTTATTTAATATTAATAGTTATATCCTCAATACATTTAGACTCAATGAAAATACTTAAAAAATGTCGCTGATCATCATCAAAGTCATATCTTTTGGTGTGATTAGGAGTATTATTATTGCCATAAGAGTACTTTGGTACCCGGTACTTCTGTATGTGATATGTATCACTTATGATCAGTCATCGGTTTCCTGTAGTGACAGTATCAGTACACGATCCGACCCGTGGTACCGAATCTCCAACGCGTGTAAGCCGTCGGAACTTGGGGCTCATCGCTTGACCCCGCTATATTCAATTTGCAAATGCAAATTGGAGGTCTAACGGATCCCACAACCCGCTGTTATTATGTTATTGCAATAGAATTATATTTAGTTGCTCTATAGTATCTATATACGTTTAATTTAATAACTGGTACTTACGCAGCGAATAAGTCACTTATCTTGTAATACGGAAGTACTTAGATTGATCTGGAGACGAAATTACTGAAGCTTGGATTACAGTGAGGTCATTTTCCTTACTTCTGATTAGTTACAATTCTTATATTGTTAATCTGTGTCCGTAAGAGCAGTAAATTCTGCTCTGCATGTTACTTAACATTATGAGAAATTCTGGTGACTGTTCACTATCATAAGCCAGGGTCTCACAGTTTAAAAATAGTAAGAACCATTGTTGTTACCCTCGCAATCCATAACATTTAAGGTTCCATAATCTCGGCAACAATTTCTGGGTCAGCTTTGACCTTTGTTAAATTTAATTTGTAAATGGGAATAAGACGCTAAACTTGTTTTCTGACCCTCCGCCCGGACGGAAGAGGCCTTACAACCGTCACATTTAAATTGTTGACCGGAAGTTGGACAAAATATTTTTTAAATCGACAACTCTTCAGTCGCGCTTGATGTTAAATAATGACTACAGTAACAAGTAAAGTCAGACGTTCTAATAGAAAGTTGTCGAAGTAGTATACACATACCACCCATAATACCATCATCAGCCTCTTTGTAACATTAAAGGTTTTAAAACGAATTAAAACAGGACCTCAGGTTAGACAAGGATATGCAGGTTGCGTGGTAAGAATCCTCGGTGCTAGAACTGTGTTAGGGATACATTAAAATGCATATCACTACTATTTTTGTCCAGTGGTTAAAATCCATCAGTAACGGACCGCAGCCCACCTGTCCGCGTGTCATATCAATAAACTTTGTTCGCATTGCCCGACCGTCAGCCACACGGACGGTGACTGTCGTGATTCAGAACAGAACTGCACCACAACCCACTCCGTCACCGGATTCACAAAGTTCGTGATGATGGACAGCAAAAAGTTAGTTTAACGTTTGTTATTCAGTTGTTGTGTTATTAAATAGCTGGGAGCAAAAATATCCTGATGGGCCGAAGCACTCCGTCACAATGCGTTATTGTAACACAACAAGGACAATAAGCAGGACGTTAACTTGCCGGTTTGTGTCTGCCGGAAACAAAACGGTAATTCTTATACTGTTTACATAACGCCGCATCATTGTCTCGAGACATATGTTTTTCGTTACCTCGGTAATTTTATTAGTAACTGCGTCCTGTAAGCTGGTATTACGACAGGAATGGGCGCTGCTGTTGTCTACCAAGAGATTACTCATATGTATAATAGAATAATTGAATTGTAAGGGTCATGAGTCTACCGATGCGATGTGACTAAGATTAACTAGCACCTTTATCGCAATATGCAGCAGTCAACTGCTGGCGGTTAAAGAATTAAGATTTAAGTGGCAGGCAAGGCATATTGCTCCAAGTACTGACGATAATGTTAAGTCCTTGAGTGTCCCCGCGTATCAGTTGATGTAGTTCTAGTAGGTTCCCTACAAAGTCGTCCGAGTATATGGGAAAGATCGCGAGAAACCGTTGGATTTGGTCAGCGCGGAACCCGCTAATGATGATGATGAGGACGACATAAATATAAATATAGCGTTTATGTTAACATAGTCGACGCTATGATATTGGATGGTAGTTAAGTATTTCCGTTCTCGAAAACTATTGGGAAATAAAAAGCACTCGAATGGAATACAATAAGCAGTAATTTATCATAGAAACAGTTGGAGCACTTGTTGCGTCTCGCGAGATAATCCACGAGCGCAGGGAATATTTAAATGGCATACGGAAACAATAAAACTTCGCGGCAGCAGCAGCGGCAGCGCCCCGACCGGAAATAGAGAAATCGCGGCGCAGATTAAATGAAACTGCGGTACTAACCAACGACGCAACGACGCGACAACGCGACAACACGACAACGCGACAACGAAGACCTCGGACCTCGGACCGATGCAAACTCATCTCATTCTTACTCTGCTATCATAATCACCATAGACGTCCCCTGAGGGACACAGAGCTTCCCCAAGTATCTCACACCCATCGGTCCTATGCTGCTACGCTCCCCGCGATCTTCACACAGTGAGCATGAACTTCGCTATCGCCGGGTATTAGACGCTCTCGTTTGTAGGGGTTCATATGGGAGATTTTGGGCCTTTTTCCACCATGCTGGTTCAATGTAGGTTGGTGGCAGTCAGAGCTTCGGTTGATTAGCAGGGTGTACCACGAACAGATGAGGTTGGCTTGGGTCTCGTGAATTTTTGTGCGGGACCCCTCTGCTTTAAGTGACACTTTTTGTCTGAAAATAACACATCACCTTCATTGTATAATAAAATCATTCCTTCGTAATGACAAATTAAAATAAAAATGATACAAAAAACTTGGAGTCTGTATAAACTCAGCTCTCTCACATCGGAGACCAAGACTCACTGAGTCGCTGCGCTAGAGGAGGACTGGTAAAACGTATATGACGAAAAGCACAAAAATGTATAATAGTACTGAAACATACTTAAATTTTTAGCGTAATAGATAACCTGAGATTACAAATACTAGAAATTAATTTTTGGACTACAACAGACATTGTCATGTCGTCGCATGGAATCGAGCTACAGCACTACATTCTGTATTGTTCAACAAATTTTTATGAAAATAATAATATACACACTCGCAGGACAACGTTTCTGGGGTTTAGCAGTTTATCTTATTAACTTATTAACTTATATTGACACCTTACCGCTCTCTGTGCCTGCACAGGTACAACTACTTAATCGATAAATTATGTATTTTATCTGTGGTAAGTGTTGAGGGTAGTTAGAAATTACAAATCTAGATGACACTAGTTACCACATAATAAATAAAAATAGGCGGTGGCGCGAAAACAAATGTCACTTGTATTGTAATAAAGTACGGAGTCCGGACACGACGTACGAGGTAAGATTGTTTTGTTGGTTTTTATCAAAAATAGTGAAATATTTCAACTTCTTTTTTTATTTTTATGGAGACTATTTATTTGTGTTGGTAATAATAACTTAAGAATTAAAGTTTATTACATAACTTGTAAAGTAGGCTTTGTTTCATTTGGTGTACTCAGGCGGGTACGGCGGGCAGATTCGTACTAAAATTTCGGTTTTGTTTACAGTATTACTTATAAGTTGAAATGGCCAATCGGAACGTATTTACCAGCTATAAGAGACTGGAGGAAGCCTTGGAATCAATTTTGGCTGATGAAAGCAATGATGAAGAGAACGATATGGTATTAGTGCCACCAGATCCGGCTGTGGTGAGTGATGAGGAAGAAGGTAATGAAGATAATTTGGCGGCTTCAAGTTTCCCTATGGACGTTCCAGGGACTATTGAGGTAGGTCGGCGTCGTCCTGACTACGATGTTTCGGAATTAAGCGACAGTGATGATGAGCCGCTAAGACCTATGCCTGCAAAACGTGCCAAAAAATGTGATGTAGATTTACCTGTACGGAGGAAAACTCAGCCAACCTATAGTTCTACTTATGGAATTACCGATATCGTACAAAAGAGACAAAAATACGTTGTTGAAAGCTGAGCAGACTGCAATCCCGGAATGTTGGTTGAAAAAGTACTTGATCATGATGTAATGGATTCGGTAACAACTAACAGTGTCTTGTCACGTAACGCTCATCAAAATAACAGGCATGGTTTTGAACTTGAATGTGCATGTTTGAAACATTTTTTTGGTGTACTGATACTGACCGGTTACCATGAATTGCCATCTGAGCGTGCTTACTGGCGTTTGCATGAAGACCTTGGTGTTCCATTGATTGCTAAGAAGCCTAGGGCGGAATATGATTATAGTTTTGGTACAAAGAATGAGATAACTATAGTACGTTGGAAGGACAATATGTCGTTACAATGGGAACTAATTTGGATGACATAGAGCCTCTGCGCAAAGTCAAACGATGGTGTAACATCAGAAAGCAAAAGTTTGACGTAAATATACCTAAAATGTTTGTCAACTATAATAAAGGAATGGGTGGAGTTGACCAAATGGATCAGTCTATCAGCCTTTATCGGATTTCAATAAAAGGAAAAAAGTGGTGGTGGGTTATATTTACCTATTTGTTAGATATGGCGATATCAAATGCTTGGCGACTACATGTTTTGCTCAGTAAAACTAAACAAGAGATAACTTACATGGACCAGTTATCTTTCAGACGAATTATTGCACGGACTTATTTACGTCCAACGAAAACTAAGAGCCGTCCGTCATCCTCAGCGGCACTAGGGGGTCGGAACAGTAATGGTCATAATCCTGAACGGATGGAAAACCCATTGCGATGTGTTATCTGTCACCAAAGAGTTCGCTGGCGTTGCGAAATATGTTTGATAACGCTATGTGTTGAACGACCTTGCTTCAAACAACTTCACTCCTAAAGCGCCCGCTGTACACGGCTGAGTACACCCCTAAAACTTGATATGTACATTTTTTTTTTCATTTTATCTTCTTATATAGCATATTTTATCCCTTTAGGACTAATAAATAGAAAAACAATGGAAAAATATACAGCAGTTTCATTTTGGGCGTTTATGGGTTAAAGGTACAAAGGACGTTGTGACTTCAATGTGGCGCTCGACAACTTAGATCAGATCGCACAGCAACATTTTACGTTAATCGTGTACAGATTGCACATTGCTGCTTTGCGGTGTCGTTCTCATTTTTAGTAGGGCTGCAGTATCTATTAAATGGGAATTCTCTAGTGCTGGTCTAGTCTCCAGAAATTCGAGATTTGAACTTTTGTTATATTTAAGAATTTAATATCTGTCCACAGACCACGCGTCAGCACTTGTTGGAAACACAGCGCGTCTACGATGCCGCATCGACGGCAAATCCTGCGGGGAGATGCACAGCATCAAGTGGTACAAGGCCGACAGCAGAGTGTACGTGTACTCCGCTTCCAAGGACGCGGCCATCAACAGACCGGAGGGCGACATGATGGACAGGTATGTGATGCAATTTGGTAAACATGAAATAAATGTTTGTTTCATGGAATCGATCAGTGATCAAACAAGATGTCAGATAAACTCCTCAAAACTAGTTGAAATGAAACACCAACCCCTTTCAGCGCTATTTTAACTCTGTCATAATTAAACTGTTATTTGGTACTGGATCAAGTAAAATAACCCGAAAACTGAAAGTCATTTTAAAATGAAAGGGATACATAACTAGATGCAACTCCTAATATAAATATACCCGGCTGAGGTGTCCGTTAATAAGATAACTAACATTCAATACTAATAATAACGAGTACTTCTAGCTTGAAAGGGAATATCAATCCTGGCACAAGCAATACCAGTCATTATTAAGTAAATAATACCACTTATGCACCGTGCCGAGTGCCATATGCCAAGCCGTCTAGACAACCCATTTATTCTTCGAGCGTAATGCAGCGTCGTTCCGCGAGGGCGGCGCAACCTGAACTCTACTGCATCGGGCGCAGGAGTGAGTTCGCTGCACATCGCAAATGTTTTCCTGACATTCGTTCTAAAACTAATAGAATCCACAATGAGATCGAACCTCCGCGTCAATTAAGTACGCCATTTCAATTAACCAACTATTTCTATACAGGAAACGGGCCCCGAGTCTGCCCGTTGCATGTAAACGTCAGTTTTTATTCCCAATTTAATTCGACGTACATTTTTAACGGTAAAAGCTGTCCATTACGAGTAGTCGGAAACCGACGGCGCTCCGACCAACGGATCCGGAACAAACTACTTCTGAAGTTTAAATACAACTGATTCCGCAGCGCCGGGGATGAAGCCGCTGTAAATATAAAATTGACACGCTGCAGTTCAATTTACAAATAAAAAATTCGCTGCAAGAGTCCGGGATACGTTCTAAATAAATATGACTCATTCTAGATCCTAGCAGCCCGACCTGCTTTGCAATGGTAGCAGCAGACGAGGTATCACGAACGAGGAGCCGACTCCAAAACTTTTCTATAAGCAAAACAAAACGTCACTTTTAACTGTTTTCCTATTACAACGCTGAAGCATGTAATACGACAAGTAATTAAATATCTATTTCTCTTCTTTTCTTTTGAAGAAACGGTCAGTGCAGACTTTTTATAGGAGACAGTATACTCGTATGTTAGACTTTTCTCATAAATATACAAAGAAGCTGTGGAGATTTCTAGTCAAGGCATGTTTGATCGAAACATTGCATCTCTTCTATTTCTATTCTATGTACATAAGCACAGCAATAGCGCACGTTAGCAGATTCTTAACGTGGCAGTGGCAGACTCAATTGTTGATTTTGAATAAAACTCTGCCACCATACGAACTAATTAAAGCAAATAGAAATGAAAAGCTTTCGTAGGTGATGCATTTTTAATGAGAATTTTCATATTTAATATTCATAGAGACGCCCGATAGAGACTGAGATAAATTTTCCATTAGCACACGTAATCAGTATCTATTGGATGGAGCTGGTGGGGAGAAGGAGGCAATAAAGGCCGCCTGATGGATTTATTAACCAGTGATAATGGAGCTGGTAAGGGGATGGTGTACATTGTTTCCGCCGTGACGTCATCGCGAACAATGAGACTGCATCCTTGACAGTTCGCATCGAGATCCCTCCCTATGTTCTAATTACTACTTCTGTATGAAGGCTTTATAAAGTCATTTTTTGTACAGTCACAGATCGAGCTTTGCACATTGATACTGGCTGTACTCATATTTATTTACTTTGCCAGTAATATGACATAAATATTTTTTACATACTACACTACTTTTGGCAGCGGAAGTAGGTACTGCGGTGATACTCAAACTCGGCTCGGCTCTTAAACCCTCACCAAGTAAAAATATCTGTCTGCAAATACTCTTTATCTATCTCTGTGCAAAACTACGAACACAATCTGAAAGGAAGGTTTTTTTAAGAGAAGAGAATGTTTATTGTATTTTAAGCTGCATCCGGCGGCCGCCGCAAACTTTAAGCGCTTTGTTAGCACAACTATAAATGTTTCGTTGTAACTTAAAAACTGTTTACAACTTTCACGATTTCAATGTAAATTTTTAAGCGAGGCTGTATTTAAACAGCGGATGTTATTTACTTTTCTGTCTGTACTATTTTATACAAATAGCTTTTTTAGCTACGACTTGTAATATAGAGATATATAGTAAATTTTCAGTTGTTACTTTATTAGTTCTATAAATAAATAAATAAAAGTATTGTAATGAAGATTATTCTACGGAATCACGTGTGCGTGAAGGAGAGTTTATTCTACTGTTCTAAGAGACACTGCAGCTGTGAAGTTGAGTGGACTACGGAAGTTTTGTTTTTCTAATTTACTGCATTGTGTTGCGTGCGCAGTGTGCGTAGGAAGTGTATAAACTGTGATCTCGCGTCAGATAAGTAAAAGAAAATTAAAACACAAATGTAAAGCAAGGTTAAAATTGAGGGAAGTGTTTTTAAAACATTTATAACTAAAGGTTTCCTTTACCAATAGGAGAACATCGTGCTTGTCTCGTTCCTGTATCTTAACTATTAATTTGCATTGGACAGTATGTTATTATCCGGTTTTATTATTGCACTCCAGTTGGAAGAGTTCCAAAACGTAAATGGAAATTGTCCGTTTATAATTTTGCAAAAGCCGGCCTGTAATAAGTGACGGGGCGACGGGCCCCCGCCGGTGCAGCTGATGAATCTTTAATGCAAGCAGGAATTACGGAGAGCCGCCGCAGCACTGTCCGCTCTAAATGATAATAAACACTTTGATTGGCCCGATATCGTCCTGTGTGCCGTTCTCTTTAAATTGAACATTTGGAAATATCCTATATTTGTTAGTATTTTTTTAGTACAACAAAACGTCGAGAGTAAACAGGAATTTCAAGTACTACTAAGCTATACGTTAGTTGATGGCAATGAGGTGCCAGTGAGGATACTCCTTTGTGGTCACAGCCTTGAATATCTTAACCGAAATAACGTCCAATACTTAAAGGGGGAATATACAAAAATGGTTACAGAGAGCCAGAAACAATGATTGCAGTGGTAGAATGCATAACCTAAATGGTCACCAGTGACATTATAATTATAATTAACAATTTTAAGTTATGTCCAAATGTAATTTGAAAATAGTTCAATAATTTTTTGATGTTATTCGGCTGTATCAAGTTTGGGGCCCACATCGAGTAATTGAACTTTTTTCAAATCAATGCCATCCATTGACAGATTTTTTCGTTCGTTTGTCAGTCCGTGAATAGCTGGACCGTTATTATTAATTTTTAATTAAAACTTTTCATAAATACCAATCGGAGCCTGAACGACGAGAATACGTCAAAAATAATTATTTATACTAGATATTAATAAGAGAAAAATTTATGAAATTTCATACATGAATTATTTTGTTGATTCGTTGCATTTATTATTAAGCGAATACATTTGATAATTAATTAGTGATTTACGTGGAGAATGTAGTGAATTCAATAATTAATTAGTGCCAGCATTTACCCACAACTCCTGGCGCAGTGCAGCGGCGAGGGGGTCGCCGCGAGACGCCAACTATAACTCTATTAGCTAACGCACTGATAATGTCGCTACGTGCCGTAGCGCCGCGCACGTAGCCGGCGGGCGCTTCTGCTTGGTCCACGCAGCGCGTTCTACGCGGCTACGCCAACTAAAGCATTGACGACGGTATGGTTTGCGCACGATTGTTGGTCAAAGTGGCGGTCATTGGGAATGGTCAAAGTTCGGTAGTGAACTTCTGGCGGACGATGTTGATGATGACGATGATTAATTTGATTTTACTAGAAAAAAAGTTTTATGTACTTACAAGCTACAACAAAAAAAAAAAATATAAACTCCGATGAAAAAACTAAAAACAATAGCTAATAATTTTTCTAACGACTTTTGCTAAAACGGTTAAACCGTTTTGATACTGCATCGACGTATTTTCAAATGTTACACAACGAAAATACTTCATTAAATAGAAAAATTTACAATTGGTTAAACATCCGTTGCCTTGTACCACATCGGGAATTATTATTGAGGTCGAATTTAAATGTACGCGAGAGGGAATCCCCGGGTCGCAAGATGCGGCCTGCAGCTGTAAGTCACGTCCAGTAACAGACTTGCCGTGTATAATTCAGTTTAGCGGATTAATGCACTAATTGTATTAATTTAGTTACAGTTATGTAGCAGTCTAATATTATGTAGCTGTAGTCTAATACTATGTAGTTACTATATAATGATTTTTTTTAAAGAAAGTCGGGCCAAAAAACGATATTAACCTTAAGGTTGTGAATGATACGTCTGTTCATTGCAATTCAAAAACAAATCAAATGCCCGCTTCAGGACACAATGTGTTACCTTTCATTGCCTTCAGCACCTTAACGCAATGCAGTTTTTGGGTTATAGTCCTAATTATTATTGAGCAAGTATGTGGATCTGTATGTAAGATATTAGTGGTGATCTAGTACACGTGGAAGAGGTCTCTGCTGCAAGAGTGCTATTCGTAGTCTGCAATGCCTCCCCATAGTACAATTATGCTTTTATTACACACATGTAAATAATGAGGGGCATTTAACAATGCACAGTTAAATTAACCTTAATTTCGTTCAGCATAGCTAAGATAACCATATCCGGTGGAAGTGGGCCCGGTCGGCGCGGAATTGCCTAATTAGTGTTAATCGCGCAATTTAAACTTGGTTTAAACCGAGTTTAAACTGTAAGGAAGTGAGGCTTTAGTAAGGTAAGTATGAAATGAAGGTTTTCGTAGTTTCGCAATAAGTGTTACCTGGTTATATCCTTATCGTCCTGAGCGACGCCGCCGGCTCCCCGGTTTGTAATTAATATTAAGGCTTCGCTTGAGACAAGTTTGAGCGTTTAACTTAAACTATGAAGTATCGCTAAGTACCAACATTTGTCACAGTACACAAACTTATATATTTCTTTATTACCGTGAAACACTTAGATGTGTTCCGGTGCGCAGTTTTCGCTCGTCAAGCAATTAGTACGATTTGGTAAGTCTTGTAATATAACTGTTGGAGTGGGGGAAGGGGTACTCACACGTACTAAATATATCAGACGCCCGAGCACAATGCCTCGTGATAATGTCTACGGGCGCTCCGCGGTGCTGCCATCTGCAGTTAAAGTAATGTAACAATATTTTATTGTCTTTCTCTATTTACCTTCATTTGTAACGTAAAATATAAAAGACTTGCATTTGACAGTTCCGTTATGTTAACACTATTATTTCCCCCAAAAATCAATACGATTAAAGACTAACTTAATTATTGAGAGCATTGGCAAGGGCATGAAAAGGTTTCTGCAGGGTCGGCGACACGCCCAGTGACACCTCTGGTGTTACTGACGGCTATTGGCTGCGGTCACCGCTCAACATCAGGCGAGCCGCAAGCCTGTTTGCCGCCTAAGTGGCATAAAAAAAATTGTGACTAAGTTTAAATAAATCGTAATTTTATATTATTCTTGTATTAACATTAAAAATAGTCATATATTTATATTTATATTTATTGAATGATATTTACAATTATGATCGATATATTGATTACGGTTAAGGTATAAAAATGGCCAACCGTAACTAAGAGAGGCTCACTGTTATTCTGATTCTTGCTCTGTGCAGTTCTTATTTTGTAATAAACAAATTACTTCCGTACTTCCAGTTTGTTTATAATATGAATTTTGAGGATAATCGCGGCCACCCGCCGACATACCCTATTTAGAAATAGAAATAGAAAACTCTTTGCACACCAAATAATGTTACATCATACAAAAGAATATATATAATAATAAATGCGCAGTGGGCGGTCTTATCGCTAAAAGCGATCTCTTCCAGATAACCTTTAGATAGAAAATATTAAAAATAACCGAAAATTTGGTGTGGGTACTTAATTTATGTATATACATGGACAATATAATAATATTGTTAAAACCAATACCACATACACAGATATTACATAAATACTTAAAATGACTTCATAATATTATATATAATTAATTAAAGCGAAAGATAATGATTCCTGACTAGGTTCAGTATATCATTGTTATATGAAAAGTTATTATTTACCATCAGGTGAACACCTTGAGACGCTCGACGCGTTAAT
Source organism: Ornithoptera priamus (assembly GCA_029034505.1). NCBI lineage: Eukaryota > Metazoa > Arthropoda > Insecta > Lepidoptera > Papilionidae > Ornithoptera > Ornithoptera priamus. The sequence continues at coordinate 1,125,368 of JARDWD010000292.1, read as the reverse complement.
GTTGTTTTTGTTTATAATACAAAATGACTTCTAATATATGCAGACGATATTGTATGTCTTCAAATGTTAAACTTGTCATAGTCTAAGTATCTACAAGCCAAATATTAACGTAACAATTGCAATGTCACCTGCCTTTCAGCGTGAAATCTCTCTCTAAATGATGTTATTTAAAGTTCCAGCGATCCGGCAAGCTGTAATAAAGTCACAATTATGGGTAAGAGAGCTTGGAGCAGCTCGCTCGCGCTCCCCGCTGCCTCGGGCAGTAATTTTATTGCCCGGCCAAATTACTGGTACGTAAGCGGTAAATTCAGGCAAGACTGCAGTTAATGATAGTTTTTATTCTAATAATATACTCTTAAACCAGTAGGAAAAAGAAAATTTTCTTTTGTCCGCGTATTTTTTCATGTTTCTCCCTTACACGTAACTTTTAGCCTCGTTTAGTTTTTACGATTCTGTTTATGATGGAAACAGTAAACGGCACAGTTAGTGCCAAAAAGAATATAAAATTTAATTCTTAAGGTGGAAAAATAGAGGATATATTTTTTGTAAACTGTCCTGAACTGTTTCTTTTTGGTTTCTATTTAAGATCCTAAAAGTGTTTATCGTTTTTATACCAAGTAACAAGACTGAGAATATATTAAACTTAAGGTAATTCATACGAAACTTTGACTTAAGTTAGAGATACAATAATAAATGTCGTACTTCAGTCATTCGACAAGGTATTTATATTACATTAACGTCGGTAATTGCTGTTTTATAATTTTGATAAATATTCATCCAATAGTAACAATTTATAAATGATATTTGTAGTCGTATAATAATAATCCATATTTTGCTATCAAGGTATGTATGTATGTAGAACAGATTCTGACTCCGACTCGAGTCTGGCGAACAATAACAGCATTCACTCCGCTGCTACGAGCGCTACGCATCGCTGAGGAGCGGCTACGTGTACTACGCTACAAGATTCGTAGCCCGCGTCCTATAGCACGCTACGACTGATTACCCTCGAACAATAGCCGGAGTGGTGGCGAGGGGGCCCACGCCGGTACAATAAGACAATTATACTACAATGATACGAAATGTAGATTGGCTTTAATCTATTTACATACAATATGGATGATGTTAATAAATAATATGTATGAGTTATTACATATGTTATTGAGTTATCCTTTTCCGCAATTACAACAAGTTTTACTAAAAATTGGCATCTATGTATATTTCCCCTTGAAAATCTTTTAAAGTTATTGTCTTACTTATTATGCCAATCGATAGCTCTTAAATACATGATTATTGGCTGCCTCTTACACCTGGCTCAATTACGAAACCAAGTATAGTAGATTGAATAATGGTAGTTTTCTTAAAACCCATGTAGTTAGATACCGACTCCTATAAATCTGTCATCAAAACAGTATTGATGTGTTACAGCTGCCGATACATGAGAATAATGATATCCGCTCATATCATTTCATCGTCACGAACAAGATATAAAATATTGTTAATTAGACTAGTGAGATATACTCATATATTTTTTAATTATCTTAAACTAAGAAAGATGGTGACTTTTGTCAGAAGGTAGGTAACCATATATCCTTTCACAATAAGGCGGTGCTTTCTCAATAAATTTATCAGCTGTGCACAGACCAAACCAGTTAATTACAGTGACACATAGAAAATCCCCTATAAGATCTATCACAAAACAACTTTAGTTAAAATGTTTCTCTATAAATAAATAGTTTAAAAATGTCTCTCCCTAGACGACTGTTTAACCCTTGTTACTCGGATGTATTTTATAAAAGTCAAGCACAAAAAGAATTGAGAGCCCCCGAGCGAGAGCACACGTACCTCGTACGTACGTCTCACTCTGCTTAGACTGGGGCATTTCTTACCGGATGTAAAGGTGCCGTCACAACGCAGCAGACGTTACATTAAATGTTACATACGGTTTGCTTCGAAAACGTTTATAGTTTAGCGGAAACGTTGTCGTTGTTGTAATTGTCGTACGATTATTGTGTGTAGTCATCATTATCTGCATTGTTTTTCGGTGTGACGTAAAGCCTAGTTAATCTAGTCAAATAACTGAAATAAGTGTAATGTCACTGTATTTTAATTAGCGCCACATTTTAAGTCGCAAATGTAACATATACTATTGTTCTTCGTTCTTATAATATAACTTGCTTTAAATGCTCTTTTAAAATGAAAACAAAATTATGTTTACTATAATTTGGTCGTTGTAATACAATGATAGATGTCGCCATAGCTCAGTCTGTAAAACGTTCGTACTAGCTATTGATCTCGAGGAGACTCGGGTTCAATCTCTGCCGAGCTTAAGCTTTCGATAAAAGAAAATATTGTGAACAAACAGACATGCTCCATGAAAGACAACATTCGTGAACATGTCACTTTAAACAACCAGTGTCTCTCCCTGTGTACTTGGTAGGGAAATAGTCTTGACTCCCTCTTTAGGAATTATTAGTTAGGTTATTTATTTAACGGGTTGATGTAGCAATATAAGTAGTGATTTGATTTTAATGGTTTTTCACATTCACTGTAGTGTATGAGCAGCTTTATACAATGGCCTCAGGAGAGCTATACGGCTCAGTCGTCCAATTCCGATCCTGTCGCCTTTAATTTGCGACGACGTCCGACAAGACGGCTGTGTCGGGCCGGTGTCGGTCAACTGTGTGTTAATTCGTTCAATGTCCGATATTGTTCGACAAATTGTTAACGCTGATTTGGGAGTTACGCAAGTAATAATATTTAACAGCGTCGTCAAGTAATTTGGAGTTTTGTAAACACACTTTAATTTGAATTTACTTCTAAATGTACCACGGTAGTGTTGGTGCACCACTGCTAGGCGGTTAAGAGAAAAAATAAAGTAAGCTAAAAAGCACTCAACTACTTTTAATGAAACTGTCACAGCTCGTTGTCACTCCTGGATCCGATAAGTTTTAAGCGCTGTTCACACTTATACGCACCAAGTTTTTAGATAAAAGGTGCAATAAATATCTGCATATTAACTCTCCAGGCAAAGAATACAATCTAATGCAGTTATACAAGTAAATATTCTGAGGCTCCTCATTGTACCTTATTTTCGCGATACTCTTGTCTTGCCACTCCGTTGTGTGACATTAGAATGCAAACTTTGCGCATTATTACAAAGCAAAGCTGATATTAGAATCGAATAAATTAGTTACATTAGAATAGTTTGAAATGTAATCAAGTTTAATAAAATAGAAGTAACAAAATAAATGCAAAACATTCAATGGATATGCTTCTACTCCATTAGTGCCAAAGTGCATAGCTTCAGTACTCAAAATTTATTCAAATCTATTTTTCTACGTCCGAATAGCAATCCTCTAACCTATTCGTCTGCAATGTGAAAGAAAGAGGCGACGGATAGATGAACTCTAGTTGATTAGTCTAGGCAAGGGATCCGCTGGGGGGCTGCGCGATAAATCAGGGATAAATCCAGGAGGAAGTGGATGCAGGCGTTATGGAGTTACGTTTCATTTTGACTTTGATTTGTGCCGGCCATCGCTGTTTGGAGAATGCGAAATTTCGTTACCCGCCGCCCGAGCTCGCTCCGGCTAAAAGCTTTTGTTTAAAGCGAACAACACTGAGTAACGGCCGCGATTTCGCCGGTAAATATGTTACGTGTTACTACTCCAAGGATTTTTGTTTAAACTGTAATATACAAGAAGATACGTCGTTATTTTTTGGTTTTCTTTTATCTGCAATGTATTCATTGATGCCCTCAATTCCACATAATATTAGATGACAAAGAGGCCAACGATCATAAAGCAGGTCGCTTAAAATAGTCAGGCTTTTATTTATTGATAACTGGAGAAAAAACAGCACTTCCAAACAGCTCGGCGAATTAAATAAATCTGACCATTAATAAGACTCTTGCGCATATGGTCCTGCATAGCAAAAATTTTAATACTGTGCCTCGAAGAGGCAATTAAAATGAGTGATGAAGTGTTAGTTACGAAACTCAGTGATGTATTTAGCATATTGAGCTTGTCAACTTAAGGCGTAACATGTTTACGAAGAGGGGTCAAAAAGTAGTGAGAACGACATATAAACTCCTTAATAACTAAAAATAAATAAACAGTGGTATATACAGATATTTGTAATATAAATATAGAAAAAAATTTTCGATTCTCTTTTGTTTTTTTCTGAACATAGTCATTTATTTGCTCCGTGTCGAAACGTGTTCTCGGAAATGGAGAAAAACGAAGAGCGAGCCGTTATTAAATACCTCTGTTTAAAAAGTTGACGACGCAAGAGATTCATTGCGATCTGGAGGCAACATTAGGAGAGTCTGTTCCGCCGTATTCCACTGTCGCAAAGTGGGCTTCTCAATTTTGAGTGGGCAGAACAAGCACGGAAGACGAACATCGTTGCGGCCGTCACCACGTCCATCGACCTCACTCACTCAAGAAAATGTAGCGGAAGTCGATAAAATTGTATTGAGCAATCGAAAAGTTACAATCCGATACTTAATTTAAGAAACGGGCATTTCATATGGAAGTGTTCAATCCATATTGAAACAATCTTGGATGTGAGAAAAGTCTCCGCAAGATGGGTGGGGGGGTGCCGAGAATGTTAACCGACAATTAGAAACAAAACACGACGACGACTTGACATTTCGAAGATATTGTTGGACAAGTTTCAAGAAGATTCTGAAAATTTTTTTGTCTTGTTTCGTAACAATGGACTAATCGTGGATTCATCATTTCAATCTCGAGACAAAAACAGCAATCTTCGCAATGGAAGCGGCCATCATCACCGACCCCGAAGAAGTTTCGTGCCGTGGTATGGGCTGGCAAGGTTATGGCCTCAATATTTTGGGACTCGGAAGGGATATTGTCGATTGATTACCTGGAAAGTGGAACCACTATTACATGCTAATATTATGCAGTTTTAATTCTTAAGTTGAGGAATGCCATCAAAGAAAAAAGAGAGGGAAACTTCAAAGGGGCGGGCTGTTTCATCAGGACGACGCGCCCGCGCACAGGTCGGTAGTTGCGATGACTGCCATTCAGCAAGCTGGTTTCGAATTGGTTGACCACCTCCCTTATGCAACAGATCTGGCGCCTAGCGATTTTTAACTGTTTTCCAAATTGTAAGAATACTTAAGGGGAAACAGGTACGAAAACGATAACGACGTGATGGATGCCGAGCAGAGCTTTTTGCAAGACCAAAACAAAACTTTTTTTGGAAAGGGATTGAAGCCTTGGAAAAGTGCTGGACTCGGTGTGTAGAGAGACTCGGAGACTATGTAGAAAAATAAATGATTAAGTTATCAATAGTCATTATATTCTATTTAAATTTTCACTACTTTTTGATCCTTCCTAGTAAAATGTGCTCGTAGTATGTTAAATTAACTATTTAGTTAAAGACAAAAGTACATTAAATTAAAGTATAGTAAGATAGCAAATGACGTACTATTCTTTACGAATAGCCACTGTACGAGTATCATAAATCGATTTTATTATAACATATATATATTAAAATATAAAATTTAGAAGTTATGCCCCAAAGCGAATGACATGCGCAACTCATTACTTCGAGTTTTATAATCTCTCTAAATAGAAAAGCTTCATTAATATCCGAAAGCGAACGCGAGCTTTGTTAAAATTGTAAAAATTAATTCGAAAAGTTATGTCCGCTGTTCGGGTCTTTAATGTATGTTGATAATGCTCCGTAAACAATATCGGTCGCTCTGTTCGCGTAAAAACTGCATTAAAAGCTATTTTTATTACGGCCGAGCTTTACGAGCGAATAAATAATCCGTAGCCGTACGTAGCTGTACGTAGCCGCGTTTAACGGCACGTAGCGAGTCCGTAGCGCGTCCGTGGCGCGTCCGTAGCGCGTCCGTAGCGCGGCGGGCGTTCAGTTTATTTGGATAATGTGCATGCAGTGAATAGCTGACCGGATTTACAGAGCGCGGAGTGTCAGATAATTATGAGCGAGTCCGTGCCGAGCTGAGTAAATGGTTTTATGGATAAAAGTGTAGCGGGCATATATTTAATGGTTTCGGAAATCCACCCACTACATGCAATCCCTACATCGTGTTTACCGTAATTGTATAAGCTCGCCAGGGAGTTTCATTAACTAAGTAACTATCACACCTATTATTTACGTCATAAGAACAGTGTACGGATATCCAATTACAAGACTTCAGTGCCTCTTTGATTATAGAGAAGTAATGACAATTGTGCAAACGTGTACGGTTTGGAATAACAATCCGTATACATCTAATTATAAAGCCATGTTAGAGAGTAATCAAATGATTCACTCGAATCATTGTTCACTTGACCGTTTACTGCGAAAATAATAACGTAGCGATCCCAATTCAAATCTGACCTAGTTTCCGTCTGCCACCGGTGTCCAGTGCTCGATACAGTTATTAGGGGCTGCATCCAATTCGATATGGCACTACCATAAACAACGCCGGACAATGATTGGACTCTATTACTGAATGCTATTTTAAATAGCTCCGACTGATAGCGATTTACTATAAAATTGAGAATTAGTTTTGATCAATACATTTCAATATTAACAAGGGTTATAAACTCCTATTCGTTTATTGGTTTATTTCTCCGATAAACCACAATACGTTGGCTTCCACCAAGCATTGAATTTGCGATACCTGTTTTCAATTAAGTGTACTGAACGTTTCTAGATTGAACCGGAATTTGCCAGTTGGTTAAATACATCCAATTGGATCGCTATACCTAAGGTTAAAATTGTTTCTTGCAAATAATTATTTATTTTAAGGTAAATAACACACAATTTTGCTGTTACAACAAAACAAAGAAATCTTTATTTTATTGAATGGTTAGGTACATGTGGGCGGATGTATCTCTTCAAAACCGGTTATTCTTTATCGATTTAATTATATTTATAAACATGTTAAACGTGGAAAAATATATTGTAACGGAATTAGATATTTTTAGGGAATTATAAACACACACACAACCAATGCTGGAGAGTCACCAATAGAAGAGTGAGAATATGGGGGTATAATTGTTTTTAGTTTGTGACAATTTCCATGAGACAAAGTAAATATTTTACAAAATGAAATCGTTCCGCGGTAAGGGGCGCGGTGGCGGCGGCCCGCGTCCGTAGCGATGCACAAACGGACAAAGGGACGTTTTTACGAGGTCATTTCACGAGCAAATAAAGTGAGCGGTGCGCCGGCGCGGGCGGGGTAATGTCTCGCGAGCAGTTTGCTCGAATAATGTGCTCTTGCTGCCAATGCCGCGCCTTTAACACGAGCAACACAGAAATAACATTTAACGGCATCATAAACATTTCATCATTTTTTAACATGACGGTGTCTTAGCAGGATGTACTGGAAGGACATCGATGTGTTTTTTTATAGGAAGGTTAATCAAACGAGCGAACACTTCGCCTGGTGGAAAGTGATCACTGACGCCCACGGGCAGTACCAACACCAAAGGGTAGCGCAGCCGCGTGGCCTTTAAGGGAATGACACGATCACGCTCTTTTCTTGAAGGAATATCATCGTATGGGTTCAGTATGCAAACGTTGCTGAGTTCTTTGTTCTGTATTTTAAGAGATTATTAATGTAATGAATTTATATAATTAAAATATCATATTTCAACGCGGTGAAAGCAATACGGTGCAGGTGCATCTCAAATATAGCCTTACTGTTATAGACTAGCGTGTCATTAATCTTCTGGGATCAAGTAGCTTGGGGGAGGATCTCTATTCTAGTGCGGGTGTCACGATTTAACTGCGTGAATAAAGCAGCGCGCTTTAAAACTTGAATAACAAAACTAATTTGCGAACATTTGTTTAGTTTCGATGGGGGTTGTAATGTGTAAAGTTTTATCTCGCTTTATGCCGATACAAATTTGTTTGTAACGCGGCTTACTTTTCGGGGATTACCTGTTTTCGATCTGATAAGATCCCATTTCCTCTACTTTTAAGGTTATAACCTAATTCCTCACATAAACGAAATTCAGTTAAACTAGATAGATTACGAGTCACGAACATGTTATTGAATCAGTTCATACGTCATCCTTAACTCATAACGTCATTAATATAATGTTGCATATTTTATTAGATATCACGAGCAAGTTTATTAGAGAATCATCTTATTTTGAACATCATTTCAGTGGTCCACTGCAGCTATATCACCCCCTGGCTCTCTGTGTTATTATATTATATCTACGTTTGCTGTGTTGTTTGTCGATGTAGCACATGATTTGTATACAACAGAGATTCCCAAAATATTTTCTTACAGGACTAATTTCAAGAATTAGTTGGTCTAGTAGACCCCCTGCAGCTACATTTCTACCATATTCCCAAAACTAGACAAAAATGTAAAGATTGATGCCAATGTAAGCAGCTTTTGAGTCTGCTGTGGTCCCTCTTAACCACTTTTGGAACTAAGGGTATATCGTTATAAATGTCGTTAAATGGGTTATATTTAATCGGTGGTTCATGTTACGCGATAGAAAATAAAATCATCCAAGCTGTCCACAACTCTTGGAGAACTGTGTGGTCTTTATAGATGATGTTCGACTTCGAACGAATAGCGGCAGGTACTCCAGCAGGTAACCGTACGACATCGCAGTGAATTTGACGCCTTAATTACGAACACGAACCCCCAGGAGCCAGGCTTTGATAGTCAAGCTGAATGTGGTATCTAATCACAATCCAGCCCGCACCGTACATTACCGGATTGAACCGGTATTTTCCAGTAGAATAAGCAGTTCGAACCGGCTCAAAGGTTTCAGGCGCAACATTTATTTATACACGAGTGCGGTGCGGCGATCCCTTTCAGTTTTAATTGTAATTTGAAACGGTTTTGAATCGTATTCTTGTAATTACTAATCCGGCGTTTGGGGTTCCGTTGAATAAAATTTAATTAAATGTATTTGTTTGATCAGATGAAACTCCTACGGCCCGCAAATACAAAACGGCTCCTTTTATATTTTAAAATATCCAAACCGAGATCAAATTAAATTAACATCATAAAATGATTTTTGTTAACAAAGTTATTTTTTATATATTATTGCATTTTTATTTTCATGAATTTACATCATCAATGAAAACTTGAATCGCACCTACCAGGTCCAAATGTGAGCTGAAACTTTCGCGCCTACCCATTCATCAATATTATTCCAACAATTAACAGTAGTTCCGTAAGCCACATACATAAACATTATTAGCATATATATATATATATATATTTATATATATATAACGGTTACAAATACAGTGACCCCGTGTCCGTGTATAATTACATCATTTACGGAATGATGCACAAATAAAATAGATGGGTATCTCGCGGGGTGTTTGGTATTGCTTCATGTGTCGATACTGTATAGCGGACGCGTTGCCGATCTACTTACGAACGTATCAACTGATGCAATAAAATCTGACTGTACAGGTAACTTAACTACAGCCAAGTTAAATTACTTACACACTCAATTGTTTTTATTCACGAGGCGACGTTTCCACGACGGTGAGGCGAACAACGACGCGCTAGTTGAATGCGATACAAACACATGATGTTAATACAATAGCGACCGTGTACCAGTAGTAGTCGCGTTTAAACTGCTGAACGCGTCAAGTGAGGATGGAAGAATTCCATGAAAGTCGGGAGAAGATGCTGAAAACGAGCAGTGTGAGACGGAATCTTTTGTAATTGCGGTCAATATTGTGACAAATTTTAAATAGCTTTTATTTCTGTTACCACTTCTTAAGAGGGATGTAAATTATTTGTAGTGTAATCAGAAAGTACGAGACATAAAGTAGAGAAAACAGGGCCAAGTAAGTAAGCATGACGGCGTGATCCTTTATGGAGACAATCTATTCCGATCCTCATCCGAGGGACCTTTACATACAATAAAAATAAAAGGCAATAAGCTGAAGCTGTATCCGCCCCGAATTGACTTAACCACCATACATTTGGGAGGGTAATAAAAAGAGCGAGAAGCGAAACGGAAAAATATAATGCGACAAACTTACAGGGCACAAAGGGAGAATCTTTTAAATCGCCCCGTAAATAAACAGGTTCCAATATTCAGCGCGCGTTGGCCAAACAGTTTGGATAGGTGCGGACAATCCCGCTGTTTATTGTCACCCTTAGGGCGGGCCCGAATAAATTGCATGGAGCCGAGCTCACAGGCGGAGCGGAGCAGTGCGGCTTTTATGTTATTCCTCGAGAGACGTGACGAGCTGGACGCACCTCGCGGTAAGTGGTACATCCGGTTATAATAATCTGGTGCTCGCTACGATGATAAAATCTACACCATGTTGTAGTCGTCGCTTCGTTGCTGACTATGATGACTTGTTGACGAAAAAACTGCACGTCTTGTAGTTTCGTTGAATAAAACAAAGTTTAATTAAATTTACGTAATGAAGCGATGCTATGTGATCCTAAAGCAATGTGAGTTTAATGAGATTTTAATAACAGTTTAACTATAATAGATATATACGTCATGGTGCAAATTTGGGGAGGTTTCACAACATATATACACGTGGTGACTGGTTAACTATTACAGGAATGTGAACATGAACACATGATGCTGAGCCGCTACGCGCTGAAAGCGCGCAACCTGCACCGCACTCCGTCAGTGTACCTAAATAAATACCTAGTAGCGACTCGAATACAGAGATTCAGGATTTACTGAAGCCCATTGTCTATAGTTATGAATTGAATATTTATTGAAAATGTCGTTATCGGTAAACACATTGATATATACAATGTTAAGATTTGTTACCACTGTAGTTGTGGTAGCTACAACATATTTCGGTAGATACCCGTATATGACATCAAGTAGAGCTTTCATATCTAATTCTACAATAGCATTCTTCTTAAGTACTAGTGATGGAAAGTTCGCATTGTTCCACATGGAACTTCTGATCGAAGTGTAACATATAAGCACTAAGCTTATGTTAATTAAGTACACCAAATAGGATATAACATCGCTTATCGTCGCGTGTAAACAAGATGTATTGATTAACATATCATTGTTTTAACATGTCGCTAATTATAATTTAGCCCGTCTATATACAGATACATCACATACTACATTGTTCAAGATGTACATTAAAGAAAGTATTAACTTTATCCTATTCGTTGATTCGACGAAAATATAGTAAGAGACTGATGTAGAAAGAGATCCTCACCTACCTTCGATTACTACTAAAAACGTCAGAAACTAAACTATAAGCTTTAAGCTTTCAATGTCTATGCTTTAAAGCTGTTTCCTGTTTTCTATATTATGAATATCAATCACTCGATAACAGGCGATCATGATTTATAACATATTCTCGTTAATACTAGAGCAGCCTTTCACATCATGATGTAAAATAATAAAGAAAAAAAATCCCCAACAACTTGGACGTTATAGGTGCTTTCCGGTCAAAAGGCCGCGCTCTCGAATGTATATAGATTAAAGTGGATTTAGACTTTCTCGTTATGGGGGTAAAGTTTAAATCTGAACGGGTCGAATTTATATAAATGTATTTTTTTGGGATCGGTCCGAAGTCCGGGATCTACCGAAGGTTGATTTGAAAGGAAACACTTTGGATGTAACAACTATATCGCATTAGAGCGGACGTTTTTCCACTTGGCCACACAACGGAGTCGATTTTTCCTTAAAACCTAGAGAAGGTCTCGGAATATATCCTTAGCCCACTTAATATTGTACAAAGCCTTGTTTTAAAGTATGTAATCCAGGGATCTCCTACTGCCTCTCCGTTCTAAGCTCGTCAAGGAGCAAATAGTTTCGAATTTTCAGTTCAAACCTGCGAACTGGTAGAAGCCATTGAACACTTTCTACGACAGTCATTCATTGCCTTACCCTCCATTTTACTAGGTTATATAATAACCTCTCTCTCGTTTAATTATAAGATTTACTGGACATCGCAGTTCCTATCTCAGCCATCAACAGTAGCGTGCAAACATTACTGTGGTTCGGTTTGAAGGGCGCTGTAGCTACTAAAATTAATGAAGTAACGAGACTCATCATCTTGTGTCTCAAGGCGACGAGCACAAGATGGTGCCGTGTATAAGTTTTACTAGAGCCAGTTCGGTTTGGGCATGTGTATACCACTTACTATCAGGTGAACATTCCGTTCGTCCCTTCCCTCTTCGTTTCGTACTATTAAGTGGGATCTAAGTCGCTACTGTTATAGCGGTTCTTACCAACATCAAGGAGTTATGAAAAATGTTACCGTCTTCGGCTGCAAAAGTGCAGTAGCTTGCGAAATCACTTGCATCTGAAGCTGTAGAAATTATTACTTTAAAATATAAAAGCGGACTTCTGTGTTGTTTCTTTATTAGAGTTCATAACTTAAGTTCAAGTTTTTTGAAAAGTATTTGTTAGCGTGTTGTTGTACATTACGTATTTGTCCCTCTGTCGAGTAGTTACGTGTTTCATTATAAATATCTTTTCCCTAAGTACGCTGACCTGTAATTTTCATTATGAAAACAAAGTAAATAGTTTATATTGGTATTACAGAAATGTTTACTTAATTGTTATATTTTTCATTAAAGTATGTTGTGGCGTGTATCCATCAGCACAAGAGTACCGTCGCTGCGCCGCTCTGGACAGACGTTCTTTGTTATTCCGTCATCGTCCTCTCTCCTGGCACTCAAAGACTAAGCAACCGAATCTGTTGCTTATATTTATAACAAATGTTAAGTTATTAATTTGTTTATTTATACAATGCGTTGAAGTAAACAAGAGGGCGGTGTGTACGAGTATGGCGCTTTCAAATAATCACTTAAGTATAAAAAAACTGGGTGCCTTCCGGTAGAGATTACTTAGATTCCTACGACAGCGGAGTTAACTGTACTTACTAATATTTAATTTCTTTTACCATTGTAAAGCGATTTTTACGCAAACACGGGTACTGTTTGAAGCACGCGATTTATTTACAATGTATAAACTATACACAATCCGTATAATGTAATAAGTAAACATTTAAATGCTGTAACAAATGTTGTTAAATATAAACAAGGGGCCGAGCGGACCGCGTCACACTGTTTGCGCACTGTACAGTAAACTATACGTTTCATTTGATGATTGATTATGTTTGTGGCGTACAGGCTCATTGTTGTTTGATGCAGTGGGGAAATGTGGTATATTGAAATTAGTTTTGTATGTGATGTATAAGTAGAGTACATGTTGACTGAGTTTAACACAGGAGCAGAGCAAAGCAAAGCCGTGGCTCGGCTCGTGTCCACACGTGTAGCGGGGCGCGCTGTGTAGCCCCGACGTGCGCTGCACGAGTATTTCCGGATCATAGTTTATTTGTCGAAGGTGGTAAAAGGGCAGGAACGTATAAAGCGTATTAATACACAAGTTTTATATTTAAGGCTTCGGCTCGACCGACCGGAAGTACGTAAAAAGCCTACGTGACCAAACGTCGGCATTAGAGGTATCCTTGTGCAAAACCGTGACCGGAAGTGTTTCACTGTTTATTTTTCTTTTTGCTCTGAAATTTTGCGTAGGCCTTTGAAAAATTTTATAATTTTGAGGTCAGCGGAGGGAGGAGAGTTTTGCCTTTTGTGGTTACACCCTCGCTTAATGCAAACGGGTTGATGTATAATTAATTGTTCATTTTTCATTTATGAATAAAAATTCATAATATTGCTTTACATCAATGACGTGAAATACAAAACGTTATTTTCTGAAACACGATAGATACACAACCGCCAAGTTGCGGATTTCCACGAGATCTACAAGTTTTCTTATTTGTTACTTAATATTTATCTTCGTGAACATAGGCACAGTCCGGCTTTGTCATCGAAAGTTCAGATTACTTATTGGTACAATTTAGTACTAAGTATTAAACTAAACATAATCACGCGCATCTTTATTACATGTGTAACACATACACACTTCACTCATTAGTGAAGTGTTTTAAGCTAAGTTTTCGGATAACTTTAATTAGAACGGTCTGACTACGGAACTTAAACAATAAAGAAACTGTCTACAAGACAACATAGAAAACAATTTGTTAGTTCGCTCCATAAAAAGGGGTGATAAAATAAATATTCAGGGGCGCTCTACGGCCTGCCCTGTGCGCTCCGGGGACGCGCTGTGATATAAGGCACGTATGAAGATTTATAGGTTGACCTTAAGCTTATCTCGAGGCGTAATAGCGGAGGCCCTAAAGGCTTACGTGCCTAGTTGCAACTTAATTCTAGCTCAAAATTATAATTGAATTATTAAACGGATAAGGTCACTAACTAAGCTCTCGTAAGGTGCGTCTTCACTGAGTTATCTATAATGAGTTAACTTTCAACTTTAATTTCATATTAGGTTAATTACGAAAATAATAACTTAAAATGTTGCTGTATAAGGTTTGAAATATTGTCAATTTGATGTTTTAAAAACATTGCTGTGTTCTAACATAAACGAGAACCAGAATATTTTGAATGTATTATCACTTAACGCGATATAAATTCGAAGGCGATATTGTCGATAAAATAAGTTAAAACTGTGGTATTGTCTAAACGTCTTCACTTATTGTGTACTTATTGTTGTAAGGATAGCGCTAACATATATATTACAAAGAACATAGAGTTTAGAAAGATGTTTACAAAGGTTAAACTAAATTTAAACCTGTTCAGTTTATAATTCTTGTCAAACTACAGTATTTGTAAACATAATATCTTAATGTTTATATTCGTTGATTTGATGGTAAAAGCTCGTAAGCGGGTTTTGTTGCAATTTCATTTATAAATAAACTTTAAACCTTTTCATGAAACGCATGCTCCATTTGGCGGATGTAGAAAATTGTGAAACGTTCAGAGCAGGCGTTTTATTCATCGGATGCAATAGCACTGAGTGGCACGGATCGATCCGACTTGCGCAAAGTAAACCGCAGCCGATTCCGCCCTACCTACCAATATTAGCGGTTCCAATGTTCCGACGGGCCTGTGGGGGGACAGAGGGGACTCCGCATTCACTGTCCCGCTATACGGACGTATCTAAAGTGTGCTTTAAATGATTTTATGCACTAATCGCAACCGGCGCTGTGCCTGCGGGATGACGGATGTCCGCCGCTGGCGTCACGCCACGCCCGGCACGCGGCCTGCTGAGCGGGACGGCTGCTAAAGGTCATAATAGAAGCTTCCTTCCTGAACTTGGTTACTTAGTTGCGTTTTACAATACGTCGTGAACTATATTCAAACCTATTAAAAAGATATAATGTCGTGAGTTTTCCTTCTCTATGTCAATGGGCTAGCAGACTTACTTCCACATTGTTTATATTATCTATGACATGTACTGCACAGTTCTTCTTTTTTTATATATATATATATATATATATATGGAAGTGAATAAACATTTCAAAATTATATGACAAAAGTTGATAATATAGAAACTTTTTCACTTATTCCACTTAATATCAACATATTATTATATGTGTCATTTCCTAAACAATACCTTTTTTAAGTTATATGAACTATATTTAAAAACAATTACAGTAAACTTACAATATTTAATCAACAGTTTAAAAGTATCTTAAAGTTAACAGGAGAGGGGCATAAAAGGAGCTTATAATATACTCAGCTATAAATGGTCCATTTATAGTTGAGAACATTCTTGATCCAATCTTCAAATATAAACAACTGATTTTACAAAAGATTAAATGTTCAGAGGCTACTCGTTACTACGTTGTATTTAAAACGCCCTTCTTCCTTGCAGGATGTATTAAAAAAACGTAACAGATACATGTGAATGGGCTTAAGTAGCGCTCCAAACGGATGAGGTCCCCGGGGCGGAAGCGCAGCGCCGCAGCTCCGCAGCCCCACAGATCGGGGCGGAGGGTTCCGTAAAAACAGCAACGAGAGAGCCCTCGTAGCTTCTAGAAAGCCATCGCACTAAGCGCCCGATAAAAAATGTAAGCCAAGTAAGCTGCTCACAGCCCCCTTTACACCTCACGACTTATAACTTTATGTAACAAACTTAATCTTTCATACACTATGATATCTCTTCTAGTTTAAACTTGTAGTGAATAACTTAACTTAATATTTCGATTTAAAGTTACCAAGAATTAGTTATATAAATATACTAGTCAAAGTTATTTTTAATTAATAATATTATAACAAGTAATTGACTTATTTAGTGTAGCACTTGATAAAATATAACTGTATTATATGAATACCATAATGTGTTTCCTCGCCGTTATCATTGCTTATCTGTTCCGCAAAACAACAGCAAAACACAAAACAAAACACTTATATCCAAAACAAACCAAATATTAAAAGACATTAAGTTAGATAAACAACAGTTTTAATTTAACAACAAAAAATTAAGTATACAACTATGTTGTGTTGCAATGACGAAAGATCGTCACGATCAACGTTTAACATAAGTTCTATCATAAAACGCCGCTAATCTTGGGTCTGCTTCCGTTACCTTACTTTCATTTAATTATAGTGTGCTTCATCACGCCCCAACTTTCTCAAAGTCCCTTAATGCCCCCTGCGGGGCCCCTAACGCCTACTACAAGGCGTTATCGCCTACTTTCAGAAACACTTGTTTATAACATCGTAAAGCTGGAGGCAGCTAAGTGAAGGATTGATCAAACTATTTATTTCACACGATGTTGTACCTTACAACTTAGAACATGTAGATACCAGTTGCATCACTGAAGATTACTTAATTTCATAATTAATATAGTTCCTGTAGTAATAATTAACTACATCTGCTCTCAAAGCGAATAATAGTTTAGATTTCTAAGTAATGAATCGTAACTACATACTAAACCGCTGTAGTGTTTGACGGCGTCATGAATACTAAGTTGCTTCAAGACAAAAGTTCGTTTATTCAGGCGGAAAAATAATTAGTAAGCTACTTTTGAATAAAAAATGTTGCAAAAGTTTATTTCAAACAAAAGAAGCGTATAAGCTTTTATCTGCAAAACGATATCGTATCCGGAAGTCGTAAAGGGAGCCCTGAATGTTTTATCCGGACACTCGTATTCCAATTAGCATAGACATGGGGGCTTCAGCAAAACAAGTGACATCGTTTTTCAGGAGTGAATGACCTAAGAGAAAATAGTTTTTCTAGTTGTTAGTTTGGTCAAGTAAGTTCTCACTTAGAACATATATTTTTATATTAAAACAATATATAATTATGAAATGTTGAATCGATCATAGTATCATGAATAATTTTATTGATATTTAGGATATTTCATAAAGTTTACTTCATTAGTAGTTAATTAAAAAATTATATGAAAGAAGTAGAAGTCTTCATCTTCAAAGAGATAAACAGAATTTTAAGTTTTAATGATTTAAACAAAACTCGATTAGGTACGATAAAACATGAGCTGCTTTTTTTGTGTGTGGTTAAATAAAAAGCAATGATATATCATGAAAGCTTTATTATAAAAAAGTTTAGACTTTAATGTTAAGGAGGAGAAGTATTATCGATTTATTGTGGTACATTAGTTCAATGACCGTGACAGCTAAGTAATTTCCTAAAGGTTTTTAATGTAAGTACTTAATTTTAACATCAGCTATAAAGTTTGCAGGAATATTTCTTACTACAGTATCGCTTCCTTCCGCATAGTTAATTTCACGATATTTCATATTAAGTGAAGTAATTTTTAAATTTACAATTAAATTACTAATCTAACTTATAATGTTTTTTATTACACGCTATATGATAACTTAATGGCGAGCGTTAAAACTCGAGGGAAATTTATTGTGATAAAAACAAGTTCGTTTAAGTAAGTTCTCTAAGCAAATTAAGTAATGTTAGTGGTAACTAAAAATGTCGTCAAAAAGCTATAGCTTTGAGAATTTACGACGATAATAGAAGAGTTTAACTTAAAACGGCTTCCTCCTGTATCTTAACTACTTGACTACCAGAGCGTAACATATTTAAACAACTTTATTCGACTACCAAATCGTTTAAAGTCACCGGTGAACAGTTTTCATTAAGTATTTCCATTATTATAAAGTTAGTATTGTACATCTAAACAATTACACGTCGAAGCACGTATTCAACTGGTTTAAGTTAGACTGTTATCAAGTTAAAGTTAACACAAAAACTTACAACCGCTCGGAAAGGTTTCGTCGCAACGGGAAAGCTATTCCGCAGTCGGGGCACGTACCGAAATAATTACACCGGCTGCGATGAATCTGCGACCGCACCGCCACCGCCGCCACCGCCACCACCGCCACCACCGCCGCCGCCGCCAACGTCACCGCCACCATCGACGGCACCAATCGATATCTAATTGTTGTACTATGAAGGAGTCATTGTTGGAGCTGTGCCTAATCTAAGCTTTCACGCCCGTTCGCCTCCCGCAGCGAACTTTTCCAGCGTCGATACGTTCCAATACAGCTATTTGTATCCGGAATTTTGGATTCAGGGGCGGGCGCTTCAGTTGAAAATATGTTTAGAGATTCACAACCGGATATTTGTCTTCATTCGAGTAAAACCACATCCGCTTCAACATCTTTATAATTGAAAATAGTTTTAGCTGATTACAAGATTGTGCTAGTATATTAATGTATGATCACACTTACCTGCTCATATCGCCCGATGGCTGGGCTGATTGCTTCTGGAGTTTATATAGTGGAAGGACATTTTCAAACTTCTGCAGCTAACCACCATCCCTGTTCATCACCCTCCGTGTTGCCTTTATGTGACCATAAATTTAAGTAATATCTTATAAATTTATTTATGCAGGATATTTCTAACAAAAAGGTTTTATAGAGTAAGTATTCCCCGACCGCTTCGCTCATCGCTCTAGTACGTGTGGGTGGGTAACTTGATAAGGAATTCCAAAAATAAGTGTGTGAGTAATCTTTAATAAAATAGCAGTAATTGAAATAGCGTTTCACTTAAGCTATACATAATACCACCGCAAGTACCTTTGATGGAGGCATTTTGTAAAATCGATTCTTAGCCGCCCTACACGTAACAAAAGGAATATTCCTACCGAATATCAAGTCTTCAGGCCTTATGTTTGCTGAGACATGGTGATGAGGATCTACATAGGTGGATATCTCTTATATGTACAGATAAGATGTGATCATCTTTTACTTTTAAGACGGTAGTTCTAAAATTTAGTTTTGTATTTTATATTAAAGCATTAATTATTATATAGTGTTGCACTTATCATCAAGAGAATATCCTGTACAAATTCCAAACAAAAAGGAAACTTCACGTAAACTGTAGAACACCTAATCCGGAGCCCACGAACAGTGTCAACAGCGCAGAACACCTGGAAACCTCGGCGGCGCGACAACGTGACGTGTACGTGACGTGCCATCGCGTCACGTCGCAGCCACTTAGTCGCGAACGATCCCGCATAAAGTATATCGAGCCGTGCTCAGCGCGGATACCGCCCAACTTACTCCGATGACTTAGTGAGCTTACAGCTTTTGTTATATTAAACTTGGTTTACAACAAGCCGTGAGAGCTAATTGGGATGCTGAGCACCGGCCCGGCTTCCCGCGGGAACGACATTATCCGGACGTTTATTAATCCTCTATCAATGCAATATATACCTAAACCAAATAAATTAAGTTCTTCTTCTGACAATTTCAGTCGGTACTTAATTTAACAACTTAATGGCTAAAGAAAATAACTTTAGTCATATATAAGTATAATAGAAGTTACAAATAAATATTTTTATACATCATGTTCGAAATTGGTTTACAAAATTACAGCAGCGCTCTGACTGAAACTCTCAGGAGATGCTGTGAACGCTCCGAGGCTAAAGAATTTTTCTAAAACTAGAAAATTAAGCATTCAAGGCATAATCTAAATATATATATATACATATATATATATGTAAGCGACACGTTTGTGCATTACAACGTGTCGCTGGTTTAGATATATCCTATTAACTATATACATTGCATCACATTGTGCTCGTCACTTAAAAACAAAGGATGTTAAGTCTTGTTACCACAGTAATTTCACTAGCTATGGTGCCCTTCAAACCGGAACACAGTAGTTCGGCGGCAGGCATAAAGGCTACGATTGGACCTAATGGTCTCCGGGAACCGAGACCATCAGTAACCATCTGTAAATACGAGTATATACAACAATATGTAAGTGAAACATCAGGAAGGGGTTGTGATTGAGACGGCATGTCTACGCAACTAGAGTTAGTGGAATGTATCAAAGATGATCTCAGAACTTTCCAATTAAGCTCTTGACGAGACGAAATTTCAATCACCGCTTGTCAACCTTCAGTAGAGGAGAAGAAATATTTGCGTAGGCAAATCACAACACCCTCGCTTCCCGGTTTCACTTCGCCGAACGTAATTAAAGTTACTTAAATCAAGGATCTATGTAACATTGTTACTGTTTACTTTAGAACGGTGTTGCAAAGGCAACAAGTTGTTTATTTATTGTTTTATTAGAAAAAACCATATTTTATTTGGAAACTGATTATTTTGTGTTAATATATTTATCTTAATTTGGAGATTGACATTTGTACGAAGGATAAATATTAATATTTTGCAAATGGAGATACGGTCTGGAGATCTCACCGCAACCACAAATACATTGATGAAAGAACTGAAGGCTTTATTAATAATGATGTGTGTTGTGTATGTTGTGTGTGTTGTGTATGTTGTGTGTGTTGCAGTAACACGAGGTGAAGATAAAAGTTATCCAAAGATTGTGTTGTCTGTCTGATATTCTGTCGACGTGACTGGTGCGGGTAATGTGGCCGGGGCGCGCCGCAGCCCGCTTCAGGGGTACGTACAGGGTGCGGATTGCTCCGATGTCGCACAAGCTTGCCTGGAAAAAGTTGTGGACGTGGCGCGAACTTAAGATTAACTTGAAGTTCGACGCTTACAGCTCCTACCGTTTGTCTCACACAAAAGTACATCAAACAAGAATAGAGCGTGGATAATATTTTTTCAAACATGTCTATCTATGATTAGATATTATACCTGATTGCTTTGCCTTAAGTATTGCTGTATTTCGGCGGTGATCATGTAAGAAAGTATCCTTTTTAAATATTTTTTTATTCGATTAGGCAAAGTGAGCTATTCAACTGTTGGTAAGTGACACGTCTTCCTATAACAATGCAAGTTATTTAGTATGGTATACACAGCGCCGTAACGTGGTGATCGCCTAATTCAAAATATATTAGATCTCATTTCACTACTTATTTCATTAGCTATAAGGCTTATCCTTCCGGAACACGGTAATGTTTCCACAGTACAATTTGTTGGCAGAAATAGGAGCTGTGGTGGTACCTAGATAGTGTTCACCAAGAGAGATCTACACCCAGAAGTTCTTGATGAACACGCTTCTATGAATTGAATGCCACTTTAACATCATTAGTAATTGAGAGGTAATGTTAATTAATCCTAGACAAGTTTCATTACTTTGCGCTAATTTGCATGGTCATGGTTTTACATAGGATCGGAAACAATCACCTACCCGAATGGATTTGTTTGATTTGATTTGAAAATCATGTAGAAGTGAATAGAGATATATTGGGGGTTGCAGCGAGAATCCGTGGTACGGTTCACAAATATAGTTCCCAAGTAGGAGTGTGTGCGGCGGCGCACCTAATGTTGTGTACGCTCTTTGTTACGAAGTTTTTGGTTTAGCGCGGGATTATCGCACGGGGCTACCTCGGGCCCCGGCTGCTGCGTACCGAGCTGAATGACGAGCAGTTTCCAGAAACTACTTCATTTTTAAAAGTTTTAATAAAAAAATTCTTAACTTGATTCCTTAATAGTTTCTCTATAAATATTGTAAGAAATTATGTTATATAATAAATGACATTAATTTTGTAAAGAATCTTGAGATATTCAAAAATACTACAGCGGACTAGAAATTTTACACGACTATTTTTAAATGTTGCGATGGTAACTACTTATGAGTGGTTATCTATAGATGGCGATAAAGAATTATTAAAAGCAACATTTAGTATAACCGTGGTCTTATAAATATCGTTTGGTCAGAATAACATAACGTTATTGTTGTCTCTGATGTCATTAGAAATTTATCTCGATTGAAAGAACTGACGGCAATCATTACAACAATATACTTAACTAGCATGTCATAACATACATTTATTTATTGCAAATGCTATACAATAATACCTTGACCTACTACAAGGAAACGTTGATATTCATAAAATAAAAACGATAACACGAGTTCAAAGGAAAAGAAATGTGCTTTATAAACAGACACACACACACATACACATACACATACACATACACAGTAGGTAGGGAGCACTCATAAATTTCAGGTGAGAATTATTAGAGATTTACCCCCACATGCAATGCGACCATTAATAACGAATTTATACGTAGCGGCCGCGCTACGCCGTAGGCGGCGGAAAGTTTTTACGGCAGCAAGTCACATTTCCGTTGACATATCATTAGTGACAATAAATTCCTGTGGAACTTGAAAGCGCTACAAAAACACGGCGCAGTTTCTTGAAACTGGTCGCAGTAACGCAACCAACAAAGGATACAATTATGTTAAAGTTTTTAAATACCAATAAAGAAACGGGAGTGTTATATATATATTTAACTTGACGCTGCCGTAGACTTAGGTGATATTAAGTCAGGGTTACAATTAAGGAATTTTATAGATAGATATTTTACCGTGTTATTATTGGGGTAATACTTAATATCTCTACCGGGGACAGCGGACAGTAACGAAGTGCTGTGAGAATTATGTAACTAGGGTTTCGTTGTTAAGAGCAGCCGTAACCACGTATTGTTGAATAATGATTTTGACCACAACTAATTCAAAATAGAAAATATTTTAACATGACACGTGTCAGCCCAGTTAAACTATGTAGCAGACAGCTCAAAGAAAAAATCAAAACCGCTTTAACTAATTCAGCAAACTGAATCCGAGCGCGCTTTCTTATCCCAATAATCCGCGGTTTAACTCGAAACAGACAGTTAATTATAACTGAGCAGTTTTTTTATTTAACTTATTCAGCGGCTTTTCGCGGATTGAACGTTATTAATGTTCAATTTTAATTAACTTTTGTGGTTTAAATGGGAATCGGATGATTATTAATTAGTGATAATACGAAATTAATAACGGGAAAGGTTTAATTCTCAGCAACTTTGCGAATCCTTTGTGAACAGTTCACGAGCTTTACCGTGCACAAAGCTCCGACACGAAATTCGATTTTTATAAATCAAAATTATCGATGAAATGGTTAAGTACTCTTCTGACTGAGTTTACAAAAAATATAATATTTTATTTATCAATTAATTTTTAAGTTAATATTAAGTTGTACTAGTACACAAAGAATTCAGTATGTAATATTAGTACATACTTATCCAAACGATACAGCAGCTTCATAAATATGAATTTAATAAAACTAATAATATATTTAATAATTAAAAGACATTTTTTTAAATGTACATTAGTATATATGTTTTTGACGAATATATAACAATTGTATTTGTTACGTTTTATTTAAAAAGAAATCTTTATATTTATTGATTGATAATAGTTCAAGATGATTGTCAACTCGTACCGTTCCTGTCACACCGGCGACCCCCGCGCGGCCCCATGCCTTATTTAGGAACTACGTTATAATAATCACATGTGTTTTACTAATTGTGTTCTATACTAAACAATAAGTAATGATACAAATCATACTTTTAACAATGTATACCTAGTAGCCTATAAAGTTGAAATCATTTGAATAAATATTGGTTAGTAGTAGGCAGTTGGTGTTAAAATGTGGTGCAAACATTTATGACCGATGGTAAATCGTTATGAAGTCTACGTTGATGAAGCACATCGGAATAATAATAATTTACAAATAAATAACTATTAGTATAAATCACACCAAATGTCAAATATCAATAAAATAAAACATTTCGCAGCTTCCATTAGGAGAAAAAATCATCCCCATAACAAATCAAAAGTTATGGCGGGTCCAATTCCGACGAGGGAAACGTAGCGAATATGAAAAAAAAATCTAAAAAAGTTGTTAACGCGGCTCCGAGTTTTTCCTTATTCTATATTGTCTCCCCGAAGGCGTCGATTAGAACGTCGCGTAACATTTGTTAGAGCAACGCCGGCGTCGATGGAGACTCCCATAAAATATTTTTATCGACGCCCTCGTTCACTTTTACAGGTCTAGGGGAGAACTATCGACGTTGCCGCCGCGCACTATGAGGGAGAATTATACAGATAACGTGTTACAAAGTGTTTCTGTTGCTACATGCGTCCGGCCTTATCGCTTCAGCTCAATAATAACGACCTAGCGGCGTAGCTAACTGCTACGCCGTAGATGGATTCACTGCAACCACAAGAAATATCGTTAGCGTTATCTATATGTATGAGATTTCCACCTATGTAGAAACTCGTCACGATATCTCTGGAACTATAAGGCCTGGAGACTTGACATTTAGGTAGGAATATTCAGCTAAGGACGGATTTTACAAAAAGTTCCTCTCAAAGGAAGTTGAAAGTATTACGGCCAGCATATACACAATTACTTCACAGATTTCAGTGAGAGTGAAAGTTTTTTTACTCTTTTTTGCTCAGGAACTATGGATATATATTATGTTATCTATCCATCTTCAACAATGGTTTGAAAAATCTTTATTATTTAAAATGTTTTACTCACACTGTGTCCTTCAAAACCGAACAAAGCTTGTGAGTGTCTGCATGACACGTGGATTAAAGTACTTGTGACACTAATCAGACGAAGTTTTTTTCTAATTGAGTATTATAATTAAATTAGTAAAAAGAATTTTGTTGAATGTGTGGGTACTATAAAAGTTGTGTATTTAATTTGCTACGGTGTGACAGGCGGCCGTTATATCTAAACAGTGAGATGACGCTCACTCTGCGAGGGGGAGAAAAAGTCTCAAATTTAAACTTTTTTAAAGTTGGCAATTCGCGTAAACGCTCCTTTTTATCCTTTTCAACGCCCATTCTATTCAGCCATGGAGAGATTGGACTAAGCGTTTCTATAATCCTTAAGTCCGATCACAGATCGCACCTGCGGCTTATTAAAAAAAATGCTTAGTGTAAATTTTGGATTTATTGGTTTGCAGAGAATATAAATATTGAAGTCCAGGAAAAAAATCCGAACTAATACTGTTAAATGTAGGTTAGGCTTCCTAGTGATCCTTTCAAAGTCTGTCTGTATTCATAAATTACATTCAATTTTAATGTATATAAGATCTTCAACCACTTCCATGCTACAATGTTTTAGTATGCCGCTATGTAATTCGGTATAGAAAGAAGTTAATTGTATACAAAAAAAATTATACGTAAGAGAACGTAAATAGATTGCACATAACATAAAGATGAGAGAATCGCACTCTCAGTCGTATTTACTACGTCTAGGTGCTAAAGATCGTACGTTTGTTGACTATTTGTATGTAAACGTACGAAATGCTTATTACGTCGCGTAAAATACAATTCTTTATATCTGAAAGACTGAAACACGATCAGAAATCGAATCACCGGAGTCTAAATCGCCTGCCCTGTAACAAATCGTCTGTCTCGAATTGTACAGTCGCACGCTGAAGTATATTAAATGCCTCAATTATGTTCAAGTGAACAATGAAATAAACAATATCTACTAATAGTTATCATAATGAGGATTTTCTTGATAAGTAAAGTCAGTAAGCTGCTTTTAGTTTACAACTTAACCAGCTGAAACTATGCAATGCGGTTATAATATGGGTGGAGCATATGAATGTCTGCAAAACGTGTCACCTGTTCATATCGGGAGAACTGAAAACTCCATTTAACTTCACCATTGTCTGTCTGCGCCTACCTGCAGGAACACTAATACTACTCTAGGCTCGCTACGAACGCTACGGCTTCTGTGTATTCATGAACACGACTGTACCAGGATTCAGAAAACCACTCGTGTCAGACGTCTGACAATAGAGGATGCGATAACGGCACCATAATTTATCCGCCAACCGATATTGAAGGTGTCTGTTCACTAGAGCAGAGCGAGGGCTCTCGGAAATAAAGGAATCGTTTATATGTTGGACGTAAATTTCTTTTTCGCAATCGAAGTCGTCATCCTTCATTTCCTTAAGTAACGCTATTGATTTATACTATTTTAAATACAAACTTAAGGACTAACTTAATTGGTATAACTTAACACGCTGAATTATACTATCATGCTATTGAAAGGATGCGCCAAACTATGTTGCGCTGACAATACCCTTACTACTCTAACTTTATTAGAGACATTCTACCGATTACATAATAATGTCAAATGTCAGTGTTAGGTTACTGATGGTCATATCATACAACACCATGCGTTTACATCATAACTTATACTTAACTAGTATTTCTTCTATTTTATATGTAAACTTAAGGAAACAGACATAGACAAGTGACTAGTTTTAATTAGTATCTAAGAAGCAGAAAACTCTAAAAATCATAAGCTTTAGCATGCACAGAATCTGTACCGTACTTTAAAGCACGTCACTATAGGATAAGCGATACGCAAGAACATAACAATTTAGTGTTTACGCTTTATACTCCACATCAAGAGATACAAGTGTTGTTACTTCAGTAATTTATTCAACCGCAGAGCTCTTTGTAATGAAACGCGATAACGTTTTTAAATTCCTTTAAGCCGACTGAGCTGGTGACCCTTTAGAAAGCTCTCCAGCAATAGAGATCTTCAACTAGTAAAATTTATAATGATAAGATAGTTGTGATAGTTAATGAGATACTTTGTAATTATAAACATACTCGGAGTAAACAACATATTTGTAATTATTGCCTCAATATACTGTTATAGCTTAACCACGTTAGGTTATAACACCGTTACCATATTTACATGATCAGCCCCACATATATTACCCTGCCGATCGCCCACCCCCGGTGCGACATCAGCCTAAAGACACAGCTTTACATTTACATAGCACATCTCACCCCGGCCTACCCTCTGCCGGCTGATTTATGCTGCGGATCCCTCGTCTTGGGATATGATAAGGTGCGAGACACAGGCTCTTGAATTGAACTCCGATTAAACAATGATTGACGACGGTTTCACCTGCCCTCGCCGATCTATCAAAACCCCATGTGATGGTTGGATGGTACCCTAATGCGGAGAATTGAGGCTAGTTTTATTTACAATTAACTAATCCATAGGTATGACATCATCATCATGATATAGACTTCGATTGCTGGACATAGGACGCCTCCAAAA
Source organism: Ornithoptera priamus (assembly GCA_029034505.1). Taxonomy (NCBI): domain Eukaryota; kingdom Metazoa; phylum Arthropoda; class Insecta; order Lepidoptera; family Papilionidae; genus Ornithoptera; species Ornithoptera priamus. The sequence continues at coordinate 1,098,185 of JARDWD010000292.1, read as the reverse complement.
ATTCTCACATCGAACGAGTAGGTAGCCATATTGTGGGATTTAGACCATTTCCCACCACGCTGCCCCAATGCGGGTTTAGTGGATATAGATATAGTTCAAGAAAATTAACCGACAGTGTCTACAACAAATGGATGATACCAGCCAGATGTGTAGGATAGTGCCTGAGAGCATGGTACCTTCAAGAGGCTGGATTCGTGGCGCTAATATAGAAACTCTGAACTAGACGAAGCCTTCCTTAAATTCTATATAATCAAAGAGATCAATCTGTCCATGATATAGGTTGCTAACTTGATCTGGATCCAAAAAAGTTATCGTTTTCGATTTCGGAAATTTGGTAACCTTCGCTTACTCTCCTCACTTACTCCACACATGACTTCGGCCGTACGCTTATTTGTGGTAAAATGGGGAATAAATTTTATTTTTTGCCCATCGCCCTCCCGTGACAGTTTTTCAATGTCTCCGATCGGACGGAATTTATTCGAATCTCTCGATCTATTCTAATTCATGATATACAATTGTGAACAGGCTGCTACTGCTGCCAGGCAGAGCCTTCCGTATCCGTACACCGTATCACTGTATGACACCCTATAAATAAGAACCATCGTCATGTTAAAATCATCGTTTAGTGCTTGCCTATTATACATCAGATGAACTTCCTTCTCATCTTTATACTTTACATCATCAAATTAACTTTTACATATTAAAAAGTCGTCATAATCCAAAAACATTAAAGTTAAGGAGTTTATTGTAATCCCGCACCCCCGCGTTGCGATATACACGTCGCCATCAACCCCATTTCATTGCGGAACGAGCCCGCGGGGTGTTGTCTGCATAATCATCAGCAGCCTTACACGATCTGACGACGTTTAATGGGGTAAGTTGGCGCGATGAAAACGGTACATATGTGGGCTCTCGTTATTAACAACTCGATTGTTTATTCCGTTCAAACAACACGATGTTGCTATGGGGCAATCATTGAAAAGGTTATCGTGATGATGTTGTTGATAATTTAGTAACTGCTGCGGCCTGGGTTCGCTCAGCAAAGTGATGGGAAAGTATCACGCCACCTGGACTGTAGAGCTAGGACAAGGTTATGTCTTTAGACATCAATATTTAGGCTATAGGATATGTGGCAGTGGAGAACGAGGTCAATCTCTTTCTTCAAGTCAGTTCCTCAATATTGAGGTTCGTTTACTTAATGATGTTACGCCAATCACTCCTATTTGATGCTTTCTGTACAGTGTCATATACAAGTGTGTTAATGGTCTCCTTCGCCAGGTCACTCTGTACTATACTATATATAACTATACTCGATATAAGCTTGCTGCTAGAATACAATAATGTTATATGCCGGCACATTACATTATGAGAGTGGTGGTTAACTATTCATCATCATCAGCTGATAAGCGACCACTGCTGGACATATTCCTCCCCAAAAAGTCTCCACGTCGATCGATCCCGCGTTGCTCGCATCTAATGGGGTCCCACGATTCTCACCAAATCGTCGCTCCTTCTTGAGGATCACCACCGTGCACCATACAGGCTGTTAAAGAATAGAATAAAAGTTAAAACTAAAGATATCTCCCACAAGAAACTATTGTATGAGGTTAGTATTATATCATATAATAAATTGAAACGCACATCTTCAGATACATTCACCCACCCAAGAGATCAGACGGGCGGTTGACAGGTTAATCTAAAATAATACGCGGCGTGTGAAAATGTAAATAAAAATAAGTGCAAAGCCTCTTTATTCTTCAGCTCGCGAGGGCGTCGGATTTGGGGCGACAAAAAAACCGTCGTATTTGCTTAAAGTAAAACGTGTTCCGACAAAAACGCCAGGAACGTAATTCTTAAGGAGATAATCCCCGTATAAGGCGTCTTGTTTATTTTGTTGGGCCACGAAACTCAAATATTGAGTACCGTTCTAACAGAGACTTCCGCTCGCCTTTCTACTATAGAATATCCTGAAATTCACATTGTTTGAAGTACCATGTAACCTAAAGAAGACAGCAACAGTAGAAATTTATAGAAAAATTCGATTTCTAGGCTAGATAAAATCAGCGCTCTAATCTCGAGCTAGGAAGAATAGGACTAAGGTAAGACCTGCCTGTCGTAAAAGCAGACTAAAAGGGTCTGGGAGTTTCGCGGGCCTTTACGGTCGGGGCCCTTATCGCTCAACAAGCGAACCTGCGTGGGACAGCGCATGGCTCAGCGATGGTGCTTAGGAGGGTTAGGCTCCTCCTCAGAGACGTATAACACAAAGGGTAGAGGGGCACCGGTGAGCTCTATAAGAGATCCCGGAGCCTCTCCGAATGCACTGATGCAAAGCACCGAGGGGATTTTAGTGAGCAAGTATCTTATATAACCCTGGCTTCCCCCCGAAGCAGGGTATCTTTCGTAGATTTCCCCCCGAAATTAAAAAAAGGTAACATATAATAGCGTTTAAAAGGTTGTAGAGTTTTTCCCGCTTGTCTAGTCATTATACATTTGTTTTTATTTCTTGATACGTGTATCGTTCACGTATTAACAAGTGATACGTCTGCTATAGTAAGCGAGGCCATAGTTACGAGGACACAGTACCACATTGTACTCATCTCTGAAAGATCCGTAAGATGTTAAGTTTCATTACCACAGCAATTACCCAGCAGCGGTAGGTTTTTAAATGGTCTGTAACAGTAAAGACTTACCACAAGATATTTAACCGCCCCCCCCGTTCAGCTATTTTAATGGCTGCACAAAAGAGGTTAATCTTCACTCCAGCTACATGATACACGTCTTCGCCAGAATATGAAAACCTTAAAAATTTCCTCCTCTATATATTGCATCATATACAAGGTTATATACTCGTATAATAATGTAAACTAATGTTTCATGGAATAAGCATAAGTATTTAGGATTATCGAATGACCTAGACAAGGACAATGAACCTTACAATTAAAGTTAAGAAGACCTTTAACCCTGTGTACTAACAAATAAACAACCCCATAACCGGCTTAGTAGTTTCGGAGCAATAATGTTGCAGATATAATTTAACAGAGTTTAATTTAGGAGCACTTGAGAGAGAAAAATAAAAGTAGGATACAAGGGTCCGAGGGTCACCAAATCGCTTAAGCGTTTTACTGCAGCATCATGCCCCTGTTTTATTACAAACAGCTTTACACACGAGATGTCTCGGTTTGATGCGAGGGACTGCGCTCCTTAAATTTCTGATGAGTAATATTGCTCGGAAAACATTCCTCACTTGACAAGTAGCAAGTAGAAATGAGATAATAGTTTTTTTTTAAACGTCAGTACTGAGTTTACTGGTGGTAGGTCTCTGTTGTCTTAAACGGTTTAGGTACCACCGCAGCACCTGTTGCAGCTGACAGACAGTACTGTGCAAATATTATTGTGTTCCGGTTTGAAGTATGCTGTAAAGAGTGGAATAACTAGGGTAACGAGACTTTACATCATATTTAGAATAAAAAAAAAAGAAACGCTGAATATTCCTTCACTAGCAGCACCTACTTCTGCTCCTTTATCATAAATCCAATTGTAAACACGTTAGGTGTATAAAACTACTCTTTATGGCTAGGAGTTAAAAGTTAGGTCAACATGAATTGAACATTAATGAACACCATCATAAACCCTCATTTTTTATTATAGGTTAAAAATAATTAAAAGTAGGTTTATGTAGCACAACACCTGATATCCGGCGGCGCCGGTGGCGGCAGTAAGGCAGTAAGGCAGTAAGGCAGTAAATCAAGCCGCATAAACTCCGCCGCGAAGCAATAAACACATGAAACCTAACATTAAGTTTCGTTTCAAGTGATATTACATCAGCATGCCGCATGAAAGGGGTCTCTTTATGGCGGCGGAACATCCAGCCGCTGTTAAATACGGCTAAGCCAGTCATAGCGAGCAATAAACGGCTGTACCGCGGCCGTTTGTTTTACAGGGCGAAAAATTGTGGGCCGACCGGAAGGCGCGCACTCGAGATTTATCGCTATCCAGCCTTTCAATTAACTGCGGATTTAATTAACAGTTATAACTGTTAAAATTATACATTACATATATAATATTACTTAGGTAGTTAAGTGTATACTGTATCAGGTTTTTTTACAGTATTTAAATACTGTAAAAACTAGTCTAATTATAGATTAACGCTGGAGAGATTTTGAAGAAAAAGGAGAGGTGTTGCCGTTACTGGTGAATAATCTCTATTGCCGGAGGTGGTCTTGGTATATCCCACCGTAACTCCTATCGCAGCCCACAAACAGTGGTGTGTAAACATTACAATGTTCCGGTTTGAAGAGCGTTGTGAGTAGAGAAATTACTTGTAGCGAGACTTATCATGTAAAGTCCAAACGGAACAAGCAAGATGAGCCATATCATATTAACTAGCACCAATTGTTATTGAACATCATGTTAAAGCTATGTTAAAGGGTTGTAAGGGGTTCCGCACATCAACTCACTTAACCCAAGCCAACTTCGCCTACTCGTGGTGCACCCTGCTAATCAACAATGGAGGTTCTGGCTCTCACCAACCCGCATTGGGTCAGCGTGGTGGGAAATGGCCCAAATCCGATATGGGAATCTTTCAGGGAGGTCTATGTCCAGCAGTGGACGTCTATCAGCTGATGATGTTAATGTTTAAACTGTTCGTATCATCGCTTGCGGAATAAAAAAAAACGTTGAGTATTTTATACTTCTCATCTTCGAGAGAAACTTAACCTCTGACTGACTTCTCGAGATAAGACTAAACTAATTATAATATTTTAAGGATTCATTAGGTAAGCTAGGTACACATCAAGTGCGATGACAACGGCGCAGACTGTATGCTAATCATTGTGGCTGATTATTCGACCTCTAATCCAAGTTGAGGACCCGGGTCCCGGGTGATATCGTTAAGTAAATTACATTAATTACCGTTGAGTAATAACCGGATTGGGCGCCGCGGCCTCGTGCGGTTAACCGGGCGCGTGCGACCTCATCATTCACGCAACATCGCAACACATCTTTCCATGGGAGTGTAGGGGTCCCGCACGGTGACCCAAGATCCACGCCAACCTCACCTGCTCGTGATGCACCCTGCTAATCAACAACCGAGTCTCTGCCACCCACCAACCTCTGTCCATATGAATTCTCTTCCGATCCGCGTGGGAATCTTTGGTGGAGACCTATGTCCACCAATGGACGTTTATCAGCTAACGATGATGATGCCTGTCCATCGAATTGTATTTAGCCAACGGCTGAACCGATGTTCCTATAGGGTCCTACTGTTATTAGCTGAAAAGATTTTGTTTTTAGTTTGGTACTTCAATCATAAGGCATGTAAGAAAGTTTTTAAATTGACAACACCTGTGTTTAGTATTAAACAAATATTGATGCTGATATAAATTTAGATTTTAAACTACTAACATAAATAATGCAATCGTAAGTACATGTCTAATAAGTAGGTTTATTACCGAAGTAACTAGATAGCAGAGTATACTATAGTATTTATCTCCTTGTTAAACCGCAACAGTTCACAGCGTTTAATAACGTGATTAGTTTTGTTGCACTAACTGTTAACCACTTACATGTTACTAATGTTTGTAGTTTTTGAGGTAGTCGTAACGTAGCAGGTTTAGTCATTGAGGACTACACGCGAGAGTTGTAGAGGTCAGCATACACCAGACCCCGGGTCAGGCCACCCCAGCAAAGCTTCAGCGAGGCTCCGAACGGAGATCCTGTGACCTCTCCAAACGCTGAAGTTGTCATTCGACAGGGATTTTAGTGAGTAAAATTCTCCGCATAACTCTGAACCACTTTTAGAGGGTTTCTCCCCGAAAACAAAAGAAAAGTAGGTTTGGTTAATTTGTTTTAAAATAACTATTACTTAACAAAATATTGATTGGATTGGAATAAGACGCAGGCTCCGCCGTTTACTTAAAATGTATTATATTATTTAGTAATCACCGTCCGCGGGGTCGGTCGTTTCACAAAGTCATCTGAAAGTCAATTAACGTCGAATAATTGGGCTTCAATAATTATTTTGTTGTTCTGTGTCCCTTTTGATGTCGCGCTCCTTTTGCGAAACGTTTCCCAATTGTACGGGTCGCGCCCGCGCCCCCACCCCGCCGGAACAGCACCGGCTGCCTTGCTGGCAGGTTGGTATAACAAAGCACAAGGACATTCACATAAAGTGTATATATGTATATATATATATGTATGTATGTATGTAAATATAAAGAAAAAATCTCTTTCATCGCCAAAACCAAACGATCACTTAGGAAATTAAGGGAGGACCTCCGTTAAAGCAAATTTGCCTCAACTCGGCCGTAATTGCTCAAAAAGGGATTAGGAGTTGGAGCCGCGGTGCGCTGAAACCTCGAGCGGGGTGTTTGGGGGTAAGCGCGGGCTGCGAGGGGGTGTATGGCCATATTTCAAATCCAGGAGCTTCTGTCAAAACTCGGTCATTGGGCCCGTAGAATGAAGTCATATTTACGGTTCAACGACGCGTGAAATCGCCCGGAGCGCGTTAGCCTGCGCACGCAGCGACAGGCGGGAGCGGACACGCTAAGCGCTCGACACTTGGCACTTTCACGTTTATATTATATCAATAACAATTCATTTAAAGATATTTCACTGTTACCAATTACCACTTTTGTTATTGACCATTTATCGGTGATAGGTCTCTGTCGTCGGAGACCGTCTAGGTAGGCCACCGCGGCGCCTATTGCTGCCGACAAACAGTAATGTGCAGACATTACTGTGTTCCGGTTTGAAGGGCGCTGTACCTTATGAAATTACTGGGATAACCAAACCTAAACTCTTAACAATCAAGGCGATGAGCACAATGTGGTGCAGTGTATACAACCCTAAGTAATGTCAAGTTATTAACAGGCCTAATACTTATGCTATCTCTAAGTTGGAAAAAAATCCAAAGAATTTAACACAACACGTAATAAAAATAATAATGCATAATTAAAGTTTACATTGTGACATGGTCTTCTACCATAGGAGACCACAGCAAGCTAATTTATATATATATATATATGTGATCTTAGCTTAATGTTCTTAACACTAAGTTTATAATAAGTAAAAATTATACAATACAGTTTTTGCTCAAGATGATGATGAAAAATAATAACTACAGACCTGATTATTTTTGGAAATGAACCGACGAACTTCAGCTGGAATAAAACACCTAATGATGATGATGATGATGATAATTTTCTTAGCATTTGTTCCGTCTTGCGACGGGGCCAGCCTTCCTACTCCTTTCACTCCACATCGCTGCACTCCAATCGCAGGTTTTCCTATCTTTTGTCACTACACTCAGCCGTTGCCACTTCGGTGTGATGATGGAAATAGTAATAATTAGTTAATTAAAATAGAAGGCATGCCTTGAAAATAAAGATTTAATATAAAAAAAATCAAACGGATAAAGTAGGAGTGTGTCTGTTGTCTGTAGTCTTTCATAAATAAATAATTCTACTTGTTGCGTTTACTTCGATGTGTAGTGTATAACATGCATAGGTATACTTTAGGTATCAGCAAGTCAAACAAGTTACTTAGAACTCAATGAATTATTAACGTGAAGGCTGTACCGCTCCGCTCGTGAACCCGCCCGCCGCCGCGCCCGTGTCCGTGCCGCATCCCCTAACATACTATTCGCAACTTTTCGGATTGTTTTCTTTGCCCTTATTTCATTCCAAGTTTAGTTATTAAGCCCGGCTGCTCGACTTTTTTCCCTCTCTTTAATCTCGCCGTTTTTACGAGTCCTCGCGAGCCTTTTCCGAGCCGCTTTTGAAGTGAAATTATGTAATTCATTTCCGGCACAACGGTCCATTTGTTCGTAGCCGGAAGTAGCATGAGCGTATTCAATTTAACGCTAACGGCCCCGTCTGATGCGGTTGAGAGTAAACGTGTAATTTATAAATAAATAAGAATAATATAACGGCAAAGTTACTTGCAGCATCTTTATGACAGTGACGAAATGTTCTGCTCAGCGAGCTGCACACTCGCGTAAAGGAAATTTAAAAGAGTGTAATGCAATTATCTACTTGATACATTGTTGCGGGTTTCCAAGTTAAATAACTTCAGTAAGAAAGCAACATCAGTCTAGTCTAAGCGAGCGGTTAACGTTTAACCTCGGCGCTTTCGCTCCCGTCACTTGAACGTATTGCTTAGCCTAAATCCGCACTAAGTTAACTAAGTTGCGGTGCTATCATGAAGACATCGCATTAGCCGTTAGATGCGAACAGATAGTAAGCCAATTTAGATCAACACGTAGTTAATCCTAACACGTAAATCTACCGTATCTGATTGCTTTCTTACTAATCCCAGAGGTCAACTGATAACATCAACTAGTAAAAGATAATTAAAATTATTTAGATGTATTTGAGTTAGGTTTTTAAGTAGATGCTGTAGTAGTAAATGTTTTTGCCATCCATCAGTAGTGTTCAAACTTGATCGTTAATTAAAAGAGTAAATTTATTTACAGTTCATCCGAACGTAGTCACCATGCATGAACTTAATCATAACTTAAAATCAGTCGGGACGTAACTTATTTCACAAATCCACTTTACCCGCGGTGGCGCGGGGGTTGAGGTTTATTCGCACGACGTGAAGCTTTTTTAGTGGCCCCTTTATTGTTCCAGACACAGTTTTGATGCTTGCGTCCTCATTCACACCGTCACTTGAATATATATTTCAGTATTACAACATATCTATTTAATTATAAGTCAACTGTATACTTAGGTTAAGAAAGAGTAAACCGTTATGTCTAGCATGTGGCCAGCTACACGGCGCCGTGTGATACAAGCTACATTGTTGCATGTACTCTTAATCTCCTCAAGCAATGACGTCATAGGTCTCTTCCAAAGATTGAAACAGTAGAAGTTGAAACAATAGAAAAAAAAATTCAACAAAGATTAAATACTAAAACAAATAAAGTGACTTAACTAAAAATAACTTGTTGTAGGCCTTTATAGCTTGACACCGTCTAGATCCCACTGCAGCCAGTTTCTACCCCCGAACAGTGCTGTGCAAACATTACTCTGTTGCACTTGAAGGCCGCTGTATCTAGAGGGGTAAAGAGACTTAATATCTTATGTCTCAAACCGATGAGCACAATGTGGTGCAGTGTAAGTCACCTAACAAGCGACACGTAGTTATGGTCAGGCGTATCACTTACCATCAGGTGAACGTCCGGCTGATCTCTTCGCTTAGTAGATCTGTGAAATCAACAACAAATAGTTCGCAATGCACTTCCAATTGCGGAACCTAAGCTATTCACAGTTATATATGAGTTACGACATAAAACTACACGATGATCTATATCACTATGTGCTACTTGTAACTGATGTCCACCTACGCAGAGACTCATCACGATATCTCTGGAACCGTAACACTTGGATACTTGACATTTAGTAGTAATATTCATCTTGCCGAGTATGGGTCAACTATGAATGGATTTTACAAAATTCCTTCCCCAAAAGGAATTGCCAGGATAACTTGGACGTTAGCCAAGCGGGCGGGGAACAGCAAGTAATTCATGTATGGAATATGTTACGTGCTGCGGTGTGACGGAGGGATGGTTTGAGTGCGGGTAGTTTTTACAAGCGGCGCTTTATTGTGTTGAGGCAGTTTTAATGGTCCCGTGCGTGGAGCTGGTGATCATTAAACGTACAACTTCTTTAGTGCTCCTAAATAGCGTGTTGGTGCTGCTGAGCCGCCGGGTTGGGCTGAACACTGCGTGTACCGGTTTTATATCGTCCCACGGTTTATACGACGAGAAGGGAAATTATTGCTACTCAATATTACTTAAGAACAGTACTGTATGTGGCATTCAATATTTAATGTGGGGTAGTTTGAAATGCTATAAATAAGTTCGGATAGTGTAAAAGCAACTTGCATCGTCGTTTTGTGGCAATCTCACTGTCTACGAGTATTGAAATATTCAAACTGTTTTACTACACATAAAGTAAACTTAGATGTTCTCTACATATAAATTATAATCAATTATTTTATTTACAGAATAATCAGTGACATCTATTCATCTATGTCGGATTGAGGTATGACGAAAGCCTACGGAAGTTGGTCTTGGAACCTGTCGATTTTCTCACCCATGCTTTCCTTCGCCGTGAGCTCACGCTTAGAGGGGATCGACCGTGACTCTTTCCTTGGTATTACACCGCGTAGTTCGATCCCACTTACTTTAACAAAGTTAGATATGTTTTCCATTACTTTCAAATTGTCACTAGTTAACTTTTCACAACACAGTTAGATTGAGAAATCCATCTTCTTTAAATTTTGTATTTGAATCTATCTCTTTGGAGAAGAATAGACATAACTTGGAACACCAGTGGAAAGGAAATCCGTATTCATTTATCGACTGAAACTTAAGCAGTATATTATATATTACAACTTAGCGTTAAAACTTATTGAAATATAATCTGTATTTGTTTTTCCTGTACTAACCTTTGAAAATAATTTGGTCGTTTGTAAACTTAAAACCGGAAGTACATAACATTTCACATAATTTCGCAATGCTGCGAAATGTTTTATAAACTACGAGCTAGGGATATACCAATGAGTTTAACTGAACAAACCGTTTATTAACCACAAGAAATACACCAAAACAAACAAAACGAGATGTTGGAACAGATGAAGTAATGATAAAGCAAACAAATGTAGAGAGTGAACGTTAGCTTCGTTGTTGTTAACTTTGGAAAGTACTCTGCGATTCAGTCGAGTTATACAAATTTTGCATTCGGTTTCGCCTTTGTGCATATATTTGGACAACGAGCCTCTCCGTGCTGCTGGAGGGATGGAATTATGAAATATAACCAATTCATTTTTAAAACATACAACCTTTTCCTAATGAAAAAGTTAAATATATAACCTTGGGCGGTAACGGTTGGTAGCTTTGACAGGACATGTCTCTGTTAAAATATTGAGATGTCTAAGACCTGCAGTAGCTGACTGTAGACCGTGTTTAAAATTTTTTAACTCTCTATAATCCAGTAGTTCTACTAGAATACCGTCATTTGAATTAGTAAGTAACTACAGTAAAACTTATCTCTCTCAGATATTTACATCGTTTTACTTTAGTTAACATTCTATACTTGATGCAGCGAAACAGTTTATTAAGCAGCCTTCCTCTTTATGGAAAGGAGAGAAGTTTTAATGTAGCTTATGACACTTACCGGTGGGCCTCCATTACCGCTAGACCGTCTACGTAGGTATCATTAATTTATTCAAGTTTGAAGGGTGCAGGACCTAATGAAATTACTGGGGCAACGTAACTTAAGATGTTATATCTCGTCGCGAGGGAGAAAAAAAATCCGGTGTTCCTACCCAAGTTAAAGAGGACGATATTCATCAGTGAACATGTTGTTACTGTCAGCTGATACACAAACCTGTTTTGTATTAACATTCAGTGAAAACATACTGCATGTAATAAAAACGAGTAACCGAATCAAAAGTTACTTAATTTGTATAAAACAAGTTATTTCCTTTGTAGGTCGCGCTCGCGTAAGTTACCCTGTTACGTGTAAGTAGGGGCGCGAGTAACCGCCCCCGGGGCTATCTGTTATGTATTAAAGCCGTCAAGGTCGAACCGGTTTCTCTTTATAAGATTCCGTATAATATGGAGAGCATCATTTCGTTTGTTTCATATTAATAAATAGTATTCATTGGTGCAGTATATATTCACTATAGGATCAACTGGTAATAGTGATGATAGTGTTGACATGGATGCAAATTTCAAGTAAAAATTGTTAGAAATAAAAAACGATAAAACTTCTCATAATAGCAACGAGCTTAGAAGCATTTGTAACAGGAAATTTAAAATATACTAGTATACTATGCAAGTATAATTATATCTAACTCTCTAGGTAATTTCATAACCCTACTACTTATACGAGATTACTGTGCTTCCTCAGTACATTACTTCAGTAATTTTACTAGCTAATATCACGATAAACTGAAAAAATATTTTCATGCATTTAATATAAACTAGTAATACATTCTACGGAATTTTTGTTCTACGAAGTATCAGATCTACTAGGATATGAAATGTGCTTCACTCGGCACTTAGGATAACATACTGCACCCATCAAATTGAAACAACTTAATGTTTGCACACTACTGTTTCTCCACTACCTAGACAATCTCCGGCAACTGTTACCTACCACCGGATTTCATCAAATAAGAATAAACTTGTGGTTCAATTGATTAAATCCAACAGCGGAACTCCAACGCGTTAGACAAAGGAAATTCAGTCAAGTGATCGCCGTCTCGATCTGGGACAACCCTCTGTCTATCTTGTTCTGTTGTTTTTCCTTTCCGATAGCGAAGTTCTACTTTCCAATTCAACTAAACTAAGTTCAAGTGAAAGATAAATAATTTAACTTACACGTTTATCGCAGATTGATCAACTTGGCAGGGTAAATGTAATATTATTTTCGAACTAAACGCAAGTACTCAATAACTCGCTATAAAAAGTTAAGTAACGGGATAAAAACATTAAAAGATAAGTAACCGGATGTTAATTGTACATTATATTGACGCTATGAACTAGTCTACAATACTAGCTTAACATACTACGTAGCTTTAAATTCATAATCATCATCAGATGATAAACGTCCACTGCTGGACATAGGCCTCCCCTAGAGATCACGTTTGTAGATGTTGCTTTGAGCCATTTTCTAACACGCTGGTATAATACGTGTTGGTCGGAGCCAGAGCCTCGTTTGTTGGTTACCAGGCTGCACCACGAGCAGTTGAGGTTGGCTTGGTTCCCGTGAGCTGTCTATTCGGGACCCCTTAGACTAGACTTTAATTTAATTAATCTCCACAGCAGATATATACACCAAAAATAATATTACTAAAGTTTAAACAAGTCTTATTGTTTACATGGGTAGTCGAAGGGAGGCACGCCGATCACGCGTCTGCATTCTTCATTCGTTCGCCGTACATTCAAACATTCATTCACCAATCCACGGAGGAGCCGCGAGGGAGGAGGAGGACACAACACCTCCGTACGCACGCGCAGCCCTTACTGCAACAAACATGTTCTTCTAACACACGTTGTCCAATGTAACAAGTTTTATTTTGGAGGTTGCTTTATGCGACTACACTGTTTCTTGGAGCTAGATATTGGACCGTTTTACAAAGTTTTACGTGCGATTAAATACAATTAGAAGAAGTGAACCCAAACCCTTAAGAGGAGATATCAATCTACAGTCGGAGTTGCAGCTATCTCTTGGACAGTGGATCGTGCCGGACCAAAGAGGAGTAAAGCGCAAGATGGAATTGGGTGATGCGAGTTTCCCGTTCGACTGTAATCAGCTGAGTAAATATCATTGCTAGTAATTACCAGCCCATGCGTGCAGTTGCAGTGCAGCTTTCACTGGTCACCAAAATAGGTTTGTCCGTATATTTACAAAGCGCAGAGAGATCGATAAAAAAAACGATACGAATACGATGCGAGACGACGAACAAGTAAAGACGATGGTAATGCTACGTTAATACGCGGTTCAGACATCAAAGTTAGATTGACAAACTTTTCAAATGATTTAGATTCAATAAGTTGCAATCACTTATTAACTAAGTATTTGCATAACTTTATAAAGTCCAATAACATGTGGCATTTTCTTTTGTCTCGTCTCTTTATTCTTCCGAAACCGCAAAGCTTCGGTTCACTTTAACTGAAAGATAAAAAAATAGTAAAAAGAAACATATTAAAGCTCTGAAGCACACAATTTGCTGGGACATTCAATAATTAAAAATGGCGTCGCAACCGGAACTGGATTGTTGGGATCGACTTCGAAAAATTAATAGATGCCGGAAAGGGAAACACTTTTTGTTTTTCACCCTTCCATTGCGAGGTTATTGCTTGGTTTTCCTTTTGCCTCCCGCGACAGAAAGATTAATTGCTAGCTTTGGAAATTAAACACTGAAATAACTTTAACGGACGTAAGCTCTGTTTTTATCTCTAGCTTTCGATGTATTCCTTTTCCATATGTTATTTATATGTACTCAATTACGGAGTGGCTAAAATATAATAGCCTTACTCTTAATATCTGGAAAACTAGCTATATTTGTTTTAGTATCACCAATTCAACACAACCGGATGATATGAACATAAAAATACACTCATGTCAAACCACAGCATCCGTAAGTTATGCACACCCAATGATGCTGAATGTTACAAATACTAAATACTTGGGAGCAGTTGTTGACCAAAACCTACCCTACATCTCCTGGAACAAGTAGCTGAAAGGATTAGAAAGCTTTCTCGGAGATTTAAAACGCTGCGACATGTTATCTCATAATCAGCAAATAATAGTAAAAAAATTTAATGTTCTGGTCTTCTAAACCAAATTTACTCAGCTTTAGTGCAATCTGCACTAACGAATGGGATTCCAGTGTGGGGGAGGAGGGTGCACTAAAAACAAAATGTATAAATATAGACCGTACTCAACGAGACTTAACTAAGATTACGTATTTCAAGAAAAAGAGGTTCCCCACACAGGATATTTATCAAATTTGCAAATTACTTACAGTCCAGCAACTATATATAATTAATACAATACTTAGAATACACAAGAAATTCCATTTTCTCCAAGATATGAATAAAAGAAGAAAATACAAAGTCCACATTCCTTACACTGAAACTAAGACGACTTCTACACAATATAACTTTCATTCCGGTTATCTCTATAATAAAATTATTAAGGACATATGCAATAATAATAGTTTTACATGTAAAAAATCCTTAATTAATTTAGTAAGTAAGCTTACATATGAACAACACAAAATTATTTTTGAAACTAATTAATTATATTTATTGATACAGGACACTCCGAACTTTCCGTAAACAAAAAACTCATACGCACTCAAAATCAAAAAGATACATTCAGAACCACGCACACACATACGCATACATGCGCGCGCTCACACTAGCACGCATGCGCGCGCACAAGCTCACAAGCAGAGACACTCGCGCACACGCACATGCACAGGCGCACGCGCATGCACACAAGCACACACACATGCATAAACATGTACACGCCAAAGCCACGCACACGAACACGCACAAATACGCACACACGCGCACGCTCCTAGATCCTCCTTATATGTATATACTCATAGGTATATATGGTGGTTATATATTTTTGTTTATAAAGTAGTAATGGAGCATTGTTAAGTAAGGGCGCGGTCTGACGGCGCCGGCGTTCGTTTGCTTAGACGGCGACTGCAATCACATGTGCTGGTTCCAATTTTAAGTTGAAGTAAATAATAGTTTTTGTTTTTATTTTTTATTATTATTTATAACTGTACTTGATAACCGAAAAAACAAAAAAGATCCAATACAAGAGTGTTGGACTTAATATTGATAACAATTTAGGTCTGTATGTCTGCTGTAGCTCGGCAGTCAGTAGTCTAGCTGATTTTTTGCAGTTTTCATTAGTCTATATTGTACACGGAGTCTGGGTTTAAAAGAAATCCAGTTCCGAGGAATAAGAGCATTGCATGCGTTAATGGGGAGTTATTTATGACATCAGTTCTCCTGTCGACGGCGGCGGCATAGTTCTAACTTTGAAATACATTTTCAACTTGTTTATAGGCAGGCACTAGTTGTGTATAGTTGCTTAGGTGATTGCTACTGTGTCGTCGGCTTGGTAGCTGCGTACACGAACATCCACATACAAACATATATATATATATATATATATATATATATAAAACGTAGGGATTTAAAAAAGCACACGTCATATTTGGGCGGTCGCCGAGTCGACACATTACAGCACCGCAGCCGCGAGGAGGGCTCGGCGAGGGCACGGGAGGGCTCCGCTTATAATTGCGTCTAAAACAAATTCCCTCATTAAAGCCGCGAACCTTTGCCAAAACAATTAACAAAACTTAATGTTTATTTAAGCAACAAAGCGTCCGGCGCCCTGTCCAAATCAAAACAAAGCCTTTTCTTATTCCTGCGGCGGGGTCGGTAATGGGATCGCAGTGAATCCGCACTATTTCCACGTTACCGGATTCTAACTACAAAGCACAGTGATTGGAGATCGTAGTAGATCATTTATTTTTTTTAATTGAACATAGCGACGAAACAGCTAAATGTTAACCTGATGGGAAGTATTACGCTGGCCCATTACAACGTGGCGCTACTTAGGATGGTCTATACTACACCGCATTGTGCTCCTCGCCTTAATACATATGGCGTTTTCTGGTCACCTCAGTACTTTCACTAGCACAGCACAGTAATTTTTGCACAACTATTTATCGGCTGCAATAGACACTGCAGTGGTACCTAGACAGTCCCAGATAAGTTAGAAAATACCGGCACCAGGGCGACGATGTTATAATGGAGCAAAAACTACTTACAAAACCGAAAGTATGTGGTGAAAGTGAAAAATGGCATAAGTAACACTATCAATATAACAAAAGGAACTGCTCAGGGATCAGTGTTAGGACCAATAGATTACTTAGCTTATGTCAATGACCTCAATAATCTTGTAAGACAATGCCAAATGTTTCAATTTGCAGATGACACATGTACAATAGCTGCTGACAGGAATATCGCTACGGCTCAGGAAGCGCTCCAACACGATATGAGCCTATTAAATCAGTGGTCCCATGATACGGGTCTTTACTTAAATGCTCAAAAAACTAAATTAATTCATATCTATTCAAGTCACATAACATTTCATGAAGTGAAATTAATAGTGCACACTCACAGCTGTATGCATGATACAAGTTACCTGCACACTGACAGGAAGCTTTAAAAAATTCCCTAAAAGGAAACTAATGACTTATTTCTTAGTTAAGGAGAACAGTGATAATAAAAAAATAATACATACTCATGCATGTGTTCGTGTGTAATGTAGATGAATATAGGAAATAATAATAGAAGTAAATAATTAAATAATATCAAGTTATGAAATAATGCACCCCTATATAACACACCATAGATGTAATTGTGGGGTAGACAATGTTTTCATAACACCACCCAACAAAGTAATGGTGCACGATATTATTTCTGTTGTTGGTTTTAAATTGTTATCTAAATTTGTTCGGGTAGTAAGTAACCGACTAGTGTCAGACACGGAGATGATTGTAACACAAAGATGTGCAGCGTCGAGAATAACCCACACGGTTTACCGGCGTATAGCAATGGGAAAAAATATACGTAAACCTTTACAGATAGTAAATAGAAAAAGATATATATTGGTAACATCCGTCATTGATTTCCTAAATGAAATTCAGATGGATTACCTAAATACCTAAATACCTAAAATATAACAAAGCACTCGAATTGCAAAGCTGCACAGTCACAAACAGCTACGGAACGCTGCGGGCAAATGTGTTGCACTTAAATGCGAATGGAGGTACCAGCCGAGCAGTGGCATTTAGTAATTAAGCCACCTCTAGTAGATTGATAGGTGTATGCGATCGGTTTTAGTTTTAATTGGGTATTGCTTCGGACGGGGTAAGTTCGCCCCAAGCTCCACGGCGGCGGACGTACTCGTGTACTGCGATTCCGTTTAATGAAGTTGCAAAAAAATAATAATAATAGTTCCAAATTGCTTCCCATTTTCAATGCGAACTAAGTAGTAGAACAACTAGCTGGCATCAGGTCCCAATACAAACACGACGTATGAAAGACAACAAACACAAAATATAAATATGGCGGTTGTGTCCTCAACAGATTTAACAGGCTGTTACTAAGCCAGCGCTCTGCCACCGCAGACCGCATCATCTCTTAGCACCAGATGGGATCGTGGTCAAGCACTCGCCCATTTTGTTTAAATAATGGGTTAAATAAATTAAACTCCTTTGAGATAGGTAGGGGTAAATATTTCAACATGTGAAGTAATGCGCGCCGATTAAACCTACAAGTTCTTATCTAACTATATATATATTGAAAACAAACTATGTAATAACTTAGACTATCTATATAACTGTAAAATAATTGACTGGTTAAAAAATATTTGATCTAAAATATTTTTTTTTTTATTTTTAAGTATTTATATTATTAAATTTCAAACCCTAAATATAACGCCCCCAAATATAATTACTACATATGAAAAATCGTCTAAAATAAATTTTTGTTGTTCAACAGAATGTCGATATCGCACGAAGCGAACGCGACCTTTGCTGAGCTCGTGATAGCCAACGTGAAGCCCGACGACGAGGGGGTCTACCGCTGCGAGATCACCTACCTCCAGGTCGGGGAGGATTGCAACACCGTCCAAGTGACAGACTTCCACACTTACAGTAAGTAGCCGCGCTCAATCGTTACGAAGCCACAGCCACAATCTGTCTTAGCAAAGTAATTTATTGGAGCGTCTCCGCTATCTGCATCATTCAAAGCTCTGAGCGAGCTTACAGACTAAAGTAAGAAAAACTATGTATTTATTTTCATTCGAAACGCATCGTTGACTCATCACTGCAATGGTATCAGTTTACCATCACAATTAACTGTACAAATTCGTACTTAATACAAGGGTTTGTTTTAAGGAGTAAAATAATACGAAGCTTTAAAGGAAATTAATGTAAATATGCCTTATAAAGAGTTAGATGATTATTTCGTAGAACTAAATCTGTTCACATTATTCGTAAATATTGTATATATATATATTAATGTTAATATCTAACAGACAGAAAACACTTTTATTAGCTTAAATAAATTGTTTACTCTCGTCGGGTTCAGTTTGTACTCGTACACACTCGTACGAGCGTAATGAACGGAGAAATGAAATTGTTTTGCTACGAGTACGTACAGCACCCTCGTGTAGAGCAGGAGCCCCAGCCTATTCTGGGCAGGAGTTCCCTTTTCCAAATCGAGCTGATACCTCAAACCTTATAAGCACGTTACTTTAAAATTCTTATTGCTTATTTTCGTTCGCTATTGATATAAAATATTTATCAATATAAAAACTTTGCGGTACGTTTGGATTAGTTGGGAAACCGACATAGACCTCAAGGGGTCTATATCAGTTTGATAACTTTGTGAATCTCTGATATAGAAGATAAGGCTTATATAGGATACCTGTGTCGAATAAAAAGTGTTTGACTTTTGACTTTGAGTAAGTAATACGGTCCATGGTGCGCCCCGAGCTAAGCGTGTGAGGCTGTGCCCGGCGGAGGAACCGGTATAAAATTTGTCACTTTTACACATTGAATGGGATTACACAATCCTTCGACGCCCCGCCGGCGAGTTTCAAAGGAACCGTCGGCTTTACGACCTCCATAAAAGCCAACTCCTGATTTAATTCCGTCTAAAATATTGCCACCTCACGCGGGCCCCTCGCAGGAACAACCGCCGCCGGCCGGAGATCCGTCGCGATAATATTGCTTTACGGCGCACCTGCTTACTGAATTTACTTCGATCTCAAGGAGCCGTCCTTACAAGCTTTCTTTCCATTCCAATAATGTATCGGACGTTAGGGGCTGTAAAATATACGAGCACGGAGCCGACGCTCACGGTAACCAATTCAACCCTATACTTTACAAAAAACGTTCTACTATTTACCCTAAATTAAGGAGCAACAAAGTCATAGATGGCAGAACATGCTTGTGCATAATCTGTACCTCTTACTTGGACGACTATCGGAATACAGTTATGCTATTACAGTGGTAGATTAACAGTGAGGGTGGTGGATAGTAATGAGAGCGGCCACGAAGTGGAACAGGTGACAAAGACATCCTTACTACATAGTAAGTGGTTAGCCGCTGCGCACAGAAACATATAAACTGTGTAAAATATCATTTTAAAACAATGTTACTTTTTATAGGTTTTTTATTTTATAAACATATCTTTCATCTCAGTATCACAATGAATAATCTTAACAACACAATCGGAGGCGAGTTAGGCCGAGCCGAAGGATACATTCGTATCACTTTACGCGCACTATATTTTTCCTGGATAACCGCAATATACCAAATATTCCACCCCCAATAGAGTGCCGATACAATAATCTCGAGGAAACAGTATCCCGACCCTAAACAACGGGACGTTTCAAATAAAATATATCCCCGTACTATTTCTCATAGGGGTCCGCCGAGAGGGTTATTAGGAGGGTGTGCGGGTGCGAGGGAGACGAAGTGGGGCAACACCTCCGTTCAATTGCGCTGCCTGCGGCCAGTTGCGGCAATATCCTTGAGAACAAAACTCTTCGCGCCGGAGAAAATAGAGATGGACCGCCTCGTCGCTTAATTACTTTATAAATTGACTTAACTACATATTTATACGTTACGACCTCAATATTTTTGGACTTACAATTCACGTAACATAAGTAAGAAAACTTACGATACTTTGTGATTCATGAACAGGGGGAGCCCGCTAATGCCTGAGTACATTCACTCGTAGACGAGAAAAGTATTTACGACAACAATCGAGCTTTAGTTTATCTAACGAGATCATTATCATTACTTTAGTCTATTACTGCGCTAAGTCTTAAAATAAGCTTACAAAGATTAATAATCGAGGTGTCGAATCAACACCGCGAAAGAAATAATCTGTTTAATGAAATATTCTCCCTTAACTGCTATTTAAGAAACCATAAGAGTAAAGGGGTAGTAGAGGGAAGAGATTGTTGTGGTGTTTTTGTTGATGTTTCTTTTGCCATGACTTTCAAGATGAGCAGCCTCCTCTACTGCACCTAACAATCTGTACTTAGTGAATCCTTTTAGTAGATTTAAATTGTATCATTTGTGTAACCGTTAGTGTGCGATTGTGTAGTATAGTTATGGAAGGTCAGGTCAGTTGTAACAGTACTCTTCAGATCGTGACTGTGCAAACAGGGTTGCAATCGAGGGCCCCTCACGACCAACAAACTGGCTCTTAACTGAAATGCCAGTACAAACACTAATCCATTTAATTAATGCCAGTGCATTACTAAATCGAGTATATCCGATTATACGTACTAGCTATGACCGTATGGAGGGGACTCCTATTGAAATTCTGTTTCACCCCGCCGGTGTAAGGCTCCGTCTCCTGGTCCCGCGGGTGAGACCTCCCTTAAACTACCCAAATCTATTTCAATTCCAATTAGTAGCCGTGTAATACAATTTCACTGAAATGTTTATTTCTGTTTCAATTATTGTAATGGACAAAAACTTGTCTGCTTGCTTTACTTTACGATGAAGGTAACAGACATCCGGTAACCTTTCAGTGTCGTAGTCGTCTGAACAACGTGAACATTTGTACTTGTATACTTAGTTATGAGATATTGTACATTTTGAATCTGTAGCTAAGCGCTTATTAAAGGTGAATTGTAAATGCTACGCGTACCACACGGCAACATCAGCGGACGGGCGGCTGACCGCACCGGATTGGAAACGGAGCGCGCGTTAACACGAGCGGGCGCGGCGCGCGCGTTAACACGAGCGGGCGCGGCACGCGCGTTAACACACGAGCGGGCGCGGCGCGCGCGTTAACACACGAGCGGGCGCGGCGCGCGCGTTAACACGAGCGGGCGCGGCGCGCGCGTTAACACACGAGCGGGCGCGGCGCGCGCATTATCACACGAGCGGGCGCGGCGCGCGCGTTAACACGAGCGGGCGCGGCACGCGCGTTAACACACGAGCGGGCGCGGCGCGCGCATTATCACACGAGCGGGCGCGGCGCGCGCGTTAACACGAGCGGGCGCGGCACGCGCGTTAACACACGAGCGGGCGCGGCGCGCGCATTATCACACGAGCGGGCGCGGCGCGCGCGTTAACACAAGCGGGCGCGGCACGCGCGTTAACACACGAGCGGGCGCGGCGCGCGCATTATCACACGAGCGGGCGCGGCGCGCGCGTTAACACGAGCGGGCGCGGCACGCGCGTATATACACGAGCGGGCGCGGCGCGCACATTAACACACGAGCAGACGCGACGCGCGCTTTAACACGAGCTGGCATGTTTCATCACTGATCATTTACAAATGAACCGATAGATATTATAAAAAATCCCAAAATTGATTCGCGAACTTGAACAGGATCAAGAATGAGCAGACCGATAGAATACTGAAGACGGATGACATACAACAAAACCAAATAATACAACGAATATGGTGATCTGATCGCCAACTGAACGTTTGAGAAACGTCTTAAGAAGACGAGGTAGAAAAGCAACAAAAACAATAGATGAGCCATGCGAAGATCGTTGTAGTATAACCATTTTGAAGTACAGTCCAAAAAAAAGTGGCAAAGACAGAGGAGAACGACTGCCAGGTAGTAAGACCAATGACCTGAATTTTAGAAGCCAGACCACGCGGAATCTGTTGCAGTCTATAAAATGATTAGGAAAGATTTTTTAAGCAGTAAACATCAATAAACTGAACTGATGTTGCATCCAAGATATCGGCAGCTTAATATGAAATAATATTTAGTATATAATCTTCCGTCTGTAGCATCCTCTAGATATTTAAATAGTGGCTGTGATGAGGTCCCGCTTCAGCATAAGATATAAGTAAATCTTAAAATTTTATAAGTGTAGGTAACCCTTTCAGGTTGCAATTTCCCAAGACCTGCGATCAGCACAGATCAATAGACCGTCTGTCTGTAAAATAGTTAATCTGCTATCGTTTAAACTGAGTCGGAAATATCAAGTTATTACTTAACATCATACAATCGGCGATCACTCGATTAGAGGGTGGATTGAGCGTTTCACTTAATTTACATATAAATGTGAAATTCTCGCTTCAACCCTTGGATCGCTGGCGGGGACATTATCTGTATTAAAGCAAGACGGGCCCGCGCAGGACCCCAGGGGTTGCGTACTTTTCAATCTTTAAAATCTCTCGTCCGCTGGCACTTAACGTTAATTAATATTAAATTTAAGCTAAAAGGGGATGCGACCGGCCCCCGTTTGTTGTGTACTATTTATATTTTTACTGTGTTAAAAGCGCGACTGATATCTCCCTCTCCTGCCTCTGACCCGGATACACGCGACTGATGTAACACCGGCGGCCTCTATCTTCCCACCATCATGTATATTTATGAATACGTTCTTCGTATATATATATATATATATGTATGTATTTATATTTCAATTTCATATCCAGTTTATTCCGTGAAATTTCAACATCCATATTAAGATCTTATAAACATGCGGATGGTATAAATTGGTTAGGAACAGCAATCTCTGGAGCACTTGAACTATTTATTATAAAAATTTTAATCTGTTTTTTTCTAAAAAGAAAAAATAGATGCCTTTGAAATGTGATGTTGGAGAAAGATGCTTTATAGAAGAACAAACACATCGACTCGGAAGTAGCTGCACGATAACACCAGGCTCTCGACTATTTATAACCAGAAGGTTCTTAGTTATGTTGGTCACACAGCTGACCTTCCGCTCACTTACATAAAATTATAGTAAAGGTAAGGTGCACAGAAAAAAACTGCATTGTCGATCATTTAGCCGCTGGTCTGACTAGGTGAAGTTACTTATTAGATCGGCTACGGGAAAAGCAGAGGATCGGACTGAATGGAGAGGAGTAATGAAGAAAGTAACGAGGGCACTGAAGTGCATACACGACAGTGAGCATTGATGAACGCGAACACGAATAGAGACGTCATTTGTCATGAAGCTGCTGTTTCGTTGCGCTCCTCGTTTAAATTAATCGACACTTAGTGCTACACAAATCCATGCCAATGACGTTACATACATCTTCCAGACTTTAGATGTAATCTTCATAAACAATAGCAGAATGAGGTATTTGATGCTCAGCTCGTACTTTTCTAGGATTCTTTATCAAGATAAAGATGTGTCGTCAGATTACATAGAATATACGGAAGTACATAATTTACGAAAGAATATTAATTATGTTAGTAATATAACTAAATGGTTAACCTTTGAAAGTAATGTTTTCGTTTATGTTGATCAAAGTAGAATATAATGATAAGAATTAAGTTCCTCATCGCAGCCTTGGAGGACCTCGCGCCGTTCGTACTAAGTAGCTCCGCTTCTCCTCTCCTCCCCTCCCATTGTGAAAATTGAACAATAACAATTCGGATAAACGTATAAACATTGAATTCTCTTAGCCGTTTGCGCCATGTGCCGGTAATGTTGGCAACACTGCCGAATACGTGATCACGACGCCCAGGGTTTACGTGTATAACGTTATAATTAACATTGTTTGTCTCGTTTTGGAAAAAAACATTATAACACCACAATAACATTAAGCGTGGAGAATGAGAGCATTTTAACTGCTAGCGTAGCGACACTAGGAAACAATCTAGTTAAAATCCTAATTCAGAAAGTAAACTTTGGGGATGGTGCAAATGTTAAGCTGGAGCGCAGCTGTATAGTTCAGTTTTCACATATGGTATGCAGGGGTGTTACTGACGTCTTGGCAGTCTCACCACCTGAATAACATCCGTAAATTACAAGACCCATTAAAAAGCCTCTTTACAATTAAGCAAATGCAATCTTAAGGAAAACCTCTTTAATTGGTGTATTTAAAAAATCAGAGCATTAAGAATATTCACTTTAATATTATTAATGAAAATTCCTGAAGCCGCTTCCGGTTTAATCATTTAAAGGAATTAAACAAGATCAATATTAACTAACGGTAAAAAGAGAAGACTTTTGAGGGATTTCGAATTTAATTTTGCTGTATATTTTCTTCCGCCGTATCTTTACTTATTATTTCTTTCCTTCGTATTACTTTTTTACTGACCCGAAAAGATAAGGGTTGCAAGGCGCCGGTATCTATATCTGTGAATCTGTGTCTGGCCGTGACGTCGCTACTCCTGAATTAATGAAACGACTTACATTTCGGATTGAAAGATGACTCGCTGAAGTAGCTTCTCAAATTTTAAATACTTTCAGTCGTTTTTAAACTACTTGTTGTTTTCTATTATCTCAAAAAAATTGACGTTGCACTGTTTGCATTCGGCCGTTTGTTAAGCTACTTGGGATGATATACTCAGCATCTCATTGTTCTCGTCGCTTTAAGACATCACGATCCTAAGTGTCATTACGGCAGTAATTTTACCAGTAGTAATGCGTAGTGCTGTTTGACGGTACAAATAGGAGCTGGGGCGGTACATAGACTGTCTCCAGCAGAAACCTATCAGCACTCCTAAAATTCTAATCGTGAACAAAGTTTTGTGTTATTCAATACGTGATGAATAACTTAGAAGCTGAATTTGGATATAAAGATAAAAAAAAATTGAAAATATGAAGAAGATAACAAAAAAAAGGTGTAAACCGGAAGGAAACATCGCACAACTCTCGCGATTGTGAAAAATTCAGTTTTATACAGGCGATTTATTCGCGCTGCGCAGTGCACGGGCCGGAAGCGCCGGCGCCGGAAGCGCGCGTACAATACACATGATGCATTGTGCTCCGCGCGATAACACTAAAGTGATGTAGTGCGGCGAAGCCTCTTCTTGTCTCATACAAATACGCTGCGAGCTCTGCCCACTCTTCTATAATTACTCATATAACAAAAAAATTATTATCAATCTCTCTCTTTCTTTATTGGTCATTTAATCTATGAAGGTCATGTTTACTCATTTATAACCTGCTGTAATTATTAGACATATAAAATAAAATATGAAGAGAGCTATGCCTGGAGTTTCCTAGCACGATCGAATTAGAAATGTGGAAATCCGCAGAAGGACTAAGATTACCGACATAGTTCAAAACATTGCTACACTTAAGAGTAAGTGGTATTGGGCAGGGCACATTGCTCGAAGGACCGATGTCCGATGGGGCAGTGAGGTCCTCGAGTGGCGCCCGCGTACCGGTACACGTGGTGTTGGGAGGCCTCCCACAAGGTGGACCGACGATGTGGTGAGAATCGCGGGAACCCACTGAATACGATCAACGCGGGACCGATCGAAGTGGAGATTTATTGAGGGAAGCCTATGTCCAGCAGTGGACGTCTATGGACTGATGATGATGAAGATGATGTTAATATTACGCCAGCCTTTTCTATTCGCCGCCTTAGGTACAGCTGTAACTATAAGATATAATAATAAAAAGTAGAAAGCAATGATTATGAAGTCCATGAGAGAGAGCGAGCTTTCATATAAGAACAGCTTTTAAAAACAACATAAAAAGCCTCACAATTTTAATGACGATAATTATTATACATACGATATATTTTAGATAGTATCTATATGTAGAGACTCGTCACGATATCTCTGGAACCATAGGGCGTGGAGACTTGAAATTTGGCAGAAACATTTATTTTGTCGGGTTGGTCAGCTAAGAATTTAAGTAATGTTGCCCCCAAAGGTAGTTGCGGGGGTGTAACGGTTAGCGAAGCATGCGGAGAATTGCTATTAATGAATAATGTTCTGTAACATCCCAAGATTCCTTGACCACATTAAGGCTGATCTCCAAAGATATTCTGCCTGGTAGAAATCCAACACAACCTTGACTTCCACGCAGACGTCAGTCTATATAAAAAGTAAATTCGAAAGACTTTTCATCTCCCCTTACTGCAAATCGCTAACAAGCTTGATTAGAGTTCCAAACAATTTTCCAATCACTTTCCAAAGCTACAGTCTGCAAGTAAAACGCGCTCCTTCAGTAGAGCTGAATCAAACTCCGCTTTTTTTTTCCAAATAATATTTTCCGCGCAACTTAAGAAAAGGGAAAACGTCAGCGGCAAACTTTGATAACTTTTTCCTTTTAATTCGCCGTGAAAAGTTTCACTGGACGTAATTTGAAAACTAGGTAGCGCGCCCTCAAAGAGTATTACTTTCAAGTTATACATTTTTAACCAACGGAAAATGACAAGTTCTTAATTGAACATTAAACTACCTTTCAATATTTTCATCTGCGACTTTAATTAATAAAACCTGTGAGCTATGAATACCTAATACTGATAATGATGTTTAATAGCAGTCGTGGTGAAATTTCCGGTATCTCTTTCAGTCCTTCGAGAGACAATAAGCTCGCAGATCATTACTGTAGTACAACCTTTATCCAGTTAAATTGCTAGACCTCTACCTAACACCTGAAGAGTAGTCTTTGATTATCCAATTCATCATCGTCCTTGTGCGCACTGTTGATGTCTTCTGAATAGATATGACATGACCACGCATAACTGTCTCTAGGCGGCATCTGTTGGAAGGTAATAAGTAAAGCTGCTACTGTTTTCCTGAAGCTGTTCCGAATTAGATAAAAAAAAAATAATTAAACCCTAAAAGTATGAAAATAGGAATGTAGGCTTATTATATAGTGGTTTATATTTTGAAATTGGTTCTATAACGTGAAGATCGAAATGTACCGCGATGGTATATCAACAGAAAATAAAGTAGATTTAGACTACCTAACATGTAATAAGTTAACTTAAGTACATACATTCAGGGTGACATCTTAACTTGAATATCGGTCGTCCGGTCGGTCAAGGGGTCCATGTTACAGCCGCCATTTCGACCGCCATTGGGAATTTCACAACGCATTACCTGGCCGTAGTGATGTTCTTTAATCGATAACTGGGTATCGATATTCATATTTTCCTAACCCCATCACTAAATTAATTCCTCCATGATTTTATTTAATTCACTACTAAAACAGAGAATTAACAGACACTATATTTCAGCAGCGACTCAATCAAATCTTACACATAATTTCAAATGTCTTGACGCTTTTTCCTCTTCGTCTTAATTTATAACTATTTCAGGAATCCTCTTCCTTATCCATTTCCATAAATTAAATTTAAAAATCCTCTTCGTCTTTATGTAAATTTTTAAGAGGAAAGGTTTTATCTAAACAAGCTAAATAAATATATTACGTCCAAAAAATATATTTTTAATTGTTATTTATGTCTCCTCCTCATCTTTTTCCTCATTGACTCTAGTTTCCAGTATATGAAATTAAATCAGTGTTTATCGTATATAGTTTTGATATCCAAATCATACAGAGTTGCGAATGAACGTAATAGAAATCATCATCATCATCAACCCATAGACGTCCACAGCTGGACACAAACCTTCCCCAACATTCTCCACATCGAGCGGTCCCACGCTGCCTGCATCGCGGTTTCTTACAAAATGCCTGGCACTGGGGCCGTTGTTTGTAGGGGATACATATGGGGAGGTTTGAGCCACTTCCCACCACGCTGGCCCAATGCGGGTTAGTGGGAGCCAGAACCTCGTTTGTTGATTAACAGGGTGCGCCTCTAGCGGGTGAGGTTGGCTTAGGTCCTATTAGTTATTATGCAGAACCCTTAGAAATCGGCTATAGTAGATAAAATAATTAACTGAAAATCTAACTTAAACTTGATGAAAGTTAATTAAGTAGTGTAAGTAACTTAAGAGATAAATATCCTGATATGAATTTTAGATGTCATCGTCATTACGATTGCCCCATTTCTAATAAATCCGGTTTGATGCTTGTGTATATCGATTTCCTGTGGACTTCCGGATATCGATATAAATTCGAGCGCACAGCACTGCTGTGTGATTGTCGTTATGCGCTCATTTCACGTAACATTACGCGAGTTGACCCGCAGAGCGGCGTGCGGTCGGTGACGTCAGCGGTTTCAGTAACGGCCTCCATGGCACCGCACCGGCGCGAGCCCTCTCCTCGCCGGGACTACCTTGCTACACCGGCAGGGCGTAATAAGGCACTAACAGACTACGGCGCTGTTTTACGAGGATAAAATTCCACAAATAACCTAACCTTTGCTCGGAAGCATCCAAACATTCTCCTGCCTGTCTCAATATCAAAAACAAAAATAGGAATAATTTCTGCTTAGCTTAGCTTAAACACTAGAGTGGGAACACAGTTCTTTATCGCTTGCAATCACAGCTTCCGTGGCGATGAGAATAATCGCTCGTCTAATTACTTATTGTAGAGGTTAATTAGTGGTAGGTTTTGTTGCAAATCGCTTAGGTGCGAGTAGCTTGCTATCGATGTTGTATATTAGCTATTATATCAGCAATCATATATTCCAATATCAGAGACCTAGTGTTCCTGGACAAACGCTGACGACGCTTCGTAATCTATGGCTTTATTATAATTTATCACCACATAAAAGAGCATATCAGTATAAATATAGTGTTCTATAATAAACACATAGACATAATATAGTGAAGAAATATAGAAATATATATTAAATGAAATAACTAACAGCATACAGCTTACCAACATTATATTTGGACATACACACAGCGTCCTTTACCCGAGAAACAATAAATATTGTAAGGTAGCAAACAAACCCATGTTTGTCATCAACTTGCACCACACACCAAGTCACAAGTGATGGTGACGATTACGTCGGCGGAACGGGCAGATTTTTTCGCCCTCTCCCCTCCTCTCCACACCTCGGCCCCTCATCCCCTGCCGCCCCCGTTTGCCGTGATACTGATGAGCGTGCACTTACCGGGCACGGCCGTACATCTCCACCGACAATAAAAGCTTAATAGATCGTCCTTTACTGTTGGCGAACCGTTTCTAAATAACGCTTCGGAATCGACAGCTTTTTTTAAACAAATGTCAATAACATTTATTTATTAACATCAAGTTCTTAATTACTATCAATGGGTTTGCATTTCACAACGAAAATCCAGCGTTGGAAGCGCTAGGGCGGTCGCTTTGAACACCTCAGCTCATAATTTGTTGGTAGCCGGAAACTGATTTAACGATTACAATATTACTAACTGGATCTTTAGAACCAAAACACAGAATGAACTGTATCACGCTGATCGCCAACCTTCACTAGTTGGAGAGAGACTCGAATAAAAAGAAGATACTTATTAAGGATAATGTATTCGTATTATTATTACCCATATTTTCATGTGAGTGAGAATATTTTCGAAACTCAGAGTTACCAGCAATCCCTCATCACGGTTGTATACCTCAGGTTATGTTAAAATATCATAACGAAGTACCTAACCTCTACTGGCACCTCGAAAAATCTATCAGGCAGCCAACTCGAGTGTGCACAGTTGCACTCCCGATGCATAAATCAAATTGATAATGGCCCTGACTCCAGCGCCTGCACAGACCCTGTACGAAATATCCAATAGTGTTTATACTGTACTGTGAAAAATATGCAACAGATTTATCAGCAGCTCCGGGATGACGTGATAAATAGGATTCTAATGCAGGTACCGGCTCCGGGCGCGATCCATCACAGCGAGGAGTTTCACGCTATT
Organism: Ornithoptera priamus; assembly: GCA_029034505.1. Taxonomy (NCBI): domain Eukaryota; kingdom Metazoa; phylum Arthropoda; class Insecta; order Lepidoptera; family Papilionidae; genus Ornithoptera; species Ornithoptera priamus. Next base: position 1,068,078 of record JARDWD010000292.1, on the reverse strand, counting down.
TGTCTTATAGCAGATCGCAGCCAATGCCAACGTTATTTCTGCTTACGACGGAATCTGCATTTCCGATGTTGTTCGGATCTAAGAATAATATTTCCATATCGAATATTCTGAAACGAGTTTATTTTAAAAGGCGCTCCGCCGCGACGGAGGAAGCTGTTTGACGCCCGCCGACGGCTCCGCTGCTGACGAGCTATTTCGTTTTTAGATTCAGAATTCTAAGGAAAGAGTTCGTCTCGTTATTCCGAGATTCGTTGGAATGGCATCCATTCCAGTTTCATAGCAGCGATGGTTCAAAACCAATTATTAGTAAGGTGACTACCTTGATTATGTGTATGATATGCCACCACTCGCGTATACTCTTCGCACAACTAGGTCTACACTTGGAACAGTGAAGGTATAGGATATAGGAGAGTCCTATAATTAATTCGCTGTCACATTACTGTATATACAGTTTAGTGGTTCAATAAACAAAAAGAAACTTGTAACTTTGTACTTGTCCATTTAACATTTCGAAGGAGTTTATTAACTTTGTATAGTTCGCTGACTTTTTCGTCCGGGTCAGATAAAGCGTTGAAGAAAAATTCACGTTCTGTGCCGATTATCCGGTTAAGCTGTTCGGATTGTGACGTCAGCGGTGTAATGGGCTGGTTGCAGAGCGCCGATACCGCCCAAACTGATGGCCGGACATCGCACGGAATCGCTGCAAGCGGCCCGGACACTCGCAGCCGATAAACTATCTGAAGCACTCCATTCGGAAGATAGCAGATTTATAAAAGAGTGTATTTTTACTGAAGAGGAACTAACTCGTACATTACATTTAAAGGGTTTATCTAGCTATTGACTCATGATGATAATGTTTGTAATATAAGATGGTTATAAGCATAGAGGAAGACCGAAGAAAGGGTGAAAGATGACATGTGTAAGAAGAGTGTGAATCCATATATGACGGGTGATAGAGGGATGTGGTAGAGAAGTACATACTGTGCCGACCCCACATAGCTGGGAAAAGGGGAGGGGGAAGAGAAAGAAGATCAAGCTATTGGCACATAATTAATACTCAATTACAGTTATCTGGCACCGATACTTAAAATAAAATAAAAATTCTATTCCATGCTATTCACGTCATCATTCTCTGCACCATGCGAAGTTAAACTAAAATTTCCTTCTGATATTCTTTGGCATATTTAGACTTTTTAGAGTTTTTAAAAATATTTTTCTAACGACCAAAAAACTGAATTTCATAGCCATAATAATACTTAGCGATGTCGCACGTTAAAATATTAACAATTCTCTTATGGTGCCGAGAAATAATGGCACAAACTATTTGTTTGCGGAAGATGAGAAGCTATTTCATTTGACATCTGAAAAAATCAAATTTCGTCTTCCAAATCTCGACACTCTTTGTAATGATGCTGTAAACAATTTACACTATTTAAATGAAACCGGATGCATTCATATGATATTCATTTTACGATAGTAAATTTGTTTTCTCATATCAAAATAGTACAAAACTGAATTTAGTGTTTACAATATCACATCGTCGAGTCGGCATTTCTATTTAAAGTTGGAGCGGAACATTCCGCAAACTGTGTGCAAATAAAGCTATCGACGCCCCTTGGCCTGGGGCCAGGCGGTGTCGGCTGAATAAATATGTATAGGAAACCACACCCACTGCTATTGTACGCGCTGTTCAATGAAATTTAGTCGCCTCTAAAATTCACCCAAGCTTTCGCTACGCCGTAGCTTCTGCGTAGCCTGCGTTTTTATATGACGCGACTGGGAACCAGTCCCGAAATCATGCAGTTTCAGTTTACGTATAAAACGCTTATCAGAAAAAGCACCTTAATCTCTCGAGCTATTACAAATAGGTAAGCCTTGTCTGTCGTAGGCTTTCGGTTTCATGGGCTTCGAATGTTAAGATCCTCATTGCTCACTGAGCGAGCCCGGGGTGAACGACAGGTACGAGGTGGTTTCATGCTTGTCGTAGCAAAGAGAAGTCCGGGGAAGGATTACGACACTCCCCGGGACGTGCTTAGGCTCAGTACAGAGAGGTACTATTGTTTACCATAGAAGATTCGGAGCTTCTTCTAAAGCACTAAGGATGACCACAGTAAAAGTTTTAATGGGTACAAACCCCATTGAACTCTAATTTTTTTTCAAAAGCATAGTATCTTTGGAAAATATCCCCTCGATAAAAAAAATTGGTTTTTAAGGTCAAATATCTTTTATTTAAACAAATTTATAAGAACTACTACAAATTCTTCGACTTCGTGTAGTTGATGATCGTCCTGTATATTCTACAAGCCTTTAGCTTTTTGTGATGTTTCTAGTAATTCCTAAACGAAGTACAGATGAATTATTAAATCAAAAAAAAAAATTCAAGTGAAAAACTTATTACCCTCGAAGGTGCTCGTACGAAATAAGTTTCAACGATGTTCCACGAATTCATGATCAATGAGAGTCAGACTTATTGGAATTTAATACAAAGCGTCTTTCTAGGTAAAATTTAAACTGATTCTGATATGAAGTTCAATACTCAATATCTTCCAACGCATCAAATGGATTATTAATTGGGTTGTTGTTCGCACTGATAATTATTGTTAATTACTAATAGCTAAATTTATACACGATAAAGCTATGAATAAACACTTTCACCTGAACGTGGATGATACTCTAATCCATATGGACGGCATGTCATCATCTTGTTTAGTGATAGAAGCAAGCACTCAAGTAACTAAGATCTAGCATTGAATAAAACTGTAGTGACTTCAGGTTTTTCAAGATTTTTAGGTTTGAATTTATGTACTAATATGATGAGTTACTTCTTAACAGAAATGAAAATCTTAAATAAGGTATGTAATAAAAAAATTGATACCATAACCTTCATATTTAGAAGTATATCTATCACATAAAGAGAAAGTGCCTCCATAAACTTGACATAAAAGCAGCTTCAAATAAATATTTTTTAAGTGTATCATCATCATCATCATCAGCCGATAGACGTCCACAGCTGGACATAGGCCTCCTCCAAAGATCTCTACATACAGTCAGCATGGCCTCCAGTACCGCTGGGCACTAGGGGCTGTTGAATGTAGGGGTTCATACAGGATGGTTATGGGTGAGGTTGGCTTGAGTCCCGTGTGTTTTTATGCGGAACCCTTTACATTACATAAAAGTGTGTGTCACTTATCACACTTACCTATGTGATACTTAATGCTATATCGTAAGTTCCAAGAGATTTCATATAAATTCTCCCATCACATATACCCATGCTGCAACTGAGGAGTCGCTATTGCTTTCATCATCTGTTTGAAAGATAAATTTATGGGAATTATTAAGTATATTCTAAAATAAATTACTCATGTTCGTTGGAGATTATCATTCCTGTTATATATATATCTAATTATGTATTTAACTCCATGATAATCATCGCGGAAGCAGCGAACTGTCCTGATAAAGTAAATGTCAGTTCTCAAGATCTGTAAGTATCGGAACGTTTGCCAAGATTCAGTCGCTGGATGTGATTACCGCCCACCTCAGCACTTGAGGAGTTGAGGAGTGTACTTCTTTGGAACGTTGGGATGCAGCCAACTTAATGACATCGTACAGTGGTGGTTGATTGCAGGGGTCGAGACAGCCGAACTTTTATATTACAATCATTTATTTAATACTACTTCTATATCTGAGGACTTCATCAGTAGCATCTTCTAGCAAACTCAAAAACTTACATTAAAATTAAATATGGCGTTAGTTTTTTTCATTACGAGAAAAATACTTCGAGAACCATAAAACAAGCTCTTATTACGAAAGACCTCGGTCTAGATCTAGCAAGATACTGCATTGCAGGCTGCTATTCATAAATATAGATCTTTAGTAACTTCACTTTAACTTTATGTACTTATTTTTTTAATACAACGTCGCAACGTAACAACCGACATCACCTGGTGCTCTTCTACACAATAGTGTGGTACTTGTTAAGACGTTTATACAGAACATCATTTTCCTCTTGATCTCGAGTCCTGCTACGGTACAAATTGTTATCCTAATTATTTCACCTGGTAAATAATGTCTACGCACTGTTCTCTGGCTTACACCTATTTTTCTTATATAAAATCTTTTCCAAAAGATCCATGTCCAGCAGTGGACGACCATTAAATGTGATAAAGATTTTTTGTAATAAATACAATTTCATCAGTAGATTAATTGTGTAAAGCAATGGTTTCCGTTTACTCTCTTTTCTCTAATATTGATCAGGATTATTTTATTTTTTATAGGACCAACTTATTGCTTTTTCATATAAATTGTTTGATCAGATTATACCGCCATGTATACGTAAGGCGTGGTCGTTCTCGTTTCAAAAGAAAGATTTTTGTGGAATATTATATTTATAGACAAACTATCATATATAATTATATCGCTGACAAAGAACCACTCCTTTTTCTTTTGACAATCGCTGCAGAATCCAACACGATTTTACGTTTATACTTTCTAACCGTACTTCAATTAATATACATAGGGTACGGAGAATCTAACGTCGTAGCTTGTAAACACTGTTTACGTCTGGGGTCCTCGAGACGCAATCAAATTAAGCCCCGATAGCCGGCCATCTCAGACGTCCTGCGCCGGCCGCTGCTGCTCTAGGATTAAAACGAAGAAAAACTTGGATACATAATTATGTCGCCAGCTCCCCACAGCACACAGCGGCCTGTAGGGGCATCTCATTATGTGTACTCGGTTTATACCGCACGACACGGCGACGTAACGAGATTTAAAGTAAGAGTAATTTATTTAGTAATTATACATATATATATTTATTAATAAAAGCAAACCTAATTATTATATATATATTTATACGTATTACTGAAATATGTAAATACTAAAATATCTAAAAAAGGTAACCTTTATGATTACTTTTAAAGGGTACCGTTTAGATTCCATTAGTGCGATGGTTTATAGTGACATGGCGATCAGTAAGTCTGTATGCGCGACTGAATATATGTTTATCTAGTGTCTATTGTTTGGAACGGGACTCTGTCAGCAGTGATCTTATATTAAAATAAAGCCGTATAGATATATCAGTTCCATCATCATTATCAACAGCAGTCCTCGGCAATCCTGGACATAATCTTGGACGTATCATTTATTTCCTTATTCAGTAAAGTTTTTTATACTGTACTCGAGATGTATTTGCTATGGCTGTTTAAATTTTTTATTGAAAACAATAAATCGTAGACGATAAATCGTACGATGTAAACGCGCCGTCTTGTCGCACGGTACACGGGCAGCGGTCTGCACGGATCGGGGATCATTTCCATAAATAACGAGACGCCGGAGTGGTGGTTAACGATGTTTTTAACGATTTTACTCGCTATCTACGTTTATTAGTAAGGTGGAGGGAGGGTTAGGAAGAGAGGAGGTACAGTTTTTTTTCTCCGTGCACACCGCAAATCGCAACTGCTTCTCGTTATCATTTAATACGGCGCTTAGTTCTTTTGTTTTGAATGCAAATAGAACGATGCGGATTTGTTTTCCGTTTGTTCTACGAAACAATTACTGAGGGCTTTGTAGTAGCGCGCCGCTACGCCGCCGCTACGGCTGGACCTGGCCGTAGCATCTCTACGAGATTAAGAAAGAAATACTCTTTTAAAAAATAGGATTTGATTCTCAAAGCGTCATGAAGAATTAAAAATAATAAAATAGGTACAATAACCGGAAGTCAGATTTTGTTAATACAAAGTTTTTATAGACAATGTCATTATTAGGCACTTAACATTTGCTTGTAACTTTACTTCAAAGCTTAAAACAATATTATAAGTAAATATACACTCCAAATTAAATATGCCACATGATGTGAAATTCATATGAAAGTAATACAACTGAAAAAATTCAATTTCATGCTTTTTACTAACTAGTCCAAAATTCTGCGATTCTTCAATATTGGGAAACAGTGCATACTTTCGATGTCAGCTAATTAAAATTTTCAATCAATGGAAACCTGTGAATGGGAACTTATTGATTTTTCTCTCATCAGTTTCAGAGGAAACTTTTTAATTTTTAGTAGGTTTTTTTAATTAATGTTTAAGTGAATTTTTTTTGTCTGTTAGTCTTATTAATGATAAGTCTCTGTTACTGGAGACAGTCTAGGTCTCACCGCAGTGCCTATTGCAGCCGACATACAATACTCTGCAAAAATTACTGTGTTCCGGTTTGAAAGGCGTCGTAGATAGTGTAACTAGTGGGGTAACGAGTCTAAATGTTTTGTGTCAAGGTGACGAGCGCAATAAAGTACCGTCTGTGTACACCACGTAATCAGCGCCATTTTGTTGTGGGTGGGCGTATCACGTATAATCAGGTAAACGTCTCACTCGTCTTTTCGCTTCTTTGAACAAAAAGTATAAGTACTATTAACATTCCACATATTTCATCGTACGAATTATTTAAATTGTGTGAATAGAGTGTAAGTCTAAGATGCACTGTTGTAGTGATATTTTTATCTATTATACATGACGAGGTGGCGAACGTGTCGTCAACATGTCGGTAGTATACTCGTAGTATATATTGCACTACAAACCGCAACACAATATTGTTCGCACAGTACTGTCTGTCTAATGCAAGCGGTGGTACCTGCCTAGCCGGTCTCCGGCAACAGGGACTTAACACCAGTTATAAAAAAAACATGCACGTGCTGTAGCATATCAAGTTGTGGGTAGTGTAGTGCGCTACATTCGCTACGGAGTTGCGTCGCTATTTACGAGCAACGCCGCTTGATCAATAATCTATTTGAATTTATTTGTATGATCGGCGGGCGGAAGTCGCGCGGCTGGCGCGCGGCCAGCGGAAAAATGAACTTCGAGGGGACTTCCCCGGACTAAACCGGCGCGGCCCGGGAAACTTATCCCACGGCAAATCTTGGCACCAACAACAATATTCTTGGGCAGTCTTGACACTCGAAACTGTCTACGATAACGAGCCGTTATGTATTCTTATTTTGTTATTAAACGAAGTAAATTTCACTTGGCTCAGTTTTGTTGTATCTCCTTTTAGACATGGCAATCTTTATCAATGAAAGACAGAAATGGTGATAGAAAGAAATAGATAGTTACTCTTTTATACTATAACTATATAGACAACTGCTCCATTATACTGGAGGTAGTCTCTAGCACACAATTTAAGTAAGGCTTTAATTTCGTAGATAATTTTGCCAACGTTAATGATGAGAGTTGTTTGAGTACTTGAAAATAATAAACATTCTTCTTAATGTTCCTAGTACAGTAACCCTCACAGAGAGTGTTAAGGCTATTAAGCGGCCATGCAAAGTGGTCGTTGGTCGATTTGATAGAAACCATAAATAATTTTTACTTTTGTTTTACAATGTTAATTCTTTATTATAACTTTGTAGCTAACAAAGTGATTACTGTAACAAAGCTAGTCATCACTTGACGATGTCCGCAATTAATCAGCTCATTGTTTAGCTTATCACCAGGTGAACGTTCGGTTCGTCTAATTGATTTAGTTTATGAAAATTAGTCTATATATTTTTTTCAACTAAGCTACGAGACGAGCGGGACGTTCACTAGACGCTGAGTGATACGCCTGCCCATAACAACGATGATAAACACAGCATCATATTGCGCTCGTAGTCTCGAGATAGAAGATGTTAAGTCTCGTTACTCCAGTAATTTATCTAACTACAGCGTCCTTTAAGCCAGGACACAGTCATTTTTGCACAGTAGTCTTTGTTTGGTTGCGTTTGTACCCAATTAGATGGTCTCCAGCAACAGAGACCCACCACCAGTAAGACGATGACGATGAACATTAATCTCAATATACAATGTTATACATTGTTGCAGCTTTAATATTAGTCTATTCTATTAAAAATACATATCAAAATGATCAGTTCAACATAGTATTGAAGTCCAGTAATTGCTGAAAAAACTGTGTAACATTTGAAATGTGTATTTCCGCTCAAATGAAACATAATTTGAATGATACATCAACGTCATGTTTCAGTATTAACTGCTGTCGTCGTATCCGGTACAACGTTGTTGTAGCACTGCTTTGTAACGAGACGGCTTTGGCATAGTTAACTGTTCAAACCATATAAACTACAATACAATTAAAATTTACTTTTAATAATATTATAAAAACATAGCATTTGTTAAGAAATAATTACTGAGCAGGCATGTTCAAAGAAATCACTTACTGTTGTCTCTGTTAGCCGGAGATCGTCTGTGTAGCCACCAGCGCAGCGCCTAATGCAGCCGATAGACAGTACTGTGCAAACACTAACGCGCTTCGGTTTAAAGGGCGCTGTAGCTAGTGAAATTACTGGAGTAATAAAACCTGCCATCTTATGTGAGGTTAAGGTGACGAAAGCTATGTAATGTTGTTAATATCATCCTAACTATTGCCAAATTGTTACAGTCAAATATATCATTTACCATTAGGTGGCCGTTCTGCTCGTTTCATCGCTTTGTCAAATAAAATAAAAACATTTTTACTAACCAAATTGTAATATACATGGCCCTGGAATCAACCAGCGACCACTGTATCACTTGGCAAGCGGTTCCCCACTGTGCCACTCCCAGAGGTGCGCTATTATCATTGAAAAACTTTGTGATGTACACAACTCGATAAATTAGTGGCTGCAGTATCGATAAACATCGAGTACAGCGGGCGTGGTTCAGCCGAATGGATGCATTAGCCGGAGTGAGATTCCGTGGCGATAAGCCAACTCAGCGCTAGAACATCGATATATCGCGGTACAGCACTAAAGTGTCTCGAGCACTCCGGTTTAAAAATTGTTTATAACGTCACTAGCCGAATTTGCATAACTGGGCCCATAACTATTACTTAAGTAAGTGATACTCTCTCTCTTACTTTATATATTATCTCATATGTTCTATTTCACTCTCTTCTTGACATGATCATCACTCACTCGGCACTCTTGTATGTCTCTCAACATGTCTTTTTATGTGAGTATACCATTACAGCCTACTTTTCTAGATCTTTTTGGGCTTTTAGTTTATTTCTAAATAAAAAAAACTTGGTGCTTAGTATCGAACTATTGCCTGAGATACATACCACCGCAACTCCTATTTATGCACTGCAAACATTACCGTGTTCCAGTTTGAAGGAAGCTGTAGCAAGTGAAATTATTCAGGTAATGAGACTTAACGTCTTGTGTGCAAAGCGACGATCACAACATGATGCTGTGTCTGTAATGGAAATGGGAAACCTAGACTGTTTCTGACAACGGACACGTAACCATTAAGTACCAAAATTTAAATCGCGAATGTCTAATTTAAAAAAGCTCCCACTGTCAAAAGTTTAAAAATTGTATATTTTACGAGCGCATTCGACGCCGTAACGGAAATATATAGCTGATCCATCCGGTAAGCAAAACTTGTTTGAAATCCAATAACAGGATCGCGGCAGTAGGTGAAGTTCCACGTTTCAGGTTTACGTCCGCGCCCGTACGTCGGATGCGGGCGACGGGAACTTTCCCAGTACGTATACGCTCCGACTTCCGGACTTGAAAGTTTTTACAACCCCCGCAGGAAACGGAAAATTTTACGAATGACATCCTCGAGAATTTTGATGCGAGCGATTTCTTAATATTCGCAGTGAGGTGACGGAACCGGAAAGCGCTTTGTATTACACGACATGTTTGAGTAATGTGAGTTTTATTCATCATTATATGAAAATGCCTCATACTTTTAAAGTCACTTGTCACTGTAAAATTTAAACGAAATTATTAAATATTATCATACTTGTCTTCAAGTAGCAATCCAAGAACGTCTGTCATGTTACCTTTTAACTTTACTTAACTTCACATTTAAGTTTAATAAATTAAATAATAGCTATCGTTACTTGGTACATAGTCTATATATTGTAATGATCGCAGAGTATCAAGGATTCCATTATAACTTACAAAGTTTAAGCCGTTCTCGTGTTTTCTCTTTGCCATTATATTTGCTCATTTAACTGTTGGTTATTTTTATTGTTAATAACTATTGCGTAATTCGGCCAAATGCAAAGCAAAAACAACATAAAACAAAACAAGTTACGTATTCGAGACTTTCCGATCACTTAATAGTTTTTCTGCTATTCGAGGCGAAAGCATTAACTTTGGATTACCAACAGATCGGAGATCATTAAAACAAATCTAATCTCTCTTAAGTTACAGATTATGTTACTATTACGACTTTGTATCCAATGTAACATCCTCTTTATGTTAAGTAAAGTTTAAAGTCAGATTTTTTTGTTCAAAATACTTCGGAGTCATATATATATGTAACTATTGGTACAGAGTAGTCCAGTTATGATGTTAGCTTTACAATCCAACATTTGTAGTTTAACTGTTGGCTACAGATATAAATTGGGTCGATCTGTGTAACAAGTTAATCGGTCCAGATACAGTTGTATAAAGTTATAAGTTATCTTATCGCTTAACACTAAAGTGCTATTTGCTATACCATTAGCTTGTTAGTGTATGAAGAAATAAAGATATACTTTATTCATCCGAAGTTAATATTTTTTTATATAAAATGATCTATACACTGAATTTGGACAAGTATAGACTACACTCAGTACACAAATGGGCTACATCTACATAACTGACTATCAACGTAGCTATTTGATTGTTCCTGTACATGTCACCATTACTTAGCATACTACTTAACCGGAAATATATTATCAAAATGAAAACTAATATCCTAATGTGTGTATAGAAATGTTTAAAGTAAAGATAAAATCCATTTGAGATGTTAATTGTACTAATATTAACTAATCCTGTAATAGGACTTTCGCTCCAAAGCTTCTCTGTCATATCTGAGGATGGCAATCGGTTGTATCCGGTGCGTAAAATCATCCTCATCATCATTAGCCAATAGACGTCCACTGCTGAACATAGGCCTCGCCCAAAGATTTCAATCGTTTGTATGGGTTCATATAGGGGGATTTGGGCCATTTCTCACCACGGTGCCCCAATGCGGGTTAGCGGGAGCCAAAACTCTGTTTGTTAATTAGCAGAGTGCATCACGAGCAGGTGAGGTTGTCTTAGATCCCGTGAGTTGTTGTGCTCGGCCCATTACACTCCCGAGCTGCGAAAGATCAGCTACAAGTAATTACCGCTAACAATAAATTACATTACTATAATTTTCAAACCGCACTGCATTAGTTACAATTTAATTAGAGTGTTTATACAACACGCTCCATAATGAAAGACTGTAAACAACTCATTAATTACACTGATTGTAATTCAGCCTGAATAGTTAAACAGAATGTGGGTTATGCGCGGATTTGTTACACAATATCATAAATGATTTCCGGCTGCGCGAGAATATTTGGGCCGAGCACTTGCTCCGCGCCGCGCAGCGCAATATGCGATCTATCCCGAGGCAGGAAGTCATACTGCAGCTCGCCGGATGCGAACATCAAAAATGTCTAAAATTAACGTCACAGCAAAGTGATCTTTATCGCCGTAACATTAAACGCATAATGAGCGAGCGGCGTTAAACGGCGAACGTATAAATACGGCGCGACCACGCGGACGGGTCCCCGAACGCGTGAACTCTATTTATAGCTTTTATGTTACAATCGTTAAGTTATTTTTAACTACAATGGACTAACTTGACAATAATTTCCAATTAAGTTAAATTATATTAAGCTGAATTACTCCAGCTCTCATTCATTAACAGCCGAATCACAGCGATGCTATTGTGGCAGCCGGTGTAGAATATGATGATTACATTAAAATAAGGAGCCGATGTAACGAGACTTAATATCTTATATCTCAAAGCGAATACAAAGTGATGCTGGGTATGTCTTCTTCAGCCTTGCAGTTTCGGGCTAGTAACTATTGAAGAAGGTAAGCGATACCTGTCCTAGAAGGTGACTGAAAGGGTCTAGGAGACTCGAAAGCTTTGAGGGTGGGGGTTCTAATCGCTCAACAAGCGAACCTGCGTGGGACAGCGTATGGCTCAGCGATGGTGCCAAAGAGGGTTGGGGCCCTCTTCAGAGCTATGTAACACAAAGTGTAGAGTGGCACTGGTGCATTCTATAAGACTTCCGGAGTCTCTCCGAACGCATGATACAGACCACCGAGGGGGTTTTACTGAGTAAGGATTGTATATAACCCTGACTTCCTCACAGAAGCAGGGATCTTTCGAAGATTTCCCCCCAAAACAAAAAAAAATATGTCATCTTAACTAGCTCTAAGCTATAGTGTTATAAGCAAGTATGTACACTCATCAGCAATTTATAGATTAATGAAGAAATCTTGTTAAAAGGCAAGTGTTTATAGTCTGTGCAACGAAGACAGTCGGTCAAAATATTGACCTCCTGACTCCATTAATTTAACGAGTTAGCTATTTTCAGTTGCATTCCTATATTCAGCTGTATTTTCATCCCGTTAAGATTTAAGTTATCGCGCAGCGGCCGCCGTTGCATCTGAATATGGTGCGATCTGAATTAGTTACTAGATGAAGCAGAGCGCAGCCTCACGGGATGTACGAGCGTGGTTCTGTTTAATGAAAATTCAGCGCGCTGCAGCCGAACGCTTGTGTTAAGCAAAGTTTCGTACTTACGGAAACACTTTACACAACGCGCCGGTACAGTTCCTGTTGCGTCCGGTGCGCTCCTACTTAATATTCATTGTTTCATTTTAAACGACAAACTTATGTTGCGGATTATAATGTTAACTCATTGTTTTACTTGATTAGTTACTCAAGCATATAATATTTTAACTTAAAACATTTAAAACTGATTGTTTTCTTTTGGCAACAGTTAATAGAAAGAAGCACGATAAAAAGTTTATGTATTGATGTTAATATTAAGTTTAACATCAAAGGCGTATAAATCTTTGAAATCAATACTTGAATTAAAACTTTTACTTAGTTTTTATATTTAAGGTTGCTTCTTCTTCTCCTCTTCTTCCCCTGTCGAATGTAAAAGTTGTGTTTTACTTACAAAGTATTGTCGTTAAGTAAAACTGCTGATATGATTGATTTTAAGATCGCTAAAAATATCAAGAAAAACATATATTGTTTATACTATGTTTAACACCTATTGTATACTCATATTACATAGAACAATTAAGTCATTCATTTAAAAACAAAAAAAAATTAAAATATAAGATATAACAAGTTTAAACTTTATATTTACTTTATGACTTAATCGTTCAGTAAATCTTCTTAACAATTTAATGTACTTTTGAATACTATCTATCGCCTGATATTTACTAATTGTTAGGAGTTTATACTTACTAGAATATTAGTATTAATACTATAATAACAACTAAGTTTTAGTTAAATTTGCTCCACTTAGTGTATTTGTCTAGCAATGTTCGTTATTGTTCTAGACCTTTGAGTTGAATGAAACAATTAAACGTTTCATAATTAACTAATCAATTCATAAAACGATTGGAAATGGTTCAGACTATTTGGCTTGAATGTTTTATGTTAAAATTTCTATCTAACACTAATTTTATAATTAACTTTTTTTCTAATTTAACGAGACGAACTACGACGACGAGACGTTTACCTGGTGGTAAGTGATACACCTGCTCATAATAACGTGGCGCTAATTAGGCTAGTATACACTGCACCACTTTACAGTCGTCGCCTTGAGACGTAGGATGTTAAAAATGAGCCTCGTTACTACAGTAATTTCAATATGAACAACGCCCTTCAAACTGGAACACAGTAATGTTCACACATCACTGTTTATCGGCTACAATAGATGCCGCGATCTCCGTAGACGATCTCCGGCAACAGAGACCTGCCAGCAGTAAAGATATTCTATATGTAGAGTTCCTCGTTTTTGAAAACGAATATTAAATATATTTGACATATATTACATGTTAGTGTGTAGACGCAAAAAGCTGCGAGTAAGCTGTGGCAGAGCTTTCACTGCGCCGCCGTACAGGGTTAACGGCAGTCGGGTAGGTGTCGCATCTAGCCGCGCCGTACCCACGGCCCCTTACCGCGCGCTCCGCTCCACCTAATTATACAGCGTGTTACATAACTAAACTCTCAAAACTGCGGAGCAGATATTGAGGCACGAATTTTTTAACACTCTGTATATATTTAATTTTTATAATTTCTAGCACAGCCAGACACAGAGACAAAATTTTCATAACACTCTTGTACATCTTTAATGTGTTAAGCATGGCTATGTTATTAACCTGTTAACCGAGCGGGACGTATAAATACGTCAAACGGAAACAATAGCGAATACGGGTAGAACATATAAATACGTTCTTGAAACACATGTTGCGCCTGGAACGGGTGGGAAGTAGTTTCATACGTTCTCCGGGCGTGACGTACTCACACGTTCTAGTGGAAGAGCACGCGCCCGTTATACCTTGCGCAATTAAGAAGGGAATTCCCCGGTTTACAGGGTAAGGAATAAATTTATAAAACATCCTGTAGAATATGTTTTAGTTGTAGAATATTCCAGACAAGCAGACATTGAGACAATAATTTTGCAACACTATATATCCTGTCATTGTGTTAGCGGTCCCGCACTACACCTAACGGGACCCAGGCCAACCCCAGTAGCTCACGGTGCACCCTGCTAAGTAATGAGACAAGCGACAAAACTTTGTGGCCATAGAATGATATACACTGCACCACCTTGTGCTCATCGCTTTCTTATTTCATTAACTACAACGCCCTTAAAACCAGATCACAGTAATATTTATACATTACTATTTTACGGCACTCATTTAAGTTCCTTACTTTGACGGTCTCCGGCTACTGGTAACTTACTAGCTATTCAGCACTCAAACTAAAATAAAGTAGTACGCTCTCTCTCTCTCTCTCTCTCTCTCCTCTCTTAGAGACCAGTAAACAGCAGTAAGACAGAAGCACTTCTACCAAGACGCCTGACAATCCTCCACTAAAATACAAGCAGATCTATAATAAAGTTAATTCCGAGGAAGCAGTAGCGCGCTCGTCTTATTTAAACAAAACGCATTTTATTAAAGTTTTGCTTGGGGGAAGCTAAGTTAAAAATATTTAATGAATCTCCTTTTCATAGTGAATGCCTCAGTTTCTTTCACGGCGCCGAAGCATTTGTTCCTATGAGATAAAATTAAGATCCTTTGACTTCTCCTCTCCGCTTTATAATTAAAAAATTAATGGCGGACCGCATCGGTTGTTTTTGCTCATTATGAATTCCTTCAAGCACCTCATATTTTTAACTTAAACTTCACAACTCAAAGCTAATTGCGATATTTCTAACATAAAAGATTTGTATTTATTATTAAGTTTTTCCTTTTTCTTTCATACTTACCGCGCCACAAATATAAATAATACAAAAGCGTCTTGTCTATTCTAGAAGTAAAAGTAAGATCCCCTATAAAAGGAGCCGTACCAAGTTAAATTACTGTTATGAGAAGACACACCATTGGAAGCAACGAGGAGACGAGCACTAATTAAATGTGCTCTCCTCTGTGACTGTCCTTCACAGAAGATAAAAAAGTTTACAGACCTCGTAGAAGAATATTGGTGGTTGATCATTCCTCGAATAGAAGATTGATATCCGTAGTTGTAAGTGCAACTTTCTTTCGCAATGTAAAGATGTGAAAAGTTCATTGACGAATGGAACATTTTCAGAATAATACCCTCCTCCTTGAAATATTATATAATTTTCATTATCTTAAACTCCTCGGTGATCTTCTTAAAAACGTTACGAGATGCTCTAGGGTCTCTATCAGAGAGCATCGATGACATCAAACTTTAGTTGAGAACTAACTTATAACGGTGGTTGTACGATGGAAAAGCTCCCTAAGAAGTTTCTTTCACCTTTCCCAATCTAGAAGGGTTCCAGTTATTCTATAGATAAGCTACAGCCTCATCACACAAACTGATAACCTAAGCGGGTAAGGACGATATTTTATTAACAAAATCTTATTTAAGAAGAGGAAGTCATAAATTAAATAGATTGAAATCTCATATATAATTACATGGTTGGCGCGGTCCACCACATGCCCTGGGCTAGTCGAGCTGCCAGCACGAGCTAGGTCATAAATTAGGACGCGCGCAAGCCCTGGTCGGCAGTACTACGGCGGCTTAGCGCGGGGGTAAGTGGACGAGTTATACGTATTGTAAATAATAGAGGGGCAGGGGGCGTTGGGTGCAATGGAAATTTATCGGCAGCTTTATCTGGTAACTCCGAGTGCGGATGGGGGTAAGAAGAATTTCAACATGTATAAAGCACAAAGAACCTTAAGAAAAAGTCTGCTTTACATTATTGGAACTCTATGCATAATATAATCATTTTAAAGATTATCGCTCTCACTATTATATAGCGTGCAATGAATTAATGTATGCCGCGGAAGTGCGTGTGTGTGTGTGTGTGTGTGTGTGCGTGCGTGCGTGCGTGTGCGTGTGCGCGCGTGTGTGTGTGCGCGCGTTCGATTTTAACTTAAAGCTTTTGATGAAGCATAATATGAGAATGTTCCAAGAAAAGCTTTTGAATACGTGCGACCTCCGAGAAACCGGAAAGTTAATTAAGTTGTTCATCCCTAAATATATAACGTTGCCTTCAAATGTTATTTTATTTAATTGTTTTAACTTTCTAACACAACAACAAGATGACACAAAAATGGAACACAGACAACTCCATTCCTTACAGTCGATTTTTGGGAATAAAACCGAATTTACTGGTGGTAAGTCTCTGTTGCCGGCGACCATCTAAGTAAGTACCGTCCGAACATTATAGTGTTCCGGTTTCAAAGATGTTATAGCAAGTGTAATTAAAGAGTTAGGTCACAAAACTCGATATCTTATACCTAAGGCGACAAGGACAGTGTGGAGCATTGTATAACTTACTAACTAGCGCTGCGTTGTTAAGTGCGGGCGGTTAAGTGATAACTTACCATCAGGTGAAGATGCCGTTCGTCTGGTCGTAAAAAAACCATGTAAATATACTTTCAATAATTACAGTTAATGGATATCTCGCTCCGTACCTTACAAAAGTGGTTTTCTCCAGGAGTCCCCGCCGAACGCACTTCTTTACAGCGGTGATAAATAGATCAATATAACTTAGTACAAAATTCTAAGTTATAAGGGGCTTTGTAAAAACCTTTTAACGTTACTACCTCTACAGTTTTATGGTTCTTTTTTCAAAGTTCCCCCTGCTGTGGTTACTACTTTTTTATATACTTTTTTTATATGTACAAGACTGAAAGCTAAGATACTTAAGGTTTAGCAGGAATATTCCACTGGCCGAGTGTAGGTCAGGTAAGAATTGATTTTACGAAATGTCACCCCCAAAGAGAGTTGCTATTAATGTATATAAAGCCTATTGATTCTACCCTTAAAATGTCTCACGCCATGTCTGATCGGCAACAACAGGCCACTCCAATTCTTCGTTCTTTACATTATGTAGAATGAATGTTTATAAGATGAGATCCGTCTGCCAAATAATCTTCAAACCCTTACTAAAATAGATAAGATTCAAAATCATCATTATCTGAACCAATGAACGTCCACTTCTGGACAAAGATTTCTTTGTTTTTTATACTACAAAGCGACGACACAAGCACGACATTCACCTGATGTTAAGTGATACGCCCTCCCATAACAACGTGGCGCTTGTTGGGATAGATATACAAGGCATTACATTGCGATTGTTGCCTGACACAAAATGTTGAGTCTCGTTACCCCAGTAATGTCACTAGCTACAGCGCCATTCAGAACGGAACACAATAATGTTTCCACACTACTACCTCATCATCGTCATCAGCCGATAGACGCCCACTGTTGGACATAAGCCATTTAGGCTATTTCCTATCACGCTTGCTCAATGCGGGTTAATGGAAGCCAGACCCTTATTTGTTGATTAGCGGGCTGCACTAAGTGCAGGTGAGGTTGGCTTGGGTCCCGTGAGTTGTTGTGCAACAGGCGCTTCGGTGGTACCTTGACGGTTTCCGGCAACAGAGACCCACCACCAGTACACTTGTAATATATCCCACAAAACAGAGCCTTTCCCTGTTTGAATCTAGTCGCTTCTAGGCTTTCTTTCGTCTACTGCCTACCAACGTCATGATACATTAAATAAGTATAACAAAGTGAAATAGCGAGGGTAAGCGTAGAATCTAGAAGCTTCTATAAGTTCGATTAATATATAAACATACAAATCTCCCTTCACACAAGTAGGTGTGATATTACGATATACAATACGTGTTAATTATTACACCTCCATACCTCATCCGAGCTGACACCTTCGAAGCTGTTCAAAGAATGAAACAACCTGTTCCAATAAAGTTAATGTTTGAACGAGTTGATAGCGGTCGAAATTAACATGGGCAGCCCACGGTGCCCACCCCTCGCCTTCCCACGCAAACTTCCAATCCAAACCTGTCCTAATTAATTATGAATTATGATAATTTAACCGTCGGCCTCGGCTGATGCAAATCAACGTCGACATCACACTCTTATATACCACAATCAGCTCACCGTTTCACTGTTCATATGTGTTTAACGACTAGATAAACAAGCCTCTCCTAATGCACTGATGCCGACCACCGAAGGGGTAATAATGAGAAAGATTCTCACATAACCCTAATTTCTCCCCAGAAGCACGGTATCTTTCGAAGATTCCCCCCACCAAACCAAAACAAAAAAAGGTCTGTTAACGGAGACCATCAAGGTACTAGGCAGTACTAGGTATTTCGCAAACTTTACTCTGATCCGGTGAGAAGGGCGTTGTAGCTAATGTAGTTACGGGGGTAAAGATACAAAATATTTCGGCTCGAGTAGCCTTAAGCACTATATGGTTCTGTGTATTATCCTCACTAGCGTCTCTTCGTTATGGGCAGATGTATCGTTTACCATCAGGTGATGTTCAGCTCGTCTCATTACTTCGAACGATAAAAAAGTTCGTTTCGGAGCGGTCAAGTTTAGGGAGGTACATGACGGCTGATGATGAAGAGATATAGAGCATGATCATATAGTTTTGTTACACTTTAACATAGTAATCACAAAAGCTATCTGAATTTGGGAATATAGAAGAAAATAATATTTTTAGTATATTATCACAGAGAGACAATTAGTAAGAATGTTAAAAGAATAGAAAGGATATATAGGACAATTACCAACTTAATTCCATCCTTTAAGTAAAGAAAATAGTAGTTCGAAAGCAGGACCGGCTGTTCAGGTTAAAGTTTCAACCGCGTCCGAACGTTCAACTCCTTACTGTGTATCGCTCCTTGTACTTTCTAATTACTTACCTTTCTCTACCTTAATTAACTTATAACTATTACTTAACTGCCTTCGTAACTCAGTGCTTAAGCGCTGAACTTGTAACACGAAAGAATCTGGTTCGATTCCACAGCTATTTACTGCGGAGTATCGTTAGTGGTGTAACTACCGCTATCATGTGTAAAATTTGCCACTATAACATTGCACTTCCGGTTATCGACATATGAAAGCCAGAGTCAGTAACTATACTTTCTTTTGTAATTGTACGCGTGTAGGGGTGTAAGGGTTCCCTCGCAACAACTGACGGGACCCAAGTCAACCTCACCTGCTCGTGGTGCACCCTGCTAATTAACAAACGAGGCTCTGGCTCCCATCATCCTGCATGGCCCAACGTGATAGGAAATAGCCTAACGACCCCCAGGCCTATGTCCTGCGGTGGACGTCTATCGGCTGATGATAATGATGATTGTACGCGAAAAAATTACATCTTATGCAAAATATTTCAATATTAAAATGGTTGCCATCTGTCCTCAATTCCGATAGCATTTGCTGGTCTTCCGGAAAGCAAATTATTAGCACATTTCCGGCGGCGGGGTCCGGTCTGCCTAATTATGGTAATATCGCCATAAAACGCTCTGCTGGTATTAATGCCCGGGAATATTGGACGGGCGGTTAAAAATTAATGGGAAATTTCGAAGTTTAATTTAACTAAGCGGAGGTCTTACTCTTCCTCACTTCCTTTTATGTGATTACAATGAATTCAAATGTAAATGGCAATATTATAATTTGTTTGGAAGTGACATTACCTTCGAGTGGACTAGTCGGATGCTGTCGACAATCTTTGAATGATGGTAAGTTTTCTCTTTGCAGGGATCGTTCTGATTGTTGGTACTGCACACACATCGTATAAACATAACTTACCTTAGCTTAACACGATGCTATTAACACGTTCAAATATTCAAGTATAAATTGTTTAAGAAAAAAGGTTAGTAGTATTGGAAGTAATATACTTATTTTATTATATGCAGTGACGAGACGGATGCGACATTCTCCTCATGGTAAATGGCGTGGTAATAACGCATTGTGGTTGTCTCCTTTACACGCAAGATATTTTCTATTTACCCCAGTAGGTCTGGTCCTCACCAGCCGCATATCAAACTGGAACACAGCATTTTTGCACACTTTTCTGTGGCAGCAATAGGAGCTGCGGTGGTGCCAAGACGGTATCCGACAACAGAGACTTAGTACTAGTAGATGCCAATAGGTCTTTTATGTTTGTGGATATTCCAGTTTGAAGGATGCTGTAGGTAATAATGTCTACCAGGCCAATTTCAATCACTAAGATTGCAACTGATAGACTGCAGTACTTTGATTTTCTCTGAAATATTTATAAACAATTTTCGTACTCGCGCTATAAAGTTATCAAACAGAGTGCTTTAGTAACTTTCCAAGTATTCTAAAATACAAAAATCCGTTTTGCGAATACATGTACAATTTCACCAATATTTAGTTCCTGCTTTTAATTATTTATCTCAATTTTGCACTCTATGCTTAAGGGGTAAGGTGCGTTTCCAAATGCATCGTGAAATTCAGATTTCAGTGCGCGAACTTAAAAATTTCATATTCGTATCGAACCATCGAATGTATCGAAGTTTTGAATCGCTGTTACGTATGATTTACTGAATAACTTGTGTGTACAGCGGAAGTAGCTTTTACATATACAATGGGACAATTTGGACGTTTTGTTGGAGACTACTGCAGCAAACGGATGGAGCAAAACGTTGGTTTATTACTATAGAACACATATAGAAATTATAGATATATTGTTAAGGAATATAATGTATGAGTATATGAAAATTGTGCGCTTTTCTAATGTGGCGCTTGTTAATATGATGTTGTTGTTGTCGTTACGAGTTGCATTCTTCAATCTGAAGTGAGGTGGTCATATTGAGAAAACTATCTTTTACCGGTATTTAACTTTTCTTAACTAATGATTTTAAGACCCTGTCTCGTCAGTTATCGACAAACGTATGATAAACACTATTCTGTATTGTACTAAGCGCCAAACACTACGCCTTCCATGCAGAAAAGATAGTAATATTTACACATTACTACTTGTTAGTAAAAATAAGAGGTACGGTAGTACTTATCTAATAGTAAATTTAAAACTAAACATTTGTGTGAAAAATTCAAAGGTCTTATAAAAAAGCAAACTATTTAATAACATAATAAATAAGCCTTCATTGATACGTGTCCGGTAGATACGCCGCGACAGCGCTGTCACGGAACAAAGCCGCGAAATTGGCGCCAAAACTGACAGCGCCGACTTCCGCCGGCCGGCGCGCGGTCAGCGCCGCAGACAAACGTTCGAACGTCGCCGCGTCGTAAACCGGATATAGTCACTTACTATTGTTTATTCGACGAAGCGACGACTCGAGCAAGACGATCACCTGACGGTAAGTGATACGCTTGTCGATAACAACGTGGCGCTAATTAGGGTGATATACACTGCACCACATTGCGCTCCTCGCCTTAAGACATAAATCTTGTTACCCCAGTAATTTCACTAGGGCCTTACAAAGCTCAGTAGCAGATCGATAACAGTTGCATACTGCAGTACGTCGACTGCAATAAGCGCTGCGTACGCACTACCTAGACTGTCTGCAGCAACAGAGCCCTACCACCAGCACTGTACTGTTCTAATAATAGTTTGAAATGAACCGCGTTATAAACGGAACAATGTATGTGACGGTTAACGCGTAACTGGAATTTGCGTCGGTTAAATTAACTGGGCTTTTAGCTTCCACGAGACCATGTCGGAATGACAGACGCTAAAATAATTTTCGTGTTTCTAACGGTTCCGGTGCACTTCATTCAGTTTGCATTTTATGTTCCGGCTCTACAGTATTTTCAGTAACAATTTTTTCCTGCAAATTGGAATTTGGACGAGGAAACCACATTGTCATTGTTACCATCGAGCAGTAGTGTAAACACAGTATTGTGTTCAAGTGCAATGGTTAGTAACATATTGGTGTAAGGCACTTGACATCTTGACTCAGTTGAACCCGGCAAATGTTTATCTATGAAGATACATATATATATATATATGTATGTATCTTCATTAATTTTATTCGTGTTATTGTTATTGATGCCGAACACATCTGAACGCTGATCCGGATGTCTGCCAGTGAAAATTTCATCAACATCAATCCAATAATTTTGAAGGCTCTGAAACGCCATGCAATTTGTGGAATCTACTTAACGAGAGGTTTACTAAGGAGTAACAATTTTATCTTGAGCGTTATTGTCTGAACAATTTGATATTATCTGCCCCTTTGTTCCTGCTACGGCGCGACGAGACGAGCAGGACATTAACTTAATGGTAAGTGATACGCCCGTACATGGCAACGTAGCGCCTATAAGGATGGTATACACAGCACATCGCACTTGTCGCTTGGCGGCAAGATGTTGAGTCTCGTTACCCCAGTAATAATGTCTTACCCCAGTAATATGTCGGCTGCAATAGGCGCTGCGGTGGTACCTACTTAGACGATCTCGAGCAACAGAGATCTATTAGTAAACTTGACTTGGTAAAGCAGCGTTCAAGTTCTGCACCATATTGCGCACATTCGATTTACCAGTCAAAATTAGCTCAGTAATTTAATTAAACGACAGTAATTTCAGAAGCAATTCAATATCCGTTACTTCCGGCCGGTTGAGTGTGAGGAAGCTGTAGGCCGTTTCTTCCGACTCCGCAGATGTCGTAAATTCCCAGTTACACTGTTGGCGCGCGCGCTGCTCTTTGTGACCTCTGAAATATTGCCCCTCTCTGTGGACCACTGAAATTATACAGGCACAACCTTATTTCCCACTACTGCTTTGAAAGCTAGATTTACTCTGTGATACAATTTTATAACATTTATCGTGCGTTTATCATCTAAGTTTTTAACATTTGCTTGCAGAAGACTTAGTATTAAATAACAGAGCTTAATCTTATAAAATTGGTAATAAATAACAAATATTTACTTTTTTTAGGAATTTCGAATTTCTTTAAAACCTATCTGTATTTAGTTCTTGCCTGTAAGACGGGTTACATAAAAACCAGTGTCTTCAGATTGAAGAAGGCACATCGTGGTGTCGACGATGTATTCGCTGACACATTATCACACAAACGCTTTTAATAACTGTTTTTCAAGCGACTCAATTTGAGAGTGTTTTTGTGCCTCCTAAAACTATTGAAGCTTTTTGTAGAAAATTAATTCTTATCTTTAAACTTTTATGAGTATCACATATACAAAATGTTCGTTAAAGCGTACGTTTATTATTGTAAATGATGTCAAGCTTGTATAGAGGACAGCATTTATCTTCGAGGGTAAACTGACGCCAGCTGTCGATGCAGATAATCCGCTAAATTGGTGCGAGCAACACCACCACTGACCAATAACATTTAACATGCGATTACAAATACGCGTTCACAATAACGCTTTACGTATACAGCACATCTCGTACATGTTCAACCGCAGCGACCCTCTAAACGTTCATGTTTCACTGTTCAACCACACTGCTGGTAGCTCTCTGTCCAGGTAGATACCGCCGCAGCGCCTGTTGCAGCCGACACACAGTACTGTGCGAACATTACCGTGTTCCGGTTTTAAGGGCGCTGTAGCTAGTGACATTACTGAGGCAACGAGGCTTAACATCTGTCTCAATGCGATGAGCGCAATGTGATGTAGTGCATAGCATCCTAACTACCGATATGTCTTTATGGGCAAAAGTATCACTTACCATTAAGTAAACGTCTTTCTCGTTTCATCGCTTCTTGAAATAAAAAAATTTCAGCCGTATCCCCATCACAGAATAATCTGCATGCATTAATTCCACTTAACTACATGACGTTGGTCTACAAAACGATCTACTGCATTGGTAAATTAAAATGAAACGTTGGCATCGCTTCATCATTATCCTGCCATCATCAATGATTGCCTTTCTCGTGATCCTCAGCTTTTCGCATCCACCCACTTCCGACCGCCCTGATGATGGCCTCGGTCCATCTGTAAGGAGGGCGTCCTATACTTTTGCCACCTGTACGCTGCCTCCACTCCAAGATTTTCTTCTCCATCAGCCGCTGTTGACATAGCTTTACTTGGTTAAATTTTTTACAGTTTATTGCGAGTAATAAAAAGAGAGAGAAAGAAAATATTTTCTTAAGAGAAGTTCACTTTGAATACTTTATTATTACTTAACGGATTTCACGGTGATCTATTAAATAAAAAAGAAATAGTAAAAGCTTTCTCTGAGAATAACGAAGTAACTAATATTCTACACGAGATAGGATGGGCAGTAGTCAATGAATAGATCATCAATTAGACATTGAATAGACAGCCGCCAAATCTGGACAGTGGGCTCATGCGGGGTCTCCGCTTCAAGATCTTACTTTATCGGCTCTCACTGATACGAAAGATGGACCGCCAACCTTATAACAGCAGCCGGAATTGGGCAATGAGAATCTTGTTAGAGTGTTTACATTGCGTCGTATTGAGTTTACAGTCTTATAGAAATTATTATGTACTTAGAATTCCTCTATGTTGATTGTAAGGTAGGAGCCTTCTTCTTCTTTTTGTGTCCGTCCGATTAATAAAGATTGAGCACCAGTTCTGCGAATCCGTTCCTGTCGTGCGCTAGATGGATCAGCTGCGCGGCGCTCTTAATCTTGGTCCACTCTTTTTTCTTTCTCTCTACGGCTACTTTCCCCTTTTATTCTTATCTGTGGAAGACTGTATTTAACATTTCGGATTTCATGTCCTACATACGTTGTCTTCCGCTTTTTTATGGTTAGGAAAAGCTACCGTTCCGCTTTCACTCGCCGCAGAACTTCCTCCTTAGCCACTTTCTGTACCCAGCTGGTTTAAGCATGCGGCGGTATGTAAGAACCTTAGCAGTTATTAATTATTTCACACGGGGTGGTGGATGATGTGGACTCGGAAATAATTCGCAGTAAGTGATCGAAACTGAATTATATTAAAGGTTTGAAAGCAAACGAATATTTTCCAATCTACGTATGCAAACGTCGGCAGTCACAAAGAATATTACAAGGATATGAAACTGTTCGAGCGACTGTCCGGATTTCCGGATGTGCGGTGTGAAAAAAGTTCACGTAAAAATTTTTATATCGAAATAGGAAATGCATCGGGCTGTCTGGAATCGGTTTTCTGAGTGATTTACTCTGAAACTTTTAAATGTGTACCCGTTCGCTGTTCCGGTGAGCACAAAGGCTCTTTGTGAAAGTTGGCTATAACTCCGAGCTGGTAAACAAGCGTGTCGACGGGGATCTAAGTGCCTTGCTAGTATTACTTTATTGTTGTGCTGTTTTTTATCTTTATGCGGCTTGCGAGCGCGGCGGGTAAGATTCGATGTTACAGCACAGATTGAAACATATCTTTATGTTTCTAATACAATATAATATAAGCCTCCTCTTATAACGGATCTAGTTCTACAGCCAATACGCGAGCGGTGCTTAAACTAATAAAATCTAAGTAACTAAGTAGATGGCAAATTTGTGACTGTCAAACTATTAGATGCTTTACAAGGATCCTCCAATTCTGATGCAGTACGGATAAGTTTCATTATAGACGTTTAATATAAAAATGATACCACACTATGCTTATAGCTTTAAAACACAAGATGTTAAGTCTCGTTACCCTAGTAATATCACCAGCTACATCCTCCTTCGAACCAGAACAAAATAATGTTTGTACAGTATTGTTTGTCTGTAGAAATACGAGTATCCATGGTGATATCTAGACGGTCTCCGGCAATGGAGTTCTACCACTGATTGCAAGTTTATAATGACCAGATTACACAAACTGTATCCAACACCAGCTGTTCCCCGACGGCTTTGCTGCACATAATACAGAATTATATTTCAAACTTGTCAGAAATGTTCCTGCGCGACTGCATCTTCCTGTCTCGGGACCTTTTCCCGTTATTAACACCCCCGTAACTCCTATTCAGAAATAACATTTCATTGGGGGCAAGAGGAATATTCCAACCAAATGTAACCTTATCATTTTCTACATAGGGGTAAATCTTCTCTTACATATATAGGATGATATGTGTCGTATTGTGTCGCCTGATCCCGCATCACCTCGAGTAAGGTGTAACGTCAAACAATATTAATTTCGGTTGTCACATCTATCCGCGCGTCTTCAGCACTAGGACTGACAACGGGAACCGCAGCGCTGACAAACAGCGCCGCTCATAAACGCGAACAGCTGACAGCCGTCAGCGACGTCAGCGCCGTCAGCGGCGCCGTTCCCGCAGCCAATTTCGCGTGACGCTGGCTGTCAAATCGGCCCACAGAAAACAAACTGTACTACCCACTGGTATCCATTCATATTTAAACAAAAAGGAAAACGATACCCGATTCATACCCTGAGCGTCCTATCGGTACCCTTGGTTAATCATAAATAATAGACAGAGCGGTATAAACTGTGGAGTTTACTGGTGGGAGGTTCCATTTTTACCATCTGACGCTCACAGATATATACAGTTTGAGAACAGAGGTTCAGCTCTTCATTCTTGATAAGAACAGTAAAAGAGTTGACCAATCTGTTGGTGTTGGTGTTGCCGTACTAACACGACGCGGAAATCTTCAAGAGAAGACTGAATAGACTGTTACTTGCTTTACTATTTATTTCTGGAGACCACATTGCCGCCTAACATCCATTAGCAGTTTTTTTTTACATAACTAAGCGACAAGACGAGCGGGACGTTCACCTGATATGAAGTGATACGTCCGCGCATACGCGTAACAATGGGGAGCTAGTTAGGATATTGTACACTGCAGTACATGGTGCTCGTCGCCTGGAGACATAAAACGGGTCTCGTTACACCAGTAATATCACTAGCTACAACACCTATCAAGCTGAAACACAGCAATGTTGATACACTACCGCTTGTCTTCGGTGGTAGCTACGTAGACGGTATCCGGCAACAGCGGCCTTCCACCAGTAATTATGCAATAACCTATTTCAATAAATACATACTTTAAGATAAGTTACTCTCGCTTGTAAGCCTACTACTTGAAGTTATCGATACACTAATATCATAATGGAATAATAGATGATGCTCCTCATCCCACATTCGACCCTCGTTACATCCGCAATAAGGCAAAGCAGGTCTCAACTGACAGATTCCCTCTCGTTTTGACAGCGCAGTGTTTCCCTGGAACATCTGACAAATATATACTTTGGCGAATTTCTTTTTATTACTTCATTCAGCTGAGAAAAGTTCGGACTGACATTCAATTAAGCAGTCGAGGATCCGGATGTCACTTTGAATGTTTCAGCAGGTCTATTTTTGTTTTCATAAAAGAAAACTCAATTTCAAAAGCTTTTTTATTATATCAAATCAATCAAAATTTAAGCTCGAGATTACTTTATATTACTTTGTTTATACAACCGTCTTTATTATTATCACTAGGTCAGTTCGCATCGCGCCCTCTGCTGAGAGGAACCGACAACCATCACTGAGGTGTTCCTCTGTCTTTGTGCTTGTACCTACCTACCGTGAAGTTGACAAACACATACAAAAATATCAGAAATCTTTTTTTGCGATTTGCATATTTTATGAAATAACTATAAATGTATTTATAAGGTTAAGGCTGTGAGAGAAGAAGACGGGAGTTAGAAGCCTTTCGTTATAGTTTTCCTCTCGTTCATCTCATCTTCGTACTTTGGTTTCCACTGCTCTGACCGTAAAGACCTCTCTTTAAGCTAAACTTTGAACACTGTATAGACTAGGCTCCATGCTGTACTACGTTCTGAACTTATCCAAAATATATGACGAAGAGCAGGGAGAAAGGACTTAGGACATTATTTTGTTATACTTCTCCCTTTCTCCTTTCTACTTCAATCTATTTCAAAAGTGTCGATCAGATCTTCGTCTAGGTCTATTTACATCTATATTGTTTTATAATCTTATTCTCTGGTCATCTCATCTAAAATAGAGAGTATTAGTTCTACCGCATGTGGACTCACAAAGTTACGAAAATTATTTCAGTGGAACCTTCAGTGACTTATAAGTAACAATTGGAAGAGACAGCTGAAGGAGGGTGGAGAAGAGACCATTCTTGAGTCGATCCTTTTGTACTCATCGTAAAGCTTCTTTGTCTGATAAAAATTATTTAATATATAATCAAGTCCGTTTTTCAGCAACAGCCTCCCTTGGTACGTTCAAACAAGCAATGCCTCTTTGCATCTAATCAGTAATCTGGTGGAGTCTTTGTGTTATACGTAAATTGCAAGTTATGTTTAATCGGGCTGTGCTCGGGCATCGAACTGCGGCAAGATGGTTGGAGTGTTGCCAGCATCACCTGTCTAGTCGGCTGTATTGACTAACGAGAGCTGGCACTCCTCCGGCTCCCGTTTGAATCGCTAAGATGTTCTGTAATCGTATCGTTGTAATTTCTTTACGTAACGAATGCTCTGGCTTATTGCGCTGAATACAGAGAGAGAGAGAGAGAGAGAGGGACGAAGGAGCTCGCTACCAGCTAACTTTTATAATGTAAAGGAAAACCTAATAAGTTCTTATTTTTTTTCTTCAATGAACCAATTGCCTTCAAAATTGTTGAACTAAAATAAGAACTGACTTCTGAAGCCGCTTAGATATCATTGCGATGATCCGCTTGTTTTATGGGATAAAGATCCTTGATTTGATTTCTGACCTCATTCTCACTAATCGTTTTGTGTAGTCGAGGTCAAACATGGAAGAGCACTCTATCAGTTTCTTAGATTACTAGTTAAAAGTAATTTTATTCTAGTAATAAGTTTTTGACATTCGATTAGACTATATTTCTTTCTATAAAATGTATTTCCTACGAAAAACCTAAAGAAATTCAATACATTAAAGTCGAAAATGTAATAAGTATATAAAATTGGATAACCTTGTTAAGTATGAGATCGAAATGAGCGTGATTGGCTCAATACATCGCGTACAGTCATGTACGGAAGTGTTTAATGTACACATTATTTTTGTTAAATTACGAAGTAGTAAGATTTAAAGGTAGTCAAACCTGCAATGTTAAGCACATTACACTTCTCATATTGTTCGCTTAGGACATATACATGACCTATAAAATATTAAGTTACCCGTACACTGATAATCAAGAAAATAAAGTAAATAACGAAAAGAGTTTCCTCGTTATTATCAGCCAGAAGTAGCAAACTATTCACTATTGGATATATCAAAAATCTCCACACTTTCAATCATCTGTCTGTCTATAGTAAAACATAAATGTGTAATATTCAAAAGTCTGCCTACATGACCTAGATTGCCTCAGCTATCAGCTACGATAAACCACAAACCGCTGCAAATGAACATCGCTTCTTATTTAGAATGATTCGCAAGGCTGTTACTAAAAGCATTCTAACTCCAATAGGGAAGATAGTTGGGAATCACCACCAACTTGGGACAAACACCAAGCGTTAGAAGAGTTCAAAACACAATCCGCTAGCCCCAGCTCGTGCTGCAGATACTTCGTCATGACTATGACGTCAGGATATCACTCTGCTGAGTCCTCCCGTAACCGTGGTGTAAAGCAGTGGTAAAGTCAGCAGAACACTGCTGTCGCTGATGGTACACATCCGAATGAGGCAAATAATGACGTCGCTGCGCAGAGTTTTCGAGTTCGTTAGCAGATTCGTGTTTATAGAAAAATAATATGATCCGCCGGCGGGCCCCACCTCCGGATCACGCTTTACTATTTGGGATTCGTACTTGCATAGTCATTAATTAACACTACTGTACACTCATTACTGCACTCCGCTGTTCATTTATTGAAGTTTAATATTTACACAATGAAATGAGAGAACTTGAAAATTTCCATGAAAAGCACACCGTGTCTGTTTCAATAGGGTTCAAATGACTTTAACTTTATTATTCATTATTATTTCACAGTAAAACCGAAGGCTGTGGAAGTCAGGACTGGTGATGGCCAGGTGCTTGCGGACGGCGCGGTCTTCGGCCCGCTGCTGGAAAGGACCAGGATTAATGTCAGCTGCGTGGTGAACGACGGCAAACCGCAGCCGAAAGTCGCGTGGTACTTCAACGGGAAGGAGATGCTTGATGGTAAGTGGACAATCACAAAGCCATATCATTTATATAATGCACCTTTACTTATATAACATATAATCCTCTAAGATAGATATATTCATGACAACATGGCGCTGGAGAGAATGCTTGCACTACATCGCACAGTCTGTTATATTATGTAATAACGTTATCTCGCACCAGTATACCAGCAGTTACTTCTCCGGTTTGTTTGTCAAGTTACTTCTGTATTTTCGCTACAGAACTCTTTAAACTTATACACTACTGTGCAGTATACAACTACTCTTCCACACTATTTCTCAGCGAGATTGTCAGCGACTTTACAAGATATCCAGCAATATAAACCTACCATCAGATACGCTTTCTTCGCTGAACGGTAATTTCACAACTTGAGTAGAACAATTAGTCTTTACGAAATGTAGTTAACATTAACCGGATGAAGTTATTATGTGCTGCAGAAGATGCAGCAGTGTTGCGAAGTGCAGTTACTTCCGGATTCATTGCACATTACTCTATGTTCAATTAAGTGCTGGGGGCCCGTGGAATGAGCCAATAAATTGCGGACTGCGCGAGCATTGCCATACGCTACCACCAATGCTGTCTTTATGAGACCTTCTTCCAACTGATAAGGTCATTAACTAGACATTTAACTAATAATATCTCTATACTATCATTTCATTCATTCATTCACTTTTCAATGGATGAACGTCCACTGTTGGACATAGGTCTCTGGTAGTGTGTTCCACTAACTTCGGTCTCCAGTGGCACCCAGAGATGTATTTTATGTCCTCTGTCCACCTAGTGGCTGGTCTGCCAACGCTGCGCTTTCCGGTGCGGGGCCGCCATACCAGCATCTCATTCTATGATCATATCATCATCTATAATCACTACCTTTTACCTATTTATAAATACGTCGGTACGTCCGTGTGTTTGTCGTCTTCCTTAAGAACTGAACCAATTTTGATTTAATTTAGTTCATTAATTAGCGACTGTTGGCAGAAAGTGTTCATAGTTATAACTTGTTCAGCTACTTGAAAATTATTACCATCTTGTTAGGGGGATGTTAAACTTAATTTTATCTCTGTAATGATTTTTTGTCTGAAACTTCGTATGAGAGAGGATTAGTAGCTAAGCGACTCAGTGACAACCTAATTCAACGATCCCCCAACTGGTGTCTCGCCTTGTTGTGGCGGAGGGACTCAGTAACCGTGGCGGGACGTCCACGGTAAAGCGAAGAGAAACCCACCCGGCCGGCCCGAGGCGACCGCTCCAGGTTAGAACACCGGTTGGATAACTGGGGCTCACCGGAACGGCCAGGGCTGCAGGAGCAGTTTTATACTACCCTCTGCAGCCGAGGTGGAGTCGCGGAGAGAGTACCCTCTGCGACTAACCGGTGTCGTACCGGCGATGCGGCGGCGGTGGGGCCACGGGGGAAGAGGAGTGTCAGTATAACGATGCGCCGCTCTTCCTATCCTCCGCGGCCGTATAACGGGTGGCGGCGGGCCCAACATCCCACATCACAACATCCGCCGCAAAGAGCCGGGAGAGTTTTCTGTCTTGGTTCCTATGGCCGACGGGTTCAGGGGAATCCGTTGCTTGCGCGACAGCAGGAGGCCGAGAAGGGGGCGCGCTGCATGTTCTGGCGTGCCCCCACGGAGGTGGAAAGGGAGAGTTCAACCCTCCCTCCCGAGGTGTGGCTGCGCAATCGGCCAGTGCCGGCGGGTTCGCGGATGGTGCGAAAGCGTTCCTGTGAGGCGAAGAGTTGGAACATTGTAGTGGTTTTAGTCGGTGCAAGTCCGACATAATCCGTCTTTGCCCCCACAAGGACGGGTATGCGCAGGAATTTCCCCCACGTTAATAAAAAAAAAACGAAGCTGTAGCTCAGAAAGTAAGGAATCACGAAGAACTACTGTCCCCAATTGACCGTATGCTTTAAGAGTCATTGCTGATCTCTTAAATGTATTCGTCTTTTTTTCATCCATGCTATTGGTTTCCTTCATTATTACCATGTAGCTGACAGTGTCCGCGCGATGGCCGATGGCCGATGGCCGGTGGCGGAGCTTATCGTCGGCCACCAGCTCTAATATCGCAATGGATCGCACTAAAATTTCAATTAATCGCCACATTCGCTTTATTGATTGCGCACTTCAGATTACGCGCCGGTATTTATTGTACCGATTATCTCGTAATGTATCGTTTTAGTTCAACGTTTAACATATATGGCACGGCGCGCACTAGAGTCCTGCCAACTATCTCTCTCTCTTCCTAGCCATTATCCCAAATGGTGGCGAGGTCGTCTTTCTTTATATTTCTTCTCCACTTCGCTCTGTCCTCGACATCATCGCCAGCCACATGGCACTCACACATGTCTCTTGACTGTACATTTTTCCAACTTGTTTCGGGTTTGCCTGTGGGTCTTCGATCAATGAGAAAGAGCCGCAGTGCCAAGTTGCCAACGTATTCAGGCAGTCCTCTCTTTACATGACCACACCATAGCAGCCTATTTTCTTGCATCCTGTCAGCGACATCGCGCATACGAAAGATACCTCACCAGTACTGGTTACACCACACGAGCCTACTTATGTCACACATCCATCTCAGCGTTTTCATTTCAACAACTTGAACGGTATCCACGTTCTTTGAGTAACGGTCAAGAGTCCTGCCAACTGCCAAAATTATATGATGATAAAGCGTACTCCATGGTAGTAAGATGTTCTCCTCTTGAAGAACACTTTTAGACAACAACATTATCGTCAATTGTCTTTTGCTTGATATAGGATTCTTTAAACGGTCTTTTGACTTTCACCAGATCATCGGCACTCTCAAAAATCTTACAGTTCCATCGTCCGTCATTCCTTCGAGCATATACACTGCTTATTTCCACTCAACTAATGTGGACTACTTAGTATTTTTATATTAGTAAGCACAGCAGAAGACCATAGTCTGCCGGATGGATCGACGCCTGTGTGAAGATCGCAGGGAATTATTCGATACATTTGGTGTTGGACCGGGACCGGTCACATTAGAAATCGAGTATAGATATCCTGAATTGCTGACTAGGCTTCAATGATGATGAGGACTTAGTGTGTTTAAACACCGTCAAATTGTTTTCAGGACTTAAGCCTCTTGTACTCAACACAACAAGTCCTCGTGTGATATCACGAGCTACAGTCCTCATCCAATTGGAATACAGTACCGTTTGCTAGAGGGTCAGCGTCAGTTGCTTACCAATACCTACAGCATCAGAGCAGCCACCGCTGCGTATGAATTTATTCCAGCACTCATTAGCGTTACCGCCGTACATAAATTAGCAGCGATTAGCGCTAATTAGCTCGAATGGAGCGTTAGTTAGGCACACACCGATACCTACATCTGATCTAGACCGCAAATCCGCTGCGGCCACGGCTAATTTCGGGCGAATGGGTGACCCATGAATACGGGATCGGAGTGCGATTTGTAATTTATAGTTGGGCGGCCGTAAATGGAATATCGGATGCGGGGAGCTGGCGGCGCTGCACCATCAGCGGCGCTCGTGTGCCGACGGATTTGAGTTAGTTAATTTGGCTTATCGGATATTTACACGGGCTCTCGTGTGAATTGATTGCGTTTGTTTAAAATTTATGGGTTATCATAGTTAATTTATGGCGGCATCTAGTGCATACATCGCACTACACGAATGTAATTCATTTTTACTTTAGACGACTCCAATAAGCGATAAACACTATTTATCTTACAACTGACATAACCAGACAAACATTGAACTTAAACGTAACTACACTATCAACAGTAGTTAAACTATTTTCCTCCACCCCTTTTCCCAGCGATGTGGGGTCGGCACCATAGGTACTTTCCGATAACACTATCATCATATATGTGATAGACCTCTTACTTGCATTAGTTCTAAATCTATTTTCTATTCCAAATCTTACTTAATAACTCAGATTAAGTACTTATTAATATTAAATTATTATATCCAAATAAGTATACAATTCATCTTCTAAACTTCACTTCAGTCTTTCTACTCTGTCCGCTCTTTAGCATCTTTCACAGTAACGTTATTTAACTTAACTTTAATAATAACCTATCTATATTACAATACAGTCTCAGTTACTTAACCAGTGCTCCCCAACCATTCTCGCTCCCGTACCTCTTAATAATAACTTTCATTTATGATTATCCCTCCTATTCCTCTACACCTGCTCCTTAACAATTTATCTCGTTTCTCTTAAACTCTATTTATTATCAATCTTAACTTTGAAATGTACTCTTTATTCTCTTTCTCTTCAGTAAGTTATAAGGTTCAATTGAGACTACATATTGAATACATAATATAATATAAATGTTAATATAAGTTAACTGTTGTAACTGCTCTATGTCTCTGCCAATACCATACAAACCACAAATACCACAGATTAGGAATTGCGGGTCAAAACTAACGTCTGTATATTTTTGTTTATTGTACGATGACGAGACGAACAGGACGCTCACTTAATGGTAAGTGATACGCCCGTTGACAACAACGTGACGCTAGTTAGGGTGATAGACACTACACCACATTGTACTCGTCGCTTTGGGACATATAATGTTAAAGCTGAGTCTCATTACCCCATAGTTTTACTAGCTACAGCGCCCTTCAAACCGACACATAGTGATATCTGCACATTACTGTTTGACGGTAGAAATAGGAGCTGGGGTGGTACCTAGACCTACCAGCAGTAAACTGTAAGGAATTAAATTAAGAGCGTGACGGTTTTCAGTATCAGTTCAGTTGGATCCTGCGTCACCACTTCACATCCAAAAGGATCGTTGTATGTACAATAAAACATTTTCTCTTCGATTGCCTATTTTGCCGTTTTACACGTGGGGGGAGCGTCGGAGGAGCGTGGGAGCAATAAAAGCGAGCGTATGGGATGCTGGCCGACGAGCCGACGAGCCGACGCGTCGCGGTAAACATTTTAGAGTAAACGGTCTCGCCTTTCGGAGCCCATTCTGAATACCAAAGCGGCTTTAAAGTTTACTCAGACCGGAATACGGGATTGCGTTTACGGCGATCCGAGATTTCGATCGCAAAACTTAGGGCAAGCTTTTTTAAAATTCGTTCAACAAGTTAGGATGTTCATTCTGCAACACTTTACCCTCTCAAGTCCATCGCCTCAATAAGACATTCTTCAATTAAGTCAGGGGATGTTATGACATCTGACGTACACAAACTTACACGAGCTTTTTGTGCTATCAGTTATCAGTGTGCAAACGTTGCTGTGTTCCAGTTTAAGTATCGCTAACGGTATACAGTAACACGTCATACATTTAGACGTCTGCTCCCTGTACGAGTAGGTCTTTGTTGCAGACCGTCTAGATACCACCGCAGCTCCTATTTCTGCCGACAAATAGCAGTGTACTTACATTATTATGTTAAGAATTGAAAGGCCACCAGCCAAATTACTGACTTAATACCTTATGTCTCAAGGCAACGAGCGCAAATATATATATATATATATATATATATATATATTTATTTATTCAACAAATAAAAGGCATACGTTTGATTATAATACTGTAGTGTTACTCACCCGACCGCATTAGATTAGCTGATTTTTATATATACGAGTATATATTTACAACTATGAGTGTCGGATTCTGTTGACTAGCTGGATCTGTTCGATTTATCAACATCGATGTATTGGACTGCGATATATACATATCGCGTATAATTACTAAACGTACACCGCATATCACTATCGCGTATTCGATACGAATTTATTACTATGCGATTATCGCAATCCAATACATCGATGTTGATAAATCGAATAGATCCCGCTAGTTAACCGAGTCCGACATTCATAGTTGTAATTTGAGTTCTGCAAATACTTCGTTGTTGTTGAACAAAATACATCTCTATGTCTAAACTGATTGAGTCTAGATTTCATTGCGGCCCGTCTGCTGGTGTCTAACGTTCGTTACATAAATTTTGCGAGACAACTCGACTATTTCTTTTAGTATTCATGCCGGTGCCTAGAATTATTTAGGTTATTCCATTTAAATGTTAATATAACCACGCTCAGCAGTTTTTTTGTAATGAGTTTAACGTTCGACTTCTATTTCATGCGAACGACGTCGTCTGGTGAATCGTTCGAATAAAGTACTCCGCCGGAGGGAAAGTAGCAATTCTGTAAATATATATAAACAACAATATGGCAACACGAGGGTGGTAGCTACACTTAGGGGTTTAAACAAAGCATACTACCACATAAACTTTGCCACGGGAATGGTAAAATATACAAGCAGTTAACCACTGCGTCTATAAAGGCAGTTAAAGTCTTGAATAAAAATTTCTGGTTCAATGAATAGATTAAATAAACTTTTATTACTTAAAGATTAAGTTTTGTTTGTTTATTAGAATAACATGTTAATGTTTGCATACTGCCGATAGATGTAAATGGTTAAAGTTGTCGCGGTATTCTTCTATATTACCGCAGACACTCTCTACCCCTACTGCGTATACATAAAATGCTTTGCAAGTATTTTATTGTATTAAAACGAATCGTAATAATTCTCTAGTCTGTTTCCATTAGATAGACAATTTGTTCTAAGTGAAGATTTCTTCATACAATTGGATTTGTACACAATCACTTTTAAATATTATTAAAGTCAGTTCGCGACGTGAAATCCTTTGAAGAGAATAGACAATAAACTTAAATGGTTTGTCTTTTTGTTCACAACTTAATATGTGAAATGAAATTGAAATAATAGGGATTCCAGAGTACCCTTCTGAAAACCTAAATCACATGTTCTAGGGGCAGCTAAAAAAAAAGTGGGATGGAGTTGGAAGATAAGGACTTAGACTGGGTAAATCATGTGAGTCCTCGAAGATCCGTCCCGAAAACAACCTTGCCTGGAGATGGTGATAAAATGTCTCGCCCGGTGGTGGTTCGTCTACTCAGACGTTACAAACGAGATCAATTCCTTAACGCTGCAAAGTCGAGAAAAAACCTAAGTAACGTGGACCTAGGAGTTGCTGGCACGTCAGGAAAAGTATACCTCAACGAGAGATTAACTAAAGAGAATAGAGCTTTGTTTCGCGAAATCCGAATCAGATCCAAACAACACAGCCATGCCCACTGTTGGTATATAAATGGCGTTATTTATGTTTCGCAACGGGATGGAATGGGAGCCGTTCCAATATTATCAGATAAGGTCCTGGTTTCTTTGTTTCCTCCAACTCAAACTGCTTCCAGTTCGTGTGGCCTTAGATCATCTCAACAGGATAAAAATGGATAATAATCTTTTACTAAATACTATCGCTCATTCACACAAAACTATAGTAGCAGAGCTATCAGCCTGTGTTAGGAGCAAAATCTCTATTCATTGAAACCTTATTTATTACCTTTATTTATTTTTACCAACTAAGCACATATAAACTTGTATATTTTAATAACTCATTTCTTCCATATAAATCAAATATTATTTTTATGTACCATTCAATTATATGCAAAAAGTACACTATTTTTATAAACAACTCTGTTTACATACTAATGCCGCATATTGCTTTAACAATAAAACTTGACCCGAGGAGTGGTGGTGATGTTACTTTTCTTAATTTTACGAGTTCTGTCACACTGTTTCTCAGTAATAACCTTTGTAGCGGAACTAACAGAATAGGCTTGTGCTTAGGGTGCATAAGTTAAATAGATTTAGATAAAAAAATTATCAACCATGACGTTTATCGATAACTTAAATCTAGAGTTAGATTCCGTTAAAATTAACTGTGAATTAATAAGTAATATAGAAAACCAAGTAAGTAAACAGGTAATCACGTCGGATTACAAATTTAAGGTCTTTTCGTTAAATATAAGAAACATAGAAAAAAAACTCTGATACCTTAGAAACAGTCCTAGTGCGGTCAGAAGTTATATTTGACATTTTGATTTTAACTGAATGTTGGCTACGTAATTCGCCGTTCATCCCTTATATGCCAGGATGCAATTGATTTAAAACAAATAGATATATAAACCAAAATAGTGGATTGGTAGTATATATTAAAAATACTTGGAAACCTCTAGTATCCAAACCCGTAGTAGAAGAAGCTGATTGCCTAAGTATTTTTATTCCTGATTCACACAGACACACACTCTCTA
The DNA here is from genome assembly GCA_029034505.1 of Ornithoptera priamus. Taxonomy (NCBI): domain Eukaryota; kingdom Metazoa; phylum Arthropoda; class Insecta; order Lepidoptera; family Papilionidae; genus Ornithoptera; species Ornithoptera priamus. The sequence continues at coordinate 1,029,620 of JARDWD010000292.1, read as the reverse complement.
AGCATATACCGGCCACTCTCATTCCATTTCTTAGATAAATTTCTCATCTTTAGAAACTTTACTTAAATAAAATCAACACCAAACTGCCATTATTAATTTCGGGTGACGTAAATGTAAAAATAATAAATATTATCAAAAACTTACATAGTCTGGAATACCAATGCCTCATGGTTGAAAATGGTTTTCTTTCTGCTGTAAGTCATCCAACCAGAGATTCATTATATGGTAATGGGCACTGACGACGTTGATAAGGCTAACAAACTCTTCACGAAGTTATTATTGGATGTTCTGAATAAACATACTCGAGAAATTAGAGTAAGCAGAGCGAAAGTCATCATAAACCCCTGGATAACTCCTGAGCTTATAAGATGCATGCGTCACCGAGACAAGTTCCACTCGAGATCAAGAAAAGACCCTGAAAACCAAATTCTAAGAGTGACATATACACGGTATAGAATTTTGTTTTAATGGACTATTGCGTAAATTAAAAACTGAGTTTAAAGAGAATGAAATTAAACCCCATGAAAATAACCCAAAAAGACTTTTTGAAAATCCATCAAAAATATTTGTGCATTAGATACTAATCACGACAAACCAACAGAATCATTAAGGCAAGCGGGTTATGAGACTGCACAACAATCAACCGATATGAGTAATAAATATATTTTTACAATTCGACAAACTTGGCAGGCGGCCTACTGCTAAACATGAATACAGCTGAAGCAGACTTTCTAATGATTTTAAAGCAAGGAAACCGCCACTAGACTCTTTTTTATAAGTCCAACTGAGGTTAAAAAAGTTCAAAGTATGATTAGTATACTCCTCAGCTGAACAAGGTATAGTCCAAAATTCAACACTGGTTCCAAAGAAATCTTACTATAAACACAAAAAAGACAATGTGTATTTGTTTCCATAAAACTGCTGCCTCATCCCCAGACACTTAATTAAAAATGAAAGTTCAGGAAGAAATATGCAAAGCTCGTTCGAGGCCACGTCCGCGTGAAACTGTAACACGAGCCAAACTTGTGCGACACCTTGGAGTAGAAATTGACGAAAATCTCACCTTCAAATTTCACATCGCGTCACTTTCTGTTAGACTGAGGAAGACGGTTAGTGTCATGAGGAGCCTTGGGCCAATTGCTTCCGTCGATACACTTACAACAGTGTACTACGCTTTGTGCAAATCATTACTAGGTTACTGCATTACGTGCTAGGGTAGTGCAGCGTTCGGTTCTGAAAGCAATGCTTCAGAAGCTATAGAGATATTCCACAACTTCGCTCTACCAGGACGCTGATGTCCTGAGTGTACGAAAACTTATTGTATTTAAAACAGCTTTAAGAATCCACAAATTAATCCCATCGCTACAAAAACATGAAAAATTAAATATTCTTCGAGTTACATGTGTAGTTACACCATTGGTTAACTCGCGGTTCGCACTGCGTTCCGGGGAGTGCAGGAACATCCATATTTATAACCTCATTGAAACACACTGTGAAATTCTGTGAGGAATCTGCAAAGGAAGTTAAACATAACATATTTAAATGGATAACTTCGCTAACTTATGATACAACAGAAGAACTTTTAAATGTTGATACTTCGTCTGTATATTAATATGTATGTATTGTATGAAGTGTACGGCCCAACATTAATACTAAATTTATATAAGTATAGTGTATATATAATATATATAGAGAAAGAAATATATATGTTGTCTGACCCCACAGACCAGTGGGGTAGCAATCGCTGCCAAATAAAATAAAAATGTTACAGGAAGTTTTGTGTTCTGGGTTTCCTCGATACAGGCATAGTCCAGTGAGGAATCCAGAGGTTAAAACCAACAGAAAGGACAGTTTGCTAACTATTTCCTACTACATAGAAAAATATTTGTATTACTGTAAAATTTGCTGAAATAAGTAAATTTTCATTTTAATTTTTTCATTTTCATTGTTATTATAACCTTATCTGTTCATTATATGTAAGACCACAAAAAAAACCTAGTATATATATATACAATATACTCTTCTCTTGTATATTGACAAGGTTTATGAATTGTAAGGTAATTCGCAGGCAGTAGTACTCCGACTGCCCGCAGTGTGGCTGATGCCTAGGTAGGTCTGTCTCTTCGTAGGTATCCTAACATAAAAAAATATTACCTCACAAGTGCCGACCGGATCTATCCAGGACGTTTAAGCGATGTGCCAATATTTCCCAGTCACTTATTATTCAACAGGCGTCTGCAGGTGATATATGAAGCGAACGGGAACGGCCCCCTTTGCATGCATATGGGCTCTCTGTTGATCTTCCACGGACCGGAAATACGTACAATGGAAACAATTTTTGTAGATGGCTGAAATGGGTTAATTTGACGATATAATAAAATATCTAACATCAAAGAAAACAGAAATTTCGCAAATATGATAGCGAACTTCGAAATGGCGAGGCGCATTAAAAGGAAGAAGATACAATATCATAACACAGCATCACATAGTTATCTATGTCACTGTCATACGTTATCTGTGAGCTGGAATACATTAATGTTTACACACTACTAGTTGGAAGTAGTAGTGAATAAACTTGGTAGTTTTTAAAAGGAGCTATGCTTTTACTACAAGACAGTTTCCAAAAAAAAAGATTTACCAATAATATATTTAATGCATCAACATCCTTAAATATGAGAAGTAGTTGAATATTTTTGAGTAAATTTGACACAGTACCAATAAAGAATCCTGGTGGTGATAAGTGGACAGCTCCCTCTTAAGAAGCAGCGGTATAAAATGTACTTTCCTTTTAAAGACATCACCAGAATTCAGTTCAGATCCCATTTACACGTTAACCTTCACGTCTGCGGAATCCAATCATCCTAACCACCACCATTTACAGAAAACCACATCATCGTAAAATTCAAAAGCCGTAGACGAACAATTCGACTTCATTTATCCGTATTGATATATCGGATACCATTTACGGACTAGCGGACGGATACCGTGAGGGGGGATATTCATAGGTGTAATTTAAGCTATCGACCTGCACGATGAATACGGCTCTGCCGCCGCACACCCATCCCAAACCGTATTCTAAGCGGTTCGCGCTAAGGTCCAAACTTCGTTGGGGCCCAAAGACAATAACCATCTTGATACGGCTCGTTTTTATCTTCTTTGCTAGACGGTTGCCTCTGGGTACCCTCTCGATTCTAATCCCCTTTTTTGCTGTCCTTTCCAGTTTTGCCGATTTTTTTTTTTGATAATTCAATCTGGAAGGGACATCGGATGATACTACTACGATACGCCTCTACGCAAATACAATATTTATGACAAAAGTTCTGCTAGAATTTTGTACGCACTGGTCCAGCAGAATCTTTATCTAGTAGTAACTGATTTATTTTATTAATGAAAATGTTATATTTTAACTTTTTGTTACATGTAAATAAAGCCTACATTTACCGTTATCCTCATCATCATTTCAGACTTAACATGGATGTACCTCTGAACATAGAATTACTTCAAAAGAAGTAGTATGATGATTGAGAATTAGCGACCGTAGTTTGATGGTGGCCGTCATAGAACAACCTTCAACTTTTTCTAGATATACTTTTTTAGTCGTCTAACATGCTTTTGATATTACTAATAGCATGTTATACGATGCTGTGACGACAGGCTGCAGGTTCACAAGAAGACCGCCATATCAAATGAACGCTGTCAAAGATATTTACGACTACATAAAGAAAACTAAAGATATCTTACGTCATTTATTACGAACTATTTCCACGTTCTATAAAATGGTGAAAAATGATATTTGCACACTAGAACACGACGTCAGCAATGTGCAATATCAGATACATGAGCACTGATCGGGTACCTATATCTGGTATTTGCAAATACAGTTGTAAAGCGATGTAGGGAGCGGCCGGAGAGCCTGCGTCTGTAGATTCCCTAGAATTTTAGCTTTTAACAGAGAGTGCATTTCCGAGTTCGTTTTAATATTCCGAATAGGTTCCATCCGACTCCTACACAGTAATATACTGTATATGCCGTATATGAGTATTCAGAAACAAAGATATGAATAGAAGTTAAAAGCTTACATTGTACAATGGACGACTTAATGATACCACTAGGGATGAGTATCTGTTGTCGGAGATTATCTAGGTTTAAAGCTTGCATTCCTTTTGCCAACAATACTGTACATACAAGATTGTTCCGGTATGAAGGTCGCTGTAGCTAGTGAAACTTCGAGAAAAATAAGGCAACATCTTTATCTCAAGACGAACACAAAGTCTTATGCCACACCTAACCTAACTAACGCGACGTTGCTTTATCGAATATAAATAAATATGTACTAAATGACATCACCGGTGATGATGATACTAGAACATACCTGTTCATTGATAAACGCTCAAATTGTGATTGTTTTATCACAAATCGAATATAGATTTCACTTGGTATTCAATGGTGAAGCGTGCTTGTCTAGGATACTCTAGGTTTAACACACCGACAGATGGAATAAAGAAATGCTATTGAAGCTGCACATTTACAACAAGATGACGGTAACTCGCTTTAAAACTTACCACCAACTCCACCTCGTGTAACTCCGAAACTGAAGGCAGAAAGCAATATTAAGAAATCCTTATATTTTGAAAAAGTTAAAACTAAGTATAGCAAATAGTAGTAAAATAAATTTCCAATTAGAAATAGAAAAGAAGAATGTAAATGAGAACGAGAAGAATAAGACAGAAGAAAGTTGGCGACCCGCCTGCAGTGCCTCTAGTACTCCTTGCTTCCATAGACTAGTTACCGTAGTCTAGTGGTGTTTACCATCAGGTATGCTGTATATTTCTTTTGGACTTTCGTGGCATATAAAGACTAAATTCAATAGTAAGAATGAATGTAATGTATAAAATAGAGAATGAAAGAGATGAAAAGAGAACTGGAATGAAAGAATACGGAATGTAACGGAGATCGGAAGAATGATTTAAGGTATTAAAATAAAAATATTTAAATAGGTCTCAGCCCTTTCTCTATGTATCGGGGATGGAATCTGACGATGTCTTGCTTCTGAGGGTAAGTCAGGGTTATGTGAGATTTTTACCTCCTTCAATGCATTAAGAGAGGCACTGGGGTCTTTTATGGAACGAGGGTCTCAAGGAAGGACCAAACCTTAGTATCATCGCTGAGAACAAGTACGCGACCACGTCTCATCTGTAGTCCCGCTCGGGTTCGCGATAAATACCCGCGAAACCCATACACCATTGTTGTCGCCTTCTACGACAGCCATATCAGAGCTATATCAAAGGATGATATTTAAAAAAAAAACCCCGTTAAAATCCAAACTCCATTACAACATTATCAGCAGCGGGATCAAATATCAGTTTATAGGCTGAATACATTTATCAGGGACGCGACCTCAGCCAATTGTTGTCGGCGCGCGAAAATATTATCAGATAATTGCCTGACGCGCTTCCGGTGTGCATGCGGGGAACGCGGCCCGTTGTACACGATAACACTGTTGGTGGTTTTTTTTTATGACATTATAAATAGAGATAAGCGGCACATCTGATGATGTGACAGCCAGCCCCATGATAATATTTTACACCCAGATATATTAATAGAAATCTCAATAATTTTTACACTACTCTAAAAGACTATAGTCAAGTGTGCTTACTTAGGATACTCTGTGTCTTTCTTAAGTACGACAGTTTGGATACAACAATGCTTTTATATAACTCAATAACATAAAGATAACTTAAACGGGAACATAAAAATAAAAACTATAACGGTGCTGCAGCTGGTGTATGATACTGCTGGCTGCGGTGTAAATATCCTCAATGGTTATTGCTAGAATTAGGTAAGCGCATCGGTCACCGTGATCATATTGTACGTATTATTAATGAGTTGGAAAATTATGATCAATACCGTACAGGTACTGATCGAAGGTGTCTTTTGCTGGAGTACATGTGGGTACCAACGGAACTCCCAGCTGAAATGGTACTGTTATAATAACAAAACAGACGCACACGCAGCAGTAGCACGATCACGAGCAGAAGCACGAGCAGCAACACGAACAGAAGCAGAAGCAAAACAGAAATGACTTTACCAAATTACCGACCAAATAATATTACATTCAAGATTGCAGCACAATGTCGTGCAGTGTATATCATCTTATCTAGCACCACGATGTTACCGATAGGAGTATCACTCACCATCAGGTGAACAACGTCCTCGTGTAGTCGCTTTACTGAATAAAAAAACAACATCCTACTCGTCGCAATATCATTGCGAGTAGAGTGCAGGCGCTATATCCGGCACTAGTACATATCTCAAGAGTAGGCAGCGATACGTAACTAGGAAGCGTTTCGTCGTTTTTTTTTATCTCATTAAGCGACGAGACGAGCGGCACGTTCACGTGATGGTGAGTGATACATCTGCACACAACAATGTGGCGCTAGTTATGTTGATATATGCACTGCATTAGTCGCCTGATACATAAGATGTTGGGTCTCGTTACCCCAGTAGTTTTATTAACTTCAGCGCCTTTCAAACCGGAACACTGGTAAAGTTTGCACAGCACTATTTGTCGGCCGCACTAGACGCTGCGGTGGTACCTACCTAGACGATCACTGGCAACAGAGACCTACCACCAATACAGTGTATCTGCATTTTAACATTTTAATCTATTCCCAGCTATTTTTAATATCTGACAGTTTAATATCACGCCAGATGAGATGCAGCGCAGCATCCCTTGAGGGAGGTCTGTTACTGACAGCGCGGTATCTATTTCCTTTTTTTTAAAGCCACTTAAAATTTTCCTGGTAATTGCCCGGAAGGTTATTTTACTGCTGGTAGGTTTCTGTTGCCGGAGACCGTCTAGGTAAGTACCACCGAGGCACCGTTTGCAGCTGACAAACGGTAGTGTGATAAACATTACTGTGTTCCGGTTTTAAGGACGCTGTAGCTTGTAAAACTACTGGGGGTAACGAAACTTAACATCATATGCCTCAGGCGATGAACGCAGTGTAGTATATATAAACCTAACTAGCGCCACCTTGTTATGAGGTCGTGTATCGTGTACCATATCTAGCACATTTCTAATTATTGATTATTAATTTAAAGCTCCTTTACTTAATTCTTACTTAACTATCCTCGAACTACCGTAAAGTTAACTAGACACGAATTCTCTACTCGTTGTAGGTTTCTGTTGCTACAGTCCGTCTAGATAGGTAGCGCCGCAGCGCCTATTTCAGCCACTAAACAATACTGTGCTCCGGTTTGAAGGGCGTTATAACTATTGTAATTACTGGGGTAATGAGACTTAACAGTTACGTACCAAATTGACGCGCAAAATGTGGTGCCACATTGCTATGGACAGGCGTATCACTTACTATCAAGTGAACAACCCGTTGGCCTGGTCGTTTAGTATATTAAAAAAAAGTAATTTATTACTTTTTAAAGAGATTGTTTTACGTCTCAATACATAGAGTTTTATGTGATACTTATATATGCTTATAATTTATAACTTAACTAAGTTAATTCAGTGCTCGTTTAACCGGTTCGTGTAATAGAACGAAGTTAAAAGGTAAACATAAAGATAAAAGAAATTCAAAGATTATTTTAACTTTTGTTTTGTTAGACTTTTAAAAATTTTCCGTTTATTATTCAAAAGGTCCGCGATAACGTTGCTCGGCTACATCCACCATCCCCCATCCCCTATCCTCCATCCCCACCCATTCAGTATTACTTTCCTTTCACACTTTACATTTGACTTTGAATAATATTATTAATATTAAAAATGTATCTAAAAGCAATACGTATTTATTTTTTAATAAGTAGCGGAGACATATTTACAGATATATAGATATATCCGTATACTCGTATATACCAACATACCTGTGCTCACTGGCAGCACGTCTCTGTTGTCTGCAGACCGTACAGGCACCCCCGCAGCTCCTATTTCCGTGCCAACCTTGTCTTCCGGTTTGAAGAGCGCTGTAGCTAGTGAAATTGCTGGAGTAATGAGACTTAACGACTTATGTTATTTTTTTTCTGTTTCTCTTGCGTGTGGTGAGTAAGAGCCTTTACAGTTACATTTACCATCTGTGTTTATATATTATCTTAAATTCATACTCATCATTATTTCCATCTTATCTTTCATATTCTGTTCTTCTTTTGCACTCCTATTCTACTCTTATTTTGCGGAAAAACAGTAGAAAATAATAAAAATATTTTTTTATTATTTTCTACTGTTTTTCCTATTACCAATCTGCAGAATTTCACGACGATCGCCTTCACCCATCATAGAAACGTCTTATGTTTAAAAGCGAATATAATGTAGTAATGTGTACATCCTAAGTGAAGCTTTCGAGACCAGCAAGACAGACAGAAACCTGGCATTAGTTATATATATTAATAATATGGTACCAAGAACTTAGTAAGTAGTCTATATATAGACATACAATATGTATGATATATAGACGTTGACATACAGAGGGGTTGAATAAATTATCTTTATCAGTAAAAAGAACGAAGCTGATGTTACCAATATTCCAATCGTTTAAAAGTCATATTGGGTTATATAGAGGTTGATTATTAATCGTCAGTTATCGGCTGTACTGGCTGTACCGGCTGAACCAACCCAGTGAAGCCATGTAGCTGACCATTACCTAAACTAATGAATTTACAACGCCACTGCGTCCCGGAAATATCGCACTTTGTTTTTATAACCGAAATTTACATAAATATGATTATAATAATCCCTCCAATTTATCACTAAGCTTCATGAAGCTGTACTGGTAATGTACTGGTGCGTACTACCAGGACAGCATCGATCTATCCTACTGATGGTAGGTCTGGAGACCGTTCAAGTAACATCGCGCTTTCTGTACCTCTAAGAAAAATGAAGGAAACTAAATATTAGTCTGATGTAACGAAATACAGCGCAGTGTAAACGTCCTCCCCATCATCTCCTTTTTAAGACACTAGGGTACCGTTTATCACCATCATCATCATGACCATCACTATGTTATATAAAAACAACCTTCGTCGAATGAGTTTTTTATTTCATCCTTTGTCACCCAAAGAACATTAGAGAGGGTTATTCTAAAAGTGGGAGGGCCGTAGAAGAATTAATTATTCAAGAAATTGCTAGAACAAATTGGCGATGGATAGAGCGTATTATGGGAAGGATGGATCCTAGAGGACTGATAGTAGCAGTCCCCAAGAAGTGGGCCGACGATCTGGTGAAGATCATGAGAAGATAAAATTTTCTACACTTTAGAGACATCTCTGTTCTGTGTACTCTAGAGACTTCTCTGTTCTCTATACTGTAGAGATTTCTCTCTTCTCTTTACACTTTAGAGACTTCTCTGTTCTCTATACCGTTGAGACTTCCCTCTTCACTGCACTCTAAATACATCTCAGTTCTCTAGACCCTAGAGACTTCTCTCTCCTCTGTTCTCTATTCTCGTCTTTAAAGACTTTTCTAGTTAAATTTTGATTTGACGTCGCATGTTTCTTAAAGCTGTTGTCCTTGGTTTTTTGTAGAAACTCAAACTGAATGAGGACCAAAGCATCTTCAGTCGGTACAACGCGTACTCCAGTTCATTATCATCATCATTAGCCGATAGACATTCACTGCTGGACATAGGCCTCCTACCAAGATTTCCACATCGATCGGCCTCCAGCTATCACGGATGAATTCGGTTACCCCGTTAACTTCGTAGAATGGTGATATCGATCAGTTTGAAACAATGGCACCGGTTAATATACAGTAATAGAATACGTACGGCTGAAGACATGAAGGCTGTATTGAATTGGTAATTTCGGTGTGGGCCACACTGATGGACGGATTCATTGTTTCAGTTTATATTGGTTTGTGGAATGATCCAGCGGCTGGTGAACCCCGCGCCCTGTCTGAGAATATGGCAATTAATTAATAAAGGGATGTCGTACAGTAACAATGGAATTACGGTATTAAATGGGGGTATTTGTTTGTTGCTTTACAAATTGTATTGATTCGTGAGCCTCATGTTTTGAAGTTCAGATCTTGGTGAAGTTTCCTTCAAACCTACTTACCTTAGTCGTAAGTACCACCGTCTTAAATGAACTACATAATAGACAATGACACGAAATAATACTCTGCGGGACCCACGTACACCTTCGTTATTGGTGGTAGGTCTCTGTTGCCGGAGACCGCCTAGGTACCACAGCAACGCCAATTCATTACCGACAGCCGATAAACGTCCACTGCTGGACATAGGTCTCTCCCAAAAAAATCCCACATTAACGGAGTAAGGATTTATATGGGAGGTTTGAGCTATTTTCCACCACGTTGGCACAATGAGGATTGATAGGACCCAAAGCCTCGTTTGTTTATTAACTGGATGCACCAAGAGCTAGTGAAATTGGCTAAGACCCAAGCAACATTACTTTGTTCCGGTTTAAAGGGTGCTGTACTTAGTGAAATTACTGGAGTAACAATACTGTACGTCTTGTGTGTCAAGGCGGTGAAGACAATGCAATGTTGCGTATATCATCTTAACCAGCGCCACTTTCTTATGGGCAGACGTATCACTTACTATCCCGTGAACGTCGAAATGAACGTCCCGCTCTTCTCGCACTTAATTGAATAAAAAAAATGCAGAAAATACATTTCGTAGTCAGTACACTGTTAAGTAGCTCGCTGGCCTAATGGTTAGAGCGTGCGGCCTTCAATCCGAAGGTCGCGGGTTCGAATCTCGGCATGTACCAATGACTTTAATATTTAAGTTATGTACATTTGTGAATTTTAGTCACAACAGCGAAATACAAATGGGGAAGAAAAAAAAAAGTCCCCAAAGATTCCCAAAAAGAGGGTTGATGTCAGGCAGGCGGCCGGTCGTAAAAAGTTTAGCCAAAACTATTTACAACATGTTCGGTAATGAAGAACATGTTGTGCCGACCCTACATAAGGTGGGACCAGGGCAGGAGAAAGAAGAAGTCAGTACACTGTTAAAAGAAAATCTTTTAGAATAAAAAAAATTCATTGACGTTTCGGTAGACTATTTACGAATAATTAATACACATACAACTTCTAAATGGTATTCATTTAAGGAGAAGTTGTATGTGTATAAATTATTCTCATATCTAAGGATCATGATCACTTCCACCCGTAACTGTTATTTAGATGTTTCGCTATTTTATTTTATTTCCGATAAATCTAAGAGTTATGAAATTCATAATGTTTGTAGTAGAATGAGACAATAATTACCAGTTTTTCAGGATAAGCTTAATGCAGATGATAGAAAATCTAAATTATATTTAAAACTTAGTCCTGGTTCGAAGAGGCATTAGTTAGATCCAATAATTTTCCTCTAGGAAGCCACATTTCGAAAGCATCATTACGTTTGCGATCTATTTCAGGATCTACGCCGAAGCATAAAAAAATAGAGAAATGGAATCTTCAGCGATATACTCCTGTGGTTTTTTTTTATTACCAACTATTTTGCAGTTTCTTTGGTGTCCGTCAATTAGATGTAATAATATCAGTTTCAGAGAAGCCATTTCCGTGTCCCCTGATGTAACAATTCATTGCTGAAATTAACAACAGTGAAACTTCGAACGCTATAGATAATGAACACTGTTTGTGAGCGTTAGTTTCGAACTCGTGTACCGGCCAATTGAGTGGAAAGGTATTCCCGGTGAACGCTCTCGACCCGTCTCTTATCGAACTTCCCTTCAGCCGACGCGACAGGGAGGCTTTCCTTGCGAACATAGGTTCTCACCATTTTATCAACGACCTCTCCCTTTTACAAGAAATAAAAATTCCAACGCCACTTATTATATACATATTCATTGGCACATGAACAACATTAGGAGATATAAACACTCAAATTTAAGTAAAGATATTGTTTCTGCCATTTAGAGGTCAGCTGAATATGTAGTTTTCAAAACTCTAACCCCAAAGGGAGTTGCAGGGGTGTCACGGCGACCACAGCGGGCGGGAACAGATAGTAAATGATAGTTAATTGTATTAAGTTTATACGCCTATCTATTATCTATCAATAATCATAAAGAATTCTTTCTATATCTTTCTCTCTCTCTCTTTGTGTCTTTAATCGTGCTATAATAAACGTTCCCGTTAGCAATCAATATTTCAACATTTACAAAATATATAATATGTAAATGAGTACTTGTTTGTAGTAAACAGGATCTAAAAGTTATACATGGAGTTTATGTTGATCACATCAGAGACAACAAAGGACCTGAGATTATTAAATAGCGTGCGACTGGCTCCGGACGAGAGTTCAGTCAAAGGCATTAGGGGTAGATGGGGATGGTTCGCGCTGCAGGCTGAAAGTTGCAGCGCCGCTGACTGAAGGACAAACGCGATCCGTATGCATAATAACGCAAGTTGCTACGTAATGGAGTCGAGCTACGCGGATGCATTGATGACGGATTTTGTACTTAATTGATATTCAGGACCGGGGCGAGTTTAATAAGCGGCGGCAGTGTAACTTAATGATAAAGTTTTAGGTATCGATTAAAGTTAAAAGGTTTGGTGCTACTTGAAACCCTTAATTCAAAATATATAGAAATTTTGATTTGATATTTAGACCAAAACATCACATAAGAAATTTTGATCTGAACAATCTCCAGAATCTTCAATCAATTTACTATACATTTATGTATAACGGGCATACTTTAGTTTACTGTACTGGTGGTAGTGTCTCTGTTGCCGGAGACCGTTCAAGTAGATACCACCGCAACTCCTATCGCATCCGACATACAGTAATTTGCAAACATTAGTATTTCGATTTCAAAAGGAGTTATAGTTAGAAAAATCACTGGGCAACGAAATTAATATCCTATATTTCTATTTCATCCGTCACGACCAGTGTCTCAAGGCGACGGTCACAGTGAGGTGCAGAGTATACCATCCTAACTAGCGCTACTTCGTTACAGACCGGCGTATTCACTTACCATCAGGTGAACGTCACGCTCGTCTCGTCGCTTTGTTGAATAAAAAAAATTAATAATTTAAAAATCTTTGTTCCCGGGTTTCTTCTGTTATCTAAGATAATAATAAAATAATATATATAGTATGAATATACATGTACAAGTACTAGCTATGTATAGGTAAAGACTATACGTATTCTGTAATATCATTGAACACCTTACAGAGGGAATAGATCAAGACCGGTTCCACCACGCGCTACGAATGGCTACGTAGCTACGAACGTGCTACAGGCCGTCAGTGAGACGTGTACACCAGTGAACTAGTATCAATCTATATCGAGCGAGGTTAGAGGGAAGGTATTTAATTAGAATGATTATGGAAGAAAATGTTTGAGCCGAATTCAAATTTCTTTTATTTTCAGCGGAAAACACGAATTTCAAGAGCGAAAAACATATAAAAAGAAAAGTCAATCGATGTTTTCTTTATCAATACGAAAGGCGCGACGGAAATTTTAATGAGTCCAAACATGGCGGCTTCCGGGCGCCCCCGCGGGTTGCCTCACCTTTCATTCTCTCACATTGATATTCTGTTTCCCGCTGTTAATGTTAATTTATGGTAACGCGTTCACTTTGATTTGTTTTCATTTAGCGTGACAAATTATACTCACTTATATTGTTTCACTTACCATTAATGTATATCCGACATTAAATTCTTCAGCGGTGACAAGTCCTTTATGTAAAAGATCGATTAGATAATACCGCAGCTCTTATTTCCGCCGACCAACACTTATGTGCAGACATCAGTGTGCTCCGGTTTGAAGTGCACAATAGCTAAAAAATATACATGAGGAACGGAGCATTACATTTTTGAATAGTCACAAGTCAATTCGTGATGCGTTTGGTTTTCGCATAGCTGTTGTTTTTTCTGTTGTCGAGCATACAGTGCAATTGCATCATCTTAAGCTGATCCTCTCACTTATAAGAGCCGGCAAATTTTTTGTTGTAAAAAGAAAGTACAAAGTTTACACAGAGGAAGAGAAATGTAATTTTTACAGAAGGCGCCTGTTATCCTTATTGCTTGGAAGTATAAAAGATTGGTACGGATGATAAAAGATAATCAGTGACACTTTCAGTAAAATTCCGGTCTACAACAAGTATTACGTCTCGGTAACGAGGATAATTTTGTATAGTGTATATCACCTTAACTAGCGTATCTATAACAATGCCTTGTTAATCATCTTAATCAGCGTCGTATTAAGTATAAGCATAATAAATACTTTAAAAATGTTATTCGTTAACTTGCCTTTCCGTTATAACAAAATTACACATTTTCAGTAGATAATTATTTACAAAATTTTTTAATCTTATCTGCTTCATACTGAATAATCTATATACTGGAAAAGTCATCACAATGACTTAGGTTTACTTAGCACAATATTATGGCGGTTCGATTCCTCAAGTTGCTACTCGCGAACACTGGTTTGGTTTTCATTCGTAGCAATGGAAGTGGTCCTGTTTATTCCTAACTGAATAAGATGAATGTTATTTTCAGTATTGATTTTGCTTTTATAGTAATTACTACTGACATACAGTAAAGGTTGTATAATATTTTTTTTATTCTATTCCGGATATACATTTTGTTTCAGTGTCGCTTTTCGTTATGGATGTCCTCCTTGTAATTTTTTTTGTGATTATGGGAATCTGAAATAAAAGTTTTCATTTATTATTTCATATTTTCTAAGCTAAAACTAAGTTACTTCTAATAAATATTTGTTTTTATATAGAATCTGCTGTATTGACAAATCGATGTTCGATAAAATAATCTATATGCAAATTAACGGCTGTATTGCTTTACAAAAAGTATGTGATTTTTTTAGTATACCGAACTGCTGCGGGTCTGACGAAAAAGTCATAAAAATAACTATTATTTCAATGCAAAATTAAACAAACCAATAAAATAAGTTGAATATCTCGTTCTCGTATAAAAACCATCCCCAAACAAGAACGCGCAACTTCCAGCGGACGAGGCCGCTCGACTGTGTATAAATGGATTCTTTGTGTTTTAGATATAAGGAAATGGCGTTTACTTCCGATTTAAAAAAAAAAAAAGATATTCTAAATTCTTCTTTGTGGATAAATAATGGATTTGTTTTTTAAGGAATATTGACATTTATAATATCGAAATATTGAAATTTATAATTTTGTCTGCCGGTTTGAAAGGCGTTGTAGCTATTGAAATTACTTAGGTAACGAAATTTGACATCTCATATCAAAAAGGCGAACAACAAAATGCAGCGCTGTGTATATCATCCTAACTGGCGGAACTTTTTTATGGTCATACTTAACATAAGATGAATTTTTTCCTGGACTCGTAGCTTCGTAGAATAAAAAAAAATTACTGCTAGCTACACATCGCTAATTCCTTAGTGACAATGTGTTCCAAACGTGAGTAACCCAAACTCTATCATCATTCACACTACATAACATCAGACCCTGGAATCGAACCAAGTAAAACCTCGTTTAAAGGTTAGAACACTGCACCACGAAGACAGTTAAGTCCCTTCAAATCAGAATGTAGAAAGTACATCTCACAGTCAGTACGTTGTTAGGAGAAAATCAAAGTTGTATAACTTAAACACATGTTTTAAGTGAATTGAAATCTAGAGTATGTATCGAGTAACCATGTGAACTCCAGGGAAACACCAGCGACCTTCTGCATTACGTCTTACCATGTCACAGAATAAGGTGTAGCTCTGTGTCAGAGTAAATACGAAACCACTTTGTAATTCCTCCACTGACTATCTCTTCGACCCTTGAGATGCTACACCTCTAAAATTGCTTCGTTTCATCAGAGAGGAGTTAGCTTACTCCTACGTACAATATCTATACCTGCAAATGTCATGTAAATTAAAAAACCTTCCGCCTAGAGCCTAAACTATAAAGTTTAAAAATTCACGTCAAATATTTCAATTAAGCGGAAACGAAATTATGGAATGAACCTCCCCACTGAACCTCCACTTTCGTAAGGGAAAACGAATGGACCCTAATTGAATTCAACCAATTTGCGTTCGTATCTAATTTGCGAATACGCAAAGGAAACGTTTTAAGGTAAATAAAATTTTCACGGATATCCGGTACACATTTACAAATAATATATTCCGCAATAACAACAGAGACTGCACGAAGTGAAGCGGAAGATATACGATGAACGCTGACCTCTCTAACGAACAGGATAAAAGTTAGGAAGAGAAAGAGAAAGTGTAATTTTTCACAAAAATAAAAATTTGTATGATTTAAAAATATCGCGATAGAAAAAACTATACAATATATTGTAAAGAGATATTCCGAGTCTCGGAGGGCTGACCTGATGCTTATTACCAGTATAATTTCTTTAGCTACATCAAATGTACATCATCATCCTCAGACGAGAGACTTTCACTGCTGGACATAAGCCTCCCCCAAAGATCACCACATCGATCTTCCGCTGTCCGTATCCAGCTGCTTCCCGCAACCTTCAGATCGTCGTATCACCTGGTGGGCGACCTGCCAAGATTACGTCTTCCGGTAGGCGGTCACCGTTCGAGAACCTTAATGCCTCATCAGCTCTAAGTCCTTCAAGCGATGTGTCTTGCCCATTCCTACTTGAGGCTAGCAATCTTTTGGATTATATCGGTGATCTCCAAATATATTTATATACTTTAGTAAATGTTTCTTCTTCAACAAAATTTGAACGCTCAACTATAGTTTTACTTAACGTCAAGTTCACAATGAGGCTGTAAGTGGCGAATAGTGACAGCCGATAATACTCCAACCCCCATATGTTGCTAAATGGAGCGAAGAAATACCTTCGGCAACTTTTCTGATACGAGGTAGGATTGTTGAAGGACACTGTATAATTATTAATAGAAAAGGAAGAGTTAGAGGGATACAACAATAGAACCAAGACTCCACAAGTAATCAGGGGATCGAACCTTGGACCTGTGTATAATAAAACAAATCCAATGTAGTAAAAGCAATTCAATTATTGTAGCGATATTCGTGTAGTTTTCGTTGGAGTCGCTATTATACATCCATTCCACTGACGTGTGGATCAATAGGCAGTCAGTTCGATTAGTCTGTCAATTACTTGTAACAGGAATCTGACAATAGAGTAGTGACTGCGGGAAGGTAATCTCGGGGCGGCGTCTGACATACTGATCAAGACCCGATCTGTACAATACCATTCAGTATTAATGTTCTATCATTTAATATACATATAGAAGTATATATATACGAGTACATACTGTTACCGCCGTGCATTAGCTTGTATATAACATTATTTTATTCCTTCTTCGTTTTCTCTTGCTACTCTTCTTTTATACTCCTCTGTACTTAAATGCTTGACGGAATATAAGAAGAAAAATCTTCAACGTTTCCTAAGACGTAACTAACTGGCTGGCTGGTACATCATTGCCAACCTTGTTGCAGCCTTCCGATGCTACCTTCTTATGTTACATCTCCTGGTGTCAAGTAAATTAGAATAAACAATTATATATTTTTTTTAAATATTCGTTATACTAAAAGATTTGCAGCCATACAGCTGAGGTATACGAAATTATCAGCTTCCTTCTTCTCACCTTCGAGTATACTATAAATAGATGAATCAATACTCAAAAATTTCTGCATACCAAATGGTAAGCGGATTAATGGCTCATGGTGGTGGTGGTGGTGATAGAGAAATTCAGTAAAGGTATTATAGAAATATTAATATGTAACAATAACTGAATGTATACAAGTACCGGTAGATATGGTTTTGGGAGGACTCCCACAAAGTGGACTAACGATCTGGTGAGAGTCGCGGGAAGCCACTGGATGCGAGCAACGCGGGACCGATCGATGTGATGATCTTTGGGAGAGTCCTACGTCTAGCAGTGGGCGTCTGTCGGCTGATGATGATGATACATATGTTCAGCTGATGATGATGAAGAGTATAAGGATTGATCGATCCTGCGCTGCCCACAACTAGCTGCTTCCTTCGCCAGATTGTCGGACCACCTAGTTGAAGGCCTGCCAACACTGCGTATATTAATTTTTATATTAAAGACTTCGCTTGTACTTTAAAGTTATTAACTAATTGAAAGTGGAAGAGATTCTTCTGCCTGCTCATTTGTAATTATTTAAGTTGATTACATAATAAATACAATACTTTTGAAATACAAAAATAAACGTTTACTACTTACTTTGAGAATTTTGAAATTACAAACTGAGCAAAATCGTTGTTTATGAAATCGTTAACGTTTATTAAAATTTTAAAAAAAATCACAATTATTCCGTAAAGTATATTTCGTGCGGAAGCAAGAGGGGACTACTTCCGTTCATAGGCAGAATCTTACAAATGTTTTCTGACGTATGTGACGCTAACATGGTTACACCAGCTCATCAGCCTGACGGATGCCCAATAATAACCGGGCGGGAGACGGGCAAACTTTGTGCTTAGTGTTCGTCAACACTACTAAAATCTCCGAAGTGGTGTATGATACAAGGCACATGCGGCAGCGATACAGTAGTTATACTACATCTAAATTGATGAATGCAATCAAGTAAAAAGATATCAGGTATGTATACTGCACCCGCAGTCTCTACGCTTATTTATACTGTGTAAACACAGTTAAATATTTTTTGAAAAACTATTTTAAATAGGTTTAAGAAATTAGGGTATGTAGTACTTATTTGCCAACAAGAAGCGTACGACCCTGAAGAGAACAGGCCGACTACACGGCGCCGTGTAAATTATCTAATTACTCAAGCTGCTCAATGACGTCATTGCAAACAGCCGTGAGTAATGAAACAAATGTGCCATCGCGTTGCCAGTTTACTATCGCTACAGTTTATGTATTGGGCCTTTCTCTGATTTCTATTAGGTAGAAGAGCCGGCAACAAAGCCTGCGGTCCGCGTCCCAACTGCATTACAGGGAGCTGCCGCTGGCGGCGCTCCGCTATGCATACGGCATGTTGTCCGCTCATCAGAGTTTCCCAAACTTTGTGTACCCGCACACCACGCCGCCACAGGCGATCATATCACCAACTTCGCACTGCTCAAATAGCGAGGAACTAAAATTGTTTGCGTTCCATTTTATCTACCACCTAGTCTGTCTAACGCGCTTGGTTGGTCCCTGATTCGATTCCATCGCTCCCAGTAAAGTAGAGAGTGTGGCGTGATGTCGCGAATCTTACTCGGGTACTAACATTCACAATCATATAGTTAACCTTCGAATCTGACAGTTACAACTCTCCGATGGTATAAGAACCAGAATATTCTTGACGAACTAACTTAACTTCTTCTTTGTCGTAACCTCATGACTGAGGGACGTGACTATGGAGCGTTGCTTAACTTAACTATCATTAGTCAAAAACCAAACAAAACAATGTTTCTATTAAATATAACTTAAATTTTTGTTTAAACAGATCAATGTGTTACTTGATCAATTGTCTTAAGCCCTGTGGTTTAAGCATAGTAATTATAAAATTAGCTCTGCTTATTAAAAACTTGACACATCGTCTATCTGCACTAAGCAGCAGCCGGCGGAAGTTTGCTATTAAATTACAAGGTATTAAAGTACACTTTTAAAACAAGGTTATTGTTATGCATATCAAGTACAAAATATCCATGTATATACTTCAAGTGTGCGATAAGTATTTCAAAAGAAACGGAAACGTAATTTCTGTAGCTACGCGCTACGTGCTACGCACCAGGCGCTACGCGCTACGGAAATTTCTATCGGATTGTACCTCATTAAAACCTTTGTCACGGTTCTCTTAATGAAGATACAAAAAGGAGAATCGATTGCAACCTCCCCCACCCACCCGCCACCGCTTCTTCCGTTACTTTGTTAAGTACTGGAAGAAACTTGGCCTGTGCTGATTACATACACGTAACGGAAGTCTTGTTTACTTCTTTTACAGTTTAACTAGCGTTGTAGAATACACAAGGCTTTACACTTGTTTATTCTTTACAGTTTACAAACCATTTAAATTGTAAGAAAACATCATTTAGCTTATTGAACTCTATTGCTCGATGTAATCCTAACCAATTGGAGGTAATTGCTTCTCTTCCAAACATATTAACCTCTTAATACTCTTTCTCAATACTCTTAATCTTGTATCCATGAATATTCTACCCTGTCCCTCACATCAACGGAAGACATATACTGATATTACATTGTTACCTTCCTCCCAAACTCACCTGGATGTACCTCTATCGGAAACAGTCGGAACTTCCTTTACGGAAGAAACAACAAAATGTACTGTACATTAATGTACTTTATAATACCATATTGAATTATTTTTCTAACTTTAGTGGTAGATTGGGACTATTACGTATTAGATATATCTCTAATCCTAATATTGCTGTGTAATACGAAGGTTTCATAGGTCCCACTATTACAAAGAAATCAAACCAATCACATTGTCAATATACATACTAACCTATAATTTCCGGCACACATTAAAGCCAAATGATTTTTTGCAAATTCGTTTCACCGTCTTCGATTGTAACTTAATTATAACTTAACACCATGTTAAATTTACAGTATAGGGTTAAACGTTGTACACATATAAATCTAAAATTGTAAGGGTAGTCTTTGACATTATCTCGTCTCATATAAGTTATCTCAATGTTTTCATCGTTTAATGAACTTAATTCAAACTTATTAAAAACATTTCAGAGGGTGCTTGTTATGAAGTTTTTATTGCATGTCAATTAAGAGTTTCGTGGGAGGAAATTCTTCAGCGGTCTACAGCTCTCGAGAACTTGTCCCGTATTAAATGTCTCATAAGTGTGTGGTGGCTAAGTTTGAGTTAAGTTCAAGTTGGTACAAGTAAAACCTATATATACATGCAGAACAAGAGACGCAGAGTATCGAGTTTTTTTAAGTAAATTGAAGTATCTTATTAACAATATCCCGGATGCTAATTATTGTACTCCATCTAAGTATTACTTATGCGAATATAGATTGCCAAGACGTATCCCTAACCAATAGATGTTTAGCATTTTGGGTTCAACTTTTAACTTTATTCTATGTAAATAGCTTTTATTGGTGTCATGTTCATTTTATCATTTGTGATGATGACAGACGTGATAAATGACTTCAGCGGGAAGGTCACTAGTAGTATTGACAGAATAGGGGTGTAAGCGGTCCCGCACAACAACTCACGGGACCCAAGTCAACCTCATCTACGCGTGGTGCACCCTGCTAATCAACAAATAAGGCTTTGGCTCTCACCAATCCGCACTGCGTCAGCGTGGTGTGAAATGGCCCAAAATCCTCCCATACGAACCCCTACATGAAACGGGCCCTAATGCCCAGTGGTACCGTAGACCATGCTAACTACAGAGCAGGCCCAATTGATGTGGAGATTTTTGGGGGAGGCCTATGTCCAGCTGTGGATGTCTATCGATATATGATGATTGATAGAATTATGTAAACATACTTAACTTTCATTAATTGTAATTTATCTAAAGTATAATCTAAACTAAGTTACGAACAGCGGACTAATCGGAATTAAGAATTTCGAACATCAAATAGATAAGTGGAGTAGACGTACATCAACGTGCGGATCAGAAGAGATCTTTGACATAAATGTAAAGGTTATTAGTAGAAGATGTTATCCGCTGTCTCCTGTATTTTATGCCGAACACTGAATTCTATTGTGGGCGTAACCCGGGCGACAAAGGCTGCGGTCGGCGTTCCAACAACTCTCCATTACACGGAACGCAACTTGCGGGCGCACTATATGCATATGCACGGCAACAATGTTGCTTAGCGGTTAGCATGCAATTGCCGATCTAAGTTAGAACACAGCTGATGTTTAGATAACGTAGGTACTATGTGTAAAGCTAAAGTATAGCGGGCCGTTTAGAGTAGAGTAAAATAGTCTCTGTTGCCGGAGACCGTCTAGGTGCGACCGCAGCTTCCATTTCTACCAGCAAACAACAATGTGCCAACATTACTGTGTTGTAGTCTGAATGGCGTTACAGAGGAAACGAAACGTTTATATCCCAAAGCGGCGAGAATACTGATGCAGTGTATATGTGGAGGATGTGTAATATCCTTACTACCGCCACATTGTTATAGGCAAACGTGTCACCCTGACCTCGAGGTGGAGCTCACGTGTGACCTAAAGGTGGAGCTCGCGTTACTTCCGCCTATCCACTGATAAATAGAGTGGAGAATTCCAGTTCAACCCTGAGACACGGCCTCATTAAAACCTCGCGCTGTGGAGACCACAATTGTCTACGAAAGCGTTCCCGTGCTTTCGGCTAATAGTGTTGAGGCGCCCATCGAGGAGTATTAGCCGGTAAAAGTCCGGCATAACCCTTCTATTGCACCCACAGCAGAAGGGTATCCTGGGCAGGATTTCCTCACGAAAAAAAAACTGACTTGTCGCCATGAGCTAAATATTTCTCGTCTCAAAAACAGACTATTAAATGTCTGTGATAAGGATTGAATAACTTCCAAAATATTCAAATATAAGAACATAGACATTTAAAAGAAGTTGTAAAATTGGTCTTTCTTCGTTACTTAAGATTTTTTTTTTAATTTTAAATTACTTAGTATCTTCAAGACTTTGTTGTAACAAAAAATAACAGGATCTGTATTAAGTCAAATTTTCTTGTTACTCTTCATAATATGGTTTCAGTTCGTTAACATACTAATAAGAATAATAGAACGAATGAAGATCAAAGTTTCGCATCACCAAATACAAGTTAAATGAAAGGAAATTAAAGGAACATTATTAATTAAAAAAAAAACTTACATATTTTATTTCAGCGCTTCCTTGAGTTACTTTTGAAACAAACAAACACTGTAATGTAAACACATGCATTAAGACTATAACAGCCCTGTCTTAATATTCTTCAATCTATTGTATACTTACATAATTTAATAACTTAAACAACACTGAATTTATAACAATAATATACAACATCCGTTACCGGAAGTAAGTTTAACTGTAAATGACTCTCTTCATTTGTAATTGTAAGACAAGACGGCGGCTGTACTCTCCGCTTTTAATTATTTACGTGAGCTGCGAAAACAGAGGGAAGTTCCAATTTTTTTAAATACATACATTTTATGACATATTTAGGTCAATAGGTCATTGAAGGTCACAAGGGACAGAGACATAAATCCCGAGGTCTGCACATTGTTGCTTCGAGTCAGAAATAAGCTTCGATTAGGTTTTGTATCTCTTATTACATCTATATATACAAAACCATATATATGTATTATAGATATACAAAACCGAGACATTATCCAGGTCAGCATTAAAGCAGCATCTATATCTACCTATATCTGCAGCATTACTGTTCTCCAGATTGAAAGATGCTGTATCTAATTACATTGAGGTATTGATAGTAACTCAAGGCACTGAAGTTACATGAGTTACTGATACGTTTCTATAGCCGGAGACTGTATAGTTACCACCGCAGCTCTCACTCCTGCCGACAAACACAAGTGTGCAAACATTACTGTAGCTAGTAATATTACTGAAGCGACGAGTAAAATATGGTGTTGTGTATGTCATCCTAACTAGCGCCACGTTCTCGTGGAAAGACGTATCATTTATCATCATATTAAAGTCAAGCCGGTCTCATCGCTTCGTCATTCAAAGTAATAATGGTTAAACATCGTAGTTCTTGTTTTATGTTAGCTAAAGACTTAGTCACAAATCTAGACTTTAAGCTAGGTAGTAAAGTTTCAATTTCAATGTGTAAATTGACGTCAGTTGAATATTCAGCGTCGGGTAAGACATACATCACGTGTCAGCCGAACTGAGCCCGACACTTTGACGTACACCCATCGACTGGCTGGTGCGGTTGTTGGAGCCCGACGAGGACATGACAGTAATCGGCTTCTGTTCATTGACTCAGAGATTAACGGATATCACATAACATTGTTGCAGTGGATATATATCACTTATGTTTGTAACGAATTGTCCAAACGATGCTTAAAGTACAAGTTTATATTTGTCAAGTAACGATAAAGAGTTGCGTCTGCTCCAACTCCATTTTCTGCTTGTTAATATATTTTTCTGTATCGAGGTCCCTGGACCCATACCTGAGCCTCATGAGGTAAACTTTGTTGAATAATTTGATAAAATTATAATGTGTATTTACGACCATAAAGTATTATTCATATAATAGAGTAATCTGAACAGGAACTTCTAAAATAAACTAGTTAAACTAACATGGGATATGTCCCATGACTTATAAAGTATGTTATAAGCGCTTTGTGTCAAACGAGTGTATAAGAGCTTAGGTTAACTCGTCTCTGATACAGCCATAAATTCCTCATTGACCACCTCCTCAAAACAACATTCGTGTGGATTTAGTGGGTCATATATAACAATTAGGGCGGTCCTCCAGACCACAGCATTGCTATTAATTACCTGCGGAGCTGTATATTATCGTTACTCTCCTCCTACACCCTCTGCGGATGTTTTCGTTCAAGTGTATTGTTTTGAAATTATCCGACCAAAATCAGTTGTTAGCGATAACGTTCTCTGCTTCATGCTGTCCGTGTCCTACCTCATTTTGTTGTATAAACACGAATGATATTAACTAGTGTAATCTATTTATAAATATTACCAAATACTATTATTATATACTATTTATATTCTTTTAGTTAAAGTTTATATCGTGTACATAATTAAACTTGGTACATAAGATCTCGATAGACACACCAGCGTTTACTTCCGTCACCGAGCGGTATTCTGATATTACCGCTTCACTAAAGCAACACCGCTGTAGCTACTCGCATTGTACTGGTAACGGATTAAAGGCGATCAGCGACGAGACGAACGGGATGTTCATCTGATGGTAAGTGATACGCCTGTCCGTAACGACGTGGCGCTAGTTAGGATATTATAATACATATTGCACAACATTGCGCTCGTCGTTGTGAGGCATGAAGTGTTATATCTTGTTACTCCAGTAATTATACTAGCTACAGCGCTCTTCGAAGCGGAACACGGCAAGAGGAGAAACTGCAATGTTATATACCTAGAAGGTCTCCAGCAACAGAGACCTACCACCAGAGAGAGTTTTAATTGTATTATAGTAAGTGCTTTGAAGAAAATATGTATTTTTCTTGTTAAATTAAATTTCATCTGGTAACAAGTACTCCCGCTTATTATTTACCCTCAACATTTAAAGATTACTACCGCCAACCGGATGCGGCATCCGGTAACGTACAACGCCCCGCGGCCACTACCCCGGCCCACCTTGGAACGAAACAATCGCATTTTTCAAATACTTCCGGTGCACTCGTACATATTTCATGAAAGTCCGTTTCCCCCGGAGCCCGTACGTAACAGTTGCTCGCAAATATTTACTTCATTGACTCCGATTTCCTCTCTCTGTTTCAGGAACCTTTCAGGGTCGGCCATTTTATATTAGTATTACCAATATAACTCAAAATGTTTCGCAACTTAATATTACTTTCTTTTTAAGGGAAAAAATTATGAGTACTTAGATAATCTTTGATTTGGATACATACATCTTCATTCCTATAGCCTTCATTTCAAAATGGTATACATTAATATGGACCCAGTACTTAATGACGATTAGCTTAGTATTAATATACATAATATTAATTTAAAATATTTGTAAACATAATAATTTAAGATATTTATATTTATACGTAAAGGATTTCCACCTAAGTTGAGATTCATCACGATACCTCTTGGATCATAGCGCATGGATACTTGAAGTTAGATTTGAATATTTCTTTTGCCAAGTGTAGGTCAGCTAAGAACGGATCTTAGAAAATGTTACCCCCAAAAAGGGTTGCAGGGGTGTAACGGCCGTCAAAGATATAATAATATATATTATGTTGTTCTAAATAGTTTTATATGAGATGCAATATATGCGAAAGATGAGTCCATGTAAAATGTCCAAGTGATTAAGGACCAGCGCCCAATCCACTTTGGGGGATCAATTTAGCGATCCAGTCGACCGACGATATTTTCACGAGCGTGCATAATCGCTTAAAGACATACTTCCGTGAAAACACTCGAAAATAAATGCAAAAGTGTTCACCGACCCGAAATAACTTTAATGATATGGCCCGGCCCACCCCTCCGGCGATAACGCTTCCCTAATTCACACTTAACGGGTTGAAAAATGTATATAACAATGTTCCGCTGAGAAAAGCTCCGCGACAATGTCGGACTGTGTTCACCAGCTCCTTTACTTTAGCACTCGTTTAAATGCATCGGAGACTTCTTTAGATCTTCCAAGACCTAAAGAATCACGAAATGGAGAATCGGAGGAAAAGCCGTTTGTTAGATATTAAACTCCATTATGATCTGTATCGCAGAGTATAGCTGCTGTGTAGACCTGTACTGCGTTTAACAAACGGACGATTTTAATTGGACGAGTTGTAACGATTTTTTTTATTTATACAGTCAACAAAACTGCAGACTAAGTTACACATCGGGTTTAATTTTGTCGGCATGGTCAACAGCCTGATTGAATAGTGAAATAATGTTTTATTACAAACATCTCATGTAAAGTAATCCATCATGTTTAGACACTTTAATCTTATCATCATCAGCCATGTGCACTGCTGGTGCTAGGTCTCTTCTAAATATCTCCACACCGGTAGATGATATATAACATTATAAATGTCCCAAGTCTTCGTACGTCCATTTATCTTTTCCTTTATTATTTTGTCAGGACTGTCTGATATTGTCCAGTCTTTTTTTGTTAGAAAGAGACGTACCTATAAAATATTGAAATACTATTTTATAGAAAAATTGGAAATTGAAAGATCAATATATGGCGCAGACGTCTCCTGCTAGAAATTGGCCTCCCTCAAAGGTCCAACGATAAATATATATATATACATATATATATATATATATATATATATATATATATATATGTATATATATAAAATATCTCCACATAAAAAATTTTATAAGCTATTTGATGTTTAGGTTAAGCAATTGTCGTTTTAAGCAATGTTTTAACTTAGTCAAGTATCACAACTACGGCAAGTTATTTATCATTGTGTAATTAATAGGGTAAAAGATTTGATTGGTTTTGAAACCGAGTAATTCTTTTATGATTACAAAGAACAGGGTGGTCGGTGAACAAAATTCACTGAGTATCTGTGAGTGTTTATACCCAGCATCCACCTTTTAATCGCGAGTTCCCGAATTCATGCCCGTGAATGTTTTCCACTTGTATTATCCCATCAGATTAAAGAGGTGAGGGCGCGCGTTTTATTTACGCCCATTAATCAAAATCACTGTTTCAGAATGAACTTATCCCTCCAGACCAGACCCTTCGCCTTTCAGAGCCCGTATACTACTTTATCGGGTCACACGTTGTAATCCTTTTACGCTCAGATAAGCTGCGTCGGTGTCTCTAAAAGTTTTTCAATCTCACTCCCGGCCGAGTGTAGGTAGTGCAAAAAACAATTCGAACCGACGTAACTGGCTTCTGATTCAGCTACAGTTTTAATAGAATAAGTTCCCTGCTCAACGGTATACTGAAGAGATGAAATTCGTACACAGACTGTCTTTGCTTCAGATTCAAATGAGCACAGTCTCACAATGCAGCACTTCTTCTAAGTGATTTTAAATTTAAAACTCATTTAAACGTCGTCTGTTGTATGAACTTCACTTAACGGTTACTTAGACTTTGATTAATTTAAAATTAGGCTCCTACGAAAAAGATTTCTAACTGACATTTATTACTATAATCACATTTAACATTCACCATAATAATAGTGTTATAGAAATTGAAAGAGAAGTCAAATCTCTTACATCTGTCTGTCTGTATAAAGTGATTACATATTTATCATCATCATCAGCACAGGTAGTCTTGAATGAATAGCTAAATAAGACTTTATATCAATTGGTTATATTTGATACTCTGTTGATTTTTTTACTTACACCTTTGCGATGGTAACAAAATGATTTGATGGTTATTATTTCGATTTAGATTATATAGGCAAAAGGGAGAAAAGAGCGCAGTGTTTCCGATTGGATTGTAGAAGCAATAAGTTTCCAAAGTAAATCTCGAGCGAAACAGATCAATTTCCCGATTTCATTTCCCAACAACAGCGACGGGCGCAGACAACGAGCCGTTGTAATTACATTTTGTTTCCATCTCTATCTTCCCCTAACTTCCACTTTTAATTTCGTATGCGGTGCGCTTTCGGCAAGTTTTCTACCCCGATACATCTTCAGATAAGTCCGGATCCGGCTACGCGTACCGAATTCAATTAATTCCGGTTCATTATTGAAACAAAGGGAACATTTCCTAATGCCGCCGTTCAATGTAACGCTTTTGTTAGACCGCGCGGAACAATGCAACCTCACCTCACATACAGCTCTTATTTAAACTTAACTTGCTGACCAACTGAAGCTGGACTAGACAATATAACATTTTAAAGCTACAGCTGTTATAAAGTTAAATATTATACAATATTTCTAAGCTAAACAGAGATTGAAAACTGTATAGTAGGACTGATTATTGTTGCCGTTGCCTCTCGTTTACAGAGAAGAAGTCGCGTTCAATCAGTGGACTGTTTATGCATGTGTACACACAGAGCAGCCCCCCACCCCGTCCCTCTCTTTATGCATCAGTTGAAATAAATGTCATCAAATAATCCGTCCGATCAGCAAACAGGGAAAACAATTACAAACTACTCGGCGCTATAATTAAATTTGTTACGGATTTACGTTTGTTCGCGGCGGCCCTTTTGTTTGTGGAGTGCTCGTTCAGCGCGAGCTTCCGGCGGGAAATAAATTTGTGTATTCTTTATAACAACCCACTTTGTTTTACGTGACATCACTGAAAACTTTATTTCCTGTCATTATTGAAGGAGAAAATGCTTAAGTGGGACTTTGAGTGGCGGCACTCGTAACTTGCCAATTTCGATGCGAGGATACGGAGTTCTCTTCTGCGTACCACTCTTAAGAAACAAAACAACTCGCTGCGCAGACTATTAGCGGCAGAAAGCTGTCGTCCGTCTCTCCCTGCTGCTGCGTTTTGTTTCAGTGGAACATGTTGTAGAATTTGAATGATGGCAGGGTACTTTATCTCTTTATTTAGTATCCGTTGGAATTGCTCCTATGTCGGCCGATATCGTCGTCAAGTCAAACTCGTAGAGGCATTGAGTTCCGTAGTAAATCCCGGGGCTTCTGGAAACGCATTAAGGAGGCCCACCGAGTTATTGATGGAGTAAATCTCACAGGTATAACCTCAACCTCCTTTAGAAAGCTATTAAAGAAGTACACCTTTAAGATTACTAAAAATTGATATTTGCTATAAATAAGAGGTGTTTGAAGACTGAGTCGTACCAACGGCTCGTTGTAGATTCGAAGTTCGCAAAGTTCAACCGCGTTTCATTTAGTATTTATGTAATTAAGTTAAATACGAATATCCCCAAAATATGTTGTTTTACGTAGCGGAGGTAAAGTTATTCTATAATTTCCGGTTTCGGAGGTTGTTTCAAAATTCCAGTTTAATTTGCCTTCGGGACCGGCCGCGTCCGGTGAACATTCCGACGCGATTTATTTGTAGTAACCTAATATTGTTTTAATATTGCGACGGCGGAAGTAACGCAACCATTGCCTATTTATTTCTATTTAGCTAATTAATATGTTCTAACAACAAACAAAAAGAGGGGTGTTATTTTTCTCTCCTATTGTAATTCTATATTGACTTCCGATTTCTATTCGACTATTATATTTGAAGGTGACTGGTGAAGGAAATGTTTGGGTGTAAGTAGTATGCAACCATAGGGCGAAATGATGATTATCATGATGACAGGAAACTGTTGTACCATTAAATAGTTTATATCGATAGAAAATATCTAGGTATTATAATAAACAAAGCGAACAGCGCAAGCACTGTGTAGAAACAAACATCGACTTCTAAACAAATATCGCAGCAGACGTAACGATTTGTAAACTTGTATTGTTCCCAACGTCCTATAAATTCCGATTCGATATCATATTTTATTTATTTAATTCTAACTAATACTATGAGAAAACATCAATACAAATAAACAAAATTCAATTGTCTGTCTGTAACAATGAAACATTCAATATTTCATTGATATATATACTGGCTGCTCCCCGCCTGCTTCATTAGCTGTAACACCCCCGAAACTCTCTTTGGGGAAAGAATCTTGTAAAGTCCATTCTTAGCTAATATCTAAATGGCAGAAGCAATATCTTCACCGAATTTTAAGTGTTTACGTCTAATAATTTCGAAGGTTTTGTGAAGAGTCAATTAATCTCGGGATATCTTCCATGCAGACGTACTCACGTCTATGAAGAAGGATTGAAAACATACTTATGTTTCCAATAGCTACAGCTCTCTTCAATACGACCCAGTATATAAAAAGCAAAGGTTTTTTTAAGATTTGTGTTCCAAAAGTAAATTCTAATTACGTTTGTGGTATCAGCTGTCGCCAGCAGCAGTATTTCCGGACCTCGAAGAAAAGATTTCCGTTCTTCAAACGTCAACACGACTGCCGCTCTTTACTCGTAGTTAATCAACAATCAGTTATTTTTGCCTAAATTTTCTATAAATAAATAATAATAATAACAACTGGCTGCTATATTTAGCGTTAATTACAATAATTATTACTCCATTAGGGGGTGAGTCGGTTAGAACAACAAACTTCTACAAATTCCATAGCTGGTTAAACAATTGTTTGATTCGAATACAAATAATTAAACAGAACAAAGAACCGCAGACGCGAAGTTAAACCCAAATTTACGTTTCAAAGGCCAAACGCGAATATTGCGCTGGAACTGCTCCGGGCGGCCGGCGTTGTGCTGCGCCCTGCTGTGACGTGCTGTGACGTGCTGTGACGTGCTCAGCCGTGCTGTGCCTCCTCCTCCGTTCGTCATTAACATTGTTTACATTCATTATCAGCCGATAGACTTTCACAGCTAGACCTAGGCCTCCCGCAAACGTCTTCTTGTTAGAATTCATTGCGAGAAATTGCGCCTCAGACAACCACGCTGGCCAAGTGCGGGTGTGTGGTCAGAGCCTCCTCTGCTATTCAGCGAGCTGCACCGCGTGCAAGTGAAGTTAGGTTAGGTTAGGTTAAGTCTTGGGCTTCGTAAGATGTTGGGCGGAACCCCTTACAACCCATTCGTACAATTAAACCTCACACACGTTAACTATATCTATAATCTTTATAGTTTTTAATTGTAACACATATCGTGAAGTTTATATCATGATGGAGATTTTCAACATCTGGTAGGTCTCGGTTGTCGGAGACCGTCCAGGTATCACCACAACTCCTGTACCAGCTAAACAGTAGTGTACAAACATAACTATGTTCCGGTTTAAAAGACGCTGTAGCTAGTTAGACTACTGGGGCAAAGCAACATCTATGTCTCTAACGACGAGTATAGTGTGGTGCTGTTTATATCACCCTAACTCGCACCTCGTTGTTATGGACGGGCGTGTCACGTACTCTCAGGTGGACATCACGATCGTCTCCTCTCTTCTACCTGGCTAACTACATCCATATTGTAATTATGCTATCATAATATTATTTACTGCTGGGAAGTCGCTGTTGCCGGAGACTGCCTACGTAGGTAACAGAAGTACTGTAAAGATGTACTACTCCAAACACCAGATCGCTTAGTGTTTCCAATTCTCGACTCGTTTGCTTAGAAATCAATTTTCTTCAAAAGTTTTCTGATGTAAGTGTTAAGTAAAGATCTATATGAGTAAGATAAAAGAAATTTTAATCATATTTATGCAAAGGAAAGCTTACTGGTCGTAGTTCTCCAGTGCCGGAGACCGTCTAGGTGAGTACCACCGCAGAGCTTATTGCTGCCGACTAACAGTAGTATGAAAATATTACTGTATTCCAGTTCAAAGGGCGTTGTAGTTAGGGTAGTCGGTGAGTTAACGAAACTCAGCCTGTTATGTCTTAAGCGACAAGCGCGTTGTAGTGCAGCGTTTAACAACCTAACCAGCGCCACGTTGGTATGACCAGGCGTATCACTTACCATCGAGTGAACGTCCCGCTCGTCTCGTCGCTTAATGGAATTGAAAAAATGTTTTTTTTTTGCTGTTATAACCTGTCTGTATCAATAGTAGAGTTAATCGCAAGTGTATAAAGTAAGCACTTTAACTTGGAATGAAACGTTGCCTGTCAGTAAAATAATAGATGGGTTAATTACGATGCTGTCGATGTTCAGGGGTGTTCAGCGGGCTTCAGCCAATCAAATCAGTCACGCACCGCTCGTTAGCAGCCGCTGGGGCGGTGTACATGTACCCGCAAGGGCAGGAACATACAAATTGCCTTCTACTCAGCCTTCGTCATCACCGAGTACCATCTTCGGATTAAGTGGAGCGGAAAATGCTTATCAGTAATAACTATAGATAATAATATGTAAAGGAAATATATATATGATGTGTATATAGAAAACGATGAATTTTTATATATTTAACCGTGACGTGTCATATACTGGTGTTAGGCCTCTGTTGCTGGAGACAATCTATATAGCTCCTGTTGCAGCCAACAAACCTCACTGTGTCTCAGTTTGAAGGGCGTTGTAGCTAGTGAAATTACGGTGGTAACGGTACTTATCTTATATTTCACGGCAACGAAGACAACGTGGAACTGTGTATCATCTTAAACAGTACCAAGGTGTTACCTACCATCAGGTTAACGCCTCCCTCGTCTCCTCTTAGTATAAAAAAAACGATAATACGAACGAGGTGTTCATTTCAGCTCCTATTTCCGATAAACAGTAGTACGTAAATATTACTATGTTCCAGTTTGAAAGGTGCTATAGCTAGTGAAGTGGTTGGGGTGACGAGACTTAACTAGTTACCTCTCAAGGCGATGAGAATGAATCGGTGTTGTGTATATCATTCTAGAGGCCGTCGTTTGTAAGGGTTCATTTGAGGAGATTAGGCCCATTTCCCAACGCGCTGAGATGCGAGCAAGGCGAGATCGATCGATGTGGAGATCTTGGGGGAAGCGTATGTCCAGTAGTGGACGTATATCGGCTAACGATGATGTTATTCTAACCAGCGCCATGTTGTTACGCGTAATCTCACTCGTCTTATAGCTCCATAGAATCAAAAAAAACTAATTAACAGGTTCATTAGAAATAGATCTGTCTGTGATCATAGAAAATCATATAAACCTCCATTTAAATTTCTTTCAGCTCAAACAACTACTCCGGACAAAACAACGGTCCAACACGTCCTGCCGATGATAGTCACCAGGTACGAACTACGGGGTGAGCTGAAATGCGTCGTATCCTCCGCAGCCCTGGACGAGCCTATTGTGAGGAAGATAGAACTTGATGTTAAAGGTAAGAACGATAAGATAAAACAACTTTAGCTTATACCTAACAGAGAGCATTATTCGACTCGGGCTCACTATCTCCATTCTAGGGGCCGGCTACACGGCGCCGTGTGAGCAGCATACACAGAGATTTCGGGAATGGTATGCATACCGTACCCGAAATATTTGTGCTTGTCTATACTTAAAAATAAACTTAACAATTTAAATTCAGCATAGTTGCGTACCTTTTGAGTGACTAGAGAGATTATTACCTAGATTTTACCAGGGTATACGACATAGCCAATTTACGTGCCCACTGTTGGGGCACAGGCCTACTCTCAATACGAGGGTGATGAGGCCACAGTCACTACGCAAGCCCGATCCGGATTGGTGACTTCACACACACCTTAGAGTAAATTCTAATCCATGTGCAGGATTCCTCGCAATGTTTCCCTTCACCGTTTGTACTTCGCTGTTGTTACTAAAGTTCAAAAACGTACATAACTTAAATATTAAAGTTTTCGTTACATGTCGCGATTTGAACCCGCGACCTTCGGGATGAAGGCTTCTTAAAGTTCAACCTAGATTAAATGTAATGTTACCACAGGAACTGTCTCCATATAATTCTTGTTTGCAATCGGTACCAGTTAATAGATTAAGTGAATAAAGCGCGGCGTCCATTGCGCTGCCGATGAAGCAATCAATCCGGCAGCAGCGTTAATAA
Organism: Ornithoptera priamus; assembly: GCA_029034505.1. Taxonomy (NCBI): domain Eukaryota; kingdom Metazoa; phylum Arthropoda; class Insecta; order Lepidoptera; family Papilionidae; genus Ornithoptera; species Ornithoptera priamus. The sequence goes on along the minus strand of JARDWD010000292.1, from coordinate 995,642 downwards.
AGACAAATGTAAAGCTCCGGCCAATTCATCAATATTAGCGGGCTCCAGCTCGCAGTTCCGGCGGAAGGCGCGGAGTGACAACGGCGCACCAGTTTTTCGGTTTAATTTCGCGAAGAAATAAATTTTCATTAAGGGGACCGCTTGATACCGCCGTAATTAATGGGGATAATTACCCCGGCATCGTCTTCCAGCGAGATAAGGGCTGCCCAGGGAGGCTCTTTATAACTTAATATCTACTCAACTTATTTGCTTTTTCTCTATTTACTTGATCCTCTTTAAGTACATATATACATAAACCTCTTCTTTATGTGGTGAATTCGAACTAATTAAGAGATTCATGTGGATTATTTTTATAATAAGCAGAAAGCTTTATTTGATCCTAACGCCTATCAAGAAGCCTTAATAACTATCCTCCCCCATAAGCAATATTGGCTATACATACGAAAGCCTGTGTTATAGGGTAATCTAAGAGGATATAAAAATTACCATACTCTATCTAATTAAAGATAAAAAAAAGTTTATTTTTGCAGCCTCCCTTAAACTTTTGTCACATTTAAAAAATCTTAATCTAATTACAATTGCATTATTTCCTCAATTTTTTATCAACCTTTTAACACAACTTGTAGGCTTCCAGTGTCGACGAAGGGTGTTACCACTTTGAGACACAAAGCCTCAACGCATACTAAACAGCTCACGAAAAGTCCACAAAACCCTCGGAGCAGGAAGCTGTCGCAAACACTTAGCCGGCGCATAAATAATAAAGTCCGTTTACTTAATCTCAGCGGACACTCGGGTCCCGGGGCCACAACTTAGTATGATTTATTGGAGCAATGATTTAGAATTAACCACGCCTCCACTTTTTCCGGATTAACATAAAATAGTATGCGGATTTTAATAACTTAACTGCTAGCAGGTCTCCACCGCAGTACCCTAGGCACCACCGCAGCTCTTGCGGTACCGACGAACAGTACTGTGCAAGTACTGGAGAAACCAAATGGAGATGTTGGGCGCAGTGATGCAATGTATGTTATCCTAACTAGCGCCAAAGTCATATCAATACTCAGCCAAGAGACGTCCACTGCTGAACATATCTCCCTGTAAGATCTCCACTATTGATCGATCCTGCGCTGCCCACATGCAGCAGCTTCCCACTACCTTCACCAGATACTCGGTCGACCTACAAAGGCGCCAAAGTATTATGAAAGTATTACTTACCGTAGCTTCGTGGAATAAGAAAAACTAAAAGGTGGTTTTTATTTTCTTCATCTTAACTTTATACTGTTCATTAAGTAAATATGTAATGTAGCTTCTTATCTCGTTGTAGCTTTTAAACAGCTGAAACAATTTTAATTTTATTTCTAAGTATACTCTTTAGAAAATGTTGAATTATTATGTAAAGATTTTTGAAAACTATCAGATCTTTCGCAACATACTATACTTATTCTTAAGGGATGTAACGATTCCCGCAGAGCTCACGGGACCCAAGCCAACCTCACCTGCTCGCTTTGCACGCTGCTAATCAACAAACGAGGTTCTGGCTCCCACCAACTCGCATTGGGCCAGCGTGGTGGGATATGGTCGAAATCCCCCCATATGACATACGACAGCCCCTAGTGTCCAGCGGTACCGCAGGTCATGCCGGCTGTATGTGGAGATCTTTGGAGAAGGCCTATATTCAGCTGCAGAAGTCTATCGGCTGATGATGATGCTGATGATACTTCCTTATTCAATAGTTATACGAAATGTTTTTCTATAAAATTATAAAGAAAGATTATATATATATATATATATATATATTTATTTTCCTATTAAAATATAGGTAGTTTTTTAATCGTAACAAAATATCACACTTTAATGGTGTAAAAGCATTGGCAATACACACTTCAACTGATAAGTAATCACATCTTGTGAAAACAAGTAAAGAAGTTGAAAAAAAGTTAAGTACGAGTAAATAAAATATAAACCTGATATATATAACTTTTAACTAAGTTGTCTCCGATATCCGTAGACCTTTACAACACCGGAAGAATTCAAGCTCTATTTTCGGCATGGGAAAAAAGCAAGTAGGTACTTTCCAATAATCCCGAACTTACCTTGATAAAGTACTAACTTAATACGCCGTCACTATCACAGTAAAGAGAAAAGAGGATCCTTCTACACGGTATTTTGTGAAAAATTCTTCCGATAAATTATTCACCCGTGATAATGTCCGCTCGAGGGGGTCCACTTTTAAAAGTTTCACAACGAAGCGATATGCAGGCGAATTGTCGACCTTTTACATATACCTTAAGGTCCAATATATCTGTGGCGCTCGATCTGTACAATAGGAGATATTTAAATATATGATAACTTTAATTACAACTTCGCAATAATAAAACATAAAGGGTACCAACGCGCTCCTTACCTACTACCTAGAGAGGAAATGCAGAAATCCCACATAACTGTCTTACTCTAAGAAAGCTGATATGTCTTAAAGATCTGATAAAAAAAGGTAGGGTAGATACTTATTATTAGATAAACATGTTCTTCATCCCCTCCTTAGTATAATTAAAAAAATTTGACCTGTGTGAAGCAAAACCAATTTTTCCTCCATCCCATTCTGTCGGCGGAAATGTTCCCAACGTTTCCGTACCAGTTTAAAGGATCATGTGGAAACACAAAAATAACAAAACGTAAACGAATTGGGAACATGATATTTGTCGTCGGTTAAAAAAGCAAACAAGCGGGATTGACAGATGTTAATCCGGATCGTTTATCGTCCGGATGTGTGACGCCGTACGCCGTCGCGATTGAACCGTCAATCAGCCGTCCAGCGCAACAAAGCGCAGCGGGTGCAGCGGGCGCAGCGGGCGCAGTGCATCCGCTTCGCGTGTGTTTATATCGCACAGATTGATGAACTTCCTCATGCAGATATCTTTTTCCAATTTCAAACTACAGCAGAGTAGATATTACAAAGGTAACGGTGGTAGTAGACTGGTGTAGTAGCTATGTAGGTTCTTTTTTTACCACTTAGGTGACATACAGGCTTGCAGCTCGCTTGATGTTGAGCTGTAACTCGAGGCTATAACCGCCTGTAACACCAGACGTGTCACCGGCCGTGCCGCCGACTCTGCTGAAACCTTCACGCCCTTTTTGAAGAACTTCATATTATGGCTCCTAGGGAAAACCTTGACAGTTAACTCGTTCCAGCAATTCCAATATGGTTCCGTACTTGCTATAGCCCTGGACACTTCCTTGGGATGCTGTGCCAAAGTAGAGAAGCCACCGATGTGTTCCTTAACAGATTCCCAGGTGACCACCTATTGTATTTATGTAAGCTACCAAAGTTATTTATTGTGGGAAAAAATTCGCTGTTTTTCCACATTACTCTAACTTACTGAAATAAGAAGCAGCGTAACGCACTCCACACAAAACAAGGATCCACCATTTCGCATTTATCTGCTACAATACAGGAATGTGCAGTCAGTACTTCGCTTCAGTTTCAAAGAGGCTGTAGCTATTTAAATCATGATGATTTATTCACTTTAATATCAAAAACTTTTTCATGAACCCTCGCGACATACTCGTAGATATACAAAACGCGCTTAATGCGTATAAGAATTTATTCCAACCTTTGCTATGATGTAATGTGATATAGTATTTGATATACTCGTATATTATAATATAAGACATATCAAATAATTGTTTACAATTCTTAAAGTATAGATATCCATGTGTCATAATAGTGAACAAACTACATATTATAAATATAATGATGATGACGATGAGATCAATGTCCTTGCTTTGGTTATCTTCTTACCAACCAATTTACAACACCGAGTTCTTCCGACCAGTCCATTCATACATCTCATTGTAGCATGTACTACCTACATGTCGTAAATCGACAACCATAACAGCACAGCTATGTCAAAGCTTCCGGTCGTAAACAAAGGAGAAAGTGTTCTAGTTTAGCATGATTCTCCTGTGCATCTTAACACCATGAAGATAAACTAAAGCTTAAATACAAGCAGATTTATCATGTAAATCGTTATATTCAGAATTGATGGCACTCAACCGATTCCCCATTATCGTGGTCCCCATTGGGCCTGTGTAATCTATGCGCGGGTCCCAATTTTGCATTAATGCCCCAAGTTCCACCATAAGCCAAGTGAAAAGGGACAAATGTGTAGTTTAAGCGGATCACTTGCCGCACCGACACAAACATCGTATATCCGAAATCGATACAAGTTCGATTATTAATAGCGCGATTATTACACTGCCGCGTGTCTTGGTCCCTTCTGCACAGGGACGGGCTTCCGGGAGCACTTTGAACATTCATCATTTTACACAAAAAGCATATAACATTTAAACAGGCATTATTAATACATGGTTACAAACATATATTAGTATCCGTTTCCGGCTCGCTTTGCTGCCTTAACGTGCAACTCCCTTTGGGGAAGAATTTTCGTAAAATCCGTTCTGACCTTTAAATAGCAGAAGCAATATTTCTACCTGATGTTAAGTCTCCAGGCAATATGGTTCCAAAGATATCGTGATGAGTCTCTACGAAGGTGGAAACCTGTCATATATACAAATTATAATATTAAAGATGTATTAGACATTTTTGGTGATAAGAAATACGTCATGATAACAATGTGATTGTTTCAGAAGTAACCCATTTTCCGTAGATCTCCTTTGCTTATAAATTAATACTGTAGTGTCCAAACATTACTATTTCCTAGTATAACGACCGCTATAGTGTGTATTCCTACAATACTGCAATTGTATATCGGTGGAGACAAACCGCAAAATCAGAAACGAACGATAATCTGATGACTACGATCACTCCATCAAGAGTGAGCTAATCAGAAGAATAAGCAATTTTATTACTAAGCAATCTAGAATTAACATGTTAATTACATATATATAAATAAAGTAACAGTAAAGAAGAAAAAGTAAGTTAAAATACGACGCTCATTAAAACCAGTCACAAGACGTTTTTAACTTTAAGTCATCTAAAACACCGTTATCTTAATGAACTTCTTGAGTTATGTCTTGACTTGAAATTATAACGTTTTTGCTTACCGGATGAGATAAGAATATTTGTATAGGCAGAGTCGTTTAAAAAACTAATTTGATACATTTAAGTTTACAGTGAAGATATTACATTGGTAGAGCTATCACGCAAGACTGTGTGACGGGTAGACTGGAGCAGAAATAGGTGATAAATGACTTAAGTATAATAGCTTTGAATCGAACTAGAGACTTCCTTAAATGTAATAATTCAAGAATTAATAGATGAAGAAACCTTTAAATATTTAATATCTAAATAAAATAAATTGTTAGTCACTAAAAGAGACTAAGAGTAACTGTACTTCCGTTTATATATTCTAATTATAGTACAGAATACTATCAAAAGGAATTTAGTAAATAAATCATTGAATCCTTAAAGCAATGCTTTCGTATATTAAAATTGTAAAATAAAACAGAAATGGTAATCAGCATCCCCGGTCCAACGAAATGATTAATCTTCTTAACATAAACTGAATGTCGCAGACGCTGAAAATAAATTCATAAGAGCTCGACGTTTTTAATTAAGAAAGTCGATACATTTAATATTTCTTCGGGCGGAACATCTCAAACGGAATAGAGTTTTTAATATCGCATATTGAAACTCCTCTTAAAGGATATTCGTAAACAAGTCCGCCCCTGGCCCCCGCCTGGAGTCGCCGGCGAGTGTACAGTAACGGGCCCCGTCCCCTATATTTTACATATAAGTGCGCATTAAGCCATCACTTAACTAACTTGAAGTGGTACCACTGGCGTGCAATTTTAGAGTCGACCCGATAAATTGCCAGACCTAATAAGAGACAAGACCCTGTGCAAAGTGAGGAGATAACTTCAGAGAACAATCTTAGGTTTTAAAAGGTATCGATATTTACATGAAGAGAACTTTTTGTCTACATGACGTCTACTGCTGGTACTGCTGGTACCTACTGGTGGCAGTTCTCGGCTGCCGGAGACCGTCTCCACAGATACCAACGCAGCTCCTAGATCGCCGCTAAATAGTACTGTGCAAACATTACTGTTTTTGGGTATGAAAGGTGTTGTAACTAGTTAAATTACTGCAGTAACGAGAGTTAACGTCTTAAGTCTCAGGCGACGAGTGCAATGTGATGCTGTGTATAACAACCTAACCAGCATCACATTCTTATGGGCACTTACCATCAGGTGAACGTTTTGCTCGTCTCATCACTTCGTAGTATAAAAATATACTTAGAAGAAAATTGTTACTAACAAATAAACAAGTAAAAAAATTGTTTTCCATGAAAATATTTTCAAAATCGTTTTGGTCTTTTGTTTCTAATAATAGAAAAGTAATATTTTTGTTTGATTGTGTTATATAAAAAAAAATTTACGTCTTATACTTTTGATAAATATAAACATTACACGTCAAAGTTAATATAACTTTCGTGTATTTGATATAAACTAAACATTGGCCTCATCTAAAAAGACGATTTCTACTCACCCCCTTTAGCGTGTAACTTGCCGCGAGCAGTAAAGCGGAAACTGTCCACGGCTTTCCCGAAATTATTCCTTATTTACAATATATCTAGATAAATATTTCTAAATCGGGGTGGTCCGCGTGAACCACAATATTGTCTCACGTATACTTACCACCTAACTAGAGACCTAAACAACTAAACCTATGAATAATGAAACTCGAAAATTTGACGAATCAAATCTGTAAGAGAAATTAAGTTATTAACAGATTGTTAATCTATATCTTATCTAAAAATTCAAATATTAGTTTAGTATGTAACAAACATACAGATAACTAAAACATGTATATGTCGATAGTTATAAGAGACGTCATCGCAAAACACCTAAGTGCTTATAATCTTCCCTAGTGTTGCAGTATATTTTCAAGCACATCCATCTCCAATAATATATCATTTTTAAAGGTATGATTTTTAATAACCTCTTTCCTCTCATAAACTGTGTGATGTCTGTGTTGGATAAACAGAGTTTCGTTTTATCTGAATCCTACACAAATCCAATTATTGTCTAATAAGTGAAAGTGTTGCTTGTTATACATAAAGCGACAACTATTTAAGTAAGACTTTTACACAGCACCACTTTGAGATTCATCATCATCATCATCATCATCAGCCGATAGACATCCACTGCTGGACATAGGCTCACCAGGGATCTTCACTTTGAGATTATCGCCTTTATATTTATAACTTCAATGTCTAAATCTTTTTGTACTTCGTTATACTAAACTGTTCGTAGAAGAATAGTTAACTACATGGCACAAACTATTGCTAAGTTTAAGTAGCCATTGTTAGCAGGTCTGACAGCCTATGGGATAGTCAAGTCTCGGAGTACCAGAAATGTCGTATAGGACGCCTCACGAGGCGAACCGAAGGACTGATGAAAGTGTGGATGAGGATGGCTCACATTCAATCGGAGAGGAGATCTATGTCCTGCAGTTTATAGGAAGTTGATTAGCTAATGAAACGCCCGTAGTCATCTTGCCAATATATACTTTATATATGTATATGTTTACATTACTGAAAAATGTATGATTAATGGTTAACGGCATGTAAATATTGATGTTCCAGTATACAATAAACAACTTTATGTAAGAGAACATACAAAGGTATAAGTTATTTTAAAAAATACACTGAGGTGTTTAATATTTCTTGAAGACTACCATCACCGTCGTCAAGAGCTGATAGATGTTCATTGCTGGACATAGGCTCTCCTCGAACATCCGCGCCGATCGGTCCGCGCTGCCGTCATCTGGATTAAATAGTTAAAGTATTTCGTCTATGTTTCGCCGCGCATCACTAGTGTGTCGGAAATTTCACCAGCTCGCAATATCGACTATCGATTTCCTGCACCCCAACTGTAAATAGGGTCGAATCATAAATGAATTATGGACCTCCACACGCACAGTGGTAGACAGGGTTGCAGTGTCCACATTACACGTCAACATTTACTACTCAATAACGAGACCAAATATCCAATTGATTTCTTTGGCGATTTTATTTGTTTTGTTCTGTCAGGTTTACTATAGCGTTCACAATATAGTAAAATCTTTTATATACGCCAATAAAAAATTTACACAACATTCAAATATACAGATCTAGTAATACCGTCACAGCTCCTATTATAGTCGCCAAAGAGCACTGTGCGAACATCATTGTGTTTCCGTTTAAAGACGTTGTAGCTAATGAAATCACTGCGGTAACGAGGCACTTGCGGTAACTTGATGTAGTGTATATCATCCTAACTAGCACTACGTTGTTGATTAGTTCAATAAGATCCTCTCACTAATTCGGTAGATATCATTATTTCGAAATTTGAATGAAAGGCTATACGAGCAACAGCCAATTTACGTGCCCACAGCTGGAGCACAGGCCTACCCCCAATATGAGGCCGATGAGCCACAGTCACCACGCGGCCCCAATGCGGATTGGCGACTCCACACACACCTTACAATAAATTCTAATCCATGTGCAGGTTTCCTCGCGATGTTTTCCTTCACCGTTTGTTTGTACTGTGTCTCGCCTATCTCTCTCTCTTTTCCCTATCTCTTCTCCTCGTCTTCCAATAATAAATGCTTGACTTCTTCACTGTCAAGTTAACAAACTCCGTCTCGTTTCTATCGACTTTAAAAAAAACCCCTTCAAGTTTATTAATTAACTTTATTCATCCAATTTCATTCAACGCTTGGAGAATCCCACCAGACATTGTTAACATTAAGTTATTTTCAACTGAAAGTTATCTTTGTTTCATATTCACGAAACTAGTTAATTTGAACTATGCCTTTTATTCGACGAAGCGACGAGACGAGTGGGGGGACGGGGACGTTCACCTCCTGGTAAACACCAGCCAATAACAATTTGCTGCGAGTTAAGATGATATACACTGCAGCGCATTGAGTTCTAGAAAATCTACCAAACAGAGCTATTCTACCACAATTTTGATCTCAGATATCATTAGTGCATCTCTGAAACGAGTTTGAACATATATGTATTTATTGAAAAAAGGTTACTGAGCACTGCTTCTATGAATCAGTGGGTAAGCAGTAGTGTAACACGGACGTCTCGAGGTCAATTCTGAGCCACATGTGAAGTTTCGTTCATGATCAAGTTTTTTTTATCTGTCAAGTCTGCCGGTCGTCATTACATAACACTGAGTATTCTAGGCGGGCTTTATCCTCTACAGCCTCAACATCTCTAAACCCCATGTAAAGTTAAAGTTCTGATTAAGCGCTTTGTGAATATAAATATATATTTTTCCGTATATATTACTGTATGATATACTATAGTGAAATAATATCCATCACATATCAAATTTCTGTTCATATTAATTACACTAAATAAGGGTCTCACGGAAACAGCGCCGTTGCTACGGCGTCGGGTTGGACCCCGGCGGCTGGGGAAAACTCCACCTATTCAGCGTGTAAGTAATGAGCCAATCGTCACTTCCATTGGCTGAATGACGGGACAACATATAAACTGAGAGCGATTTTATAAAACGCTATCATTATTAAAACCGGCAAATATTAAGAAACTACTTTTTTTATATCATAGATTATAGAAATTTTAGATTGATTAATACTTGCTTTAGTATATCGTTTTATTTTTCTATTAGTATTTTTTCGGGCTTGTACGTAGATAATTAATTTATAAATGAATAGATAAATAAACGAAACATTCATATTATCACGACTTGGCACAAAGCTTGGTTGAACGCTTCATCCTTGTAGTGCTGGTTGTCAACTGGGGCCCGCGACACAAAAGTTATACACAAGTTATTAACATTATTGTAGATAATATAATACATTGAATATAACTAGAAGAGTCTGAGAAGTTTATTTTGTACTTCCTAATGTAACACTTAATGTATGCTTTATATAAATAAATAAATATGTTTGATGAATAAATTGCAGCAGACTTACTGTAATCTTGTTTCTTTGCTTAAGTGATTACTCGTTTTTGGATATCTGTGTACTCATCTGTTTACTTCCTGCTTTATATTTACTAATGTTACTATCCAACTCTTCAGCTCTACCCCCATTCAATACTGTCCCATCTTTCTCTACTACTCTCTTGAGAAAGTGCATATACGTATATATTTTATAATGTAATTTAGGTCGCGGATTCCAAATTCGCGAGATGTGAATCCTATAAAGTTATATAAGTCGTCAAAAAATAACAAATATTTCGAAATAAAAGTGTTTTTGGGTATTATTTTAGCCGTACATAATTTACTTAAGTTATTACGTCAGAGTTTTCCATAGTATATTATTAATGTTATTAATAAATAACACAAAGTCACAATAGGTCACAGTTCATAACTTGGACCACGCTAGAATTCATATGGTATTAGTGACTGGGAGTGTATGGAGTGGACTCCTAAAGCAAATAATAGACTGGGTGTGTCTATTACTGACCCACAGATTGCTTTCGGCCTCTTCCGCACATACAGAGGTCCGTATTCCTCTCAACGGGCCCCAATTGAATTATCTACGCCAATATGTATGTGACGATGGGCAATTAATTATTTGCGAAGGGTCTTTACAGGTATTCACGTCAATTTTGGTGCTAACGTGAAAACCAGACACGGAAAATGCGGTGATTACTTGTACGAGATGTTTGGCGCTGATTGATATTTCTAATTAACAATGAACAGCTATTCAACTTGTATACTCCTTTGATCCGTTATATGTATAACATCAGACTTGTATCTTTGGGGAGCTCCAAGCCAACCTTACCTGCGCGTAGTGCACCCTGCTAATCAACAAAAAATGCTCTGGCTTCCACCAACCTGCATTAGGCCAGCATGGTGAGAAATAACCCTAATCCCGCCATATGAACCCCTTCAAACGACGGTCCGAGCGCCGGCGGTACCAGAGGCTGTGCCGACTGTAAGCTGGTCGACGTGGGATCTTTGAGGAGACCTATGTTCAGCAGTAAATGTCTATCGGCTGACGATTGTTTATAACATTTAGATTTTTTGTAAAGAGAGAAAATATCTTGATCCTTAAAAATTTCATAGTCGAGTTTCACTAATCTAGATATACTAGTTTAATCTAATCTAAACTTATCAATGCGATGGTAGTTAGTAGTTTGTTGTTAGTTTTCATTTTCAAGCTACAAATGAAGCTTCGATAGTTAGAGAGCACTTTGAAATCGCCTGGCTAGCTACCGACTTTATCTATTATATCACTATGTTCCAGCAAGCATATACAAACAACGGAAATCGTCATTAAGTTAGTATGTAAGATAGAAAGTACATCTTGTTATCTAGAGCATTCTACAAACGGCAACGCGCTAACATTTGCTTATCGAGACGTTTCCGGAGAAGACACCAAGTAATCTCTGGTGCTGCCGTTAAAAAGGAAAGCTGTCCCATAATCCGCGAAAAATGTGCTGAAAAGTCGACGACCCTCGGCAGCCCCTAATGCTATCAATCAGAAATGAAACTCTAAGAAATCGAATTAATATCTTAACTAAATTAACTTTATTACCCTGAACGCGACCTGAGACGCCTTATAAAATGAATTTTTATGGATGACGTCTAAAATGCCTTCGCATCGCTAATTTCGCCAAATCATAAATTTTATCGTCGGCAATAAAAAAAATAATTTTCGTTTCGTGTTGCGTGATAGCATCTCTCCTGGCGGAGCGAATCTCTGGATGTGGGTCAGGAACCTAATTATAAGATATGAGCATCTGATTCCACTCAGTATTGAGTTATACAACAATTGTAATTACCTCTGCGACATTTTATACCTTAAATAAAAGTATAATAAAATCTCATTTCTAATTTACCATACTTTTGTCTCTTTCAAACACAGTCCAATGAGGTTGGGAACATGCACAGGTACAATATCGAAACAAGCAGACAGTAGACAAGATTCAATCATCTCAAGGGAAATGTTCCAAATTTTATTCCCAAATAAAATAAATGAAGCTGATCGGGAAACGGAATGCTGCGGAAATACATAAATACATAAATCGTGTCCGAAAGCGTTACATTCGCAGCGGCGCTAGTGTCGGTGCGGATGTATAAAATGACGATATGTCCTCACACAATTACAAAAAATGCTTCTTTACTTGTCATCCTGACATTATGGCCCTATATATATATATATATATAGGGCCGCAGCAAATCGGCGCTCAGCGCTATTTTATACATAAGTAGGTGGTGGGCGACGATGTTAACAATATATATATTTAACATCGTCCCCCACCACCTAGTTATGTATAAAATATTTTTTCAAAAGTACAAAAACACGGACAGCATTTGCATCTAAATCGCAATAAACCGTGTCCGTGTCCGTGTCCGTGTTGGTCCCGCCGCTGCGACCTGAGCGCCGACTTGCTGCGGCCTTTCGGGACTAGAGAGATACATCAGTAACAGTTTCCCGTGATGCGTTCATGGGCCATATAGCCGGGCAGCATGATGCTCGACGACCTACAGATGGATGCATCGCGCGCTGCTGCACCGTTGGGAATCAAGGGGCGTGCAGTTGACGGGCCCTCTCCTAGCTCCTGCATTCCGCGATTGAATACGAGGGTTTCGCAAGGTTCTATTTTAGGACCGCTATTTATTTATTAAAATATCAATAAATGTGTATTTATATCTCTTACATATATATTTTTTTATTTACAGTTCCACCAAACAAAATATCTATATCGGGGGTGGGGGAACACGCGACCCAGGGCACGCTGCTGACGCTGATGTGCGAGGTGTCGGGCGCCAGGCCCGCCGCTCGCATCGAGTGGTACAACGGCACACAAAAACTGATCTCCGACGACAACAACATTCAGGTAAGGTTGTTATACGAGTAGAAACTGATACATTAACTTAAATCGTAACATTCTTACTTGATTTAGCATTAACGAATATCCTATAGATTCACTTACTTTCTAAAATTGAAAAGAAATAATTATATCTTATATTTAGACAAATACTATTTAGAAAACTATCTTTTAAGGATGCTGTCGTGTTTATTTTAACCATTAGTTATTCAACCTCAGTCGACACAGATTATATAAAATATAGTAATTATTGGAAGCTGTAAGTGTCCCGTGTAATTAGGTTTCAGATTATGTGAAGTCAGCGCAGGACTTCGTGCACTAGACATGTATAACATTAATAAACAAGAAATTTCGAAATAGTAAATAGTGATATAAAAGCAATAAAAATATTAAAGATTTTTTGACTTAAATGATAGAGAAAATTTTATCGTGTAGAAAATTAATATAAAATACAGAGACATAAAATACACTTGCTTGCGTGTCACCAACCGTTACCTTACTCTGAACGAGTACATGAAACGCAATAAATGATCTGTTTGCGGCAGTTGCAAATGTACCAAATCTACCAAATATACCAAATTCGAAAGCCGCTTTTTTACTTGTCCTACACAATTCAATCACTCAAAAAAATATCTCTTTGTTCCGCAACAAATCCAATTACCAACTAATTTCGCTTATCTCCGCTAACCGAAGATTCAGTCCCCGAATACCTTTGAAGACTTTCATAATTCAATATCATCTGATCTAATCTCGAAAGGGAAATAACGAAAATAACCTTTTGCCGCATCTGATCAAGAATCGTGAGCAACCAATATCTTGAAACTGTTGTATCCTATTAATAATGACAGGGTTTCATCTCGCTCCACTCCCAGGATCCGATATTCCCAACTGCTCGTACGTGAGCCAGGATATTAAGAATGGCTGTACACAAATATTTGAAGAATATATGTATTACACAGAATATCCTGGGCCTGGAGCTATGTATGTAATAATTAATCAGCCTTCCATCGAACTAAGAACCTGACTTTTAAGACTTCTTTTTCAACTTTTAAGACTGATCTTTAAAGGAGTTTGCATTTTGGGATGTTGGAAATTCAAGACATGAAATACAAAATTGTCCTTCACGATGCCAATACTGCAGATTACGAAGTAAAATTTTTGTAAACCGTTAACAAATACAGAAAACAGTTTAACCTGCGAATTCGTGCCTAAGTCGTCGCAGTTGCTAAACAGTTCACCTAACTATAACCTGCTTTAGTTTTGTAAGTTAAAAGGTAATTCAATATAAGGGTGTGCTCGTAGCGACTAAGTAATGTATATCCAACCACCGTAGTGTTGAGAGAAGCATTATACAATTAGACTGTACGCGTGTAGCTTCTACTCAAAAGGCAACGAGACGGACGACATGGTCACCTGATGTTACGTGATACGCCTGCTCATAACAATTTGGCGCTACTTAGGACGTTATAGGGGTGTAAGGGGACCCGCACAACGCACATTACCTGCTCGTAGCGCACCCTGGTTATAAACAAATAAGGTTCTGGTACCAACCAGTATTGAGCCAGCGCGGTGGGAAATCACCCATACTCCCCAAACTAACCCCTGCAAACTACGACACTATAATGCCCGGTGGTACCGAAGACCATGCTGACTGTGGAAGCCGCGGCATTCGGCCAGCGCGGAAGCGATCGGTGTGGAGATCTTTGGGGAAGGCCTATGTCCAACTATAAACATCAATCGGCTGATAGTTAGAGGACGTTATACACTGGACCACGGCGTGCTCTTCGCCTGAGGATGAGTAGCCAGTAGGAGAGATACACTGGCTACAACGCCGTTCAATTCGGAGCACAGTCATGTTTGCACACTTCTGTCAGTCAACTGCAATAGGCACTGCGATGGTTCCTAGATGGTCTCCGGCAACATGGACCTACCATCAGTAAAATATATATTATTTTTGAGAGACTGTTTACTTTGGAGATATTTATTGCCTTACTAATTTTCTAGAGTAACTAACCCCCGACATCCATCGTAGCTATGGAATGGAAATACGAGTTAATAGTGATGAGCAAAGTAAGAACAAGACCAAGACAGACAATCTTAGTGTTGGTCTTGGACATGTCTGGTCGGTCTTGGTCTTGCGTTTTCACAAGACGAAGATAACAAAATCAAGACCAGCCTTACTCATCACTGGAAATAACGAGTTAAAAGTAATATTATTTATAATAATAACCCAAAAAAAGCAAACGCATTCCAAATTGTAATTAATTTCGAAGCTGCCGACCCTCGATCAAATATTTGAGGAGGAAGGGAATCGGCTAATCAAATTTGGATCAATTAGTTTATTGAAAAAAAAAAAAAAGAACGCTCGCAAATTTTTCCATGATTTAATGGAATTCGAGTGATTTAAGGGTAGCCGAAGGTCGCGAATTTATGAACGCTCTCTGCGAAATTAGAACAAAGAACTTTGCAAAGAAAAATCAAGAGTTAGAAATTAATTTGAGTTACGTTACAAAGTATTCTTTACTTTTGCTTTGCTTGTTAATTACTGCGACTAATAAATAAGGATAAGAAGAAGGACAGTGGGAAAGAGTTTGGTAAAGATATTAAGGATAATACATCCTTTTAGTGTTTCGATCTTAGAAATCACAGTTTTCATCAAACCGACATTTAATAAAGTTTTCACTAATGATAAGGTGTAAGTATCAAAGAAACATCCCAACGAAGCGACGAGTCGGGCGGGACGTCCACCTGATGGTAAGTGATACACCCGCCCACAACAACGTGACAGTAGTAAAGATGTTATACATTACACCACATTACCCTCGTCGACTGAGACATACAAACCTGAGTCTCATTAACCCACTAATTACACTAACTACACTGCCCTTCAAACCGGATCATAGTAATGTCTGCACAGTACTGTTTGTCTGCTGCAACAGGCACTGCGGTGGTATCCACCGAGACGGTCCCCGACAACATACACCTACCAGCAGTAAACTTCCTTCCTTTTATACGTTTTATAAATAAGTTACAACCAAGCATATAGAATATAATTTGGATTAGGAATCTAACAGATACGGCTGCACAATTAAAACTTACTTAAAAAACTATGATTAGAAAGGAAATTAGTTTAAAGTGTGTATTAGCAACTTTCACTGGTGGCAGGTCTCCGTTGCCGGAGACCGTCTAGGTAGTTACCACCACAGCGTCTGTTGCAGCCGACACACAGTACTATGCAGACATTACTGTGTTCCGGTTTGAAGGGAGCTGTAGCCAGTATAATTAGTGGGTACTCAACTTGGGTACTCAACTTTGTATGTCTCAATCGACAAGGGTAATGTGGTGTAAAGTATAACATCTTAACTAGTGTCACGTTGTTATGGTAACTAGTGTGAATGATGAATGATGGTATAATTTTATTATCCGTTTTTATTATTACCGGTAACTATTGACGATGTGATTTGTTACTGGTAGAGCAGTTGGTTTTCTCCGATGTTCTTCCCATAAAAAGCTGGATGATCTGTTTAATGTTGTAGAACATCTCAATGATATGAATGGTGTTATGCCAATTGTGTAACCAACGACATGAGATATGAATAATTATGTGAAATTAATATTAAAAAAATGTGTTAGATTGAAAGATTTGACTGAAACAGAAGCGAAACAATGAACATTAGAGAAGCGATTCACCATTAAAGAATAATTTATCTTAAAGTAAATTTGATCTGTTTCGGCGCGGAGAGATTACTCCCGGCGCCGGGGGACGCGCACTCCTCATAATTCTCGATAAACTTTCCCAACTCATAATTACAAAAAATTAAAACAAAGTTTACAACATTAATCAGGATTTCGTCAAAACATTTTCGCTATTTGTTCATCAACGACGGAGATTTTTGTTCTCCGTGATCTCATTTCGCTTCAGCTATTACTACTTTCCCTTACCTTTGACAACTTCGTAGACAGTACTGTACTATACACCAACCTATCTATCCAATAATAAATTAAATACTAATTAATATTAACTACTATAAGAACTGTTCTGATAATAAGTTTTACCTTGCTTTACTTATATCCGCTAAGCAGCATTGTGCGACTATACAACTACAGTTGTGATTCTGCCAAAACTCGTACAATGTGGTATTAATAGCACAATTCACGAATACCAGTTCCATGTTTTAGGCACAGGAAAAGGAAGTTCTTCTAAACATTATATCCTCTGTATTTGAAATTAACCAGACCAATCCACTTAGGGACAGGAATAAGAAAGGAGGGCAAAAGTTTAAAGATATATAAGAAATGGTGTATTAGAATAATTACTTTTTTTATTATCAAATACAAAAAGGATTTAAATAGAGACAAATTTGTATCCGTGTCGTAATAATGAATCCTTTTATAAATTGTCCCCAAGGGTTAATGGAGTCTGCCGATAGGACCTTATGAAACCTTTATTTTAAATTGGCTACCTTTACATATAATTCTAAAGGTGTACAACACACGGCGCAGCATGAGGTTTCGCATTGCACGGGTACGTGTGAATGCAACAAGCAGGCCGTTCATCTGGTTGGGAGATTCATCGTTGTGTCACATTGCGCTCATGGTGGACATAAGTTATTGAGTCTCGATACCTCTATAACTTCACGAGCTCCGAGCTATAACCTTCGTATAGATTGTAACCTAAGTACTAAGTACAGCTTAGTAGTAAAGAATGTATTTTGCTCCTAAGTCAATCAGATGCACCGTGAGGCGAGCGCGTGGTGCACTTCGTGCGCCAATAACTCAAATTCAATAATGTTCAGAATTGACGCCACACGCGGGCACGAAAGAGTTTTATATTTCCGGTGCTAAATGCCGCTCTACATCGCTCCCCTGGTGCGGAAAAGGCAGCTTGATTTCGGTACAAATTTATGGACCCTAATTTAAGAGACGCCGTACACCGCGCTCGAGCTAAGAGTTAGGAGTTTTATACGGTCGGCAATTTGTACCTGGAATGTTACCTAACGCGATACGTTCCTAGTCTAGCTTTTATTACATAAGGTAGCCAACCAGCTCCTACGTAACACTTTCCACATATATATGAGATGCTTTGCTGTTTCTTTATATCATCAGGCTAAAGATATCCTCTGCTGGACTTAAATAACCCACGGAAATGTCATCATTGATCCATTACTGCCAATTCCAGCAACTTACCTCAAACTAATAATCCACAATAAATTGATTTACAAAAACTGTAATATATCATCATCAACCCGCACTGCCCACAGCTGGACATAAACCTCTCCCAAGACGCGAATAAATTTAAATATATGAGAACTTGACTGAGACAATTACTATAGATACAGGAGATAAACTCGTCTAAATCATTACATACAAAACTATAGATACTTGATTGAGCCATCACATAAATCCTCAATCATTCCAGACCTCCAAAGATCGATCAAGGATATAAATATGAAATGAAGTTAAGTAAAGAAAGTAAACTGTACTTTTAAAGCAATAACTCCTCTTCCATTTACCGCTCGCTGCTGCGGTGGTTAGATCAACATAATTATATTCAAGTTCCCATCCACCCCCAGCTCCTCACTTAAAGCCATTATTCGACGCCTTTTCGCGCTGCTCGGGGCTGGTGCACACGAGCGATTGAACTGGTGTGTTAAAGTTTAATTATGAAACAGTTTCAGGTGAACTCCGTTACAGGAAGGCAACCTTATCGACTCAACTTAGCGACTCTGCTGGTGGAACGGCTGTCCATCTTCGAACTGTTAATACATTTTCCTCCTACCTTTAAAAATATATTTTCAAAGCATGTCAATTAAAATAAATCTAAATGACGTTTTGCTTAAACCAATTAAGCTACTCTATTGACTTTAAAACTATAGTTATTAGGAATTAGTTATATTTTTAATCTTCCTAAAAACGTTTTTATATAAATTTTGTTTCTCTTCAAAAGTATTCCTCATGACGCTCTTCGTCCACATCTATTCATATCTTTATGATGTTATGCCGTCTCCTCCTATCTTCCGTTACGCCAACGTCAGACCAGCACATCGGACTCTTATTCCGAAGGCACTTTTCTTTAGTTTTCCAGCAACCATCAGGTTTAACATTATATCCGTGTATCATAGCAATATGTCACACAACCTTTATACACATGGACAGAAGGTTAGTTATAATTCTTGATTTCGCTGATATATTATAAATGCGTTTGTATAGAATATTGGGTTCGGAGGCTTCTATCTTTGAAACATTTGTCTCATTCTTTGAATAAAACCAGAAATAAAGATCACAAATAGAAGAACAGTTAGGACTCTCGTAAATTGCTACTGAACGAGTACCTGTAAACAGCCTTATGCGTTTCGCCCCGCTATAGTTGAACACTTTGAACTGCAACGTCTGAAACTGCTCGTTGGTGCAGCCTCGCTAAGCGCCAACGCTCTCAACTCATAACTTAAAAACTTACACATTTCTTTGACGCTTAGAAAGTTCTTTCCGCCCGCAAATCCACGGGAATATTTACTTAAAATTTAAAATGCAGTTGTAATTTAAATTGAAACTAACAACAACAACAACAACAACAACACGGGGGCGGCTCCTTGCGAACAAACTTCACATTGAAGAACCGAAGCTCGCTAAAGGGAAACGTCAGATGAGTATTAATAAACTATGTTCTTATTATTCACTTAATATCTTAACCGTTAAATATTAACGGGAGTTTAACAACTTGGCGCTAATTAGGATTATATACACAGCATCACATTCTACTCGTCGCATTAAGGTATATGTTATTGAGGCGCATTACCTCATTAATTCCTAGCTTCTATTACAGACGACAAACAGTATTGTGAAAATATTACTGTGTTCCGGGGTGAAAGAAGTTGTAGCTAGTGAAATTACTGGGGTAGCGAGAGTTTATATACTATGCTTAAAGCGATGAGAGCAATGTGGCGCTGTGTATACCATCCTATTTAGCGCCACGTTGGAATGGGCAAGCGTATTACCATCAGGTAAACGTCCCGTTGGTCTCGTCGTTTCGTTAAATTGAATTATGTTAATATAGTATAGTAATGAATTAAATTGAAACTGCTACAACTACCTTCAAACTGGAACACAGTAATGTATGCACACTATTGCTTGTAGGCGAGACAAACAGAACAAAGAGAAATCTGCTCTTCCCTTAAAGTCGGCCCGTTGCCTTCAGTGCCAAAGGTCTTGGTAACAAAAATCTATCACCAGTAAATTGTTTTGTTAACTATATTTATAATGAAAATGACAAGACGGTGCCGTAACGGTGACGTAAACATTTTAATGTGCACCATATAAGCTGAAGCTGGCATGTCACTTATCATCAGCCGAACTTGGTTGTTTATAATAATGGATATTTACTATTTTAAATTAAATCTAAGCGTATTGTGATTGTGTGGAAATATCCTAGCTAGAATTATATATAGGCAGTTGTGTTATCAAAGGCTCTCTTGTATATATATAATTATAATAATGGTCGATACCTCTTTTTGTATTATAAAATATAACATTAGAAGATTTTGGCCAGTGTTCGAATCCCGTGTGCGTGTGGCGTTGATGTCTTTTAGATGAAACCGATCTGATTCCGATCATCATCATTTATCATCGAGTGAAATCTTTAAAATCTAAACACGTTTAAAAAAAGTAATAACAATTAAAGATTCCTTGAATAGTATTGAAATTCGTCGCCCGAACGATTTTGGTATTCAAATTGTGTTATTAGATTTCGGAATCGAACCAACGGATTATCTTCGATTCGCCTCACAATTTAACAACGACAAAGATTTTAAGGGTCGCGCTTGACATCTTTTTATCTAAATAAGAGTTCAATGGTTCATTTTAGGTTTAATCAATTTTAAAGCTTTTAAATGTCATGAGGTCAGTTAAGCAATTTTTAAACGTTTCCCAAGATTTTTGTTAACGAATAAATACGACTAATTCTTCCTTCATTCTGCAAAAGACTATATAATAGTGAGACTCTTGACAATTGTCATCATTATATATTATTAATATTCTAAATATTTTTATTACATACATAAATTCTTGTTTAAAATAAACATAGAATATTTATATAAATTATAATTACGTTAATCTTTATCTATTTGTTTGTAAATCTTAAATTTTCTTTCACTACATTTTTAATACATGTATAGACCTCCTGCCTTTAAACTTATATTAACACCGAAGACTTTATAATATGCTATTTATATACATCACATATTTTAAGCCAGATATAATATAAATAAATAGTGAAAGCTACAATTTTCTTAATTTACCACCGACTCAATATAAATATCACCTTGGGTTAAAAATACTTAGTGTTTATCTAATATAAAACACTAAATTTTTTATTAAAAACCTTATTTGTATACATAGTAATAAAAGATTTTTCTTCTAGCCTCTCCCAAGTTTAAATAGAAAAAAAAGGATGCTAATTTTACATAAATTAAAAAAAAATACTTTTTTGGGTTATAACAGCTGAAGATAGTAAAACAAATATATATGCCTTTTAACATTGAATACAATTTTTTTCAAAAATAAGCTAAACTTAAACTAACGTAAAGCTTGTTAAAAGTAATTACATTTGTACACATTTTCACAGGGAGATGGCGCTGTATTAAATACAAGGTATGGTTGTGCTGTTTTAAAACGCATAAACCTTGACAGTAATTTTTATTTCATTGAAGTGATAAAGGAAATAAAGGCGTGAAAATAATCATACGGATCCTCAACTTGATCTTATACATACTTGTGTCTGTTTTGTTTAAATAAAATATTTCTCTTTGATTCATGTAGATCAAAGCGTGTACATATGTTTACAGTTCACGGCGAGGAGTTTTCAGCGATTATTTCAACGGCGAAACATCCGAGTAACTGCGGCCGTTTTTCATTCTTTCATTTACTTTGTTCTTATCTATTTAGTGATGCCGTAATTTATAAGCTATGAGCGGTTTTTAACTACTTCTGCGATGCAGCTACTAACTCATTGTAACACATGTGGCTAGTTCAATTCTGAGAAAGTTTTTTCATTTACCAATATCATACAATTACCACATTAAACAATATGTTTTAGTTTAATTAATTTACTGGTGGTAGGTCTCTGTTGACCGTCTGGGGAAGTACCACCACAGCGCCTAATGCAGCCGCCAAACAGTACTGTGCAGACATAACTGTGTTTCGGTTTTAAGGGTGCTGTAGCTAGTATAATTACTAGGATAACGAGACTCATAATTTTATGTCTCAAGGCGACGAGCGCAATGTGCTGCAGTGTGTACTCATCTTAACTAGTTCCATATTGTTGTGGGCAAGCATATCACTTGCCATCAGGTCAACGATCTGCTTGTCTCGTCATTTAAGTACATAAAAAAAAACTTTTTGTTACACAAAAATTTTATTGTTTGATTTTATAATAACAAACGACAATAAATATACGCATTATAAAAGGACACTATTTCATATCCAATTTTGTTTATACGACAGTTTAACTTACTTTTGACTAGAAAAGATTTTCCTCTTTAATCACTTCCGCTATCCGTACACAACTTATTCCATTCTAACGAGAGGTTTTTGCGTCAGAATCCTCCAGGAATGGCCCTCGTTTATTGTGATGGAGCACGATACTGCTCACTGAATTACACGCTATTACAAATGTAATTTCTGTGTAACTCTATATTTATAACATATGTGTGTTCAGGTGCATATTAAATAAAAGCCATGCTAAAACTGTGTATTGGCGAAGATTTATTAAGCTTTAAATACGCCCCTTTTATATATACGGTTAAAAAGTACTAAGTCGTAGACCGGATGTCACGTCTTGAAGTATTTGCTGCATGTGATATGAGGGCGAAGGCAATGAACAGAATACGTTAACGCTAGGTATTCCAATATACTCGTAGAGGCATCATTTGGGTCGTCGTAGCGGCGTAGCTCCGTAGCGGTGGAGCGGCGTAGCGCCGCGGTATCTTTAATTAAAACATCCCTCGGAGGAAAATTGAATTTTGCGAACAAGAATACAACTTAGATGTTTATAGTTCTAGAAGCGATACACAGAAGCCTACCTGGTGGTAAGTATCTGTTCCTGGCCACCATTTATGGACTACAGCAGGCCCTATTTATGCCAACAAACATAGGGCGTTGTAACCATTGTCCTATAGTCTCGGGCGGTAAAGCCTGCCTGTCGTAGAAGGCGATTAAAAGCGTTTCTGGGTTTGTGGTCGTTGAATGTTAAAGCACTCATTGCCCACTAAGCGAACGCATAGTGAATAACAAGTACGAGGTGATCTACTGCTTATCGTACCAAAATGAGGGCGCCGAGGAGGGCTGTAGCTCTCCCTGGAACGTACTACAAACGTAGTGCCAGATGGCACCGGAACATTCCATAGGAGATCCCGGAGCATCCCGCAAAAGCACTGGGATGACCACCGAGAGGGTTTTAGTGGGTAAAATTCCCATATAACTTTAACTTCCTCACAGAAGCAGTGTATCTTTTTAGATGACTTTTCCCTGGTAACAAAAAAAGACGTCATAACCGGTAAAATTACTACGGTAACGAGATTTAACATCTCATGTCTCGTCGATGAGCACAATATGATGCTATGTATATAATCCTATCTAACACCATGTTATTATAGGCCGGCGTATTACTTACCATCGGGTGACAATCACGGTCACCTCGTCACATCGTAGAATCAAAAAAATAAGATTTTGAGTTAAAACAAGACAAATTCTATATTGCGTTTAAAATAGTGCTATACTTTACTACTATATCACTCTATTTCTAGTGTTAAAAAGATATTAGAGATGATTTCACATTGACGTTTGAAGTTGGCGCATCAATTCGTTATACATCGTCGTCGCTAATGGCGGGCGGAATTAGGTCGTGCGATCCGATTTTTCATTCTGTCACTAAGACCGAACGGGGGATGGGGGTAGGGGAGGTGCTTTCACACCGATCCCTAAATCCCTATCAAATGATATGCGCTAATGTCTACTACTTAAATATAACTTTGTATCACGGTGTGATACGCGGAACGGAGCTGCTATGAAACTGCTTTCAGAATTACAATTGTTTAACTCCGAACAATGTTACCTTGATTTAACTGTTAAGCGCAATATAGTTAAACTAATTAACAAGCTATAAATACAAATGGAGATTATTAACGGGAAATATATTATATTATTTTAGATAAAAAAAAACAAGAACGTCAGTACTAATTCTAGTTTTATACTGCAATAAACTTACTACATAAGATGTCAATGATTTGAGCCGCTGTGTCCCACTCTCATTATCGGTCATCTGGAATAATGTCTATAATGTACTTACACATAAGTTGTCTGCACAGGGCATTCACCAATTAGTGAGTGATACCCATAAACATGATACAATTGTAAGTGTTTACCCAACACCGCACTAAATTATACCTTAGATATTAAATCTACAAACCAGCAATTGGTCTACTTGTTGGAACACGACCGTTACTGTCTCCTTATGAGAAAAAGCAGCGGATCCCAGCGCTGGGAACGTGTAATAGACCTTTTGTTATAGCTATGAATTATTTAAACGTCCCCTCTTCATGAAAGTTGTTACATTTTTCACTGGGAAGTAAAGCCTCTTACTTGTAAGGAGGTTAGTTACTGAAGAAATTTGCTCGCTCCGGCCCCATAACAAGCTTTTCGTAAAGACGTTATTACAGTGACAGGAGAAGCGTTTTTTAAATTTATTAGAGCTTTTGTTTTCTATGAGTCGTACTTCTGCTTTACAGTAGACCAATTAAGTACCGCCGTTGGATCTGTGCTTTTAAATAGTCATGTGTAAAGTTAATAGATAAGGGGTAGGGTAGCTAGTTAAGTAGCATTTTTACAGTTGGAGCGATTTTGGTCCCACTTTCCGTTAGTTAAAGAAGATAGGTTTCTTTTTCTCCATTTAGTTGACAAAATATATAACTTTAATTTCTACTAAACACGTCCTTTTATTTTATCTTTGCTTCAATAACTTCATTATCTTTACTACCTCAAACATCAATGAAGATATTACACACTCTATTAATAAAACAAAGGAAGTTACAACAGAAACTTAAGCTCGGTTCCGCTTCCGCTTCTACTCAATATAAACAACGCACCCCCATCCCCCGAGCGTCGATGGTCGCTTTAGATATTATATTGTAGTAATTCTATTGTTAGTTACGAGATACCCGCTTGCACTGTGAACAATTTCTTCGCGAGTTTATTTACTGCGCTGCAGTTTATTGCTCCATCACTTGAATGCACTTTGACGAGTATATTACTGCAATGTAGTTATTATCAACTATGTGTATATATTTTATATTCTTTTTATAAGAGTTTTATAAATAAACCCTCTTTTTGTTCTCACTAGTGGGCTTCTCTTACAAAGGTTAGAATTAAAGCTCATTTATAAAGCATATAAAGTATCGATACACAAGCTGGCACACTTTAAACTTGTAGAATTTATCGCTTTTCTTCGAAGAATAAGAACCTTCTAAATGTAGAAGTATTTTCCATCATTTAGTCTTTCCACTAACCATCTTATAACTGCCTTCCGTTTTACAATCGCGTAATAAAACCTATTATAATCTAAAAACGTTATAAACATCCGGGGACATTAACAGCGGAACATAAATATTACTCCTTGTTAATTGTGGGGGAAGAAGGGGAATAAAAACTTAATAACTTTAACTCGAAGCTGAGCTGTTAATTAAAAATTTTAATATGAAGATTAGTGTATGTTATAATATAACACCCTCAATGTAGCATACGTGTAAAGCAGTTCTCTTTGTCTCATTAAAATGTTTGGAGGCGGTGGCTAATGATATATAATAGAGAAAATCACACGTTATGACCACGGCCTAATATCCCAGTAGTGGGAATATTACATGACACTTTTATTATCCTGTATCCTAATGGTTGGGGTTGTTCTATTTGTTGACCGAGTACAGAATGTAGTAGTCCATTAATGAAATTCTATAATTTGCAACCAGGACTTGAACCAGGGACTCCCGTGTTATAATGCGAGTAGATAACCATTGTGTGGTGAAAGCAGTTATATAATTATACTGTTAAACGGAACGATATGAAAAAAGTGATAATATTATTGGAAACAATCGTACCTAAACAATACGAAGCAAATAACTTGTAAGTCTCGGAAAGAACTTACAGCTCTACTTACCCACAGTAATGCGATTAAGTACCAGTGATGTGCTTAATGAATAAAATTATATCGATAGCTGCCCAACTTGCGCACTAAAGCGGTACTTGTAAAAGTTTTATAGTTTCCGTTTCGATGCTTTCCGTTTGAAAGAGCTTTTATCAAACTTAACAACCTCTTTATTAACTATTAACGTCGAATTAAACTTAAAGGAATATTTTAGAAAGTTTACACTCGAGTTACTTATTCTAGTTAACAAAAGTAAGTTTTTTCTTTATCTATTAGAAATCATTGAGGGTATTGATTAAGTAATACTTCGGTATTAAAAAAAAACATGAAAAAGTTAAATCTCAAGTTAGTAACCGAAGAGTCAGAGGTCAGAGGTTTTGATAACCTTTATCTGACCTCCGAATGTATAATTGTAAATTCCAACCCACTAATTTACAATTTTTCTAACAAAAGCAGAATGCGGGTGCTTAAAATTATATACATCGACGTGTATTGACTTCATCATCATCTTTATCATCTTTCCTAGGATAGGTTATAGCCCTTCCACAAATTCCGACCACTCTTACTATTGAGTCGTATGTATTTACTTGCCAATTATAAACTCTACAAGAAAGTTACTGTGTTACTTATGGAAGAACTATTAATTTCATATGATATTAAAGAAAAAGACTCATATATTGTCCAATAAGTATTATTCGTCAAACTTAAGTTTGAATAGAGGAGCACATGATGATGATGATGATGTTGGCAGGCAGATTCGCAACAGCTTGTTCAATGATAGGGTAATGGGTAATAACCCCAAGGTTCTCAACATTCTCGTAAGCCAGAGTCTCGATGTAGCAAGCATGGATGCAGAATAGCCAAGCGAGTCCTTAAAAATCTTTCAAACGCCACTTTCACACGGAAGAAGTTCAAAATGTTAATATGCCCATTATTTAATTTCCGGAGAACATCCTGCAGGACCGCATTTTATAAAAAAAAACAATTTCCTTCACAATTAATGAAGAGTAAAACGATATTTCTTTTAATTCGGTCGCGACAGTAACGACCCCCGCCGACAGGAGTAATGTCCGTGGACTTTTTAAGCTCTAATTAAGTATTGCTGAATTATTACAGAGCTACGCGGCTCCGTGAGGTGGAGCTTTCATTAAATTTCACCAACTAACTTTAAAAGCAGTGTCACGTTTGTTTAACACGTAGTTAATTTTCACTCTTAGATTTTATACTGAAGTTCACATTTTAGTGGTCGTAGTTCTCTTTGAATATTCACTCAACGACGCCGATCAAACTTTTCAAAATCACCAATGTCACCCATGTGTATAGTTCATAGATCTTGTTATATATGTTGTTAAGGTTTTAACTTATTAAACCTAATATATTAACTTAATTCTTCTTCTTTTTCTTTTTCCTCCTGCCCTTTTCCCAGCTATGTGGGGCCGGCACAGTATTAAATGTATGTACGTAATATATTAACTTTATTACCTTAAATTAACTTAACAATCTATGCCTCAAACAACACACCACTACAAATGGTTAAAATAGAATGGTAGCGTCTCTTTCATCAGAGGCCGTCAAGTTCTAAATTACCTTCAACAGAAGCTCAGCTCGGCGGGAATCGAACCCAGACCTTTACAAACTTAACTATCCTAGCCTTCCTTTGTAGATAGTAATGGGTATATATTAATCATGAGTACTTTGAAGCACCACATGCGATCTAATACGGAAACGTTGGAAGAGTCCGGAATGAAAATAAATTATTCAGTCGCCCCTTCATTGGCCGGAGATCGCGCCGTAAGGCTCTATAGGAAAGTTAGCGTGTCCGACATAACGCGCGATTGGGTCCTGCAATATTAAACGCGCTGACTTGGGGCCAGTGATGGCTGTAGAACTAAACGTACACGCTTCAAACCGATGAAGGAGAAATGGGTGCTCCGTGAGCTCAACTGACGCACTGTCAGTTCACCTAATCGATATGTATTTTACCTCTAGCTTACTAAAGTCCTTATTATCACATTATGTTAATTTACGAGGTCGGAGATAGGGGAAAGTATATTCCAGTTCAAGTATAGACTAGCCCGGATTATTCCGATTCCTAGTAACAAAAGCTAAATCTGTCGAGGATGTAGTTATCTGCCGTTATACGAATGTATATACAAAGGTTGTCACCATTGAAATACCTTGCAGAAAGATTCCTTCGAATGCCAACTATTTTCCTTTTTTTATGTTTGCACATCACTAGTTGGCGGCAAAAGTATGGCGCTGTGTTGGTACCTACGTAGACGGTATCCGGCACCAGAGAGCTACCAGTAAAACCCTCAATAGTCGTCAGTACAAACGTTATAACTTATCAGCGCATTCTCGAAACGGCTGAATAGTTAAAAGACAGCTAAACCTTTTTTCGGCTGTAAGTTACAATTAATCGTATTTCAATATAATTATTTTGATTTGTTAAGTAACTGATTTTACACACGGAAATTACTAAGGACACTCGGAAAGCTTTGAGAAACTAATAAACTAACTTCTATGAAAAAAATATTTTCACTAAATCTTTTCAAAGTACTCTCCACCAGCCTCTATACAAAGCTTTATTCGTCTGAACCAATTTTAAAAACATTTGTTCCAGTCCTCTGCAGACACCTCTTTCACGGCCCTCTCAAACGCTGCTAGCGCGTCTTCCGGCGATCAAAACCCTTTGAGCTGATTTTAAATTTTAGGGTATAAAAAGAAGTCACACGGAGCCAAATCAGGACTGTAAGGAGGGTGTCCCAAGACTCTGATCGGAATGGACTCCAGGAAGTCCCTCCTTTTGATCGCAGAGTGCGCGGGCGCGTTGTCGTGGTGAAGAAGGACCCCGCGGAGCCCGGTGTTCGGTCGCTTGTTGCTCATTGCAGTAAAAACTTCTGGCAGACATTTCGTGCTGTACCATTCGGCGTTGATGCTGCTTTGATCTCGAAGTGGAATTGAAAGTAGGTACCCCGTCAAAGTGAAGAAATTAGCGATCAAAGTTTTCTCTGCGCTCCTTGATTGCTTCACTTTCGTAGGCGTTGGTTCATTTTGAAACAGCCAAACTGTCAACTGATGCTTTGTTTCTGGATTGTACTGGTAGATCCAGGATTCGTCACCTGTCGCAATGTCGTAAACGCCCCGTGACGAGTCTGCATCAAATGATTGTATCATATCACGGCACCAATCCACACGGGCCTGCTTCCGAGCTTCGGTGAAGTTGTGCGGCACCCAGCCTGAAAGTATCCTCCTTACGCGAAGATGCTCGTGCACAGTCTTGTGAACACTTCCTGAACCAATCTGCAGAGTGTACTGCAATCTACTGCAATATGCAGAATTTCTTCGTACGTAATTCGTCTGTTTTCTTAAATTAAATTTTTTACTGCTAGCACACTTCCTTCGGTGACAGCCGTCGTAGGACGACCACTCCTTTGTTCATCCCCCAATGTAAGACGGCCTCGTTTGAACTCCCTATACCAACGGCAGTTGGTTGCTTTTGAAGGTCCTTCACCCATAAAAGCAATTCGAAGTCCATCAAATGACTCATCAGGTTTTAAGCCACATTTGAAATCGAAAAAAATCATAGCACGAAAATGTTCTCGACGCAGATCCATTTTTAATGAGTCAAGAAAATTTTAATTAGCTCTCAAAAAATTTGAAAATCGAACAGTGGTATTGTTACTTTTAAATAGTTTTTAAAATAATCATCACAAGTGGCCAGTGTCTTATACATTAAAACGTTTTTTCGCAAAATTTTCTGAGTGGCGTGGTACCTAGAAACTTGAACTAACACAAAAAATAACCAAAACTATGTAAATAAAAAGGAGGAGGAGAACTGAGGGTTTATGTCCTTCGCCAAGCGATAAAGTCTAGCCACAAGGGTGTAAAGGTATCGCACAAGAACTCACGGGAACCAAGCCAATCTCACCTGCTTGCACCCTGCTAATCAACAAACGAGGCTCTGGCCAGCGTGGTGATAAAACAGCCCAAACCCTCCCTCCTCTTCTGAATCCCTACCCGATCGATGTGAGGATCATGGAGTGGCTTATGTCCAGCACAGAACGTCTATCCCCTGACGATATCGACGAAAATCTAGCTCCATTGGTGATTAGATCTGCAAGAAAGTTCGTACACGTTGATCCGAGCAACATTAAACAGGCAACCCTTATTACCGCGTCGGTTAATAACTAATATGTAATATTTTTCGCGATTTTCTCTCTCTGTCTAACACCAGAGAAGCACTCCACACTCCACGCTCCGCACGCGAGCACAACCCCAAGCCTGTGCTGAACCATGGAGCAGAGTTAATGCGAGTTAAACACGAAATTAAAATCCGCAAGTAAATACAGTTTGAGCACTCCAGCGGCTGGATTGCGAAGAAGCTCAAACTTTTTTTTACAAATTTAATTTTCATACGAAAACGTTGTGGGGGTGGTGGTTGGGGGTGGCGGGGACGGTAATTAACCGATATGAACAGGAAAAACGTCCGCGACTTGGTAATTCCTGAAACGCAGCCTACTGACGGTAATCGTATTAAGCGCTAGTGATGTGATGCTTTGGGCGTCCGAAATGATCCGCCGAACCGGAGACGGCGAGGACTGCACCGCGCTGATCGCCAGCCTGCACCAGCTGGAGAGGCACATTAAGAAGAACTAGAAGATGTGCGTTATATCCAAATGTACTTCTTTATTCCACGAAGCTACGAGAGGTTAACCTGATAATGTGTTATACGCCCGCTTGTAATAACGAGACGATAGTTAGGATGGTATACACTGCACCACGTGTTACTACTCTCTTTGAGACACAATATTCACTTGTGGTAAGTTTTTTTACTGGTGGTAGCGCCCTGTTGCGGGAGACCGTCTAGGTAGGTACCAGCGCAGCGCCTATTGCAGCAGACAGACAGTACTGTGCAAACATTACTGTGTTCCGGTTTGAAGGGCGCTGCAGCTAGTGAAATGACTGGAGTAGCGAGACTCAACATCGTATATCGCAAGGCGACGAGTTAATGTGGTGCAGTGTATGTTATGTTAACTAGGGCCACGTTGTTATGGGCAGGCATATCACTTACCATCAGGTGTACGTCCCGCTCATTTTGTCGTTCCGTTGAATAAAAAGTAATGTTAAATTACTGCAGTATATTGACTAGGTAGAACGCAGTAATGCATGCACACTACTATTTGTCAGCAGAACTAGGAGTCGCAGTTGTCGCCGACCACCAAAGACTTACCACCATCGTATATTCACAATGAAAACTAATATTAATACTGTAATCGATTGTATTGAAATCTTCATAATCGATATCGGCACATCACTATGCCACAATGTAACTAGCAAAAGGTACCAAAAACTTGGCAAAGTGAAATTCCGACCAATTAATTCCTCAAAAACTGTGAAAGAGAGGACAGGCCACTGGCGGCGGGGGGATGGTGGGATAGAGGATCGGCGGATGGGGGCTGGGGGGGGGGATGGGGCGATGGGGGAGGGAGCCCCTTTAATATCAGTTTACGAGTTTGATAGCGGCTTCTGCTAAACAGCACTCCTACAAAAAGATTCGAACGCCGCGAGCCAAGCGAATGCGGCGTCTATTGCACTAGCATAGGGTCCACAATTGCATTACAACACATTAAGTTAGTTTAATTATAAATCTAATTTAAACCTTTGTTTACTTTAAACGTTGTAAAGTTAATCTGCTCATTTTTGTAATGAAAAAAGCTTTTTTGCCTAATTTATTTTCAGTGCTACAAAATTTAAGTTTAAAAAACATCTAATAAAAGCAGACGAACTTTTTTTAGTGACTTCATTGGATTAGTCAATGTTTTGTGTCTAACTTATGTAAGGAGATTTATGTAAAGCTCAAGTTACGTAAGCTCTTCATAAAATATATATTGACTAATCAGTTATCATAGATTTGACTTATTCTTAAAGCTACATTGATTACTTATCTGATATTTTTGTGATTATATCTTTTATTAAAAAAACTCATAGACAAGATATGAATCAACAATTTTTGTGATCTTTGAAAAAGCAAGTTATTGTTTGTGGTAATGAACTCATACAAAAACTATCTTCACGTATAAACACGTGTTATAAATATAACACAACACTTTTTGGTTAGATATTTAAAAACAGTAGGCAGCAGGGAAATTGCTTTAAAGTAATTCCGCCGGAAGCGACCGCAAGCAAAATACCGCTAATTGTCATTTCCGCAGAGGTCCCTTCTTAAAGTGGCCGAGGTCATTCGTTAATTTAAATGTTTCCGTTCGGTCTCCAGTGTGCCTAGGGTCTACAGATAAAGATGAGAGTACTCACATAATTGTGATGGTGAACTTTAGGAGTCATCATGGCTCCTCATTCCATACTAACGATCACCACCAATCGAGTTGTAGTATATACATCTATTTGTCTTAGAAAGCAACTAAGCTTTAAGCTTCTACAATAAAAATACCCAGACCGCTGTTCATTATTAGCCATTATCAGGTCCCTCAGGTACTGCTGCTATAGATTTTATGCTATAATTGACTACAGCTTTACTGTTATGCAGTAAAATATAGAGATACTTGGGGAAGGTCACTGTGGCGTGAGACCCGTGTAGGTACCAGCGCAGCGCCTATTGCAGCCGACAAACAGTACTATGCAAACATTACTGTGATCCGATTTGAAGTGTGTTGTAGCTAGTGAAATTCCCAAAGTAACGAGAATTAACATATATATCAAGATGTGCCCAATGTGCAGTGTATACCATCCTAACTAGTGATGGTCACGCTCATCTCCTCGCTTAAAAGAATAAAAAAAATCTTTAACCCTCTTGCTGATTATCTTCATCAAACAGCTGTTCAAACATTGCGACTATGAACTTATCGAAGATCATTACTTAGACATAATTATAGTACCTGTTATTAGTAATAATCACAATTACTGCACCTCTAGTACTAAATGAATGTTTAGTATTGTTTGATACAATCGCTGCAAGAAGAGGAACTAAGTATTAACTTGATAAGTGTCTTATCGTATTGTTCAGAGTTTACTACATGCTGATAAGAGGTTGAGAACAATTATCAAACAATACCCTCATTTATTACATTATCAAGTTTATTTAGTGAATGCCCGGTTAATCCGTTTTAAGTAAGTTAAAGCTCGTATCAGATTTCAGTGGCTGAAGCCGCCGACGTGACCTGACTCGGCCACTGTCTGCAGCTCCTCTAATGTTTTTTATTGGTTGCGTCTGTTTGAATGAGGTTATAGTGAAAATAACTGAAGATTAATGTTAAAACCTAATATTACTGTACTGATGTTAGGTCTTCCTTCTAGGTCAGCCCTGTAGTCCCGGGCTAGTAAGAACAGGACTAAGGTAAGGCCTGCCTGTTTTAGAAGACGAATAAAAGGGTCTAGGAGTTTCGCGGGCTTTCAGGGTCGTCGTCATTATCGGTCAACAAGTGAACTTGCGTGGGACAGCGTATGGCTCAGCGATGGTACCTAGGAAAGTCAGACTCCTCCACCATATAATATCTAATCCCAAAGGTGGGATACAATTGCACATATTCGCAGCGCAAACGTATAAAGCTAACTAATCCATTCTTATTGTTTCATGTCTGGACGAGCAGCAGAAGGAGATAGAAATGGTAAGTCTGACCTGCTCACTAGTTAAGATAGCACAGCCTCTTTAACCTAGCCATTTCCATCGCTACAGCAACCTTCACCCGGAAATTGCTACCTACCTACACTAGCAAGAAATTCCAATTGTACTAATGTCTAGATATTATGATATAACATTAACAAAGTTAGACGCACTAGACAGAATGAACTCGGGTTCCGCTTTCGAAGTTATTTTCTTCGCAGGTCTAATTAATGGTAATTTAAATTGCTAATTCCTAAAGCCAAGATCTCCGGCCATCGTTTCCCTGGATGTGACCTTTTCATCTGCAGAACGATAAGCATGTAATAGTATAAAAGTATTTATGTGTTGTATATAATACGGTTAACGATACATTAAATTATATAATAATGAAGTTTATATAACAATGAGATAATGAAGAGATCCGCAAAAGAACTAAGGTCTAGTGAAAAAGATTGTTAGCCTTCATGGCAGTGGACAGAGAATGTTGCTTGAAGTACTGATGGCCTATGGTGTAGCCGGGTTTCCGACCGGATACCGGTAGACGAGTGCTAGAAGGCCCTCACAACGTAAACCGATGCTCTGGTGAAGGTCGCAGGAGAGCACTGGATGCGGAGAGCGCAAGACCGATAGGTGTGGAGATCTTTGAGGGAGGCCTATGTCCAGCAGTGGACTTCTATCAACAGATGATGATGTAAAAGACAAGCTGGACGGGAATCAATGGAGGTATATTGTCCGGTTCACGCAGCAATCCTAATACTCATCACGGTTCTCAGACGCGAGGGAACAACTCCTGAGAAAGACAGGACAGTGGGCACTACGTGGTACCGAGTATCGCACTAGAGCTTAATTGTTACCAGATAAAGACAAGTGAACTAAAAGCATCGCTATAAATGATATATAAAATAAATTCACACTAGTCACTTCGGAAAACTTTACTTCCTTCGCTTAACTTACAACAAGGACAAGCTTGACAATTTAAGATTGTACGCCCCCGGAAGTGGGGGCGTGGCGATGAAATTTTATGACAACACCAACTCAACGCCACTTGGAACCGTTGGACCTCATTAGATTATAAACTTTTAACTGTTTTAATGGTTACAAAGGCAAAGTAAATCATTTCTTAACCGCTACAAGAAAAGGGGAGTGTGATAAGGGTTCTTCTTTCTCTGTCCAATTGACTGTTCGTTTGAATGGCGGAAACTTAAGTGTTTAATTTGAAATGTGGGGATGAAAAGAAAAAGTAAGATTTGTAATAAAAATACATGGGAGAGTTTGAAAGTGGCTTCAGAAGAAGATAGTTCAGAACTCATGGACTAGCCTGATATAGATATGTTATGGGAAAGAGAAAGAGAATGTATTTATGATGATGTCTTGTTTTAAGGAACTTATTTTATACCCAAAGTTTAGGTACGAAAGTGATGGATATATAAGTAGGAGGAAGCTGAAGTAAGTATGAACAAGACACAAGACAAGTAAGACTGCAAGGAATGATGGAAGTAGAAACAGAAAAGACGAGTGGAGGAGATATATAGTTACTCTGTCAAATCTTAGAATTAAATAAGAAGGCCAGAAAGAAGAAAATGTATATATATATATATATATATGCATATATATATTCCTTAGTAACTATCCAATGGTTAAAATTTTTATATAAATGTCTCTCGCCGGAGGCCGTCTAGGTACCAGCATAGCTCCTACTTCTGCCATCAAATAGTACTGTACAGACATTACTGTGTTCCGGTTTGAAGGGTGTTGTTGCTAGTGCAATGACGTCCCAAGGCGACGAGCAAAATCTAGTACTGTGTATATCATCTTAACAACTTTATTCTCATCATCAGATGAATGTCTCGCTAATGTCGTGGCAGTTTAATCAAAAAAATATTTTAACATTAATAACTTGAAAGACCAAATGAAAGCTAAGTAGGCTTTATGAATTATTAAGTTAACGAAGCGACTTTAGATAATCGTTTCGTAAACAAAACAACGAAAGCCATTTTACGAACTGAAACATTGACAACTGACGTTCATTACCAATTACCGAGGAAATTGTTTCAGCCGCATAAATTATTCATAGAGCCTACTAGCAACCGATCAGATGATAGAACAGCTCCAATTTTTATGGTAGTATTATTGGAGACATCATCATTTCATCCACTGTTGAGTATCACTGATGCTGGGGTTCTGTCGCCGAAGACCATCTACATAAGTACCACCGCAGCGCCGATTGCTGCCGCCAAACAGTACTGTGCTAGCATTACTGTGATCCGGTTTGAAGGACGCTATACCTAGTAAAATGCGGCGACGAGTGCAATGTGGTGCAGTATTTACCATACTAATACCATCAGGTGAACATACCGCTCCTCTTGACGCTTCGAAGTATAAAAAGAAATTGTTTTAACTAGTCTGGCCATAAATATTGTGATATAAAAACTTTCCTTTTTTTCAACGTGTTATTTATTTTAAATTTGGAACACGTATATTATTTTAAAAACCTGTTTCGATTTTGCGCCTTTTCACGTACTTTTTCGTGTTCATTATCAAA
This sequence comes from Ornithoptera priamus, assembly GCA_029034505.1. NCBI lineage: Eukaryota > Metazoa > Arthropoda > Insecta > Lepidoptera > Papilionidae > Ornithoptera > Ornithoptera priamus. The sequence goes on along the minus strand of JARDWD010000292.1, from coordinate 959,466 downwards.
TTACAATATGGAATAGGGTGGGGGTGTTACAGGAAGGAGGATTGCAGTGATCGCCTTGCACAAAGTGGGTACGGAGCTAGTCCGGTCGCTCATATTGCAGACACTTCAAAAGCTTGCTGTCAGCCGTGTGTTCGTATATATTACTATCAACAGATATAACAACACTTCCTCTGTCGAAGACCAGATAAGATCGGGGCGGCCGCGTGCTGTTAGAACAACAAATGCTGTTAAAGCCAGAATTCATCGAGACCCTATTAGGAAGTAAAAAACCTTATCGCGAGAAATGAAGATTTCCGCTAGACTTCTACCGCGTCTTATAAAACAAGACCTGAAGCTCGGTGCTTATTAGGTCACGGTCGATACACAGGACAGGCCCTAAATCAATCTTTACAATTAAAGATGGATGGAATGGATCGATCAAAACGAACAGACCTCCCGTCGCGATACAACAGGCAGGTGAGAGGCACACAGATATCCTCTCCACAGATGGAAACATTGCCACGATTGAAGAACACTGCAATAAGGAAAACGATAAAGTGTACGCTCGCAGTTCTAAAGAAGCAGCTCAAGTGGTCGGAAAGGTACCACGTGGTCATCATCCTGCGTCAGTGATGGTTTGGTAGGGCGTGTCTTATCAAAGAGTCACAAAACTACATTTTTATGAAAAAGGAGTGTAAACTTCAGTCAAAGTGTATCAAGATACAGACTTGGATCGTGTGAAACCTTTCAGCAATACACTTTTTAAAAATATACCGTGGACTTTCCAGCAGGACCCTGCACCTGGTCACAAGACATAAACTACCCAAGCCTGGCTCGGAACCAACGCTCCGGACTTTATAAGAGCTAAAGATTGGCCGTCATCTAGCCCAGACCTCAACCCTTTAGACCTCAAATTATGATCAGTTTTAGAGGACATGGGCTGCTGCTGCTCTAAACGACACGGCGACATTGAGTCTCAAAAAAAGTCTTCGAGGCGAACAGTGGCGGTGGCGCTGGTGGAAATTCCCCTTGTTAACAGCGCGTGGATCCATAGATTCGTGATCAAACAGATTAAAGGCCAAGAAATATTGTTTTTTCTTTTTTGCTGAAACTAATAAATATATAGATATACATTTTAATAATAGTGCATTGCTTCATAACTCATGGCCGGACTCGGTAATCAAGTTGAAAGAAGGTTCTGCTACAGCTTATGTTGAGATATGATATAGGAAACATTGATGCCACATAACATTCATGATCATGGTGATATACCATATCTGGTTTAGTGTAAATATCCTATAGTCTGTACTAGTTGTGATGGACGAGAATATTATTCACTACATCTTTAAAAATTTCTATAGCATATGTGGTTGAACCGTGGAGACGATTTAAACTGTAGATTTCGATATTATCCACAGAGTGACTCTACTTTCGTCACCAAGTCGAACCTGACCTTCGAAGCGACCCGCTTCGAGAACGGCCGGAAGTTCAGATGCGAGGCCATCAATGACGTCATGGTTGAAACCAAGGAGCATCCCATACACGCAACCAGAGAACTTGAAGTTTGGTGTAAGTATCGACTTAAAAGTTTTCCGCCGCACATCTTCATATGATCTCCATTTTCTGGATGTCTTCCGATGACTATTGGATTTTGCTAGATTCATTATATATTTCTATATAAGATGAATCTAGAAGAAAGAAGATGTTTGTTTCTAGTCTGCCTAAATGATAATGACTTACTATAATATAATAATAAAGCTTAAAAACATAAATTTCTAGTCACCTGTGCTTTAGGCCAACTCTGCAAAATAACTGCTGTGCCAATAGCGCTGCTACTCCAACCTTTACGATGTCAATTGTTCAAACAAGCCTAATTATATATCGGCAAAGGTAACTTAAAATTAAACTTAAATATTCTCCAGATTGTGATATCCTTCACATATTTCAACAAGTCGTTCATCCCTTTTGTTAAATAAACTCTTTTTCTTATCTTCCCCTAGCTTTCTTTGTAGGAAGAGCTATGTCAAGATTCTCGTAATTTAAGCTGATATCTGGTTTCTCGGATCCTGTCTTAATGAATCATTAAATTATAACATTTATTTTTAACTTATAGATCATTTCTTTCTTATTCATTTGCGCAATGACATATTCTCTGTCAATCAATATAATTTACTTGTTCTAACTATAAAACAGTTTCCGTTTGTGAAAAACTTTACCTGAACTTTTTTAAAAGGTTGTTCCTTATCATTACAGATCCACCGCTAGTGCACTTGGAGCCTAAGAACATAACCGTTGTGGAGGGCGCCAAGATACTGCTCAAATGTGAATACGAAAGCAATCCGTCTTCTCTGAACGAAGTCATATGGTGAGCTGACTTCATTGAGTTTCTTGATCTGCTGGTGACTGCTTTGAGTTTTTCTTTTTATAATTTTACATATAATTTATGAAAACGTTACTTTTAACCGGTGGTGAACTTCTCTCGGCGGAAACGGTCTACGTAGCAGCAGCCGTATCTGCTATTTCAACAACCAAAAATCAAGTCTTGTCATGTTTCAGTTGTGTCCTAGGATTTGATATAAATATAAAAAAAGAACATCAAATAAATCTGGTAAATATTTATAAACATCTAAATCAGTGTGTAAGTAAATTTCTTAAGTGATATGTAAATTTCTCATTCAGATTTTTTTCCTAAGGTACCGGGACGGTAAGAAGCTAAAGGTCAACAGCTCCCACTACGAAGGCGGGACCACGGATCAGCACGCGCTCATTATAGTCAAGTCTCGCGGCGAGGACATGGGAAACTACAGCTGTCTCCTGGCCAATACCGTAGGTAACGGCACCACCAACGAGACCATCGACGTCAACATACTATGTGAGTTCTTTCACTTTAAAATATCTATCTTTTAAATTTCAGGACGAGACAGTAATTTTTTTACTAAATTTGAACTTCTTAGTGAATATTTCCTCAAATTTCAGACAAACCCTTCGTCAGACTTAACATGAGCTCGCAAAGTCCTATCCTTGAGACTGATCATAAAAACGTAACGCTTACCTGCGAAGTGGTGTCAGGAAACCCACCGATCCTGGACGAGGTGATATGGTACCTAGACGGGGAAGTGCTGAAGCATCTGCCCGAATGTAACGGAACTAATGGTAAGATACACAACAAAAAAAATTAAACAGTTTTCATCAAAGATAAACATTAAGATCGCGCCGGATGTGTGATCATAAACAAGAAGTACAATATCAACACTATGGAATGGTGCACCAAGGTCCTGAAATGGCGACCGCGAACCGGAAGACGTAGTGTTGATATGCCCATCACCAGATGGTCCGACGATCTGCTGAAGCTTGCGGGAAGCAATTGGATGCGAGCAGCGCAGGATCGAGCAATGTGGAGATCTTTGCGGGAGGTGTATGTCCAGCAGTCGACGTCTGTTGGCTGGTAATGATAATAATGAAATGATGGAATTTGTCCATAGATCATCATCAGCAAAATAAACTCCCGCTGCTGCACATAACTTTCTCCTCAAAACTCTCTCCTCCTTTATCGAAAGATTTCGTCGAATACCATCAGTCCATTGTGTGTAATTTTAATAGATCTATCTGATCTAGATCTTTTAGAAAACTATAAAATTAACACATCACCTAGACCGCTTTCAAATAAGGGAACACTAGATTGAAAGTCATCTATAAAAAATTAAACTGTACCTAAATATTACTCTCCGATCCTTGCAGATAGCTTATGTAATGATGTGGATCCATCGATGCTGCTGCTGCAAGACACGACGAAGAGCTTCCACGGGAACTACTCGTGCAAGGGCAAGAACTACGCGGGATGGGGTGGCGAGAGCGAGAAGACCGAACTGGTCGTAAATTGTACGTAACTTACGATGCCTTTATGGTAGCTCTGGTGGTAGATCTTGCCATCAGCGCAACTCCTATTTCTGCCACTGAATAGTACTGTGCAAACTAAATATTATAATTATATTGGTTGGTATTGTTGTAATGAGAGCGACGAATCGATCAGGACTTTAACTTGATGGTTAACTATCGGCCTGCCCAATAGCATGAAGAGTCGGTTAGAACATAACAGTTCCATTTCCTGTTAGTTTAACTGCCTACTTACACCATTAACTTTAATCACAACGTCTTTTATTAAGTATCAAGAGAACTGTAATTTCTTTATAGGAAGATATACTGTCCTGACTATTAATCTTCTCTACAGATCCACCAGGATCCGCCAAACTTACCTACTCACCATGGAGGGTCATCAAAGGACAGTCCCTTATACTGAGCTGCAGCGTCCAAGAGAAAGGAAGACCAGAATCTAACAGGTAATTCAGAAAGTTGTCTAACTGAATTATTAGAGGGACAATTATAACAAGGGGGTGTAAGGCGTCCTGCATAACAACTCACGGGATGTAAGCCAACCTCATCTGCTCGTGATGCTCCTTGCTAATCAACAAACGAGGCTCTAACTCCCACTAATCCGCGTTGAGCCACCGTGGTGAGAAATGGCCCAAATCACCCCTACAAACGACGGCTTCTAGTGCCCGGCGGTACCGGAGGCGATGCCGACTGTATGGAGGATATCTTTGGAGGAGGCCTATGTCCAGCTGTGGATGTCTATCGGCTGATGATGATGATGAATTATAACAGCGTTTAAAGTTTTGTTTATATCTTTTTTGAGATCTACCTGAGAGATAAAGCGGTGTCACCATCTTCTATGTGCTACCCAACTAATAATGATTACTCAAGAATCTTCAGATTTAGTTATCCCATAGAACACGATCTTATTATTACTAGAGCTCACTAATAATGTATCGCGTTACATTTCAGGTTCCGTTGGCACCGTGGCGGACGGCTGGTGAGCGACATCGTGTCCGCCAATTGGACCATAGACCCTGTCACCCTGGACCACCGCACCAACTTCTCCTGCCGCGGAAACAACTCGGCGGGGGAAGGAGAACCGGCGTTCGCTACCATCGACGTGCTGGGTCAGTTAACTGTGTAACAAAACGTGAAGGTTCACGAGTTTAGAGAATTTATAAATAATAGACTATAAATACTGAAACGGTTTGTATTTGAACTTAATGTAAACCTATTTGTTTTATTTAAAGCTATCATAATGAGGATATACTTGTTCGAAGAGTTAATTTTTCAAGTTCGTTAGTCCAAAACTAAATTTAACTAGACTGAACATCTCAAGGATTCTTTTAGTTTATCAGTTTCCAGTTTTATCAGTATCCACTGGACTAGAGTTAATCAAATATATCATATAATTTTGTTTCAGCTCCTCCAAGCTTCAAGTATGCCATGAACCACTACAGCGGGGCGTTGTACAGGTCACAGGTTAGTGTCTAATATGTGAACAGGACTTTTAACGGGATAGATGAACTGAGAAAATAAATTATATTTGATGGATGATTGTAACAATAGAAACTGCTATACGTAAACGGTTATGGGATAGACAGGAACTTTATCTGGACTACGCACCTCCTTTCATTTCAAACAAACCCAATTCTAAGTAAAAATCGTCGTAATCTTTTTAATTCATTTATGTCTTCTGCTGAACATAAGGGTATTTGTCATATATGTTACTTTCGTAACATATTTCGTCTAATATAACAAGCGATGAACACAAAAAAAGCAAGTTTTTCCTTTAAAATCTCTTTAATATGTAAAGATTTCCTCTAGAGGCCGATGTTACAGAAACGATCTCGCATTAAAAATACTTAAAGCAAAATCTAATCTAGCACAGTTAAAAATAATAAATATATAAACAAATAATTTACAAGAACGTTACTGGGTGTTATTATTAATAACACGCTATTATTGTGTTGTATAAATAGCATAGAGACCGTTATCGGGGACCGTTTCAGTCGCGCCGACCCCTCCGTAAACACCGTTCACGTTTATCTACCGCGTCTGCATATGCATTATGTTGCGCTTGCATCGGCGCGAAAACTGTTTGTCGGTGCAGCATGCAACAGCATGCTGCCCATCTAACAGCGGAAAGAGTTGGTTCATTTCTGTACAAGTTAATAGGAGCAAATTTAGTGGTAGTATATAAGAGTGAGTAAGTATTAATGCGTATCGTCTACCAAAGTTAAGTAATGAAAACTTTAGGCTGATATGAGTATAGCTTTCTTCTCGAGGCTTGTTCCTCTATAAGAAACTACATTACAGCTTAAGACTAACCTAAGTTGGGGCCAGAAAAAAACGCTTAAAAATATGTAAGTACTTACAGTACGGTAGTAATTACATAAAAAGAATAACAGAAGCGAAGTCAGAGACAAAGCTTATAGTTGTAGCGACGAGACGTCTACGCCTGGAGAACAGTTTCGCTTGCAGCAAGCAACTCAGTACTATCGAAGGTAACCTTTCAGTTAGCTCGCGGATGGGTGACCGCTGTCGATGCATGACAATAACGTCGTCTGATTAACACACCGGTCACATGTTTACCGTTCTACTAGAAGTAATGAAATGAATATAGATCACAGAGTAAATTAGATGGAAACCCTATGTTGCCATACTCCGCTATATTGTTTATGGATTTACAGTTACTCGTCTAAGTGATAAAAACTTTCGCTCGTGCTTAAGTTACATGAGCTGAATAGTAATGCTGCATGTAATTTATGATCCATACATTTATAATAATTTACATAAAATAAACGAAACTCTAGTGTTTCTCGACTACAATATACAATCTGTGATCATTCGAGAGCTGTGTATATGTAACAAAGGTGTGGAATTAATTAAATCCTTTTTAACAAGTTCAAGTGCATCATCTTTCTACATACTTCTTAAGGGTGGTTAAGCTGAATTTAAACAGAATCTTCTTAAAGAAATAATTTATAACCTATATTCTCTATTACAATTACTATCAGGTTAAAAGCAACGTAATCACCAAATGGTATGTATCCAAAGTTTCGGAATATTTAAATAATATTAAGTATAGTTAAAAATCACAAATTAAGTTATGAATCTTCATACAAACATAGTACATATATATTCATAGTACACATTTCCTATGTCTCTGTCTCGTCTTGATTCTGATTGTTGCTCTAGACAACTGGATCTCACTGTGATAGCTGTTACCCGCTTAATAAGGCTTTGATTAAATTTACTAGGGTTTACTAGGGGTGTGCAACTATTTTTCGATTCTCATATATACTTATGTACTAAAGCTGTAGTTGTAAAGTGTAACCTTTGTATATATACTACGCAGATTGTATGTTGCCTTCAGTCGTAGTTATTTAATAAATAATATCTGTTTTTCAAAATATGTAACAACAAATATGAACAAACGTATACATTAACATTAAACTGTGAAATCTGGAATCTAGACCATAATGTTGCTAATAATAAAATTTCAACAGCAAGTTATTAAGATCACACCACTTTAACATATTTGTTAAAGTGGTGGTTAAAGTGCTTGTATATAAATCTTTACGTTTTACTAAAATTTGGAACTTATTTCTAATACATTTATAATCCACTGTAACCACTGAAAGGATAAAGCCAGTAAATATAAATAATTGGGTTGATGAGGATGTAGTTGAATAGTAAAATAAGAAGACGAAGATGAGGACTTTTTGGAAGAAAAATTCAGGATATGAATGAAGATATGTTGTGAGAAAGAAAAAGAGGAAGAGAAATAAGTAACATGATACTGATACTACTTTTAGTCAAAATCTATTTATTAAGGCCATGGAATTAAGACGAAACATTTTCTCTTAAAATTGCCTTGTATGAGGAAGAGGATTTGTAAAATGAGGAAGTTCCGCATTGAGACGAAGGGGGAGAGGAATCTTCATGAACCCTAGTTGGTTGTTTTTTCAGAACATCTCTCTGTCGTGTACTGTGGAGTGTGCGCCGTTGTGCAGCGTGCAGTGGCTGAAGGACGGGCAGGTCATCTACCCCGACAAGACGGATAGGTACTACGTCGTAGAGCGGAAGATCGAGCCGCAGGTTAACCGCAACGACTTCGAAGCTACGGAATCTACATTAGTAAGTAATATTTTTATCAATTATTCTCTTTTTAGGTTTCTTTATCTATAGTCTATATTTATTTGATTAGGATGATATACCAGCACCACATTATGCTCATCCGTATGGGAGTAAGATATTAAGTCTGGTTACCTCAATAATTTCACTAGCTACAATGACCTTCGAACCGGAACACAATGATGTACACACGTTACTGTTCGGAGGCGGAAGTAGTAGCTTCGATGGTACCCAAACGGTCTCCGACAACAGAGTACTACCACCAGTGAACATCGTGTGCTACTATATAACACTACTATGATTGTAACATACTCCGGCAGCACTGGAACATGTCGGCGTGGTCTGGTGGGGTGCTGTCCCGCGCCGCAGACGTCGCCCGCTACACTTGCCGCTCGTCCCGCAACGCGGCCGGACCCCCGGTCAACAGCACCACAAAGTTCGCAGTAGAATGTGAGTAGACCACATCGTCATAATTTTAACCGATGGATCTCCACTGCTGGACACAGTTCTCTAGTAATATATTCTAGAAAGACCGATTTTCGGTGATTTAGTACAATAGTTCCCAGCGATTCTTCGTTGACCGACGACATCAAAAGAATCGCTGGGAGTAGATAACTCGTACTCCTAAATGGAACATCTAAAATACCTAGCTAACCTGGAAATGTAAAGTCTGATGATACAGTACAGTTTACTTAGTAGTTTATTTCTTCACTTGATCTCAATTTCATGTTATGTTAAATAACAATAAAGCAGTGGATGATGCAGTGTGCTTCACCAGAGTATCCTGGCTATCCCATAATGACAGTCTGAACACAATACTTTACAAGGATGGTAGCTGGCCAGCTCGGTCGACTTTAATGGTGACAAAACTCACATAACATTTAAAAGTTTTTCCATATTTTATTATTCATTATCAACATACGGTGAAGTCCACTGCTGGACATAGGCCTCCCCCAACGGTCCCCACATCGATCGGTCCTACGCTACTCACATCGCCGGGAACCAGGAGTCGTCGTTTGTAGAGCTTCATATTGGAAGATCAGGACCATTGCCACCACGCTGACTCAATTCGCGTTGGTAGGGCACGTTATTAATACATGAACTTAGATAACCTAGAAGCATTCACTGAATTTCTCTTCTTCTAGACGAACCGGAGAACATAACCGTAACACCGCAAGTTCTGTCCGTGATAGAGAACAAAACGCCGGGGAAAGTTGTCTGCTCAGCTAAGTAAGAGAACAGTAACGACTAGAAATACCGAAGTAGTTTTACATATAAACGTACCTATACTTAGATAAGTAAAAGATCTATCATACTACACCATCACACCATAACTTTGAGAAGAGTATTTTTAACCTGGTACTCCGAATAAGTTAGTTGATAGTAGACAAACCGCCTGCTTTCACTTATAATGTTATTAACAATAGAACGCTACCATAAAACTAAACTAGTGATGTGGTAGACGATACCATAATCATCATCGTCATCACCAGCCGATAGACGTCCACTGCTGGTCATAGGCCTCCCCCAATGATGTCCACATCGATAGGTCCGATCTTTGAGAAGCAAAGGACCACCTCTGACTAACTTAAGCGGTCTGCCCAATGAAGTTAGTAGCTACTAGATGCTTATAGAAGAAGAGCAGATTAAGTTTTCTTCTATGGAATACACCAAAGGACTACCACGAGCTGATGATTACAACCAAATATATTATAACAACAAACTGCTATTTTATTAAATATCTATAATGTACTACTTCAGAGGTTTCCCCATGCCGAGTTACTCCTGGCGTCGGGAGCATGCCACCAAGAACCAGGGCAAGGACCACACGAACCACTCACTAGTGCTGTCGTCCTCCAACACGCTGCTGCTGGGACCCGTGACGAGGAAGGACGGCGGGAATTACGTATGCGAGGCGTACAACAAACACGGCTACGTGAACACATCGGTGTACTTAGACGTCATGTGTGAGTACTAAGATAGGCTTTTTACTTTGGGCACTAAAGTAAGGCCCTGCAAGTAACACAGGCTCGTTGTCTATTACTGGCACTAGAGTCAAAGCTAATATTGCTGCAGGGAAACTATTATAATTTTCATGTGTTATACAGCAAAGTAGCTTTTGCAGTCGAACGATGACGTCACGATGTTACTAACTATGTAGTATACATTAGTAACATTGCTGGTACAAGTTAACTTCACTAAAAAGACTATTTTTTTTTATTTCAGTTGTACCGGAGTGCGGCATCAAGCAGATAGAGAAGGACGGAGAGCAGGTGCTGATGTGTACTGCGCACGCGAATCCTTCCGAGGTGAGTCTGAGGATGGATCTGAATTCATATATTGCAGTTTTTACCAGCAAGTAGATTGTTTACATTCTCTGGTGATAGGTTAGGTCTGTTGTGTGACACCGCCCAGATAAAACCCATCACAGCTCCTATTGCTAAACGATACTGTACAAATATTACTGCGTTCTGGTTTGAAGGGCGCTGTAGGCAATGTAATTACTGGTGTAACGAGAACAAACGTCACATGTCTCAGGCCACGAGCGCAACGTGGTGCGATGTATATCATCGTAACACCACGTTGTTATGGACAGGCGTATTAATCACCATCAGGTGAGCTCCCACTCGTTTTGTCACATAATTGTTTAAAAAAATGTTAATCCATTTTCATCGTATCAGCTTCAGAAGGTTAGAAAATCCAAAGAAAATCTTAAAATTACTGGACGATTCTCTTATTTTCATAGGTGTCATTCTCGTGGAAACTGAAGAACGACAACGATAGCCTGACTGACGAGAAGATCTGGCAAGTTGGCTTGCAGAGTTTCCTGAGGCTCAGCACCAGCGTGGAAGTGTACCGGACGTACAAGTGCTACGCGAACAACACGGTCGGCGTGTCCGAGCCGTGCGAGAGGGGTGTGGAGGGTGAGGCAGACGACATCTCTCATCTCCACTTCTAAACCTGAAGCGCTCTTTCTAACATTAATATGGTTATAGGAATAATAAAACTTACCCACCTAAACCAAGATAATATACGAAGAGCCACAAAAAGGTCGACTAGTGGTTTTATTGGCGGTGGATTTAGTCATCAGCATCGTCAGCCGTTAGACGTCCACTGCTGGACATAGGCTTCTCCCAAAGATCTCCACATCGATCGGGCCTGCGCTACAGTCAGTCGGACACTAAAAACCGTCGTTTGTAGGGGTCCATGTGGGGGGATAAGGGACATTTCTCACCATACTGGCCCAATGGTGGGAGCCAGAGCCTCGTTTGTTGATTATCAAGGTGCACCACGAGCGGGTGAGGTGGATTTGCGTTCCGTGAGTTGTTTTGCGGGGCCCCTTACACCCCTTGTGGGTTGACTGACATTTCAATAAATATCTAGATCAAAATTGATCTAGCAGACTTAGGTACATGCGTTTAATTCCTGACATTTTTTTTATCTCAAACTAAATATTGAAAAACGAATTAAGATTATTAAATCTTTAAGCAACAAATGTCAGGAGATTCAAAGGTCATAGATTCTGATTGATCTCTCGTCCATATCATTATCGTCAACTACAATATTTATTAAGATAAGAACGAATATTAGTAAAGTAGCAGCTAATAACGATTTTAGTGATTTGCGAAGATTAATAATATACGCATAAAGTTTACTGATATGTAGTTATTATCCTGTCATAGAACCTGACCTAAGTTGAAATTGTTTAGCATCTCTATTGTCGTTGATGAATGTTGACCATTTTAAATATTTTGTTTGTGATGATTGTTTTTTATCAACCAATCTATTTCTGTCTCGCAGCCAACTTGGAAAGTTACAGTAAGTGTTGTATGTGGGAAATTTAATTATTGAAGAATATCATTGTCTAACTGCTCCAAAAAGTGAAACTCTTTACAAAATATAACCATCGTAGAAAATCGGGACAGGACTCTGAATCTCAAGTCCCAATTTTCTATTAAATTATATTTATAAAATAAATGTTTAGTAACATTCAAACCGGATATTGGTTTACTCATATAGAAGTAGACGTATAAAATATAATAAGTTTTAATAAAGTATAAACACGGAAATGATTACAAACGTATTATTAATGGTACAGGTACTAAGGTTTGGTGGAGAGATCAATACAAGCTTCTCCTATTCGGCGGCATCGCCCTCGCCGTCCTCGTGATCACCGTCATCCTCTGCATCATCATAATTTGCATCTGCAGGAGAATGAGGGCCAAATCCAAATGTAAGCGCTGCATCATCAACTTAATTGGACAAGTTAATATTCAGCTTTGTTACCGCACCTACTCTCACTGTTGATGTTCGTTTGCTATTGACTTTTGTTTCAATTCCTTCGATCAACAATACGTTTAGATTATAGATCAAAATAACATTCACATTTGATTTCGTATTAAGAACTATAAGATAATAAACTTTTTCCAATGATTATAATAATAAGCAGCTATCAAGATGTATTACTGCTGGGACATCTCACAAGAAGTGAATCCGAGCCATTCATCCAACATAAGCCAAGTTTAAGCCAATGAATGTCACATGTCAATAAAAACTATTGTTCTTTGAACATGTTCTCATCATATCTTTTTCGGAGCCCAGTTAAGATAGTATCTTTTTCTCTAAGAGACCTAGACCTCTCTTCCTACCATCATTATCAAGAGGTGATTTTTTTCAAACTGAAGTTCGGCGGTCCAATTAAGAAAACTAATCCAGTTTTCAGCTGTCTTTCACTATAGTCCTAGGTTTATTGTGAATTCTTCCAAGGACTTTTGATCTATTTTTGAGACCATGTCCCACTTTATGGTTTTATTGGCCTCTGGACTTTTATAATAGTTTCACGAAGATTTTGGAACTTTAAATCTAGTACCTTTTTCGAGCCTTTCATTTGTAATCTAATTGTATTGTTGGTCAAAGATTTAATTAAACAGTAACAATAACTTGGACCTACTTTTGAGATATTTTACTTTACATAAACTTCATGTGACTGAGCCGTGGATCGTTTTAGTTAGTTTTTGTTAACTAACTTTGCTTATTTTGTTTGTCCCGTTTGCGCCCGGACGCCGCCTAACAAATAACACGAAACTAACTCGGCTGTAGATAACAACCCCGTGGAGCTGGAGGAGCGCGAGAAGTAAGTTTTGTTTGTTCATCAATAACTTGTATGTAGCTGTCGAATGTTAGACCGTAACGAGGCTTACCATGTACTCCACATTACCATCTTTATTAGCATTTATTCAACTTTCCTTATCTTCATTTTAATAATGCTCTGATTTTCGTTCAAGTTATTTGTTTCCTTTATAACACGATTATTTATCAATCGTTAACTAGCCTTTTATTTTGTCCCTATACTGCTTCAATTTGTTTTGATTTTCAAAATGTAATACTTTTAATTTGTATATTTTCTATAAATATTATTTTATATGAATTTTATGAATTATTTCAACTCTCTACAAATCATTCGTACACTATTAATAAAAGGCCAAGTTAGAAATAGAGCAACTTGAACTATATAAAGTTAATTCAACTTTTATTCAACAGTTATTAATTATGTTGCATTCAACTTTGTTAAACGATTCACACAATGTGTTCTTATTCTTTTTCTTTCACTGTATCATGTATTTTCATTTTTATATTTATTTATATGATATACGCGTTTATTTCTTTATGTATATGTATATATATATATATATATATATCAATTTTATATTGTGTTTAAATGTTATTCCGCATTGTCCGTATGTTTTTATTCTTCCATCTATTATCAACAATTTTGCAGCGACGCCTTTGGTCCGAGCGGAGTCTTGGCACACGCTATCAATGCCACCCTCTCGGTCACCTCTTGTAGTGCCAATGCCGCGTCCTTGATCCCAGGTTCATACCGATTGTCACCAAAATTGTTTGAGTTTGCGCGTGTAATGCTGTGCGCTTGGACCATCGGCTGAATTATCGATCTAGATCCGGCCTGTCTCAGATGTATCTATCTTCATCACACATTCTAGCATGATCCCCTTTTGCCTTACCACCCTCATGACTCCCCGTATATCCATATTAACACAACGCATATTATATAATTGTGTATTCCTGTGTAGGTTCCTAAGTGCTCTAACACCAGACGTTCTCAGACTGACTACAATTAATAGTTCAGGTATATTTTACTAACAAAATGATTTATCGTTAACTGTATCATTATTTTCGTTTAGATGGAGAATGCTTTCTTATTGTTACTGCTATGTTTTGGCTCAGTTGCGCTGCATCACGTGTTGAGAACTTAACGGTTGTCTGTGTGATCATATGTAGTGAAGTTCGTTGTAGTTTGCGTGTAAATAAGTTTCAACACTGCATGTAAGAAGTATGTAAGGAAAGCATTCTTCTAGACTGTTATATTATTTAATATAAATAATATTGTTTTATAATTGGCTAAACATCATCTTTCATTTGTACTTTATCATTTATGTTTCATATTTATTATGTATGTATAAGTATCCCTTAATTTTATATAAGATATTTATATATTTTATTGATATCTATAGAATTCAACAAAATAATTGTTTTTTTTTAGTTATTTAGGTATAAGTTCCTTTTAACGTTAATTTACGTTTTGTTTTACACTTGTATATTTCAATAAATTAACGACTCATCGCATGGGCCTAATCATTCTCTTTTTTCCATGTTTTTGTTGTTATAGTCCGGACGGTAGCTGTTTGAACGAGGTGTCTATAGCCCAATCAATCATATCGCAAGCTTTGCCCGCTTTATCGCCGCGTATCAATTTGTCATTCAGCCCCAAATCGTCAGACCGGACACGACTAGTTGATTCGCAAAGCAGTCCGCATAGTTTAGAAATGAACAGATTTAAAGACAAACCCAACACTAGCCTGCAAGCAAATTTATCACAATTAGATACGACGATCAGTTCCAACAGATCTAAAAACAGAATTAATAATACGAATGAAATGGAAACTCCAAAATCTGAACCAAAAAATGACGATAATCCTCCACAGGCTGTGATAACACCTAACAAGTGGCCTCTGAAGCCGGGTGTATTGGTTCATGTTAATTCTAATCACACTTTAAGTCCAAAGAATCAAACACGGCTACATAACGTAAGCAAAAACGAGAATGTGGATAAAGAAAAAAACAATTTAGGATTGCTTGAAAGAAACCAAGACTCAAGTGAGAGTAATAGAACACCTAAGATTGAATATTGCAAAAAGAACGGAAAGCCTAAAAGGCATTCCCAAAACGTCGTATCGGGGATAATTAGGAATTTAAGAAGAAAAAAGGGTAACGGCTCAGACGATGACAGTGGGAAATACAAAAAGATAAACAAATCCAATAAAAGAGCCGTGTCATTGGTGAACATGGGTAAAACCGGATACGGTATTCCGAAGAAAAGAATTAGGTCGTTCTTTCAAAGTGAAACCCCGAATGTCATTGTTACTGAAGGAGGTAGTTTTCATATGTTATATACATTACACATGTTTGACACCACATCTGACAAGTGTGTGATAATAATTTGACATTATATAGTTTCATAATTAGACAGAAATAGCATTTTGTAGATAAAAAGAAATTATTATAGTATATTCTCGTTTAAGTATATATCAAACATGACTTGCGAATACATGAATGTCAAGTTACCGTCACACGTTTCGCAGTTAAACCACTCATCACCTACTTACATCGGCTTCTCCCATGCATGGTTTTATTTGAGTTTTGCTACAATCCGTTACAAAAAGCACTTTTTTTTTATTTATATTTGCATTTAATAGATTGTTGCATGTTTTAGTTGTAACATTTAAAAGGCCTGATAGAGTTGTCCCTACGAATGCTAGAGTTGAATCTATTACTGACGCCAATTCAAGAGCCGCGAGAAAGAGAAAAAAGCCCGGAGACAGTAAGTAAAATGTCCCAGTGACGTATTAACGTTAAGGACAAATGTGAAATGATCATTGCAGTTATTGTTATATGACGTCTGTGATAATTACAGCAGCTTTTAATATACCTCTTTGGTTTAAACTGCTTTCACACAAGGAGCAATAGCAAAGTGCGCATTATTTTGAATCAAAGAAGCGTTTTCTATCAAAAAGTCGTGAATTATAAAATAAATGCTTTACTATTATACAATTACATTTTAGAACTTTCCTCAGTCCACACGATCTCCGGCAAAGATTCAATTGTTTAAAGTTAATTTTTTTGCTAATTCCACAGGCCCACCTACGAATGGCGTAGATAATGCGGCGAACGGTAACTTAGGAACGGATAACCCTGGTCTCTACGAGAACCTTCCGTTCCACGGCTTGCAACAACCCCCTAATAAGGTAAATATCATCTCATTTACTCAAATAACATACTCATTGTTTATTATTTTCGCTGTTAACGTACTTATTTTTTATCACAATGCCTGTGAAGTAAACCTCACAATCCATAAAAGGCTAGATCGAAACATTTTTATGATAACTTCCTTTCCGATTTAGTTCTACTCTATACTAAACTTAATTTAAAAAATACTTTATCTTTTAGGTTACATTCTCATAAATTAGAATTTTTCTACTCATCTATATAATCCAAATTTTTTTTATATCAATCGGAATGAATGTAATAATAAAAAATTTAATTTGTGCCATCAAGCCTAACATGCATTCTGTTCCTGTTATAATATGCGTGCTGTGTTATGATTTTTAATATATTTTTTTTACTTTTTATTATTTTGCATGTAATGTAAAGCCTGTACAAGCGATACAACCCCGAGTGGTCGAAACTAACCAAAAATATATAAAAGGAATGGAAAAGTTACAAAAACAACTTACTACCAATCCGTCGTTCACGCCACGAATTGTTTGCCCACCGTTCGTGCAAAATGCAATAAATTACCCTTTGAAGTCTGCAACAAATCAACAATATCAAGCTGCATATGGAATCCCAGTGTTATCACCGATACAGCAGATGTATCCTTTGCACCAAACAGTACTGCTTAACCCGTACCTACCTCCAATGCAATCGACCTTTTTAAAACAGTTTCCGACAATCAATGAAGAGATAACAGAACCCGATGATAGAAGAAAATTCAGTTCGCTTAATACTAGAAACAGTAAAACTCAACCGCAATTCCAATCAATGCGAATAGTCAGAAAACGGAACATAGAAAGGTTCTATCCTAATACTGAGTACGGAGAAAATTTTAATGAAATTAACAATAACAAAAGTAATACTGATGAGTCCGACAATGACAAAGATGTTACCGCAAACGAAAATGCAATTTACGAAAACTATCCATCCTTGCTTAGATTGAAATTTGATATAAGTGGAGTGGAACAATTTGAAAACCTAACAGACTCGATTCAAGTTTACGAAGAATCAAATTTTCAAATGAACAATTCTACTAGTTCTTTAAATAAACCAGTACCGGCACCTCGAAAAAAAATATCTCCATTCAGTTCCCCTTTGAAGTCTGACCATGTATACGTTAATTTATCAATGCCCCTTATTAATACAACAAACATTAAATCCGTTGACGTTATTGATGGTCCAGTTAGAACTTCCAAATCCGTGGATGATTTGTCTAAAATAGAAGTATTTCCAACTCTTAATACAAAGTGTAATTTAGGCGTTCCTAAAAGAAATTCACAAAATTTTACTTTAAACGTAACTGAAAATTTGAACCTAAGTGAAGAAAACGAAGTTGGAAATGGAAATAAAGATGATCCGAATGATGATCACGAGACAGTTAGAGATATTGTAAAGCCCAACATTGTCGCTACGACTCCAAAAAGAATCATAGGAAACACTTCTATCACATTGCCATCAACTTCTTTAGTAAAGTCTGTCGTAAACCAATTAAACGACCAAGCGGGTATTACTAAAATTAGATTACCTAAAAAACAAGTCATAACTCCAAATAAACCTTTACAAATACCAAAACTGTCCGAAAAGCCAATACCAAAAAAAACTTTAGTCAAACGTAGTAATTCAGTACAAAATAGATATGAGTATAACCAGTGATATCGCTCAGGTATAACCGCTTAGTATGTTTTCGTTTCTTTTTTACTTCATTAATTTCATGAATTAGTCATTCTAACACTCCATCAGTAACTTTACTTTGCATTTCAGAATACTAATATACTTCAACAACAATACATTCAAAAAAGAAATCATTTTACTAACTTAAGTTCTAAGGGAAAAAATAAGAAAAATTTCCAAATACCTCTGCAGAAGCACCACAGTTTCTGTTACTTCCAACCGATAAGAGTCGATAAGAGGATCCCCGTCGATCAAGAGCGATCGTACAACAACACTATAGGCCCCGTCATATATCAAACGGGAGATGTACAGTATTACACCAAAACACTAAACAGAACGCGTGATAAGAACAGTCAAAAACTTAATCGTTTAAAAAAATCCGAAAGCTTGCGAGAAAAACTATCGTGCGTCGGTGTGTATGATGACTACGAGAAACGAAACTATCCGGAACCAGAATACAGCGATTCGGAAAGGAAATCGTATTTGCAACTACTGAAAGGGAACTACATATCAAGTTCTTCGAGAAACATAAACCCGGAGCACAACTGTAGCTCCAACTTCAACACAATGGGTCCCAAGGACGAGAGATCCAAACAAAAAAAACTAGTGTACGCTGACTTAGCTCTAGGTAATCATAATTTAAAATTTAAAAATACAGTCAATTCAAATAAACATTTATACGACACCTACTCTATAGGGAATGCTGATACTAACAAGGACACTAACAGTAGTTATAAGAATAATGTGTTGAGCAGTCAGAGGAAAGGCAGCAACCAGCACCGGAGTGACTACGCCACTCTTAAGTTTAACGAGATCGACGTCTGAGAAGTAAGTGATAACTTTATTACAACTCTTTGCTGTATAGACGCATTTACAAGTTTCCTTAGATCATTAATATGAAATTTGTTAAACGTGTAAATATTTAGAAATATTACAAAATAATTGCATCGCATCATTCCATTGATAGAAGTTTTAAAGAAAGGATACTCATGGATAGGAAATAAATTATTTTCTTTGAACTTTGTTTATTATTATATGTTTCTCAATTTAGTATAATGCTACTTTTCCAAAATTAGATGGTAATATGTGGGTAGGTGGTACTTCCCTTCATCGCTTAACAGCATAACATGAATTCTTGTCACGAAAGCATGTCGCCACTGCGCCAGACTTCAGTAAATGCCTTCAAGGAAGAAGCATGTCCTTGCAATGTTGTGATAGTTTTCCATTTCTGTTTTCTAGGGCCGCTTTGCCAAGAGTGACACGTACATTTATTAAAAATAAGGTAACTCCAAAATTAGTTATTAGTATCGCTGGCTTTTGGCGATACTATGTATACTAGTATTACATAATTCTCTGCTTTGAGTATCTCCTTCGTCTTAGGCACTAACTCTTTTTCTTATCTGTTGTGTTTGCGATCTAATTTTAATATTTCTTTATTTGTATTATGTCATGTATAATTAAATTGCTTCAATTACACAACCACTTAACACATATTACCTGTTGCTTTATTATAAACTTGTATTAATGCGTATTTCTAGTTTATCCTATATTTTATTCGATGATACTGTTTAACTGTAAAAATACTCAGAAAACTAGAGTCAATGTATTTTAAAAAAATATGAAGACAGTTAATCGCTAGTACTTGGTTTGTAATTCGCAAATTATGCTAAGTGTCATAAGAATATATTTAAACAAAACTATATTAAATGGAAAACAATTTTCCCGTTCCTCAGCCATTTAAACCAGACGACCAGTTCGTGTACGCAGACGTCGACCTCAAAGACTACGGGCCCATCAATTACAAGGCTGCCTCCATCTACGCACAGATGAAGAAGGTGAAGGAACAGCAGAGGATGCAAGAGGTCTATGACAAACGAAATCCCGACGAAGAAATGCTTTGATACAAACTAAAACCGTCAATGCAGCAATTGTAATTCAGTATTATAAATACGATACGAGTATAAATATTGCAAAAGCTAGGAAACTATTATCAAAAATCATTCTGTCAAAGCATTTCAACGTCTAACGTATTCCCTATAGATCGCCTAGGAGTTCTATGTACTTAATAACACAAGACACGTTACCTCATCTCACAACCGTGGCAGCAATCAGCCTGAAGGTCACAACAGACTCTAAAACGACACACGAAGAACCCCAAATGTAAGAAATAGATTTTAATGTACAGTATAGCAGCTGTAGCGACACTTGTAAATAAATCGTAGTTTTCTTATGTACATTGTTAATTCTAAAGCAAACACTGCAGTTTCCTAGTGAAGGTATGGTTTTGATGTGATAATGTTAGGATGTGTTGAGGAGGCCTTGACGGTTCCGTGCTGTTTATCTGTTACAGGACTTGTTCTGGTACCAAATTTTGTTATAATTTATAGGCATAAATTAAAAGTTTCACGAGAGGATTCTTTTGAAACATTTTTTATTACAGTAATGTACCAAAGCAAATTGTCATGTCATGTCAACAGTGAAAAATATTTTGCAAAAATTCACATAATCTTATTGTAAAATTTGCAAGTGGATAAATCTAAAACTATTATCTAAATATTTATGAATAAGTAGCAACGTCTACCTTTCCAAAATCCATACACGTCAGAACCATTTCTTTACCACGAGACAATGTAAATGGAGCTAAGTTGGAAGATTAACAGATCGCGGCGATTGGCCGTGAACAGGGTATTTGGCTGGGCTTTATGTGAACGGTGGTGGGGGAATTCTGCCGTTTTGTGTTTCAATAAGTACAACGTCACTCTGTTATATGAGTCACCTACATAACTCTGTCATCTGTTACGATCGGCGATAGTACCAAACACCGGAAAAGTGCTACAAAGGAAACGCATTTTGAACTCCTTTGAATCGATCGTGGCAGATCAGAAAAAGTAAAAACTGCATGAGATATCATCAGAAGTAATCTTTTTAAACTTTTAAGCAGTTACCCTTTATTTCCAATAGAAATCTTTATATAATTTTTTTTTAAATTAACACCGATACAAAAGGAAAGAAGTTCATAATGAAATTATAATTATGATGAATCCTCAACAAGATTACTACTTTTTATTTATTGCGAAAAACCTAACTCGAAATGTATATGCAAGACCGTTGACACTACAGTGCATCCGATTCATAACGACGATGATGCGACTGCAGCGATGCGTTTTAGTTCCCGATCCGATATCTCGTTGTGTTGTCGATTGGGGATCGTCCGTTAGCTTGGATGCTGTAACGCATCAGCTCTTGCTTGGAACACAAAACGTTGAACGTATACCTGAGCACGCTTTTAGTAAGATATCGAACGCTCCTAGAGATCTTCACGTCTGTCCGTCCAAGCGGGGAAGTCAAATGTTATTTGTGTTAGCTGAAAGTCTACCGCCTGCGGATCAGTTTCTATCATCAATCAAATCCGTGGAAATTTTATTCTAGTGAGTCAAAGACTATCCAAAGAGATAGGTTTAGGGATGGGTAAGTTAAGTGAGCGATCATTTCGCATTATAGTGTCGCTTAAGTTGTTAAGTTGAGGCATGAGAGCTAAGTTGGCGCAGTTTGCCTCCGACTAGCCCAAACGTAGTTGCCTTTAATTAACGTCGTAGTTGATTGCGGTTCGTAGTGTAATTGGCATTTATTTCTTTTCTTTATATTTCTTTGTTACGATTGCAACGAATAACTCATTTTGTTTTAAATGTTATACACTTTGTGTTTTACTTAAACCTCAGTTGAAATCCACCGTGTTTTTGTTTTTAACATCGCTTCCTGTAACAATTGTGTGTTGGTGGCGCCGCGACCTGGAGTCCCATGTCGCGCCCACCGCCGTGGTGCCACCAGCACTAGCTGCTAACGTTACTAAATTCGTTTTATTCAACTAAACTTATTATAATATTAACGACGCACTAATGTATAAAATATTTGCAAAAATATGAAAATATGAATTGGCGACGATCAGATACATCTAATGTTTATACATTTACTTTAGTTACAAATTTCCGTCACTTTGTATTTTGGTATTTTTCCGTTAGCACGATAGTGATGTGCTCAAATCACAGTGGAGACGAGCCCGCTTTGATTGGTCATTGATTTAACTGAAACATTTGAAAATGTAACCATTTATAATAATTAAATGTCGGAAATATGATTTCTGCTAATGTTAACTTTGTTGATATGTTAGAAATTAAGCAATAAATATTGTTTCTAAATCGAAAAGTAATCGGTGGTGTGCGCGTGAGCAGGGCTGCGCCCCGCGAGCGGAAGCGGCCCGCGCTCCGCCATCTTGTGTTGTACGTAAATGTTCCATTTTCTCATTGTATAGAACAAATAGACCAATGATCAAGTCAAAGTGTTATATTATACGAAATACTAGATGAAGTTAAAAATAAAATTAGCGAAGGTTTTGTACATACGGTGACTTGTTATAATATTGTCTGATAGTTAATAAATAATTTATGGATTTTTATTCAGCGTTTTATTAAACACTTATAATACTTCCTATGTGCGAGTTAGTGTTTGTTACTAGACACCCTACAAGTTGTTACAACATTCTCTGCATTAACTGTTTAGAATTTGCTAAGGCAATGAACAGCACGTCTAAAGTCGAGCACGACTTGGTGTCGTGGAAACATTCTAACTTTAATTCAATATTAGTGTCATATTTTCCTCAAAGTTGATAAAGATTATTTTTAAATTAATAGTCCACTATACTATACTGCCTCCGGTGTAATATGGAAGTACCTGGTTAAAATCCAAGACCAAGTTAAATTTGACATTTCCTTTAAACTTACCATAGATGTGCAACTGACCTATGTAAATAAATAAACGATTTATTTCAAATATTTATTTATTTAAAAATTTCCTTTTACTATTCTTTAACTTTCCAAAAAAAATACATCGAATAATTAAAACAAAATATTGTAAAATATCACAGCCGTTACTTTGGTGGGAGTTTAAATTTTACCCACGACATATACATTAAAATTTCAATGGTATCGCCCGATACAAGTTCTTCGGCCGAACCCCCGAGAACCGAACCGAACACGCGTTACAGTCAGATGGGCTTTTATCAATGGACTGTCAGGGACACACATCCGGTTCGAACCGGATCGCAGCCGCTATCGCTGTACACATTTGAGTGCAGCGAATACATTGCGGACAATTGTGATCACGTCTATCAAAACCGTACATTAATATTTTTACCAAAATAATGATATTGAGTGTTGAACCGTGACAGCTCAGTTCCCGCATTGTACGACTCGAAGAGGCTCGGGTTCGATCACCACAGCTCGAAGAAAAACATTACAAGGAAACCAATAAGTTCCAACTGCTTTCGCTGACATGCGACATCTGCCAACCCGCACTTGGCTTTGGATAAATGGTCATGACACTTTCAGCAGTGCGAACATGACGAAAGGCTGTTCATTATTATCAAGTTTAGTAATCCGCCATGAAATCCTGTTAACATGTTAAATTATTATGAAATCAATAGACATAGTATTAAATTAACCTTAGAGAGAGATGAAGCTCCCCTTATACAGTAAACTTATACAGTAAGCTACATTAATCTTAAATTCTAGGTTTTAAATAAATCATACGCTCTAAGTATTTAGGAGACGGGAAAAGGATATCTCCCGTCGTCCTACTCTGCTTCTATATTGTATAGAAGTCGTACTGCCCCCGTCCGAAATACACGTAGTCGGAGCACCACTTCCTCGCCTGCAGGTCGGTGGAACAGCATGCGGGGTACGCGAGCCGGGACTTGGTCAGCTTGGCACACCTCTGGCAGAGATCCAGTAGCTCGTCCTTCGAGAGACAGAAATAATTAGAAATTAAGTACTATTCTTAAAGACATTCACTTGATCTCTCGTTGATGACCACAGAAACCGTCTAGGTCCACATCGCCTTGCTCTGTCGGTAAATAGCTGTGACCTAACATTTCAAAGAGCTCTTTAGATACTGACGCAACCTGAGTAAAAATGCTGAACATCTTCACAGTACTGAAAGTAATGTGATCCTCTCCTTTTTTTTATTTATCGAAGGAACGAGAAGATCAAGACATACACCTGATAGTATGCGATACGCCTACCCGTGACAGCGTGGCGCTAGTTATGATGTACACTGCACCACATTATATTCTTCGCCTTGTGACATAAGGTGTTGAGACTGGTTTACCCACTAATGTCACTAGCTACAACGCCCTTCAAGCCGGAACACAGTAATCATCGTCATTAGGTGCCCTCTTCAAACTGAAGTTTGGCGATCAGGTTGAGACAACCAATTCGATCCTCAGCTATTCTTTTTAACTGATGGTATTTAAACCCGGTCCGCTCCTTTATGTCGTCAAACCATTTCGTGCGTTGTCTGCCAGGTGCACGTTTTCCAGGAATTTTACCCTCCAGGATCAACCTTGGGAACTCATAACAGTAATATTTGCCCAGTACTGTGTGTCGGCTGCAGTAGGAGCTGCGGTAATACCTATATAGATAGTCTCCAGTAGTGGTGGTAGGTCTCCGTTGCCGGAGGCTGTTAGCATCCACATCATCTAAAATATGTCTTCCTTCTGTCTATAGTATGTGCATAAACTTACGTCCGTATGACATTCAGCGGACTCTGTGAAGACGCCGCTGCCGGGCGCCAGCCACGGCGGCTTCGCATTCGAATCCCGGACACTCGCGCAGATCACGCACAGGAACAGTGCAAGGTACACCTGCGAACTTTTCTGTAGACAAAGGAAAAATAATGAAGTTATATAATGAGAGAAGTCAGAAACTCTCTAACCATTGAAAGAAGAAGAACTGGTCTACTGGTGTTAGGTCTGGGCCAATACCACCGGAGACCATCTAGGTAAATACCACCGCAGCTCCTACTGCAGCCGACAAACAGTACTATGCAAACATTACCATGTTCCGGCTTGAAGGGCACTGCAGCTTATGTAATCACTAGAGTAACGAATCTCAACATTTTATGTCTCTAGGCGAAAAGCACAATGTGGTGTAGTGTACATCATCTTAACTAATGCCACGTTATTGTGGACAGGCGTATCACTTACTCTCAGTTCACCCTCGTCGCTTCATAAAATAAAAAAAAAACAAATGATATTGTTTATCCGACTCCGAGGTTTTTTTTATTCGACAAGATGAGCGAGACGTTCATCTGGTTGTAAGTGAAATGCCTGTCCATAACATGGCACTAGATAAGATGATGTATACTGCAACGTACGCTCATCACGATAGACGTAACATGTTAAAACTCGTTACACCAGTAATGTTACTAGCTGTATAATATATGCATACTGATATTTGACGACAGGAGTAAGAGCTATCGAAGATTGGATCCCTTTATCCAATCATTCAATTTGATGACCGCGGTGAAGTAACTCTGTGAGATATCTTCACTAGGCCGGCGCTGATAGTGGGGCTATCGATAGTGTTACTATTATCATAACAATGGCTGATAGGTGACAACAGCTCGCCGGGCTCCCGCAGGACATTCCTCAAACTTTTTTTTATCCAACACTTAACCAAAATTTTCCAATGTTTTAAGTAACAAAGTAGCCTTGAGTATCCGTTCGCTCACAATACTCGGGCTTTCACATGTTAATAGCTTGAACACTGATATGGTTGTGATGGTAAGCAGCCAGGTGAGTTCTTGAAAACCTTTTCTACCAGAAATCCAACACCATAACGCGAGGCCATAGAACCGTAGCAGGAACCTCCGTGTTACAAAGCGAGCCGCGAACGAAAGTAACATTGTTAAAACTAATTAGAATCTACTTAGCACTGTATCATGCTGATCACCATCCTTGCCCAGTTGACGAGGCACTTTAAGATGAAGAAGAAGAAGACGAAAAAAGATTTACTTATACCTGGTCTTGTTCTCCGTTCTTAGCTGACCTATACTCGGCACAAGAAACATTCCTATCACGTTACAAGTGTCCAGGCCTTATGATTCCAAAGATATCATGATGACTCTCTATATAGGAGGAAATTTCTCATATATATATATAGATAACGCAACCAGGTTTTAACGTTTCGCTTTTCAGTTAAATATACTGTTTTTTTTTTTGGTACCACTACTGGGAGTGGCTTTCTTCAAGGAGAGAATCAAGGCAAGTCCACTACGCTAGCCAAGTTGCTGGATATGCAGCCGAATAGTGTTTGTCTTAGAACCTATCGATTTTCTCGCGATGTTCGTCGTCGGAAGCTCATCTCGTGCTTCTTAATATATATCTATTAATTTTATGTTCGGAACCAGGGAGGTGTCGGTAAGTGCCGAGCGGTGATAAGTTATCCAGCCGTTATCTAGACCGTGTCCCGTTAACGAGCGCGCGATGGCCACCCGCCGCTGCATCAAAACAATTCTCGATGAAACAATAGTGTGGATAGATCGCGATAAAGGTTCACTATCGCGCAACTGGCACAGTGTTGTTGATCCCCCAAATATAGGTTACTGAGATTCGAAGCTAAATTGGGTCGCTGGTGACGTGCATTGTTTACTACTGCGCTGGCCTGCCGCGTACCCGCACTACTTGCGGGGCCAGCAGCGGCTTACGCAACTTGTTTACTGATTGCCATTCATTAACTATTTTGGAAATTCTACTCCACTAGCATACACTTAATTTCATTTTGTTAATTCCATAATCGGGGTATCAATAAAGGAGGTACGAGGGCCCCAAGCAATACCTCGCCTGCTCATGTTACACCCTGCTAATCAACAAACAAGGCTTTAGCTCCCACCAACCCGCATTGGGCCCGCGTGGTGGGAAATAATAAGCCCCCTATTTAAACCTCTACATATGAAAGCCCCTAGTGCCCAGCGGTGCCCAGAGGCCATGCCGACTGTATATGGGGGAAGCCTATGTCCAGCAGTGGCCGTCTACCGGCTGATGATGATGATGATGAAGATGTTGATTCCAAAATCAGGATATTCTCTTAGTAAAGACGGCTACTCGTAACAATGCGG
This sequence comes from Ornithoptera priamus, assembly GCA_029034505.1. Lineage (NCBI taxonomy): Eukaryota > Metazoa > Arthropoda > Insecta > Lepidoptera > Papilionidae > Ornithoptera > Ornithoptera priamus. The sequence goes on along the minus strand of JARDWD010000292.1, from coordinate 932,499 downwards.
TGTTACTTAAGATGATACACACTATATCTTGACCATCGTCTTGGGAAACAAGATCATCATTAGGTGCTCTAGTTAAACTGAAGATTGGCCATTAGATTAAAACAACAAACAATATATTAAGTCGATATCCATTAATTTCATTTACAACGCCCTTCAAACTTGAATACAATAATTGGAGTTACGGTACCTAGATGGTCTCCTGCAATAGAAACCTACCACCAGCACATAATTGATCCCACATCAAACTTAATAATGCGTCGACATTTTGTTGGTATTGGAGGAAATACTTTAAAAGATACCACGCCTTCAAGGGGAAAGGACGATTTAATGCGGTTTCACCTTGCAAAACCCTCATGGTGTTCTCCTTCGGCGGATTGAGTGAAACCATGAGAGTCATCTGCAGAACTAACCACACAGAAATGTGCTTAAATCATTAAGAGTTGTGTTGGTCTCTTCTGGCCCACATTCCTCTTCTTGGGATACCATGGCTGTGCTACGATATAGAACATTAAATTAGGAACGCTCCTTTTAAATAGAAACACAGTAATGTTTGTATACCACTACATGGTGGTGTACCTTCACCGTAAGTAAGATCATCACATCTCAAATACGTTCATTAAACTGAGTGAGGACAAATTTCGACAGCGACTGTACCAACGAGTTATCACACTATTTACGACATTATACAACTACTTGCATTACTACTACGCACAGGCCCTAACCTTTGACTGTTTACTGATTGAAGCAATATTTACCTATATGATGAGGAGCAGGATATTCATGGATCGCGTGACTATCTCTTACAAATAAGCAGATATCAAAATAAAAATCACTGCAATTTCTCAGGACATAAAAATGCGACACTTGGTAGTGTTAGCAATAAGTATTGAACCTACTTAAGCAACGAAGGTCTAACAAGGACTAGAAGGCTGTGACTAATTGAAAGATAGGCTTTATGATAAAAGTCGTGAAGAGCGATATCATCAGGAATTTTAAGTAAAATTTGATTAACCTTGCAACTCGCTAATACTGACACGAAATATAGAAATATAGAGTAAACTGAAGAAAAGAACTAAGAACTAAATAAAGAACCCTGCAACTTCAAGCATCTTAACAATGTTGTGATGATAAAGCGTCTGACCTCAAAGAATCTATCAAAACTCGGAATCTCAGTAATGGAGCTGCTGGTTACAACACTATACACACCGGACATGAACGTAGCCTATATACCTAAAATGTGTGTCCTCTTGAGTTTGAAAAAGAAGGTTTATGTATCGATAAGAGTAAGAGTTGACAGGCATAAACCTTCTTCAATATAATAATCTCCATACAAGACGAGAAATTGAAATCAAGTAGTTATCGAGTGTAGATAAGGAAAAGGCAATTGAAGGTGAAAAATTTTAGAATGGAGATAAGGTCTTGAGAAATAAAGTCTGGAGCTGACTATCACATGGAATTTATGTCCTGATAAACGACAAGAAATCGTTACATGCAAATGAGATCAGATAGTTCGCGCTGAAGATCGTTGGTTGGCATGTTCAGCTGTGGACATTAATAGACAAAAGGATACTGATGAAATCATATTTGAAATATGATGAAGTAATCATGTTTCAAATGAAAGAACTCATGATTGGAGTACGTCGATACGACTAGCTGGTCGAAATTCGACGATAGCTTTGGCTACGTTTCCCACGAGAGAAAGTTCTGTTGTAATTGTTAGGCATTTTACAAATGTTGAACGCAATAGTAATAACTTAGGTGTCTTTACCCCAGTCATTACACTAACTATAACGTCCTTCAAATCGGAACACAGTAATGCTTGTATACCGCTGTTTCACATCAGAAATATGCGCTGCGATGGTACCTACGTAGACAATCACCGGCAATAGAAACCTACCATTACAAATGTTGACGGGAGTAGCAATAGTCTCGCGTACCCCACTAGATGTGCTACCGTCGCCGAAACTAGGTAATATCCTAATCCGATTAAAATATGTAAACATTTAAAAGATTATTTACACAAGTTTACCTTCGCAAGGTAATTATAATTTTTTTAATTTGTTTATGTTGCAAAGTTCACACAACATGCGGACCATTGACATAGATAACGAAAAAAAAATATTGACTCTAATTAAAGTCTTAATTGGATCTCTATATGCGTGAACGTACGGAAAATAGTTTTTACATAACACTTAATAGTTCAGGAGTCAGTGGAGATCTCTGGTAGATACAGCTCCTAAGAGACAACACCGATCCGTGGGTAATGATGATGGGAAAGCTGGCGAAAGCAGCTTCTTGCTCTAAAAATATATATGAACGATATTTTTTTTACCTAATAAACTAACGTTTTCTTGGTAGTAGGTATCTGATGCTGAAGGCCGTCTAGGTACCATGCAGCTCCTATTGGAGCCGACATACAACAGTGTGCAACTGTTACCGTGTTCCGGTTTGAAGGGCGCTGTAGCTACTAAAATTGTGATAACGAGACATAACATTTCCTGTCAAGACGACGAGAGCAATGTGGTGCAGTCGTATTACTTATTATCAGGTGATCCTCTCGCCCGCATCGCCTTTTTTTTTATTCAAGAAAGCGACGAGACGACTGCGATACTTACCTAATGGTAAGTGAACGCTTGCACATAACGACGTGGCGCTAGTTACAGTGATATATACTGCACCACATTGCGCTCGTCGCTTTGAGAAATATGATATTGAATCTCGTATATATAATTTCACTAGTTACAGGGCCCTTCAAACCGAAACACAGTATTGTTTGCACAATACTGCTTGTCCGCTACAATAGGAGCTGCGGTGGTACGAAGACGGTCTTCGGCTACAGAGACCTACCACCAGTATAGCGCTGTTACCACCAAACTCTTCGTTCTAAACCTAGTGCTTAACCAATGCGCCACGCGGTCGATTACTTTACTGCGCCATTTTTTTTTATCCCGTTATCTCTTAAAACTCCGGAGTACCGTAACGCTATATAGCGTGATATCAGCGAGCGAGATTAAGAAACTTATTTAATTGGATGTTTTTTTTAAAAAATAAAACAAAGCGACTCGACGAGCACCACCTTAACCTGGCGGAGCACTACTCTACTGTAATCATGAATTTTGGACATAGATTAGGAACATTTTTTTTAATCACCAAAGCGACGAGATGCGCCAGACATTCACATGATGGTAAGTACGCCTGTTCATAACGACGTGGCGCTAGATGGAATATATACACAGCATTACAATGCACTCGTCTCCTTGAGACATTAAACATTAAGTCTAGTTTCCTCCGTAATTTCACCAGCTACAGCGCCGTTCAAACCGGAACACAGTAATGTTTACGTAATACAGTTTGTCAGCTGCAATAGGAGCTGCAGTAACTACCTAGTCTCCGGCAATAGAAACTTACCACCAGTAAACCACATTACCCATTAACTGTCCCATTGAAGCGATTCCCGCTGCTTACAATATTGAACCGAACAAAAAACAAAAACATAAATTTAAATAATCGTAGAATATTCTAGATGGCTGTAGCATTCCTACTAAAAACTGTCTCAAATCCGGTTCAGCCGATAAACATTTTACCGCTCTGATTTATTGAGAAATTTACATCGACCGAGACCAAGGAAACTTAAGGACTGCAGTAGAAGAAGACGCAATAACATTATATAAAAAAAAAACATTTTGTTCTCATCAGCGGCGATGAACAAGATTATTTAATTCAAGCGGCTTTAAATATTTGTTATTTGTTTTGGACGTACATAAATAATTAATAAAAATTAAACAAACTATTTATTCAATCAATAAGGTTCAGTAGGACGGGGGACCTACAGTAACATATCTCCCGCGTTGCGTGGGGGTTACTTGCGAGCAACCCCTCTTGAAATAAACTGGGATAAACCAAAAAATTTTACAATTGTCTGATAAAATAAAACATTTTTTTATTCAAGCGACCGGACGAGCAGTACGCTCACTTAATAGTAAGTGATGCGCCCGCCAATAACAAAGTGGAGCTAGTTAGAATGGTATTCACTGCAACACCTTGCGCTCGTCGCCTATGACACAAGATGTTGAGTCTCACTACCCCATTAATTGCACTAGCCACAGCGCTCTTCAAACCGGAACACAGTAATGTTTGCACACTACTATCTTTAGAACATTTCTCGCCGATAAATGGATTTGTCCGAGTCACGCGATAATCTTTTGCCTGGAGACAAGCGAGTGTAATTAAAAAAAAACAAAGACGTTAACATCCCGCAGCGCACTCACCGAAAACAAAAACACTGACCGCGCCATCTTGATCTCTGCTCGCTTCCTGTTCAGGTCGACACTGCAGTTTAATTAATTACAAATAAACTATAGACTCCTGACCGTCCGTTGCCGCGAATCCGGGCGTTGTGCGGACAGCAGACGGTAACACGTTGGCCGCGTGTAATAAAACATTTATCTCTTTATTTATTATAAACATTGGAGTCCCGCGTGGCGGGACAGTGATTTAGATAAAAATTAGGGTTCTGCTATCGGCGGAGGTGTCACTTGCCGAAAACGCGACATGCCGAACCGCGTTCTGCTTCCAATATTCAAATAACCATTATCAAATAATACACTAAAAACTCTTAGTCACCTTTCCTTGAATTCAAAAATAGAACGCGCATCGACACTCATGCTTTATATTTTTTTTAATTTCGAACATTTATACAAACTGTTTTCTCTTCACCAAATGAATGTAGCCAGTGTCATTGAGATTTTTTTGAAAATGTACAGTTATAGACATTTTGCTAATTTTTTTACTAAACACAAATTATCGTTTACTTCTCTGTAATAAGAATATTGTTGTATAATTATTAGCTAATAAAATTGCAAATTATTATAAAAAAAACCTTACGTAAAATTTTGATCTGTTAATAAAAAAAAACCTAAGCGACCGAATGATACGGCCGACCTTTGCCCCGGCGATCAAACACTCAAAATGGTACGTATTTTAAAAGCGAAGGCCAAAGAAGAAAGACGTTACTCGATTATTGAAGATAAGACAAGGCCGGTTGGAGCTGTTCCAAACGCGATGACTCTGAAAAGTGGCGGATTACTCGGAAACTGACCGATAACGATAACACTAGTCGAATATTAACATTTCATATTAATTTCACACCAACTCCCTGCACTGGACACGAATGAAGAATACGCAGGAATGCAGTTACAGCGATAGTTTGCGATACGGGGGTGGTAGGAGGTCGGAGTATTTAAAACCCTACCACCAAACAGTTAGAGGTGAGTTATACCCTTGTAGTTAATAGAACGGTATAACTGTCGAGTAGTATCCAATGTTTACCATATTCCAACTATGAAATAATGAAAGTACTGGGTACAACATTGCAGACCTGTCTAGTATTCTCAAGTTATTAAGAATATGATTAAGATCAACATAACCTGTTGTAAAAGAAGAATAAACAGTCTTCAGGTTCACGAGGTTTGAAAGAGGAAACCCTCATCGCCTATTCAACGAGCTTTAGGAAGACGGATATATCCGCGATCCCTGAGTGCGTTGAAGCTGCAATAGTATGTCAATAAAACTTGCGGCACAAACTACATCATAAAAAAAGACAGATATACTAACATAGTGTAGCTAAACTCGGTGAGGTTCTAAGATCCTCGCAATGCTCTAAGTGGGTTACACACATAACCCCAATTTTCCCCCAGGAGGAGGGCATCTATTGAACATTTCCTCGCAACAACATAAAAAGTCTTAACAACAAAAGTCACCAGAAAAACACTGCACCGCTTATCTCTGCTGACTATAAACAGTGTGTAAACTGCGATCCAGTTTAAAGGACGCCGTAGCTAATAGAATAATACTACTACGATGATGTTACGAACCATGTTGTGTAAAGATAAGCGCAAAATATTATGATTCCTGGTTGCGACATGGACAGACGTAGCCTTTCACTGAACATCCATGTAGCGTACTTATTGTTGATTACAAAAAGATCGTTCTGAGATGAAAGAGATCTGGACAGCGACTGAGTAAAGCCGGACAGCGTGATCCAAGCATCTCAATCACATGCCGCGAAAACTTATTGATAAGAAACTTCTTTTGTCTTCTAGTCAAGAAATGCGAGAATGAGATGAATCGCTTTTCTTATCTGTTCTCTGTTTGTTTTGTAATGTCAAGTAATTATGGATGTCATATTTTGGAAGGCCGAGGGTGTGCTGTGGCGCGTCACAACAATGATATACTCTTGGTATTGTATTCACAAACATAAAGAGGTACATATTGTGGATATATATGTATATATAAAGCCTGATAAGAAAACGAAAGAGTCCAACTCGTACAGGAGATCACCTGGACAGGATCGTGCATTACCATAAAAACTATTTATAATATAATTGAAATCAAAAGTTTATTTGCTTGCTTTCTCATGATAAAGTGTGGTGACAAAAGGGAAAGAGAAACCCAGCTCAGTTGTCATGATATCTGATCAACATATCGAAGTATCCATCACGATCATCAGACGTCTACGGTTGGTATTAGATCCTTAATATCTACGCGCCAAAAGTAGTCATTAGGTATATACAGCGAATATAATACGTGTAGTATTGAAGATGACGCGCAGTGATTACACTGCAGCGCCTGTCCATCTATCAGATCAGGGTTCAAGAGTTACCTACGTCGTTATAACCTGCGGATCCATGTTGTGTCTGTGTCTGCGATAATATTAACCGGAGAACAGTGATGTCCGTGTATGCACTGTATCGGACGTATACATATACATATATATATACACATATACAAATAGTGAAAATGGGGTTCCTTTGTTCGCCGATCACGTGGAAATGAGTGAATGTGAACACAGGAACGTGAGCATCCGTAGCGGAGTGTTCTGTAGATGGTTGTAAGATATTAACTTGTTTAATTTCATACATCCTGCATTATAATGTTTCTGACTAACTTTTATAGACATGTTCATTTGGTATTATTTATGCGGTTGCTATAGTAACGGTTGATATAGAAAGTAATCTGCGATTGTGGCTGTTCCCGAAGACTATTTCAAACAAATTTCAAGTATAATTCTATATTACACCGAGTAGAGTGGGGGATGGGGGAGAAAAGGCAGCTAGTAACAAATTTTTTTCCGTTTTTTTTTTCAATTTAAAAACATTTTACATATAGAGTGTATATATATACATATACACAATCCTTGAGAATCTATTGCTTATTCTAGTCTAGCCGCTAGTTACCTGACCGGCAGTCTACACCTTCTTTATTGTTCTAGAATGTTCTAGTAGTTGTCCTATCACGGTTAAAGGGTCAGTGGTTAAATAAACGGAACGTCGAAGACTTGTCGGAGACCATACACTCGTAGAACAGAAGCCTACGGCCAGGAAACTGAAAGTAGCGCTTTTTTTGTTGTTCTATTTAGCTACGAGACGAGCGGGACGTTCACCTGATGGTGAGTGATACGCCCGCACACAACAACGTAGCGCTAGTTTAGACGATGTACACAGCACCACATTGAGCTCCTCGTCTGAGACATAAGCCGTCGAGTCTCGTTACCACAGTAATATCAGCAGCTACAGTGCCCTACGATCTGAAAGACAGTTTGTCAGCTGCAATACGCTCTGCGGTGGTACCTAGCTGTCTCCGGCAACAGAGACCTACCATTAGTGTTCTACTTAGTTACCACAGTAATGCCCATCTGTGATGCTAGAAAGTACTGTACAGACATTTAACATTTTTAGAATTATGTATAGTTAAATAAAAAAAATAATATTAAGTATGTAACTTAGCCACCTGCGTGTTTACGTGGCGCGGCGGCGGGGTCGTGACGTGGCTAAGCGGCGATAACCCTCAACCCCGGCGGCTCCCTGCGCACACACCCCTTGCATTTCTCGCTTGTGCAGCGAAAACTTGTTACTAAACGATAACACCATCACATACTAATGGACTGATGAGTTCCAATAAATCCTTGCTAATGTCTCTAATTCACACAAAACCTCGACGACCAAGACATTCAACTGATGGTAAATGATACGTCGTGACAATGTCACCATAGGAAGATGATCACTAACTACATCAGTGATAGGTTTCTGTCGCCGGAGACCTTCCAGCTCTGCCGCAGTTCCTAATGCATCCTGTTTGTTGGCGGCTGCCGACAAACAGTACTGTACAAAAATTACTGTTCCAGTTTGACGGGCGCTGTAGCTAGTGATATTACTGTGGTAACGAGACAATATCCTTTATCTCAAGGCGACGATTGGTCCTATTTTTCATCCATAGCTGCTGGTCGCTGAACCACATCTAACCGATTTCCCGGCCAGCAATGAATGGATATAAATCCATTGAGACAGAGTTTAGGAAGAAGTGAAATTACCAAGGTAATGTTGTCGAGTAAAACGTTATTTTTTTTTTTATTCAACGAAGGAAGAAGCGGTTCACGTTCACCTGATGGTAAGTCTTAAATAAAATCGTGTATACTGCACGACGGTAGGACGTTCAGTCTCGTTACCCCAGTAATTATACTAAAACTGATGCCAAAGGCAACGGAAAATCGCTGCCCCTCAATTACATAGTAGTCAAAACAATTCACTTGCTTATAACAAGTATAGAAAAGTTATGTCTTCCGATATAACTTAATATGTTACCTGTGTGATTATCACATGATATGTGATGATCACCATGTTTGTAAACTCCGTGATGTAACACCGATAATAAATGTAACAATGTCATGAATAGATGGCGTTAGTCGACTATGCGATAACCAATGTAACAGCCAACTAGCGCCATCTACTGACAGCCGTTCATCAGCTGACAGGAACGTTCACCTGATAGTGAGTGATACGCCTGTTACTTGCATTAGTTAGGATAATATCCAATGCACCACGTCGCGCTCGTCGCCTGAAAGACAACAGGTCGAATTTTGTTTCACTAATAATTACACTAGTTACAACGCCTTTCAAACCGGAACATAGCAATATCTGCACATTGCTATTTCTCGCTGCGGTGGTAACTACTTAGACGACCTTCGGTAACAGAGACCTAACACCAGTGTCATCATCATCATCATCATCATCATCATTACCAGCCTATAGACGTCTACTGCTGGACATAGGCCTCACTCAAAGGTCTCCACATCGATCGGTCGTGTGCCGTCCGCAGTCAGCGACTTTCCGCGACCTTCGTTTGTAGATATTCATGTGTGGGGATTTGGGCTATTCTCCCACCGCTCTGGCCCAATCCGGGTCGATGGAAGTCATAGCCTCGTCTGTTGATTAACAGGGTGCACAACGATCAATTGAGGCTGGCTTGGATCCCATGAGTTGTCGTGGGGGACCCCTTGCACCCCCTTACACCACCAGTATATGTTGTATAATAACAACCTTCAACAGTAATAAGATCAGGTTATATTTTTCGTTAAGTACTTATTTTGAACTTAAACTTAAAATTAATAACATAAGATTGAACGCCCGAAATAGGTTTATACCGTATCGGTTAAGTTATTCTTAACTATTGGAAGCGCGGTTACCCTGATAACTATTGTTATAACTGTAAACATAACCGCAACGGACTTAACTCGCGGCTAAGTAACAAGTGTAGATAACTGACGCCGCGTGAACCGAGCTGATCCTCTGGAGTCGAACGTTGAACTTTACTATCAACGTACTCTTGACTGCACTGTTGCTAGGGAAGCAAAATGTATACGCTTAGTAACTTAATGTTAGAAAGCTTAGAAGTAAGTTGAGGCCAAAAATTAACGAAGCTGTTATACAGTGTTACTGCTGGTAGGTCTGTTGCTGGAGAGCGTCTAGGCACCACCGCAGCACCCACTGCAGCCGACAAACAGCAGCGTACGAACATTACTGTGTTCCAGTATGGAGGACGCGTTAACTAATGTTATTACTGGACTACTCTACTATTAAGGGGTACAAGGATGAAAGAGGGTGGAGCAGCACTGGAGTAGCCGGAGCCGGAGCCGGAGCCGGAGCCGGAGCCGGAGAGTTTAGATAATAGTTTGAAAATGTTTCGTTGAAAGAAACATCAGGAAAAACAATAATGAAATTATTATAATGTAAACTATATTATTATCATACACCGGAGTCCCAGCAGTGGGAATACTTAATCGTCAGTTTTATTTTTATACGACGAAGAGACGAATGAGACCTTCATCTGATGGTAAGTGACACGCACACACAGCCGTGGTTAAGATGGTATACACAGTGTCACATTGTGCTCGCCGCTATAAGACATGTTGAATCAAGTTTAACGACATCATGAGGGCGGCCGGAAGTAACAGGTGGTAGATCCAGCTCCATCAGCCCAGTACCAGAAGAGTTGTAACAGTTTAAATGACCACGAAGCGTTCCACATCATCACAGAGTGGAAGGTACGACGGCCTCTAAAAGGCGGATGTTTTTCCTGGACATCACCTCGGCCTATCGCGTACTCCGCCAGATAGAGTTGGACACGGTTCTGGTCCAGATGTTCAAGGGCCACGGGGGATTTTCCAAGTACCTTCACAGGTGTAAGCTCAAAGAGAATCCCTCGTGCATCTGTGACACGGGGGTGGACCAGACCGCGGTGCACATCCTGACTTTCTGTCCCGCATTCAGCAGAATTAGGTATGACAGCGAAATAGAAATGGGTAAGAAGATAACATCTGGTAGCATCACCTCTCTGCTGTGAGGACGGAAGTCGCCACAGATTCAGTAGCATATTGTAGGAAAGTTACAGGAAAGTGATAGACAAGAACAAGACACAGAGTTAGTATTAAAGAAGTCTGCAGTAGAAAATAGATGAGAGTAGCAAGTGTAATTAGAAGTAGTCAAGAACTTAGAATGTAAGAAATGTAGACTTAATGGTAACCATAGAGTAAAGAGAATGTGGCGGACGGAAGTGAGAGCTGGAGTGCAAACAAATTGGAATTATTATTTAATGCGCCCCCCCACGGAGCAAGGGGATGTGTGAAAGAAATAGTCACAGAGTTGAGCTCAAGGTGGGTAGATGCGTAAAGCTGAGAGGATCGAATTAGGCGGAGAATATAGTGATAGCCTATGTCCAGCAGTGAATCAACGGAGACTGATGATGACGTGGAGATCCGGTCGGTGCAGTAGTATTTGAACACTATTGTTAGTCAAGAGAAAGGGAGGTCGCGGTGGTGGGGAGGCGGTAGGTGAGCAGACGTACTGTGGATATGTAAGTACAAATAATAATATAGAACAAACAAACAAACACACAATAAAGTAGTGACGGAAGAGAAGTGAAAGAAACGGAACAGGCCCGAGAGAAAGAGACGGACGTGGCTTGAGAGAGAAAGACGTAAGAGGCTTGAGAGGAGAGTATAAAGGGACTCTTGCTTTGCTGGCTGTAATACAAATTTGACTTGAAATGTATCTGAAATATTCGTGGAGAGCAGCTGCAACTGCAAATGACTCTCTATAGCAAACGTTACCATAGCAACCGCATAAATAATATCAAACAGGAATATTTATAGAAGTTAAGTACGAAATCAAAAGACTAAGGCTGTATGAAATGTAAAAGTAAACACCCTGTAACCAGACAGAGATCACTCCGCGAAGGCTCGCGTTCCCGTGTCGATAGGTTCTTCACTCGTTTTCACGTGAGTGGCGAACTAACACATTTTCATTATATATATATATGTGTGTATATATATATATATATATATATATATATATATAGCATTTTTACATGCATACAGATTTCCGCCTACGCAGATACTGATCGCGATATCTTTGGTACCGTAAGGCCTGCACACTTGACAACCGGTGGGATTTGGAATGTCACCCTCGAGAGGGGTTGCGGGGTGTTACAGCCGGCTGAGCTGGCATTTGATAAAAGACTAACGGAACTATAATTGTTTATAGTAACAAATATATGTGTGTGTGTGTGTGTGTGTGTGTAAACATTATAGTGTTCCGGTTTGAAGGGCGTTGTATCTAGTGAAAGTCCTGGAATATCGTTTCTTAGTGTGTCTTAATACGACCACAGAAAGATGCTGTGTATATCATCTTGATTAGTACCACGTTATAATTATTGTTACGAGACTAACGGGACGTTCACGTGAGGGTAAGTGATACGTCTGCCCCTACCAACATTGCACCACATTGTGCGCGTCGCCCTAAAACAAAATGTAAGATTTCATTACTCAGTAATTACACTAGTTCCAGCGCCCTTGAAACCGGAACACGGTAATATCTTCACAGTACACTTACCACCAGTAGAGTATTGTGTATGCTCTCATCCTACTTCCAGCGCACTTGATATACAAGTTGGCTTGAGTGTGACGAGGTGTTTAATGACAATGGCGCTGGAGGCTGTGGTGTCCTCATCCGTATTACTCATATATTTGTGAGCTGGAATATGTAAATGCTATTACGGCGGTAGACTTACTGCGTGACAGTAACCATCTAGACCAAATTGACAAACCCAAGCACCAACGGAAGTCAATAACATGTTACCTTATATTTGAACAGAGGACCTCCGCGCCACGACACCCGCCGCCGGAGCATTGGCAGCAGTTAAAGCCTCATCCTGCTCCTCCGTAATTGATAATTTTAAAAGTGGACACCCCCTCCCCATCACTGTTTCGTCTGGCGCGGCCGGGGGTGAGTCATCGAGTAAACGAACGGGACGTGCTGTTGTTGTTGTTATAACGCACCGGCCTCGCGCTTAAGACATCGCCACACACGCGAAACGTTTGTCATTCAATATATAATGATTATTTTTATCTACCTCCGTTGCATAGCGGCCAAATGCTTGTCTTGTTACCCGCAGGTGCCTGGTTCGATGCCTGTGCATCGTGCCGTCCAGTTTAAAAGGTAATACGATTTTTTCACACCACATCTGTATAACCAACACCCTTACAACTGTGTCGCATCGTTTCAGCTGTAATGTAACCACGTCTTCATTGTCACTTCAGATCACGTGAGATTTAGACCAAGTGTGAATCCATGGTATATAAATACCCAACACTGACGTCGTTATGTGTATGTATGTATATACGACGCAAGTGAACTGATTTTATAAATAATGTACATAATTAGTCATAATTTATTTACATCGAGCCAGACGGATAATTGATCTGTTTTGACGACAGTAACACTTGATATGCAACGTGTTAGTTAGTCTCCGCGCGGACATAAACACAATACAGCAAACAAAACTAATCTTCATTACGTATTCCTGTTATTTCGCTGAGATAAACATTTATTTTTATTATCACATTTTTTTTTCAATGAAATAAATTTTATAGATCGAGAAATGAAATAACGTTTAAATGCTATTTATTAACGCTATGCTTAGTGACAACTAATGATAAAATTGTGATATATCATATAAGACAATCTTCTATCAAATTCATAGAAAACACTGTAATATAACTGCGTCATCATCAGAATAGTCTGTAGCAATCCGCTACTGAACATCAGCCTATCGGCGACAAATTGCTATAATAAATACAGAAATGCCACTTTAATAAGTAGCTCCAATACATTTATAGATGGTGCTATAATTAATATACCAACAGAATTTAATTAGTTACTCCAGTACATTAATAGGCAGCGCTGTAACAAATATACATGTGCTAATTTAATACATCTGTAGATGGTACTGTTATAAATTAACCCACAGATTTTAATCGGTTACTCTAGCGTATTAATAGGTGGCGTAACATAAGATGTGCATGTGTTCCTTTAATAAGTTGCTTTAATGCGCTTATAGATGGTAATGTAATTAATTACCCTACAGAATTTCAATCAGTTACTCTAGTATATTAATAGATGGCGCTGTATCAAATTAGCTTGTGCTGGTTTAATAAGTTGCTTCAGTATAATCATAGATGGTACTGTAATTAATTACCCTACAGAAATTAATCAGTTACTATAGTAACTTAATAGGTGGCGCTGTATCAAATTAGCTTGCGATGGTTTAATAAGTTGCTTCATTATAATCATAGATGGTGCTGTAATTAATTACCCTACAGAATTTAATCAGTTACTTTAGAATATTAATAGGTGGCGCTGTATCAAATTAGCTTGCGATGCTTTAATAAGTTGCTTTATTATATTTATAGATGATGCTGTAATTAATTCCACTGCAGAATTTAACTACTTACTTTAGAATATTAATAGGTAGCGCTGTATCAAATGTGCATGTACTGCTCTAATAAGTTGCTTTAGTACATTTATAGATGACGCTGTATGAAATTAGCATGTCCTGTTTTATAAGTTGCTTTAGTACATTTATAGATGGTAATGTAATTAATTTACCCACAGAACTTAATTAGTTACTCAAGTAAATTAATAGATGGCGCTGTAATTAATATGCATATGCTGCTTTAATAGGTTGCTTTAGTTTGTTTATATATGGTGCTGCAGTAAATTCACTTATAGAATTTAATCAGTTAATCTTGTATATTAATAGGTTGCGCTGTATGTAATTTGCATAAGCTGTGTTAATACATTTGTAGACGGTGCAGTAATTAATTTGCCCACAGAATTTAATTAATTAGTCATGAATATTAGTAGGTGGCGCTGTATCAAATTTGCATGTGCTGCTTTAATTAATTGCTTTAGCACATTCATAGATGTTGCTGTAATTAATTTACCCACAGAAATTAATTAGTTTTATTTTTATTTATTTATTAAGGCTTATCAACAAAATTACATAGTTGGTTTTTTGACTTAACATTAAAAATCAAGTTAAAAATAGCAACATGTAACTACACTTAAAGATAAACACATCATGCGTTAAGTATCTGTGCGTGAACACAAACTTTTTTCCATCAAAATAGAAATAAGTGAATCGTCTTTGTATAGACTCGATACAGTCTTTGTGAACCTGATAATTTGGGTTCCATACTACTGAGGAATATTCAAGATTACTTCTCACGAATGTAATGAAAAAAGTTTTTAAGTTCCTAAGTTTTCGAAATCTTTGCAATTTCTAAACACAAAACCCAACATTCTCCTTGCAGATTTGCATATGTTTTCAAAATGCTGATTAAAACTCAATTTAGTATCGAATGTAACGCGTAAGTCACGAACTACCTCTTGTTCAGTTAGCGCTACGCCATTGATGTCATATACTGATTGATTAGAATTGTGATTACGCGTATATCTTATAAAAGAGTATTTCTGAGGATTCAGAGCCATATCATTTCGACCAGACCAATCAGCTAATCTATCTAAATCCTCTTGCAGAGCCTTGTTATCACTAGCCGATCTTATTTCTTTCGCAATCTTTAGGTCGTCAGCGAAGAAATAACAATTCGACTCATGGATACATTCTAGGACATCATTAATATAAATATTAAATAAAATTGGCACCAGTACTGAACCCTGAGGTACACCTGATGTAGATCGGTAAGGCCGTGAAGCATGCCCTTTAACCACTATAAATGATAATCTATCCATGACATACGATGAAAGCCAAGACAGTAAAGTGCCTCCGAAACCAAAGTTAGTCAGTTTTTCAACAAGCAGTAAGTGATTAACTTTGTCAAAGGCTTTGGAGAAATCTGTATATACTGTGTCTACCAGAACATGCGAGTCGATTGATTTTGAAAGAAAGGTTACAAAATAGCTTAAGTTGGTAACAGTAGATCTAGCCTTAGTGAACCCGTGCTGTGAGTCGGATATTAATCGTTGGACGTGACATACAAAAATCTGACGCAACATAGCCTCTAACGTTTTTGGTAAAACCGAAATTAGGGAAATAGCCCGATAGTTAATTATATTACTGCGGTCCCCTTTTTTATATATCGGACTATTCTGGCCTGTTTCCAAATATCCGGCTAAATTCCCGTTTTTAGAGACGTATTATAAATGATACTAATAGGCAGTGAGAGAGGCTCTGCACACCTCACCAAAAATATAGGAAGTAAATCATCAGGGCCGGTGCCTTTGGTTAAGTCAAGTCTTTTTAATTTCTTGAAGACTTCAAATTGGGTAAATTGGAAATAGCAAAGAGAAATGCTTACTGCGCCTCCGCTTCTTAAGTAGTTGACGTCGTAAACCGACGAGAAATAAGTTGCAAATCTTGACTCCATTTGATGCTATTTTGTCTTCTAGGACCATTCTAGAAGGGTACGTGTTTGGAGATTTTTTTAAGTTTTTTAGATGAGTCCAAAAATATTTTGGATTTTTTGAAATATTAGACTCAATCCTTTCAATGTAGCGCTTGTATTCTTTTTTAAGTAATTTGTTACATCGTTCACGTAGATCGGTAAATTCAAAACCGTCAAGAGGATTTTTGTACTTTTTGTATTTTAGTCTAGCTTTGTGTTTTAATTTTAATAAATTTATAACATTTTTAGAATACCACGGTGGATATTTACTGTTACTAGGTTTAGATTTGGGCACATGTTTTATAATCACCTTTTCTAATTCGTGATAAAAGATCGTTAGCATTGCATTTACATCATTGCACTTTGAAAAGACATCCGACCATGATATATTATTTAGGTGCAAGATTATGTTGTCGTAGTCCGTTTTGTAAAAATTATACCTCTCATTAAACTTTTCTTTGACTAATTGTTTTTTGTTTGAGACTACTGTAATAATTAGTGGTGGGTGATGACCATCAACGGTATTGATGGGGTCTGCGGTTGGCTCTCTGTAACTGTAAGTTCTGCTGTCTTGCATAAAATTAAATCTAACATTCGTTGGTTATTGTTGACAACGCGGTTGAACTGTTTGAGGGCGTTTTCCTCAATAAAATCGACAAACGTTGCGCTGATAGTACTACTGAGATTACCAGTGGGATGCAGATAGGATACGCCCGATAATGGAGACCACTTAAGGTTACTAAAATTAAAGTCACCTGCCAATAATACATGATCATTCTCATTAATTATGAAGTTCGCATGGGAAATAAATTCTTCTAGTTTATCCTTAGCCACTGGAGGTGGCAGATATACAGCACAGATTGCAATATGGGTGGATTTACCGGAAATTATTACATCAATTGTAACCCACAGATCTTCGCAACTACGTTCCTACATCGCCATACGATGCGATACTATATCATTACTAACAGCTATTAAGACTCCACCTCCATTCATCACTTTCCTATCTCTCCTGTATACAATGTATCGGTTGTCAAAAATTTCTCCATCGTGAATGCTGTCGTTCAGCCAACTTTCAGTTAGTATATAAATATCATAACTGTTGTTCAATATATTTAGCTTGACTTCTCGGCTTTTGCTGCGCAAACCTCTAACATGCTGATAGTAAATTTCTAAGCAATCCTTAACTAACAAAATAAAAGATATGAAAGAAAAAAAAAATAAAACAAAAGAAAAGAAAACTAAATTACCATAAATAGTTATACAACTATATCACTATGCCAGTGACTTGAACTGGTCAGCTTCGCGAATAGTTATGTGCTCTGATGTCTCCGTTTTCCTCATGAATATGTGACCATTCTTAACCCATACGAATTTGTAATTTAGTTTTTTAGCAGCGTGCCTGGTCTGGGCGTGTAATTTTTTTACTTCTGGGGCGAGGTGTTCAAGCACATAAATAGGATTTTTGTCACCTCCGTAACCGATGTGGCTGGTGTTCAGTTTGTCATTGCGTTGTTTCTTGTTGCATCACACTTGCGAGGAGCGCATCTCGAATCCGGGGACTCGCACAAGTTACCACCACAGAACGTGGGCGTTTGCTTTCTGGATACATTTTGGCAATCCTTGTACATTTGTGTACATCATTCTCAGCCAGACTGTTGCCAACGACTTTGGCGATTTGAAATACAACGTTCATCTAGTTTTCTGCTCTGTGTTCCGGTAAACATTGAATTTCTAAGATGCTTTTTCGGGAGAACTGTTCAAAAGTATTTAAGCGATTGCCTAAATCTTTAACTGTGGTTCTCAGCTTTTCGTTTTCCCTTTTTATGTCTTAGTATTCAGTTTTTATGGATATAATTGATTCTTTCATTCTATTAAAGTCCTCAAATATTTCTCTTATACGTTACTGTATACTTTTCTTCAATTATTTTGGTCATCTTTATCTCCATGTTACTCAGAAGACTATCCATAATTTCTTTCATCATAGCCTTTAAATTCTTTAACGTTAGACTACCGACAGTCTTAGGGGTTACTTCGTCGTTTTTGTTACGTCTAAGGGTGACATTTGTAGTGGTAATATCTTGATCAGCATCGACGCTGGTAGTTTTAATAAAGGAGATAGAACTATCAGGTTTTGGCAGCTTAGAACGACATGCTGGGCAAACCCAGGAGTTTTTATATTCTGACGAAACACTTTTGTATTTTCTAGATGTGGTACTAACACACTCATAATGGTATTTTAAGGAACAGGTATTACATTTGAGTTGTTCTGGTGTTGACATATCTTGCGCACATCCTGCACATTTTTTAGTGTTTTGTACCTTGGTGTTCATTATAATACACAAAATTGCTTCTTTATGAATTGTTATTATTCAGACGAGACGGCACACAACTATAAGCTATGCGTCAAAAGTAATTGCGCATATTACAATCGTAGGCGCATACATTAAGTTATAGCAAGACTTGGATAAGCAAATAATGGGTAATTATTAAGAATTTGAATAGTAAGTTGTACATTGCGATAATCCAAAGATAACATAAATGTCTTTTATACATATAGTATCAAGTTCCAAATATGGACGTTTTTCGGGTACATTAATAATTATTCAGTCTTTTAAGACATCTAAAAACTTCACGAAACATATCTTTATAAGAACACTTCAAACATGCGCTTTCTCTAAACTATACACAACACTGTAACGTTACTTTACACAAGTAAAGTTAGTCATTACCAAGTTAGGAAATAAAATTACACACACGGATTAACGTTACGTGTTTACGCACCACTGTATTGACAGCAACACGCGACAGCAGCGGCACCTATTAATATACTAGTTACTCTAAGTATATTAATAGGTAGCGCTGTAAATAATATGCATGTGCTGCTTTAATAGGTTGTTTTAGTTTATTTATAGATGGTATTGTAATTAATTTACCCACAGAATTTAATTAGTTACTCTAGTATGTTAATAGGTAGCGCTGTGTCAAATGTGCATGTTTTGCTTTAATAAGTTGCTTTAGTACATTTATAGATGGTGCTGTAATTAATTCACCTATAGAATTTAATCAGTTACTCGTGTATTATTAGTAGGTGGCGCTGTTATAAATGTGTATATGTTGTTTCAATATATTTATAGATGGTACTGTAATTAATTCACGTGGAGAACATAGTTGCTCTAGATTATTATTAGATAGCATTTCATCAAGTGTGCATGTGCCGCTTTAATTAGTTGTTTCAATATATTCATAGATGGTGCTGTGATTAATCTGTATGCATAGTTTAATTAGTTGCTGTAATATATTAATAAATGGTAGTGACAAATCTGCACGAGGCTCTTTAAATCCTCTAAAATTTTCATAGAAAGCACTGTGATGAAATTTTGTTACCAGTGTGAATTTTGCTGATTAAAAAATGTCATTCTCTTTAAAAAACTTACAAAATACTTAATTTCGACTTGACACCAAAGAAAGACTGACAATGAACTCTATGGGGTTGAGAAAATAAAGATCTTTTTTTATCACTGTTTATTTTTTATTTATTTACACTGTTAATAATTTTATACAAGTCTCTTTAATCACTCCGACCAATCTTTACCGGATACTATAATGAATAAGCAGCGATTTACTTTATCCGTATAGTATGTCCTTTAATTGTAGCGGTATGTAACTGGGTACCATCGGCAGACCGAGTGCATCTGACGTATTCGTTAGGTCTCTTTGTAGTAGTGCGGCGCAACTTCCAGCAGCCAGTCCTTGTCGACAGCCATCAGGTCCCGCATGTACGTCTTGTCGGCGACGCTCTGAACGCTTGCGAACACCACCCTGATGGTGGAAAGCACCAGTTAAGTCTTTAGTTTTTAGAAGTTCGTTTATTTTTAAGGCGATTTAACGAGCAGGTGAAGCACATAGGTGATATTTACTCCATTGTGCTTGTCTTGTTATTTAAAATGATAGTCAAAACATAAACAAACAAGAAACTCCATTAAACCTGCACACAGTAACGTTTGCGTTGGACGGTGTCCGATAACAGAAGATCCTTTGCATGCAACCAAAACAGTCATGATTATAATCTTCAATAGCTTAAAATGTCATCAATCCAATTCCACCTTAATGTTACCCCTTTTTTTTGTTTTACGTGGGGAAAATTCATTCGCATACCTACCCTCGCAAGAGCAGACAGGTTATGTCGGACTTACACCGACTGAAACCCCCACCTTGTTCCGCCTTCGTCGCTTTACGGCGGGGCCACGGGAATGATCTCGCACACCTCCGCGACCCCACCAGCGCCAGCTGCACCGCACAGCTCCATCTCAGGAGAAGAGCGTCTCGTTTCCACCTCTGTAAAGGTGCTCAAGAACATACCGCGTGCCCTCCTCTCGGCTTCTTATCATCACGTGGGCAACGGATCCCTTTGAATTCGTCACCCAGAGGCCATATGAGTCAAAAGAGTGTCACCGTGGGTGACTAAGCCAAGGCTACTGAGCCCCACCGCCACGACAAGGCGGGAACCTGAGTCAACACATATTACAAACAAAAAGCGAAGAAGCGGTGAAAACTAATATTCAGATTAATACTGATGTTTTACCATTTAGGCTGCTGCTGCGTGTAAAGGCAGCTGTCGGGGCTGATGTGCAGGCGGGCGCCGCGGACCCCGAGGTACTCGCCGACGCCGAGCCGCGCCGCCTGCGGGAACAGCCCCGACAGCACGCACTTCATCACCCGCACGCACTTGCCTGAGAAACACAACCACGAGGGAGCGTTACTCCTCACACCCAATGAACAACGTCCATACTTTGCATTGGTGGAGAGGTTCGGTTCCATTGATCAGGAATAATGCCAAAGACTTGTCATAGCCCTACGAGCGAAAGAAATCTCCAAACAGACAAGCCAAACAGTTATCTGATGGTGAAGTGATACTCCCAGAAGAATATAACGCTAGGTAAGATAACAAACAGTAGAGTTTCTGATACAACTGTAGTCCGGTTCGAAGAGCGTTGCAGCTATTGAAATTGCTGGAGCAACAACACTTGACATCTTGTTCCCCAAAGCGATGAGAATACGTGGAGCAGTGTATATTATTTCAACATATATATTGTTGTCGGCTGGCAGACCTGGCGGATACTGCCATCAACCCGCATCGAGCTAGCATGATAGGAAATGGCTCCAATCCCCCATGAACCCCTACAAATGACGCCCCCTAGCGCCCGGCGTACCGGCAGCGCCGGGCCGATCGGTGTGGAGATCTTTGAGAGAGGCCTATGTCGAGCAGTGGACTTTTATCGGCTGATGGTCAAGTGGATATCTCACCATCAAGTGAATGTCTACCTCGTCTTCTAGCTACAAGGATTAAATGTTTGTCCGTGTTCGTTACAGTTCACTCATAATTTAGTGTGCCGGTACTTCCTACTATTAAAATATATCAAAGAATAAACGGACATACTAACCGCTCCCCAAATCGGGTCCTTCAAAAACTCTGTCCGCCATTTTGAATTTATCCTTTATCAGTTTCTCCAGACTGTGTCTTATCTCGAAAGCCTGAGAATAGCAGTTTTTTTATCAGTTCAATTTTTATTACAGCCCACACAACTTACTCACCATTGAGATTAGTAGCACATTGTGCTCGTGGCCTTGACACATAAGAGGTTGTCTCGTTAATTCATTAATTTCACCGGCTGCAGCGCCCTTCAATCCGGGACATAGTAATGTTTGCACAGTACGGTTTGTTAGCAGGAATAGTAGCTGCGGTGGTACCTACACGGTCTCCAGTAAAAGAGTCCTACTACCACTATTTACCAATGCACCATTACTCACCTTCTCCATGACCTTGTAGTTGAGGTACATCCTCTGGCACCAGGCCTTGCACGCCTTCTTGGTCTTCGCGTCGTCGGCCGTTCTTACTTTTAAGTACGAGTCAAATATGTTCAAGTACATTATTATATCTCCTTCCGCCACCTGCCAAATGGGAGTAAGTGGTGACATGATGACACACAGGCGAGGAGAGCAGCTATTTAGGCTCTTTACACTGTACTACGCGTGTTTACTTCAGCGCCATCTATATCTGAATTTGTTAAATTTTTTTAAGGCAAACTAATGGGCAGCTGAATACCTGCTAATGAGTGCCACTCGCTTCGCTGACCTGGGCCTTTCAATGAAATGCTGGTGATAGCTGAACTCGTAAGGTAGTAGGTGATAAAAGATATAGTATGCTGTCTACCTCGAAGTTATTCCTCCTGCTTATCCTGGCCGCTATAGCGCCCTTCCCACCGGCAGGCTTCACGAACACGTTATCCACTTGCAGCATGGCGACAATGGAGAGCATCTCACATATTGAGCCGTACTCAGCTGCGGAAAATGGAAGTAAGCTGATTAGTGTGAAGTTCCTTGTGAAAAACCTTCGTGTTGGTCTAGGTAGATACCATAGCAGCTGTTATGTCCGCCGGCGTTTATTACGAAGTGAAGGTTCTGGTCGACTGGACAGGAGCGGGGGTTGATAATAACGATAGAGTTGCTAAGCATCGATGTGATTGCGCGACCTTGTGAGCGCCACTCACCGGCGTTGCACAGCATCGCGGCGCACATGGGCCGCAGAGGCATCTCAGCCATGCGTTCCCCAGCTTCAGGAGTCAGCTGTCCGTCCTTGTCGATGGCCTTGAGTGCGTACAACGTCTCCAGTCCCGCCAGCAGACTCTTGGCAGGCGGCGGAGTCGGAAATGTGAACCTTAAGCCATTGACATAAAGCCCATTCATGATGATCATAACTTTATTGTCAAAGATGATAGCTATAGAGATGATGTTACTGATAATTATAATATTTAAATACAATAATCAGGAAGATGAGGATGTTGATGATGGATTAAGGTGATAATAAAGTTCATCTATCCACCTGAGCACGTTATGTATGCCGAGCGCCTTAAGCTGCAGCAGCATCCCGCAGAGGTCGCTGCGGCTCATCTCCGGCGGCACGGACGCAGGTAGACCCTCGTACTCCATCTCCGTGTACAGACTGAATAGGGTCAGAGAGGATCACAGGTTCTGCATTCATTGTTTAATCGAAGAAAATTTAAATGTTTTTATAAGAAGTATACCACATCTTGGACCTGATCTTTTTTAAGGCTTACCCTGTTTCGAAGGGGATGTTTTATGAAGACTATATTCTAGGGCTTTCTTTTTTGTTGGTGCCAAGCTCTTATCCATGTCCTGATTATATGGCTCTCATAGAAATCGATATCAACGCAACCAAAAAAATTATTAGGTGAAAGAAGCTGTACCCTTCGAAGACACAGTCACGCCCTCACGAATTACCAGTAACAGAGTCGAGTCTCACCGGTAGCACTTGCCGCGACTCGTCCTTCCCGCGCGGCCCGCGCGCTGCGTCGCGTTGTTCTTTGATATCGGCGTAACGCACACCGATTCCACGCCCACCGCTGGGTCAAAGTGCGGCAACTTGTGGAAGCCACAATCGATCACTGTAAATGAAACACGCCTGCAGTATTCCAGGGATCAGACTAGACCCAGCTAAACGTGTCCAACCGCTTGCTTACATTAGGGTCATCTAAGGTTTGATTCCGGTGCCATGTATCCGGTGATAGGGTTTCCGGAAACCAGCCTGGTAATTGTACCACCATAATAAATATTTGCCGCTATAAGAGCATCATTGTTACGGCGGCCAGTATGAAAGAAAAAACTTTTACAGATTTTGGAAGGTTTCCTACCATACACAATTCCGGCGATGGTCACGCTGGTCTCTGCTATGTTAGTCGCCAGCACTACCTTGCGGACATTCCTCTCCGCCGACCGGAATACCAGCACCTGTTGGTAATGAGGTAGGCTGCCGTACATCGGCAGGACGAGGAGGTCGGCGGCCTGGACGCCGCTGGGAAAATGTTTCCTGTACTTATTCTGTTCGTTATTAGAATCAGCGTAAGTCTTCAACGTCTCTAAAGCTGTCAGGATCTCCTCCTAGAAAATCATCAGAAAAAAGTTTGTGAAAATGGAGATGTTCAGATCTGATACTATCCTCTTTCTTTCATTGCTTCGTTCAACATAGTACACCGTATCAGTACCTTCACTGCGACGCCCTTCAAATCGGAACATGGTAATGTTTGCACACTACTACTTGGTGACAGAAAGAGGAGCTGGAATGATACTCAACTCTTCTCCTAGTTCTTTACCAAATGGATTAATGTCTCCCAATGAAAAAACAACCCAGGTCTCTGTTACCGGAGACCAGCCAAAGCAGCTGCAGGCACCACTTTAGCTCCCGTAAATCGCCAAAAGTAGCGTGCAAACATCACCGTGTTTTTGTTTGAAGTACTTTATAGCTAATCAAATTACTGAGGTTAATAGACAATGTCCTATCCCTCAAAGCGACGACCACGACCTGGTGCTGTGTATATCATTCTCACCACCGCCAAGTCGCTATGGGCTAGCGCATTACTTAACATCAGACTTTAGGATAAACCTAGGTCACCACAGGACTGCCGCTCGTCTAACAACTTTTAAGCTGAATGCTGCTCACCTGCGAAGTCAGGAAGACCAGGATATCACCGAAGGGTTCGTTCTCGTGTATTTTAATTGCGGTGTCTATAGTGGCCTTAACGTAATCAGGTACTGGTTCTGAAATGTTAATGTTCTCCGTTACTGAAGGTAGCTACCACCGCAGCTTCCGTTGCTGCCGCCGACGAGTAGTATGCATACATTACTGTGTTCCGGCTTGAAGGGCGCTGTAGCTAGTGGAAATATTTAGTTAATGAAACTTAATACCTAATGTACGGCGAGGGGTGCAATGCGATGCAGTATGTACCAACGTAACTGGTGCTGCATAGTTGTGAGCAGACGTATCAATCACCACCAGGTAAAGTCTGTTCATCTCGTCGCTTGGTGTAAAGAAAAGGCATTTCTAACATTTAGTTCGGCAATATAAGCAGACCGGAAATAAAACTGTGAAGTTATACCTTCAACGTAAAATACGTCGATGGGATGTGTCCGGCCCTGCATCGACATGATCGCCGAGCTGCTCCTCCGGGCCGACTTTTTGTCGGACAGATCGAAGAAATCCCTCAGAAACTCAGCGTCCATGGTAGCTGATGATATGACCAACTTTAGATTTTTGCGTTTCTGTAATTTTTATATTACGTATATATATATACATATATATATATACATATATATATATGTATACTTAATTGAAAATAATTTATACATTAAATCGCACAATTCATATGTTTACTAAAATGTTACATTAAATTCTTTAATTTATTCTTCTGTTTTGTGCTTTCCTACTACAATCTCCCTTTCTCCCTTTCTTTCTCGCCCCCCTCTCTACATCACTTTCACCCTTTCTATTACTCCACCTCTTTGACCCTCTCCCTATACCTCCCTCTCCCATCTATCTGTTTTATTTTCCTTCCCGTTCATCCCTCTCTCTTTTGATCTTTCCCCTGTCTTTTCATTCTTCTCTGCTCCTTCCTATTTCTCTACCTTACCTTTCCTACCTCTGTCGCTCTCAAATTAACCAGAATACAGTTTCTTTACTATTGTCTCTTCTCTTGCAGTTGCAATTGTTCCAACTCTTACCTTGGCGATCTTTTTCAACAGACCCATAAGGACATCTGTCATCTGAGTTCTCTCGTGCACCTGCAAAATTACACCGATGTATTACTGAGCAAATCGCCTATTCCACCATCAAACCCTAACTGCTAGTTAGGATGATACACACTGCCAGTGATAACTTATGGCGCCGAGACGTGGCCGAGAGAGCAATGGAAAAGGCTACGCTCGGGGTTTACCTGCGTGCTCGAATTAGAAATGTGGAGATCCGCAGAAGAACTAAGGTCACTGACATAGTCCAAAAGATTGTTAGCCTCAAGTGGCAATGGCACGACACATCTTTCAAAGGACTGACAGCCGATGGCGCACCAAGGTCCACGAATAGCGACAGCGTACCGGAAGACGCAACGTTGGCAGGCCCCACACTAGGTGATTCAGACCGTGGATCCGGGTCCACGCGCCCAATGTCAGATAAGCTGTTTAAAGTCGAATGGCTCGCAGCGTTGACATCATCAGGAATCCAACTAGGTGATCCGCCGATCTGGTGAAGCTTGCGGGAGACAAGATATGGGCAGCACAGGATCGATCGATGTGGAGATCTTTGGGTGAGGCCTATGTCCAGCAGTGGACACCGGTCGGCTGATGGTGATGATTATTCCAACACCTCTCTCTCATCTCTAATGCAACAGAATCTTTCAAGCAGACACACAGTAACGTTCCCAGCTACCACAATCAAATATCTTCGTGGTGTTATGTAAACATCCTAACTCATAATTTTAATGGGCAAGGTCAATCGCAGCCGTAGGTGAATACTTCATCTATCCATTCGGTCATGGCGGCTGTAGTAGATGAGGCAGGCCTCGTAGGTCGTGGACTTACATCTGTGACATGATCTCATCCGTTAGTAGCCATTAACGGCATCTCAATTAACGCACTAATTTAATAAACTGCTCACTGATTTTTACGGATGTCTCTGATTAATCGTCGTTGGCAAATAACGAGCAACCGTTGGAGCTCTCGCTTTGTTTTTTTTTTTTAATAAAAAGGACAATGACATAAAACTTATACTGGTGGCAGGACGGACGTCTCTGCTGCCGGAGACCGTCTATATAGATACCACCGCAGCGCCTGTATCTACCGCAGAAAAGTACTGTGCAGACATTATTGTATTCTGGTTTAAACGGCGTTGCAGTTACTTTAATTACCGGTGTAACGAAACTCAACGTGTTGTTTTAAAGCGACGAGTACGTGGTGCAGTGTGTATCACGTCCTAACACCACGTTATAGGCAGGCGTATCACTTACCATCAGGTGAACGTGGGGTTCGTTTCGTCGCTTTATTGAATAAAAAAAAACTATGACAAGACGAAAACATTACAAGGAAACCGATATATTCTGAGAACTAGTTTTGAAGACATGGGACATCCGTCAACCAGCACTTGGTTAACATGGTTGCTAATAGCATTAATACTCTTCAGTAAAAATTGAGTCCCAGCAGTGGGAACATAAAGTGAACTTTTCCATATTATTAGTGTGTGTATATATGTATATATGTATGTATGCACAGAAACA
This sequence comes from Ornithoptera priamus, assembly GCA_029034505.1. Lineage (NCBI taxonomy): Eukaryota > Metazoa > Arthropoda > Insecta > Lepidoptera > Papilionidae > Ornithoptera > Ornithoptera priamus. The sequence continues at coordinate 905,301 of JARDWD010000292.1, read as the reverse complement.
ATAAAGAAACCCGTTTCGTAATTCACACCTGAGTATTTTATCAGGTCGCGATATCACAAGTGGCAACACTGACTATTAATATCACGATAAATAACAAGAGCTAAGTGGACATTCGCAGCCAGGGGTGCGCCGTGGCATTAATAACGCTATCGATGTATATACTACGGAATATTTCCATCATTCATTTTATATTAAATAGCTCCATGACAAAATTGTGAAAGATAATAAATGCAACATCATCATCATGATCATCATCAGCATACCCACTACTTGACATAGGCGTTTCCCAAAGATCTCTACTTCAATTGATCTTACCCTGCTCATACCCAGCGGTATCTCGTGATCTATAGATCAGTCCATCTAATCGTCCACCAGCACTACGTCTGTTGATACTGGCTTGGCATTCTTAAGTCTCACTACCCCATCCTTCAATTTAAGTCTAGAAAGTTTTAGGGCTATCGATGACCTTAATTCTTTAGATTTCCTTATTTCTAATTTGATCTACATATATATAAAACATACGCATTAACTCATCGCGAGATCTCCGAAACTATTACACGTGAACACTCAAAATTTGGTAGAGATATTGCTTCTTCTATTTAGTGGCCAGCTGAGAATGGGTTTTATAAAATTCCTTCCCCAAAGGGAGTTTAAGGGTAGTTACAGCCGGAGCAATCGAGGAACAGCTAGTTAACTATCGAACACAAATTACTACTTGCTATATATACAATTAAAAAATGTTATTGCATATCATTAGCTAATTATTAAATAGTAGAAAAATCTAACATTTACTACATTAGAGGAATAACATGAATTATTACACCTAAAATTAAGTAACAGAAAGCGGACTCATGTCTATGGTCATTCTGTACCAGTCAACGTAGGAAATGGAGAGATGCTACCGTATTTTTTTTTATTTAAATAAGCAACAACGGAACGGTATGACCTGATGGTAAGTGAATTGTGAGAAGGAACTTTTAATTTTGAAAGAAAACAAATATCAATATCAGCAGTATAGATGAGTCGCATCACTAGCGCGCTGCGTGCTTACCTCGTCCAGCACTATGCAGGAGTACTGCATCAGAAGCGGCGACGCGAACATTTCACGCAAAAGCACGCCCTCGGTCAGGAACTGAAAATAAATAAATCAATATATATATACACACACGCACGCACGCACGCACGCACGCACGCAAGCGTACACGCACGCACGCACGCACGTACGCACGCACGCACAACACACACATACATACATACAATACATAGTGAGTATAATCAATATAATCATTACTGGTGGTATGTCTCTGTGGCCGGAGACCGTCTAGGTAGGTACCGATAGCCATATGTCGATACACAGTACTGCGCAAACATTACTGTGATCCGGTTTAAATGACTCTGTAGCTAGTGTAATGACTAGGGTAATGAAATTCAACGTTTTATGTCTCATACGACGAGTACAATGTGGAGTAGTCTATATCACCCTAACTAGGGTCCCATGGTTATGTACAAGCGTATCACTTACCATCAAGTGAACGTCCCGCTCGTCTCGTCGCTTCGTGGGATAAAGGATAATTCTCCGTGCCCGTCCTAGCTGTATACATACTCTTGTTTACATTATCAATGTTATTTTCTTGAAATTAAGGTAAATATGTATACGTAAATCGATTAGCTACAGCGCGTTTCAATCAGGTATACAGTAGCCTCAGTGCGTTACTGTATTGAGCCGGAAATAGGCAATGGTGCCTCCCTACGCGGCCTCCAACGACGTTGACAACATATAAAAAATGGAATATCAAGAAAATATGACGTGTCCACCATATCTATCTGGCAGCAGTTTCCCCTATTGTGAGAAATTCGCGTTGTTTACTTGTTATCAAATATAATAATGGAGTTGATAAAAAGTAAACAATGCGTTATACAAAAAAATGTATGAAGCGGTTTATAAGAAGCCGTATTTTGTTCCTGTTGCAGTATCCGGTAGTCAGGGCCGTGGCCTACATTTGCATTACTTGGCCGAATACCAAAACCAATTGTTGACGTTTCTTTTTTCTTAAAGAATACTGATCCGACGGTGTCTTTACACGGTGACCAGATAAATCGCAGCGACCACAACATACGATATATTATCAAGGTTACGAGTATAATCGGTAAGCACCTAATAAACCTCCATCATCATCGTCAGCTTATCTCCAGAGCTAAACAACCTATCAGACATTTAGAGAAATAATCTCTAAATGATATAATAAATACGTTCACGGATGCTGCATCTATGATAGATATCTATTGGCGGTAGGTTTCTGTTGGTGATGTTCTGGGTGGATGGGTAAACAGTAGTGTGCAAGCATTACTGTGTTCCGGTTTGACAGGCGCTGTAGCGTATGAAATTGCTGGGGTAACGATACTTAATATCTTATGACTCGGACGACGACCGCGATATAGTCCAGTATATATCATCTTAACCAGCGCCACGTTGTAATGGGCGGGCGTATCACTTACCATCAGGTGAGCGTTCGGCTCGTCTAGTCACTTAATTGAAAGAAAAATATATATATAAAATATAATAATCTTTAATAAAATCGGTAATCCAGTCCGTCTGTAACAGTGTGGAAGTTGAGTATTGGCCTATTGGGTACGGTTATGTCCAGCAGTGGACATCAATATTATGAAATAATGATGATCATGATTATACTTTTATAATAACATGGTTTATATCTTTAAAGGTTTTCATTTTAATATAATTTTCTTTAAATGAAACTCACCACTATACCGGTGTCGGTGCTCCTGGCCGATGTCATGGAGGCGGCGTACCCGACCGACTGCCCCGGATCCTCGCCCCTCTCCTGAGCCACCCTCATGGCCAGCGACACCGCAGCTGCTACCCTCGGCTGGGTTACGCACACCTTGTGCCCGATCTCGTACAAATACTGCGAGAAAGTAAACATTTTAAGAAGATCCGGTTTGTAGACCTGTGTAAAAGTTAGATCGATAGAAAGTTCCGGCTGTCAACATATAGAAGTTCTTCTATTGTACTTCATTGCAGCTAGACATAAGGTCAAATTGAGGTCAAGTATACCTAACATTAGATATGATATAAAAAATATAGACACTAACTTATGGTATTAGGTCTCTATTGTTCGAGGTCAGGTCTCATCAGCCGCTGAGCTATTGCATGAAGAGTGCAATGGTTAAGTGTATATCATCCTATCACCAAATTATTATGGGGCGGTGTCGCCAATCATCTGGTGAACGGTTTCGTGTCGCGTGCTGGTAAACACAATTGTCGTGTAATATTTCGTGATGGTAACTAAATATGGTGACATGTTAAAATTCATGCGAATTTCTCATGGTATTGGGCAACGCTACTTATTCAGCAGCTCCAGCAGCTCGTGACATCATACAAAGTCATTATGGCATTTTCATAGTTGTTAATCAACTCAAGGCGATTTTTTTTATTTATTAGTAATTAATTGTTTTTACCAAGTTTTTGGATTTTTAAGTAACTTGAATGAATAGTGAGAGTAGATGTGTAGGGATGAGCGCTCTATATAGGCACATAAGCATGACCTACCCTAGCATATAAAATTAGACATGAAATCTGTGTGAAATATTTCTTGGGATCTACGGCAGCCGCAAATGATTTTGTATAGCAACCGTTACTATAGCAACCGTATAAATAATACCAAATGAAAATGTTTATAAACGTTAATTAGTAATAAAATGTTGAAGGATCTATGAAATTCAAAAAATAAATATCCTGTAACCAGCTACAGATCATTCCGCGTCGAATGCTCGTGTTACCCGTGTCGATGCGTTCACTAATTTTTAAGTGATTGGCGAACATACAAAACCTATTTTCATTCTATATACATAGAGAGTGATATAATCTCAAGTCAATCAAAAGGTATGCAACTATGCTGAATTGAAATTACTAAGTTTTTTTTAAGTACAGATAAGCACGGAAAGAAAAAGCACAAAGAGAGCAAGTTCTTTTTCTATTAATGGAATTAAGAGACTTTCCTCTTAATTCCATATCTCGTTATGTATATACTTATTAGTATGTGTATTATATAAACATAATTTTGAATCTGTTCATTTCTATTCAGAGTGAGATTGAGATTTATTATCTGTTAAAGAAAACATTATGTGAAGTTTAAGTAATGAGGCAAATCATAGGATTTGTCTCATTAGTCGATTGCGACTTGATTAACGTTTACCACTATCCACCGCCTTTTATCGTGGTTAGGTCTCCTATATATACCATATCCTTTACTTGAGAGGTGTTCCTGTCAACGACTCTAGCCGGAAGTAAGGTAATGGTTTCGCTCACAACTGTTCCGACAGCGGGAATAATGGAGCCGGTAAATAGGGCTGAAGCTGAAGCCTCCAACCCTGACTATGTAATGATTCGCTGAAACTACCAAACCCATTTTGCTCCCCAGAGATCGATGTTGAAGCTATTAACAATTTCTATTGAACGTATGTTTTATTTATTAATCCTTTGTAAATTCTAAGTTCTTATTAAAATAACCCATATCACATATTTACATATATTTTATTTTTACGTGGGGGAAATGACTTCGCATGACTGCCTTCGCAGGGCCAAGGATAAGTTATGTCGGACTTGCACCGACTAAATCCGCCACGATGTTCCACGGTCGTCGTTTTATGGCGAGGCCACGGGAACGCTTTCGTACACCTCCGCGACCCCACCAGCACCGCGCAGCTCCATCTCAGGAGAAGAACCTCTCTTTTCTAACCCTGTAATGGCGCGCCGGAAAATAAACCGCGCCCACCTTCCAGTCTCTTATAGTGACCTGGGTAACGCCTTCCCCCGAATCCGTTACTCAGAGGCCAAAAGAGAAAACTCTCCCGAGTGCCTGGGGCGGATCTAGTCTTGGGTTCATCTTAACTTCACCGTGGGTGACCAAGCCACGGCTACTGAGCCCCACCGTATATTCACATATACTCACGCAACTCAAATTATGTATACTCTCGCGTATTAACAAATAAATAAAAAAAAAACTAATAAAAAATAGTCAGCGCAATAATAGGATAAAAAAACCTTCGTTAATTATTAAATCACGATAACAATAAATATTAAAAAAAAAAACAATGAATAACAAAGAAATTATGGTTTATTCGTGAAATGAGCATTTCTTATCCGTCTACGTCGTGGGGTTTTTATTATTTGCACATTTGCAACAATAATTACTTGTTTATTAATACCAAATATCATTTGTTAACAATCACAAAGCCTAGACTGCTAAGTCACGGATAAAATTACGTCAATCATTACTGTACGATTGCATGTAACTCACCATAATTAGTCCTCACAGGTCTACATGATTTTTTTTCCAATGCGATGTTGTACAATGTTTTTGTATAAATATCCTAAACAGAGCTCTATTATAACATACTAGAGCTTCACAAACCTTTTAACAAGTATCTACTTCTTTCTCATAATAATATATAGAAAGAGTGCTACATCTAAATGACAACACAAACAGATGTATGAATTGTATTCGAAAAGTTGATAGTCATTTGTATGATTTCGTGTTGTCACTGAATTTTGAGTGTTAAACTTCGGCGTCTAATAATAAGTTAAACATGTTAGAAATTTAATTTTCATATTGTCAGGTTAGAGGTGGAGCACCAGGGAGCACTAGAGTCGTGCTTATCACGATCCCACCTTGATACAACAGAGGTCTAGTTCATCGCTTCATCTACACACATACGCAAAACAATATAAGTTTTATCAATAATTACTTCTTCATATAGTTAATACCATTATGTGACAGAGTGTGCTTTTCTTTTACTTTACTATTTCTTTCTATCCAGGATATTGTCTTCTAAACGACCGTGTCAATTAATCAATCATCATCAGCCGATAGACGTCCACTGCTAGACATACGAGAGGAGGTCAATAATAAATAATAGTCTCGAGAGGCCAAGTCTGGACTTAAGGTGGGTGGTCTAATTTCGCAAACCTGCATCGGTGGATGGCAGCCGTCGCAACATGGCAACTTTCCTCTTTTTCTTTCCCTTGATAGCTTCTTTCAATTTGTCCAGTAAAGAAACGTAGTAGAACGAAGTAGAAACGCTCCGTTACAGTCACACCACGATCTTTATAATCGATCAGCAAAATACCTTCTCTAACCCAAAAGATAGTCGCCAGATCTTTCGCAGCCGATTGTGACACTTTAAACATTTTCGGAGGTGTGCCTTTTCTATGCCACTGCATCGACTCTTGCTTCGACTCAGCTTCATAGTGGTGAACCCAGATTTCATCACCAGTAAAAATCCGGGCCTAAAATTTTTCCGTACTCTTTCTACAGAGATCCAAAAACTGTCGAGAACACTCGACACGCCCACTTTTTTGAAGTGGCGTGAGCATTCGTGGAACCCATCTTGCACTGACCTTAGGCATGCCAAGATTATGATGTGGAATATTTAAAATACTTCAGCCGGATATCTTCCAATAAAAGTTTTTCTACTTTTGCGACGATTTCCAGTGTGGTGGCCTCAATTGGCCGTCCGGAGCGGGAGTCATATTCAATACACTCTCTTACTTGTTTGAAAAGACCATGCCACTTGTAAACCATGGTTTTACCAGAGGCAGGGTCCGCATAAACTGCTAACAGCTCATGAAAAATCGTCTCAACGGATTTTCCTTGCTCGGTCAGGAACTTAATAACAGTGCGGTGTTCAATTTTCTCCGTACTCGCTGACTTCTTCCCGATTCACTTATTTGCAGGTCGATAACTCTAAAGTTAAAGACTTGATTTGATTCAAACTTGGTATTTATACTCTTAATGAGATGCTAAACAAGTGACTATCTGGACGAGCAAATCAACCTCTACCAACCCCTCTATTCCGCGAACTTTTTGACCTCTCCTAGTAGGCCTTTCATAAAGATTCCCACACGATCGGGTAGCGATATTTGGGCCATTGACTATCACGCTGGTCCAATGCAACTTGGTCAGAGCCAGAGCTTCATTTGTTGATTAGCAGAGCGTGCAAGGAGCGGGTAAGGTTGGCTTGGATCCCGCCTATAGTGCGGGAACCTTACACCTCGTACACACAAATTAATCATTTCGTATTCGTAGGGAATTATGCTTTTATGATTGTAGATGATGTTGATGATATTTGTTAAACGAATTTTTAGGAAATTTATAATAACAATATGAATAGTCTTTTCTTGCGTATACAAAATTGTGTTTCCGGTCATCGGGAGAATGTTGCAAAATTGTAAATATGTATCGCGCGACGTGGCGTCATGTGACGTCACGTGGTGCCACATCGCGCGCGGCCGTGCGCCGATTGTTTTAGGACACTCCCACCACCACCACCACAAGATTGCCGGTCTATGCCTACCGTCCGCGATACGGCGGCTTAAGGTGACGGCATCAACTGCTGCTTTGTTTACCACTGTAGTATACCTTCACTCTACTCTAAACTATTATATAAGCTACGAGAACTACGTTATGTATGTTCGTTTGTTGTACAATTTTTTAATTGAAACTTATTTTGAGGAGTGTATTAGATATAATCAAAACAAAAAAAACATTATATACGTATTTATAGGATTTAAGCTGCGAAAGAATGGTTTCTTACTGGTGGTAGATCTCTGTTGCCGGAGACTGTCTAGGTACCACCGCAGCGTCTACTGCAGCCGACAACTAGCGTAATTACTGCGGTGATGAAACTCAACATCATATCTCAAAGCGACGAGCATAATGTGATGGTATAACAATCAGATTAAAGTCCCGCTAGTCTCGATGTTTAAGAAAAATTTCAAGTCTCGTTGCCCCAGTAATTTCACTATCTACAACGCCTTTCAATCCGGAACACAGTAATGCTTGTCGGCTACAATAGCCGCTTATATGGTACCTACCTAGATCGTCTCCGGAAACAGAGTATATACTTTCACTTCTTCGCCTAAAAAAAAGTAATGTGTACTATTTAATATAAACCTTAACTTAACCTACCTAAGGATCATATTTTTTCGTCACGCGCACACTAAGAACGTATAGACGAAATTAAGAGAAATTTTAGAAAGTCTAGATCTTTATGCTATCGAAAAGTTCATAGCCTCCTGATCGCTATAAGCCTATTACTACCTAAGCCTACTGTTTATAGATAATACACACGAAAATTCACATTTTTTTTAACGATGAAACGAGCAAGTCGTCACCCGATGTCAAGTGATACGCTTTCCCATAACAACGTGGCGCTAGCTAGGATAATATACACTGCACCACATTGCGCTCGTGGCCTTGAGGCATAAGATCTTACATCTCGTTGCCCCAGTAATTTCACAAGCTACAGCGCCCTTCAAACGAGAACACAGTAACACAGTTTTCGCACCACTGAATGTCGGCAGAAATAGACGTGTCGTTGGTAATACCAGTAACCAATAAAACCCTGTAGTCAAACTAGGATCCTCCGAGTTGAACATAAATAGATTGCCAAGTTCTTATTACTATGGTCAAGTTTGAAGGGCGTTGTAGGTAGTGAAATTATTGGGGTAACGAGACTTAACCCAATGGCTCTGAATCATTGACATATAACAGATGGTGTGCAAGTCGACAAACCAGTCTTTGAAATATCTAAGCACAACTAAGTTTAAACTTAGCCCGAAGGTGACCATGGAAGCGTCGTGTCCTCGCCCTCATTAGCCAATGAGGCGGAGAGTGAACACACTATCGGAGAAGTCAGTCGGAACATAATCTAGGTTTTATTAAAACACTTCAAAGTACTATATATACATAGAAACAGATTATGCTGCCGTAGGAACCAACCATGTAAGTTGGGAACGTGTTCCATCTCCACATGATACATCACCATGAGTCAGTCAGCACCAAGTGTTCAGCTTGTGATTCACGATCGTAATCTATATTGGTGCTTCATTTATTATCTTGTATCGATTTCATGTTTATCGATGCGTTGATATCAATATGTTGAATTATCTACACTATTACAACAGGTGATTAAATGTATACCATTTACACTATCGCCATAAAGCGGTGACGTCATTTGTGGTCATCCTTTACAGTCAAGTTTAAAGTTTATACTTGATACTTTCACATGATAGGTCTTTGTTGTTAGTGACTGTGTAGGTACCAGCGCAGCTCCTATTGCAGCCGACTAACACTACTGTGCGAACTATTATCGAAGAACCAAGCAGCTAATGAAATTACTGGGGTAACAATAGTTAACCAATTCATGTCTAAGGATTACGCGCACAATATGGTGAAATGTATACCACTCTAACTAGCGCCACATTATTATAGACGGGTGTATCCTGTCAGGTGAACGACTTACTATCGAATAAAGAAAATAATACAACAGTTACTAGTTTTACTCTCTTACTTTAATCTCTACTGCTGATAACCATCTAGGTGGGTCATCATTATCAGCCGAGAGACATCCACAGCTGGACATAAGCCTCACCCAAAGATTGCCACATCGATCGATGCTGCGCTGCTTGCATCCAGCTGCTTCTGCAACCTTCACCAGATCGTCGGACCACTTAGTCAGGGCCTGCCAATACTATCTCTTCCGGTACGCGGTCGCCATTAGTGGACCTTAGTGCTCCATCAGCCGTCAGTCTTTCAAGCGATGTATCCTGCTCATTGCCATTGAAGGCTAGCAATCTTTTAGACTATGTCGGTGACCTTAGTTTTTTTGCGGATCTTCTCGTTTCTGATTCGACCCCACAGGGAAACCCGAGCATAACCCTTTCCATTGTTCTCTGTGCGATTTGAAGCCTTTTCACAAGACACATTGTGTGTGTCTAGGTGGGTACCACCGCTAAACTGTAGTGTGCAGATATTACTATATACAACTTTGAATGGCGTTGTAGCTATTGATATTACTTCGGTAATTAATAAATCACCACAGCTCGGCGCGGTCATAAATCGGACAACGCACCGTCAATCTGGCAACAATACAACGCACTAGCGCACACGTGGCGCTGTGATCTATATAAACAAAGTAAATATGTATGTCGGTTTGTAATCTCCTTTCCATGAAGATTGCACCTTTAGTTTAAAAAAAAAACAAAAAGACATCATGTACACAACACGCTCACAGACACAAACATTAAATATATACACATGTAGGTACGTAGAGAATATTGGATGAGGGTTGATATTAATAATGATGACGAATGATAGTGATATAAGAGGAGAGAGACGAGGGATGTTTGTATTAACTAATAGTTAATTCTATTTTATACCGGAAAACTACCTTCAAACATTTGTGTCTATGTTTGTTCCAGGCAATCTGTGTAAGGGCTGGACACATTTCGACGGGACGGGACGAGCACAAAACCAACCCACACCTGGCCAGCGTGGTGGATAAACGTTCCTGACTTTATCTATTTGAGAAGCCGAGTAGTTGAAATATTAAGACGACTGTAATTATTTTTTTTACACTATTTGATTAAGGGACGAGACGAGCGAGTCGTTTCCTTGTTGACATGGGATACGGTGATATACACAGCACCGTATATCAATCGTCACCTTGAGATATGATAAGGCTACAACGCCCTTCAAACCTATACACAGTAATGTTTGCACACTTCTGACCGTCGGCTGGAATATGATCTGCAGTGGTACCTAGACGTTCGCCGACAACAGTGACCTACCGATGCAGCTGGACAGCGGGTGCCGCTGCGTGTGAGGACTAGTGTAATACTACAAAGCTTGACGTATCAAACGACCATGTGCGCAGAACATTAATTGGCATGTGTCATAGCACTATAAGAGTCACACACGCGCAATAATAGCATGTTTAATAATCCATCAGGGCTCAACGGTTAAATGCCAGTATTAGGTTCGAAACCAAAAAACAAATTAAAACCTAAATGCTTGACCTCGTTCCCTCCTGGTGGTAAGTTGTGATGTGGTCTACTGTGGTAAGGTGCACACTTAGAAAGAGCTTATTAATTGTTTAAAGACACCCGAATCCTATTTGAAGAACGACACTGACACCGGTCAGTTGCCTCACTGATTTTTTATCAAGAACAGGTGCTGAACCCCTGTTTGCAAACTGAGGATGTTTAGTACATGGGGACGGTGGCCTGGTAAACTGGTGACTGGTTTACATTGTAAAATGTTGAAGACAAACGAACGAGCCGATATCGTGCTGGTGAACAAAATACCAATTATTTAGGCATCTTTAAAATAATGACTAGGTTTCTTCTATACCCATGATTAAAAATAATAAATGGGCTTTACCATCAAATACTGCATCGTCGCATACCATCAGATGGTATTATGGTTAAAAGATAACATATATAATAAAAAGTATACAGCCCCCCATAACTATATATATTGCTTTATGTACACAATGCCTTTCCGCTATAATGATATATATCTGTAAATAGATCGTCCATATAATAAACAGGACTCTTATTGTTCCCACTGTTGGGGCTGTGGGTAATCACAGTTAAGACCACGCTGGATTTTATTATTTTTTTAAATAAACTTATTTAAAATAAAATAGACAAAACCCCAATAAAAAATAACAAAGTCAGACATGATGTATTTCCATCAAGGTTAATAAGTTATTAGCTAATATTAACTTACTTTATTACAGATAACTTTCTTCCAAAGAAAAGTAGTTAGTATGCTTTGCAATAAACTCAATAATTAGTTAAGTTATCATTACCATAATCATGTTATTATCTATTGTTTACTATCTACTCTCTAAATAGTTGTACCTCCATTAAACTGATACTATGTATTTAAATATGCGTATTAGATCAATCACCTTTGTTAATTTGTTTACTGTTTGGTAATAAACTACACTAATAGCAGTAGGTGCCACCGTAGCTCCTGTTACTGCCACCAAACAGCAATGTGAAAAAATTACTGATATCCTGTTTGAAAGGTGTTGTAACTTGTTTTATGTGACAAGATGGGCTCGAGTGATACGCCAGTTAATAATAAACAACGTGACGTTAGTTGGGATGATACATACTGCATCACATTACGCTCTTCGCCTGAGATGTGTCTCGTTACCCCAGTAATTACACTAGCTAGAACGCCTTTCAATCTGGAACAGAACAAAGACCTACCACCAGTAAACTATATCAAATTACTGGGGTAGCAAGACATAACATAAGTCAATGTGTTGAACACAATGGAGCGTAGTGTATGTCATCCTAACTAGTGGTGGTTTATTATGAGCAGGTACTACAGGTACAGTTGAATCGATATGATCGATATCATGGCTTCGTTGAAGTAAAAAAGCTTATAAACAAATCGGTTTGTGTGAGGAAGTTTATATAAATTTTCGCTGCGCTGTATCGACCGTTCTCATATCTCTGCCGCTGACATAACACCAAGCCCACACCATCCGCTGCCGTCACCATCGACTGCGAGTTGATTCAAGAGTATCATCTTTACTATAAAACTATAATCGAGTTTAAAGGATACAGTTTTTTTTAACTGACGGAACGAGCGAGAAGTTCACCTGATGGAAATCATACGCCTGTTAAATCACATAACATCAATACATCACTTTTTCCCGTCGTAGTGAGATTGTGTTAATCTACGTTACCCAAGTAATTACAATAGCTACAGTACCCTTCAAACTAGAAGACAATAATGCTTGAATAGTTTAGTAGCAGGCATAGGCAATGCGATGGTCCCCGACAAAGACCTATGGATTAACCTAAGATCGTACAATTAAGTTAATGCGACTACCCGAAAAGATAATGTTGATTCTCAGTATAATTTTTTTTATTTCCAACTTTAGGAGAGTATCGATAGAAAAGAATAAAGCGGAATAAAGAGAAATAAAGTTGAGTCATAATTAAAAAAAAAAACAATATTTGTAACAATTGAAATAATGTAAGAAGTGAAGAGAGTTTTATTGGTGGTATAACTCTTTTGCCAGAAACCGTTTAGGTAGGTACCCCCGCAGCTCGTATTGATTGCAGCCGACAAACAGTATTGTTTTCCAGTTTGTAGGGCGTCGTAACTATTGATATTACTGGGGTAACGGGATTTAATAACTTATGCCTCAAAGCGACGAGCACAATGTTGTGTATTATTTAATGCCTGTTATGGGCAACCGCATCACTTACTATCATCAAGTTAAGATTTCGCTAGTCTCGTCGTTTCATAGAATAAAAAAAAGTTGAATGAATCATCTCTTGACTCAAGATAACGATGATTTATGGTACTCGTAGTAAAAAAAAGAAAACTAATCCAACAATCGGTTGTGCCGTTTTGGGAGCCATGACCTGAATGAAGCAGATGTCATAAAATAATATTAATAAACAGTTTGTTAGTAGAAAAGTGGCTTTTATTGGTACTAGATAATGAAACGAGAAGCGTTGGGGGTTTCAGTCAGTATTAGTTTATGAGCGAAAAATTGGAATCGTCAGCCAGGCCTCGTTTCCACCGAGATATGACGTGGAAGGCTGTAGTGGAAAAGACCCTTCTAGACTAGTGCACTTTATTACCTATACTACATCCAACAGAGGGAATCTAAGACTGGTACTAGTATACAGGGTGAAATATAATAGGTATAAAAGATCTGGAGAGGCTAAAGTATAGCTCATATCGTATCTATCTATGTATGGGATACCCCATCCAAGAACAATGTTTCAGGAGTTATTAATTTTTTAATATTTTTCAAAAAATTCTGGTTTTTCTAGGAAATAATTCGATGATTTTTTTTCATACTTATTTCTACACAAGTTTTAATGTAATAATTATTGTTTAATCATTGTTTTATTAAATTAATTAATAATCATCACTCAGAGGCGAAAACTTTTAAATTAGGTTCTTTGAAAGTCGTGACAGTAAAAAATAAGCCGTCACATATACTTACATATTATGAAATCGGGAATTTTTTGTAAAATATCTAAAAAACGAATAACTCCAGAAGCATTGTTTTTGGATAGGGTATTCGATACATACATAGATAAACAGGATACGAGCTATACTTTAGCCCCTCCGGATCTTTTACACCTATTACCTTTCACCCTGAATACTGAACCAGCTGTTCAGCGCTCGCCTTGCGGGCCGGAACTCCATTTGGGGGTAACATTTCTTAGCTGATGTAGGTATACTCGGCAAAAGGAATATCCCTCCCAAATTTTAAGTGCAGGCTTTACGGTTTCAGAAATATCGTAACGAGACTCTACATAAGCGGAAATCTTACTATATATATAGATAGATAGATAAAGAAATGATACTACAAAACGCAACATAAAACGTAGGGTAAATACATTTATATAAATTATAACACTGTAATCAGAACGTATCTGATTTCTGTAGGTCGATTTAAATGGTCGACGATCATGAAGATGCTATAGCCAAAACCTGTTACCGAATTTGTGTTACCAGTTCCTATGCCTTGTAGACATCACAAGGCTAATGAACTAATGCTCCGATAGTGATTTCGTTACAGGCATGGCAGGGGAACCTTTGGGGCATGACATGGATAATTGTTTATTTATCCTCTTCCTCAATTATTGTACAAATATGATCCTTATCCTTTTCATAAAATAAATTTGTTAATATTATGTTACAGTTTAACGGGCATAATACGCATTTTTATAAATTTTGACATGATGAGCATGAGGATACGTAATGCCAACCTCAACGTTTGGAAGAATCACGAGATCATTCTTAAGAAAACAAACAAGACATCTGATCCCATATTTTTTAAAGTCTTAATTTTTTATGGTTTTTCACCTGATAGTAAGTAATACATCTGCCCATAAGAACGTGGCGCTAGTTATAATGATATACACAGCACCAGATTGTGGTCGACGACTAACACATAAGGTTATGAAGATTTCGTTATTGTATTGTTGAAAACGAACATTAGCTTGTATAGTTAACTCCGCCGTCGTAGGAACCTAAGTGATTTCTTCTTCATGACGCCCATCTCTATAGTTAATAGATTTATATGAAAGCACGAAACGATATGTCGCTCTGGTTTCCTTCCACGTATTGAATGAATAAACAATTTAATAACACTACATATCTTTATAAATAAAAGCAGTAGATTTGGTTGTTTAGTCTTCGAGTGTCAGGTGAGAGGAGGACGACGGGATAACAAAGAACGTCTGTCCACGGCGGCGCCGCGATACTCTCGAGCGGTGCTCTTGTGGTGCTGGATACACGCCACATGGTACTAACCTCCGTTACCCCTATAATTTCATTAGTTACTAAACCCTTCGTGCAGGATAACTCTAATGTTAGCACACTGCTGTTTGGCAACAAAAATAGGAGCTGCGGTGGTACCTAGGCGGTCTCCAGAAACAGAGACCTACCTCCATACATTGCCTTCCACCTAATGATATTCAGACCATAGAACGTACGACTTAGCTGTCTACCTCAATTCCAACGTTAAGTGAGAAAGAGATAGTAGATGATGTGACGTACTAGCCTAAGCAATTTTAACAGAATGAGCATCTGTTGGCTGAAATTGACGAGTGGAACATGAGAATGGACGTTAAATAGAGACGACGAGCGAGAAACCCGCATACGACACATATCGTATTACAGGCACAACCGCCAGAAAGTAAAAAATCTCTGGCGGAAAAAAAAGCCCAATATTTCGTTATGATGGGAGATTTACTGTGATAATGGAGCTAACCACGCGGGTTTGAAGCTCCACGTGAGGCACTGGAATCAAACCAGGGAAGTCTGTATTAAAAGAGGTTAGCTAGCTAATGCGCCGGTGAAACAGGTAAGAATTGTAGTAAAACTAAACAAAAAATTACTTAACCTATTAATAACAATATTTCTCCTCACCAAGGGAAATAATGGAATATCCTTATATCAACTTTAACTGTATTATAATCTGTTTAATCGCTTCGCAAAGGAGTTAATTTACCGTCACAAAGTCAGTTTAACGAGCTAAATAATGCTTTCGTGAAGGTTATTTTGATTTTAATAGGAAACTATAAAAAACAAAATTGTGGTACATTTCGAGAATATTAATCTTCATAA
Source organism: Ornithoptera priamus (assembly GCA_029034505.1). NCBI lineage: Eukaryota > Metazoa > Arthropoda > Insecta > Lepidoptera > Papilionidae > Ornithoptera > Ornithoptera priamus. The sequence goes on along the minus strand of JARDWD010000292.1, from coordinate 889,315 downwards.
ACCAAATGTATTTTTTTATGCCACGTAGCAACGAGATTAGGGAGACGTTTACCTGACAGTAAGCGATAAGCCGGTACATAACAACGCGGCGCTAATTAGAACGATACACACAGCTCCACAATGCGCTCGTCGCCTTTAGACACAATATTAACCCTCGTTACCCCAGTCATTTTACTAACAGCTGTACCCTTCAAATCGCAACACAGTAATGCTTTCACATAACAATGAGGCGCTAGTTGTTGTGGTGATATACACTGCTCCACATTGCACTCGTCGCCTGAGACATAAAACGTTGAGTTTCGTTGCCCCAGTAATTACACTAGCTACAGCGCCCTTCAAACCGGTACACAGTAATGTTTGCACACAAGTGTTAGTTGGCTGCAATAGGCGCTGCTGTGGTACCTACCCAAGTCTTCGGCAACAGAGATGTAACGCCAATACCACTATTACCAGTACTGTGCATGTATTACTGTATTCCACTTTGAAGGATAGAGTAGCTAATGAAATAACTTAGTAAAGAATTTTAACATCTTTTCTCTATAACACGAGTACAATGCAGTACCATCTATTATATCATCAGGCTATAAACGTCCACTGCTGGACATAGGTCTCCTCAAAAGATTCCCACATCATTCTGGTAGAAATTTATATGCGGCGTAATTGGGCCAATTTCAATCACGCTGGCCCAATGCGGGTCGGTGGGAGCCAGAGCCTCGTTTGGTGATTAGCCGGCTGCACCACGAACAGATGAGGTTGGCTTGGATCCCGTGAGTCGTTGTGTGGGAACCTTTACACCTCTTGTAGTACAATGTATATCATATTAACTAGTGTTAAGATGTTCTGGAGAGGGGTATCACATACTACCAGGTGAATATTTTGTATTACTCGTCAAAGAAAAGGACAAATTAGACAACCTTACTCCTGTCCTTGGCTACAGTGTTTGAAGAAAATCAATAGGGCGCATAATTATGTATCGATTGTTGACGTATAACTCATAAATCACTCTTCGTTAAGGGATTCATCATGTTTCTAAGTAATTTACTTATTATATCGGGCAAAAATAGGATCGTACCAGCTACTCCACCAATAAGCAAACAGTAGTACGCAAACGTTACTATGTTCTAATAATAGTTACTATAGTAACAGGCCGTGGATCCAGGTCCACGCGCCCAATGTTAGATAAGTTGTAATAATCAAATGGCCTGCAGCGTAACGTAGTAACGAAAGTTTATACTTAAGTTAAAAAATTATGGTAAATAATACAACTGTATGTGAGGAAATATATAATGTATATATTCTTTTAAATTAACTATCACACGTCTCACATATTCACATGGCAACATATAAATAAGACAATAAATAATAAACTTTTTTTGACTTCTGATCAACTTGATAAACTTTTACTTAACTATTAAGTATGGATGCTTACATTACAGCGCACCCCACGTAGCGCTTGATATTTAAAATCACAGACATTTTTACCAATTACAATATATAACAAGGGAGAATATCACATCCGTGTTATCAACTCCAAAAAAGTGCTTTACAATCCAAACGTTGGAACAAACATTGGACAAAACCAGCACGCCTCATCTACACGAAAATCAGTCGTTACACTAGCGTCCTCCCAAAATACATTATATTTGTCTATTGGCACAAATATGGATCAAACCTAATATCACAAATGTTCGACGACACCTATTTAACAATTATTGAATTGGACAGACTATGTGACAAACGTTGGATCAAATGTTTGTTATCATGACAGCGGATACACCAGATTGGATCGTTTACCACACAAAACATTTGTTCACTCAAGCGCGCTTTAAGGTGTGCACACACTGTTGTTATGTTTTAATATAAAATAATAATTTACTGGTGGTACCTCTCCATTCTCAGAGACTGTCAAGGTATGTAATACCACAGCAGCTGTTACTGTCTTCCAGTTGGAAGGACGTAGTAGTAAGTGAAATTATTAACGTAACGAGACATCTTACATCTCAAAGCGACGAATACAATATGGTGCTGTATCATCCTAACTAGTGCCACATCGTTAAGAGCAACACTTAGTAACAGGTGACCTTTTCGCACGATTCGTCGTTTCCTCGAAAGTAAAAGAGAAGTTTAAACCTGAATCATTTGCAAAGCATTACCACACGCCAGTCAAATAAAAAATAGCCTGCGAATATTCAGCATCACCTAACATGTTACTATTCAACTAATGTAAACATATACGCTGAAAACCTTTGCCAGTGCAATCTACATTACATAGCTAGCTAAGATTTTGGTACAGCATCACATTGCGCACATCAGCATCTTCCTGGTATATAAATTGATACATGACGTTAACTCAACAGTTTCGCGTGTATCACATAAGCCCGTGTCATTACTTTTTATTACTGAACGTAAAGGCAATAATATCAATAAAATTATGACTAAAATCTGAAGACATCATAGGTATACAATTAGGCATTAAAAAGACTAGATAAAAATATATTAGTTAAGAAGGAAGACATAAATGTGTTTCGGTGGTTGTATGCTAGAATGAATGTAACAACTATATTCGTGTAACATAGACAACAGTGTGCGCACAGCCTAACGTAAATAGAGGCCCTAAGTATGCCTAGCTCACAACAAAAGACCTTATAATTTCCACCAAGTACTCTGAACAGGCCACCGCGATCACCAGACATATGTAGCCGCTGTAATGCACCGCCTTGAGGAAGCTCCAAGTTTTATCACAGAACACAGCGAGAGACAGCAGGTGAAGGTAGCTGTGCGGATTCACCACCCTCCACAGGCTTGTAGCGAAGAAGAAAACGCCAGATTTGAACATCGTCTCCCGCTTGAGGACATCGTAGTCAGTACAGTTCTCGAGCATGTCTTGGTACACGTCGATGTATCGATTCCAAGCGATCGATGACAGCACCATTTGCCCGGAGAACAGCCCTAAAACTTGTACGATCCTTTGAAACGTCACTTTGGTTTTGTACGAGATACCAACTTCGGCGACATGATCCTTCTCTATATCCTCGCACGTGTTGATCTCCTTCAGCTGGTGGTACGGCAGCGTGCTGACCGGTGTCCCTTTGTAGCCGCGCCGCGGCGGATTGTTCCTCAGGTACAGTAGTATGCCCGACATCATCGCGATGACGCCGAGCAAATCGCAAATGCCGTCGACCCAATAACCCATCGTACCGACCTCCGACCTCTCACCCTTTATATGCTTCCTCTCCCTGGCGACGTGGCCGTCCAGGTCGTCCAAGAACATTCTTAACTGGAAGAGAACGATCGCCACGCGACGCGCGGCTAGGTGCTGGCAGGTGAGGAGCTTCGCGCCGATACAGGCCACAAAGACGTGGAAAAAGGATATTATGTTCGGTGTGATGAATAGCATACGTTCAGATATGCCCAGCCCTATGTCCACGATGGCGCAGAACGGGCCGTATAAGTAATGATTTATGTGGTCCACCATTAAAGCTTTGACTGTCGGGTGGCAAAGAGGATTAATACTGCAAGGGATCCACGTCACATCTTCGTAATTCTGCTTGAGGTACCTCTGCGTGGAGCTCTCCGTATAATTAACGTTCGACGTATCGAACATGTCTATAGTGAAGTTCTGTATCCTTAGAAATAGGAATGTGTCCATGAGTATGCAGTAGACAATAGTGACTAGCAGTAGCAACGTGAGAATCTTGCTCGCCTGCGACGCCGGCCACATCATTTTGATTTAAAATACTCGCGTTACGTCAAATCGTAGGCAAGGTCGCGTATCACTCGAAATAAATCGAACTTACAGGGCTTCCAGTTTACGCCCACGTCGACCTCTCCGTTGGATAACGGCGCGTATCAACTAATGGTTTAACCATAGTTATAATAGCGGTTTATTTTAGATCACGCGTGGGCAAGAAGTCCGTGCTTTAGAAATAAACTTTCATTCAATAGCACCAAAACCGCAGTTTGAACCGTTACAGATTAACCAGTTAACATCGGCGTATTGTTTGTTTCATTTTAAATACGTAAACACTTTTCACACCTATATTTTATAATCGAATAACTTCTTAGTACCGTAGAAAAACTCATTTAACAGTTCCTCGGCTCTGCGGCAACACAGCAGCTCACGAAATCGATTTCAAGCGCTCACCGCGTCAGAAGCTGTATCGGTTAACAGGAGTATACGTGTTAACAAACATTATTGTAATGTTCACAGCTTAGGGCACATATTAACTTTGTTATTTTTTAGTTATCAACACAACGGCCATGTTTATATAATAGGTTGTTTTCTTCGGCAGCCACAAGTGAATGCGTGCACACAGCCCCGTGCGCTGCGCCGACTGGCAGCCTGCGCGGGCCGCCGCGCCGGCCGACTGCACCAGAGGCGGGCGGTAAACAATTCTTTTCCCGCCAAAACAACTGTCAACGGCAGGTAAAAAATGGTCCCGCGAAATACATATTTTCATTAAAAAGATTGAAAGTGAAAGTTTTACTTTATTATACGTTCTAAACTAGTTTTTCTTTTAATTTGTCTCCTCTTTTTTTAATGTACACAAATATAAGAGATTTCCTAAAGAGGAAGCGAGAAAGGTGTGCCAGGATCGTAGCAAGTAGAGAGAGGTATTCTCTGCCTATGTATGTAGATACTCATAATTATATCTGTAGAACCATAAAGCCTACAGACTTGAAATTTTATTATGAATATTTCATTCGTCGGATATAAGTCAGGTAAAAATGAATTTTACGAAGTGTCACCCCCAAAAGAGGTTGTGGAGGTGTTAATGAAAGGGAAGGAGCCCACGGTGCGGCTAGTTGTCGGGCGAGGACATTTCTGACAAATTACAAATGTAGTTCTATATTACGGCCAGCATAACGAGCGGGAAACAGCTAGTTAATGAATAAAATAGTGAATCTAAATACAGGTCTGGTGAATAGTTGCAAAAAAAAATAAGAATCACTTTTTTTCCTACGTGTCGAAGAGACGAGCGAAGAAACAAACCTAGTGAGGAATATATCATAAAAATATGGCACCATGATACATTGAGCTCGTCGCCTTGAGACAAAATGTTAGTTGATTAACGGCATTCATTTCACTAGATACAAAGCCCTTCAAACTGGAACAAAGTAATGTTTCTACGCTTGACAACGGAAGCATGTCCTGTGATAGTATCATCCTAGATGGTTTCGTACAAAAGAGACCACCGATAAAATTAATGACTTTTCATAAATTTTTTACATATCTGTTATGTCGGAAATTGTACTTTTTTAACACTAATATAAAGCTTACGGAGTTTTAATGGAAATCATATGGCACGATTTTTTGGACATATGCTTACAAGGAACACATCACATCTCATCAAGTGTCTCATTTCGATGAATGTTTTTTTTTTCGGAGTAGAAAGGAACCGAGAGACGATTTAACTAAGAAACAAAATACATTAATAATTACTTCCCAGGCGATATGTTCTCTTATCTATTGTCCTGAAGGTGTTAAACGGATCATTAAATCTAATCGCTCCTTACTCCAGCTTTCACAACTGCCGTGGATATTTTACTACTGGCGTCGACTTACTCGACCTCGATTGTTAATCACTTAACGCTAATTTATCGCTGCTGTAATCTATGCTTTGAGGTGGAGCTCGCTTCAACCCGCGAGTTTTTTATACATCGAAAAATAATAATAACTCCTCATACTGGTGGTGATCCTTATTGCCAGAGAGGGTTTTTTTATTTATTAAACAATACGATAAGACGAGTGATACGATCATCTGATGGTAAATGGCACGCCCGTACATAACAACATGGCACTAGTTGGATAGCTAATACTGCACCGCATCGTGCTCGTCACCTTGACACAGGATGTTGTCTCGTTACCCCAGTAATTTCACTAACTACAGCGCCCTTGAAACCGGACCACAGTAATATTCGTCGTCTGCAATAGGAGCTGCAGTGGTACCTAGACGGTCTCCAGCAACAGAGACTTATCATCAGTAAACTCTCTCCTTGTGAGTTTTTCATATGTAACCTTAATAATATTTAAATAAATTTACCTGTTATTTTTGAAACGAAGATAACTTATTTATAGTTATTTGTGAAATTCACAGCAATTTAGTATGACGAATTTAACTGCAATTCAGTACTTCAACTGGTCTACATAGTGACTCCCTTCTGGCGTCCGGCTTTTAATCGTATTATCAGAAAATGGTGAGTCTTTAAGTTGAGAATGTGAACAGGCTACTTCTAGACTGGTGACATAGACTGCATCTTCTTTAGCCGTCAGACGGGAGAGTGCTACTTTTATTAAAATACTCCTCAAGTGCGAACAGTGATGGAGCATAATCCTTGTCAGGATAAATAGGCTCTTGAGCGGAGTGCTTGAGTTATGTTACACAGTGGAATATCTTTCGTGGTAATGGAAAACTTCTGTATTTCATTTTGTCTTACTTTTGCATTTTTTTCTATGTAAACTCTTTAATAATAAAATAAATAAAGATTAATTTCTTTCTTGTACTTAAGTTCCTACACTTAAGTAACTTCAGACATCGTCAGGAAACTCAAGCTCATTAAGTCATACGTATTTTAATATGAAGATCCGTGGTAGGTTACTTTTGCTGGAGACCGTCTAGGTAACACCGCAGCTCTTATTGCAGTCGACAAACATTACTTAAACTTACTGTGTTCCGGTTTGAACGGCGCTGTAGCTAGTGAAATTACTGGGATAAATATACTTAACATCTTATATCTTAAAGAGACGGGCGCACTGTGAAGCAGTATATTATCCTAACTAGCGCCGCGTGGTTATGAGCGTAAAGGCGTATCACTTACCATCACGTGAACGTTTAACTTGTCTCGTCACCTTCGTTGGATCCAAAAAGGCGATATTAGTTTATTATTCAAATAATTTTTAACAGTATATATCAGCGATATTTGTATGATCGGCGTAATGTTCTAACGGTTTAACCAGGGGTCGGTCACCTACAACTCGCTGGTCACTAGTGATCCAAATGATAATTTCGAGTCATTGTACTATTATTGTGAAAATAAAGTATATCTTGTTATTGAATTCAAATCCTGTTTTAATGCGATAATATTTCTAATACGTCTAAATATACATATTGGTTGATTATAACAAGATCTGTGTATCACTTAGTGAAACCAAACTTAATGTATTGAAAATTTAGTTTAGTAGTAGAAATTAGTAATTACTAATTAGTTTAAAACATTTTCAACATAAAATTTTTCTCTTTCATATAATAATAAATATCTTAAAGTCAATTCATAATATTTGGCTATAAAATAACATAATTAGTAAGAAATAACACTTACTTTGTGTAATGTTGGCTATAGAAAAATTAAATTATGTTATAGAAAAAAAAATACTGCTATACTACAAAGACTTCAATTGCAGGAAGTAATGACAATTCAACAATAGCCGGCAACAAGCTTTGTCTAACAATGGATGTTTTAAGTCCAAACAGTTGGTTAAGGCATTTCATAATGTATTATCATTTTGTTACATAAATATTTCGATTGTTAAAGAAATAGGTTTTTCAAACATTGCTATTCCTGTTTTTTCTATTGCCTAGTATTTGCTAACTATTGACTACAGGAAGTTAGGTGACAATGATGCTGTGAAAAGTTAAGTACACCCAGAATCATATAGCTCTCATGTTGAAAACATGTCCACGTCACAACCACAGCAGTATGCCTAGTGAATTTGAAAACACACTAACAATGGCTTAGCCTTGCGACAACAGAAATGGAGGCTGTGTTTTTAACCACATTATTAATCTAAACCACATTATACAATAAATAATTATACAATATAATAATACATAAAATGTCATCAAAGTAAAGTCACTGACATACAGGATATCACAATTTTTTTATATTAGACTAGCAACAATGCCTTTCAAACTATATCACAGTTCTCAATACTTGTACGAGTATTACAATTTGAGAGACAGCAAGTTGTCTTTACCTAACTAGATGATTCCTAGCAACATATAGTAAATAAAAAAAGGGAATATGCCCAACTCAGCAATGCACTTATATTGTTGAAATATAAAGGAATAAATACATTTTAACTAATATAAAAATACAGTAAACAGGAGTCCTGTTAAAGTTATTGTTAATGAGACAAGGGGCTTCTCTATATATGAGAGAGTCAGTACTGTTTATCTATAAAGGTCAGGTGATATGTTAGTCAATAGATACACTTACTTGTGGTACTTGAGTTGACTTTCCGCACCCAGTTTCGCCAATTAAAATTAAACTTTGATACTTTTCTAGCATGTATAAAATGTGATTTCTATATTGAAAAACAGGTAACTTCTGCCTCTGAGCCTCTAGAGGCAAATGGTGGTATCTGTTGTACACAAAGTTACTTTTTGAATCACTGTCTATGGATAATGCCACATCAACATTAGGATTTAATAAAGTTTCCACCACACCATGTTTATTTCTTATCGGGTACAAAGCATCATCACCTAAAAAAGAACACATTTTAAGTGTATTTTATATAAATTATATGTTATGATTACAAATAATGTGTACCCAGCAATAAATAAAATTTTTGGTGGTAGGTCTCCGTTGCCATAGGTAAGTACCACTATATCTACTATATATGTTACCAAACAGTAATGTACAAACATTACTGTGTTCCAGTGTATTGTAGAAAGCGAAATTACTAACACATGTGAGTAACAAAATGTATCTCAAACTGATAAACACAATGTAGTTGGTAATATGTAACCTGACGAGTGATACATTGTCATAAGATGGCGTATCATGTAGTATGAAGTGAACATCTCAATAGTCTTAGACGTTCTGCTTCGTGAATTTTAATTGTGACGTGAAACGTTGTTAAAATGTTTACACTGTGAAACATTATCTTTATTTATTTATCTCATGATTGCACACTAGTGCTTAGCACCTGAAATAGATCCTTGAATAGATAAATTTGAATTCCACTGCCAAACGCCTGTAGCCAGAAAAGATATAATATAAAATAATCATATAAAAATCTTCCGCTAACCATTAATAATAGTATAAATATCTAAACTTACCAGGCCGTATAAATTTTGGTTTAAGGCCAAGCATTTTTCTTTTTACATTAATCTTTCTTCTGTTTGTTTACAAATTTTTATTGAGGTTAGAGACAACGCTGATTGACATTTGAGACGAGTATTTATAAATGTTGCCAGTTAAAACAAGAAAAATTTCTTTTCAAACGAAACAAAAATATTTAGGCGTATCACATAACACATTAAAAACTAATTTTGATTTTTATAGTATATAACTGCATTATTGTTGAACTAAAACAATTTAAATAAATTTACCGACAAAGACATCCTGCTCGATTAATTTTGATTCCATGCTACACGGAAGTAGTTAGCATTTACACTTATTTCAAATATTTTATATTCACTTTACGGTAAGCCATACGCTCGTCCATAACAATGTGGCGCTAGATAAAATGAACACTGCACGACATTGCGCTCGCCGAATGTTTTTTTTGTTGTATGTGGGGTAAATGCCTACGCATACTCGCCGTCGCGGGGGCGAGGACGAGTTATGTCGGAATTGCACCGACTAAAACCCCCACGATGTTCCGCCTCATCGCCATGATGGCAGGGTCACGGGAACGCATGCACTCAACCGCGACCCTGTCGGCGTTGGCCGCTTGCGCAGCTCCTCCTCGGGAGGGAGGGATGAACCTCCCTTTCCAGGGCGCACCGGAACATACAGCGCGCCCCCTCCTCGACCTCATGCGTGTGCGGGCGACCAGGTTCACCCGAACCTGTCGCCCAGAGGCCATGGGGGAGCCACGGGAGAAAACCTCTCTCGGCTCCCCGCGGCGGAGAGATGTTCGGCACGCCGCTACCCGTCAACGGCCGCGGAGGATAGGGAGAACGGCGCATCTCAATACCGACACTCCTCTTCCCTCGCGGCCACACCGCCGCCGCATCGTCGGTGCGACACCGGAAACCGCCCCTGAAGCCGGCCGCTAGGGTAGCACACAGCCGTCCCTGCGGCCCCCGGCCGCTCCGGTGAGCTCCAGTTATCCCAACCGGTGCTCGAACCTGGAGCGGCTGCTTCGGCCAGCCCTTCGCCGCGGGCCGGCCGGGTGGGTTCCACTTAGCTTCACCGTGTTCCGCATCACGGTTACTAAGCCCCTCCGCCACGCCAAGGCGAGAACCCGTTGGAGGGGGCGCTTGCCGACCTGAGACTTGATATGTTAGGTCTCGTTATTCCAGTAATTTTACTAGCTACAGCACCCTTCAAACCGGAACACGGTAATGTTTGTACTACAAATTGCACAAGTTTTCTGTTTCAGCATATTACTGCCCATTGCTGGACTTAGCCCTTTGGTAACTTAAAGATTGTACTAGAGAAGATTTTATAATTTTTCACATTACTTTTCATGTTAATTATATTGTTACTCATGTTTATTTATTTACCGCGGGGATTTGATTTTCAAATTGTTATCACATCGTACAGAATATTTGACGCGTGGACACAGAATTATAATAATTTGAATTAAAGCGGATGAATCCAACTTCATAATAGTCTTTATATCCTTGGTACTTACATTAAGACACATCTACTAGTACTACGCAAAACTAAAGATCATAAATTTGGTTATTTGTATCGAAAATACTAGTTATCAAACTTCATACATTTAATGCTGACCTACAATTGTAATTGGATGTAGTTAAAGAAAGTACATACAACAACTGTTCCAGAATTTTTTATTTTTGAAGAAAATAATTTTTCTACATCCACTTTTATCTATAACATGACATGGACCACTAAATTATATAATGGTACATGAATTAAATATCTGTGAATTTTTAACATGCTTTTTATTAACACGTTAGGTCCATTTTCCTTTATATGTCTACGCTACAGTCTTTACACACAAAGCACAACCATTCGCAGAACATTTAAGCAAAAGAAATCACTTGTCACTTGTTTTTAATGCCATATTCCCCTTATTTACAGCTTTACAAAAAAGAAAACTAGTTCGTTTCAATTTTGTTTGTGTTAATGTCTCAACAGTAAAAAGTAACAGATAATTTACTGACCTTTAATTGGAGGGAGTAAAATGAATGAAGATATTAAATTATTCCTATCTGTTTGTGAATTTGTGTTAGATCTGCTTCCCTTTATATATTTATGTATTAAGTCCATAATTATTTATTGCATTAATTAATAAAAAAAAATATGTTGCTATATTTCCTTGTGTATAAGTTTTTTTATTTTTAAAACTGGATATAGATTGAAATTCCAAATAAATATGTAAAGCGTTTATTATCTTATTAAAGGAAAAAAATAATTAAATATTGATTCATCTCAGTGGTGGTATTCTTTGAGAATCATTATTTTCGATGTAATTTATCGGTGGTACTATTGTAGTAAAATCATTATTTTTATGTTCTTTGTACGGGATAAAAATTGAAGAATCTACATTAACTTTATCTGTGTTTTGTTTTTGAACGCCGTTTTTAGGTGGATCGGATTTTTTTTCAGGCTTTCCCCGTATTGAGTAATCGACATTAATTAACTCTTTTGGCGTTAGGTTTGAATTTAAATTTCGCAGTTTTTTTAATTGCTTATTGAGAATCGTATCATTTACTTTAACAACTTTAGTATTTACTAAAACACCATTGTTAGCAACCATTTGTTGTAGTTTTTGTTGACTTACACCTTTTAGGCTTGGGGATACTTCTGCAACTTTAGTTGCGGTTAACAGTTTTTGGTAAAGTTTAGCCGGATTGGATCTAAGTTGAGGTTTGGTTTGAAGTAGATGTCTTACATTATTCAGGAAGGCATCGTACGGCATACGATACTTTACGAAGTAGATCGGTTGGTATACCACTAGATCGGGCCTACGCAGCAAATACGTAAGCTCCACGACGCCGGAGTTATCTGATGTGGCGTCCAATTTAAGCTGATTGGTTACGCCGTCTATCCGTGGAAAATTTTCTAAATTGTTAGACGCGTGTAATCGATTCACGTATAGGCCATAATCAACTAATTTAGAATTAACGAAATAAGGATTTGCACCTACGTGTGGAGTTTGATACGCAGACTTTGACCATGTAATGCCTTGATTCGAAACAGTATTAAAAGAATTTATATTAGCTAAGGTTTGGTCACTTGATTTTCTATCGTATGTATAATGCGTATTTAGATTTGGAACTTTAGAATTTCCTTTGTTTGAATCTATGTAATATGGTATTAAATAAGGGTGCCTTACATTATTAGACGGTTGTTGTTGCAATTGTTTAAACTGAAAATTTGAATGTATTAAACTTGATAACAAATTAGTCCTCTCTTGCCCTGATTTAATCATTGATAATACATCATTAAATTCGTTGTTTCCAACTTTAGAATGAACATTAGGAAATAGTATATTCGGTATGTTTGGGCTGATGTTGTGTGATTCATAACCATTTAATACCTTTTTCTTTGAAATTCTAGATAATTGATCTTCAGCTGAATGTTGCGCCGAAACTATATTTCTATCACTTGGCGTGTTTATATAAACATCATCTAGTTTCCCATCTATATCTGCGGCGTGGTGGATTTTTTCCGTAATAGGTGTTAGTACGTTATTTTTTATCACATTATTTCCAACAATTTCTAACTTAAGATTATCGTTTTTAATGTTATCTGGTGTCTTTACGGTTAGAATTCTTTCAGTCACAAATAATTGATAGGGTGAATTATTGATCGAGTGATATTTTATATTGTGAGCGGACTTGGGGTCACTGATCACTAAGGGTAATTTATTAGCTGCACCCGTAACATTAGTCACCCTTGTGATATAAGGAAGATCTTGTTCATTTGTTTCATAACTATTCTGCAAATCATTTTGTCTTGACGCGATGTAATTCATAAGATTTATCCAATCTAACTTTGAATCTATTAAGTGATTTGTTAGATATTTATTATGACTTGGTAAAACATTGTTATAATCATTTTCATCTCGCTCTTTTGTTAGAATGTTTTTATTATTACAATTCTCGTATGAGGGGCAAGAGCGAGGGAAATCATGCAATAAAATTATATTCTTTAAAATATCGAGAATTGCTGACAGTGCTTTTTTACAACTTAAGTTTGCGTCACTTGGCAGCTCATACTGGACTGAGATCTTTGTTTTAACATTCTGAGTTAAATTGTTGTCATCTAATAATTCTCTTAAAGATTTTATATTAAATGGCGAAAATACAAAATTTTTCTTTAGTGGATTACGGTTTGAAATATTTTTATCGGTTAATATTTCGTCACCTCTTTGATTATAGTTCATATTTTTGTATTCATTGAAAATATTAGTTAGAATACTTTCAATCTGAAGTAATATTTTGTTAGCGAGGCAAATCGTTGAAGAAGTCGGTCGTATCAATGGCATTACAGGAACCTGTTGAGAACAAACAAAAATATGCAAGATATTTACATAATGTAAGTCCTTTTTTACTGGTGATAAGTTTTTGCTGCCGAATAGAGTCTATGCCATAATATCTGTCTCTACCGCTAAACATTAATGGGAAAACTTAAAAACTAAATTTGAAAATGTAGTTTTGTTGCATAGAGCATCACAATATATACAGAAAATCCGATTTACTTACCTTTAATCCAACTTTCTCATCAAGAAAGTTAGGTTCAAATCCTTGCACATTAAAATGTTGCGGCAATACCTTGTAAAGAATCGGATTAACCTATAAAGGAGAGATTTTTATGTTTTTTAAATGGCCAATGAATATATTCAAGTTCAGAAATTTAGAAAAACGGTCTATAATTTTTAATTCAGCCGTGAAGGGTACCAGTCAGAATAACCCCTCAGCTAGACCACCTTCGGAGTATCATAAAAGAGTTGACAAATCCGGGGAACTTTTATCAACATACTGCGCTAACTAATTTGCATGTCAAGCATTGTGAAAACATCATAAATTGCTATAATTAAAAAATCGTAAATTCAGCAGTGGACATCAATAGGCAGAAAGGAGATTAAAGATTCTTACCTTTCCAATTATAAGGTTCGGCCTCTATTAAAGTTTGTATAAGACCAAATGCAGATTATAACTTTTAATGACAAGAAAAGTTACTACAATATCTAACTATCGTAGAAAACTTAATATGTATAAACTCCTGGTGGTCGGCTAGGGGCAAAACTTACCGTCTTTGCAGCCACTAGTACAGCATGAGTCAAACAAAGAATTGTCAAAAGCTTAACCAACATATTGCCGCCGCAGTACGAGTTTCTGTCGGTTAAATATATGAACCACCATGCGGTGGTATATGTCAAATTAGCTACCGCGAAATCATTCAGTTGCCTTTATCGCGTTAATGACTACCCGCTTTTTAATTACCGGCGATGAATCAAAAAGCTTAATAAACAGTCAATCGTAGAGACTTTAATAATATTTGCTTTGCACGAGTAACGATATTGCCATTTTCTAGAAAGAAATGAAGAATCTTTTATCAATTATATCCATTGGTATGAAGGTAAGTAATAGGACCAATTCCCGATTACATTAGCAGAGCAGTTTGGATGACAGAGTGTTCTATAGTAAATGCTCTTCTATCACAGAACACAGGAATCCCCGAAGAAATTTTTCGAAGACTTTCTCTCCTGCGCCAAAGAAAAGTACTACCCTTATGTTCTTAATCTGTTACCAACACAGCTTGTAATACTCTGGATATATTTAGAAAATCCGTAACAAGCATTCTAAAATATTTTAAATTGTTTCTTTGTGTGATGATCCATAAACCCACATTTAGTAAATAGCGTTTACTTTCATATTACAAACAATTCAGTTTATTTACGAGTATATGAATAGTTTACTGGTGGTAGGTCTTTATTGCCGGAGACCGTCTAGGTTGATACCACCGCAGCTACCTATTGCAACAGACAAAAAATAGTGTGCAAACATTACTATGTTCCAGATTGAAAGGAGTTGTAGCTAATGAAATTACCGAGGTACTGAAAATTAACGTTTTATATATCAAGGCAATGACGTAGTTATGGGCGGGCGTATCACTTACAAACTCGTGCGCGTTCCGTTCCTCTCGTCGCTTCATTGTATTAAAAAAACCAATAGGCCGGATTTAGAAAAGACTTCAGCACCATAGACCACGTTCATATGCTTTTTTTTTTTTTATGTGGGAAAATCCTGCATGGATACTTTCTCGCTTGGAGGGACAACGAAAAAGTTATGCCAGACTCTTACTGGCTAAAACCCCATGGTTTCCTCGCTGCGCTTTTCGCCGATACTGCGGAAACGCTTTCGCACACTACCACAGTCCCGGCAACGTCGGCTTACTAATGGCCCCAACATGACATAGGTTTTCTTATGGAAACCAAAGACAGTGGTTCTAATCGAAAAATACATGAGCCCTCTTGAGGCTTACATTACTGGGTGGCGGATTTCCCCGTACCCGCCACTTAGGCCCGCACTTAAGTCCGACGACCGGACCTCTGTCTACGGATGGCGAGGTTAGAGGCACTTTCTCTCACCCGCTCCGCAGCCTCCTTCTGCAACATAACTTTTTCACAAAAAGCAACACAGGCGTTCCACGAATCTCCGTTTTTCACCATCGCCTTCACGACAGCGGGAAGAGAAAGGTCGTTGCCAACAATAGCGACGAGGTCTCGACGCAGCCCCGTCCAACTCGGACATACCTCTAAGGTATGCTGCGCCGAATTCTCATCGCTACCGCAATGGTGGCACATGGCCGAGTGCTCTCTTCTTATACGGTGCAGGTACTTTCCGAAACATCCATGCTCCGTTAGCACCTGCACCATTCGGAACGTCAGTGCGCCATGGCGCCTGTTAGTCCAATTTGTTAAAACTGGACGCACGGCGTCAACAATTTTACTACCTGCCCTGGGATGGGCCAGTCTGTCATGCCATCGTTCGAGCAGTAGTCGTCGAGCGTGAAACCTCCGTAAACCCCATTCCCTCGGTGGGAGCTGCTGACCCCGGGTTTGTAATTCCATGCGCCATTCATACATGGCTGCAAGGAACTCCGCCTCTAAATCCCATGGGACAGATCCTGCTAGTACGCATGCAGCCTCATGTGAGATAGTGCGGTACCCTCGTATTACCGCAGTCCGCTGTGGGTAGTCAATAGACCAACACGCATAAATTTCGCTCTAAGTTTTATTTTTTTTTAATTCAACAAATAAGTGTTATTTTAAGTATTGTGAGTGTATATTAACAATTGTTAGCATAATACATTATCCAGTGAGTGTTATTTCCTTAATCTAATAATTCTACTAGACTTAAAGCCAGATCATGGAGGCCACCACTCTCTCGAACCTGATCGAAATGTTCAACAAGCGAATGACATGTTTCGAAGAAGAATTGAGCAAGTCCTCTAGCATGCCAACTTCCACAGTCAGTGGTCTTGCCGTTGATTTCGTTTTATTTAAAACTTTTATTGGACAAGTACTGAGCAATCTTCAAAAGCAAGTTGAACATCTAGCGCGTAATGCTGATGACAGGGAGATGAGGAGCCGCAAGAAAATATTGCTACTGCATGGAGTTCCCGAACAAACAAAAGAAACTACCTCATCTGTTATAGTTGAAGTGATGCAGAAAAAAGTAAAGATTGGTGATTTTTCCATCGGTGATATAAAACAGTGCCATCGCATGGGGCGGTCAGCAGCCACTCATAAACCCCGACCAATCCTAATAAAGTTTCGAGATACTGCTCTTCGTGACAAAATCTGGTTTTCTAAATCTAGTCTAAAGGGGACAGGAGTTACCCTCTCTGAGTTTTTAACAAAACGAAGACATGAAGCATTTATGGCTGCGCGTGAGAAGTTTGGCGTCGCCAACTATTGGACCAAAGAAGGATGTGTATATATAGTGAAAGGTGATGGTTCGCGACATCGCATATCCTGTTCAAGTGATATAAACCAAATAGAACCCCAAGCTTCACCGAAGCCCAAAGCAGCTGGAAAAGTTGCATCTGGTAAAAACAAGCGTACTGCTGCGCTAAAGAAGTAATGTACACTAAACTATTTGCCTTATTCAGAAATGTCATGTCTTCGTTATATACAAATACTATAGTTGAATTTAATGTGGTGTGTTCAACAAGTTACTACAAACTGGCACTAACATGGTATTTATAGTATACTAGATACTATAAAATTGTATCATAATTTAGGTAAAATTATCTATAAATATGCATATTTGGTTAAATATCTAAATATAATATAACTTCCATACTACCCCAAAATTATTCTGTTCAATATTTTAATTATAAAACATAAATAATCAAAAACAACTCTAAATTCATCTGAGGATGCACACACAGAATATAATTAACAATGAGCTATATATGCCTGGTTCACATGTGTTACTCTGTTTGCTTATTAATTGGGTAAAGTAAATTAAAGTTAGAATTATGTATCTGTTGCTTGTATATGAAATAGTTTTGTGATTAATTTAACATTAATAGAATTTCTAGTTTGTACTGTATTTTAATTTATTTACTGGTGTAACAATGTGAATCATTATTATTCTTAGTTTTGGTCATGTCTTCTTTTAGATCTGCCTTTGACTAAATTGTAGTTTAGTTAATTTGTCTGTTTATACAACACTCGACTGGTAGATGGAAACATTTAGTTTGTTTCATATCAACTCATTCATCAACTTAATATTATTATTTTTTATTTATTTTCTTTTCTTTTTATTTACTTAGACATATATACTATATATACAGCGTTTTATTTATACTAATATGTCATGTATAGAAGATAGCGACGATTCTGATGGGTTCTTTTCATCAAGTAGCGGAGGCGACAGCCTGGGTAGACCGTTGCCTCTCTCTGAAAGCTTATCTTCTCAATTATCTGATGTTGCGAAGAATTTTAATGTCACTCATATAAATGCCCAAAGTATTCCGGCACATTTCTCTGATTTGCTGGCCACTTTCAGTTCCAAAAACACCCATGCAATACTCATCTCCGAATCATGGCTAAAGCCTTGCCTACCTTCAACAAGCTACTCATTACCAGGTTTTCACCTCATCCGTAATGATCGTGCAAATCGTGGCGGTGGAGGAGTTGCAATTTATTTACGGGCAGACCTTAAATTTAAAACTATTGACTTTTCAGCGCAGCCACCCGCGCATGACGCTGGTGAACATCTCTTTATTGAAGTAGAACTGCATCACAGTAAAGTTCTACTGGGTGTATACTACTGTCCCTCCTCTCGGATTGACTTTTTTTTCATCTTTTGAAAGCCTTTTGGAAAAAACTTGCACGGCTTACTCACACGTCATCATTATGGGGGATTTCAACACCTGCTTGTTAAAAAAAGACTCGCGTTCATCTACCTTCTGGAAGAATTAAGCTGCAAAGTATTTGTATCTTTTAGATCTTTGAAAAGAATGCGTAACTTTCTTCCTACGGCCACCAAGATTACACTTGCTGAAACCCTTCTTCTTCCTATAATAGATTACGCCGATGCTAGCTATATTAATCTTTCCGAGCAACAACTTAACAAACTTGAGCGTCTTCAAAACATCTGTATCCGATTTATATTTGGATTGCGCAAATATGACCACGTTTCCCATCTCCGTGTTAAGCTCAAGTGGTTGCCAATTCGACTTCGCCGGAATACTCATATACTTTCTCTTCTTTACAATATCCTATTTCATCCTTTGTACCCGTGTTATCTTAAAGAACGCTTTGAATTTCTTGATACCTCACACTCTCAATGTTTAAGATCAGCCGAAAATCTTACCCTAAAAGTTCCAAAACATTCCACCAAGTTCATGGAGCAATCGTTCTCTGTTCAGGCTGTACGTCTATGGAATGCTTTACCTCTTACAATAAGACAGGCGCAGTCACAGCAAGCTTTTAGGAACCTTGTCAGGAATCATTATCTTTCGCTTTAATCAATTATATATAATATATAAAGTCACTTTAAGTATCTATTTAATGTGTATGTATGTATTATTGGTTTTAACAATATTATTATATTATGCATGTATATATATAAATTAAGTACCCACACCAAATTTTCGATTATTTTTAATATTTTCCATCCAAAGGTTGTCTGGGAGAGATCGCTTTTAGCGATAAGACCGCCCATTGCGTATTTATTGTTATATATATATTCTTTCTATGATGTAACATTATTTGGTGTGCAATAAAGAATTTTCTATTCTATTCTACCCCGACGGCCATCGCTCTTTGGGGTCTTCTAAGGTCCGCTATAGTCTGTTCCGTCAGGATTGCGCCCATACAGGTGCTCCATATGGCGCCATAGAACGCACTACCCCCAAATAGAGGCAACGGCTACTTGACTCGGGTCCTCCGAGATTAGGTAACAGGTGCTTCAAGGCCGCAACTACTCCCATTAATCGAGGAGTTAGGCGCGAGAAATGCTCACGGAAGTTCCAACGGCTATCAAGAGTGAGCCCAAGGTACCTCATATTGGACTCAACCCTGATGTTGGTATTGCCGACAACAATATGGGATCCTCGCGGCGGCGCTTTCCGAGGTCTGTGAAAGCAAATGGCCTCGGACATGTCCAATACCACCTTAAGTCCCAACGAACTAATTTTATCCACAACCTGTGCCACCGACGCGGTAATCTAACGTGAAGCTTCCAAATAAGTATCACTCTGGGCTATGACTAGTGTGTCATCCGCATAGCAGATGATGTTCACGCCCGCAGCGATTTTACCTCGCAGGACGTAATCGTAGCCAATATTCCACAGGATTGGACCTAATACTGAACCCTGCGGAACACCGCATCTTATTTTCCTGCTTAGTAATCCGCCTTGGTGCCCTCGGTACGACACGTATCTTTCGGAGAGGTACTCATTAATAATTCGGCACAGATAAAGAGGCACACAATGATACTTCAGCACCTCCCTTATACATGTCCAAGGAAGAGTGTTAAAAGCATTAGCGATGTCAAGAGAGACCGCTATGAGCACCTTACCCTGCGCCAATGCTTCATCTGAATGAGCCTTGACCTTTTTATGGCATCGATGGTGGAACGACCCAGTCGAAAGCCATATTGAGAATCTGACAAGTCAGGACCCACTATACTAAGATGTTCTATGAGGCGACCAGCAATCACTCTTTCAAATAGTTTCTCAATCTCATCGCGTAACACTATTGGGCGGTAGGCGGAAGGTGAATCCGCGGGGCGTCCCTCCTTTCTTATTAGGATTAAGCTGCTCGTCTTCCATTGCGTAGGAAACCGACCTGTTTCTAAACAAATATCAAACAGTCGGCGGAGTCGGCTTCCCAAAGACTTGATGGCTTCAATCCAGGCACAACCAGGTACGTCATCAGGTCCAGGAGTTCTCTTTTTAGCCCGCATTTTGATTATGCCCGCTCGGAGCTCCATCTCTGATGTTTGCAGCACCTCAGTGTTCATTTCGCGATTCGTGCCTAGTGGAGCTATTGCTGCCAGAGTTTGTTCGCTTGGGCTTGGGAACAATGTGTATAACACTTTATTTAGAAACCGTGGCTCAAGACTCATCGTAAAAGGTGGTATCCTGGGACGGGTTTTATTCCTCACTAATTTATACGGTCGTCCCCAGGGATCATTGTTCAGTGGTTCTAATAGCTCCTCTCTAGAACGTGTTTTAGCTTCTTTTATAGCATCCTTTAAAGCCTTCAAACAATCCCTGTATTTTCCATACAGCACTTCCTCTAATCGTACATTTCTGGAGGATCTTCTGCGATGTCGTGTATATTGCCGTCTCGCCATGACGCACTCGCGTCGTATGTTTGCAATCTCACGAGACCACCAATACACCTGCCGTTTTGAAGAAAAAGGTTTGGCCCGAGGCATACTTGCATCACATATTTGCATCATGGCTTCCTTAAACCAACATACCTCTTATTCCACTTCTATTGATCCTGAAGGTGAGGAAAGTCATCCCTGTACGATAGAGGCCTCTATCAATGCCTCTCTGTTCAGTTTTTTCACTGCCCATCTTGAGGTTGATAGAGGGATACATCTATTTCCTGGATGGCAAGCACTCGGCATCGTCTGGTCAGAGATGTTAAACCGAATGTATCGATGATCTGACAATGTTTCAATTCCCTCCAGCACTTTCCATCCATGCACACGACCTGCGACGGCCGGAGATGCGAAGGTAACATCGACGATAGATCCTCCTTGCTTACGCACGCATGTATCGATTGAGTCTTGATTTAATATTGTTAGGCCAGACATCGCCGCCCATTCCTCTAATACTTTACCGCGTGCATCAGTCGACCGGGAACGCCAAGCTGTTGATATAGCATTGAAGATCCCCGACAACTAAGATAGGGCAAGGTAGGGTCTGCCCAATGAGGGTTCCCAGCTCACCCAGAAATGATTCAAAGTCGGCGAGGCATTTGTTGAGAGAAAAATATACCCCTACGACAACTATGCCTCTCCATCGGGTTGCTACGTACCCGGTGCCCTTACCGATGGTAGCAAACGGTGGAGCAGTAGCAGTCTTAGAAAGAATTATTGTTACCACCCCGTCGTTATCTCCTACCCAATTGTTTTCCTGGAAAACAATATAAGGCTCGGAAACGTGGCCGCTTACAGTGAGCCACGTGAAAAGGCTACTAGTCGCACAGAGAGCAATGGAAAGTGCTATGCTTGGGATTTAGCTGCCTGATCGAATCAGAAATGAGGAGATCAGCCGGAGAACTAAGGTTACCGATATAGTCTAAAAGAGTGCTAGCCTCATTTGGTAATGGGCAGAACACTAAGGTCCACGAATGGCGACCGCGAACCGGGAGACGTTGGAAGGCCTCTGGTGAAGGGAAGCGGATGCAGGCAGTCCAGGATCGATTGATGTGGAGATATTTAGGGGAGGCGTATGTATAGCAGTGGACGTCCGTCGGCTGATAATGATGAAATGAAAGACAAGACAAAATGAAAGTCATAAATGAAAAAGCGCACATTATTTAAATTTTTACTATATATTTCTTATTGCGAATACAGACTACACTTATGTAAAATTAAACAACGTTTAATTTGAATTCGAAAGATACTGTATTGTATTTAGGTTTGCAAAAGTCAGAAAATCTGTTCATTACAAGATACCTATCATCAACTTTCACAGTTGCGATGATGATGATGAATAACAGTTATATCTACTCTAAAGTAGGTTGGGGTTTCTGAGTCACTTTTGTTTTCATTTTGTTACCTGTCATTTCAATATCATAATCATTCTTGAATATATTATTGTACAGACCGTTTAACAATTCCTTCTTAGTTCTGACAACGCATTCTTGAACGGTTACAGACTTTAGTTCTGGCAAAACGTTCTCTACAAGAGTGGCTTCCACAATATCCTTTATCTCATCGTCTGTAAAGTGGTTTAATTTCATATACAAAATTCCATTTCGTAAACTTTCGACGATTGGCGCCATAAATGTAGTGGAATCGTATTGAACCGCTTGATCACATTTTCCTGTGTGATGAGACAAAAGTATCTTTTCTAACTGAGTAATGAAAATTTTCGACGGAATGCTATCTCTATTCAGCTCGCGACTCAATTTTTTTTTGAAAATCACGAATATATCAATCATTCTGTTTAAATCGTCTATTGTGAAATCTGAGTCAAGTCCTTTTAAAGTTATTACACCATTTAAAATTCTCCAGATATCTTCTAACTTTTCGTAAGCAGTTACACAAGCAACTTTTTTATAATTTGATTCTTTTTCGTCGTTATCAGGAATTGTAAAATCAAATAATTCTTTTTTAATGGGTTCGTCTGTATTAATCGTTTTCCAAGTTTTGTTTATTGCACTATTAACTATTATTTTCAAAACTGTTTCAATATCTTTACTGTAATCATGGGGTTCGACAATGACGTTATTGTCATCCGAAGGCTGGAAAAAAACAATCGGAATCAAATGTTATTCAAAGATTAAGCAAGACGGGTCACCTGATGGTAAGTGATTCACCGCCGCCCACGTCACTAGCGACGCCAGTGCGTTGCCTAGTATATATTACTTATGTACTTATATCTAGTTTGTAGTAGTATATCCATTTGGATATGATTTCCGTCTAATGACGTCGATTAGTACACATGATAGCAACTAGTGTTTTTCGTAGATATCACGCTTGGCAAAGATCACAAAAGAGCTATCGTTCATTCCTATAATTGTTCCCCTTTTTATTACTCTAACACAGATATTCTAAGATATCACCAAATTAAGGGTTTTTAATTCTTTATCAAGATTGTGTCACAATTCATGAAAGTGACACGGAATAAATTACCTTTTTAAAATTTTAAATACTTACTATTATAATTATATTGTTATTACTGTCACTTCCATCGTCTTTCACCTCTAATAACATATCTATAAATCCTGGCTTCCAGAAGTTCTCGTACCCTCCTTTATTTTTAAATAAATATTCATATAATTTGAGTATAACGTATTTCCTTACTAAATCGGCCTCGCCTTTGTACATATTTAGTAATTTTTCCAAGATTGTTGGCAATTCGATACTGACGCCAGAACTTGTGCCAGCAAATAATTTCTGTAATAATTGCAGGTACAGGGAGGTCCGTTCAGCCTTATCCATATTCTGCATTGTCTTAATCACTCCAAGCTTTCTAAGGTTTTTAATTTCTTTAAAAATTTCTATAATGGATTGATCTTTTTCTTTTTCATCCTTTTCTAGGTCAGTATCACCGTAGATTCTATATATAAAATCTAATAAATCTAGCAAATCATCCCGTGTACCTAATTTTTCTATGAGTTGAAAAATATATTGTATTAGTTGGTTTAATTCATTGGGACTTATTCTGGTAAAAGTATAAACATTGGGATTGTTTTTGTTGGACTCTATATCCAATACGTTTATCACTTTTAATAATTTTATTAAGAGAGGATTTGACCCATAATTATTTATTATATCTCTCAAGTATGATTTAATACGAGTAACATCATCTTTTTCCAAAACGACCATAGAATGAGTGCCGTTAACTTGTAAAATCGGTCTATCCATGTTTTCTTCTGATCTTCCGTGTAATTTATTAATAACTATAAATATTTTTAATAAATGAGAATTTGCTCCATGTTTCTGAATTAATTGTAGCAAATATTGTCTGAGTAAATTTATGTCATCTAGTTTTAGGAATCCAACATTATTATTTGTTATAATTTTTGTCAAATCGCTGTCTTGGTCAGGCCTTTCTTTAATATTGTTTATAGCATAAAATAGATGCATAATATTAGAATCGTTACCATATAGATTCATTAAGTCTAATATATATTTGTTGATAAGATTCAAGCTATCTTTAGATATTTTTATAACATTAATGTTTTTTTCACCTTCTTTAGAATCCGTATGATTTAACTTATTAACCCTATCTTCTTCTTGTTTTACGTTTTGTTTTATTTCATCAATGTAAAATAATAATTTTTGGACGCGTGGATTAGGTCCAAATATTCGCAAAAACTCTTTTAAATATGTAGCTAAAACATACAAATCATTGCTATTGAGAGCGGACAATCTTTTCTTTTCATTTGCGTTTAATATTGTATAATCAATTTTATAATTTAAATGATCTACAGCAATATCCAAATAAATGTATTTAATTATGTCTCTGATCGCTGGACTAACTTGATCATCGTTTATGATTTCTAAAAAGAACACTTTAAATTGTGCCAACTGATCAAATTTTACTTTTTCTTCTTTTATTTTGTCTTGGTATTCAAAAATTTTTTCTAAAATTTTTATTACGTCACTGTTTGAATTCGAAACGTTTACTGCTGATATATATTTTGTTAAAATATCAAGATCATTACTATTGATTTTAGAATTAGTGTCGTTTAAAATGAGGTCATAGTTATTATCATTATCGGGAACTCCAAGTATGCGGTTTATTTTAAGCAATATTTGTGAAACATATTGATTTTCATCATGTTCTTTTTTGAAAGTCAGTAAGAAATTTTTGATTCTATTCAAAGAACCTCTTGAAGCACCGGATAGTATTAAAATGGTCTGTTCATTTTCATTATTAAGTTTTTCTTTAACGTATTGTAATAGCTCGTTGTTTAAAGCTTTATTCTCTTTTATGTCTTTTATATACAATAATAAATTATGTAAATCATTCGGATTTATTCCATCAATCGATTCCGTGTTATTGAAACTGAGAGTCCTAACTTTAAGTTCACCGTTTGGCAATACAAAAGTTGCATTTATATATCGTAATATGTCAAGTAATCTTGGATCCACTTTTTCAGATTTAATTTTATGTAACAAAAAATTATAAATTTCGTATAAGTCAATTTGTTCGTCACTGATTATTACATTTTTCTTATCAAAATCTTTGTTTTTATTAATTTGATTCAAGTAAAATCGTATCTTAATGAATATTGGATTTGTCATGTCTTCTTGCGTTAGTGTTAAGTAGTTATAAATCTGTTCCAAGTCGTGGAATCTGACTTTGACCAATCCATTAGATGGTTGGTTTTGCGCTTGCCGTAAAAGATTCAATATAATATACATGTAAGGACTTTTTATAACATTATGCTGGTTCAATAGATACTGAAAAATGTCTTGCAAATCGTCAAATTTTATATCGATTGTATCATTCAATGTTATCGGCGGTAAGGATTTCTTCTTTTGTTTGTCTTCTCCATTTAATTGTTCTAGAAATTCACTAATTCGATTTAAGTCATTATTATTGATAGCACTGTGGTTTAATTTTATAATAGATACATCAATATCATTGCTTAGGTTGAGACGTTTTAAAATATCAATTATATGACTATTCGTAACACCAGTTTTATTTAAGTGCAGTAAATACTCAAATAGACCGGTTAGATCTAATCTAATGTCAAAATCATTATTGTGTGTTATATTATTCACATGTTTTTCATTATCAAATTTAGTCTTCAATTGCTTTGAATGAGTAAGTAACTGATCGATGTAAGTATTTTCGCCGCGTTGCTTAATAATCTGGGACATGTATTTAATAAAAAGATCTAAATCATGATAGTTAAAATATGATAGATTTTGTAAATCTGTTGAATCTATAAGAGGCAGAGCTACGTTAGCAATAGACTTCTCGTAAATTTCGTTTAAATTTTGTAAAACTCTTAGTATGTACGGGTTATTCTTGTATGATCCTAGTAAGTATAGATAAGCTTTCTTCATATTGTCTTTGCTTACATAGTTTGGCGAATCAAACATATCAAAGTCGTAGAAATATAATTTTTTACTATTTGGCAGTAACTGGATTCCATCGATGCTTTGCACAAACGATAAAATATAAGGGCTGTTTCCATATTCCTCTAATATTTGTTCCAAGTGTCGTTTTATTTGATTAATTTCTTTACGATTTAGGCTTTGGACCGACTTCTGATTATTTAAAATATTGTATAACAAGTAAGACCCATCTTTGGGCTTTCCCTCTACAAGGTTTATAAATTCCAGTAGTTTATATGTGTACGGAGTGATCCCGTATTTATTTAGTATAAGTATAAAATAAGTTTTTAAACTTTCCAAATCGCTTTTACTTAATTTTATTAATTGTGATTGGTCTAAATTCTCCAGTTTAGTTAGATCAAATTCGTTGGCGTCATTTATTATTTGAAGAATAATTGGATTAGTATATTCATTGGCGCCCATTATTTGAGTTATCCACCTTTTTATACTTTCTACTTCATGCTGATTTTGTTTTGTGTTATGTTGATTACGGGGATTCAATAAATGGTCTTTGAAATCAAAGAATCCATCAAACGGGTATTGAATCGTGTTATATAAACTTTTAATCGGGTCCTTTATACCGAAGATAGGCTGCGTGTAAAAGTACTTGCTAGGTATTAACCTGACTTGTGAATTATAAGTGTTTGGAATCGAGTCAAAAGTATTCATGAAAACATTTGACGGATATCGAAGTACCGGAAGATTTTGATCTATCGGCGCCAAGTAAAATCCCTTTATTGAATTATCGTTGTAATTGGAAAATGTTCCTGATTCAAGAAATCCTAAATCCAAATTATCGTTTAATTTATTTGTTAAGTCATTTAATATTTTTAAGTTGTAAAACTCACTAGGCTTATCTATCCCAAAACTTACGGCTAGAACTTGGTCCGAATCTTTAAAATTTGCATCAATAAAATTTTTTCTTCCATTAACAAGATCGAAATCTTCTTGTTTATTAGTTAGAACTCTTTGATCACTTTCATGTTCCTTTAATGGATTCTGATCATAATTCGATTTTGAAATTTTATTCAACAATTCAGTTCTAAATTTCTCTGCCAAACTGTTGTAAAATAACTTTAATCGCTTTTGCATTTCCTTCTCTTCTTTCATGTTTATTACATGCTTCTCGTGAACATTTACATCGTTGCTATTTGTTAACGGATTTTCACTCATTTGTGACTTTTCATATTCTATAGGAACTGTTAGCGGTAAATCGTTGGAGACAACATATTTCTTACTATTATCTAATTCAGGTCCAGGAAACGAATATTGAAAACTCGGTTGAGGAGTATTCTGAAAAATAAACCAAATGTAATGTTACCTACAGCGATATTGTAGTCAGGACAATATACATTGTATAAGACTGTGCTCGTAATCTTGAGATATACTGCGTTAAGAGTCACTACACCAGTAATCCCACACTACTGTTTCGCGATAAAGTTAGAAGTAGTAGTACAGTTATTGAAATAAAAGGAAGTCTTTTAATTCAGCCACTTTTGATTTATAAACAGTATTGGCTCACAACTTTAAACAAGTAAATATGAATATTAAATAACGTACAAAAAACTGGAAATGAGTTGATTGCATAAAAAACATTGTTTAACATTAAAAAGCAAATGTTTTTCAATTACATTCAATTCAAAAAATTAGTAACCGTAACCTAGAAATAATAAAGAAATTAAAAGGACTCAATAGTACTCACTGACAGAAGCAGAGGCGAAGGAGTAGATGTCCTACATTCAACAAGTAATGAATACGATAGCACCAACAGCACTAGAGCCTTCATGCTTAGTTGTGAGCTAAATGAATACCGATATATAGGTTCGGTTGCGTTTATAATCAATTTAAAAGAAAACAGAATTCTGCGTAGGCGCATAATTAGACATTCTACAATTCGAAATTAAAAATGTCGTGTTTCCAATAAAAACCTATAAAGAAACTTTACATATACAAAAAACATCATTGATTTTTGTGAAGCTTAATTCGGGAAAACCGATTTTTTTTTAAAGTAAAGACGAGGTGGGCGGCACGTTTGTGTTACATCTGTCCATATGTTTGTAGGATGATGTAAGATAGGATGAGGCGATGAGTACAATGTAGTGCACATTGTGTTCATCGCCTTAATATATAATTGTTACTGCATATTTTATAACACATGAGCACTATGTGCTGTTAGCAGCTTCGTAGCTGTTCTCTAAAATAACATTATATTAATATTTATCAAGTTAGTTGATATTATTTGTTAATAATACATATAAGTCAAATGCTCACAAATATAACTGTTACCTTTGCAATTTCATTAGCTATGTTACATATACCAGGCCACTCAAAAAGTTTTGCGAAAAATATTTTATGTATGAGACACTGGCTACTCTTTACAGTCTTGATTTGGCTCCGTGTGACTTCTTTTTATACCCTAAAATTAAAAATCAGCTCAAAGGGATACAGTTTTCATCACCGGAAGACGCGCCAGCAGCGTTTGAGCAGGCCGTGGAAGAGGTGTCTGCGGAGGACTGGAAAACATGTTTTGAAAATTGGTTCAGACGCATGAAACTTTGTATAGAGGCTGGTGGAGTGTTCCTTGATAAGATTTAGTAAAAATATTTTCTCTATAGAAGTTAGTTTTTTAGTTTCTCAAAACTTTCTGAGTGTCCCACGTATCTAGATGGAAATTTTATATTGCAACTTAGTTCTGAGTAAGGCACAAAATAAGTTGCAATATAAAATACACGAAGCGGTTTTTATTTATTATTAAAATATTTCTTTGAATTATACAGCGACATTGTGAAATAAGACGGTTACTAAAAACAAGTTTTTTTATTATTATTACTTTAGTTGTATTAATTTATTTATTGCTGTGTAGATCTCTGTTGCCAGAGACCGTGTAGGTAGGTACCACCGCTGCGACTATTGCAGCCGACAGATATACTGAGCAAACATTGCTGTGCTCCGGTTTGAAGAGTGCTGTAACTAGCGTAATTACTGCGGTAACGAGACCGAGGTAATATCTTTTGTCTCAAAGCGACAAGCACAATGTCGTGCAGTGTATATCATTCTAACTAGCGCTACGTTCTTATGGGCAGGCGTATCACCTACCATCGAGTGAACATTCCGTTCGTCTCGACGCTAAATAGAATAAAAAAAACTAGTTATAAAATACCACGAAGTTCTTATATCGTGTCGAATTAATGTATCATACTCGCTCCTTTTCGAGATATATAGCACGTGCAATCGCCTATATATTCGACTGATGTTAGGTACTGCTAACCATTACGACTTTAACAGTCTGCGGATCCGGAATCCGCGGGAAAAAAAATAAAATAAAAACTTTTTAGACGCTTTCTGTGGCGTCTTTTATATTGCGTTTATATAGTGTTACCACCAGTCACAACCGCCTAACAAATCGGATAATGACGCTGTCACGGTAATATAGTCATCAAGCAATAGTGAGAAGAACTCATGGATGTTAAAGTATTCCATTGTTGTCAGCAGTGAATAACAAACGTGCGTCTATAAACTGTGCTGGTGGTAGGGCTCTGTTGCCGGAGACCGTCTAGGTAGGTATCACCGAAACACTGCCATAATGAGACTAACATCTTGTCTTAAGCCGATGAGCTCAATGCGGTATAGTGTATGTCAATACTATATCATAAATAATGTTTTTTTCTTATTCAACGAAGCAACGAGATGAGTGGTACGTTTACCTGATGGTAAGTGATACACCCGCCCATAACAACGTGACGCTAGTTAAGATGATATGTACTACACCACAATGCGCTCATCGCCTTGGAACAAATGTTGTCAGTTTACTCCAGTAATTACACTAGCTACAAAACCCCTAAAACCGGAACACACTAATGTTTGCACACTGCTCATTGGCGGCAGCACTGGCGCCACGGTGGTACTTAGACGGTCTCTGACAACAGACTTACCATCAGTAAATTTTCTGCACATTATTGTTACAAAATGATGAAAGTGTTCTATCGGGTGATGATGATGATGAATGTTACAAAATGAAATCCGTAATCGGGGCCGCGTGAAACACTAAGTTTTCACAATGTTTATGTTTACTTGAAATACGGAGTTATGCGGAAAAGGCGAAGAATTATTATGTTCTTAATTAACTTAACGCCAAATTGCGGATATAATGTAACCTTGAACGTCAGTCATTGATGAAATGAGATTTTATCCAAGTGAGCTGTTGCACATTCTAAACTCTTAGTGTTAGACTTTACGAAGCAGATGCCTTTATTACCAGTTAAGGACTAACACTACTCTTAATTCACATGATACAAAATGACAATGAGGCCGAGGATAGTCATCTGCCCGGATTACTCCGCCGTAGATTATATAGTGATACCGTGTCTAACTAGCTAGGTCTCTATTAGAGGAGACCGTCTAGGAACCACCGCAGCGCCAAATACTACTCCCAAACAACACCAGCAAACATTACTGACTTCCGGATGAAAAGACGCTGTAGCTTGTGTAACTATATAACATCTTGTTTCAAGGCCACGAACGCATTTTACATGGCTGACACTTTTACGCAACAAACCAATAAGCTATTGGCGACAAACACTTAAGCTATAAGATTTTCTGGCACTGTTACGCAAGGAATGAATAAACAACTATCGGCAACAGACTGACACACACTTAAGCTATAAGATTGGCACAGTTACGCAAGGATCCAATAAACTATCGGCAACAAACTGACACACACTTAAGCTGTATATGAATAAGATGGATGAATATAGATGGAAAGGTAGCATTTTTCACGGAGTCGATTTTAGAAATATATGACCATCACGCACCTATCAAGCGAGTCAAAATCAAACATAAGCCAGCGCCTTGGTTATCTCCTGAAATTAAGCAATCCATGGCCTGCCGAGATAAAGCTCGAAAGAGGCTAAAACGTCAACCGTCCGAGCGAAATCTAGCATACTATAAACTATTACGAAATCGGTGCAATCATCTCTGTCGAGATGTTAAGAGACGACATTTTCATGAATCTCTCATAAATCGTAAATCTTCTGATGTATGGAAATTTTTAAAATCCGTAGGCATAGGTAAAACATCCTCTACGTCCTGTAGCGGTATCGATTTAAACGCACTCAACAAACATTTCTCCATACCCTCTTTCTCAGTTGATCAGTGTTGTAAATCGAGAACTTTGCAAACGCGACTTAATCTCCCTTCGCTTCAACATTCTTCCTTTAAGTTTCAGTCAGTATCGACCAATGAAGTTCGTAAAGCTATCTTATCTATTACTTCCAAAGCTGTAGGTAGTGACAACTTGTGCTCTAAAATGTTTATCCCCATTCTTGATATATTACTTCCTAGTTGAGCGAACATAATTAACCATTCCTTACAATCTGGATCCTTTCCTAAATCCTGGAAATCCGCTAATATTATTCCTTTACCTAAAACCAGCAATCCTTTGTCT
The DNA here is from genome assembly GCA_029034505.1 of Ornithoptera priamus. Lineage (NCBI taxonomy): Eukaryota > Metazoa > Arthropoda > Insecta > Lepidoptera > Papilionidae > Ornithoptera > Ornithoptera priamus. The sequence goes on along the minus strand of JARDWD010000292.1, from coordinate 857,659 downwards.
TTGTCACATTATCGTCCTATTTCCATACTTCCTTTTCTTTCCAAAGTCTTAGAGCACATTGTGCACAAGCAACTCCAAAATTTCCTCCGTTCCAATAATATTCTTAGCAACTTTCAATCCGGCTTCCGATCAGGACACAGCACGGTGTCTGCGTTGTTGAAAGTCACAGACGATATTCGATGGGCAATTGAAAACCAATTCCTAACCATTCTCGTACTACTTGACTTCAGTAGCGCATTCAACTGCGTGGATCTCGATATCCTGCTCGGTATCCTTCGATCCCATAACATTACTACTTCTGCCCTAAGGTGGTTTGATTCATATCTTCGGGGCCGTTCACAACGCACACGTCAAAATGAATCCTTCTCAGACTGGGTTGCTGTCGATGCTGGCGTGCCTCAGGGTGGTGTTCTCTCTCCTCTTCTTTTCTCAGTGTTTATTAACACAGTCACTACTTTGATATCCTCAAATTTTCATCTTTACGCTGATGATTTGCAAATTTACCGTCACTGCGCACCCAGTGAAATTAACAGAGCTGTCATGGATATTAACTGTGATCTGGAAAACATTCATGAATGGGCAACGTCTCATGGACTCTTACTCAATGCCAAAAAAACTCAAGCCATCATAATTGGTAGTAGGTATGCTATCCATGCATTAAATCGATCTGCAATTGGATCTCTCACATTGGATGGCCAGCCAATTGTCTTTAGTGAAACTGTTAAAAACCTTGGCGTTACTTTTAACTCTTTCTTAAGCTGGAATGAGCAGGTTAGCAATGTTAGCATCAAAGTTAACTTTGCATTTCATACACTCAAATGTCTCCAATATTTTTTGCCTTTGAAAACTAAAATTTCTCTTGCACAAAGTCTCATATTACCCATTCTGGACTACGCTGATGCTTGTTACCTAGATGCCACTGTGGAGCTTCTCAATAAGCTTGAGCGTTTGCAAAATTTTTGTATCCGTTTTATTTTTGGTCTCAAAAAATATGATCATGTTTCTGAGTTTCGCAAAAAGTTCAAGTGGCTTCCAGTCCGTTTCCGCAGAAGTACAAGAATATTGTGCCTCTTATTTAATATCCTACATAATCCTAACTACCCGCAATATTTACGTGATCACTTTACCTGTCTGCCCCTCCCTCGCTCCTTGTAGAACACACATTGAGTCTCCTCAAATGCCCTGTTCATAAAACACATGCTTACGCAAAATCATTTTCTGTACAAGCAGTCATACTTTGGTATTCCCTCCCTCCGAGCATACGAGCGTGCAAAACCATAACAGCATTCAAGAAATCTGTTAAAGAACTCTATCCTTACCGTATTAAATAAAAGTATATATTTGTATAATGTATTATAATATAAAAGTAAGTATATGTATGTATATATATATATATGTGTATGATTATGTGTATTGTTTTATATTTTGTAATATGTATATATTATTATATGTAATGTTTACTGTATGCACTAGGTTTGTGTTTCTAGTTCTGCTTTCCTTCTGCGGGCCTACTGGAAGAGATTTCAACATGAAATAAGTAGTGCCCTGGTACTCTGTATCCTTATTGTCTAGTCTCTTCTAATAGCTGTGTGTACTAAAATATGAAATAAATAAAATAAGATACTCTAAAGATAGTAGGAGTAGTGGCTGATGGAAATATACTCGTACAAACATCATATAAACATTTATTAGTTTCATATTTACATACATCGCTATAGAGGAATAGCTTCACTATAAAAAGAAATCACAACATCCTAATCTATACATTATGATAAATATTAACAATGTACAACCAAACATAACTATGTACTTATATATATAATGATAGGATAACCTATAATTTTTTTATTTTGAATCATTTTTATGAATATAAATATGTTACCTGATCAATATCTAAAGTCTAGTTCAATTGAAGCAGTTGAAAAATATTAACAAATAGAATTGACTGCATCCGATTGAAGTAATCATGGCTGGTGTTGATGGGTAGTTATGAAACAACGTCAGCTTTGAAAATTTCAATCCAGTATCCGTCTGGGTCCTGAATGAAAGCCAGGCCCTTCATCTTGCCGTCCTGCGGCCGCTTGATGAACTTCACGCCTTGCTGCTCGAACCTAAAATTATATGAAAATTTTATATATTGTTATAAATAGACACTATCAAGTGAATGGTTACCATGTTGACAATTGGTCATAATTTTTTTTTTTATTCTACAAAGCGACGTTCACGTGATGGTAAGCGATATGCTATAGATAGCATGATAGACACTACATCAGATTGTGCCAGTCGCTTTGACACAAGATACCGTTTCGTTTCACCAGTAAATACACTAGCTACACCATCCTTCGAACGAAAACATAGTGATGCTTGCACAGTACTGTTTCTCGGCTGCAATAACCATTACTGGTGTACCTATCTGCACCGTCTCCGGCAACAGACACCTACCAACAGTAAAATCTATTATCATTATATATATTTATCTGTTATAATAAAGAATTGAAAATTAGTGAAGTAATAAAATTAGCAAGGGAAATAAAGAAATGGATAATAATAAACTCGAAGGTCTCATACTCTCCGGGGTTCAACACCATTTTGAAATGCCAAATAGTGCTTAACGGTTGCTGAATAAATAGATAAAACCAAACAAGATAACTACTACCGATGTCTACTGTTTATTGAAATAGAGTTAAGTTAAACTTACCTAGTACAGGCTTCTTCCACATTAGGAACAAGTACACCGATGTGTCCAAACCCTCTTGGATCAGAGTTGCCGTTGTGGTAGCTGGAGTCATCACTCTCCGTTCCCCAATTGCTGTTAGATATAAAAATTAAATCTATATTAATCACCAAAGGATTATTATATTTTCTTATAGCGTTATACACTGCACAACATTGTGCTCATTGCTTTGAGACATAAGATTTAGTTACTCTAATAACTTAACTTGTTATAATGTTTGCACACCATTATTAGAAGGCTGAAATGAAAAAGAATGCAATAGGTGTTGTGGTGGTAGCTACCTAGACGGTATCGTGCATAACAATGTTATAACAGTTATAATCTTCACACTGCTCCATATTGTACTCATTGCTTTAAAATGTAATTGGATCTTAGGTCTTATTACTGCAATGTTTTAACACTAAATTTCAAAACCCACTGTGTGAGTTCAAGAGTCGCCTTCCTTGTCATAGCCCAAGCGGTCCTGGATGTCTCGTCACGTGGCACCTCCGACGGGTTCTCGTAACCCATGAAGAACAACGAGAATTTCATCTCGGGAAAGTGGAGTTGCTTCAACAGTGTCATACCCAGCACTCCAGTGTAGAACGGAATTGATTTCCTGGGGTCTTTTATGCGGTACATTGTTTGTTGAAACATGAAGTCCTGGAAAATATAGTTTTAAAATTGATTTTAGACTAGTGCTACTTTCTAGTTAAAATTAACAAGAAATCCTGAAAAATTTATTTTAATTTTTAAATGGAGTTTCAATGCAGCAAATAGGATATAAAGCACTGCTATTTCTTAAACAATTATTATAATTATAAAATTTAAAAAATAAAATTATGTATATGTCAGAATTCTATCATATATATAAATATGAACAAACCAGCTTAATAATACTACTTTATTTTATGCAAATCTACCACCCATCACCACTATGCCACTTACAGAGGTTTCTAACAATCATGTGGGAAACCTCTGTAAGTTAGCAGAACAAGACCAATCTTTTTGAAGAAGTTTAGAGAAGGTATAAGTCCAGCAGTGGATGCAGCCAGTAATGTTAGTAAGTATGAACTGAATATTAAACTGCCAAATCAATCTACTGGTTTATTATTGTATAAGACCTAAGTTCAAATGGCACTGGATAAGTGATATAGAATAAACAACACAGCAATAACTGATAACATTAATGTAACACACAAGACAGACATTTTAAATAGTTGAAATAATCTCAATATTAAGAAATTATTTTCCCTAGTCAATTAATTATGATCAATTTCACCATCTATATAAAATAATTTTTGAATTTATTCTTATTTACTATCTATATGTATGTAAAAATATAAAACATTATCACCAACTGATAGATGTCCACTTTGATATAAGATAAAAAAAAATTGTAACATAATTATTTCAGTTGTTATTGATACGTTTTCATGGTTAAGATGTCGGTAGAAAACATTGTAAACATCATATACCAGTATACCATAATAATATAATGTGTCCATCATTCATATTAACTTTAAATAAACTAAGAAAATTGAAATAGTGTACGCAAATTAAATAGATATTTGTTATATTATGTAGGGAAACATTTGTATAAGTGTCAAGAGAAACAAGAAATTAATTTGCTTATAACAATTTGATGCTTGGTAGGATGACAGTCATCAATGCTGAGCATTTGTTATTTATGCCTCAAAATAGACTTGAATTCACATATCTGATGAACAATCTGAAGTAATGCAAAGCACATTAAAAGAAGGATGAGTCACTGCATCAAACTGCTCATTGTATTGACATTCAATATGAAGTCTCATTCACTAGATACAACGCCCTTCAAACCATCACGCAGTAGTTTACTTACTACCCTGGATGTACAGGTATTGCAGTTGTACCTACCTAAACAGTAGATCAGTAACAGTAAAATTTCATGAAATAAATGCAAATTACCGGAAAGAAGTTTGTACGTAATAATAAGATTCTTTATCTTTTCAATTATAGCACATTTTAATAATACTGACCTTGGTAGATGGATGTGGAGTTTGACATAACGACTCTACCTCCTGAGGGGAAATACCTTGACCAGCCATGGTTCTGTCAGAATTGTACAAGAAATCTATCAAAAATTTATTTTTGATAAATAATATATTAAATGTAGCCAAATTAGAAGTTAGTCTTCAAATATTTGTTGTAATAAATTACTACCTGTGAGTTACACTTAATTTCTTCACGTTCCGAAAATAACTGAAGTTCAGTCATCCAAAAGTCAACTTACGAACTGATAATGTCATTGTAATACTAGTGTTGTACCTTATTATCAACAAAGTAATTTTTAATGTGTTTGATATCGATTATCGATATCTGATATTTGGTCTCCCCCAAGAAATATCACTAATGTTATCAATCAGACAATGTTGTTTTGGTAAGCGACTGCTTTTCTATTATTGTTAGGAATGCGAGAGGGGTACCAACAGTTCTTTTGACTTTAAGAATCGAAGCAGTCCAGAAAATACGATCCAATTTTAAATCAGAGTTTTAGAAATAAATACTTTTTTATAAATAAAATACACTTCGGCCTATGTTTTTATGATGCACTGAATATTATGTATTTACATTTTTTTATAATTGAATTTGAGGTACAGCAATAGTTTACATGCTCAACATGTAGTTTTTTTTTTTTTTTTTTTTTTTTTTATTAACGTGTGTAACAAAATGCTAACGGATTGCACACCCCGTACCAATACTGGGCCGGTAGTGGGGTAGTGTCGGACTCCAACCGACTAAAAAGCTTCACACGGTATTCCATCACTTCTGCAAAGAAATGTACGAGGGTCACGGGATAACACTTGATAGTTCTTCCGCAACCCCCGCTCGGTGCCCGGATCGAACGGGCCCGCCTCGGGGAGGAACATGTAATAGTTAAGCTTTTTTATGTGTTAATAGTTTTTGCGGTATGATTTTTAAAGGTATATTTTCTTTGCTGTCAAAAAGAATTTTTAGCATAAACATATTATCATTCGATACATCGATATTAAAGCTTGTGGCCACAAATTTTAATTTACTTTTATTTCTTAGTTCTACCAAACATGTTATAAAATTAAAAACCAAAAATAGTAAAAACTCACATATATTACGCATTACTCATATTTGACTGCGTCTATGGAGTACTGGCTAAGTGCTTGCATTGTAATAGTGTTCACTGGTTTGATTTAGTGACAGAGTGACAGTTTTCTTTGCTCCCATCCTCATCTTGTAAATTTGCTACCACAATGAAGTATTATGATATTCCAGGTACCAATATATGAGAGGCAGAGTTAGAGTATTCTGGTTAAGAAGATTACACCATCAACCAGAGAGAATGTTTACTTTTTGATATTTAATAAGGTATATAAGAAATTAACCTCTAACAGATATTGATATATAAGCTCTGTTTATAAAAAGGATATGAATATTAAAGGACAACAAAGAAACGTTACATTTATTTTTATACATTTTAATAATTATAGATGGCAATTGTAATTTTTATTTATCAACAAGTTCATGTATGAAGGATATATGTTAACAGCTCACTATGTTCCCAATGCTTGTGCCTAAATCTTGTTTCATAAACGTTAAGACCATTCATATCTTATTGCAAGTTATATTGTGTACAACTTAGACCCTTCATAACTTTTAATAGTTTTGTCTCTGTTGATATGAGATGAAATGGCCTTTTTAACAGTATAATACATAATTTGTCAGAAGAGTCATTATACGATTCACTACTGTTTCATTGGTCCTCGGTTATTTCTTATAAAATGGATTAATGCTTAGAATATTATATAGAACTTTATATTACATAGTAATCTAAAAATAACTATTCTGAACTTTGGTCACTTTGTCTCTTGAACATTCAGTTAGGGTAAGATTGAATAGTCCTAACTTCATTGATTCTTCTGTTTTGTTACAAAAGTACCTTTATTTGCCATAATTTTTAAGATTAATTCTTAAGTTACTTCAGATGTGTCATCAGAGATTTTGTTCCATAGATAGAACTTCTCATACAAATATTTTAACTCTTCCATCCATACAAGATCTCTCTCTATAGAGGTGGCCTTACATTCATAAGCTGATAACATTCTAATGTTTCTTTCATCAATAAATATGTCACCAATAATACTCACATAATTTCCTTCTTCAAAATTTAAAACATTATCACTTTTTTTTATCATTAAATCTAACATTGTTGACATAATGACAGCATTGTCGTCGTTGTATTTAGAAGCTTTAGAAAGTTCCTTCGTTAGATCTTTTATTATTGTATTGTTGAGATTATTTTTATTTTTTGTGCAGTCGTAATAAATCTGCACTGATGCGGTGGCGTCGGTTAATTCAATATTAGTTGCCGTCGAACCTCTGTTATAAACAGCTGTAACGATACCGTGAACGGAAACATTTTTGAATTTTATACCGAAGATTTCATACATATATTTGTTTTCGTTGGAATTTTTGGCTCGGAAAATGTCCTGAATGTACATTTTTAAAGGATGTCTATGAATACATTCCATTACAATATTTTTTACTAAATAAAAGCTAAATACAGTTAACAATTGTTTTACTTCGTTTTAGAGCTTTTTATGACAGCTAATATTAAATTTTTAAAACCAATTTTTTTTTTTAATTTTATGGTTATGAATTTGAAATTTCACCATACGGCCTATTTTAATTTTTTTTTTGTTATAAATTGAGATTTCTTACATTATCTCATTTAATAAAAAAATATTTTTAGGATTCTATCACGTTTATTATATTTTTTTATTACTGCGACGTTCCAAATGCTCTTTTTCTAAGTGCTTCCATGCACCCGTGGTAAGAGGAGGATGGAGGTGACAGATATCCTTACGCAGTAATTGTCATGGAGTACCTGCAGTTTTTTAACTAAGGTTTATTATAATATATTGTTGAGAGTGCAAAGTAAGAGCGAATGAGCTTAATGTATATTAAAGTCAATAGTGGAATATTGGTGTATGATTAAATTTTATTGATAATGGGAACCCAAACATGTGGTAATACCAAACTATTCTAATTTGCAATTAGTTTACTTTTTCGAATTTTAATAGCCTCGTGGACCAATCTTGGCATGTGTTAAATTTCTTATGCAATATTTGTATTATGTCTAGACGTTTCGATAATAGTAGGATCTAATAATACCTTGCCTTAAATTCTACTTAATAATAAAACCCATGCTAACAAGTATCATAATGGTGAATCTCACTAACTAATTTCTATTTATACCTTACAGATCTTATATATAATGGCTCTATTAAATTACCTTTTTATGTCCCTGCGTAATAGCATCTAATATTTTGTACAAAATTGCGGTCCCCAATTCGAATTCGTGGCTACAAGTTGTACAGTTTTTACGATATTAGGATTTTATGAACATACCTTTATTCACTATTATTTCCTTTCTTTATCTTCTTTTTCCTTGCTCAACAACAACACATCAATTATTTATAAATAATAGACTATTATTATTCAAAAATATATTATTTTGTTATTAGAAATTTTTGTAGTAGTAATTTTATTGATTCTTATAACGCGGGTGTGTTAGTTAACAAATCAGAATTTGTCGAATTCTAAGCAATAAAACTTGGCCCAACAAATATTTGCTGCCATAATAGAATATGTACACAGTACAAAGAGAATGGCCGACGTATTTGTTTTACAGTCAAGAGACACATTTGCTTGATGCCATCGTCTGTCTCAATCAGGATTGTACAGAGACTAATTGATTGGTTTAACTTACTATGTCCGTAACGGACGGGCTTGAATTGTGAGGAGATATAGTCCAGCAGTGGACATCTATCGTCTAATGATCATCATAGTTTATATTATCTGTTATGGTGTCTTCCACAACAACAATATCAAAAATCTCTGAACATGTTTGCCACAATATGTAATACACATAGAATTTATCAAATATTTTTGAATTATGTGGTTTACGGGAAGAAATTTCGTAAAAGCATATATGCTTAAAGGTCTTTTAATAAAAATTTTACGTAAATTTGTTTTATTCTGTAATAATTTAAAACAGCAAATTATAAAATAAAATGTAAAATGATTTTTATTTTACATTTTCTATGAACCGATTTCTTAATTCATCATTTAGCCACGACCACATAATTTATAGCTTTTATTCAAAAGTTAGGTTAGAGAAATGTTATAAAATCCTAGTCATCTTGGTCCATTTAGTCCACATTTCGGTCTTTAACAAGAAGTCCATAACGTTTCCAAATAATAGAGACAAAAGACCCGACGCTCATTAATAATGGCGAAAATTTTTATATCCCGCCATAACGTTACAAAGGGCGGCCATTTGCCGTTGTCTCAAAATGGCGGCGCAGAACATTACTATATCTTCTTGTTTCAACGGCGCAGTCAGTACAAGATGGGGAATAATTCTGTTTTATATTAATGCCGTTAATTAAGTTATATGCTCATAAATGGTTCTATCTAAGACGTTTCATGTTAGGTTATAGGTCGTTAGAGTTATATGATGTGCGGTTACGTGCGCGAACTAAACTTGTGCAATATATCTTTTAGTCTGGTCTATTACAGGGTAATGAATGAGATGGGAATACATATTGCGTTTCCTGAAGCAGTTACATTTATTTTTGCAGTTTTCGAGGTTATTTACTATATTTATTACAAAACTAAAATCTTAGAACAGTACATTTTTTGATATTGATCTTTCTAATTATATACATATATGTACATAATAAATTTTGACTGATATTTATACAGTGATGTTTCTATAACTATAGTAATTTAAAAATATTACACCGTCTTGATAAAAACCACTGTTACTAACTGTCACTTTCTCGACAGTAACTTTTTTATTTATTGTTGACAAGTCTTGTATTATAATCTCAACCGATAAAGTCTAATAGTCTGTATAATACAAAATATTTTTTTTTGTTATTTGAGGAAAAAACCAAAATAAGGGTATTTTTCTATCTTTTTAATAAGACAGGGTTATGTACAATTTCTACTATTTTAAGCACCTAGTGATAGCATCCAGTGCATTACTTATTCTTTTCGACATTTTATTAACTCACATATTTTACTACTTACAGCCATCTCCAAAATAGAATATTTTTTGTATTGACGGCAGAATCGAGTTGGGATGATCACTAATTAGATAAACAAGAGAATTATGTTTGCGAAGATCTGAAGCCAGCAGTTGGAAATAGAGGTACAGTTACATCGCAATATATTTGTTTGAATGTACGGAACTCAATGATACGAAATGATTACAACGTTTAGGATTCAAGCTGCGATGCTCTCAGGCGGGCGCGGGCGAGTCTCTGCATCAGATGACTGTTCCTTTGGCCGTACGCCAGGTACGGACTCAGCGGAACGTTCGTGCTATCCTGTCCTAGTCTTGTGACTTTGGAATATCGATACACAGGAACGCAATCAAAATCACTTACATCCTGTATCACATTGGAGGATACAATGTTAACATAAACAGATAATTTCCCTCAGATCTAGTCATTATTTATATTTCTTGTTCATATAAGCCTAACGTGTCCTCAAACATAAAATTAGTCATGCCGTTTTAAAATAGTTTAGGAATTCGGTTGATAAAAACTAAAAAAGTCATATTTTTTTGGTTTTTTAAGAAAAAAGAGGGATATATTTTATTTATTGACCATTCATTAGATCCACAAATTATGACTGCTTATTGAAAATGGTGAAAATACCGTGAAGGTCGCGGGAATCTACTGGAAGCGGGCAGCGCAGGACCATTCGGCGTAATGATCCTTGAAATAGACCTATGCCCAGCTGTGGGCGTTATCCGGCTGATATGTAGTAATAGTAGAAGTAGTATTTGTTAGAACGAGATTACAATATACACTTAAAATAAATTTACATATACATATGAAATTCTCATTGCATGTCTAATAACAGATTGGCACAACATGAGAATGATATGAAAAAGATCAATTGTTTTAGATGATGATAGATCTATTCAACATAAAAAGGTTGTATTCTAGAAAAAAACAAAATATTATTAACGCCAATTAAACAGTGAAATAATTTTTTTTTAAGTTTTTTTCGGACATACCTTTAGACACTAATTATAAAATTTTTCAGCATCATTATTTTAATTTTTTATTTTATGTTAACAACGAAACAACAAATATTGATTTTGGGTATTTCATCGACATATTTGTTAACATCACTGCTGCATTCGCGGGTAATAACCGACAGTCCGCACGCCGCGCCTGGTCTGCCTTATCATCAGACGGCGGCCTCTCTATAGGCTTGCAATTTTCCTTGAACCCGAGCTGAACCCTGCAATGTCTAGGCCAATTGTTTTACTCCCATACAAACGGTCCTTTGGTGGTAAAGCGATCATTAACACCGACTTCGCGTCCCGAGAAAATATTCATAAAGATATGTTCCTTTTTAAGACATTTACTTGGAATAATGGGCTTTGTAATAGCCAGGTGACTCTAAGATGTTTGGTAAGCATCACATTGCCCCATTACTCCAGTAATTAAATTAACTAGTTTCCTTGTAGTATCATTTTAAGACTCGATATGATAAGACTTGTTAGATAACTGTTCCGCTCTTCTTATCGAACGTTTGTCCAATTTTCCTATACAAAAAATGGATTTAAAATCACTACAAAATAAAAGATTACTCAATTTTTTTCAATCAATTTAGTTCGATTTTGTTTTTATAAATATTTCTACTCTTTCTATACCTTTATTGTCGGTCATTCAAGGTCGGTTTTCCTTGCCCTACGTCTCTAATTATAATAAGATATGAATCGTTGTCACCCAATGAAAAAAAAATTGCCGGTAGCAGACTTTTGCGTGAACACTTCGTTGTTGGCTAGTTTAAGGCTGTCTGGATTACGTTGTCCTCTGGTCTTTGGACCTTGCCGCATCATGTGAAGCATTCCACCATAGTGATTTGGGAGCTAACTTTGACATACTCGTTTATTAACCAGTTTAAGGTAGTGTAACGAAATAAATTGATTTATAAAAATAAATTAATGTTCAATAAAAAAATAAAATATAAAACTATACAAAAATATTTTCAACAAACTTTATTCTATGTCTAAAATACGAAAATATATAAAGAAGTTAAATTTGAAGAAAGATCCATTATAATAAGTGAAAAAGTTAAAGGCTAACAGTTGGGTGTTCGCGAAACGCCCTAAGGACAGTAATAAGGAACTGTTCGTGTATCGACTGTTGTGTGGGCGCGGAGACGCATACTCGCACTTCTACGTACATGCTACGGCTGCGGACTGCGGACATGTACTGCGCTGCGCACGTGGCGAATGTAAAACATTTGCTTCGTGCGAATTGATTGAAATATTGATCGGACGTTATTATTGACCTCCAATACATACTGAAAAGATGTATAAGGATGGTGTAATGTGTATAGTATATCGATTGAAATCTTAAAAAAATATATATAAAAATATAAATGTGATTGTATAGTGAAAAATTATCAAAGTATAAGAGTGTGAAAGTCTCTAGTGATGAGTTATAAAAGATATATCAGTTCGAATCCCGGAAAAATATGAAAATGCAATTAATAATGTATTATGATACAATATGACATAGTAATAGTGTGGAGGTCTTTAAAAAAAATTAAATTTATAATGTATACGGGTTCGAAACGGTGTAAAATGGTGCATGGCAAATTTAACATATAACATCAAGTTGGTGAAGAAGGCGAGATATCAGCCGGGTGTTGTTGGTGGTTATTTAAATAACTACTTGATTATACTCCGGTTCAGGAAGAGTGTTAGATAGCACTTCGGTGATATCGAAATACTCAGAACCATGTGTTAGGACTTTCGCTCTATGATACATGGGTGCTCGGCGTCTTAGGGGCTTGCCAGTATGACACGTCGTGTTTAATAACATTTGTTTCTTCCAAAGTCGACTCGAACTGTGTCGATACATTATGAACTAGTGGAAGCGGATGCGAGCTGCTGCCTCGATGCTTATCAAATATTGATATTGCGTCTTGTCGTAGCGTAATGTTTGCACCGTTACTGAACTGATGCGTCTTACGGATTCGGTTGGTTGAGGACTTTTGCAAGTTATTGATGTCTGCTGTAATGTCTTGTGCGCCTTTCATGATGTGTTCCGATGGTAGTCGATTTTGTCAGTCGCAGTTCAGTGATACGTCGTCTTCGACATTAAACTCTCCCTGTTTCAGTATTTGGTTGGCGCTCACCGCTTACGACGGGGTCTGTTTACTGGGGCCGTATGCCATCCCCACATTTTTTAAAAAAATGTGAGGATGCGAACTTTAACACGTGTGGGGTCTAAGATTTAATAAATATTGTAAACCCGTACCAAAGTGAGGAGCCCTTTACAAGCGTGAAGGTATTATAAATAAGAAAATAAACCACACGAACGGCATTAGACTGTCTTAATAAATATTCATCCTTCTATATAAACCATAAAGAACTGAATATTACTAAAAACACAACGTAGAACAAGCTCCTAATCGAGACGATCACCAATGATTATAATTAATTAATGGCCAAAACATAAACATTACTAATGCTACAAAGAATAGTATGCGTCATCCTGGTCGCTTCAAATAAGATTATATGACATTCTAAATATTTTTAAGGGTCTATTTATAATTCAATTTATATTTTAAATACGTCTGGGCGAGAAGGTTACAGTAGGTAAGGTCTTTCAAAGGTATATTAGGTTTATTATGAAATTATTTGTTGGTAACCCAGTTTTCTGAGCCACACAGAATTGAATCGCCGGTCTAATTACTTTTTTATTACCTATAGACGTCTTAGGCCTTCTCTAAATATCTCCACACCAATCGGTCCAACGTCGGCCGTACATTTATTTAAATTAACATTATAATTTAGATCATTAATTATAAAGGTAATTTTCTGACTGAAACTTTCACGATTAAACCTTTCGCGATACCGTTTTAAAACGTCCGGATTTGGTATCTTGAAGGAGGAATAGCGATTTATCATCGGCCGGTACAACGCGCCTAACCGAGCCGAACGGCGCAGCACCTGTGCCCACGCCACAATGGCGGCCAATAATCAATCATGCACCATAAGGGCTCAATGTTGAGAAAGAAATAATATCGTGGAATCATTCACGATTATTGGGCCACTAACTCGGCTATTAGGTACATATATTAAATACAATTAAGTTAATAGACTATGTTACTTTATTAGAATAATTCTACTTGCAGTAATTATGGAAAGATGATGGATCTTTACAGCTTAATCGGGCTCAGAGCTCGCGGTTCCCGAATCCTGTAGCTAAACTGTTGTAAAGATATATATATATATAAATTTATAAATAATTTTATCTGTAAGAGCAGAGGAGAACGATGAGAAAATATTGGATGTGGGGAGGGATAGAAGTATAAGCGGAGAGAAAAGAGGTCATTTTGAAATGGTTTGTCTTAAATATGTAATAAGGAGATGAGCAATGAATCTATTCCCGTTTTGGATGTTAAAAGTACTTGATATAAAATTGTAGATTTTTATGGGCATAATGTAATATTTTTGTATAGCCTTTGCTTCTGTCATTAGTTATTTAAAGTCTCGTCCTGCTTTTCATGTTTTTCTAAAAGAAAAATGTTGTTTGGGAGTATGGAAGAGATCTTTTCGGTTAAAGTTAATTTCAAACAAGTGATTGAAATGTCCGAGTTATATTTGACCGCCTGCAAAAGGTTTTCGTGGGCCGACCGGCGCGAGATCGCAGACAGCGGAGAGAGGCCGCAAGTCACCGTCCGGGGAAACGCGATGACCCAGATACATCGCGCTCGTGTTTGTCGCTTCCCAGTAAACAAGAAGCCTGTGTTACATTGAAAAGAGTAGCAACTTTTGATATCCGCCTCGTCATCACGGGCCTTGGGAGTACTCTTTGGATTGTTGAGTAGCTGATTTATTAGCCGTTTGTTTTTTTCTCTACACACTAGTGTCGCGAGCGGTTTTTCTTCACAAGAATTCATAATAAGAAAAGGCTCTTTTTATTCCGAAAATATTCAAAAATAGGTAATAAATTTTATAATTGTGTTGAATTATAAGTAGCCATCGGGCTAACAACTTAGCTATTGTGTACTAGTGGTAAGAATATGTTTAGTAAATATTTAAACTTATTGACAGTCAAGAAGAAGCTAATTATCGATATCACCAAATACAAGCGAAGCTTTTTTGTCAAAAAGCTTAAATATATTGATTTTAGATCAATTTCAAATCTTGAAGAATGATTGTGGGCAAAAAATTTTTACCAAAGTTTTTCTGCTGTTACGTTTTTAAAAGTCGTCATCTTAAGTCTTTATTTTTGGTCCTTGTTCAAAAGGTTCATTTTACCGTTATGGCTTAATATTTATTACTTGATATCAAGCCTGCAAAACTTACACGTCAAGTATTATATTAGAAATAGAAAGTATTACATAACTTTATTAAATTTCTCGGCTAATATGTTTAAGAATAATGTTGTTGTAGACGGACAGACTTACTTTTGCATTTATAATGTTAGCATGACTTCACAAATTGCACCGCGTACAAAATTTGGAGCGAGTAACGTTCAATGAAGTATGTCAGGACAATTCGGCGAGTGTCTAGACTGTAGCCCTGTTGATCTGTTAAAGAAATTATAAATAATGAAACCACTATGTTAAATATAAGCTTTTATTAGTATTACCTTAATTAAGATATTTAATAAATAATCTATATAAGTAAATTGTTAGTCATTATGTGTTTATATTTAGTAATAACGACAGAATTATTAACAAAATATGTGTCACAGTATACTATGCCATCTATTTCGTAGTACATATTTATAGCTATAGATAGGAAAAGCTACAGTTCCTGTAATTTATTTTAAATTTGATTATTTTCACGAACTCGGTCAGAAAATGATCTCATAGTTTATATCAAAATTGAAGTACAATGAACGAAAATAAACAAAAATTGAATTCTAATTGGGACGGGAATAAAAGGATAAACATTTCATACTGCAGATTTTTTTGGTAAGAAAGGTAGGAAAAGTAAGGCTTAGAAAGATTCGTCAATTTAAATTAGTCATTAAAATATCTACGTGAAATTATTTACAATAGCTATAGAGAAAAACAATAACAAACAAAGTTAACAATTGGACAGGACGCCTGTCTGGTAGAGTAGATGGTAACGAGACAATTCTATAGAACATTTGCAAGGATAATTAAACAACAAACTTCAGTCCAACTCCGGATGTACCAATTTGTATCCGTAAACAAGGTCCGAGCCTCTCACTTGAAAGATAAGTATTTATTGATTCGATTAATAAAACTGTCCGAAAGTAAGGGTTTCGATGATATTCTGTCCCTCAGGCTGGCTATAGTCGATACTAAATAACTTCTCGGACTAGAAGCGATGAAGCTTCTTATTGGATTGTCAGACGGATCACTGTTGAATCGATTCCGGCCTCCGATTAATACCAGTTGCTCAGTGGTAGTTTCCTGTTTAGGGTAGTAATTAAAAGTTGGCTGTACATTTGGTAATGCTTTGGATAATATGTCTCTAAGCTCAACGTAATTCGTTTTAGCCGTCGATGTTATATAATCCCGGTTGTAATCCGCTTTGAATTCATCTACATCAGATTTGGCTTCAAATAACGCACCAAATTTACTTTGATGTGGTGCATAATTATTATTGTTGTATTCTGTTGAGTAATCGTTGTAGTATTCTTTCGACGTATCACCATACAACGCGGCTTGTGTTGGTGACTGATATTCTGTGTAAACTTTATTAGCAGTATCGTGTTTCGGTTCGTTTTTAACGAACTGTTTTGGCTCTTCAACGTCGTGGACGTTATAGTTGTTGTAATCTGCAGTACTTGCGGTTGTGTCGACGTCGTATCTGACGACGGCATTGTATCCGTTCTCATCGGCGGTATAAGAGACTATCTGCATTCGGCCGTCGGGTAAACGAACGCGATACTCTCCATTCGTAGCCGACCCACTTTTATGTTGAGAGTGCGAGAAATCGTCTCCGGTCTTTTGATCTCTTACGGTGTAGGAGAATGCGTAGTTCTTATCCTAAAATTATATAAATTTAATTAGAAATTATGAATGTTGTTTTACCTTTAAACATGAAGTAGTAAAAATACCTAGATATTTGTTGTTTTTTTTTTTGCTTTGTAACATAAGATGTCAAGTGCAAGATTAGTGTCTTGGAAAGCTTTAAGTAAATGTTTATATGTGCAATGTACTACAATGTTACTGGTGATCTGCCGGGGACCGTTTATACACTCGTAGGTATCACCAGAGAGATTCAGTTGAATTCCTTGGGTAATTTAACAACTTAAGTCTCAAGGTATCCAGTGTATGTTGTGCTGTATTAACACTGGAATTACTACTTGATATCAATTATCATATTTCGTTGGTAATTAGAAATAAAAAGTTCAAATATGACCGTTATATTTACAGGGTCGTTATATACTGACCTCTGCGGTTTCAGAGTTATTCTCATCAGATATATCATTGTTGTATTGCTGGGTTTTAGAATGATAATTTGTTTGATAGTCGATAGCGGGGTAGGCTGGTTGAGTCTTTGGGGGATTCCTCTCGGTTTGCTGCGGGAATGTGTACAATGATGGCAGAGGGGTTCTTGTCTGCAAATGATTAACATATTAACCAACTTTAATTTGGAAAGGTGCGAATAGAAATGATCTAAAAGGATCTATAGCACGTGGAAATAGCAGGATCTAAAAACTTGAAAAAGGCTTTAAGGTGTCTAGCGCAATGTTGAAATTTGTGTTGTAGTTACACATTCTTACTGGGGCTTTTTTATATGAAGGTGTCGCGAGCAAGTGAATGTGTTTCTTGCCTAGTTATATCTTTGATAAAAAATCTATATTAACATCCATCTGCATCAGTCCATTGGTAAATATTATATTCCCAAAGAGCATAACCTTCCTTTACTTTCACCTAGTCATCACCAACCACTCTGCTTTAATGCTTTCCAGGCATTGACAAATGACTTGGTACAATTTAAATTGTGAATTTCGTAACAGTAATTATTGTGATTCCGTATCGAGCCTCAGTGTCCGCAGTTACTAATGGCCCCATCAGAACGGGATCAAAATTGAGTTTAGAAATATCCTCTTGTTACGTATTTAAAATGTGTCTATTAGCGTTTTGATTTACGTTTATTTTACTATATTTGTGTTTTGCTACAACCGATATGAATAAAAAATTAAATATAATATCTACTTTATTTGATAATGGTCAAACGAAGTATAAGTTTTAAGGTTTATTAACGGAGGAGCGCGTGAAGTGCTTGGAGTGAGGCGTCCAGGTATACAATAAAATGGCCTTAAAATCATTGCTAATGAAAAATATTTATAAGTATATTAAATCCAATTTATATTCCCAACTGGTAATGAAGGTTTTCTATCACGAAGAGAGACAGAGGAAAATATATTGAATCGATACAATTAATCACTCACCTCTAACTCGGTGAATTTTTTATCAAAGTTATTGTTCACTGATTTCACAGTATCTGTGTAAGATAAAGAATAGTCGTCGAGGATGTTGGTGCCAATTGTTGGCGATATGGTGTACCTATTCACCAACGTATCATCCAACGTTGGCCTGTATTTTGTGAATTCGGCCAAGTAGCTGGGCACCGTTACAGGATTGATTTGAGTTTGGTCAGTAATCGAGTTGCTGGTTAGATTCCTATTGCGATCGCTCCGCGCTATGGATTCAATGAGCGGTTTAGATGTGACGATGAGCGGCGTTGCTGGCGGTGGCGACGGCGACGGTGGGAACAGGACCGGACCTTTTCTAGAACTAGAAGAGTAAACAAATGTTCATTACTATTACAAGAAGTAGTTGTACTCGCAAATTAAAATTATTTATTATATTATTTATTTGATGGTCTGCTCTTAGTTTTAAGTTAAACACTAAGAAGTTAATAACAAATAAAATTTGTTATAGCGCCATCTATGTTATCATAATGGTGCTATTTTAGGCAAAGAAAAAAGCTTCTATATCACAACTTATATAGCGATTAGTTAATATAAGGCCAAAAGTTCGACTGCCAAAGAAATATAGCCATAAAGCATCACATTGTATGAATAAAAAGCTTTTAATTTAAGTACGATTTAAGTAATAAAGCGTTAGCGGACGATGGTAGGTAATAGATTCAATAATAATTTTTTTTATTCTTCGAAGCGACGATACTTGGTAGGCCTGCTCATAACAAAGTGCCGTTGTTAGTTACGATAATATGCACTGCATCACATTGCGCTCCCCACCTTGAGACGTAAGATGTCTCGTTATCACAGTAATTTTGCTAGCTAGCTTTTTTTGTTAGCTACAGCTCCCTTCAAACCGGAACACGATAATGCTTACACAATACTGACGGCTATTGCCGCTACGGTGGTACCTGCCTAGACGGTTTCCGGCAACAGAAACCTACCACCAGTAAAGTAATAATATATTACGACAGCTTACCTAGATGTAACAGGATTAAACTGCTGGTTCAGAAGCTGATTAGGATCAACGGCGTGGTAGTTGAAATTCCTGGGTCTTAGGAGACTGGAACGGGTCGTCACCTCTTGTGCACTAACGATTTTGATGAGCAGAAACAGTAGAGCGAAGATTTTCATGGTGTTTGATGAATCTGGAAAATTATGTGTTAAAATTGAGAGATTATTTCGGGCCGAGGCTAATAATTACAAAAAAAGGCAAAACGATACGCGCGATTTATATCAATATAAAATTAAAGCCTTAGGACGTTTACACAACACATCATTCCCCACATCCCTTAACTTTATTTTAATCAACGAAGCGACGAGACGAGCGAGAGGTTTAACTGATGGTAAGTGATACGCCTGCCCGTAACACCATGGCGCTAGTTGAGGTGATATACACTGCACTACATTACGCTCCTCGCCTTGAGACATGAGATGTTGAGTCTCGTTACCCAATTAATATGACTATCTACAGCACCTTTCAAACCGGAACACGGTTAAATTTGCAAACTCATGTTTGAAAGTGGTGCTTACCGAGACGGTCTCCAGATATAGAGAACTACCAGCAGGAAGAGTAAGAGTAATGTTATAGTACAAATACAATACACATCATCGTACACCGTACATCGTAAAGACTACCGTTACCGGTACATATTTGTTAATGTTTTCCTTATAATAAAAATAACAATAACACTAGTCTGTCAGCACCTTTATATGTAAAATATGATTATGCTCCCGTGAGAGACACAAAGAGGTCCAATTTCATCGTAACGTTTTCCGTACTCCAGTAAAAGGCTGTATAACGTCTGTAACCCACTCCCTATAATAATCCAATAAACATTCATATACACTTTTGAAAGGGTGGTTTACTTAAAGAGATGGCTAATAAAGTAACTTTAAATTATTTAACTTATTTTCGTTTAGAATTACTTAAAATTCAAGTTATTGAGGTGGTTAAAAAAAAACGAAAATATTTTATGAGAAGAACTAAAATATTGAATCCGCCGTCAAATATTTCTGTGCAAACATGATCCGGTTTGAAGGACGCTGTACGTAGTAAAAATAATGAGTTAACATTAAAATCTTAAGTCCCAAGGTGATAGATAAACTCATTATAACGGGTGCAAGGGGCCAAAACAACTCACAGGACCCATGCCAACCTCAATTGCTCCTGGTCCACCCTGCTAATTTACAAACGAAGCTCTAACTCTCATTAATTCGCATCAGGCTAGCGTGTTGAGAAATGTCCCTCTTCCCCCCATGTGAACCTCTACAAACGACGACCCTTACTGCCCGGCGGTACCGGAAGTCATGCTGCATAAGATTTTTGGGAGAGACTTATATCTAGCATTGGATGTCTATCGGCTGATGATTGATATGTAGACTAGCTGTTCCCCGCTTACTTTTCTGGGTAATAAAGAATAAAGTTTGAAATTTAGACTTGATATCTGCGCAGCGGCAACCTGCTGTACCGATGACCATTCTCGTTATAAACACCCCCGGATCTAACTTTGGGCAAGAAATTTTGTAGAATCCATTCTTAGCTGACCTCTAACCAACAGAAGTAATATCTCTACTAAATTTTGAGTGTTTATGTCTAATAGTTTCAGAGATATAGCGACGAGCAATGTTATTAAAGAAACTTTAAAATATTATTTTTATATTTAATTAAACGACGAGTCGTGCGGGACTCACCTGGCACGCAATAACGTGTGCACAGTACTGTCTGTCGGCTGCAACAGGCGCTGCAGCTGGACCTACCGAGACGGTCTCCGGCAGCAGAGACCTACCACCAGTATATACTACATAAATATATAAAAGAATGGTCGTTAAATTAAACGTTTCATGTAAGTAAATAAATAAATATACACGACGCACGCGATATTTGTTATCTTGATTGCGTCATTGTCCGCCGTGCGAACGCGGCTGTCACAGATAGCGGCGGCCATGTTGCCGTTGTCATGGCGACGTCTTTGTTTTGCCGCGCCCGCGTGTGACTGCGGCGGGATTTGCATTTCAGGTGATAGTGATGTCCAATGCATTGTCGATCGTTGTTACCATGCGGTTATTAATCAATTCTAATTAACATTTATTAATAACAACTCAAGTATATCGTTCGAATAATGCCTGCAAGTGAAATTATTGGTAATTCTCTGTCGTCGCGGCTTCTCTTTCTTCTACCAAACAATAGAGTACTAATTACTAACAGTGCTTCATTGCTAGTAGGTTTCTGTCGCCAGAGACCGGTTAGGTACCACCGCAACGCCTATTGCAGCCTACAAACATTACCGTCTTCCGGTTTGAAAGATGATGTAGCTAGTGTAATTACTGAGATAACAAGGCTCAACAAATGTTTTCAAAACGACGAGCACAATATGCTGCAATGCATAAAATCTGAACTATCACCAGGTTGTTATGTGCAGGCGTGTCACTTACCATCAGTTGATCGTCCCGGTCGCCTTACCGCTTCGTTGAATAAAGAAAAATACTATATTTCGGCTTGAGGGGAGTTATAGCTGGTGAAATTACTGTGGTAATAAGACTTAACATCTTATATCTTCTTTCTAGGCGACGAGCGCAATATAGTGCAATATATAACATCCTAAATAGTGCCAGCTTGATTATGGGCCAGCGTATCGTTTTCCATCAGTTAAAGGTCCCTTATTATCTCATCGCTTAATTGAAATAAAAAAAATGTTAACTAGCATAAGGTTATGAATGGGCGATTCATTTAATATTAAAACAATATATCGATAGTGACATACATCACTACTCCGATAGGAGAAATATGGTGTAGTGTTTAGATTTGTCAATATTGTTGGTTATTGTATGATTTATGAACGTAATTTTCTGTTTGTTCGTCCGAATGTTTTTGTTATTTATTATACAGTTGCGTGTGATGTAGTGTATACGTCTTACCTAAACTTTTCTTCAATAAAGGGATGATCAAAATCATATTATTGTTGCTTAATTTACAGCGAAAGGCACGGTGTGTTATAAAAAGCGAGTAAGAGGAGGCAATCCAAGAAAACCATTACTAGCTTCATCGTGACCTTTACAAACGTATTTTCGTTGTCTTCATAAACATATGGTTACACCACCGCAGCGCGTATCGAAGCCGACAAACATTACTGTGTTCCGGCTTGAAGGGCGCTGTAGCTAGTGTAATTACATTGGTAAAGAGACTCAACATCTGTCTCAGGCGACTAGTACAATATGGTACAGTATATATCATCCCGTTATGGACGGGCGTATCACTTACTACCAGCTCAACGTCACATAAAAAGAGGTGTTAGAAGGTTAGCGGATTGCCACAGTATATAACGTATCGCCAGTTACACCAGGAGGAATCATTGGTAATATAAAAAAAAATTACTTACTTTTTTAAATGGAATAACACAAATAATAAAAATATTTTTTAATCTAGCACCACACAAATTTTTTCCAGTGAATAAATCACTTATTAATTAAAATCCGCAAGTTTCAGAACGATGCGGCCGAAAGTGTTGCGACGCCCGTGTCAAGCGGAGTGGAATCTTTTAAAAAGTTTCCAAATTAAAAATGGCGCGCGAGTTTACAGCGGCGCGGCTACTTACAAAATGGCGCGGGCCGTAACGCCGCGGACTTATTTATCGCGTTCTCTCTAAGTTCACGATTGTAAGTTCTGCGAGCGTATCGAGTTGCAAGTTGAGAATTTTTAAAATATTTTCCGCTTCCGAACTTCCGGTGCAAGTCGATCTGACACGGTACTTTGCGATCACTTGTAAAATACATCATTATATACAGGCTGCCCATAGTTTTGTTGTTACAATTTTTTATTCAATTAAGCGACGAGACGAGCGGAACGTTCACCTAATGGTAAGTAATACTCTTGCTCATAAAAACCTGGCGGTAGTTAGGATGATATATATTGCACTACATTACGTTCGTCGGCTGAGACATAAGACATTGAGTCTCGTTAACCCAGTAATTTCACTACAGTGTACAATAAATAGACTTTGTCTAAACTACTGCTCTTTACAATCTGACTACAGCGCTGATTGCCATCAGGCTACTAGTGTTTTATTGGTGGTAGATCTTTGTAGCCGGAGACCGTTTGGATAGGTACCACCGCACTATATCACTTACCATCAGGTGAACGTCTTGCTGGTCTGGTCCGTCGACAAAAGGTGAGATCGCGGTTAAGCGGTTATCTGTACAATCGTAACCAAAGTTACTATACAATAGATTTATAATACAAAGTTGGTATCCAATTCGGAGGCTTAAAAAATAACTTTAAACTAAACTTGGATCTGAGACCTCCGTGTTACAAGGCCGTTAGTCACTGCACCACAGAGACAGCGATTTGGAACAATTTATGTAAGTAACATAGAAAGTATTAATTACAAATACAATCTTTAAGTTAAAGTTAGTGCTTGTATAGTGCTTTAAAGAAACAACGACAAATCTACTGCGATTTGTTCCTTGTCCCCTTTTTAATTAACGTGTGAGAAAAACGAGGATGTGTACACCACACTGAGCGTGGGGTTTTGGTGTTAACGAATGGCGGAATATTGGTGTGATGTTCACTTTTTTTACAGTGTTGGTCAGCATCGGCACGGGGCCTACAAAATCACTGACGTCAGGTATTTGATTGTTAATGTCTGTCAGATACATAAGCGTATTAAATCAAACAGATTATTATTCGTGGCAATAGTTAGGATGTTTATACAATACTACATACAGCTCGTTGCTTTGAGGGGGTAAAACTAAAAACAAAAAAAAATTAAACATTAAGGACAAGTTATATCGAACTTGTTCTAATTGAAATGATGTTCTGTCTTTGTCGTTTGATGGAAGGACCATGGGTCCGCTATGAATTACATCTACGACCTCACCTGTACCAAGTACCTCGCTTGAAGCTCAAGTCACGGTCAAGTTGTGTGTTTTTTTTGTTCATCGAAGCGACAAGACGGGAGCGGTGTTAACCTGATAGTAAGTAACACACAGCATCACATTCTGCTCATCGTTTTGAGATAAAATATTAACTTTTGTTAACAAAGTAATTTCACTAGCTGCAATGTCCTTAAAACCGGAACACAGTTGTTTCTATGTGGTACCTATTCGGTCTCCAGCAACAGTTGTATAGGTTCCTTTACACTTCGCGCTGGATGATCACCTACTCGGAGGAAATCTTTTACTATTGTAGTTTTATATTTATCTATATCTTTATATCAAATCTAAATTTTCTTATGCTTACTAGCAAATGTTCTAATGGTATAGTCCACCGTTATATTTATAGTTTACTTTCTTCTTTTCAAGTGCGTTTGCAAGAGATTGCTTTCAGAGCAATAATCATCATCACAAGCCTATAGATGCCCACTGCTGAACATAGATCTCCCAGACATTTCCACTCCAATCGTTACTGCGCTCCTCCTGCTCCTCTCACACATTCTCCAGAGCAATAAGACCATCCACTGTACAGTTTATTTGTCAATTGGCGTATTGTTTTATTTATGATTTTGTTTTGTTTAAAATAAACAATATTGTTACTAACTATAGTGGAACCTTGAATAGGCTGTTACTGACAAAATGACTAAAGCATTCTTTGGTATTCCAGTCCAAGTAATATTTGCAGGTGATTGTTTAACGGCAGAGAGAAGACGCTGCACCCAAACGTAGTGCCGATATGCTACGCGTTTGTAGTGTTTGTGTAGTAGCTACCCGCTCTTGGAGTCACTAAGTTATAGGTGCCGTGGAAGGGTACGCAGTGGACGCAGCCCGCCGCACTCGCACCTATCTCTCGTGAGAAGCATTGTCTAACTTTTTCATCAGTTACTCCGCCGTCTGCGCCGTTGCGGAACCCACGCCGCGCGCTTGTTTGTCGGCTGCTTTGCGTTTCATTTACACCTTCATTTATTTACACGAATATATATATATATATATGTATATAAGTTAAATTATATATATACATATATATATATAATTTAACTTATGTAGAAGTCGGTCGTTAGAAGGTCATATAACGAAGAAAGTATTGAGAACGAACGTGGATGGATATAAGGGTGGAGCAAGACCGAAGGAACTGTGGGTGGATTGTTTGAAAGATGACATGTGTGAGAAGAGTGTGGATTTAGATAGGATGGCTGGTAAAGGTATATAGAAGAGGATATAAATACATACTGTGCCGACCCCACGTAGCTGGGAACCGGGCAGGAGGTAAAAGAAGGAGAATAAAACATATATAGAAATACTAGATGTTCCCCCACTCTATTTTGCCGGCCGTACCAGCCCCGCAACTCTCCTTGGAGAAGAAATTTTGTAAAATCCAATCTTAGCTGACCTCTAAATGGAAGAAGCAATATCACTACCAAAAATTGAGTTAATCATTCAATCAATCATCAGCCGATTGACGTCCACTGCTGGACATGTCTCCCCAAAAATCTCTACATGAATCGGTCCACAGTCAGCATGACCTCCCGTACCATCGGGCATTACAAGCCGTCTTTTACAGGAGTTATTATGGGGGGATTTGGGCTATTTTCCACCGTGCTTTCCCAATGCGGGTTGCTAGCCAGAGCCTCGTTTACTGATTAGTAGGGTACATGGGCAGGCGAGGTAGGTTAGGGTCCCGTGCAGGTGTTCTGTCCTCTCTTACACTCAATTTTAAGTGTATACGTCTAATAGTTTCGGAGATCTCATGATGAGTCCATGAATCCCTGGATATCTCTTATATTGAAAATTCTTCTAATCATGCCTAATGCTGGGAAATACAGAGGGCAGCATCTCTATCTCATATCTATATTGATTTGTTCTTGTATGAAGGTCGATGCAATCAGTGAAATTACTAAGGTAATGAAACAACACACATCTTAAGACGACGAGTATAATTTGTTCCCTAGTAATTTCACTAGTTGCAACGCCCTTCAAACCGGAACACAGTTATGTTTGCACAGTACTGTTTGTCAGCTGCAACAGGCGCTGCGGTGGTAACTACCTAGACGGTCTCCGGCAACAGAGACATACCAACAGTAATTAAGCTTTGAGAACTATGACTCGTTACCACGGTAATTTTACTTAAGTACCACCGCAGTACCTATTGTAGTAGACAAACAGTAGTATACAAACAATACTGTGTTCCGGTTTGAAGGGCGCTATAGCCGATGCAGTTACTGAGGTAACAAGACAACATACATCTTAAGGCGACGAGTACAATGTGACGCAGTGCCATGTGGTTAAGCAGCAGGCAGTCTTACCGTCCGGTGACCGTCCTACTCGTCTCCGTCTCTGTTAGACTGACTACTTAATGTTTAAGTAAAGTTAAAATTATAACTTAGTCGGTTTAAGTGAATAGTAGTTTAAATTTTGAACGAGTTAAACAGTATCGAGTTTTAGATTAACAATTATATAACTCTTTGTGGCGGGGTCACGACGCGTCAGCATCACGAGCCTCTTTGTTGGCGATTAACCGACTTGGCGACCTCCGATTCAGGTCTAGGGTTCCCTAAAGCGCCGAACACCAATACATTTAGCTGTACGGGTGTATACAGGCGGCGGTCTACTCGAATGTCATTCAAAAGTTTTTTTTTTATACCACACAGCGACGACACGAGCACGACGTTCACCTGATGGTAAGTGATACACCCTCCCATAACAACGTGGCGCTTGTTACGATGTTATACACTGCACCACATTGCGTTCCTCGTCGGCGACATAAGATGTTGTCTCGTTACCCCAGTGATTACATTAGCTACAACGCCCTTCAAACCGCAGCACAGTTTTGTTTGCACACTACTGTTTGGCGGTAGAGGTAGACATTGTGATGGTACTTATCTAGACGGTCTCTGACAACGGAGACCTATCAGCAGTAATAGTTACAGCGCCCTTCAAACCGGATCACGGTAATGTTTGCAGTACTATGCAATAGCCGCTGCAGTGGTGCCCACCTAGACGGTCTCTGACAACGGAGACCTATCAGCAGTAATAGTAACAGCGCCCTTCAAACCGGATCACGGTAATGTTTGCAGTGCTATGCAATAGCCGCTGCAGTGGTGCCCACCTAGACGGTCTCTGACAACGGAGACCTATCAGCAGTAATAGTAACAGCGCCCTTCAAACCGGATCACGGTAATGTTTGCAGTACTATGCAATAGCCGCTGCAGTGGTGCCCACCTAGACGGTCTCTGACAACGGAGACCTATCAGCAGTAATAGTTACAGCGCCCTTCAAACCGGATCACGGTAATGTTTGCAGTACTATGCAATAGCCGCTGCAGTGGTGCCCACCTAGACGGTCTCAGACAACAGAGACCTATCAGCAGTAATATTTACAGCGCCCTTCAAACCGGATCACGGTAATATTTGCAGTACTATGCAATAGCCGCTGCAGTGGTGTCCACCTAGACGGTCTCTGACAACGGAGACCTATCAACAGTTATAATTACAGCGCCCTTCAAACCGGATCACGGTAATGTTTGCAGTGCTATGCAATAGCCGCTGCAGTGGTGCCCACCTAGACGGTCTCTGACAACGGAGACCTACTAGTAGTAAAAACCTACTTAAGTAAAAACCACCCTTAACTTCCAACAGTTAGCTTATCTTTGTAACACCTTATGCTGGAGGTGGGTGTGAATTTCTAAATTTTAACACTCTTTTTTCGTGTCGGTTAATGTTGTTATTGTATACGGAACCCGCAGCAATATTTCCCCGAGTCTCTCTTCGCCGATTTTACATAAACACAATGAAAGGGTATTAAATAAGGTCTTTTGTTATCAGCGCAAAAGACCCCGGTCGATTCCAATCTTGTTTGTGATGAAATCTCACGGCTTCCGGTCGGCGAACCGGAAATTGTGAAATGTCGGGATTAAGTTTAAAATTCTGATAATGGACCGACCTCGTTGTAAATATTACAAAGGATTATATTGTATTATTTTATGTGAAAATATCTGTGAAATGTTCCTGCATGAGACAATTATCAGCCCACTTAAAGTACCCACTAATGGGACTCCTCACCCTCTCCCACATACCCTCCAAATCTGCCTCACGATATATTATTTATCGGTAGAAATCTGTAGTCAGATACCGTCTAGGAGCAGTGTGTAAACATTACTGTGTTCCGGTTTGAAGGGTGTTGAAGGGGACGAACGCAATGTGATGCAGAATATAGTGCATAATATATATTATTCCAAACAGCAGAGTAGGCCGGAGGATCACTTAACATCCGGCTCATCTCTTCGACAAAAAAGAATACTTTACCGAAAGTTCCGGTACAAGTTATACCTGAACTTCTAGTATATAATTATTATCTATATGTACGTATATGTCATGTTTGTATATGTATGGGAACAAATATATACACTGCAGCCGTCTGATGGTCAATACTAGGTTATAATATAAAAATCATTGCAATAAGAAACCAAATGGATTCCAGAACCTAATCTCATCAAGTTTTTTTTCTATTCTCCGAAGTGACAGGACGAACGGAATGTTCACCTGATAGTAAGTGATACGCGTGCCCGTAACAACGTGGTGCTAGTTAGGACGATATACACTGCACCACAATGTGCGAGTCGCTTAGAGACAAAGTGTTCAGTCACGATACCCCAATAACAACACTAGCTACGGCGCCCTTCAAACCGGAACTCACTGTGTTTGCAATGTACTGTTGCAACAGGAAGTGGAACAGCTCCAGTCATGCAATAAAGATAAAAAATAATCTGGTGTATGCACCACATTGCTGAGTCACGTAGTCGCTTCGTTTCGGTGTCGTTAGGGGTGTAAGGGGTCTCGTACAACTCACGGGGCCCAAGCTAACCTCACCTGCACGCTGTGCATCCAGCTAACCACGACGAGATGAGGCTCTGGATCCCACCAACCCGCACTAAGTCAGCGTGGTGGGTAATAGCCTGAATACCTTCATATCAACCCTTATACACGACGGCCACTGGTACCCGGCGACGTCGGAGGCGATGCTGACTGGACTGATCTTTGGGGGATGCCTATGTCTAGCAGTGGACGTCTATCGGCTGATGATGATGTAGTAGTAATTGTTAGTATCTTGTTTTGTTAAGCTTTTTTTTTAAGCAATATCACACTACAACTACAAGCTTTGTTAAGTTAACTACTTAGTTACTTTTTTTAGAACGGCCGTCGGCGACGTGAGCAGTGTGTCGATAAACTAAATCTACCCGGCAATCCCTCAATGTGCACCGTGCGCGCCGCCCGCCGCCACGCACCCCGCCCGGTACGCGGTCATTAGCCCGGTACGTACCCGGCCCCGTACCGGCTCCATCGGACCGGTACGCCATTGTTTTCCAAATTGGCTCGCTTCGATGGAACAATCTATTGCGACCGGCTCGAAATTTCAATTTAATATTTTTGTACCCACATTTTTATTCGCCTATAACTATTAAATAATTAGGATGATATACACTGCAACACATTGTGCACGTCGCCTGTGAACAGTTTGAGTTTCGTTACCACAATTATTACATCAGCTACAGCCATTCAAACCGGACCTCAGTAATGTCTGTACATTACTGTTTGGTGGCTGGAAAAGGCGCTGCAGTGGTATCTAGACGGTCCCCGGCAAGTTATATGGCTGGAGAGTTATATGTCTGAAGGCAATTACTAGTAGTAGGTACTAGTAATTAAGTCTTGAGACATATGACTCGTTACCTCGGTAATTTCACTAATTACTATTACGTTAAGACTTTTCCGATGGTAGGTTTCTCGTGTAGGTTAGCGACTGCTTAGATACTACCGCAGCGCCCATTTCTGTAGTGTGCAAACGTTACTGTGGTCCGGTTTGAAAGGCGCTATAGTTAGTGAAATTACTGAAGTAAGGAAACTCAACATTATATGTCTCAAGGCGATGAGCACAAAGTGGTGCAGTGTATATCATCCTAACGCCACGTTGTTATAGATAGGTGTATCGCTTACCATCGGGAGAACGTCTCGCTGGTCTCATCGCGTAGTGGAAAAAAAAACTCCTGCTACTCATATTACACTAGCCACAGCACCGTTCAAACCGGAGCATAGTAATGTTTACAGTACTGTTAGTCGGTTCCACTAGGCGCTGCGGCGGTAGGTACCTAGACGGCCGCCAGCAATACGTTTGTGGTACTACAGGAAAAACATTCATCACAACGAATATTTCCCATTCGATATTCAAACTTCCAACGTATATTAATTGCTTTTATTTTATTCATTATCTGTTTTCGTACGTTAGGCGCGTTTCCAAATTTAAAATTTTACAGATTGAATTTGGAATTCAATGTTAGCTTATATGTTGTTTGGTGGGGAGAAGGAAAAAGTTATGGTTGAAGAATATAAGGGAATGGACTGGTATACATGGGGCGTTTGAATTGTTCCACCGAACCGGAGACGGAAAGGACTGCACCACGCTGATCGCCAGCCTTCACTAGTTGGAGAGGCACTTTAAGAAGAAGATTGGATTGATATTAAATGCTATTTATTTCTTAATATATAAGAGATTTCACTCTATGCAAGCAAAAATTTGTCAAAAATTCCTTCTGAGTATAGATCAGCTAAGATCGAGTTTTACAAAATTCCTCCCCCGAAAAGAGAAATGCGGGGATGTTAATAATAGGAAGGGGCCAGGGCGAGCGCTTGAATATTTGTGACAAATTTGAAACCACAATTTCAAATCGAATTCTATTTTACGGACATGTTGGTGGGAATCGGATCTTCTCCCATTAAACAAGATTCAAGGTCAAGTGTGGGTTGGCGGATGTCGCAAGTCCTCAAAAGCTATAAATTTTGGAATACCTTAAAATGTTTACGGGAAGCTCAACTTCGGTTGGTAATACCACCCGTGCCTTTGAAGCCTGCAGCATCACAGATTGCTCGATACTTTAATTTATTAATAGATGTTTTAAATTAAAAAATAGTATTAATATTAATAACTTTATATCGGAGTAAGTTGTTAAGATGAATCAAAAGTCTTTGGTTACCTAGTTAAGATATATACACTGGACTGTGTACACAGGAAGAAGACCCTAGTAATCACAGTGTAAATAATGAATTTGAAAGTCACGGGGATGACACGCCTGCGATAACAATATGTTAAATGATGTTTGCTCACATCCGTATCCTTGTATGTTTACTTAATGTAGTATTCAATTACCAGTCGATAATGAAGTAAACAAGTATATTAGATGATTAACATACGCATACGAGATTTGATTCAGTTTGGAGCTTGTCGCCTGTCACCTGTCGTTTTCCCTATTCATTGCTTTAAATCCTGTAACTATATTATGTCCTTGACCATCACGCTAATATTGTAACTTTGTTTTAACCCCCACATAATCTTCTCACAGTTGAATCTCGGGTAAATTCTTCCAGGAGTCAAGAGGATATATCCACTGCTTTAGCTAAGAGTTATTGGCGGATCTCACTTATCCTCATATGCTGCCGTTTTTTGAATATATCCGTTTCCTCACGATATTTCGTCTCGTCAGAAACTCGCAATACATGGGGATAGAAGGAAATAGAAACTCGATATAAATACCTGCTTACTTTACTTTAGTATAAGCAGTCTATTGGAAGTGTAAGTTCTGTGAGGGAGTGCTGGAAGACGAAGGGGTCGCTGGTATCCGCTGGATGCTGCCACTGGATCTTTGTGAGAGGTGTATGTCTAACAGTGGTTGTCTATTCGCTGATTATGAAGCAGTATACTTAACATTTGCATTGTTAAGACAAGAACGTCTCTATCAAAGAGTTATTGATAATGAGACCTAACCTCAGTAAAATATTTGTTTTTCAGTGTTCATTGTAGGTAATAGTTATAATTCTGTGTTACTGAAGGGTTTGTTAAGTTTTGAGTAGATTCTTCGGGTGTGTCGGTTAAAAGCCCGCCACCCCTGTGTTCGCATGCTCTAAACATAAACCTGCACAAAAATATCGCAGCGAAGGCGCCTCGTAAAGGATATCGCGCAGTTTTAGAGGTTATACGTGGTCCCGCATAATCAGCTCCAGCGATATCGAACCGCACAGGAAGCGTCTCCCGACTGTCTACATTTTTTATACTAGAGTGGACTAACACTTAGTATTACGTAACAGTGAAGCAGTGGGTGGCGAAGCGCGTTCGCTTTAGAGAACTGACTCTAACATAACGGCAGAAACACGATGGACTTGTTATGGATTAACAATGTGAGGGTGGTAACTGACCAGGCGGTTTTTCAAACCCTTTAATGCTTCAGGATCCAACCATGGACGTCCGTGTAACAAGACAAGCTCTTACCCACTACTCCACAGATACTTTTGCGATGGAAATGCTTTGTTTATCTATTTGAACAACAAATAATTTTTTAGTCAAAAAGAGTCTGAGAATATATGAACAATCATAAATTTCTTAATATTTAAGGATTTTAATGTATTCAGTACACTTTTTAGATTTTTCTTCACACTCATTCTCTTATTAAATGATTAACTTTGAATAAAAAGGATTTTCTTGTACACTACTTGAAGATGGTAAGTGGAGATGTCTACGATGATAAACTGTATTAATTTAACAGTAGCCTTTTTTCTTAAAGACTCCAATACTGAATAATTCTTTAGTCGTCTGTTACAATGAGTGAGGGGTCGATGGACCACAGGGTACATAAGAACAGTCTTAGCCGTAGACTACAGCCCTGATGATGTCACATCCAGTGGAAAGAAACCAGCGCCACTCGTCCGTGATACGGTATCGAATAAACAACGATTTAAATATTATCCAGTGTTGACACGCGCCTGAAGCATACCAACGGGTACTAAACGATGGATTAGGTCTCCCTGGAAGTCCTGGGTGGAAACAGCTGCTTCGGTTCTTTTACTAATGGTATCAGGGTCTAACAAAAACAAATTACATCAATGACATACCTGAGGTTTCTAACAGTGCGCATATTCTGTGTGCGAGCGAAGTCAGAATATTTCGATTGCTACTCCTGTTCCTCTTTTTCGTTGGCATAACTCTTGAGTGGTCGTGGTTATTACCTCAGGTGTTGCTGCCAAGGTCCATATCACGTCGCTGCTCATCTCTGATGGCCGCCTTCCTAGTGCATTCATAGTGGTAACGATGACGAGCCATTTACTGCCGATTTTATCTGATCAGTCAGCCTCATAGGCGATCTCTCTACTTGGTACCCTCAACTATTCCCTGGACAACAAGTCGTTCAACATCAACCTGTCCGCAGCGGTATACGTGACCAAAAAAGGTGAGGATACTTAATTGTACCAAAATTAACAAACGCTACTTGATACAGAGTACTCGAGGTACTCTTATCCTATAGTGAATATTTATAGAGAAAAAAAAACAGATTATCTTGTGATCTTTGATCTTGTTAACAAAAGGATCTATATTGTCCTGTTCCATAGTGAAAGATTAAAGATGATACGAAGATGAATATAATGCAGTAATAATAACAATCACAGTATGATTCATTAGTTATTTAAGAAAGTTATAGTTAGTAAAATAATTAGGGTGTACCTGGATGCGAGCAACTATGTCCAGTAGCGGACGTCTATCGACTGATGATGATGATGATCTCAAGATAAAAGCATATAGTACAGTTGTGTAAACATCTTAACCAGTAAGTAATTGTTATTATCAGGCAGTTATTTATATAAGTTAAAGCACCAGCTCCGTAATAACAACTTTAGTTACATCGTTGAATTAAAAGCTACAGAATAAACTGAAAGGCAACTGAATTTTTTTAAACATTTTATTTTCAGCTGCAGCAGCAATGAAAAATAAGTTCCCGTTTCAGGCAGCCCGGGATGCTGTTGAGATTATTCAATTATTTAGAAGATTACATCGCGGCGCTGGTGGAGGGTAACAAGCGGCATTAAGAGACGGATGGAGAGACTGCTGGTAACGGACGCCCGCGGCTTCAGTTAAATAGCATTTAAACTTTTTTTATTTAACTCCGAAAGGATATTTTTTTGTTTGTGACAAACACCTGGCTTCATGTGGGGAAGTCGGATTTAAGGTTTCTACTAACTAAACATTAGACCATAATTTTTAATGCTACGAGAATTCGAAGAGATTCGGTATCTCCTATGGAATTGACCGGTGTCTATCTGAAACTAAGCTGAAGCACGGTCCACAGAGAGGCATTGTTCTCTTCTGACCCCCTTGCTGAAGTCTATCAACCGATAGCCATATCTCTTCACCAGCTTTATATCATCATCATCAGCAGCCGATAGACATCCACAGCTGGACATAGGCCTCCACCAAAGATCTCCACGTTTATAGGGGATTATATGAGGGATTTGAGTAATTTCTCAACACACTGGTTCACACGAGTTCGGTACGAGCCAGTCCCGTTTGTTGATTAGCAGGGTACATCATAAGCAAGTGAAGGTGGCTTGAGTCCCCTGACATATTGTGTAGGATCCCTTATACCCCCAGGTTTATATCACTTTATATAAAATAATATCCGTTTAGATCATTTGTTTTGCATACCATAAATATGTGCAATAAAGATTACAGTCGGCCTTTACTACATCCGTCGGATGTTACGTCAGTATTTGCCGAGACAGGATGCAAGCAAGCCTCCAGCTTGAAATTTAATAGGACACAAGGTTTATGCACTATGGATAGCTGAATATTTTAACTGTAACAATATTGTAATTTCTCACGGAGATTCAGATCTATTGTTTATTGAGACAACCTTGGGTCCAGCAGTGAGATAACATTTGGTTGTTGATGGTAATAATCTATATTTCCGCCTATGTAGAGACTAGATACCTCTGGAACCATAAAACTTGAAGTTACCTCCAAAATGGGATGCGGGGGTGTTACAGCAAAGCGGGCGGGGAACAGCTAGTACAGCAGATATCCAGAGATTCAAATGTTGAAACTTTTACACGTAACCAATAAAAAATAAATTTTGCGACAAAGTCTTATGTCCCGTTATCGCAGTATTTTTACTAGCTACAGGACCCTTCAAACAAGAACACTAGTGTTTATACACTACTGTTTGGATGAATTAGGAGCTGCGGTGTAAGGCGTTCCACACAACAACTCAAGGGACCCAAGCCAACGTCACCTGCTGGTGCAGCCTGTTAATCAACAAACGAGGCTTTGGCTTCCGCCAACCCGCATTGGACCAGCGTGCTAAGAAATGGCCTAAATCCCTCATAAAAATCCGTACAATAGTCCCCTCCTAGTGCCCAGCAGCACCGGAGGCCACGATGTCTGTAGGTCGCGTAAAACCGCTGGATACGGGCAGCGCAGGACCGATCGATGTGAAGATTTTTGGGGGAGGCCTGTCCAGCAGATAACGTATATCGGCTGATGATAATGGTGATGAAGAGATGCGGTGGTAGCTAGACGGTCTCCGACAACAGAGACCTACAAAAAGTATTAGAGACTGACTAGAGAACGGGAAGAGGAAACAGGAGATATTGCTCAGCATAGTTCTTATTTTAATATAGATTACTTCCGTAGCAGCTGTTGGATATTCGTAGCGCGCGTCGGAATGTGCGCCCGTTTTTGCTACGCAGTCGGTTCGAAATGTGTCGGACGTCGGACACCGGAGCGGGAGCGTGTCGGAGCTCGGAATGTGTAATTTCTATTGTGGCGGATGATTTAGATGCCCCGCGAAGTTCACTTCCGGTTTATCGATAACAGAATAGAGGATATTATTATCTTAAGAAATCTACTTTTTATTATATTGGTAGTAGGTCAAACAGTAGTGTGCAAAAGGTGATTCGGTTTGAAAGGCCCTGTAGTTAGTGTACTGGAGTATCGAGATTTAACATTTATCTCAAAGCGATGAACACAATGTGCTGTAGTATTTATCACATCCTAACTAGCGCCACTTTGTTAAATGGGCAGGGGTTTTACATACCATTAGGTGAACATACATACATCTTCATACTTTTTAGAAAAAAAGATTTATGATCAGTTAAATGTTTTTATTTATTGTTATATCATCATCATCGTTAGCCCATAGACGTCCACTGCTAGACATAGGCCTCCCCCAAAGATTCCCACACGATCGGGTAGTGATTCATATGGGGAGATTTGGGCCATTTCCCACCACGCTGGCCCAATGCGGGATAGTGGGAGCCAGAGCCTCGTTTGTTGATTAGCAGAGAGTACCACGAGCAGGTGAGGTCGGCTCGGATCCCGTGATTCGTTGCGGTAACTCTTGCACGTCCTTTATGTGAGCCCCCTTGTTGTTATATATCACAGTACAAAATGTATAATATGTTAGAGATCTGAGCAGTGTTTGAATATTTAAAGCATATCCTGTGAAATAAGGGTGAAGCGGAAGTTTATCCGTTTGAACACAACTGTAGCTTGGTGCAAAGTTTACGGCCTGCGCTCGCCGAGAAATTCCGCTCTGGTGTTTTATATCGCGGGAGACAAATCTGCATTTTATATGACAGCATCTTTAGTGCATGCAAATTTGTGACTTAAGTGTACTTCATCTTGGAGGAAGGCAGATCTTGGATAATAAACAACTCTAGCAATTAGACGAGAAATATATAATTTACAGGTCGTGATA
Source organism: Ornithoptera priamus (assembly GCA_029034505.1). Classification (NCBI taxonomy): domain Eukaryota; kingdom Metazoa; phylum Arthropoda; class Insecta; order Lepidoptera; family Papilionidae; genus Ornithoptera; species Ornithoptera priamus. The sequence continues at coordinate 820,908 of JARDWD010000292.1, read as the reverse complement.
GGTCAGCGAGTTTCCTACTTGTCTCATCGCTTCGTTGAAGAATAAAAAAAAGTCTTACCGGCAGCCAGTGTGGTGGAGAAACTACTTTTGAGAGAAATGTTTGAGTCCCAGGGGTGGGGACATTAAGTAGACTACTTATTTTAAATTTATTACTATTTGACAGTCCAGCTAGGTATCCTAACATTTAACACGGTATTGACAGTGAGGTTATATATCGGTTTAGTTTCCTAAAGGACAGTTTCTAGTTAAGTGAGTCGGTGTTTACTTATTAGTAAAAAGTTAATTGAATTTGAACCGCATTTCAGATGAGATGCTGGGATGTATCAAACAATATTTGCTAATATTTTTCTTAATTGAACTTTGAATTGATTTCCTGTTAAATGGCCTGTTTGTAAGAGAAGACTTGAATTTCATCAATGGTAACATTACACGGGCTGCCTTATCATCATCATCAGCCGATAGATGTCTAATGCTGGACATAGGCTTCCCCTAAAGACCCTCACATCGATCGGTCCTGTGTTACCTACATTCAGCGGATTCCCGCGACCTTCAAATGTAGGAGTTCATTTGAGGAGACTTGGGCCCTTTCCCACCACGCTGACCCAATGCGAGTTGATAGGAGGCTGCGGTCTTCTTGTATTATGTTAATAGCTTTGACTTATTTTAAGGTGTCGTACAAATTAAAAATAGCGGTCCTAAGATATTCCATATAGGGGTAGTTCTCGTAAAGTGCAAGCGGAAGTTAATCCTATGGATAAACGCCGCCGCGAGAGTAGAGAGGCGCCGGCGGCGGAATGCAGCGGTTGCGGTTCCGCGGCGTTTCCGGTGCGCTTACGGCGGGAATTATACTAGCGCTTTGAGAAAATTAAAAATTTAAATTTGCTCTATAAATTCGTTTAATAGTATTAAAACGTTATTTTTTTTTATAAGTAACAATATATGTTTTTGTAATTTTACATATTTTGCGACGTTCTACAACATTTTGGTTATAATACTTAATTCTTAACATAATACTTAAAAAGTTATGTGTTTTGGTATTTCAAGTTAACATCACCATCTTAACAGATGTCAAAGCTCATCATCATCTAAGCAACGTTAGACATAGGTCTCTTGTAATATATCCCATAAGCAGGGCCCCCACTGTTGAGTTTACTGGCATCCAGCGATTCTTTTATTATCATCTTTCCACTTAGTTGAATGTGTATGAAGACTTCGTTTTCCGATACCGGGTCGCTATTCAGCTTTTAATATCTCCAACGTCCATTTTGTTTTACGAGCTATGCGCCCTGCCTTCCCCATTGGACTTCAGCATCGCAACATCACAGAATTGTGAAGAAAACTCTTGTTCTTCTTGGATCTTCTCATTTCCAATTTAATTATGCCGAGACTGAACATCACCATCTTCGTTTCAGAAAAATAGTGCTTGTTATATATAACCGGAATCTTTCTGTAAGTAGTGGCTATATCTGATCAGAAGATGAATGATTTGCTAAGCGCAGTCTCCACTTAAACTTGCGTATACTCCACTCATTACTTCATTGATAAATGTGATTATCTCCACCTCCACTGATCTGCCGTCTATCGGGCCCGAATATTTGACGTCGTCACAACTCAAAAGCCTTTTAGTGCCAACAACCGAACCGGGATTACTGTGCTTCAATGAAAAACTGTTACCAGTTCACCCTCGCGCCAAGTTGTTGTAAGCCTATTGAAAGTTTGTATAATCCGGCGCTACGCAGGCGCTGCTTCCATAGCCGTATTAAGATTAAATCTAAGTTTAACTTGATTAAAGTTTGACAAACTGCGCCGCTTTAAATTGTTTTCAGTAACGGCACAGCCACAGTTTGTTTTTCTACTTGATTTACTTAGGGTTTACTTTGGAAATTGTCTTAAAGTTTGCCACGAGCCGAAACGTCTACGGCGTAGCGTGTACCTGTTGTGGAGCAAGCGCAAACAATTTACCCGGTGAGGCGTAAATTTAAAACAAAGGCATAAATGATTAACAGTCTTCCCCTTATGAGTACAGCACGAGTTCATAACAATAAGGTGCTATTTAGGGTATTCACTCGGCACCATACTTCTCTTATCGCCTTCAGACGTCAAAATGTCCTACGGTTTAGGTTAGGTCATCAGTTATAAGGTATAAGCGTGACTCTGTTACCGTTCCGTACAGATGGTAATGTTGGGAAGTTTCACAGTTAGGGGAACCTACCATTTCAGTATTTCATCAGGACCGCATTATTGTTAACATACTACTAAAAGATCCAACCGGTTACCCTGTCTCTATAGAAACATGCCCGTAATTATTTTGTCGTTAAGCATGTCGTAACCTACTCGCGTTAAAGTCATCGCAGCGTTCTTTTCGGTTGGTGGTTATTTAAATATTGGAACTGTGTTTATGTGCTGCACAGACAAAATGGATTACTTTTCAAGCGCAGAGCAGCGCTGTAAGGCGACCGCTAAGCCGCCGGATACACGCCGCGCCGGCTGCCAGAGTCGGGAGCCCGCGCACTCCTCAACAGATTTTGGCTTTCGGACCGCTCTTTGAACTCGGATCATCCTTTTTTATCAATTTATAATCACACAGGAATATATTTTATATATCTAATTACGAAAGCTTATTATTTAATTATTTGCTCGAAGGTCTGACAGCCGATGGGGCACTAAGGTCCTCGAATGGCGACGACGTAGATATAGTCTTGACAGGCCCCTCACCCGGTGGCCCGACGATCTGGTAAAGGTTGGGGGAATCAGTTGGATGCGGGCAACGCAGGATCAATAGATGTGGGAATCTTTGGGGGAGGCCTATGTCCAGCAGTGGACGTCTATCGGCTGGTAATATTGATCATGATATCTAATTACATCCCACAAACCTGCATTGCACCAGCGTGGTGGGAAATGGCTCAAGTCCCCCATATGATCCTGGCAAACTACGGTCCCTAGTGCCTGACGACCTGGGCAGCGCAGGATCCCCCAATGTGGAGATCTTTAGGGAAGGCCTATGTCCAGGAGTGGACGTGTATCGGCTAATGTATGTATTTACGTATATGATATAGCGCGAATATCTCTAGGGTTTTATCTAATCTAAAATTGGGTCTAATCTCTGAAGACTTATCATACGTCCAGCTATGGAAGTCTATCCTTTAATAATCATAATAGTTTCTGTTCGTTTTATCTCTTCCCAAATTATCGGTATTTATTTAACTGCTTTGTTTGTTGTCTGTAGGTTGATGTGCTTCCGCCGTTATAGAACGAATACCAGGTTCAAATTTGGCACCTATACCAGTTAGACAGTCCAGTATATTTAATATATGAAAATAATTCGATTTTCATATTATACCTAAGTGTTCATTACTATATGGTGTAAGGTTTCCGCACAACAACTCACGGGGTCCGAATCAACCTCATCGTGGTGCACCCTGCTAATAAAGAAACGAGCCTAACCCAAACTCCCCATAGGATGCCCTATCCGATCGATGTGGGATGTGTTATAGTATTCTCATTATTCACTAGTTAGTAATTTCACTAGCTGTAGTGTCACAAATAAAACTTGCACACTACTATGCGACGGCAGATGTAGGAGAGATAGTAGAAAGTATCTCAAGAATCTCTGCAAGAGAGTATGGAAGACTTTTTTAATCTGGTATTGCGATTGTTCTAAACGAATTACTTTTTACATATTACATATAATATTAAAAACCTAATAGTAAGACTGTCACTCATTCTCCCAGTTATTGCAAATTTAGCTAACTCCTACTTTATAGAAATGACTAATAAAGACAATCGACCTAAAATGAATACTACCTGTGGCGATGTTATAAGCAGTGACTACTGTAATAGAAATACAAACTCGATTAAAACCATTCAAAACTTAAAGAACCGGAACTCAACTGGATATGATGATATTAGAACTAAAATATCAAAGGCGTGTAGTAAATATATAGTAATATCGTTAACTCACATTATAATTTTATCTCTTACCGATGGAGTGTTCCCAACTCCCCTTAAATACTCGGTTATTGAGCCGATATATACGAAAGGTAATAAAACTGATCTTAATAACTGCAGGCCGATAACTCTCATACCAGTCATATCAAAAATATCTGAAAGAGTCATGTACGAGAGGATTTAATTTTTTTTTGTCGTTACCAACGTATTTACAAATGAACAATTTGGTTTTAGAAAAAGAGATGAACAACTGACGCATGTTTCTCTCTCATAACACAGTAACTGAATATTTTAATAATAAAACTCCTATTACTGCAATTTTCTTAGATCTCACAAAAGCATTTGATTTTGTTTCACGTAATATGCTTCCAGATATATTATATGAGCAGGGCATCAGGGGCATTGCACAGGGTTGGATGAGGAGTTATCTTTCTAATTATTACCAATGTGTGGAAACTTATGATACTTTAGGTAGGTTCAGAAAAATGCACAGATCTTTCTTATATAACGCTTACGGTGTACCCCAAGGTTTAATACTAGGCCCGTTACTCCTTTTAAGCTACATAAACGATTTCCAAAATGCAATAAAACACAAATGTATACTATTTGCGGATGATACTACCATACATGTAGAAAACAATAAAACAGTAGACTATGAATCTGAAGTAAATAGGACCTTAGAAATAACTATAAAATGGCGGGAATGGAAAAACTTGACAATCAATGCTAATAAGAGAAAAATAATGCAATTCCAAGCACACAGTAGCATACTTTAATAGGAGAACTATACTCCACTAAAGTTTCTGGGTATAATTATAGCCCAACAATGTACTTGGCAAGAGCACGTGCATAGTTTATGTTTAAAAATGGAAAAATTTGCATATGTACTCGGAAATATAGCAAAAACGGTGTCTATAGATGCAGCCTTACTAGCATATCACGGATACGTTGCTTCCATGATCAAGTGTGGTATAATCATGTGGGGAAATGCTGTCGATTCTATTCACGTGTTTCGTGCCCAAACAAACTGCATCAGATCTATATGTGGAGCCAACCGCCTAGATAGTTATAAACCATTATTTTAAATATATAATATACTTCCATTTCCGTGCCAATATATATTTGACATGTGAATGTTTGTATTTAAAAACTCTCAAATGTATTTTAACAAAAAAAGCGAAATAGCCACTAAAAGTTCTAGACGTGTAAATAAACTCTGCATACAACAACAGCGGATAAAGCTCTGCAGTAGTAATGCATATTGTATGGCGGTGTCGACATTTAATGCACTTCCGAAGCACGTTATAGATGTAAGGGGGAAATATTTCAAAAACGAATTATATACCTGGTTTATTTCAAAAATGTATTATAATATAAATGAGAAATAAAAATAATATGTATTATAAAAATTTAATTTTAGTATTGTAGTAGTATGTCTGAAACGAGCCAATATCTATATTATTGTAGTAGTTAATTGTAACAGGTACTAGTTATAATTGTAGTAGTTAATTGTAACAGGTACTAGTTATAAGATTTGCACGCCTTTAAGCAGAATATGTGAAACTCTAACTTTATGAACATTTTATTGTAAACCATATCCTTGAAAATAAACAATTATTATTATTATTAAAACAGAATAGAAGCATATTACTACATCAGCCGATAAACGTTCAGTACTGGACATGGGCCTCCCTCAAAGATCGCCATGTTTGTAGGGGTTTACATGGGGATTTGGGCCATTTCTCATCTCGCTGGCCCAATGCGGGTTGGTGGGAGCCAGAGCCTCGATTGTGGATTAGCAGGCTACACCGCAAGCAGGTGGGGTTGGCTTGGGTCCCGTGAGTTGTTGTGCAGGACTCCTTACAACCCTTTTATGATAAGATTTAGTTTAGAAGCATATACTAATAAAATTAAGTTATTTATTCTTGTTATAAGTGACCTTTCCGCTACTGAGATTAGGAATTGTCTAAAATAGAGACTACCTTCAAGACCATCCATCCATCATGCTGGACAAATGCGAGGTACTAGATCACACATGTCAAAGAGGGTTTCGTTCATTTGATTTGTCGATTCTTTCACACTTTTATAACTTCATCAGGGATCGAATCCAAGCCTCTTGGACCATATAACCATAAGCCGTAACGGTTCATTACCTCTACAGCTAATTAGTGCGTCATAATGCAGCGCAACATCGCCCCGCACTATGCATCATCGTATGCGACGTGTCATCACGAAAACTTCATTCATAATATACGTAATTAATTTAACACTACGACAGGCTGCTACATATACTATGAATATATATATATAGGTATACACAGCACCGCATTGCGCTGGTCGCCTGAGCTACTAGTGTCGAGTATCGTTACCCCTGTAATTATACTAGCTACAGCATCCTTCAAACCGGAACACAGTAATATTTTCACCCTACTGTTTGTCGGCTGCACTAAGAGCTGCGTTGGTTAACTACCTAGACGGTCTCCGGCAACAGAGACATACATATGATGTGAAGTTTCTTATTAGTAATGTGAATAGCTACATCGCCCTTCAAACCGGAATATAATCACCTTAATTCATTGAACTGCACCAATATATATACTTTTAACTTTTAAACACTTCATCAGTTTTACTTTGTGTCGAACAAAGGGACATCGTGCACTATTCTCTACTTCATTCGACTGTCAACAATGTGTCCCATGCACTGGAAATTGAACCTTGCCTATATGGAAATAAAGTGTAATATCGCTACGGAGGGGACGAACGTTTGATCCGTACCGAGAACTAACGAACAAATATTTACACAATATACTAACGTATATCGATATTACGTTTGTAGTGATGTTTGTTGCAGATATAGGGATGGTTATTTATCGATACTATTCATGAAATATTAATAGATTGTATTGTGCGACTTCCGGAGATTATTTATCTATAAAAATAGATACTAGCCGTTCCCCCGCTCGTTTTTTTAAACATAGTATAGAATTAGATCAAAAAATAACTTTCTATATCAACCGTTACTATAGCAACCGTGTAAATAATACCAAATGTTTATAAAAGTTAATAACAAATAAAACAATGAAAGATCTATGAAATTTAAAAAGTAAACAGCCTATGACCAGCTACAGATCATTCCGCGTCGGATGCTCATGTTCCCGTGTAGATACGTTCACTCGTTTTTAAGTGATTGGGGAACAAAGAAAACCTATTTTTATCATATATATATATATATGTAGATTTCATGGAAAAGTTACAAAGCTCAGCGTTATAGGGTCTATGGTGAAATGTAATCCCTCGTCAGCTCTGATAGTGATTACTATATGGTAGTATAGAATAAGTATGTCCAGTAGTGGGCGTTCATCGGCTGATGATGATGATAGCTCTAAGGCTAGCATTAGAACTCTTTTCTCGAAGGCCGTCTAGGCACCGCCGCAGTTACTATTTCTATCGTCAAATATTACTGTATTCCGGTTTGAAAGGCGCTGTAGCTATTGTAATTACTGGGGTAGAAAAAATCACTATATTATGACTAAATCCAACGAGCATAATGTGGTGTAGTGTATACCATCCTAACAAGCGCCACGTTGTTATGGATACGCGTATCATTTACCATCAGGTGCGACGAGCGAAAGTTTCACCTGATGGTGACTACCCAGTAATGTCACTAACTACAGCGCCCTTCAAACCGGAACAGTAAAGTTCGAACAGTACTGTTTGTCGACAATAGGAGTTGCAGTGATACCTACCTAGACGGCCTCCGGCAACAGAGATCTACCTACTTAGATGATCTCCTGTAACGAAGGTCTACCATCAGATATTACCTTTAACCATTTACCTACTTTACAGTGCTTCATAAGTAGCTAGTGTTTAAGTGTACAGGGTGATTCATTCGGCGCAAAGTGGGAAGCGATGTTTTCAACCGGTTTACTTTTGAAACTATATCGTGTAGCAGTTAATGGGGACACCCTGTAGGTGCTGTTGCACCTTTCGGGAGTTCAGCGATCGCGTTTTGGTCGCTGTAGCTGTAGCTGTAGCATTATGGAGTTTAACTTTAGGTTAAAGTTATCGATTAATGCAGAAGTATTCTTATATTAAAAGCTTTAAACAAGTAATAGTTCAAAATAATCTCGTTCCTAGGGCGTCTGTTTAATACATATCGTTTCTTTATCCCAATGATAGTTAAGATGTTTACACAACATAAGCTACGCGCCCCATCCCCTTTAATAAATAATGGCAATGGTACCTTCGGAACTAGAAGACAGTTTTGTTTGAAGACAGAAGCTTTGCAGTGGCTGTAAACCTTATGTAGATACAGTTACGTGTCATTTTTCATCAGCTACTTAGCCTTCCATATCTGGATTCATGTTTACGGATCGCTGATTGGAAGCTGAACTAGGTGTTAGTATTTATGGTTTATGGGGGAGAAATGTCTTGGAGTGGAGGCCGCTTTCAGGACGCAGAAGTGTAGAACGCTTTCTCTTTAGATGGACCGACGATCATCAGGGCAGTCGGAAGTGGGTGTATGCGAGAAGTTGAGTGGAAGTGGAAGACATTCGTAGGAGACTATATCCAGCAGTGGATAACCATTAGCTGATAATGAAGGTATTCGCATCATGTTCGAAAGATCTCATCGTCAGCCGATAGACGTTCAAAGCTGGACATAGGCCTCCTCAAAGATCCCCACATCGGTCGGTTCAGCGCCGCCCGCATCGCCGGGCACCAGAAGCCGTCGTTTTTGGGGTTCATAATGGGGGGACTGGAACATTTCCCACCACGCTGAGCCAATGCGAGTTGGTGGGAGCGAGAGCCTCTTTTGTTGATTAGGATGGTGCACCACGAGCAGGTGAAGTTTGCTTAAGTCCCGTAAGTTCCCGTGTGGAGTTGTCAGACCTTCTACTGGGCGCGTCCCCTGGTTGGCGGATAGTGGCATGCTAAGGATATATTCTCTCACACTGTCATTGCAGCGTCGGTGCCCTACTCGGCACCAGTGGACGCGATGATGTGTTGCCTTTAGTCGCCACCTTGCCTGCGTCAGGACAAAGGGACAACTTTCAATCCCCATGTCACAACCTACAGGACCTCATAAATTCTTTGCTAAAAACGGTTCCACCCTCACTATCGAGTATGTCCACCTCAATCCGTCTTGACCAAAATCACCCTCTAAAATCTACGTGCGTTTACTCGTATTATCCTCCTTATCACAATGCACCCATATAAACGTCCGCGCCACAAGGTCACACCTGCCCCACGTCCCAGAGCCGTGTGTATGGACTTACCCCACTGGTCCGGCTTGCCAACTCGTACCGCCGAGAAGGATATATTTACACATTCACCCCCACATGCAGTGTAGGTACACGTTTTAATTCTAATTATTGTTTCGGCAACAGTAATAAGTACATTAGCTTGGACAAGTACGACGACACTTTACAATAAGCTCAAACCGTTGACAACATCGCTGTTGCAGGATGCTCTAATACTCCTAAGATCATTTTGAGTTTGTCTATTTCCAACAGCACCCAGCCTACGGACCTAATTATAGAACTGAGCTACGACGAAAATAAGCCAATGGTGGCGATTGGTATCGATAATTGGCACCTGAACGTGCCCTATGCAGTTAGGCGTGACAATGGGCTCAAATTGATCATGTGCTAAGCAGTCGCAGTAGCGACCTTGCACTTTTTTGCTTTAGGAAGGAACCGCGGAACAGCAACAACATAGCTTGGTACCTCCCCCCATTTCGGGGTTTTATACCCTCAGAAGCGGAAGCTCCGCGTACTTTACGATGTTGCGGGAACGACGTCAGGTGTAAGCCTAAACTCGCTCCTTTCGTCAGGGCCAGACCTGCTTCAACCTCTTCCGGCTATTTTGTTGCGATTCAGAAAGGGAGCAGTGGCACTTAATGGTGAAATTCGCGAAATGTTGCTGCAAACTAAAATTCGGCACGAAGATCGTGACGCGCAAAGGTTTCTCGGGCGCGATAAACCATTACACCCTTTACTGGAATACCGGATGGGATCTATGATCTTCAAAGCCGCGTGTAGTCCTGTTATCGCGTACTACCTGAAGAAAAGAAATGCTGAGGAACACTGTCAATTTCAACGGTTGCCGCCGATGCCATTATTAAGGACCATTACATGAACAATTATTTAGGCAGCGTTGACTCGGCTTCAGAAGCTGCCCAATTAGCAGCAGAAATCGTGCTGAATAAGTATGATTTCTGCTGCTAGTAGAAGAGTAGTAGTAGTAGTAGTAGCGTGCAATGGAATGATTATTCCAAAGCATGTCTAGAGAGAAGGTCCTGGGTATCGAACCGACCGGAAGAACTATCTATATTGCCTCCACAAACGCGGACGTGCAACGCTGCCTCAACAAGCGTCCGCATCTTAGGCGTCACTTGGGATGTCAATGCCGACACTCTACACTTTTCACCCTCATCTATGGGAGACTTTCCAGCTAAGCTAACCAAACGTTCCACTCTTGCTTACCTGATGAAGTTTTTTGACCCATTAGACCCATTTATGACTCCAATTATCGTGAGAGGCCGAGTAATTTTTCAAAAGATCTGGAAGCTGGTGTGGACTGGGATCAAGAGTTATCACCACCACTAAAGTTAAAGTGGAAGGCGTGGTTTTTTGAGCTTTCAAAAACGAAACTGGTCTCTTTCTCGCGCCACTACTTGGGTGGTCATTATTTGTCATCAAGTCTCAGGAGAGCACAGGTTTTCGGTGACGCAAGTGAGATTGCATATGCTGGCGTCGTTTATTGGTGGTTTAGCTGCCCTGACGGTGGCGTGAAGATTAGCCTCTTACGCGGCGAAGCCCGGGGTTGCACCAGTGATATTTGTTTCCAATCCAAGACTTGAACTCCAAGCCGCCCTTATGGCGAACGATTTGCATCATATATCGTGGAAGGTCACAAGCGCAATCCCTCAAAACTTTTTCTTTGGTCGGACAGCCTCACTACTCTGAAATGACTACTTAGCGCGTGGGCGAGACTGTTGAGATAAGTAATGTATCTGATTGGCGGTATGTACCTACAGCATTGAATTTTTCCAAAGAACCGGACAAATCCATTCGTTCACACTTCTACGTCTTCGTGGGAATGGGAGAGCGAAATGGTGCGAGCGAGTGGTAGGAGCCGGAGCAGCAGATCCTGATAAATCGGATTGGACGGAACTCCTCCTCCTTCCAGCAATCGTGTCGGCGATGCTGGGAGGAGACATTGCATAGAGGGCCGTAGCCTCCTTTTGTGAAACTGTAATGGTACAAAAGGAGGCTGCCGAGTGGGATCAGGCAGGGAGTGCGAGGACAGATCCCGCTCGGAGATGAAGCCATCGCGCCAACACTTCGCACCTTTGAATGGTGTGAATGTGTGGCACCCTACCATAATAGGGCCTTTGAGTCGTTGGCGATCAGAATGGGGGTTCTCATCGCCTTCTAAACGACCTTGATAAGGACAATGGCTGGACGTGTTATACGGTCATTGAAGTCGTACTGACTCGGGGACATGCTATTCCAACATTGCGTTAGCGAGGCCGTGGTTGTGTTCCAAACGCGGATCTCGCGACCTCCCTAAACGCCGAAGGTGACCATCGAGGGCGTTTTAGTGGGTAAAAATCTCCACATACCTCTGACTTCCCCCAGAAGTCAGAGTATCTTTTCGAAATAAAAAAAAGTCCCGTGAGTTGTTGTGTGGGACCCCTTACACTCCTAGTTCCGAACGGTCTACTTGAAGAATATATTCTCATATCAAATATATTATTACATGTAACATAGTTGATGTTGTCCATACAAGGTTTCCATACTACAACCTCAAGACCAGTAGGACATTCACCACGTTTTCACAACAAAAAAAAAACAAATATAAATCTTATTTTTCATATAAAAAGAGGTGGGAGGCGAAGGAGTAAAGTATTCGAGGAAATATTACCCTATAAATAATTGGAAACGTTTTTATAAGGGATGTAAGCGATTTACGATAATTCAATTCAACCGGATGTCCAGACAAACGCACGCACCCCTCTTTCCGCTCCCTCCTCCGCAGCCTCCGTTCAAATGAAAGCGGAATAAATCTGCAGAGCAATAAGGACAATATGATCTCGGCTGTTCTCTGTAGGGAATCAAGAAAAACGTTCGAGATACAAATCAGCGGCTTTTTGTCGGTCTCAGTGATGTTCTCGTTTCGAAACGTCAAATTATCGATAAAAATATTCCACAATTAATTTATATGATTATACAAGTGTTCATAGAAATATATCCTTATTTTTGGCAAATAATAAATATTACGACGATCTTGTCTAATTAGTAGTACAACACCTTCAGGTCCTATAGATTGAGCTTAAACCGTAATATTACCTGGACAACCTAATGTTGGGGTGTAAGGGATCCCGCACAACAATTCACGAGACCCAAGCCAACCTCACCTGCTCGTGGTGTACTCTGCTAATCAACAAGCGAAGTTCTGGCTTCCACCAACTCGCATTGGGCCAGCGTGGTAGGAAATCCTAGTCCCTCTATATGAACCCTTACATACTGACATGACTGTATGTGGAGATGATGATAAACCGAAATTTTTCACTTATGGTGGCAGGTCTGTTGATGAAGATTGTTTTACTAATTACCACCGCAGCGTAGTTAGAACCTATTGTTGAAGTATGAAAGTCAATGTAGGTTTATGTGATGCCATTAAAATTACTGAGATAACAAGTCGCGAAATGATGACCACGTGGTGCCGTGTATATCATCCGAACTAACGCAATATTGTTAAGGGTTGTTGAGGGTTATCCTTTACCATGAAATGAGAGCTCTACTTGTTTCATCTATTCACCGAATCAACACAAATTAAGTCAATCATAGATTTAAATGTTAAAATCTAAGCTACACATATACTCGTATGTACATCCTCGGAATGGCGTCCACGTACCGGAAGACACAGTGTTGGCAGGCCTCCCACTAGGTGGTTCGACGACTGGTGAAGGTCGCGATTAGCAGCTGGAATCGGTGCGCATAGCGCTGGACCGATCGATGGAGATCTTTAGGAGACGATGACATCCTGAGAAAACAGTAAAGCTGATTGAAATATAACAAATATTTAGGTCATTAAGGACAACTGGTACTAACATGAACACTAAATTGTTATATGCGCTAATTTTGTTATCGATAAATTTTTCATCATCACTAATAGTTGATGATAAAAACAATAAAATAATTTATCGATAGTAAACAGTCGGGCGAGTCCCCACCCTAGGCAGGTAGGCTGCCGCTGACTGTGCGGATCGGCAAATTGCCGCCTATTTATTACCTGTAGTCATTCAGGCTACAGGCTACAGGCTACGTGTGTACAGCCTCCGCACGCGCGCAGACCGGCCGGTGGAAGTTCTTCAGATAATTCAGCGCCATGGTCAGCTGTTACAGAAATAATATAATAAACGTTATCTTGCTTTCTTTATGTATACCGGAAATGAATTTACTGAATCCTGTAGAAGTATTTTTATATATGATAAAGATATACATATATATCTCATGCATACATATATATTTATGATTTTGTGCTTGTAGAGTGGATCAGGCTCAGACGCTCAGTAAAGGGATAGCTCAATATTGGATTTTTTTCTCAATCTGACTTAATGATTATGATTATTATTATCATTAAGTCCAACTGGGACGGTCAGCGTTCGGGAAACTTCGCAAGGTCTCTTCGTCCAAAATCCCTCAGAGCTTGAAGACCGAAGTCTTCGACCAGTGCTTATTGCCATTGCGTTATAAGAAAGCTCAGATGTGCAAATGTTACTGTGTTCCAGTTTGAAGGATGCTGTAGCTGGTGTATTTACTGGGGCAACAAGTCTCAACATGCTATGTATCAAGGCGCAGCGCAATGTGATACTGTGTATACCATCCTAACTAGTGCCACGTTGTTGTGGGCGGACGTGTCACTTGTCATTAGGTGAACGTCCCGTTTGTTTCGACGTTTCATATATATATATGATTTTAAGTTTATGTTCAGAAGGTGTTAAGTAACTAAAGTCAACGCACGGTTGTTAGTTTACACAGTGAAGTGCACACATACATAAATATATATATGTATGTATATATATGTGAGTATATATATCGTGTATTTGTTCTCTTGAAATTTTGTAAAACGAAAAATGAAAAAAAAAAACTTAGTAGGAGCTTAAAATGATCCCTATTTCATCCGACATTAGTCTAATTAAATGGATAGCATCGTGTACGCTTTAAAAGGATGAAGGTTCATATATCCTCGATCCGGCAGGATGCGAAAACAAAAGGATTGCTTACGAACGCAATGTTAGTGTAAAAAAAAGCCGGTGCGCGTCAGCGTCTTGTCAGCGGAAAATACAATTTTAATCTCCATAATGTTGCGTGAGCCCTTTACACCCCACGACACGACCTTCCAACTGCAGACACAATTTACTGGTGGTAGGTCTCTGCGGCCGGAGACCGTCTAGGCAGGTATCAGTACTGTGCAAACATTACTGTGTTCCGGATTCAAGGGCGCTGTAGCTAATATTATTACTGGGGTAACTACACTCCACATCTTATGTCTCAGGCGACGAGCGCATCATGGTGCAGTATATGCATCCTCCACATCGATCGGTCCTGAGATCTTTGGTGGAGACCTATGTCCAGCAGTGGACGTTTATCGGCTGATGATGATGATGATATCCATTCTAATTAACGCCGTTATTGACGGGCGTATCACTTACCATCAGGTGAACCTCCCGCTCGACTTGTCGCTTCGTTAAGTAATAAATAAAAAACAATTATATATTACTCCCACTGTGTAAACACTGCTGGATCAATGTCTCCTGATCTGGACATAAGTCTCTTGTAATACCTGCCCTGGAGTCTCGGGCTGTTGAGAAAAGGACTAAGGTAAACTCTGCCCGTCTTTGAAGGCGACTAAAGAAGGTTCCAGGTTTGAAGAGGGGGCCCCCATTGCCGTTGGCCCATGGTGGATGACAAAGATGGCGAGGTCCCATCGAAGTCATAGCGCAGAGAAGGTGCAGAGGAAGATTACAGCCTTGTCTGGAACATGTTTAAGTATAGAGCAGAAAGATACTGCCGGGTTCCGTAGGAGATCCCGGGGCCATTCGCTACGAGCTGAGGATGGAGGAGGATGGCGGAGGCGGAGGATAACCACCGACGGTGTTTTAGTCAGTTTTTTTTAAACTATGAAGCAATGAAACGACCGGGTCGTTCACTTTATAATAAGTGATACACCTATCCATAACAACGTGGTGATAGGATGATATACATTGCATCACATTGACCTCGACGTCTTGAGACGTAAGATGTTGAATTTCGTTACTGCACTACCGCTACAGCACCCATCAAACCGGAACACAGTATATACAGTATACATAATTTTTTGTTTTTTTTTTTTTACTCACCACCAAAATTTATAAATATCTGCCAATTTTATTTTTTATTGGCTATGTCTCTTTTCCTGCTTATGTAGACTAGATCTGGATTGAAGGATGTTGTAAGCTAATGAAGTATTATATAAGCTAGTGAAGTGTCCTATGCAGATGAAACTATCATGATAATATAGATAGAACATCAGATGAATATGTTGTATCGGTTATATCAATGAGGAATATGTCGTGTCGCGGTCGTGTCGCGGTCGTATTGTATCGTGTAAACATCTCATAATATCTCATTCACGTCTGTCTTGCCGCGCTTCCATGATATACGCCTCCGTGCCGCTTCATTCATATTGGATTGCCTATTTTTTTCCTCTACCTCACACACCGAACAGTGGAATTTAGTTAAGGCGTGCTACCTGCTCAAACAGTTGTGATGTGGGGGGTAAATATGGTATTGAAGATAACTGGTGGTAGATCTCTGTTACCGGAGACCGTCTAGTTACCATCGCAACGTCTATTGCAGCGGACAAACAGTACCGTGCGAACATTACTGTGTTCCGGTTTGAATAGTGATGTAGCTAGTGTAATTACTGGGGTAATGAGACTCGACATCTTACGTCTCAAGGTCACGAGCACATTACGATGCAGTATATATCATCCTAACTAGCGCCACGTTGTATTTATTATTTTATTATATTAGATTACTTTAACTATACATATACTTATTTATTCCATTAAGCGACGATATGAGCGGGACGTTCACCTGATGGTAAGTGATACGCCTGTCTATAACAACATAGCGCAAGTTCGGAAAGTATACACAGCACCACAATGTGCTCGTCGCTTGATACAGAAGATGCTGTCTCGTTACCCTAATAATTACACTACCTACAACGTCCTTCAAACTGGGACAAGTAATCTTTGCTCACTTCTTTTTGTCGGCTACAACAGGCGCTGCGATGGTACCTACCTAAATGGGCTCCAGCAGCAGAGACCTACCACCTGTGAAATCTAATGATTTTCTAGTATTATATATATATCTTCCTTTATTACTATGAAAGAGTAAGCAGAAATTTACAGATTACAAGATGGCGGCACAGTAGTAAAATATTCACCAGTCCAACATAGGACGCATCCGCTAATAAATACAAGTTCATTAATAGATGGCCATGCGTGTTCCGGCTTCAGCCTGGCTTCCTGTGTTAGATGGCCACGTGACCGAAGCACCGGAAGCTGTGAATATGAAATCTGAATTATTTATATCCTATCACAAATCCGCCTCGCGATCGCAAAGCAAACGTCTGTAGCGTATAGAATAAAGATTGATTCAGGCGGCAGTAAAGAAAATATAACTTATTTTAATAAGTTCTACTTAAACTTAATTTATATTAAGTGATGATGAGACTGGAGAAATCACAGAATCCTCTAGCTATGGAAACAGTTGGAGTGAGATAATACTATTAACGTTGCGGATTGTCAAAACTATATGAGTAAATCTTCTTCTTGTTCGTCGCTCCTTCACTGCTGAGGATCTTGACCACGCATAAAGTCTCCATTGAGAGCGTTCTATGGAGAGTGGACCACACGGTGTTTACTGCCACCCACCGCCTTTCTAACAGCTTCTCTCCATGAAGCTCTTCTTTGAGCACGTCTGCCCTCTAGGCTCACCAAAATGACTTGCCTCACAAGACAGCCCATTGGAGAACGCATAAAGTGCTCGAAAAATTTGAGGGCTCTTTGTTGGCATTCTGAGGACAGCCTAGTGGTTATTCTGAGTTCTTTTATATGGATTCACAGGAGTAGATAAAAAGGGTTTAAATGTTGGACCTAGCATCGAACTTGGGGCTTCACAATAACAAGACAATTGTTCAGCTATTGTTCCACAGAAATGTTTAATAGTAATGAATATAATTGTAATCTAACCCGTAACAACGTAGCGCTAAATAAGATGATACACAGCACCATATTCCGCCCGTCGCTATAGACATAAGTAGCCTTATTACCGCAGTAATTTCAATGGCGACCTACAATATACATAGTAATGTTTGCATGCTATTGTCTGGTCCCAATTATAGAAACTGTGGTGATAGCGGTGGTAGAAAGTTTTCGGCAACAGCGGCTTATCGGTTAATGATACACGAACTCTCTCTTTAACTGTAACATTGCATTCGTACGAAGTTTTAAAGATAAAACGATTGTTCGCGGAATTATTTCGGATTGAGGAACTCTCTTGTCTCCCCCATAAGAGCAAGTGTACGGAACTTAAAATACACAGAGCCGGAAATTCACTCCCGTGGAACTATCCAGCGATAAGTCTCGCTGCGACGGTATTTCTCCATTAACCTCCCACTTCAGCCAACACAACCTAATCTTAAATTCGATTCCTCGCTCCGGAAGTGATGTTAAAACTTTTAAAAGTTTAATGCGAATAATGTTCCGTTAAGAAAAGAATTAATTACAATAATTTTGACTAGAACTTTTTTTTAAATGGTAAACATATTAAATATTTATATTTTTGGAGAATGTCATTTGATGTTACATAATTATGTTAATAATTGTTTTATTTTTACCTTTATATTTAAAGCGAGGGTTCGTGTATCGTTTTACTGGTGATCGGTCTCTTACCGGAGATCGTTCAGGTATTGCCAAAGTGTCCAAAACAGTTGTGTACAAATATTACTGCGGTAACGCGAGTTACCATATTATGTCATAGCGAAGTGCACAGCGCGATGCTGTGTACGAGTGTATCATCCTAACCAGCGCCCGTTATGGGTATACATAAACGTTTCGCTCATGTGTGTACAGAGACCTACCCCTAGTAAATATTATTAATAATCCGGAACATTATACAAAATCTTACTTCAAATATACTTAAATACAACAGAGTGTTAAGTTAGGCAAAGTTAAGGCGCTGCGAGCAACTTACAACGATCGCGATTGGGGAACGAAGGCGGACCTGGAGCGGGGCTATGACTACACTGTAGTTAAATTGTCTACGTTTTGTTTGCGACGTTCGAGTAAATTTCGTTTATTTCCATTGTACGGCTAAGCTCGCGTGTAGCGTTTCAAGTTATAAAACTTGAGCGGGACTTTACTAGTCGCAATGGTAACTTAAACTCTATAAAGTTGTCGTGAGAGTCGCCATTTTGCGGGATTGCCAGCAGACTTCTGCTCATGGAAATAAACAGCAGCATAATTTTCTATTTTTCCACTGGATGTGAGCAACGTGGGACGATGAATATGGAGATCTTTGGAAGAGGACTATGTCCAGCAGTGGACGCCCATCGGCTGCTGATGATGATTTTCTATGGATATTCGAGCTTGACTGCAATAGTATAGACACCGTTTTTTTGTGAAGAAACCTGTTTTGAATACTATTCTGTTGTGGGGGCAATAGGAGTTATGCTGGACTGTTACCAGCTAAAACCTCACGGGTGTACCTGTCAACGCTTTCACCCGGAACTACGGGAACACTTTCCTATACTACAGTGGTCCCGACAGCGTGAGGCTTTGATGATGCCGCGTCTCTGGGTGGAACTGGAAATCTCCACCCCAGTTATTAGTAACAGGCGGAAGTACGGTGCGCGCTATCATGAGGCCTAACATACTTGGTAACGAAGTGTCCCGAATCCGCCACTATAGCCTTGTAGTGTAGACACCCTACACTATATGAAAAATAAAATTAACTATCGTTAAGGCTGTCGTTATTCCATTAATGACCGGAGGAGGATGTCCAGGCACCCCCATCACGTATACTTCTGCCACCAAACAGTAGTGTGTAAATACGAATATTACTGTATTATTATTTGAAAGATGTTGTAGCTAATGAGTTTACTGAGGTAGCGAGACTTACGTAACAAGACTACGTATAAAATAATTTTTTTATACCACAAACGACGCGACGTTCACCTGATGGTAAGTGATACGCTCACCCATAACAACATGGCGCGTGTTAAGATGGAGATACTGCACCATATTTCGCGCGTCATCCGAGTCATAAGATATTCAGTCTCGTTACTCTAGTAATTACGCTAGCTACAGCGCCCTTTAAACCGGAACACAGTAATGTCTCCACACTCCTGTTTGTCGGCGGCAATAAGTGCTGCGATGGTAACTAGATGTTCTCCAGCGAAGAGACCTTCCACCATTAAAACTAAAACCATTATAGCCTGGTGTTGATCATCTTAACTAACACCATGTTATGATCATCAGATGATCCTCTCTAGTCTCCTCGCTCCTGATAGATGAACTGTAGTTACAATTATTTCCCAATTGATAACTACAACAAATAAAAAGCTGAAAGATTTGTTAGCTATAATTCTTCGGACAAATTACTGGTGGTAGGTCTCTGTAGTTTCTCCAAACAGATTCTCGCTTTGTCTTGACGGCGGGGCTCAGTAATCGTAGCTTGGTCACTCACGGTGAAAGTAAGACGAACCTACCCGGCCGGCCCGAGGTGGCCACTCCAGGTGAGCTCTGTGAGCTCACCTCAGATGTGTACCGGTGGGCTGCAAGAAAAGTATAAACCTGCTGGGTGAAGTCGCGGATGGAGAGGAATGTCGGCATTGCGTTCCGCCGCTCTCCCTATCCTCCGCGGCCGTACAACGGTTGGTGGCGGAACCCAGGACCGGATCCGCCGCAAGGGGTTGGAAGGGTTTTCTCTCGTGGCTCCCATGGCCTCTGGGTGACGGACATGGAGGATCCGTTCCCCGCGTGACTGTGAGAGCCTCGGCTTCTCAGCCTCTCGGAGGGCGCGTTGTGTTCCGGCGTGCCCTCTTACAGAGGTGGCGAGGGTGCGGGATTCTTCCCTAGCTAGTGAAATTACTGGGGTAATGAGTCTTAACATCTTATATCTTAGCGAGAACAATGTGGTACTGTATCTACTATCCGTAACTAACGCTATTTTTTTATGAGCGTATCACTTACTATCAGGTGAACGTACCGTTTGTCTGGTTGCTTCGTTGAATAATAAAATAAACAAACGCAAATAGAAACGGTTGCCATTGTTAAACTGAAGACCCTCGCTTTCTGGTTGTAGGTTAAAGCGTTCCGCGAGGTTAGTGGAGATTTCGGTTGTTGATTAAACGCGAGGGCAGTAATAACAGGCTGCCGGTGGAATTTTCAACTGGCTCCAATTTAAGTCGACTACATTTTACAACGCAAACATAATAACATGGGCGATCTTCCAAGCGCTCTATAATTTCACCTAATCCGATTAGAAAGACTCTGCCGGGCGGGGCGGCTCCTGCCGCGCTGTGTGTGCTCAAATAAACCTAACTGTGGAGAAATGCTTTTATGGTTTTTTTTTTAAAACAATTTCTTTATTCAACGAAGCGACGCGACAGCGGGACCATCGACTGATGGTAAGTGATACGCCTGCATATAACAACGCGGCTTTAGTTAGAATGGTATACACAACACCACATTGCGCTCGTCGCATTGGGACTTAATATGTTAAGTGTCGTTACCCCAGTAATTACCGGAACCGGATCACAGTAATGTTCGCACAGTACTGTTTGACGGCTGCATCAAGTGCAACGGTGGTACCTACCTCCTAGATCGTCGTCGGCAATAGAGACCTACCGCCAGTAATAACTCTCGTTACCCCGGTAATTTCTTTACAACTCAAAGAATGAATGAAGGTTAGCTGTCTCGGAGCATCGGTCCGCTGCACCAAAACCTAACCAGCTTAAACAATATTGCCAGCTGTATACTATCGCGTAAAATAAATCAACATCTCCCACCGGCGCTCCGTTTCCTGCACGTCGCGTATTTTCACGTATTGTACGAAAATCGGATCCGAAAAGAATATATTCACTGCAGGACAGCATATTGAAAATTATTCTACTCGCTGCAGTTCCATATTGTCTGCCGTAGCCAGTTGCAGTGTACCAACGTACCAGTTATTTGGGTTACGTAGAAATATTCAGCAAATTTTGCTACGGCAAGAACGAAGGAGAGATCAACATAAATATAAATACCATCATCATCAGCCGATAGACGTCCACTGCTGGACATAGGCCTGCCCCAAAGATTTCCACATCGATCAGTTCCGCGTTGTTCGCATCCAGTGGGTTCATGGTAATATATATATATATATATATATATATATATATATATATATATATATATATGTATATTAACTAGTAATCACACGTGATTGGGATTGGGTGTAAGGGGTCTCGCACAACCACTCAGGACCCAAGCCGACCTCACCTGTTCGTGTTGCACCCTGTTGACCAACAAACGTGACTCTGGCTCCTATCAACCCGCATTGAACAGCTTGGTGGGAAGTAGCTCCAATCCCCCATATGAACCCCTACATACGACAGCCCCTAGTGCACAACAGTACTGGAGGCCATGCTAACTGTATGTAGAGATCTTTGGGGAAGGCTTATGTCCAGCTGTGGACCTCTATCGGCTGATGATGATACAATTTACTAAAAGAGTTTTTAATAGAAGAATAAGTAGTTATAGTGGTGATAGGTCTCTGTTCTCGGAGACTGTCTATGTAGGTACCACAGCAGCTGGTAAACAGAACTGTGCAAACATTACTGTTCCGATTTGAAGGCAGCTGTAACTAGGGTGATTACTGGTGTAATGAGAATCAATAACTTATATCTGAAGGTGACGAGGCCGATGTGCTGCAGTGTATACCATCCTAACTAGCGCCATATTATTACGGAAAGAGATCGGTAGATATATTGCTTCTGCTGTTCAGAGCTCAGCTAAGAATGGATTTTACAAAATTCTTCCCCAAAGAAAGTTGCGGTGTGTTACGGCTTAGAGAGCGGGCGGATTCCTCATCAGTATCCTGTTGCTATAAAAAAGAAAGAGATGTGGCTATGTACTTCCTCTCTTGCTAATTTAATAACTGAACGTAGCGCAGGCGCGAGCAGGAATTAAAGCGGCTAAAACAGTCCTGAATTACGCTTACAGCCTTAAGACCGTTATAAATATCCTTTAATCTTCTTTATATGTTAAGTAAGTTCTAGAAATACGAGCTCAGATGTCGCCGCGGTGACTTTATGATCCGGCGGATATTTCGGGTGCAGTTCTTTTTTTAAATAACGAAGCAACGAGATGAGCTCACACCAACGCTAGTTAGGGTGTCATAAACAGTGCGCATACAGTACATTACGCTTCGCATTGAAACATCAGCTGTTAAGTCTCATTACTTCAGTAATTTCACTAGCTACAGCGCCAATCAAACCGGAACACCGTAATGTCTGCGCGGTACTGTTTGTCAGCTGCAATAGGCACTGTGGTGGTACCTAGACGGTCACCAACAGAGACTTACCACCAGTAATACGATATGTCTTTGTTCTAGTGAGATCTCTGTTGCTATAGCGCCTATTTCTACCGCCAAACAGTAGTGTGCACACGTCACTGTGTTCCGGACTGAAGGGCGCTGTAGTTAGTGTAATTACCGGCGTAACGAGATTCAACATGTATAGGTCAGGTAATAGGCGCAATGTGTAAACACAGTAAAGTTAGCTAGTACAATCACTGGGGTAACGAAACTCAGTATCTTACGTATCAGGTGACGAGCGCAATGTAGTGCAGTATGTATTCTGACCAGCGCCACGTTGTTATGGGCAGGCGTGTCACTTACTATCGAGTGAACGGCTCGCTCGTCTCGTCGGGTCGTAGAATTAAAAAAAAAGCAATAATAACGATCGACAACTAGCGCCACGTTGTTATCGTGTCAATTACCATTTGATGGACATTCCCTTAGTGTTATCGCTTAATTGCATAAAAAAAATAATAGTAAACTGTCTTCTTGTCATGGTAGAGATCCAGTGCACTCGACGGAAGTCAATAGTGTTTTTTTCGTCTCCCCCCCACGTATGTCAAGAGGCCGTTAGCTGCGGGCCGACGCGATTTTCTCACATTTTTTGCTAACAAGCGGCAGGGGCGCGTTTATTGGATTCTTTCGCACTGTTCCCCGTTCCTGTTCTCGTATTACCTATGCACTGTACAAACAACCCTCACCCCACTACTACCTTCTATAAAGTGTTTAGCTAAATACACAAACGCTACAAACACAATATATATAAATACAGTACACATTCATTACAATTGGCTAATGTAAGCATCATAAGACAACTCCTCCTCGGTAGCTTAAACGTAACGCCACTGCGACTTCCTGTTGGGGATGAAATTTTGTAAAATCCGTTCTTAACTGCCCTGTACTCATTAATACCAATATTCCTACCAAATTTCAAACCTCCACGCCTTATGGCGTCAGAGATATCGTGATGAGTCTCTACATATGTGGAATGTTTTTTATAATGAAAATGGGTTTGGTTTGTTCGCCGATCACGTGAAAACGAGTGAACGTATCGACACGCGAATATGAGCATTCGATGCGGAATGATCTGTAGATAGTTATTCACTATATACTTTTTTAGTTTCATAAATCCTTCATCGTTTTATTTCTAATCAACTTTAAAAACCTTTTTTATTTTGTGTTATATATGCGGTTGCTATAGTAACGGTCGCTATAGAACGTCATTTCCGGTCGCGATTATTCCCAAGAATTTTTTGATGAATGATGAATGATAATGAATGATGATGAATCCAGAGGTACAAGTTTAATTCCTAGTTCCGGAGCCAAGGGCTTCATGTGTGGACGATACTGTGAAATAACTTATCTTTATTCATTTGTATGTATCATCATCATCATTTCAACCGATGGCCGTCCACTGCTGGACATAGGTCTCTTGTAATGTGTTCTATAAACCATGGTCTGGCGCTGTTGGAAACCAGTGGCTGCCAGCGATTATCATAATAATATAATATATAATAATAATAAATATAATAAAATAAAAAATAACGTGTATTTAATTTAAGTGATTTTTTAAGCAAAAATTCATTTTATCGTTTATCGAAGATCTGGTGAATGTAAGAGGAGGCGGCTGCAGAAGATCGACCGGTAGGTAAAGGAACCGAACATTATATGAAATGCCAAAGAATGCCCCTCCAATCAATTAAGATTGGACATCAGTTCTGCGAATCCACCTGAGTCGCGCGCTAGGTGGATCAGCTGCGCGGAGCTCTTGATCTTGGTCTAGTCCTTGACATCGTCCATCCACGCTTTGTTTCTGCGACCAATCATTCTCTCTCCGGCTACTGTCCCCCATTATTCCTATCTGTGGAAGACTGTAGCAATTCGGACCTCTTGTCTAAATACTCTGCCGTTCCGCTTTCAATCGCTGCATAATTTCCTCATTAGTCACCTTCTGTATCCAGCTGCTTTTAAGCATGAGGCGGTATGTCCACATTACGAAGGCTTCAATCCGCTTCCGAAGGTCTTCTTTTACTCTCCAGTAAGAGTACCACCAACAATATATAATTTCGATAATTTCTTTACTCCTTAATACTATTGTTATTCGGCAACCCTGATAACGCAGGATATATGAAATGATGAGAAATCCTTTACAACTCTCTTACGGAAACGGATTTCGTGTTGATTTTTTTTCTACAACCTAATCATTACCCGGCTGAGGCAGGCAGCGCTGTACACCT
Organism: Ornithoptera priamus; assembly: GCA_029034505.1. Classification (NCBI taxonomy): domain Eukaryota; kingdom Metazoa; phylum Arthropoda; class Insecta; order Lepidoptera; family Papilionidae; genus Ornithoptera; species Ornithoptera priamus. The sequence continues at coordinate 796,043 of JARDWD010000292.1, read as the reverse complement.
TAAAAAAGTGTATGATTGATCGCTTAACGTTTTTACCTTAACAACGTTTACCTTCTCGAGTGCAAAAGTTCGTCGATAAGTTCACGTCACGCGCCGAATATCGTTGCGGGTGGTCCTGAAGGCTTTAGGGGTATATTGCTGTTTTTTATACTACTACAAAAAAGTCGATTTTATGTAATATGAGAGGAGCAGGTCTTTCACCTGACTAAATATGAGAATGCTTACTGTTTGTTACTATTACCAATATAGTTTAAGTCAGTAGTTACCACCTACCACAACATCTCACCACACCGAAGGTTGGCTGGTGGAGAATACCAACAGGCATTAAGCCCGCCTTTGTATACATCACTGTAAGGATTTACAATAAAAAAATGCTTTCATTTTCATCATCTGGTTAAATGTCAGAGATGGATAGACCTCATCCAAAGATCTCCATTATAATTCTTCAAGAACCTTACAATTTTGGTTAGAACATCGTTGTAACTACAACGCGGTTCGAACCGGAAGTTTCGTTTACGTAGCATTGTGTATCCGCGTAAGGGTCGTGTTACAGGTTATTCAAGTAAGAAGTATTGCAGTGGATATTTTTTTTTAATCAATTTGGTGATTAAAAAAAAACTTTGTGTTTAATTTAACGTCACCGTCGTCTGTTTACTTTAACCTATATCAATATTTTGTGACAGCCAATTAGTGATGAGAGAATGATCCAGCATTGGCAGATCCTCCCTCCTCACTAGGAAGACAGAGGATATAAAAAAAATATTTGGGAGTCACTGCACTCACAACACAAGACCGTGCTTCGTGAAACATTACAGGAGACCTATATCCAGCAATAGACGTCCATCGGTTGTAATGATGATGATGATGATGAATATTGGTCTTAATCTTGTTTACTCAAGACCAAGAATGAAAAAGACCAAGACCAATATCAGGATTGTCCAAGTCTTGTCATCTTATCACTACTGCGAACCCGTATACCAATCGCGGCGGTTATTCCAGCTTCCTCCCATAGCAAAGATCTGGTTCAATATAATAACCTATATATTTTTGTCTTTATATACATTAAACTTTTCATCCCCTATTTTTAATGAAATATAACTGTAACTTATTACGTAATCCACCGTCGAAAGCATTGTACTTAATGTGCTTAAGTATAAAGGCAGGATATCTCGTTATGAACATAAGGCACACAACCCCTTATTTATTGTATTAAAGTCGTTTTATTTGAGATTCAATGTTAATTATTTTTTTGATCTTCCCTCTGGTTGCCATTAGGAATGACACAGTGAGGAACCCTCGCTGAGATCCATCCACGTCCCAAATTCGTGGATGTGGTATTTACAGGATGAAACCTGAACTGATAGCTTATATTTTTTCTTTATATTCATTATAAGGAGCATGAAGTAGCCTTTTCTCCTGGTGGTAAGCGCCAGCCCACAACATGCAGATTAGAAAGTATCTCCAGCATCATTGTGCTGATGTGAGAGAATAGACTCCCAATGCTGGACTGAAACGTTCCTCACGATCTTTATTACGATCAGTCCCACGCTGCTCACATCCAGTGGCCTCCAGTAATATTCATCAGATCGTCAGTCCACTTTGAGGATGTTTTACCAGCACTAAGTCTACCGGAATATGTCTGACACTTACGAAACCTGCTGCTTCATCGTCTGTCAGTCCTTCAAGTAAAAAATAAGTTTAATTAAGTGACCCTTTTAATATTTGTGAAAAGTTATCTCCTCCTCTTTAGTTATTGAAGTCCAAAGCAACCATTGGTTAATCCGGAATGCGGGACCTCTCGATGACATAACTCATCATCCGGTAAAATTTCATACCAATTTGTCTAATTGGGTTGACGGGTTATTGGATTCGCTTCAGAGCCGCATCCATTCAAATTAAGCAGTTAAGTTGCAGGGTCTAAGTTAAAACCATTCATTAACCCTGGAACGGTTTAATTCTCGTCAGAAGAAGTTAATGAGACGTCCCGCCGTAGCACTTTTTAATTTTACGCTTTCATTCGCCTGTAGAGGAAACAGGGGGTGGAAGGGAGATTGAGAGAGGACGGGGGAGAGTTTGTTTTAACCTGCGCTTTATTGGTTAATTGTTACGCTTTGTTACTCGTAACATTTTAATTTCTTCTCTGGAGACGTGCTCCCTTAGATTATAAAGGGAAACTAAGTAATATCAATTAAGTTAACTCCCGAAGCAGCCGGCGCATTAAAGAGGAGCAGCAAAAGGATGGAGTAACTCTAAGACGTATTGAAACATACTGTATCCCTTACACAGGATGTCTGTTGAATGCAATTGTCAAACAGTACTGTATTTGCTTCTTTTGTACAAAGGAATAGTTCTTGTTTGAAGGGCTCTGGAGTAAAGAGAAATATTTTATAATTCAACGACAATACTGGTTGTGAGAACCTTTCGAACTATAAGACATTCACCTGATGGTAAGTGATACGCCTGTCCCATAACAACGTGGCGCTAGTTAGGATGATATATACTGCACCACATTATGCTCTTCGGGTTAAGACATGTTAAATCTCGTTACACCTGTAATTACACTAACTACAACGGCCTTCAAACCGGAATACAGTAATATATGCACAGTACTGTTGTGGTAGTACCTATCTAGACGGTGTCCGGTAACAGAGACCTACCACCAGTTAAAAAGATGTAGGCGTTCTTTCATCACTGTGGAGTTACTGGTGGTAAGTCCTCTGTCTGTCAGAGATCGTCAAGTGGTACCGCAGCTTCTATTTCTGCCGTCAAGCAGACGGTGTCCGGTTTGAAGAGCGTTGTAGAGATTTGTGGTGTAATGTGAATAACCATATGTTTCCAGGCGACGAGCACAATGTGTTGCGGATGATCCTAACTAGTGCACGACATGGTCAAGCGTACCACTTACCATCAGGTGAACATCTCGTTCCTCTCGTCGCTTATATGGAAAACGAGCTTCTGGAAGTTTGTCGGTCACATTAAGATGGCTATTCCGGTGTTCAGCTGTTCCTTACCAGATCATGTTTAAGCTCATTCTTTACATGATAAGTTTAAGTTGTTATGCCGATTATAAGTAACTTTGGTAAGTTTTGAATATAGATGACGTCATTAAATCCGTTAGCTATTAGGGTGGAGGGTGGAATGTTGGTGGAAGTTACCGAAGCGATATCAGTCCGCCGCAGATGTCTTGTTATCCCTCGTCAGCGATGGCTAATGTATCTCCATGTGATATATGTCCCCATGAACATACAACTAACTTAAACGACCTCTTCAAGGTCACAGCTAGGACTCTAAGAAGTTATATTCCTGCAAGAGGTTTAGTTAGGTCTTTTACCGGAGGCCATCTAGATAGGTCTGCAGCGTCAATTTCTACCACTAAACAGTAGTGTGTACACATGACTTGATTCCGGATTGAAGGGCGCTGTACTTAGTGTACATACCGGGGTAACGATACTCAACATGTACAGCTTAGGTAATGAGCATAATGTGCTGCAGGGTATAGTCATCTTAACATAAAGCGTGTCACTTACCATCAGGTGAACGTCCCGCTCGTGTCGTCACTTGAATAAAAAAAATGCTTTGAAGTTTCTTAGAGTTTAACACAAAAGTATTGAGTATTGAAGTAAATAAATCATAGTGTAAACCCTGAGGAGCTTGGACCCCTGTCAACACGTGATCAGGTCAGCAAACAGACGGACGCCGGATGTTATTGATTCATATATATTTGTCTTGTTCTCTCTAAACAAAGTTATACTCCTTGACAAGCTGTACTCCAGATCTCTCATATATTCGATACACTGCGAGTATACAGGTAAAATATATATTTATTTATCTTTTAACTTTCACCTGATGGTAAGTGATACGCTCGCCAATAATAACATTGCGCTAGTTAGGATTGTATATACTACACCATGTTGCGTTTGTCGTCTGAGACAAGATGTCAAGTCTCATTAGCTCAGTAATTACACTAGCTACAGCGTCCTTTAAACCCGAAGATGGTAATCTTTGTACAGCATATCGGCTATAATAGGAGCTGCTGCTGGTTCAAATCTTCCCATATGAACACCTACGACAGCCCCAGCGGTACTGGAAGCCATGCTGATTATATGTACAGATCTTTGGATGAGGCCTATGTCCAGCAGTGGACGTCTATTAGCTGATGATGATGATAAGGATCTGCGGTGGTACCTAGACAGTCTCCCGCAACAGATCTACCAGCAGTTATACCATCTTTCTTCTCCCACCTCTGATGGTGTAAATAGTTAATGTCTACAAAAGCTTAAGTCCTCAACAAGATGTTAGCAGTTGTTAACTTTAAAGGTGTCAGCACTTTAGTCATGCAAACTGTATTTGACTGAATTGTTTCAGTGAGAGGCCAGAGATTTGAATCCCAAATAGGTCCGGTCCGCCTCCAGATTAGTCGGAGGCTGCGGCGGCGGAACGGTAATCCCGCCAGATCTGAAATGCGGATTCTGCTCCACCATTTGAATTACATGAGCGCCGCTAAGTGTGTAAGCTGTGCCGAAAGCGTCCAGGGTCAAAATTTAAAGGTTTTAATAGCTACGGCGTAGCGGTGTCTACGGACCAAACCAGATTCCACTTCTTCCTTTTTATAATTCTGCGAAGCGACGAGATGAGCAGAGTATTCAACTCATGGTAAGTGATACGCTTGTTCATAACAACGTGGCGCTAGTTAGGGTAGGTATACACTGCACCACATTGTGCGCGTCGCATTAAGACAAGATGTTTGGTCTTATTATTTCAGTAATTTTGCCAACCACAGCTCCCTTCAAACCGGAACACAGTGATATCGGATGTAAAGGCGGAGATTTATTTTATTCGTGAATAAGTATCGCGTGCTTTGTTTCTAGCCTACCGCAACGCCTATTGCAGCCGGTAATCTGTACTGTACTGTGTTCCGGTTTGAAGGGCGCTGTAGCTTGTGAAATTACTGGGGTAACGAGGCAAAATCCATGGGTGCAGTGTGTACCATCCTAGCTAGCGCTACGATGTTATGGACGGACTTGCCATCAGATGAACGTCCCGCTAATCTCGTCGCTTCGTATGTTAAAAAAAAATCGTGCTCGATTTTCCATGTGATTTAATTTACTATACAGTAATATCGGAAAGGGTATTGGTAACGCTTCGATACCCATTAGTAAGTGGGATTCCCTCTGGTGGTGTTGGGGGAGGGAGTACGTTCGCGCATCAGCGGCTCCCAACTTTACGCGATCCGCAATCGACTGAGATAGTTTTTAATTACAATATTGAATTTGATCGCTTTTAAATTATTGTGTAGAAAAAATTTACTGTTAGTTGTATTACTAATCTATATTTCATTATTATTATTTCAATTACTATTCTTATTTTAATATCGAAGTTACAACAAAATGGTTTAAAACTTCCAAGTCACTCGATATAACCTATCGATACACGAACGCTCTTCTTTTATATACCGTTGAACTAACTATTTATATATCAGTTATATGTCATTATTGGTAGGGGGTGTAAGTGGTTCCGCACAACAACTAACGGGATCCAAACCAGCCTCACTTGCTCGTGATGCACCCTGCTTATAAACAAACGAGTCCAACCCGCACTGGGCTAGAGTGGTGGGATATGGCCCAAACTATGAACCCCTATAATCGAAGGTCCTATTTGCGGGCAGCCGCTGGACCGATCGATATTGGATCTCTGGGAAAGGACTGTGGACGTTTATCGCCTGATGATTGATTGATGTCATTATTTACATACAGTTTCTTTTTCTTTTCTTCTGTATTATAAGAACAAGTTTACATATTTACTTAGGTTACAAGTACGAAACTTAATAGCCTTAATAGTATTACCCACAGTTTCATGTAATCATTGTTTGTATTTCCGCCTTATTTGTACAATGTGGTTATATAATAGTACGCTACGTTAATTAAATTGTGATGGCTATATGATGGGAACCTTCTAGATAGGTTGTATCCTGAAGAATGCAAACATTGTTGTGTTCCGGTTTACGAGGTACTTCGAGGCTTCGCTACAAAGCAAGCTTTGTTTATAAAGTCAATTTCATCATCACAACCTCGCGATGTCGCAAGCAGTAGATATATATATATATATATATATATATATGTATATATATAATGAAAATGTGTTTCCTTTGTTAGTCAATCACGTGAAAACTAGTGAACGTATCGACAAAGGAACGTGAACATTCGACGCGGAATAATTTGTACCTGGTTACAGGATATTAATTTTTTGAATTTCATAAATCCTTCATCATTTTATTTCTAATTAACTTTTATAAGTATTTTTATTTCGTGTTATTTACGCGGTTGCTATAGTAACGGTTGCTATAAAGAGTTAATGGCGAACTAATTCTATATTACGGTCAGCAAAGCAGACGAGTGTACATATATGTAAGAGAGGTATCTTCATGATTAATACTACCTTCTTGGTTTATTGTTTATTCAATTGGGTAACGTTATGGATTTACTAATTAATATAGAAATGTAGCGTGAAATTAATTAATCAAATAAATAAACGAAATAATGAAGACCAGTAGTACAGGTCTGTCTGTCTGTCTGTCTCGCGAGCCACGAACGAACTGAGTATTCCTTTTTTTTATGATGTAGTTTGCGTCGCAAGTTTTATTGACCACTATTGCAGCTTCATCGCGCTTAAGACGCGGCTCGGCTCAGGCTCCGAAATATATACATGTGTATGTAGATAAAGTTGTATAAAAAGGGGGGGGGGGAGAAAGGTGGGGAAATATTGGATGCGGAAGGGCTGAAGTGATGGATAGTGCTATAGAGGGAGAGATAAGGGGTGGGGGTAATTGAATATATACGTAGAGAAATGTACATATGAATTTAAAACGCGCACGGCGCGCGACGGATGGCGGCCGTGACTATGAGGTGATCGGAGGAGGACTCGGGCCCGTCCTCTGATCACCTTCGTCTGTGTTGCTAACCGAGAGCGGTGAGTACCGCCCGGACAGCATGGTGTGACTGGTGTGCGCGGTATGCGATCCTGACTAGCGGAGGAAACGGGCCGACCCTCTGCATCGATATGGAGCGGAAACATGTTTCAAGAGGGTTTTTTCTTTCTGATGGCATTGGGGATCGGGACGTAGTCCACTGTTTGCTCTATTAGTGCTGCGTTTCCGCTACGCACGCGCTTTATATAATATAGTGAAGTAGTATCGGTGGTGAGTGCAGCGTTGGCTCTCGATTGGGTGACGTCACAAAATATATATATTTATACTCCCATCCCTCGATTTGCACGGTACTTGAATTACACGGTTTTTAAATATTTTTTTTTTATTTTATTCTGGTAGCTTTGCATTATGCCATTTATCTGTATCATATTGATGAAGGTACTCTTACAAAAGCTCGCTCTAAGTTACCGAACGCACCCTTTTCCAAAACATTGCGGAGCTCTGGTTTATGTCAGCCTCTTTTCTGGAAGAAGAAGAAATTTCAAAGTGATATGTTCTGATTGAATTCTAATAACAGGGGACAATAATCCTTATCTCGTTTTAAACGGTTTCGTTTTACACGATTTTCCCTCAAAACGTATCTACCGTGTTAATCGAGGGATGTGTATATAAATAAATAATTACATTAAAAAAACATTTTTTTTTAAATATAGCAAAGAACAATATGATAAGCTAAAAGTATTAATAAAGAAAACCTACAATTAATAGATCAAATATATCAAAACCTATATATTTTTATATTCAAGGTAGCGAGGAGACGAACGAGACGTCCACCTGGTGGTGATACACCCACGCATAACAACGTGACGCTCGTAAGGTTAGTACACTGCACCACATTCCGGTAGTCGCGTTTAGACAAAAGATGTCGAGTGTCATTACCCCAGTAATTACACTAGCTACAGCGCCCTTCAAACCGAATCAAAGTAATGTTCGCACAGGACTGTTTGTCGGCTGCCACAGGCGTTGCGGTGGTACCTAGACTGTTTTCGCCAACAGAGACTTACCCACCAGTTAAGTAACCCATACGAGTCTAAGGAGTTGTAACCGGCGGTACGGAAGTGACCGACGGCGTTACGGAAGTGACCGGCGCCGGTTAACACAGTTTAAAACATTGCGCGAGTTTAACAAAGTTGTTGTTGCGACGTTGGCGAATAGTTTACAAATATGGCTCAAGTTAACGGGAGGGTTACCGGGCTTGAGTAAACTCGCCTTTAAATTACTATAATTACATTTTCCCCTAACTTTAGCGGCGAGAACAATAAAAGAGAACAAGTCAATTTATTTTCATTATTTACTAGTAGCTCGCTGGCCCAACGGTTAGAGAGAGTAGCTAGCTGGCTCAACGGTTAGAGCAAGCAGCTCGCAGGCCTGATGGTTAGCGCGAGCAGCTCGCTGGCCCAACGGTTACAGCGATCAGCTCACTGGCCTAATGGTTACTGCATGCGGCCTTCATTGGGAATGTCGTGGGTCGATTCTCGGCATGTACCGATGACTTTAATATTTAAGTTATATACATTTGTGTACTTTAGTAACAGCAGTGGAATACAAACGGTGAAGGGAAACATCGCGAGGAAACCTGCACATGAATTAGGATTTATTCTAAGGTGTGTATGAAGTCATCAATCCGGATTGGGCTTGCGTAGTGACTGTGGCCCATCGCCCTCATATTAATGTAGGCCTGTGCCCCAACAGTGGGGACGAAAAATGGCTGTTAAAAAAAAAATTCATTATTCGATGTAATGACGCGACGAATAAGACTTTCACTTGATAGTAAGTGTTACGCCTTTCTATAACAGCGTGCCGCTAGGTTTTATGTCCGGCTCGTCGCTTCAGGAGATACATTCACTAGATAACGCCCTTTATATTGGTTTACAGTAATGTTTGCACACTACTGTACGTAGGGTGCTTCCTTTTTATTTTTGTTAGGTGATGTTTGCGTCGCAGTTTTATTGACAACCATTGCGACTTCATCGAACTCAGGGTCACCAGATCCGCGAGCTAAAACAATAATAAAAATAAGAAAAAATACTTAAAATAATTTTGAACTGAAAGGTGAGAAAATATTGGATGCGGAAGAGTTGAAGAGTTGGATAGTGCTATAGAGGGAGAGATAAGGGGGGTGTGGTTGAATATATATAGAAAAATGTACTCGCGAATTTAAGACGCGCGTCGTCTGATGGCGACAATAACTATGAGGTCATCGGAGGAGTTGTGTGTGTGCAGTGTACGAGTCGACGGGCGCCTTGACCAGCGGCGGAAGCGGGCCGAACCTCTGCATCGATGTGGAGCGGAAGCACGTTGCGAGGACGTCGATTCTTACTGGTGGCATCGGGGATCGGGACGTAGTCCACTGTTTGCTCTATTAGTGGGTTCGAGTGGTGTGTGGCCTTGGCAAAGTGATAGATAGCGCAATCCTGCATGAACTGTGTTACCGAAGGAAGTTTAAGGACTTTGTGCAGGTCGATGTTTCGTTGGTGATGTCGGCTGCAATAGGAGCAGCGGCCTTTATACAATTAAGCGACTAGACGAGCAGGACGTTCACCTGATGGTAATTGATATGCCTGCTCATAACAACGTAGTTCCCAGTTAGCATGATATACACTACACAAAATTAGGCTCATCTTCTTAAGGCATAAGATGTTGTGTATCGTTACCAGTAATCACACTAGCTACACTATATACTGGTGGTAGGTCTCCGCCCCCAAACAGTACTGTGCAAACATTACTGTGGTCCGGTTTCAAGGGGCCTGTAGCTAGTGTAATTACTGCGGTAACAAGACATATCTCAGGCGACGACAATGTGGTGCAGTGCATACTATCTTAATTAGCACGATGTTGTTATGAGCGGGAGTAACACTTCACATCAGGTGATCGTACCGCTCGCCTCGTCGCTAAATTACATTAAAGGAAACCCTTGAAACCGGAACTGGAAACCACAGCAATATTGGTTAGCTGCAATATGCGCTGCGGTGATTCTTACCTTGACGGTCAGCAGCTTATTCTTGATTATAATATATATGGTAATAACGCGAGTGAAGTCGTGCGCTGGTGCTGGTGGTGGTGTGCGAATGCGAGGAGATTTATAGTGGTGGCATCGCGCGTAATCGTGTAAAAATTTCAGTTGAACGTTAAAGCAAAAGATAATATTGGACGAGCCGCGCAAACGAGAATTTCATTACGCGTCAGCGGCGCTCGCTTGATATGGAGAAGGTTCAGGTAGCGAGCGAACCATAAGAGAAAATTTGGATTTCTGAAGTTGAACAGGACCTTCATCAAGACCTCGCAAAAGGTATAGGAGGGTCTCTGTTGGAACTTGTACAGGACCTTCAGCAAGATCTTGCAAGAGGTATAGGAGGATCTCTCTTGTCGGAGACCGTCTATTACTACAACAACTCCTATTACATCCGACAAACAGGACTGTGCGTATATTACTGTGCTTCGGTTTGAAGGACGTTGTAGCTATAGAAATTACTGGGGAGCTACAAATTTTAAATATTTATTCGTTTTAAAAATGTTTGTTGTTCTGACATCATTTCGCTAATGATCGCTTTATCTCCTTTTAAACAGTACAAAGGAATGTTACAATTTTAAAGAGAGTGTTCGTGTATCGTTTACTGGTGGTAAGTCTGTTACGGGAGCACGTCTAGGTACGTACAAGCATAGGTAGCGTCCTTGGCAGTCGTCAAATAGTAGTGTGCAAACATTACCGTGTTCTGGTTTGAAGGGCTCTTTAGGTAGTAAAATTAGTGGGGTAACTGGGAATTATCATCTTATGTGGCACAGTATTGTTATGGACTCGTGTGTCACTTAACATCAGGTGAATGATACGCTCGGCTCGTCGCTTAATTTGATAAAAAAAATTTGAAGATGCATTCAATGATGAGTATGATGAAATTGGTGAGTTGGTGTCGAGATCTATAAAGGAGTATACACAGTGGTTCATGAGGTTACGTATCCTGGACAACAAAGTTCGATTTCTTATCTCAACATTATAAGGATATAATGCGGCGGGAATTTTATTCCGAGAAATATCTAGTGCTAGCCTGCGCTAGACCTAGAGCTAGTGTCCGTCGCCGCGGCCCTAATAAATAATTCATCCGCGGAAGCCTCCTCCATGTTATCGCTGCAGGTATTTTTTCCAGCGATCTCCGGGCGAAATTATTAAAACATTACTCGCAATGAGAAATGTACCCTCATGCTTTGAACACATCCGTTTTAACTATTAAGCGCAGGCGACTGACAGGAAGTAGTGGTTAGGGTGATATACACAACAACATTGTACTCTCAGCTTTGTAACGTTAGGTGTTAAATCTTATTACGTTAGTAATTTGACCAGCTTTCGTCTTCAAAGGGTAATATGGATATAGGATGTAATAATAGGAACTGCGGTAATACATACATATTGTGGGGGGGGGGGAGTAATCTTTGAAAGATACCCTGCTTCTGGAAGGAAGTCTGGATTACGTGAGATTCTTACTCACTAAAACCCCGTTGGTGGGCTGCATCAGTGCATCCAGAGAGATTCCGGGATCTTATAAAACTAACTGGTTCTTCTCTATAGTTTCTGTTATAGGTGTCTGAGGAGGAGCCTAACTGTCCTAAGCAGCATCGCTGAGCCTTACACTGTCCCACGCAGGTTCGCTTGTTGAGCGACCAAGACCCCATCCTTAAGGCTCGCGAAACACCTAGACGCTTTTAGTCGACTTCTACGACAGGCAGGGCTTATCTGAGTTCCCTTTTGCTCTAGCCCAAAACTACAGAGCTACGGTACTTCATACGTTGGTCTCCGGCAACAGAGACCTACCACCAAGTAAAAATAAGGATGTAAGGAAATAAATAAAGATTGTAGTATCTTAATCTTTAAGGAGGAGCTTGCAGCGCTGGCGGTTCCCCCACTAGGTGAACAAAGGAGATAAAAAGAATCTCTGAGAGCCACTGGAATGAAACAGCAGAAGAGCGTGCTTTGTGGAACATATTACAAGAGACCTATATCCAGCAGTGGACGTCCATCGGTTGAAGTGATGATGATGATCGAGTAGGAAATAGTATGGAGAATGACTGAAAGAGAAAAGCGCAAGTTAAATATGGAATGAAACAGAAAAGAAGTATGAAAGGAGAGAGCGAAGAAAGAGAAAGTGAAACAAGGAATATAGATATATATATAAGGAAGAGGTTTAGCAAAACCGTGGAACAAGGCAATTAAAAAAAAATCTTAACCAAGTCAATTCAAGTATGTTCACCGCTGGTAGGTCTCTGTTACCGGAGAGCCTCCAGGTAGGTGCCACTGCAGCTTCTATCCCAACTGACCAAGAGCAGTGAGCAAACATTACTGTGTTTCGGTTTGAAGGTTACTGGAGCTAGTGTAATTACTAAGGTAACGAGACTCCTATGTCACAATGTGGTGCAGTGTACATTATCCTTACTAGCGCCACGTTGATATATATGAGCAGGTATATCACTTATAATCAGGTGATCGTCCTACTCGTCTCGTCGTTTGAATAAAAAAAATATGGTGGTATGTATGATGGTATACACTGCTCTATACTGCCTATAGACGTTATTCGTAATGTCCTAATAATTTCACCAGCAACAGCCCCCTTCAATCCGGAACACAGTAATGTTTACACAGTACTGTTTGGAGGAGGAGCTGCGGTAGTACCTAGACGGTCTCCAGCTCCGTTGCTTGAGGACTTTGTTCTCCTTAGTAAAATAATCCACGAGCAGAACTATGATCTTATTATTATAGATTAGTGAAACTTCGTCTTGTATATCCTAATTAAGCCGATTTAAAAGTCAATAATTGAATTAATTTGAAACGAAAAAAAAACCTTGCAAAGGATTTGTTTCAGCAGCGAAGTTTACAAGTTAGAAGCCGGCTGTAATGTTTGCGGATAAAAAGGTAAGGATTTGATCCGGGTTCTAAAGCGGCCGGATTACAGCGGACCGGGCGGGCGCAAATGAGAAATTCATGACCTGTTAGAAAACGGTGGAGCGACGCAAACAAACAATTTAAGAACAGAACAGAGCAGAACGTAAACATTAATATCCGAGAAGAGAAATCTTCACACTCCATCCAAATATATACTTCTATTGAGCGGAAGTTGAAAACTTGTGAACGTATCGACACTGGAGTTTGACGCAAGGTTAATTGTAGTATAAACAATCTGACTTGCACCTCATTGTTTTGGAAGATTAATTATTAGTCTCACTTTCTCTACTCCTACTAACCTAGACCAGAATGGTAGGAATTGGTCCAAATCCCCCCATATGAACCTTTACAAACGACTGAAGGTCGCGCGAAGCCGCGGGATGTGGGCAACGCAGTATCAATCGATGTGGGACCTTGGAAAGAGGCCTGTCCAGCAGTGGACGTCGACTGATGATGATGATGATAAAATTAGTCTGTCTAAATAAAACTGATGGAGAGAGAGGATTGAGAGGAAGAGGCAGAAGAGTGTAGAAGGATCTATATAAGATTAAGCTAAAGCTAATTGTTATCATAACCGTTTTATTAACCCCCACAAGTACATCCCAAAAATATGTTTATAACTGTTTAACAGTTAAAACGTCAGATGTCTGCTGATGCACAACTCCTCAGTCTTCCTCTGCAGCTTACCCAGGTCGTGATTGTTGAAGCACTGCTTAGACGGTCTTCACTGAAAAAGCATACAAACCCTTAAATCGTTAAACACTTCAACGAATCTGTTATGAAAGTTGTCGAGTTTGAAATTTTCACTTCGACAAAACTTAAGTTACATAAAAGCAGTAAATGATTAAATTCGACATCAATCGAATAACTTTGTCTTTAAGTAATTAACTTTATAAAATTTAAATATTAATTAGATATAACTATGTAAATATAAGTATACAAAAAAGATTAAAAAGTTGTTGAGCTGTGTAAAGTTCGTTGCCTGTCTGAGACCGTTCATATCGGCGCTTTACTTAAAAGGTCCAAGATGATAACTTGCATTCACTAAGAATGCTGCTGCGCTTAAATTTTGCCAACTGGAACAGAGATGCTGTTATTGCAGCACGTTGACTGCAAGAGGATGGTAGTTAGAAACGTTTGGGATATTTACTATTCAAATTCTACCCACACGTTTTCAAACTCAAACCGGAGACCATGTTCCACTACACCACGTAATTGCTAATCATGTCATTTCACCTGCCTCAGCCTCCATCTTTGATCTTTTTACTGTCCCTGTCTCGGAGTTCTATGCAGCAGCCAGGGTGACGAAAACCCGTGTTTAGGAGTCACGGCGGTTGTATTGCAGAATATTCTTTTTACTCGACTGACAGAGACATAAGACAGTAGGGAGATGTTCACTTGATGGTAAATGTAACTCCAGTTCATAACAACGTGGTGCTAGTTAGGACGATACACATAGCAGCATATTGTGCTCGTCGCTTAGAGACATATTAAGTTCCTTTACCCCAGTAATTTCACTAGCTATAGCGCCGTTCAATCCGGAACACAGTAATGTTTTCACACTACTGTACAGCGGCGGAGAGATCAGCTGCTGCGGTGCATACGACGATTATTGTTTATAGTTTAATCTAGGATTTGCTTACTAGATCCTAAAATGTGTCGTGGAAGGCACCTAAAAACACGTATGGATAGAGGTAGGTACAGGATGTAGTTACAGCACCGCCAGGGGTCCGCCGGCGGGTCTAAATTCAGACTAACAACCGCCCCGCCGCTTGCCCGCGCACAACTACCCCGCGATAACAATCACCGGCTGGATTTCTGGTTAATTATGTTATCACAACGTGAACTCTGCCTCTCCTCCTAGATTTACACAGAGCGTGGAGCAGGGGCCCGCAACCTTATATTTATTTATTTATACAGCACAAACACTATTAACTAGATCTAAACTGGCTTAAAGAGCAATTACATTAGATTTAGTTTGGATCGTAGTCACGCGCTAGACTATACAATAAAAACAATTCTATTGTATATAAAAATATTATCAAATAGTATGTATTATATTCGGAACTTAAGTGGATTGAAGTTATTAAATGGTTATTAGGTGATAACTACATAACCCTGTAGTCTTGGGCTAGTAAGTATAGAACTAAGGTAAGCCTTGCCTGTCGTAGAAGCAAAAAGGTCTAAGAGTATCGCGGGCCTTAAGGGTCGAAGGCCCTTATCGCTCAACAAGCGAACCTGCGTGGGGCAGCGTTTGCCTCGGCGATGGTGCCTAGAAGGGTTAGGCTCCTCCTCAGAGTCGTGTAACACAAAGTCTAGAGGAGTACCGGGGCGTTCTATAAGAGATACCGGAGCTTCTCCGAATGCACTGATGCAAACCACCGAAGGGGTTTTAATGACCAAAAATCTCACATTACTCTGACTTCTCCCCAGAAGCAGGGTATCTTTCGAAGATTTCCTCCTGAAACAAAAAAAAGATGATTTGGGCATACGTTTTTAAGATACATTATAAAAGTAGGAAATAAAGCAAAGCACCGGAAAGCGCAACTCCGGCAGACCCCCTGCTAGGTACACAGATAAACCCTCCGAACTGGTTTCCGCCATGTCGTTGCGTTGGGGCTTAGTAGCCGTGACTTGGTCACTTTAATGTATGTCATTGGGATGTATCTCCCCCTGAG
This sequence comes from Ornithoptera priamus, assembly GCA_029034505.1. NCBI lineage: Eukaryota > Metazoa > Arthropoda > Insecta > Lepidoptera > Papilionidae > Ornithoptera > Ornithoptera priamus. The sequence continues at coordinate 780,451 of JARDWD010000292.1, read as the reverse complement.
ACATGGCTGGGCGGTGCAGCTGGCCCTGGGGGGGTTGCGGATGTGTGCGAGCGTAAGAGCGGTCAGAAGTTGTGGATTCGAAAATTTCGACTTGATCTGTTGGAGGACATCAGGGAAAGCCTTTTTATTAACAGAAGCTATAATGATGAAGGATATGAAGATGATCATGACAGCACACAGAGTCTATTTCGAACATACTTTTTTTTTGATAAAATGGTACTTTATATTATATTAGTGGAAAGAGAAGTTCTGCATCACATATTTGAGGAATGTCCGGAAGGGAGAAAGCAGAAAGATAGTCATGGAATCTCTTAACATAAATAAATAACACATTTATATAACTTATTAAAAAAATAGGTTACTTACTTATTAAAAATTACTTAAAGGACATTACTTCGAAATGTATTTAAGTTATTATATACACTATCTTATGTCAGACAACTCCTATATTTCCCACTGCTGGGTTTTGCTACAGAGGCGACAATCCTTCCCACGGCTTAGACTAAATAAAAAAAAAACTATCAATCGGTTAAACATTATCTACCTCATCTAATCTACTATTGGGAGTGTAAGAGATAAAATATTGTCGCAGATTCATTTGATGCAGATAAATAGAATAGGTGTGTCAATCGGTCAGATATCATAATCATGAGAGGATAGATGTCCACTGTTGGACATAGGCCTACATACAAGCAACATGGCCTCCAATACCGCTGAGCACTAAGGGCTGTCGTATGTAGAAGTTCATGTGGGGGGATTTGGGCCGATTTCTACCATGCTGTCCCAATGCCGGTTGGTAGGAGCCAAAGCCTCGTTTGTTGATTAGCAAGGTGCAACACGAGCAGGTGAGGTTAGATTGGGTCCCATCAGTTGTCGTGCGGGACCTCCTACACCCTGTCAGTTAAAAATAGTAAATAATATTCTCAGCTGTACGCGCTACACTGCTAGCATCTCTCTTTGCGGATATGTGGTTAAAAAGTAAACGTTGTAAGGGTAACGCTGAAACATTAATGCAATATGAGGAGGGTGGTGAACGCGAATTGCTACAACAAATTGTTGTTCCCCCGGGAACAGGCTCGCAGCGTGTAATTTCGCTGCCTAACGGTCCTGCGATAAAATGAAGCGCTATTACTAAGCAGCAGGTAGCTGTTTACTTGCCCTGGTGTGCGGAGACTTTATCCAGGCAAGCGGTTGTGTGCAAACATTAACGTGTCCCGAAAGGCCGATCTGGCTTATGAAGTTAGTGGGGTAATGAGGGTTAATATGTCAAGACGATCAGTTTAGTACTGTGTGTCTAATCGAAGACCGTCTAGGTAGGTGCCATCGAACAGTACTGTAGTTAATGAAACTACCGGGATAAGGAGTTTAACTTCTCCAGGAGATCGTTTTGGTAGAACAGTATCAAGAGGAGAATAATACTCCCCTCACACACTACTCTCCTGTAAATCCAAACCCATCATCTCTACATTGAAGTTAGTCTCCAACGTCATTAACGTTACTACATATATGAATGAAGTTTGTCAAAGAGTAACTTAGTTTCGAAAGCACTACATAAATACTCGCAGTAGGTCTGTAGCTTGAGGGTGTATCAGGGTAAGTAGTGTGCAAATATTAACGTGCTTTAATTAATTTCTAGAAAGAAAAGTGTTTTATTGCACGATTAGTACATCATTTTTGTGGATGAATAATTTTGATGAAAAATTATACATCCATTGATGCAATGAAAGTTTTGAGCCACTTCCTTGTTGCTATTGAGATGATCACATCCAGCAGCTTACCGCGACCTCCACTACATCGTCGGCGTACTCTATTTGGGAGTTTGATAATACTGATATAAACTTAAAAGAAGAAAATCTATAACCTTCCAAAACATTTAAAATGATAAGGTAACCTATTTTATATATACTCTATTAGTATCTAAGATTATTATTATGTTATATGTCTACCTGTTCGTCTGTATGTATATAGTCGTGAGATGACTCGTTTGTTTGTATATTAACGTAAATGGGGAGGGTGTAACGGGTGAACTTAATACCAATTAGTATTCTCTGCGTACACACTGCGGGGACAGTTTATAGCAAGTATCTAAGTGTAAACGGTTAAACTAACCGATGATATTATATCTTCCTCCCGCCCTTTTCCCAGCTATGTGGGATCGGCACAGTCTGTACTTCTCTTCCACATCTCTCTATCAGCCGTCATATCTGAATTCACACTCTTCTCACAGATATCATCTTTTACACAATCCATCCATACTTTCTTCGGTCTTCCTCTACCCTTCACTTATATCATATTTATTAAAAGATAACATCAGTATATTTATGAGATATCTTCAAAACATCCTAACTTTAGTAAGAAAGACAATTTTATAGGTTGGTCATCCTCAATATATTGCTAGAGGTCTTAAGATCTAATGAATGCACCGTTCCATGAGTACGCCTAGGGATGATCGGTAACCATCTCCTATCACCCTCGTTATGCTAAGACAAAAACCATGTAGTATTTATCGCCTACCCTGGACTTTCTTGTTGGGCAATGAGGCCTACATCTTCAAAGCTAGCGGGTCTTACGTTATTGCTATTCTTGAGGCTGAAGGTACCGCGACGAGACGAGCGAGATGTTAACTTAACTAGATACTCGCCCATGACAGCGTAGCGCTAGTTAGGATGATATACACAGCACCATATTGTACTCATCTACAATGTATGATGTTGTCTTGTTACTCCGATGAATTCTCCGGCTACAACGCCTTTCAAACCGGAATACTAAAAGATTCGCACAGAACTGTTCGGCGGTAGAAGTAGGAGCTGCGGTGGTGCCTAGATAATCTCCTGCTATGGAGATAGTTAATGAATATTATATTTCAATTAAACATAATCTTCACCTATTATCAGATGTTATCGTAGTAATGAATAGGTTCACAGGCGAGTTGGCACTCGACTATTATCACTTATCAGCTGATCCGCTGGGAAGGTGAGCCTAATGGAAAAAGCAGCCGGAGCGTGAGTAATGGCGCAATCGGGTGCCTCTATTTGTCAAATGGCTGCCTCCGGAAAATTATACGGGGATTATTAATTTTATGACATCATTCAAACGACCTGATGCGTGTACACTGCATGATAGAAGATGTGATGATACACCAGATTTTTTATATTCATGTAGCAGGATATGTCATGATGGTAAGCAATAGGCTTGCCACATTATTATCGCTTTCCGACTTGAAGATATTGTCTTCTACCTTTTTTCTATCAAGCGGGAAAACTTAAGTTGTCGTGGAGATAAGGAACGATAAGGGTATGAGGGATTTGTACAGGTTAAAATCCTATCACTGGTCATCTTCGCTACTAGGGCCACGGAATTTTCTCCTATAGAACGCACTGCTGCCTTCCTGCATTTCGCCGCCTGAGGATGTCTCCGGAAAGACCGCAATCCGCAATGTAAGGCCACCTGGGTCGGCAACGCGCCTGTGATGGCTCCAGTATTGCAGGTGTCCATAGGCTATGGTAACTGCTTACCATTTTCGCCAGAGGGGTGATTTATATATACATTATTTTTATCAGCTAATTAGATGTCCACTGTTGGACATAGGCTTCCCACTAAAATCCCTTCAACAGATAGGGTTTTATATGGGAGCGATTTGGGTCGTTTCTCACCACGCTGGCCCGGTCCGAGTTGGTGGGAGCCAGAACCTCGTTTGTAGATTAGAAGGGTGTGCCACTTTCTATATTAATTAATTAATATTACATGTAGATGCAGTGTAGAGGTCTCCGCCTACGAGAATGACCGCGTAGCCGTAGCTTTTAGCGTGTGCTACGTAGCGGTCGGATGCATAATTGTGTCGCGAAGTGCCGTCAATTACATGTTGCGAACATTCCGGAAATTTAGTTTGGACCAGTTCATCTAGCATACTAGTGCTATAAATTAGGTCAATTAAAGGATATATGATATTTTTTTATGTCATATAACATGGCAATAAATCATCAAAGAATAAACACTACTGCTTTAGCCACGCTATAGTTGTGAAATAACGGGATAAGTAGGAAGTCCTTTTTTTATTCTACGAAACAACGAGAGGAGCAAGACTCTCATCTGATAGTAAGCGATACTAATAGTAAGCCTTTCCATAGCCAATGGAGAACTAAGGACATAGCTCTAAAGATTGCTAGAGTTAAGTGGCAGTGGACAGGGCACATTGCTCGAAGGACCGACAGCCGATGGGCCAGTAAGGTCCTCGAGTCGCGTCCGCGTACCGGTACACGTAGTGCTCGAAGGCCTCCCACAAGGTGGACCGAGGATATGGTGAAAGTAGCGGGAACCCACTAGATGCGAGCAACGCGAGACCCATCGATGTGGAGACATTTGGGGAGGCCTATGTCCAGCAGTGGACGTCAATGGGCTGATAATGATAACGCCTAACCATTACAATGAAGGGTTAATTAGGATGATGACATTTTGTGTCTCGATGTTAAATGAACCCAGTAATTTCATTAACTCCATCGCCCTTTAAACCGGAACTTCTGTTTTGCGGCGGCAATAGGCGTTTTGGTAGTTGAAGTCTCATTGTAAGTGATACGCCTACAGTAACCAGCTCCTGATATTTAGGATGTTTATTCAGCGACGCATTTCATTCGGTTTACCACTTTATATACTCGTTACTCATGCAATTTCACTAGATACTGTGTCTAGTCAACTATAACAGAGTAATTTATACAGTACGTTTACTACTTAGCGATAGAAATAAACACTACAATCATAGCAGAGACCAGAAAGTGATCTCTTCTTTTTGTTGTTTCTTTAATAGTATAGTTAGTGATATTACTTTATATGGTGCTCCTTAATTGTCAAATTGTTTTTGATATCTGTCGGCCTTTATGAGGTTTTCTATCACCGGAAGCTTAATTTGACGATGATCGAACCTATACCTCTTAGCATCGTATACTGCCGTTCTCGTCACTAAAAAACTGTCATCGCCTTTTTACATTATATTAAAAAAAATGTGTAAGTAATAATTTTTGTTACCTTTAATATTGATGAGAAGTTTCGTTAACGCGTAGCACTGGTACGGCGGTGTGCTACGAATAACTTTTAACGGAGCGCCGCTCTACGAAGTTAATTTATCTTATAAGTATATCCCCGAGGACGAGCTTATCTCCTCGAGACTAGTCGTAACAATTAACCAATAAAGCGCAGGTTAAAACAAACGTCCCTCTCCTCTCTCTCTCAAACTTCTCCCCGTACCCCTGTCTCCTCTGCAAACGAATGAAAGCGTAAAATTAAAAAGTGCTACGGCGGGACGTCTCATTAACTTCTTCTGACGAGAATTAAACAGTACCAGAGTTAATGAATGGTTTTAACTTAGACCCTGCAACTTAACTGCTTAATTTGAATGGATGCGGTTGCTTGAAAATTATTTCCTCTTCCGTAACTTTATGAGATCATTAATTTAATCATTTGTTTGTAAAAAATCATATTCTTTTCCTTACTATCTACGTGTATAGTATAGAAGTAGTATTTGAACCGGTACATATTAATATATTAATATGAATAAAATAATCATATTAATAAGATAGCAAAGCGTTGGCACCATTGACTTTAAATCGGTTGAACCGATCATGGTCTACTTATATGTAACATGTACTATATTTCACACAGCACGTTTTAGACCAGAACGCAGTAATAATTTCGCTGGAAGATATTTTCGCATTCATATAAATTATTCAATGAGATCTGATTAAAAAGGAAATAATAAATAATTGCCGCGTCCGTGTTTCGAAGAATTTTCAACTCCTCGTAGCCCCTCATCAGGACAGTCTTATTGTGTCTACTGGACTCCGTGAAAAAAAGGGCACAATCAGCGCTGAATCCAAAAATGAGGAGCACCGGGTTGTAGTCCCCTGCCGGCTGTGTAAATATTGCTTTCCTTTCCTTTGTTTGTTTTAAGTTGAGATCCTTGCAATATTTCTTATCCTGTCATAATATATTAACTTAAATCTAGATACGGATAGCATACATATACATATATATATACATATACTTTTTTATGATGAGATAAAGTATAAATTTTTTTAATTGACAAGTGACGGGTCTTGCAACAGCTGATACTACACAGCTGTCCAATTTTTTTAAAGCGTTCCCGTGGTTATGTTGGGACACTGTCTATTTCTATCGTAGTATATTTACCATCAGTTTATCTGTTCCCCCATCAACTCATAATCTTCTCCGTGTCTTCAACGTTGAGAGAATGTCTCGCCGATTCAACTAATGACCAAAGCAAGAACAACCACTGCTGGTAGCTCTCTGTTGCTACAGACCGTCTACGTAGGTACTACCGCAGCGCCTGTTGCAGCCAACAAATATTATTATGCAAACATTACTGTGTTCCGATTTGAAGGGCGCTGCGGCTAATGTAATTACTGGAATAACGAGACTCAACATCTTATATCTCCGGCAACGAGTGCAATGAGGTGCTGTGAATACCATCTCAACCAGGGCCACGTTGTTACAGCCGGGCGTATCACTTTCCATCAGGTGAACGTCTGCCAGGTTTCAACCCTTCGGCGTTAAAAAAAAATTGAAAATTTAATTTTAATTCAGTGTCTATTTCATTAAATTCAAGGCTGTATTGTTACTCCAAAAGATATTTCATACAATAAAAATTATAGGCAGTCACAATTAATACAAATTAATATAACTTGTTTCTAAGTTAAAGTTAGATAACTTTGTAAATTATGAAATCGATATTGGATCACATTTTAATCTTTACAAGGAAAGGTTCTTTCAATACTTTGCTTAACACGACACGATTTTTGCATTATTTCTTTTGGTAAGTTATTAAAGTTGCCGTGTAAGTATACGATCAATCTTTTCTGAACCGTGGCTGTTGGCGTTATATGAAACGGAAGAGTGGTGGTGTCTACTGTTACTTTTTAAATACCACCGCAGGTCTTATTTTTGCGTGAGAGACCTACCACCAGTAAAGCCTCTTTCTACACTTATCTTACTCAAGTAAAGCCTATTTATTTTCTACCAAAAGTTCTTTCACGTAGTCGAAAACTTTATATACAGCTGTCAATAAGACATCGGGAGTCTTTTTGCTTTAAGTTAACAAAGCTTCGAAACAGTTAACTTAGTATTAAGTTACACCTGCCACAATGAAGTGAAGTTCCGTTAAGATTTATAGATATATATATTATGAATTTTGTACGAAGCGGAATTATATATAACATCACGTTGTTTCAGGAATCGTAAGGACTGGAGACTTGACGTTAGGTAAGGATATTCCTTTTGTCGACTACAGGATGGCTAAGTAAGGTTACAATAAAGTTTATTGGCAGTAGATCTCTCTTGCTCTTCCGTTAAACAATATCGTGCGAACATTAACGTGATCCGGTTTGAACGGCGTTGTAGCTAGTGAAATTACTGTGACGAGACCTAACATCCTGCGTCCTTGGCGACGAGCGCAATGTTGTGCGGTATATATAATCTTAATGCAGGCGCATCACTTATCATCAGGTGAAGGCGCTCGGTCTCAGCGCTTAATTGAATAAAAAAAAAAAGAATTGATTTTTTCAAAATTTTTTCTCTAAAGAGGGTTGCGGAAGGGTTACGGTTAGTAAAGCGGCCGGTGATAACCTAAATATAAATATAATTATATATTACTTGTATAGGAATATATAAAAAAAATATTTGGTTCATGTTTAATATTTTATTATTTTATTTTTTTTCTATGTACTTTATATCATAGATAATATATACGAAAAAGTATTATTTCCATATTCCCTAATAAATGATATAACTTAGTATGAGTTCGTGTGTTCGAAGATCTTTTCCAACATTCATTATGGCAAATAAACTGTTTGATTTGTTTTAGTGAAAAATTAAAACATCACTCGTTTTAAAGTAAACAACAATGAAATTAAATGGCGAGGTTATTTGTTTGCATTGTCTAGACTTTAAATAAACACTATCGGCGATATATACTCGTTATTTATCATTCGAGCTAGATCTTAGCGCTTCGAAATATATCATTGTTGTATGGCGACAGTATCTTCAATGAATTATTCATGTTTTTAAATAACCAATTGTATTTATTACTTGTTACATATTTGAATATGTTTTCAGACCTCTGCAGCATCAATATCCTGACCGTGGACGTCCACAGCTGGGAATAGATCTCCTATAATGTAATTATACGAGTCTAAGTACAGTCTGGTTAGGCTGGACTGGAGCGGCTTCTAGCTATAATTTTGATCTCGCATACAACATACAACTTCATATAAAAATTAATCATTTCCTTGTCTATATTTTCACGTGATTTTAAGTGACAATGAGACAGCAGGTGGTGAACTTGGTATGCTGCGGAAGTAATATATTTGTCTGTTTCGGTTCCGATGATCATGTTAACTGGAGTTTTGGTTATTGCAGATATTTTTCAAGCCCGTCTGATAAGTGAATGTCCTCATTCTTATCTATAAATGTAATTACGGTGTTCCGGTTTGAAGGGCGTGGTAGTTAGTGATATTACTGAGGTAATGAGATTTAACACGTGTATACCGAGAAGAATAATGGGGTTTTCTTTATGTCATCCTAAATGGCGCCATGTTGTCACTTTTTGTATTATTCTTCGAAAAGACAAGGTGAGTGAGACTTTTATCTGATAGTAAATAATACAGCTTAAACGTATGACTAGTTAGGATGAGATACACAGTACCAAAAAGCCCTTCAAACCGGTACACAATATTGTTGATATTAGAGTGCAATCGTAAAGAGAAATCAATGTTAGACTGTTTGGCAGTAGGAATAGGAGCTACTATGGTGCCTAACGAAACAGTCCACACATTCAGATGCAGTGTAAACATCCTAGTAAGAGTAGCATTGCTATAATCTGAAAATTTTAGTTTCCTCTATAACTATAGAGAAGAGCAGATAACTCGAAGGACCGACGGTAGATGAGGCAGTAAGATCCTCCAGTGGCGCCCGTGTACCGGTGGAGGTGGTGTTGGGGGAGCCTTCCACAAGGTGCACCGACGATCTGGTGAGAATTGAGAGAACTCAGTGGATGCGAGCGATCTATGTGGAATTCTTTGGGGCAGGCCTATGTCCGGCAGTGGACGTCTATCAGCTGATGATGATGATGAACACATGTTCATTTACCTCAGTAACTTCTTACAATCAAGTATACCTAATGCTCCTCTCACCAAGTCTAGTTGTAATCTTTTGTTTAAAAAATCTGCTTGTTATCTTACAACTTCCGGTGGGCGGTTAAAGAATAAACAAAACCGGCGGCTAGTTTACATGTAAGGTTGAGAGACAACAATTCCCGCTCGCCCGGCGGCAGATTATCCTGAGGATGAGCAAAGTTTATGGCGCAGTGTAAACAGGCGATTCAGTCTGAAAAACATTTTTCTTTTCCTGTAATATTTTAATAATGCTCTCCAGCGGTCACGGGGAAATATACGCGGGCAACATAGTATGGAGGCGGCTTCGCTTTTACCAAGAGAGGAGACGAGTGGCACCTCCACCTGATGGTAAGTGATACCTGCCCATAACAACGTGGCGATAGTTATAGAATGTTATACCCTGAACCACATTTTACTAGCTGCAGCGCCCTTCAAACCGGAACAGTGATATTTGCACAGTACTCTTTGTCGGCTGCAATAAGAGCTGCTATGGTACCAGTAGGTCGCTGTTACAAGAAAAAGCTCTTCAGTTTAAAATCAATATATCTTCTATAGATAGACTGTTCTAGGGTCTAGTGCTTTAGAAATTCCTAGAACTGTGTTATCTCATTACGGAGGGACATAGGACTGCTTTAGTGCTTGAGAAGAGCTTATTTCATTTGTACTTTTTTATCTGGAATTAATTAACGTTTTCCTATTGAAATATAATTTTTTTTATGTAATTAAGAAACGAGAGGAGCAAGACGTTCACCTGAATGTAAGTGATACGCTCGTATATAACAGCGTAGCGCTATTTAAGATGATATACACAGCATCGCATTGCGCTTGTCGCCTTGAGACAAGATATTGCGTCACATTACCTCAATAATTAAATTAACTACAGCGCCCTTCAAACCGGAACATAGTAATGTTTGCGCTGAGAGGGCTACGACCAGAAAGTTTAGATATCGTTTCATTAGACCAAACCAGCGCTTAACAGTATAATCTTTTATCTTTGCAAATATCTTAATTACTCATCATGGTGATGAGCAAAATGTGGTTATGGGTAAATCACCTACCATAAGGTGGTGTGGTCATCACGTCGCGTCAAATAAGAAAGACTACATCCATACTTTTGCAGCTAACCGGCTACATCATGAAAATCTCATTTGAGCAGGTTGTCCCATCTGATGTCGATATTACTCCCCCCTTTGCGGTCCGGTTAAGTTTACACTTTCCTTATCCACCGCTTAAATTTCAGGGTTTGAACTGGAATTATTCATCGGCTGTTATCATCAGCTCGGTAAGAATGATAATCTGACTGTTGGCTAATCAGATTCAAGTTTACTCGTGTAACTTTTTCGCCACCAGGTTTCGTTGGTGGTGTTGACGTATAATATAATATCTTATTAGTAACTTATTAAGCAACCCTTGAAAGCCGAAGGCCGGCAATGTCCATAACAACCTAGTAAAGTTTGTCAACATTTCCTCTGTAATCAAGAATAGGACTAAAGTAAACCCTGTCTGTCGTAAGAGGCGACTAAAACGGGGTTCGAGTTCCTCAGATTTGAAGTTGGGGCCTTCATTGCCCATCAAACAAGCCAGAGTTAAAGGTTAAAGATGAGGTGGTTTTGTCGATGTTGTAGCATACCGAGGGTGAGAAGGGTTGCAGCCATCACCGTTCCGTAGGAGATCCCCGTAACGCACTGAGGGTGACCACCCAGAGCTGTTTAGTGGGTTTGTATCCCACATAATCTTGTCTTCCCTGTAGAAAATTTCTCCTCCGATGACAAATAAAAAGAGTGGTATACATAGCGTCCAACCTATGCCCAGCAGTGGACATCTATTCGCTGATGATGATGATGAAACATAGCGTCACGTTATTGTCGTAGCCTTGAGATATATTGAGTCTCGTTACCTCATTAACTTTGCTAGCTACAGCGCCCTTTAAACCAGAACACTGTAATCATTATACAGTACGGACTGTCGACAGATATAGAAGCTGCAAGGTTACTGAGACAGTTTCCGGCAGCGGAGGATGATCACCAATAAAAAATTTTATAGCTTGGTGTTGAATAATTTTTTTCCGCTGAATATATTGAAGTCGTGTAATGAAATGAGCAGAACCGTTCCCTGGAACCGTTCGCTGGTGGAACTGTGGACCGGTGTGCAGCGACGCGCGAGCACCAGCTCCCCGGCGGGGCCGCGCCGCTAATTGGATTAAAATTGCTCCGGCGACCTGCTTTTTTTGCGTATCTAGGTAAAAGCGTTTACTGCGGACTGGATTCGGCGAGTTTATCTATTGCGGGATTCGGAGCTGAAACATTTACTATTTTGCAACATAGTAGGGGTGTAAGGGGTTCCGTCCAACGTCTAACAAGCCCAGGTCAACCTCATCTACACACGGCGCAGCATGCTGAATAACAGACGAGGCTTCGACTACCCACTGACTTGCAGTGGACCAGCGTGTTGGGTTACAGCCAAATTCTTCTTAATAAACTTCAACAAAAGATGGTCCAGTGTCCGGTAGAACCGGCCGTGCCGATCATGACGGAGGATCGATTGATGCGAAGATCATTGGGGGAGGCCTATATCCAGCAGTGGACGTCTGGTCGGCTGGTCATGAATGAATGAATATAAATAATGCTGGCAGACTCACATGAGGTGGACGGATGATTTAGCGAAGCAGCTGGATACGGGCAGCGCAGCACTGACCGGTGTGGAGATCTTTAGTTCAGGTTTATGTCCAGCGGTGGACGCCTGTCGGCTGATGATGAATCATATACCGCTAAAGCTATCATGTTGATCGCGTGATCGTAATAGTCTCGGTAAAGTATAATAAAATTTTAGATCTAGCGAAAAACTAGGGAGCCAGTATTTTCAGACTTTTACTGAATAAGTCATGAAAGACTCATCTTATCTTATCTTATCTTATTACGAGCGAGTGATGAGATCACAAGCGGGACCTTAAGCGACTCGTTAGATAAAAGGGTTTAAAGTTTTAATATCATCTTTTCTTTGACGCGGCGACCATAACCATAAAGTGTAACTGTTTGTTTAACTAATAGTTAAATTTATCGTTAAGAAAGTATAATATAAGTTAAACAGAAGAAATAAACTTAAACCATTAATAAGATAAAAGTAAAGATGAACTGCGTTTAAACCGATGAATAGATTTGTTTTATTATTTACGATGGAGAGGAGAAAAAAGTCATGGTTGAGGAATATCAGGGAATGAACTGGTATGTCTGGCGCGTCTGAATTGTTCCGCTGAACCGGAGACAGAGAGCTGTATCACGCTGATCGTCAACCTTCAGTAGTTGGAGATGCACTTTAAGAAGAAAGTGAGCGTGCACATACAGTTAAGAGTGGTATAGGTCTTTAACTGTGGCAGCCTTATCAGTGCCTTATCAGTCTTATGAATTTATGATAATTAAAAACGACGACTTTAGAATCCAGTAATTATTCAAACATAACTTCCTTTTCACTTAACATCACTTTGACGTTCAACAAGCTTCCGTCAAGTACGTTCAAGTATAATATATATATATATATACTATACGGTTGAGTCGGAACGGGAATCCATTGCCAACAGGAATACACCTTGCAATAATTGCGCGGGGATACGGAGCCGGAGTATATTTTAATTTAACATCAGGCATTATTCATCCCCGTGGAGTCGGGGCGGCGGGGTGGCGGTGTGGCGGGGTGGCGGATAACTTATTGAATATTAAAAGTTGAATCGCGACCTTTGTGTAAACACGAACGGCGTGATTTATGCGGAATGGAACTAATGAAATGGATTTTCGATTAATATACTTTTATGTGAAAGGCATCCAGATGGGGGAGGAGTTCACCTGATAGTATACGAGGTGTGATCAAGAAGTAATGACTTATCAACTAATCAATATGTTGGAAACTATAAATTGTTTTTCTACATAGTCTACTAACATGTGACTTAATCCACCGCATCTTTAAACCCAAAATAGCCTTCGAAAATAATCTAGGTCTAAAGACTTACAGAACGCTCCTGTATCAGACATCATCTCAAAATCATCTTAATAGTATACTTTCAATTAGCAAAAAGTATCTCGCTGGTCTAATGGTTAGAGAGTTCGGGTCTCGGCATGTATTGATGACTTTAATACTTAAGTTATGTACATTTGTGAACTTTAGTAACGACAGCGGAATACAAACGGCGAAGGGAAACATCGCGAGGAAACCTGCAGGTGGATTGGAATTCATTCTAAGGTAGGTGTGAAGTCGCCAATCCGGATTGGGCCCGCGTGGTGATTATAGCCTCATCGCCCTCATATTGATGGGCCTGTGTCCCAATAGTGAGACGTAAATTGACTGTTAAAAAAAAATCTTTTAATTCGGAATTACTAAAATATAAATATATCCGCCGAACTAGGAACCTCCCCCCGTCCGTCCGTCGGTTAGATATTAGACTTTGTAAACGGCAACGCTGCGTAATTCATGCGGCGCCCCGCCGCCGGAAGTGTCGGAACAGATTTAATATTTATCCAAGTACAACCATTCGGCTGACTTACGAGCCAAGTTTTCGCATAGAGCCGCATACTTTCGGGATTAAAGTGAGCGTCTGTGCATACTCAGATTTATACCCAACTTGATCCTTCGCACTCGCGACTCGCTTCCACTTGCGGGTTTACACGCGTTTGTTAACCACATACGAATATATATATATATATATATATGTCTTTTTACTATAAACATAATATAAATTATCATCATTTCAGCCGATAGAAGTCCACTGCTGGACTTAGGTCTCGTGTAATGTGTTCCACAAACCACGATCTTATGCTGTTTGAGTTCAGTGGCTCCCAGCGATCTTTTTTGTCCTCTGTCCGCTTAGTGGGAGGTCTGCCAACGCTGTTCTTTCCGGTGTGGGCCCACCATTCCGGCACTTTAAGACCCCAACGTCCATCGGTTCCACGAGCTATAAGGCCCGCCCATTGCCACTTTAGCCTCGCGACTCGTAGGCCTATGTCGGTGACTCTAGTTCAGAAGCGGATCTCTTCATTTCTGATTTGATCACGCAGAGTTACTCCAAGTATCGCCCTCTCCATCACCCACTGTGTGACTCAGAGCTTTCTTATGAGGCTCATAGTCAGCGACCAATATGTAAATGACCATAGATATATGCACATAAACACGCAGCTGGAACACAGTTCCTACTGACTCATAGCTATATAGGAGACTAGATATTCTCCGGCTGCTTTGCTGCCCGTAATATAGAATTGATATTTGTCTCAAGTATTCCTTGACGGCAACTGGAACCGATAATGACTTTCTATAGCAACCGTTACTATAGTAACTGCATAAATAACACCAAAAGAAAATATTTCTAAATGTTAATTAAATGATGAAGGATCTATGACATACAAAAAATGAATAGTTAGGCTACAAATCATTCCGCGTCGAATGTTATGAATGTTGAATGTTACAGTGCTGATACTTCACCAATTTTTACGTGATTGGCGAACAGAGGAAAACCATTACTATAATTTTTTTTTTGGGAAGTCACAGATGACGCAGCAGTATTCTATGGAAATTTATCAACACTGATGTGCAATGTGCGACCATAAAGGGTCTGCACATTTTTTTATCCTCCTGGCCGTAAGGCGGCGGAGATTCCACCAGCAATAATTCCCGAGGAGGGTTGGTGTCAGGCAGGCGGCCGGCTGTAAACACTCTAGCCAATACTTTTGCAGTATGGACCACAATAAATATGGTGATTGCGGCCGAGTTAGGACGTCCTCTGCAGGCGACGCGCAGGCTTCTGTGAGAAGTGGACTAAGGTTGTCAGCATCAAGGACTGGTGCGACGCAAGACACGAGTCCAGGGTGTAAGGCTGAGAATTGTGAGTTGGAATGTAGGGACGCTGACTGGCAGGGGAAGAGAGTTAGCAGATGTATGTAGAATAAATGTGACTTGTTTGCAAGAGATGAAGTGGAAGGGATTGAAAGCTCGAGAAATCGGAGAAGTATATGTGGATAAAATTAAGAATAAGTATATTAGAGAAAATCTGAAAGTTGCTACAGTGACAGAGAAGATGAGGAGCAAGAGGTTAGCATAGTGCGGGCATATTATGTGGAGGGATGACGGACATATAACAAAGGAAGTAATGAGAATGAATGTGGATGATTATATGGGTAGAGAATTATGTGAAAGATGGCATGTGTAATACATAAATAGAGGGATGTGGAAGAGAAGTGCATACTGTGGTGACCCCGCATAGCCGGGAAAAGGACAGGAGGAAGAAGAAGATATAATATTACTTGTACATCTTCCCATCGAATGTAATGAAAAATCTAATGAAAATGGTCATTATGTATATGGTAACTCCCCTCGATTCTCTTCGGTAAAGGAATTTTGTAAAATGCATTGTTAGCTGATATCTAATAACAGCAGAATCAATATCACTACCAAAATTCAAAAGTCCAGGTCTTATGGTTCCAGAGATATCGTGACGAATCTCCACATAGGTGGAATTCGCTTTTACCTAACCTATCCTGTAATCTCTAATATACATATTGATTTTCTCATCGCTAAAATTCTCTAACTACTTCACGTAAAGACTCAAAATTTGGTAGAGACATTGCACATCCATTTAGATATCAGTTAACAATGCATTTTACAAAATCCCTCCCCTAAAGGAAGTAACAGGGATGTTGCGGCTAGCAAAGCGGACAGGGAACAGCTATACTACAATAGGAGGCTGCGATATGTAATAATACAATACCACTACAATAATAGCTGATCAGCCGAACACGAAGACATAACCATCATCGTAACCTGTTTAATCCAGGGTAGCAGTAAAACGGCTTAACCGTTACGTAACTCATTTTTGGTCTGAAAGATCTAGACTGTATGAAAAAAATTGTTTCATCTGTAAAAAGTTCCGTAGATATTCTTCTCAACACTTGAACAGTAGCTGTACGCGTTTAAGTTTGATTTTTAAAAGTTCCTCTATCTTTTATTTAAATAATGTAAAGATTTCTTGTAAGCACCGATAAAGCGGGGGCGGTAACTTTAAGTTGCAAGTTAAGGGGCGTTATGGATTCGTTGCCTAATGAAAAATCCATAAAAAGTACCATTACATCGCTTCATTGTCCAAAACTGTTGTAAAGTAATTTTTCTTAACCGCACGAGCTTTATAATGACAGATGATATACTGAGTAGATAAAGTATACGGAATAGAAGCAATTTAGGTTATCACCGTCATCAGCCGATAGACGTCCACTGCTGGACTTAGGCCTCTTCCAAAGATGGATCGAGTATGGATTCATATGGGGCAATTTGTGCGAATTCCCACCACGCTGTCCCGATACGGGTTGGTGGGACCCAAAGCCTCGTCTGTTGATTAGCAGGGTGCACCACGAGCAGTTGAGGTTGCCTTGGATCTCGTGAGTTGTTGCGCGGGAACCCTTACACCCGTTTCCTTATAAACAACTGATAACAGGATTGAGGATCTGGTTCTGGATCTGTTATTTGTTTGTAATGTGGAGCTAGTTGGTAAATAAGTGAGATGTGAGATGTTGAGTTACTAGTTATTTATCACATTAATTTCACTAGTTAAACGCCCTTCAAGCCGGTACACAATAATATTTGCATGGTACTGTTGGTCGTCTAAAATAGAAGCTGCGGGGGTACCTAGACATATTCTGGTAATAGAGAGGTATCTACAAAGAATCCAATACTATACATACATAGTATGTTTTAATGTGCTGGGATGTTGTGTAAATATCTTAAGAAGAGTGTCGTTGTGGTATCTGGTGTTAGTTTCAATTTTAAATGTAGAATGCGTTCACCAGCTTGTTTTCAGCCCAAACTGGCGATATTGCTTTAACCGTCGGCAGGTCGCGGTGTGCGGACGCTAAGTGATCGGCCGCTTCCACTACGGGCCCATTAAATTTTCATATCCAATCACTTCCTGTGGGGTTCGGTCTACGCGATGAGAATCAGTGAGGAGATGGGAAAACCCTTAAAAAGTCTTAAAAAGGTATGTGGAAATTCCTCTCAACCTTTACTGTCCAGTGTTTCTCTATAATCGTGTGTCTCTTCTGACTTGGCATTAAGTCTTGGTAATATCTAAGGAGTAGTTTTAACTTGAGTACAATCAGTCAGTAGTTATCTGGTGGTAGGGCTCTGCCGCCGGAGACCGACTCGATACCACTACAGCTGCGATTGGAGCTGATAAACAGTAGTTTAAAAACACTACTGTATTCAAGTCTGAAGAGCGCTGCAGCTAGTGAAATTACTGGGGTAACGAGACATCTTATGTCTCACAGCAACTAGTGCAATGTGGTGCAGTGTATATCTAATTGCATTCTAACTAGTGATATAATATTATGAGCAGGCGTATCCTTCGTAATGTGCTCGAGTGGCGCCCGCGTACAGGTAGACGTGGTGTGGGGAGGCCTCCCATAAGGTGGACCGACGATCTGGTGGGAATCGCTGGAACCCACTCGATCCGAGCTTTGCGGGTGACCTATGTCCAACAGTGGACGTCTATCGGCTGATGATGATGTATCACTTATCATCAGGTTAACGTCTCGCCCGACTCTCTTTACAAACAAACCATTCATTCATATACAATTTAACGTACCCGCCATCAGCTCATGACTTGTGCCAAGTTTGCCATTTAACTCGAAACGGGATGTAACCGGTTTAATTGAATTGTTCTCCTGAAAGAGGCCGTAATACGTTGCTCTCATCAAAGTGATGCATTAGACCATAAAAATAAAGGGGTACCATTCGCGGAGCTTTTCGGGAAGCGCTTCGCAACAAAAGCTCTGCCTTTTTTTTTCACTTTGATGTTAAACACAAAGAGATAATATTAATTGTACGTCTGTAATATGTTATATAGGGGGTAAGGAAAAAAATTGGTAAAGTCCAATTCTGTAGAATAGCGGTGGTGGAGAAATATTATTGTTCCTGTTTGAAGGATGCCGTTGTGTGTATCGATGAGATCTAGATAAGATTTATACGTTAGGTTTAGACAACAAAGCTTTTCTTATTATGTCAACTTTTCAATACTCTCAAAGCGAGACTTTTTATATTGCGATGAGATAAATGAGACGTTTACTTGATAGTCATTGATAAGCCTGTCGATAATTACCAAGTTAGGATGATGTACACAACTACATTGTACTCATCCGTTTATAGGTTGTTTGTAATTACTTTAGTAATTTTACTACCGGAACGAATTTAAACCGGAATACATTAATCTTTGCAGAGTACTGTTTATCGGCTGCGCAATAGGCTTTGCAGTGGCACGTGGACAGTCTCCCTCAAGAGAGACCTACCCACCAGTAAAACCTAACACCGTCTCTGCTATCTCACGAGAGAATGCAGCCAGTCCCATCAGTGAACAAAATTAAGTGGGCAACTTGTGTTTACTTTACTTCAGACACTTATCGCGCAGTTCAATTCTAATTTGTGAAAGTACTATAAAATTTTGCCTGCTAAGTATTATCACTATTTTAGTCGCCTTTTACGACACTATAACACTTGTTTGTATGTCATCCTGAGTAAACACATTATACGGAGGATGACTTACCATCAGCAGCAGAAGATTTTTTCGCTTTCTGATGTTTACTAGCGTCACGTTCCTGTTGTCAGAAACCGTCTAGGTAGGTACCAGCACAACGTTTATTACTAACGCCAAACAGTACTCTACTAGCATTACTGTGGTCCGGTTTGAAGGGTGCTGTAGCTAGTGTAATTACTGAGATAACAAGACTCAATATCTCACGTATCAGACGACACGCGCAATGTGGGGCAGAGTATATAATCCTAATTAGCGCTACGTTGTTATAAGAAGACGTATTACTTACCATCAGGTGAACGTCTCGTTCGTGTGATCGCATAATTGAATGAAAAAAAAAGTAAAACAAATAATAACATGACTCGTATAAATCAGAATAACTTAACATGTTACTGCAAACATAAACTCGCGTAACAGATTAAATATTTATAGAGAACAGCCGTTACTGCTGAATGAGGAGTCAGCGCTGACAGCTGAGTGAGTTCAATGTTGTTACAGTATGGAAAAAAAAACACAGTATACTGCAAATAAGAGATTTTTGTATCTCGATGGTATTAGTTATTATGATATATACTGCACCGACTAGACTCCCATTGGGTCAGCGTGGTGGGAAATGGCCCAAATTCCTCCAGATGAACCGCCAGCTTTTAGTGCCCGGCGGTACCGGAGAACATACTGACTGTATGAAGATCGCGGGACCAATTGGTGTGGGGATCTTTAAGAAAGCCTGTATCCAGCAGTGGGCGTCTACGGCTGATGATCATGAACAGCACCGCTTTGTGTTCGACGCTACAGACAAAATATATTCACTAGCTACAGCACCCTTCTACTTAAACACAGTAATGTTTCCACATTAATGTTTGGCAGAAATAGAAGCTGCGGTGATACCTACACGGTCTGAGATTACAAAGACGTTCCGTCAGGATATGTACAGCACCAAATTTCTTTAAAGCTGGAGATACTTCATCATCATTATTAGTCTAAAGTCAGTCTACTGGTGAATCTAAGAGTAGAAAAAGAATCCCCACGAAAATCGCATCACCAGCTACTTATAACAATCGCAACCGGATTGTTTTCGATTGAAGGAGATTCAAAGATCTTCTTCTTAAAGTACCTCACAAGATCTACTGATAGGTTTAAGTTAGAATTAAATCAGTCTAAAGCCGACCCACTGCTGAAACTTGGTCTGCACAAATCGAACTACCACTGGCTTCCAACGATCTCAACTGGGTTGTCGGTGAGCGAGGTTTTTACAAATTAAGATCTTCTTAAAGTGCCTCCGGTGATCCACTCACCGGTTATTTAAGTTATTTTTTCTAAGTTGAATCATAAATCAGTGTTTAAGGGTAGAATCCCCGACGCCGGAGTAATTTAGCCGCGTCATAATCTCACGAAATTGTTTGTTAAAGTAGTTAAAGCGCGGATGAAGCGATGTAACGAGCCATTTCATTGAAATTTTATACGGACGCAGCGCTTCGGGGCCCGCGACGGATATTTACGGACCCTTACGAAATTTCAAAAAGTTAATACAAGGGTTGTTACACCGCTTCTATGAAATGAGGATCTGTTGTGATGCTCCAAACCTACTTTCATCACACTATCCGCTATCGGCAACGCGTTCATCCTCACATCCAGTACTAGAGTCCGGGTCCTTAACCGGCGGGTATCTTAACCATTAAAGCAAAAAGAAGCGAGTATATCCGTTTAGCACGATTGTCATAGAGTTTTGTTTCAGCGATTTTTTATTAAAAAGGATTAAAGTATATAAAAAACTCAAATAGTTATATGCCTTTCCAGTAGTTTCTAAAACATCCTCTTTTCAACCTGTCTTTGCCCTCGCGAAGAAAGGTATACGAAGGCCTTTTCCCTAAAGTTAAATCCCTATCAGGATACCGCCATAACATCTTGTGTTTCATTAGTAACAAGAGAGAAAACCATAACTTTTTAACATTTTGTAGCCATGGTTCCATAAGATAATATGAAAATTTGATAATTTTTTTGTGATTATTTTTAGTAGATAAAAACCAATCAAGCAACTAATTAAATATAATATTAGTAGATGAACAAGCTGCTGTTTGTTGTACAGTAGACTTAATGGTATCGCTTTAAACCCTGCGGTTTACCAACGCTAAGTGACCCACCGTTTCCACTACTGCCCATTAAATTTTCATATCCAATCACTTCCTATTGGTAGCGGTTTATATTATAAGAGGAAGCGGTGAGTAACTGAAATAAAATGAGTGAAGATTATTATAATCTAAGTTTATTGACAATAGTAAGTTTAAGTAACATTTTCATTTCAGGCCATTCACCTGGTGGTAATGGTAGATAACATTAAGGCGATAGCTAAATTATTTACACAGCACAACATTGTACTCAACTCTTTGAGAGACTAGATGGTGCATCTGGTTATCACACCATTTTACAAGTAACAGCGCTTTTCAAAATCAAATAGCAATGTTTACTTCTTCATTCCTTCATTGCGGATATAAATCTTGCAGGCGCTGGCATTGACTTAATTGTTCACTGGTTAAAGAAATCTTCTTTCTCTTTTGTAGACTAGGATTTAAAGGTATGTTTATAATACTCGTTATAACATAAGTATCAAAGTAATTGACCGTTTTTACTGAAGACTTCATAAATATCAAAATGACCGATGAAAATCACTTGCTAAACAAACGGCACATATTTTAGATTTGATTTGTAAATTTTAAGAAAATGAATCTTACTATTTACCTTATGAAACTTATGAAAACGCTGCAAGATCTCGCAAGTGTCTTAAAAGTATGTGTGATATCTATGAGAAAGTGTGATGATAAATAAATCATTTCGCTTCTTTCCTCTTAAAAGACCCACAATCTACTGACTTGTACCAACATTTCCCTTAGTTTAACGATTTAATTGAATTGTTCTGATGGAAGAGCTGCGTATTTTGTTTGTAAAATATACCGATACTTTACAACGTTGCCTTTGGATTCTGTTCAATGAAATTTGTAAATAATTAAAACATTTAAACAATGTCGTAATTATTTAACAAATTTAATTTTGCACCTTTAGACGTGGAATAACGTAAGTTTATATGGACAAGCATTAAGAGAAGAAATTTATTAAAACATACCTACATATATAAAATTGTATACATAGATATAAACACAGTAACATATAAAACAATAATATAAAGTATGCTATAAAAGTAAATATACAGGGTGAAAAGTAATAGGTGTAAAAGATCTGTAGGGGCTAAAGTGTAGCTCGTATCCTATGTATGTATAGAATACACCGTGATTAATTCTCAAATAATTTTCAATACATTCCCGAAGAACAACAGCAACAACAACAACAGCAACAACAGCAGCAACAAAAGCAACAACAGCAACAACAACAACAACAACAACACTCCTCGTAGTAAACTTTCCTTCCCAGTAGTCTTTCCCTCGCAGTAATCTTTTCCTCGCAGTAACCTTTTACTCGCATTAAACTTTTCCTCGCAGTAAACTTTGCCTCGCAGTAAATTTTTCTTCGTAATAGGTTTTTCCTCACAGTAGGTTTTTCCCCGGAGTAGACTTTACTCACAGTAAGCTTTTCTTCGCAGTAGACATTTGCTCGCAGTAAACTTTTCTTCGCAGTAGACTTTTCCTCGCAGTAGACTTCTTGTCGCAGTACTTTCTCCTCAGCAGAATTTTATTCACAACTCGTTCTTTGACTATTGTTATAATGGTGCTAAATTGACTAAATTACTAAATTGCGTAGTTTTAAGTGTGAATGAGCTTAGAGGTGTAAAGCGTGGTTTGTATAATCATCATGATTAGCAGCCGGTAGACGTGCGCGGGAGGAAATAGCCCTCACCAAAGATGCCCACATCGATCGCTCCTGCGCTGTCGTCGAGCACTAGAAGCCGTCGTCTTTAGGAGTCCATATGGGGGATTTAGGCTGTTTCCCACTACGTTGTCCCAACGCTGGTTGATGGGAGCCGGAGTATCGAGTTGATTAGCAGCGTGCGTAACGAACAGATGAGGTTGGTTTGGGTCCCGTGACATCCTGTGGGACCCTTGTGTGGGAGTGTGGGACCTTTCAATACTCATACTTTGCATACTCCGTCCGACATTACTGTGCGAGTTCCTACCAGCTTATTTGTATACACTAAAAATAAACTACAAACTCGTCACTGTTACCCGACGCGTATCGAGATACGATATCAATTACCGGTAACACGTACCCGTGTATATGTAAACGCTTTCGTCGCATTACGGTGTACCCATTACAGAATCATTACACGTCGTGAATTATTCATATCCCGCGATCTCCCGCTCCTGTTGTTGATATATAATATCGCTTGAGTAATCTGTCATTAGTCTACGTAAACCTGGCTCATGATGAGGAGCATCCTCGGTTAGAGAAAAGTTTTTTTTTTTAATTATCTTTTATGTTGTAGATATACTTACTGATGGTAGTTTACTGAGTTTACTTTATTGAATGCAATCATAGCTTTGAAGATAGATTGTTAAACTTCATGTGTTTATATAACCTGGATTATTTCATTATTATATCACTTTTATTTTATTCGACGAGACAAGCAAGACGTTCACCTAATTATAAGTGATGCTCTTGCCTATAATAATATGGAGGTAAATAGAATGATAAACACAAGCCCCATATAGCGCTTGTCGCTTTAGGACATAAGATGTTAAGTCTCGTTTCCCCAATAACTACAATAGATACAGCGTCCTTCAAACCGGAACACAGTAATGTTTAAACACTACTGTTTGTCGGCTGCAATAGGCGATGATGAGGTATCTCCGTTACCGGTCACCTACCACCAGTAGACTTATCATAAGTGATATTGGTACCGCACTAGTCTGTATACAATAATGTTTACACACAAGTGCTTGGTTCGGATCTAAGTCCAGCAGTGGACGTGATTTATTGATTCATGATTACGATCATGTTTTATAGATCGAGCCTAGATTAATCCCCAGTATAACGCAATGATCCATAATTCATGCGAAGTAATGATTCACTAACGGGCCCATCACAATATTCATGGCGAATAGTAATGCATTGTACTTGGAATAATATCTGCGGGCATCATATAAATTTGATTTCTAGTATATATGTATATATATATATATCTATATACAGATGTCCAGAGATCCTTAAACTCACCACGAGATCTTTAAAACTGATATATTCACTGGTAGGTCACCGTTGCCGGAGACTGTCTAGGCATGTACACAGCAACGCCTATTGCAGTTGACAAACAACAGCATGCAAAAATTACTGTGTTCCGGTTTGAAGGGTGTTGTAGCTAGTGAAATTAATAGGATGAAGGAAGTCAACACATGTGTCAGACGACGGGCGCAATGTGGTGCAGTGAATGATATCTTAACTACGGCCACGTTATTGGCGGGTGTATCACTTACCATTAAGTGATCGTGCCGCTTAATTACATAATACACAAACTATATAATACTTAATATCACATATCTCAAGTTGATGTGCATAATGTGATGCTGTGTACCACCAGGTGATCGTCCCGCTCATCTCATTGCTTCGTAGATTAAATAACAATCCATATAGACGAACTTGAATTTGTTTTTTTTTCTATGTTTTATTTTATTGCACATATTTAGTGTATGTACAAAAAAAAATCGCGATGTCTATTTAGATTGAGCCGCACCACGGTATCAGCTGGCCGGGCCGCCACAGCGCTGTGAGTTATTGGCCGATAAGGGTTAGACGCGCGATACCGCGTCAGCCGGAAGTCGCTTACACAACATCCGATATACAAACATTTTGCTGTGCGATATCCGCCTTTAAACACATCGACCAATTAACGGACCCTTTACAATGTAGTTTATAAATTTTTTTTAATGAGACGATCATCTGATGGTAAGCAAATTCGCCTGACCTTAACAACCTTGCACTAGTTAGGATGGTACACACTCCACTAAGTTGTACTCGCTATAACACCTAAGATGAAAATAATAATTACTTTAGTAACTACACAAGCTACAGAACCTTTCAAACCGGAACACAGTAATGTTCGCACAATGCTGTCAGCTGCAATAGGACTTGCGGTGGTGCCTAGACGGTCTGGAAACAGAGACATACTAACAGCAATAAAATGCTGCTGTTGGCTATCAAAGAGGATGGTAGCTAGATCTGATCACCATCAACTCTTCAAACTATGAACTGGCTAAAATGAAAATCGGTTAAGCCGTTTAGAAGTTACAACGGTTTTAATTCATCAGTTTAAATTACAGAGGTAATGAGACTTACAAACTTACGTGTTAAGCGACGATCACAATATGATGCAGTATATAACACTCTAACATCACATTGTTATGGGATATGCATCACTCACTATTAAGTGAACGTCCCGCTCGTTGCGCATCGCAAAAAAAATATGCTCACATGTAAACACCAACACCATACTACACAAGGCGGGGTTCAAAATCTGCGTAACTTAGTTATACATTAACTAAGCACACAGACAAGTTTATACGTCGAGAGTTATGACTCAAGTTGGTGGAACTTGAACATAAAGAAAAAAAAAACCTGATCGTAAATGGGAAACGTCGCGGTCCCAGGTTCGAAGATTCGCAGAGTTTTCAAAGTTCAAAAGTTTCCTCGTAACAATGATAAATTATGGGATAATTTATAACTTTATTTTTCCTAATGTTTTTAACCTTCGGCTGGTATTAAGTGGATGGGTGGGCGGAATCATTTATCGACGGTCACCATCGATAGATTTTTTTTTATTTAATTAACTGACGAGTACGCGCCGGACGTTCACCTGATGGTAAGTGATATGCCTGTCCACACATCATGGCGCTAGTTCGGTTGATATAGACTCCTATACGCTGTATTTGTGGAATGTAGAAATAAGATATCTTATTACACTAGCTATTTCACAAACTACAGGGCACTTCAAACCTGAACACACTACTTGGCGGCGGAAATAGAGGTGATGTAATCTAGATGGTCTCCGCCAACAGAGACCTACCAGCAGTGAATCAATTCATCTATTTCTGAAAGTGAAGAGAATCCATTACTATTATATTCTCTGTTCCCTATCAGATATTTAAGTGAATTTCGCAACTTAAAGCTACTAGTAATAGAGTTCGAGAATCATATTACTAATAGCTAGTAATACTACCTTCCATACCATCCCCTCTATGCCTGACTCAAGCAATTGAACGGTGACGTCACGTTGCACGCCCGCGCGTTCGTTAATATTTTACAACAGAATTTATCTTACTTTAATCAGAGTAAACAATAAGATTAATTACACGACATTGTTAATATAGTAATTAATTACAGTAACTTAATTAACCTCTACCTCACATTATTACTGGCATTATGTTTATGAAGAATCATCGTTAACTGTATTAATTGGCTCCGTGTAACAAGCTCTGTTGGCAGAGACCGTCTACGTAGGTAACACTGCAGCTTCTATTTCTCCCATCAATCAGTAGTGTCTAAACATTACTGTGTTCCGGTTTGAAGGGCCATGTAGCTAGTGCAATTAGTGGGGTAACGAGACTGAACATCTATGTCTGAAGGCTATGTGGTGCTGCGTATAGAATTCTAAGCATAATATTTGATGAAAAGATGATGACAATTATAGAAGAAAACAAACTTCTAAAAAAAAAAAAAATTAAAAAAAAAATTGATTTGGAGATAAAACTACATTTAATAGTAAAAAAGACATGGAAAATGGTATTGAGGAAATAACCAAAACATGAACTTGTTGACAAGATCAAAGATATCGTGAAGGAAGAGGGAGAAGACTTGGAGGACAACGGGCTTAATAATGATCGGAAACTGGAACAATAACAAAATTCTCTTCGTCCTGATATCCATCATCGCAGTACGGAAACAGCACTAATCATGAAAAACAAATCCAAGTCATCAACAGGAGTTAACGTTAAAGAAGATATTCCTGAGGAAGTAATAGAAGAAGCAGCTACAGCAGCTTGAGAAGGAAAAGAAGGGAGGAAATGTAGCAATTTTATAACACGAGAAATTGATAGTGAACAAATCAGCTGATACAGATAAAAAATTAAAAGATTGTTACTTACGGCCTCTAACCCAGGATTAAGGAAGCCAAAATCAAAAGGAATCCTGGAACACAGCATCCTTTATTACACAAAACGAGAGAAGTCAACTCCATCCATAGATCAAAAAAATAAACTGAGATTTATTTGACAACGTACATAGATATAACAGGATTATCTGTGAGGACATGCGCCAGAAGTCGCCCCTCTTCCTCATAATGCCTGATTGGTTTTTTAACCATTTCGTTATTAATTAATTCCTAATTGTATTAATTTTATCGTATATATACTGAGCTCATGTTATACTGGACACCTGCAAAAGTAGTTTTTATCAATGGAGTAGGTATAGCTGTGTCATTCCCTCTCGAAGGTGTCTGACAAATGCAACCTTTCTTCGCATGACGGTGGTCCTCAGGCTGCGTTTGTAGTCCGCTCACTCAAGGACTTGAGCATTGGAGACAACCTGCTTCCACGTGATCTTAAACATTTGACGGAGTCTCTGTAAAACAATAACAAAAAATTGAACCAAAAGTTAAAGTAAGAATGATCGGACTAGAGAAACTGGACTTTCACTTGATGTTAAGTGATACGCTTGTTCATGAAAACGTAGCGCTAGTTAGGATGGCATACTGCACCACATTGCGCTTGTCGCTGGAGACAAGATATTGAGTCCCGTTTACACCCAGTAATTACACTAGCTACAGCGCCCTTCAAACTGGATCACAGTAATGTTTGCACAGTACTGTGTGTCGGCTGCAATAGCAGCTGCCGTGTTGTTTACTTAGAGGCTCTCCTGCAACAGAGGCCTGCCATCAGTGATAGCTATAGGTCCTTCAAACCGGATCACAGTACTGTCTGTCGGCTGCAATAGGCGCTGTGGTAGTACCTACCTAGACGGTCTCCGGCACAGCTGTAGGGTGCCTATAATCAAAACTAAAATACCATTCCATCCAACTAATTTAAGTGTACAGTTTAATCTTGAGAGGAGAACTCCTCCAGTGGAATTTGCAGGAGAGGGAGGAGCACGGGAGGGGAGGGGGGGTCGTATTAGTAAAATTCTTCAGGCAGGGACGCAGCGCCCACTTTCCGAAGCTTTAATGGGCTAAATATCTTGAGCCGGGATAATTCGTCGCGGTACAGTCAGCAAAGAAGTCTAATGCTTCACGAAAACAGCATCACATCCGCCAACCCACACTTGGCTCATGGTGTTGACATTTATTACAGTATCTCGAGTCCCAGCTGTGGGAATAATATAGGGGATAAACATTACTGTGTTCCGATTTGAAGGGCGTTGTAGCTAATGTAATTACTAGGATAACGAGTATCAACTATCTTGTCTCAGGCCACGAGCACAACATAGTGCATTGTATAACATCGTAATTAACGCCACGTTGTTATGGGCATATCACTTACTATCAAGTGACTATCCTGCTAGTCGCGTAATTCTATAAAAAATGTGTTGTATATATATATATATATATATAACATATTTATTATAGATATATATGTTCGTTCATGTATTCTAAAATATATCATATATCAGTCATGACGTGATGAGATGAGATGACGCGATTATACGTGTTCCCTACCTTCTTTAACCACCCTTATATGATGGTAAGGCATTACCGTCTTTCGAGGGTAGTATATACTGTAATGGGGTGTAAGGGATCCCGCATCACACCTCACGGGATCCAAGCCAACCTCACCTGCTGGTGCAGCCTGCAAATCAACAAACGAGGCTCTGGCTCCCATCAACCCGCGTCGGGCTAGAATGGTGGGAAATGGCTGAAATCCCCCCATATGAATTCTTCTCCGATCGATGTATGGATCTTTGAGGAAGTCATGTCCAGCAGTGGACGTCTATCGGCTGATATGATGATACTGTATTAGTTAGTACATTTATGTTATGTTTGAATGCTTTATATATTAATGTGCTGACCGTACCTTCGCCCCGCTGCGGCGTTAGTACAGAAGATCGGCCTCGAGTCGCGCCACTCGCCGGCTCAGGCGCAGGCGCGGGCGCGGGCGCCCGGTGCGATACTACCATTCATTGTCAACTATTGTTATCTATACGGCTTAATGCGAACTCTTTTTGTAAGGGAACCTTCATCCGACAAAGGCAATACTGTACTCGGTTTATTTATCAGTCATTTAAACAAGTTAGTTAGTTAGTTAGTTTTTTTAGTCAGTTAACCAAGGCTGTGTTGAGTTTAGATTGTGACTAAAAACATTTGTGCAGCGCCAACACAAACCTTGCGTGATAGGACTTACTGGTGGTACTACCGCAGCGCCTATTGCAACCGATAAACAGCACTGTGCAAACATTACTGTGATCCGGTTTGAAAGGCGCTGTAGCTAGTGTAATTACTGGGTGAAACGGGGACTCAACACCTTGTCTCAAGCGACAAGCGAAATGTGGTGCAGTATCCTAACTAGCGATACGTTTTCATGAGCAAGCGTATCACTCAACATCAAGTCAACGTCCAGTTTCTCTAGTCCGATCTTTCTTACTTCATCTGTTGGTTTAACTTTTTGTTATTGTTTTACAGAGACTCCGTCAAATGTTTAAGATCACGTGGAAGCAGTTTGTCTCCAGTGCTTAAGAAGACCGCAGACCGGCGTAAACATGCCCCCGGTCTTGCAAGCTCCATCTTCCAATAGTTAATCCTTCAAATTTGGAAGTGGACAAATCTTGGAGAATGATCTTCATATTACTTCCGATGATGTCCTGATGTCTGCAACGTGGCTGATGCCATCCTTGCCGGAACCGTAGATATGATGCGACCCAGGTTCCATATGAGTGGCAGTAAATTGTCATCCTTGATAAGAACGAACGCGTTTGGTTTCGAGGTCAGCTTTACTTTCCTTCTATTTGGTCCTTGTTTGCATGTCCGATATATACTCCATGGCCGAAGGCGACCAGAAATGTTGTCGAACTTGTTCCATCATCTGGTACCGATTGAGCTGCACTACAGGGACGTCAGGGAGATCAGCGTTTGCAGGCGATTTCAATGGTATTCCGATCAAGAAATGACCAGGACTTAAAGGCTGGTAGCTGTGGACATCAACGGATGTAAGACTAAGAGGACGTTGAGAATTGCCTCAATTCGCGCGAGTGACGTGCTCAGTTCCTCAAAGGTAAGAAGCACGTTACCCGCTGATAGCAATAAATGATGCTTGATGATGATCCGGCCTCTCATAGACCACCAAAATGGCGTATATAAGATGGAATTATCTTAAATTGAATGTTTTGACTATTTGGGTTTTCAATAATCTGTTCAGATGAAGCCGAAAGAAATCTCACAAAATCACACATAAGTCGTACAAAACTCCTTCCGCTATCAGAGAATATCTCCGAAGGTTTACCGCGGCGCGAGATAAATCGTTTGAGAGCCTGTAAATATGCCTCTTCAGAGAGATCACTGACCATTTCGAGATGAATAGCACGTGTTACGAAGCAAATGGACCGACAAACATAACCTTTAACAAGTTTGGAACCCCTACCTTCGCGATTCAAGATGACCACTGGTCCGGTGTAATCGACACCACAAAGCAGAAATGGAAGGCTAGGCGTAACTCTTTATTGGGGCAATTACCCGTAATAGGACTAAAGGTGTTACCTCGTAACCTGCGGCAGGTGACATTTATGTACTCACATGGCGAGGTTCCGGTCTGCCACCGACCAGTACAGCTCATGTAAACTGCACAGAAGTAATTGTTTATGTGTATGCTGAAAAACGACTGAAAACCAATGTTTACAACAAATTCAAGAAATTCGTCGAGTTAGTCAAACGACCGCCGACTGGTAACACTTTAGGGTAGTCAATGAATAACTTTAAGTTAAATAACTTGTGCCTGTTATTTTATTATCTGTATAGTATATGAATTAAGACCGAATGTTAAATTCCGTCCGCGGCCAGCCGGTTCGCACTTACGATTAATTTAATATGCGTTGTATAAATGGTACTATGTATGTGCGCACGCGCATGTCTCATGCGCATGTATTGTGACTGGGTTGATGATGTTTGATTCGATTCATTTATCGTTTGCGGGCCCGGGTCCGAATCAAATACAACAATGACATTATAGTCGTGAAGAAAAGTCAGCCTTTACAAACAGATCATAGATGCTGTAAACATCTTAGCTAGTGTTACATTTTTAAGACCTGAAATTAGTCTCCACTATGAATTTTGAAAAAGAGATATTATCACTTCTAGGTTATAAATGTTTATCTTCTCTATTATAGAATTACATTAAGTTTATATGTTAATGTAAGCAGTTCACTAAAAGCTTACGAGGGATGTAACTCGATAACGAGTGTTGATGACGTCATTAACGCCACAGACAGCCGGAAACTCCTACGAGAACGTCGTAACACGGAACCAGTCGAAATGTACCTCAAATGATAAAGTTTTATTTGTTAACTGCACTTTAGTACCGTTTCCTTTTTATTTTACGAAGCGACGAGACCAGCAAGACGTTCACCTGGTGGTGAGTGATACGCCTGTTCATAGCAATGTGGCGGTAGTTAGGATGATATACATCGCACCACATTGTGCTCATTGCCATGTGGTATAAGACGTTAAGGCTCGCCAGTCCAGTAATTATACTTGATACAGTACCCTTCAAACCGGAACACAGCAGTGTTTACATACGACTGTTAGTCGGGTATATATCACATCTCACGTTGATCAGATGTTATGTATGCAAGTCTAATTGATGCATCATCTGTTGCTGAATTGATGTAGACAATCAGCGTCATCAGCTGACAGATGCCCACTGCTGGACAACGAAGGGTAGTCAACAATATAGGAGGCCGGTCCGGTGCGTTGCGTGTGACGTCACGCGACACGTGACCGTGTAAACATTTTCAGCGCGTAATGGAATTTGAACTTAAAACCGGTTATGAACCGGACGATGTGACGTTTCTTTTTGTTTATTTACTTCCGCTCCGAGTTCTGTTTCCGTAGCGTTTCGGGCAAATGAGATTCGCTCGGGAAAAACTGCAGCCTCCGAAAAAGCGACGAATTCAATGCAATTAGTGAAATGGGATTTTTACTTGAATAACACACTTTTCAGCGGCGCAGGGTTTTAAAGTTTCTGTTTTATCTTTCAGCGGACGGATGCTGGAGCCGTTTTATTCATATTACGCTTATATTTTGTTATTAACAATTGTTGTATTAAACCGTAAATGGGTCAATACATCAGTTTTGGTTCATTAGTTATTACATAGATTACTTGGATAACTATGGTAATTCTAGAGATAATACATACAATCAGAACTATGATGAGACAAGTGCTTTCATTAGATCAAAATCAATGGACGGAGGCTGCGTGTCCCGAATCGTTAATTTTGATGAACCTGGATAAATTTAGCCGATCGCATGGTTACCGGTGACGCATCTTTAAAATGTCTTGACCACTTTCAATGGTAGTTTCTGCGACTACCATGCTTGTCACGGGTAACGGGGAATCAGGGTTCGATTCCGGGGAGGGAGCCTGACAAACGGCTACCACATCCAAGAAAGGAAACTACCCCACTCATAGCACGGGGAGATAGTGACGAAAAATAATGATACGGAACTCTTACGAGGCCTCGTAATCGGAATGAGGACACTAAATATTTTAACGGCGAACAATTGGTGGGTGGTGTCTGGTGCCAGGAGCTGCGGCAACTCCAGCTCCAATAGCGTATACCACATTTGTTGCAGTTAAGAAGCTCATACTTGCATTTATCAGATGTCTCCGTACAAACGGACAATCTTAGAACTTTCTCTTAGACTTGTATATACCTAGTCTTGGATATACATAAGTTCTGTTACAAATGTAAATGCATTTTTTTTTAATGAAGTAAAGTATTATTAAGTAAGTATTATTAAAATTTTCTACTTACATATTTATTAGTCTCCGCAAAAAAAAAATCTTCTATCCAAAATTGCCTCCTTTGGCTTTACTTTGGCTTTGCAGGCCTGTAATCTGTTTGGCCACGGATCTATGGATTTATGCACTGACTCCAAGGGAAATTTCGCAACTGCTTACTCCAAGGATTTTTTAAGGGACTCAATGTCGCCGTGTCGTTTAGAGCAGCAGCAGGCCATATCCTCTAAAACTGACCATAAGTTAAAGTCTAAAGGGTTGAGGTCCAGTCTTCAACTCTTATAAAGTCCGGAAGGTTGGTTTCAAGCCAGGCTTGGGTAGTTCGTGCTTTGTGACCAGGTGCATATTCCTGCTGGAAAGTCCACGGTATATTGTTAAAAAGTGTTTTGCTGAGAGGTTTCACAGATCTTGATCTTGATACACTTTAGCTGAAGTTTTCACTCCTTTTTCACAAAAGTGTAGTTTTATGACTCCTTGATAAGACACGCCGCACCAAACCATCACTGACGAAGGATGATGACCACGTGGTACCTTTCCGACCACTTGAGCTGCTTCTTTAGAACTGCGAGCGTACACTTTATCGTTTTCCTTATTGCAGTGTTCTTCAATCGTGGCAATGTTTCCATCTGTAGAGAGGATATTTGTGTGCCTCTCACCTGCCTGTTGTATCGCGACAGGAGGTCTGTTCGTTTTGATCGATTCATTCCATCCATCTTTAATTATAAAGATCGATTAAGGACATGTCCTGTATATTGACTTGATAAGCACCGAGGACAGAGCTTCAGGTCTTGTTTTATATTACGCGACAGAGTCCTAGCGGGAATCTTCATTTCTCGCGATAAGATCTTTGTTTCTAATGGGGTTTCGACGAATTCTGGCTTTGTAGCTCTAACAGCACGCGGCCACCCCTATCTTCGACAGAGGAAGTGTTGTTCTATCTGTCGATAATACGATATACGAACATACGGCTGATAGCAAGCTTTTGAAGTGTCTGGAATATGAGCGACACCTGTATACCCACTTTGTGCAAGGCGATCATTGCAATCCTATTTTATTTAACACCCCCACTCCATTCCATATTGTAATTTGATAATAAACACAAAAAAATATGTAAAATAGCGCAAAATCGAAACAAGTTTTTAAAATAATATACGTATTCCAAATTCAAAATTATTAAAACGTTGAAAAAAAGAAAAGTTTTCATATAACAGCATTTATGGCTAGATTATGTATATAACAATAGCTACTCCCCGCCCGCTTTGCTCGTCGTAACACCCTCACAACCTCTTTTGGGGGTAACATTTCGTAAAATCTCTTCTTAACAGCCTTAGACTCTACAAAAGGAATATTCCTACCAAATTTCAAGTGTCCATGCCTTATGGTTTCAGAGATAAACTGGTGAGACTACATAGGTGGTAATCTCTTATATATAGATAGATATTGCTTTGAAGTATTTAAAAAGAGCAGAAATAAAAGATGAGCGCCTTTCATCATCTCCAGGTTCATGGACAATAAACATAAAGTAAAATTAAGTGGGGGTGTAAGGGGATCTGTACAATATTTTACGGAGCCCAAATCAATCCGCTTCTGCGTGTAGTGTACCCTGCTGAATAACAGACGAGGCACTGACCACCCACCAATCCGCACTGGGTCAGCGTGGTGGGCTAAGTCCCAATTCCTTTCAATGAACTCTGTGGAGGTCTTTGGAGGAGGACTATGTCCAGCTGCGGACGTATATCAGCTGATGATGATGACAAAATATATACAACCCTAGTGTATACATTTATGAATCAAATTATCGAGCTCATCGACAAATGAGATGTTTCTCTTATCTACAGCGTCCGTTTTCGGCAAAGAGATAGCAGTAATCAAATCGTACTGCATCAAGGAAACTGTCTATTTAATAATTAAATAAATTACTATCACTGAGACTTATAATTGGAACTTCACTACTTATTGAGTGAACAAAAGTACATAAAGAAAGGTAGTAAAAAGTGAAACCGCCTCCCTGGTGGGTGTTTAACTGTTGCCGTCATATAACTGGTAGAAACGAGACCATTACCTTCATATTAACCTCTACTTAAACCGACATCTTATATATATATATATATATATATATATATATATATATATATATATATAGTATATCTGTGTATATGGTTATTCAACATATTATTAAGAGAAAGCAAGACGAAGATTTTCTTTAACATATATCCAAGAAAAAATATGTTGGATTAACACAAATCTCTCCTCTCCTTCTCTACTAATTAATAAGTATTTTAAACATTTTTTTTTTTAATATAAACAAAGAAGTGTACAGAGGGTACATATTAAGTATACGAAAAGAAATCTCCCTTTATTTATTTATTATTTAATATGTAGTACAGAGGGCGGATTTAATGCCTAGGATGGCATCCTAAGTAGTTTAGTTTTGTGAGGGTTAAATATGTAATCTAATAATGAAACAATGATAACTTATTTTTTTTTATCCGATGAAGCGATGAGATACGTTCACCTGATGGTATGTGATACACCTGCCCATGACAGCTTGGTGCTAGTTAGGATGTACTACACAGCATCGCATTGCGTTTTTCGCCTTAAGACATAGAATGTTGAGTCTCATTACACCAGTAATTACATTAGCGACAGCGCCCTTCAAACCGGCACACAATAATGTCTATAAACTGCCCTTTGTCGGCTGCAACAAGCGCTGCGGTGGTACCTACCTAGACGGTCTCCAGCAATAGAGATCTACCACCAGTACTGTAATACCATAGATCGAAATATGTATATTTATATATATATAATATCAGACAATTGCATGCTTGTACGTTTGTACTAAAGCATCACGTAAAGTTTAAGTTTAAAAATATTGGGAAACACACAAAGATTAAGCGTAATATGAATAAAACGGCTCCAGCATCCGTCCGCTGAAAGTTTAAACAGAAACATTGAAACACTGCGCCGCTGAAAAGTGTATTATTCAAGTAAAAATCCCATTTCACTAATTGCATTGAATTCGTCGCTTTTTCGGAGGCTGCAGTTTTTTCCCCGAGCGAATTTCATTTGCCCGAAACGCGACGGAAACAGAACTCAAAGCGGAAGTGAATAAACAAAAAAAAGACGTCGCGTCGTCTGGTTCATAACCGGTTTTAAGTTCAAATTTCATTACGCGCTGAGAATACGGTGACGTGTCGCGTGACGTCACACGCAACGCACCGGACCGGGCTCTTATATTGTTGACTACCCTTCGTTGTCCAGCAGTGGACATCTGTCAGCTGATGACGCTGGTTGTCTGCATCAATTCAGCAACAGATGATGCGCCAATTAGATTTGTATACATAACATCTGAACAACGTGAGATGTGATATAAATATATATATACGAGCAGGGAGTACATTTGGGTGGTGTCCACTTTATTGTAACTTATCACCATGAGGAAGGAATCTTAGGAGAAAGATAATTACTATAACATGGTGTTTTACCATCATACTGCTGTTGCCAGTCCACAAGCCAAGAATGGTATATACCGCAATTATTTTAAAGGCTTATCATCAGCAGTACATCTATTTCTTTGGGAGCAGGTGTCTTTTGCCAGAGACCGTCTAGGTACCATCGCAGCTTTTTTTTATTTTTGAAACGACGCAACGATCAGCACCTTCACCTGATGGTAAGTGATACACCCGCAGATAACAACGTGACGCTGGTTAGGTTGGT
Organism: Ornithoptera priamus; assembly: GCA_029034505.1. Taxonomy (NCBI): domain Eukaryota; kingdom Metazoa; phylum Arthropoda; class Insecta; order Lepidoptera; family Papilionidae; genus Ornithoptera; species Ornithoptera priamus. The sequence goes on along the minus strand of JARDWD010000292.1, from coordinate 744,065 downwards.
AAACGAAGCACCACATTGCGCTCGTCGTCTTGAGACACAGAATGTTTAGTACCCCAATAATTTCATTAGTTACAGCGCCCTTCAAACCGTAACACGGTAATGTCTGCACAGTAGTGTTTGTCGGCTGCAATAGCCGCTGTGCTGGTACCTGGACGGTCTCCAGCAGCAGAGACCTAACAGTTAAACTAAAAGCTGATTTCAAATGGATCATAGGTATTATGAAGATATCCTAAAATTAAAAACACCTTCCAGCTTCAGCTATTAAAGCTACCTTCATCCGGCATTTCGGTTCATGAAAAAGTTATATTCAAGCGCAAGCCGACTTCAGCCAAATTTCGGCCACCCCCGACGGTCAAGGGTCATAAAAAAAAACGTCCCCATTTTACCTACAGTTTGACTTTGTGCCTCTCGCAAAATTAATTTTTAGCTGAAAATCTGAAGCTTTTCAAATGTAATACGAATAAAAAGCTCGTCTCGTCGCTTAGTATTCTTTTTATTCTACGAAGCGACGATACGGGCGGGACGATCACGTGATAGTAGGTGATACACATCACAACGTGGCGCTAGTTAGGTTGTTAAACACTGGACTACGTTGTGCTCGTCACTTTGAGACATGTTAAGACTCTGTTATATACATAACTAGAAAAGGTTTATGCTGATGAAAGTGCTGACCAAGCCCTACTAAACCAGGGCCTAGCATAGTGTTCTGGGGGCAAGTCGGTCCGGTTCCAACCATCATCCAGAGAACTCGCTCTTACATAGTTGTGCTATATCTAAGTGTAATTGAATAGTGTTAAGAAATTCTTAAATCCTCTTTTAAAACTCCCAACCCGGACTCCCCGATAACAACTCGTTACTACAATAATTACAGTAGCTACAGCGCCCTTCGAACCGGATGTTAGTAGTGTGCACTGTACTGTTTGTCGGCTGCAGTGGTACCTAGACGGTCTCCAACAACAGAGACACCACCACTTCATTCGGGAATGAAATAATATTGAAAACTTTTCTACGTGTACTTGTGCTTAGTTATGTTTTTTTTGTTTCACATCTTCTCTCTTCTTCTTTCTGCCTTTTTGACGCTTATTCAAGATTAACATCACTAACTTTTACATTGAAATAAAGCATATATACTTACTTCATATCACGTCCTGGTGAAAAAGGAAGTTATATTAGTCCTTCAAATAACTTGATAGATGTGGAGTTTAACTTACGGGATTATTGTCTATGACTAATGTGGACTCCTTAATGCTTGTCTCCAGGTCTCCTTTGACCTCGTTGTGTCACAGTTATTTTATCTAAAACAGGCTAACATTTGACCTTAATTCCTTGTAGTTTAAGTGACCATGTGGTGGTGTAGTAGCTTAGTTAGGCTAGCTCAAAACACTCCTTACTGCCTACCCAACCCCACTGGATCCGCAATCGAATCAGAAACCTTCGTTTACAAGACAAGCAGGCAGAGATGGTTTAAACATTCCAGGAAGAAGTTAAAGCTTCTTTCGGAATGCTAACATAAGTTTAATTTATGTTTATCATTCCTCGAGGATGAGTAAAGATTTATAGTGAAGATAGGTCAAAGGATTTAAGCTTGGGACTCTTCGGAGTTCAACTTATAATGGTCTATCGGATGTCTGCTGTCTTTTGTCTTATAAATATGCAGTGGGGGGTATATATTTCGTCTTCTCTTCTCAAAAACCTATCATATTTATTTATCACACCACAGCAGTCCCCTGGGCTCAAGAAAATAATTGCCGTTTGACCCGACACAAGTCGCCTAATGAAGGAATATAAAAAAAGAGGGTAAACAAATTTACCCCTGGTAAAGAACTGCACTAATGAAGCTGAATACTCTTTAAAAAGTTTTCAACGCTCACAATCTTAAATCAGGCCAATACTTAACCAGATTATATCCTCCTGCAGAAACAGCGTGAAGGTTTTATATCCTTGATATTACTGATTATAAACATTTATGAGATTCATCATCATCATCAACCGATAGACGTTTATTGCTGGACGTAGGATTCCACCAAAGATCTCTACAAACAGACAGCATAGCTTCCGGTACCGCTGGGCATAGGGGCTGTCCTATATAATGATTTATATGGGGAGATTTAGGGCCTTTTCCCACCACGCTGGTCCAATGTGGGTTGGATAGAACCAGAGCCTCGTTACCACCACGAGCTGGTGAGGTTGGCTTGGGTTCCGTGAGTTGTTGTGCAGAGCCCTTTGAACATGTTTATAAAATTATTATACAGGATATCCATGATTGTTATAACTATATAAAATCGGAGTATTAACTTCATGATACTAATTTTACATGTAAACGGACGGAAAGATTTTTTTTTTTTACAATTAAACGAAGAGACGAGTGGAAGGTCCACCTGATAGTAAGTGATACGCCTGCCCACAACATCGCGGTGCTAGTCAGGGCGATAAACACTGAACTACTTGTACTCGTTGCTTTAAAACATAACTTATTAAGACTCGTTACTTCAATAATTAAAGTACATACAGCGCCTTTGGAACCGGAATACCAAGAGATCTTTGCACATAACTGTTTGGCAGCTGATTTTGGCCCTGTGGTGGTACCTAGACGATCTCCAGCAACAAAGACCTACTACCAGTAAAAATTTCTTTCTCCTTATCCATAGACCCTCGAATAACGAATAAAGGACCTCTGTGTGACATCCTTTAAATTATTGCAGTTTTAAGATGTTTGAGTATCCTCTTACTCATGATCTTCAGAATCATATTTCCACATTGGTCTAGAAGTATAAACGTATTATATTTGGAGTGGCGGATCTTTGGTTAAATGGTTTTCCCATTCAGCGACCAGCTCCCAGATTACAATGCTTTGCACAAAAGCGGTACGAATCGGCACATTAATCAGCGAACAGCATCAGGCGCTGTGAATAGTAAAACTTCCGGCCAATTTTCTTTACTAATACCATATCGAGATAAATGAATAGACAGTTTGATTAATTGTGTGTACACAATGTTAGTTTTCAGATGAATATTGTCCATTGCATTGTTTACTGTTATGTAGAATATAACTTGTCCACAATTAGAGAAAAACGTGGGAAGAGTATCTCCGGCCGGTAGTACACAGGCCACACTCCTGGTGTTACTGGCTTTTAAAAGCTGCTGTGATGCATCACCATTGGACCGGCTGTATGTCTGTTTGTCAACGTAATTTTATAACGAAAATAAAAACGAGGAATGGATTAAAATATTTTTGGACTGTAGGACGCCAATTTAAATTTTTGTGTAATAAACCAGTTAAAACATCTTTTTGAAGTTTTAAAAAATACTTATTAATATTTAAAACTTTATCAATTTTCAAAGATAGTTGTGATGTAATTTTTAAATGATCACTTGTAGTGTATATTATTTATTTTAGTTATTACGCAAGTCTGATTTTCGCTTACATATATGATGATTCTTGTTATTATAGAAATAAATAAAAAACAGAGGCCTTCGTGCATTGTTTGATAAGATAGTAAAATTAGTCAAGTGATATCGTCCTTCTGGAGATTTTATTATATATTATGTAAGTTTTTATTATACTTCAAGTTTAGATTTTATTAAACATTCATAATACAATGAAATTATAAATAACGTTTATTTATTAATAAACTCATAAATAATGCGGCTTTTATCAATTTTTAAAGCGCAAAATAAAACAAATAATATATTCTCAAGCGCCTGTTAAAAATTTAATAGCAATTCCATGATTACACAAGTTGTTGTTGTTATAATTTAACAGGTCCCCGTGACCTTTTTGTACAATGTAGCGATCCCTCATTATTGTAAATTCGACAGTAATGAGATGTTTTTGTGCAGATTAGAGCGCTTCAATTAATTACGCGACCCTTGTCAACGCGGCGCTGAAATAATGTCACATTGTTGGACGACTGTCCGAGCGTACGCTTTTTCCGCTTGTTTGCTGCAAAACGTATCGGATCATGACGCAAACTGTTCGCACAACAAAACAGTTTAGGACGGTCATAATGTTCACATTCGGTTCATGTTGACATATTACGTTATTAATTAAATTTAATTACTCCATTTTGTCTACTCTATAGTGTATTTTTAATTATGAAAGAAATAATTACAATTCTTCATGTGTTTTTTCCCAGATTGTAATATCTAGTAAAGTATGACGAAAGGCAGAAAAATAAAACTTTTTTTTAACAAAGAATATTACTAATATTAACATATAATTTTATAAACTACAGGCCCTATTTGTTTTCGGTAAGCAACTAAGCCTTTGATCTAGTTGCGGGATCCGTATCTATCTTGTGTATTTATTCTATACTGTTAGTTTTCTATAAACTTAATAATATATATTCTCATCATCATCATCAGCCGATAGACGTTCAATGATGGACATAGGCCTCCTCCAAAATTTTCACATCGAGGGGTCCCACGCTGCTCGCATCCACTGGGTTCCCGCGATTCTATTATAAATTATTATAACGTTAATATCCGGACCCGTTAAAGCGTAATAAAGCACCTGCCAAGTTTACATCGGACATACGCTAGCCAGGGTTCAAGAAAACCTTAACCCTAACTAAACGTGTGTCCTCGGAATCGAACCAGGTTACAATGCAAAGGATTCCCAGCTCTTCGAAACCACTGGTACACTTAGTTGTTAGTAAACTTTAAAGCGAAGTGTGAAAGCTAATTTTTAGTTCAACGTCTGCAAACTTAGCGGGAGTCGTCACGACGGGAGGAAATGGGCTCACAGCATTCGTGCGGCCGACCATTCAAACGGGAAACCGGAATTATTGCGTGGATCAAGTCAATGGCAAATGGCAGTGTATATATTTTATAGTGTGTCTATCGGCTAATGATGAAGCTTAAATAAACATAATTATGCATTCTTAGATGTTAAACAAGGATACGAAACGATATTACGTTCATCGCATTCTCTTAGAGTCATTGCAAGACATAATAATTGAATGTGAGCTGAATATATATATATATATATATATATATATTAATGTAGAGTATATACAAAATACTATTAGTACTTTAGTTACGCATATATTATTTTGGACATATTCATTGGAACTAAGTAAAACAAATTGAGGCTAAGTGTTCTTTATAAAGGTAAAAAATCAAATTATTACTGTACTCGTATTTATAAAGCAATGAAATTTACATAGATTAAAAAATTATAAGTGAATGGTGAAGTCATGATAACTTAGTTAAGTGCAGAGTTAAGTTACTTATACCCGTTATATTTCTCGAAGAGGTATCGTTACGATTGCCATTAAACTTGAGCTTCCGGTGGATGACAACATCGTGAGGAAACCGTTAGGATTCGAGTGTAATATCTTACGTGAGTATATACTGACTAGGTGAGAACGGAGGACCTTGGGTATACTTGTGAGGGTCAGCTGTGAATCCCAGCTGTGGGAACATTAATAGAGCTTATATACTATTTGTTGGCTCAGTTATTATACAAGTGGGGTACACCTGGTTCACGTGAGTGCGGCGTGGTCAGTAACCCGTTGCTTGGGCCGCTGTTTATTACGGACCGGTTTATCGGCTATATTATGAATGGAGCGGAAACGGGCGGCGTTGGACAGGTGGCCGCCACTCACACCGTTATTTGAAAATATAAATATATTTTTTCGTATTCGTACCAGTACAATTGAAGAGTTCTTGTGACGGGTTCTCTTATTTTGTGCTTATATCTAGATCGGCAGTTACGGATCCCTACAAGGTTAATATCCATGATATATGTATGGTTTATGATAAGGTGACAATTACTGCCCAATCAGCAGGTGGACGGTCACTGTTAAACATAAGTTCTCATCAGCGACCTCGTAACCGATTGATCTAAATCCGCCTGGACTGCGACCTGCGACCATCATCACTTCATCGGTCCATTGTACGTGGTCATGAATATAGAACGAAAATCAATTATCTTATCGCTACCTAGTAGTTTTATTACTTAATTTACTTCAGAGTGATTTATTCATGATCCTCAATGGAAATAAGTTTTCGGGAACAAAAATGTTATAAATTGAAACGGTTAACTTAATTTCGATCATGTTCTAAGATATTGTATGGTTTACCAGTTCATTTAGAAATGAGAAAATCTAAAGAAAAGTAAGTCTCTTCCAATGTCTAAGTATCTAAGAAGAGAACGCCGAAACAGTCCTGTCTCTCCAATGGATTAAGAAGAGAAGTTGAATAGATACGTGGATATCTGAGATCGGACGTTCTATGACAGAAAGATGAGGATGAAGATCGCGTAATAACAATCGTAGTATCAAAGCTATGGTCGGTTTCGGTGTGACTGCGGCCGCCGCGAGATTCATTCATAACGAGTCGAGTAATATATTCGTAGGAGAAATATAATGGACGTTTTTTTAATCCAGCAACAAATTGACCGGCGGCTTTCGTTAGCTATTCTGTATAGTAAATATTTCATCATCGTCAACAGCGGATAGATGTCCACCGCTGGGCATAGTCGACCACCAAATATCAAAACGGTAAACTCTCGCCTGTCGGTTTTATAAGACTATATATGTTGCATTTCTATCTAGAACTTGTTTTTGTAACTTCATTAAGTTACATTATCAATCATATTAAGCTACAACTACCACACTACTGTTTGGATGCTGAAATCTAGTGTCTACTTCTCTTATCGCCAGATGACATATTTGAAAGCTACTCATGCTTTACCCTTGTTATTTTCCGACTGATAGTCTAATAGAAAATAGTTTCCGGTTCCATCGGCAACTTGAAATGAAGTGGAACCTTTAATGAAGTTGCTGTTGGAGTATCGCCAAGAAAACTTCCACACCGCAAGCCTCTAACAAGTTATGATTTTCCTTTCACCTATTTACTTAGTATTTTTTTTCGAGCTTTCCACAGAGACAAGTAAAAGTTTATTCGGTGAATAGGTCTTTTAGTCCTGTTGACATCTTGTGTGAATCACCTAAGCTAGAGACTTCAAACCGTATTTTAGGTATCTGTAACATTTTTGTTTTGTTATTGTTTTAATATATTTTAAAGTTAACAATTTTATATTAACTGACATTCTAATAATATCTCTTGATTTCACTTAATGTTAAGTTATAATAAACACAAAGTAGTAGAAGCTTTCTTATCTAGAATACTCGAGATGTAGTATGTCGAGCTGGAACTTAGCGATGTGATTATATCGGTTGATGTGTATGAGGACGGCAGCTTGACAGATAAGTTCAAACAACCCTGAACTGATGATGGTATTTGAGGATGGAACTAGAGACTTTGATATTAGAATAAATGAATAATACATTAACAATTTCCTGATCTTCCTATGTTATCTTAAAGTTTACTAAAAGGGATGCTTTCTACACTAACTTTTACATTGCTATTCTTAAAGGGTGGTTAATTTTTTAACTGTATTGAATACTTTTTTTATACTAAGTTTATTTTAAGCGGGGTGTAAGTAAATAAAACGGTTACATTGTAACTCGTAAGGCGCGCCGGCGTCTTGGGAATTAAATAAAGAGTAAAGAAACTTTTCCACGCCCCCACAAAGTAAGCAAGCAAGTAATCCAAGATATAACTTAGGAGCAACACACGAGTGTGCGTCGCAAACTTCCGGCCCCCCCGTTTACACAAAGAGGGTAATTAATTTAAGTTGGATAAGTTGGGAGCAGCTTGTGTGTTGTCATGTGACTTAGGAACTTGCTTAAAGTCAACCGGCAGGATGTAGAGCCGCGCGTTAATTGGAAAAAAGTTTCACACCGACCTCATGAAAGTGAATCATTTAATAAACTGTACTAAAAAGAAATACTTAAATTCACGTGTTCGTTTTTTGGGTACTTCCATATTCGTGACTACAGATAACATCCTGATGCCGAAAGCTTCAAAATCTACCCCTGTGTTAAGACAAAGTATTTCCGTTTGTGTTGTAGCTGTGTTTTGGTTCCTTTCAATTAGAAAGTATTAGACTAAAATTAATCGAAGAGTTGAGGACCTGCGATTAAATAGACCCACTGACTCTGTAGTTAAGCGTATAGTAGTATACCGTGTTCGATTCCTAAGCTGTATTATTGGATGACTTTAAGATGTTAAAGAATCTGTATCCTCAGCTAACTTCATGTTGTAAATCTGCAACATCGCCGTGTTGTGAATATACCAGGCAAGTTCACTTAATTATATAGTCTTACTATAACTTAATCTTACCTGAAATTGTACTTAAATGTAAGAGCTATTGTATAGCATTAGATTTACAGTACTATTTAAAAGAAGTTATTATGATATAGTTAAAATATAATAATTAAAAATACTCTCTCTCTCTCTGTAACAGCGATGGTGTTATGATTGGATGACAATATGAGGGTGGTAGTCATTATGATGAAGTGTTATATATATTAAAGTTATTAAGTTAAGAGAGTGTCCGTCTGAAAGCTAATGACGTCACAAGTAAGCGCCGCTTATCAGTGCGGAGGCTTGCGGACCCGCTTATGACTGTCGAGGTACAAACATCGAGGAAACCATTAGTAATATTTGTGTGGACATTTCATAACTTAAATTTAACCGAGAACCATAAGGAGGTGCTCTATTCTTTTCTTTGATTACTTATCGAAAGGATAACACCAGCGAGGTGTTCGCCTGATGGTAAGTACGCTAGTCTATAACAACGCGGCGCCAGTTAGAATGGTATACACACCACATTGTAGTAGCCGCCTTTAGACATAGTTAAGTTTTGTTGGTCTAGCTGCAACGCCCTTCAAACCTGAACACAGTAACGTTTGCGCGCTGCTGTTTGTCGGCTGCAGTAGAAGCTGTGGTGGTACCTAGAAAGTCTTCTGCAACAAATACCTACCACCAGTAGCCTATATTCAAAGCATCTCTTCTTCTCTTTTTATATGATGCTCATATATCTATAAGATACATAGAGTAATAAATAAATAGTAACTTCTGTATAATCTTCTATTCTGTGTCTATGTCTGTGTCTATCAATAATGTATTTCTAATTATCTTCAAATTTGAAATCTTCGTAAAAAGTCTTATTTTGGGTTTAATTTTGTGCTAAAGAAAAAAAAAAGGAGAACGGCTAGTGCATGGAGATCTTGTATTTGCCGTAGCACAGCGTGGGTGCTAAGGAGGGCCTTGCCCTTCCGTAGGATGTCGTAGACAGAGTGAAGGTGGGCCCTGGTTTGTTCTGTAGATCCCAGAGCCCCTCGTAATGCACTGACGGAGACCACTAAGGGGGTTTTAGTGGATAGAAGCCCCGTATAACCTTGTCTTCCCCCTAGAAGCAGGGTATCTTTTAAAAAGAATTCCCCGCGATTATAAAAAGGTACTTCTGCCGTATGTGTCCGAAGCATGATATAGTGCTGGTCTTAGTACGGACGCTGTGGTGAGCGTGATGCCGTTCTCCTTAGACTTGCAGCAGGAGACGAGTGTATTGGTTTGCCCAGCCCTCTTCTTCCACAAACAAATATTACCTATTTATCTGATAGTGAACAGTTCGTAGTATCACCTTGACTCTTGTATGAATTGTTCAGATTTTACTGGCGGTACCACCACGGCTCCTATGACAGTAGAAAAACAGTACTTTGCGAACATTACTGTGTTCCGGTTCGAAAGGCATTGTAGCTAGTGAAATTACTGATGTGACGAGACTTAAAATCTTATGTGCGTCGAGCGCAATGTGGTGCTGTGTATACCATTCTAACCAGCGCCATTATACCGTATCACTTACCATCAGGTGAACGTCCCGCTATTCTCGTCTCTTTGAAGGGCAAATAAAAAAATCATATATTATAGATCCAAATTAAAAATAAATACAGTATCATGTCAATACTATCCTAACGGAAGTCCCGGAGTTCCCGGCTCATTACCGATGGAGCTGTGAATCAGGAGGAAGCGGACTATTTTAATTGTTCCTGCGTGGGTCATTAGCGATGGATCGGTTTCCGGCAACAGTTCCAACGTCTGAAGGAATGCTTCAACAACAAACTAATACAAACAACAATGACGTAGATGATCTGTAACAAATTGTTTATGTATAGCTTAATGAACATGTCACATCACATATTATTATACAGGCAGTTACTGGTGGTAGGTCTGTCGCCGGAGATGGTCTAGGTAGGTACCACGGCCAAGCCCAGTAGTCTCCGGCTAGTAAGAATAGGACTAGGGTCCTGGGTCCTAAGACGTGCCTGTTGTAGAAGCAGACTAAAAGGGTGTAGGAGTTTCGGGGCCCTTGAGGGTGGGGGCCCTTATCGCTCAACAAGCGAACCTGCGTGGGACAGTGTATGGCTCAGTGATGGTGCCTAGGAGGGTTGGTCTCCTTCTCAGAGATGTGTTCTGGGGCACTAGTGCGTTCTATAAGCGATCCCGGTGCCTCTCCGAATGCACTAATGCAGAGCACCGAGGGGGTTTTAGTGAGTAAGAATCTCACATAACCCTGACTTCCCCCCAGAAACAGGGTACCTTTCGAAGATTTCTCCCTGAAAGTACAAAAACAAGGTAAATACCACAACAGCTCCTATGGCAGCCGATAAACTAAAATATTATTTGCATTGCGCCACGCTGATCGCCAACCTTCACTAGTTGGAGAGGCATATTAAGAATAAGAAGTAGTGATCAATAACCTGCAGCTCTGGAGTCGTACCAGAAAGCTTAGTCTTACATGGTTAGCATTTAGCTACACCTTCAGTACAGTACCTAGAAATACTTTGGAGGAACGTATCAACGTTCTAGATTTATTCTTGTCTTCGTGACAGGTTTGCGGATGACATCAAACAGTGAACTGACAATGAGATCAAAGCGGGCGACATTTTGAAAGGTCCTGCGAAACGGACGAAATTAAATTTCGTGGAAACTAGAACCTAATCTGACCTAAATTAGCTGACGTCGTGTTCGGATCAACACGGAGCCTGTACACTGGATGTGTCCATTTTATTCATTCATATATAACAGTAGTGCTAAGATTACTTCGCTCCGGTTTGAAGGACGCTGTAGCTAGTGAAATTACTTCGGTAACGAGAATTGATCGGAACGAGCACAAAGTGGTGCTCTGTACATCATTCTAATTAGCGCCACGTTGTTATGAGCAAGCGTATTACTTACCATCAAGGGAACGTTTCGTTTGTCTCGTCGCTTTATAGATTAAAAAAAATGTGGTATAGTGTATATCATGGTAACTACCACATTGTTATTACTAACAGTATCACTTACCATCAGGTGAACGTTTTGTTAGTCTCATAGCTTTTTTTGTGGTTACCTTCCTTTTTAATAAAAAAGATTATAAAAATCGGTTAAGACGATTTCAGAGTTTTGACACAGGGATATCAAAGCTGTTGAAATTTACTTTTTCACATAATTACGGGGTGTGGGTTTCCACTCACGGAAACCAAGCCAACCTCACCTGCTCGTGGTGCACCCTGCTAACCAACAAACGAGGCTTCTGGTTCCTACCAACCCGCATTGAGTCAGCGTAGTGGGAAATGGCTCAAATCCTCCCATATGAATCCCTACCCGATCGATGTGGAAATCTTTGGGGGAGGCCTATGTCCAGTAGTGGAAGTCTATCGGCTGATGATGATGATAATTATCACCAAAAGAATTTTCCATGAACACTACAGTACAGTTTATTTTATCAATGCGACATCTAGTCACTGTATAGCGAGTGTAGAAAGGTTTACGTATCATATACAGGGTGCTGCGGTAAGGGCGCGCTGCGGTCTCTGCGTGTGCTGAAGTTGATCATCGGGAAGGGTCCTGACCGCCTCACTTTAATCCATCTTCCGTCCCGCTCTAACCACCTTATTACTACCACCCTAAAATGTGAAGTATACTGGTGGTAGGTTTCTGTTGCCGAATATCGTCCACCGCGGATCCTATTGCAGCCGACAAACAGTAATTTGCAAAGATTGATGTGTGCATTGAAGGATGCTGTAGCCAGTGAAATTACTAGATGTGCAGCTGTTACCATTGCTTTGTCACACGAATGCTGGTTCTATTCCGCACACACACCGCACCGTATCTCTGATTGGAAGGTAGTTTCCAAATGACCTGGCTATTGCACCTGTGCTCATAATCTAACGTCTTAACAGCTGATTGTAGTAATTGATATCTTCAAGTAACAAATATGACAGCTGTATACTCTAATGGAGAACTTCATCATATTAGTTAAGTGTTAACTTAGTTAAAACTTAACTGTCATCACTGTGAACAGTCATATCTTTACTCATCGCCGTTCTCATGTTTCCATTTTCGTTAACTTTAAACTGTATCCTGTTTAAAGGATAAAGTAAATATAAGTGTTTCCTATAAAAAATATATTAAAGTATAACTTCTTCTCGTTACTTTTTTATCAAGAATATCAACTGCGAGATTTAAAGAACTAGGAGAAGAAGAAGAAGACATGTACTGGTGTATACGCTAGTGTATTTATACGGCACCAACATGCTGTGGTGTCGGGTCGTTGGCTGTGACATGTGACAGCTATGAACAAGTTAATTTATGCTTCGTCTCCCTCCCGCAACCCCTCCTGACCAACTGTCAATGGACGGGGGTTTAAAAGGCTTTGATTTATAGCCTTACGGGCCGTTATTTCCAAGTGTGGTTCTCTTAAATATTATCCCTTGGTAAACAAAATTGATATGTAATATTTATGACTTGTAACAAAGCTATTAGTCAATTGGGTATGAAAAAAAGTCTCTAGCAATTACAAGAATAGCTACAGCATCCTTCAGTCATGAGCTAATCGTCATCATCATCAGCCGATAGACGTCCACTGCTGGACGTAGGTCTCCCCAAAGATCTCCACGTACAGTCAGCATGGCCTTTAGTCCCGTTGGGCACTAGAGGCTGTCGTATGTAGGGCTTTATATGGGGGGGGGGATGTGGGCCATTTTCCACCACGCTAGCCCAATGTGGGTTGGTAATGACCTAATATTTGACTATAATTTAATATCATTTTAAGAGACTACAAGCTGAAAATTATGAACTGTTCTTCCTTAAAACACTTTAGACTTTATTTTTTTTTATATACAATTAAACGACAAGACAAGCGGGATGTTTATCTGATGGTAAGTGATACTCCTCTCCATAACTACATGGCGCTAGTAAATATAATATACACAATACTATTGCTCGGCGCCTTGAGACCTAAGATATTGTCTTATAACCTCAGTAAATTTACTAGCTGTAGCGTCCTATAAATCGGAACACAGTAATATTTGCACAGTGCTACTTGACGGTAGAATTAGGAGCTGCAGTACCTACTGCAGACTTCTACTGGTGGTAGATCATCTAGGTCGACCACAGCTACTCCGCAGCATCCAAACAGTACCGTGCAAATCTTACTGCGTGTTGAACGGCGCTGTAGTTAATGTAATTACTGCGGTTATGATACTAACCATAATGTCTAATGGCGGGTAGTGTTATGTGCTGCTGGGTATATCATCCAATGAGGAGTTGCTTCCACCAGATGAACGTCTTATTGGCTTCAAAGCTGTGAAAAAAAAAATGAGGATATAGCTAATCAAACTCCACGATATATCTCAGAATCGAATCAGGAGTCTCCGCTTTACGAAACTCCTGATGTCTCATAAGCATTTACAATGAAATACCCAACACAACTACAAGCGGGGCGACCTCCCCTTCACTCCCCATTAAAACTTAACTATTCAAGTAAGTAAAGAATTTAATTAAGTTCAGCAAACGTTGGGACGTTTCGCAATATTGTCAGCTCCCGTAACACGCCATCAGCTCAGCGCCCGCGAGCTACGGCTTCACGTTTCAAATGAAAATTCCGTCGCAGCGCAACTGAACGCGTCTAAACGCTAAACCTTAACTGTTACATTAACTGTAACAGTTAAAACTTTAATCGGAATATTGTTTAACTGTCTTAAAGCTCTATTAACTGGTGGTAGGAATCTGTTGCGGGAAATTGTCTAGCTAGGTACCACCGCCAACCCTGTGTCTCGGGCTATTAAGAATAGGACTAAGGTATTCCCTGCTTGTCGTACGAGGCGACTAAAAGGGTCCTCGGGATCGCCGGCTTTGGAGGTGCAAATGCATGGTGGTCATGTATTTGTAGTGGCACAGCGTGGGTGCTAAGGAGGGCATTACCCTTCCGTGGGAAGTTTTAGCCAGAGTGCAGGAGGGCACTGGTGCGGTCCGTAGGAGACCCCGGGGTCACTCCTGATGCACTGAGGGAGACCACTGGCGGTTTCAATGGGTAGAAGCCCAACATAACCGTCTTTCTGCCAGAAGCAAGGTATCTGTTAAGAAGATTTTCCCTGCGATAAAAAAAAGAAAAAAGAGATGGGTACCACCGCAGCGCCTATTGCAGTCGACATACAATACCGTCCAAACATAACTGTGCTCCGGTTTGAAGCGCGCTGTAGCTAGTAAAAGTACTGGGATAACGAGATAATATATTATATCTACTAATGAAGGGACGTGACGAGCGCCCGTAACAGCGTGGCGATAGTTAAGATGATATACACTGGACCATCGCCGTCGCTTAAGACATAAGATGTTGACTCTCGTTACCCCAGTAATTACACTAGCTACAGCGTCCTTCAGTACGGAACACAGTAATGTTTATTGGCTGAAATGGGAGCTGCGGTGGTACCTACCTAGAAAGTCCCCCGGTAACAGAGACCTACCAGTGTAGTGTATAACATCCTAACTAGCACCTCATTATTATGGGCGTATCGCATACCATCAGGTGCACATCTCGCTGGTCTCTTCGTTTCCAAGAATTTTTTTTTTTTACATTTGTTGTCCCATAGTTATGGTTAATTGCCTTAATACTATTCTTCTTCTCGACTTACAGAGAGAGATAATACCTTTTTGCATTAAGAGTATTTTTTATTTTTTTTTTGTACATTTAAATAAATAAATTTGTTTTTGTAAAGAAAATATACCTTTTTTATAAAAATAACTCTCAATAGGGAAGGGATAAAGGATTAAAGCTCGTGTTGCGAACGGAGCCTTTCTCAAGGGATATAAAAACCGACTCCTTCACTAAAGAGGATGAGATCTTATCTGCCATTTCTTTGGATACTTATATCTACCGTTATAAAAAATAAGTAGTGTTTATTTTACCTTCACGTTCCTTTACTTATTCTATTAATTCTCCTTAAGTACAAGCAATAATGTTATTTTTAGTAAAAGTAGAAAATATCTAGTATTTTGTAAGCGCAGTGTAGGCGGTGAGGTCAGTGGTCACACTGTCACCGTTGTGGTGCAAATACCAAGAGTATAAACAGTATTAATTAATTTCTCATTAACAATTGCAATAATTTGAAATGTGTTTAGTCTAATTACCGTTGTAATTCGTAGTTTTTGACGGTAATTATAGCCTGAAACCACTAAGAAGAAACTATTACAGCGCGTACATCCTCCAAGTATCTTGTTAACATTACTCTGTTTAAGATATCGCTGTGGTAAGTGAAATTACTGTGGTAACAAGTAACATTTATGTCTTAATTTGAAGAGCGTAATATAGTGATTGTGTAAGCATGATCTCTTAATGATGAGAGGGAGAGAGAGAGAGAGGTCTGATTAGTTTGATAGTATCACAGCAGCGCCTGCTTCTTATAGACAGTAATGTGTCATTTTATATTCAAAACCGACAAACTACATTTAGTTTCATTACTGCATTTAGTTAGGATGTTTACACAGCATTAAATGTAATGCTGTGTACACATCCTAACTTCTACTTTGTTATAGGAAATCGTGTCAATTACCATCAGGTAACTGTAACGCTCGTCGTTACATCGTTGTCTTTTCAATCAACCGTTACTCTATATAATTTATGATCTTTGATAAATTTCTTTATATCGAAATAAACTTTAGTTTTATTACAGCTTCCGAAGTCCACTGTTGGGAATGGTAATATTTATGTGAACATCTCCATGCTTATGACTTGTACCAGGCGCCACGATACCGTAGGTAGTTGAAATCGTTCCGCTGTATGTATGTCGCACGCCTACAGCGGGTTTCAACATTCAAATGATTAATATACAAAAGGTTTAGATTTAAACGATTCATTAGGAAATAGTTAACTTGTGCTATATTTGTCGGTATTTATATATAAATATAAATTTCCCACAGCTGGGACTGTGTCGTCTCTTATAAGGAGAGTCTAAGTATATCATATCAAACACCATCCAAGTCATACGGATTGTTGGGCATTAACATCATTATCATCGAGACGGATCCATGCCCACCAATGGGCATCTCTTATAAAGTATCCCACGCAAAACGGCATATGTATCATATTACAGAAAATTATCTGTAATTTGGTTAAGCGAAGAGATAAATCAATAGTTCAAATGATGCAGAACATAACAATTTGGAGCTGTTTGATATACACTACAACGTTGTCAGAGACTATCTGGATACCACCGCAGCTCAAATTCCCGCCGGCAAACGTTACTGTGTTCCGGCTTGAAGGACGCTGTAACTAGAGGAAATTAATTAGGAACCAGATCTCACTTTTTTATATCAATGCGACGAGCTCAATTCGGTGCTGTCTACGTTACCTGAATTAGCACCACGTTGTTATGGGTTGGCGTATCACTTACCATCAAGTGAACGTTCCGCTCGACTCGTTATCGTGTTCTCTTGTTCAATAAAAAAATTAAGGTTTCACGTCGCCATTTTGTCAGTTACCTAACAATAACAAGAAAGTGAAAAATACTGTTTAATTTAAACAGCGTGCGTGTGGGTGTACTGTGGGTGCAAGCGTTAAGGTGCTCATCCACTGGCGCGATATTCTATTTAAGGTTTATATTAAGAAAATTATATT
The DNA here is from genome assembly GCA_029034505.1 of Ornithoptera priamus. Lineage (NCBI taxonomy): Eukaryota > Metazoa > Arthropoda > Insecta > Lepidoptera > Papilionidae > Ornithoptera > Ornithoptera priamus. The sequence goes on along the minus strand of JARDWD010000292.1, from coordinate 727,273 downwards.
ACAGCAAAATTTAAGCTACACAGTTGGACAGAGAAGTAATGGTTTTAGGATTAAGACCATCCACGTTGCTCATCAAGGGTTAATATTAAAATTGACAGATTTGATTCGTTGTATGTACTACGAGTATATTGTTTACAAGGGGATTTGGATCGTTTCCCACCAAACTGGACGAATGCGTGTTGGTGGGATACAGAGTATCGTTTGGTGGTTACCAGTATGCACCACGAGCACGAGGTTCTGTTGGATTCTGTGAGTTGTTGTGCGGGACCCCTTAAACCCCCCACAAGCGACGGTGATTAGTACCCGGCGGTACCGGAGGTCATACTGACTGTAAGGTAAACATAACAGAATAGAGATTTTCTACAAATTGTACTATGGTAGTTAATTTAAAAAAAAAACAATTCTGTCTGACTTACCAGACATACAAATAACGTCTAGTATTTATAATAGACGAAATTAATGCTTATTCTATAATCTATGACGTGGGATTCCGTGGTAGGAGTGATGGAACATTGAATAATAGAAAAGAAAAAAACACAAATCATGTATACTGGTAATAAGCCCTAGTGTATCTGTACCTTTACGATGCCACAGTAAATAGAAAGTAGCGGGAGCGCGGCCGCGTCTCAATCCGACCGCTGTAATTGGTTACGCTGGTCCAATTAGTGCGGCTTAGTGGACTAATGCGTACAAACATGTTACATTTACACGCGCGAGCTGCAGCCTCTCCAGCTTCACGGACCATTCATTGTGGTCACTATGTTCAAGGGAGAGTCATCATCACCATTACTCCAGCCTGTATTAATGTTAACACAAGATCAGAAAGTTAACTAGTAGTAGGTTACTATTGCTTAGCCCTGTAGTCTCGGGCTAGTAAAAATAGGACTAAGGTAAGTCCTGCCTGTCGTAGAAGTCGACTAAAAGGGTCTCGGACTTTCGCGGAGCTTGAAGGTGGGAGCCCTTATCGCTTCACAAGCAAGTCTGCGTGGGACAGCGTATGGCTCAGCGATGGTGCCTAGGGTTAGACTCCTCTTCAGAGACGTTTAACAGAAAGGGTAGGAAGAAATCAGTGATTTCTATAAGAGATCCCGGAGCCTCTCCGAATGCACTGATGCAGACTACCGAATGGATTTTAATGAGTAAGAATTTCAAATACCCTGGGTTTCCTTTCTCAAGCAGGGTATCTTTCCAAGATTTCCTTCCCGAGACCAACTTGCCGGAAACTGTCTAATAGACATCTACCATCAGGGCAATATTCTGTATACAAGTGAATTTTAACGAGACAGCTTGTTTATTTGTTTCTCTAGCTCCTCAGTTCTGGGAACCTGTACCCTCCACATGTGACCACCCACATTCGTTTGTGATTATAATAATTTTTATTATACGATACATATATCCATCCAACGCACCCCGCCGCCGATAGACCATACCGTCAATGTACCATGTGTGACCACACGTGGTCATGTTTCAACACCAAGTGATATCCATTCGGAGAAATATCTCTGTTTCGTGTCATATCCCGATGTACAAAGGTTTGTGCTTAAAATAGACGCGATTGTATTTATGACTTTTTTTTTCTCAAGCTACGAGACGAGCGGGACGCTCACCTGATGTTAAGTGATACGCCTCCCCATAACAAAGTGATTCTAGTTAGGATAATATATCTTTACTAGTATAGGTCTCTGTTGCTACAGACCGTCTAGGTAGGTACCAGCGCAGCGCCTATTGCAGCCGATAAACAGTACTGTTTAAATAATACTGTGTTCCGGTTTGAAGGATGTTGTTACTAGTTAAAATACTGAGGTAACAAGACTGGTAAAATGGACTGGTTTACTAATGGAAGGTGTCTGTTTCCAAAGACCATCTAGGTAGGTACCACCGCAGCGCTTATTTCTTCGCTAAACAGTAGTGTGCAAACATTACTGTGTTCCGAATTGAAGGGCGCTGTAGCCAGTGTAATTACCGTGGTAATCACACTCAACATCTTACGGCTATGTGATGAGCTCGATGTGGTGCAGTGTATAGTATCCTAACTAGGGACGGTTGTTATGGACAGGCGTGTCACTTACCATGAGGTGAGTTTTATAAAAATTTAAATTTGTTAACTTGTATTGAATTTTGTTTAGAATTATTATGTTAATATCCAACCGGAAGTACGTAAGTAGTAACTTGGAAAAGTTCAATTAAACTTGTGTAGTATGTAACAGCGTTATGGATCGTTATCGATCGTTTGTTAAGGCTTCGACGCTTTGGAGTGGTTTTAAGGGCTTCAGCTGAGCAAATTGATAATTACTGAATAAAGTTGAAATTTGTAAAGGAATTTCATAATGAAGAACCGCTTCAGCAGACGAGGATTAAAACTTGGCGTTTGACGTAATTACAAGTAATTTGTCGCAAATAAACTTCGTTCAGAAGATACCGGATATGATGGTGATGTTTACACAGAAATATATACTGCTGTCTAGAGTTGTAAATATATACTGCTGTTTACGAGTGGACATAAGACTTGAAGTGGTATCTTTTTTTGGCGGAAATGCCTTCGCATTCCAGCCATCGTGGCGGCAAACACAGGTTATGTCGGACTTGCACCGACTAAAACCCCCACGATGTTCCACCATCCGTCGTTTTATTGCAGAGTCACAGGAATACTATCGCACACCTCTGCAACCCTACCAGCGCCGGTTGCACCGCGCATCTCTATTTTGAGAGGCGAACCCTCCCTTTTCCACCTCTATAAGGGTGCGCCGGAACACAGCGCGTCCACCTCTCGGATCCTCCTGAATCCGTCACTCAGAGTCCACGGTACTGCGGTATTAGCTAGACTAGGTCCGCGACAACAGAGACTGTACCCTGTGTAAACATCCTAACCACATGAATGTTCATATTTTTTTATGTAATTAACCGACGAGACGCGCGACACGTTCACCTGATGGTGAGTGATACGCCTGCCCATAACAACGTGGCGCTGGTTACGATGGTATTAATAGCACCACATTGCGCTCGTCGCCTAGAGTCATAAGATGATAAGCCTATTTACCCCAGTAATTATACTAGCTACAGCACCCTTCAAACCGGAACAGTAATGTTTGCATAATACTGTTTGTCGGCTGCAGTGGTACCTATCTTGGCGGTCTCCAGTAACCTATTGCTTCGGCTTTATTTTTATCCTTCTGCCTTATCCTTTGGTTTTACCATATTTAGTAAAGTTTAATTTCATCTCAATGTTTCCATAAAAAAAAAGTTTATCGCGAAAGATTAAAAAAAAAAACCTGTATCTACTTAATTTGTATCGCCACCGTGAGAACTTCCAGTGGTCGTGGCTGTCGTTTTAATTAGTTAAAGCAACCGCACACTGCGGACTGTAGTAGTGTAAAAATAAAGTCGACTTTTCTACACACGAACACTTGGATCAATAAGTAACATTAGACTGGGCATGTGGATGGAACCTGTTCAGGGTTTATAATGACCGCTACACCTCATATATATGATACGTAGTGTATACACTTCATTGATATTTAAACCTCTTTCGACATGATCAGGTTTTGCGATATTTTATTCTCAGCACCGATGGTAATCGAGGACGTGACTGATTAGGTGGGTTATGGTGAACTGATTAGGGGTTGTAAAGGGTTCCGCTCAATATCTTACGGAGCCCAAGTCAACCCCACCTGCACGAGGTACACCCTGCTGGATTACAGACGCGGCTCTAACCGCCCACTACCCGCACTGGGTCAGCGTGGTGGGCTGAGGTCTAATTTCCCTTAACAAACCCTGTGGAGATCTTTGGGGGTGGCTTACGTCCCTCAGTGGTCTATCAACTGATGATGATGGAAAATAGGTAGGTACATTCGCAGCTCCTATTGCAACTGCCAAACAGTAGTGTGCAAACATTACTCTGTTCCGATTTGAAGGGCGTTATAACTACACTAATTACAGGGTTGTCACTCCGTCTCGTTGAACGTAACATCTTATGTCTCCAAGCGACGATTGCAATGTGGTGCAGTGTATAACACCCTACCTAACGCTATGTTGTTATGGGCAGGCGTATCACTTACCATCAGTTCAAAGTCTTGCTGGGGCCGTCGCTTCGTGTAGTAAAAAAAGCCAGTGCGCAAACGTTACTGTGTTCGGGTTTGAAGGGTGCTATAGCTAGTGAAATTACTTAAATAATATGATTTAAATTATGTCTCAAAGCGGCGAGTACAATGTGATGCTGTGTATATCATCCTAACTAACGCGACGTTGCTATGAGCGAGCGTATCAGTTATCAAGATTGATGTTAAAAGAGTTATAACGAGTAGCTCGCTGGCCTAATGGTTAGAGCGTGCGGCCTTCAATCCGAAGGTCGCGGGTTCGAATCTCGGCATGTACCAATGACTTTAATATTTAAGTTATGTACATTTGTGAATTTTAGTAACAACAGCGAAATACAAAAAGGGGAAAAAAAAAAAAATAAAAAAAAATAAATAAAAAAAAATCCCCAAAGATTCCCAAAAAGAGGGTTGATGTCAGGCAGGCGGCCGGTCGTAAAAAATTTAGCCAAAACTATTTACAACATGTTCGGTAATGAAGAACATGTTGTGCCGACCCTACATAAAGTGGGACCAGGGCAGGAGAAAGAAGAAGAAGAAGAAGATATTAAAAGAGTTATAAACATCATTAAAGTGTGTAACCTACCTATCTAAAGTATATATGTCTTGGAAAACGTCTAAAGTTATGTGATGCTGTGTATATCATACTAAGTCTTTACACGGGCAGTTGGTATTAGGATATAGTCTTGCTCGTGTAGTATTTCTTCGTGTAAGAAAAGGAAAGACTGTGATAGCAACTTGTACAGAAAGAGACAGAGAAACTAATAAATAATATTTTGTTGTACCACATTTATAAAAATGGGTTTCTTTTGTAAACCAATCACGTGAAAACCAGTGAACATATCTACACGGGAATGAGAGCATTCGACGCGTAATGATCTGTAGATAGTTATAGTGTATTTACTTTAGGAATTTCATAGATCCTTCGCCATTTTATTTCTAATTAACTTTTATGAACATTTTCATTTGGTATTATATACGCGGTTACTATAGTAACGGTTGCTGTAGAAAGTCACTTCCGGTCTAATTGTATATTACCGCCAGCAAAGCGGGCGGGATACAGCTGCTGTGTTATAAAAGAGTTTTAATATAAAAGAAATTGCATTAAAGAGATATATTTCCACTATTCCCTTTTCACCACCAGATGAGCAAACCCACGGCAAGTCTCCATTCTTATTGTGAACTTCGCGAACAAAGACATTCAGCTCCGCGTTCATCACGAGAACAATAAACGAGTTGAACAACTTGTCGGCGTTGGTGTTCCCGTCGAAAGACGCGGGTATCTTCAAGAGAAGACTGAATAGGATGGTCACCAGGTTCGAGAGCATTACTACTGCAGATCACTTTACTTAACATCAGATGGGTTCGTGGTCAAGCGCTGACTTTGTCGATTAATAAAATCGGCTCCGGCTTGTTCGCGCCGTCTTCGGCATCGTTCGGCAACGTTCGGCCGTCGTCGGGAGCCGCCGCCCACGCGCCGCCGGCGCTGCAACCTGTTCCCGCTACCGGTCGTGTGGTTCTTGACCCACCTGTTAGCGCGGCCTTCTTATTAAATCTTTTTTTATAACTTGTTCTCCTTGCCTAAAGCAGAAATGAAACACGATTAGGAGCACAGTTAACTTAATAGTTAAATGATTAAACTTGTAGTTAGTTAAATAACTGCGACCGAATATAAAAAAAATATATTTATTTATTAATTCGTAATTTTGTTTTTATGTAACTAAGCGAAGAGACGAGGGTCATTTCCACCGGATGGTAAGGGATACACGCACCCATAACAACGTGGCGGTGGTTAGAATGGTATACACTACACCACATTGCGCTCGTCGCTTTCGACATAAGATGTTGAGTCTCGTTACCCCATTAACTGCAATAGCTACAACGCACTTCAAACCGGAATATAGTAATTTTTACACACTATTGGAAATAGATTTCAATGGAAATCCAGTTATAAGATAACTTAGTAACTAAACTAGTAGTATATTAATACTAAGGTAACATTGATCTTAGTATTAATACACTACGTAACTATGACACAATAAATTACTAAGTAAAAGTATAAAATCTGTATTCATAAGTACATACGTCACAATTATCACGCAATTTAAGGGGGTGTTTGGGGGAGGCCTATGTCTAGCAGTGGACGTCTACAGGCTGATGATGATGATGATAAGACCTTAACTATATAAATGTATTTTCCACCGAACAGTGAGATAAACAAAGTAATGTTATTACTACATCTTATTAATAATTGATGAAACTGGTGGCAGGTCTGATGCTGGAGACTGTCCAGGTACCAATGCAGCGTCTGTTGCAGCTGACAGACAGTAATGACTAAATATTACTGTCTTTGGGTTTGAAGGGTGCTGAATCTAGGGAAATTACTAGGGTGACGAGACTTAAAAACTTATGCCTCAAAGCGACCAGCGTTGTGTGGATGCTGTGTATATCATCCTAACTAGCGCTACGTAGTTAATGGCAAGCGTATCAATTACCATCAGGTGAACGTCCCAGTCTTCACTTCGCTTCTTAGAATAAAAAAAAAACTGAATTTAAAAATTACTGAGCAGTTTCAGGCTCTCGTGGCAGAATATCAATGAACCGAATCCATTCATTAATGGCAATGAATGGCGGAGTCGGATGGTCATTAATCCGGTTCGAGGGACCTGTTGTCAGTTTACAACGCGAACATATTAACGAACCGCCTTGCCCTTGATCTTAGTTTTTATTTTCGATCAACGTCATAGAGCAGCACTGAAGGATCGAGGGACGGCAGTGGCGATAGTATTTCCGGTGACGATCTAGACATAGATATATCTGCAGCGCTTAATTCTGGTTTATAGTAATGTGTCAGTTTACTGCCATGTAGTAATGAATTTACTTTTGTAACTAGACTGGTATATGAAAGTATATACAGTTAAATGTTTTAGAATAATTTCATTAGTTAACTCTTTGATATATATATGAAAAACTAGTTAGGTCTTTGTTGCTGGAGTCTAGGTAGTTGTCACGGCAGTTCCTATTGCAGCTGACAAACAGTAGTGTGCAATTATTACTGTGGTAACGAGATATAACAAGTAATGTGTGAAGGCAACGAACATAAGGTGGTGCAGTGTATACCAACCGGCGTACCACTTACCATCAGGAGAACCGTTTACTTGTCTCATTGTTGCGCAGAATTAAAAAAATGTTTGTTAGACATCTGTGCTCCGCTACGCTGTGGCGACAGCTTACGTTTATTTAATGTTATCAACGTCAACAGGTTCCTTGGATGTTGGTAATAATAAACTTTGTAAAGCTCACGCCGGTCATTATGTGCGGGGCGAAGTTATGAATGGAGCTGATCTTGTATGCAGATCAGGGTCGGAACGGGTTCCGTCGTGTCGCCAGAGGACGTTTATTCGCAGTTTTTCGACGAACAGCATCCATACTATATTTACTTTAATGACAACTGACAAACGAGTGAGCAGATCCAACGCGACCACAGCGACAATTACAACATTGGTAGGGAAATTGTCACTTTCATATATATATATATATATATATATATATATATATATATATAGAGAGAGAGAGAGAGGGAGAGAGAGAGATATCGGTACACGCATTAGGTTTGGTCGGTTAGCATTTCGAAAACTCCACCACATCCTCACCTCGTAACTGTCCCAATGTCTCAATACGAAGGTCTTTAATCAATGCGTCCCCTCCATCCTCAGATATGGAGCGCAGACATGGTACTGGACCATGCTCGTCGCATTTAAACATAAGATATCAAATCTCGTTACCTCAGTAATTTATCCAGATACAACACCGTTCAAACCAGAACACAGCAAAGTCGTGCGCAGAAATAAGCGTTTTAAAATCTACTTATGTTGAAGTATGATTACATGTCCACAAAAGTAACCGGAAGGAAGTAAACAATGATTTCTTTTTTTCTTATAAGTTATTATAACAAATTGGATATTAACTTTTTCAAAACTCACCCCTGGCACAGATACTTCCACATATTTTACGATGGTGATGTTCGTACGGAACCCTGGGGCTATATATAATGGACCTCATGTTTACTTTGGAGGATCAAGAAGATGCGTGAACATATGATCATAAAAAAGGTTGTATGTGATATATTTTGTGGTTGCGGAAGTCGTCTAGGTACCGTGCAGCTGCTATCGCAGTACTGTGCAAACATCACTGTGTTCCGGTTTAGAGGGTCCTGTAGCTAGTGTAATTACTGGGGAAACGAGGCTTGAAATCTCATGTCTTAAGGCAAAGAGCGCAATCTGGTGTTGTGTATACCATCCTTACTAGTATCACAATGTTATAGGCAGGCGTATGGAATACCATCAGGTCAACGTCTTGTTCTTCTCATCGCTTCGTCGAAAAACAAATATTTTATTGATTGTTTTATTCTAAATGTTTAAAGTTTTGTTAAGCACCATTCAAGTGTGTACCATCAGCGGTATACGTAGACGGTTCTAGTGCATACGCCGAACCCTGGAACATCAGCAATTCCAGCGACCGCAGCGGCAATCACGCAGACGATTACAAATTCTACAACGGCGTTCTCTTTGTAGCGGACGGTAGATATTTCAATGCCATGACTGCGGACGGTCAGCTCGCCGCAGGAAGCCGGCTGATTTACGGAGCCGCAGTTTTTGGCAGCTGTCCGTTGTTCCGCTGCCGGCTTAGAGGTAGCCGACCAGTCTTGATCCAATTCAGGCCCGCATATTCCACGAGGTTCTGCGCAGGGTTTGCGGTTAACTCATTAATGCAAGTTGAGGTTCCTTTGATACGTTCTAAATAATCACTATTATAGCAGTGTCCTGGTGGTATTACGTAAATCCTTTATTACCTAGAGCATCCATTTACAAAGCCTCAGTGTCCAGACAGAATTGAGGATCGAAAGAAAACAACGTATAGTATTCATCCCCATAGTTCCCAACGTGGTCCAAGTGTACCCCTTACATTATATGGAAAATCCAACGAGGGTCTACTTTGTCTCTAATCATCATATTTTTCGTCGAAATTTGAAAATATGGTAGAGATGTAGCTGCACCGGATCCGCCGGAACCAGTTAAATTTTGGATGTAGTCTATGAGGAAAAAATCTGGGAATCTTTGGTCTAGACTATTACACATAACTGTAGGAGATAACATCTAGTATGATAGTGATCAAGTACTAGTCTGTAAGAATATAAAAATTATGTATACTTATTGTTTTTCTTTTGGAGATCTTCTGGAAAGAAGACAGAACTATGTGGAGTATGTACCCATTAAAATCATCACCATGGTCCTCTTCAGTGCCTTAGGAAAGGCCTAGGAATCTTTTACAGACTGCACTGATGTCTCTTAGCACTTTAGCTTACCAGGACCCTAAGAAGGGTAAGTTCTTTTCTAAAACCCTTGCTGTACTACAGCATAAATGAGGTTACTTCATATTTTCCTCCTCCTCAGACACGCTTATAGACTGGAACATCCACCCTCAAAGCCTTCGAACCCGAAGGTCCTCTTAATCAGCTTCTCCGACAGGCAGGGCTTTACTCAGCTCTATCTTGATCGCACCAGAAACACCTTAATGCTATCTAATTGTATAAATATTTGCTGCACAGCAATTTTAAATGCTTTTTGTTCACCACAAAGTTAATCCGCAAAGCTCCACTACTCTTATCCGGGAAAAATCCGGATAAGAAGGATTTCATGCGACCGCGCTAACAAAGGTAAACTACTTTGTACCAAAAATATACTGCGAGGTTATTAAATTAAATTTTTTAACCAAACAACTGTAACTGTAGTTACAGTATTTATATACATTTATTTTTATACTGTAGCTAGAAAAAGTTAACTACAAGTTGTTAACTACAAGCACGTCATCTACAAGAATATTAACTACAAGCATATAAACAATGTACAAGCGCGTTGTCTATAAGCATGTTAACTACAAGTGGGTTAACTACAAATATGTTAAGTACAAGCAAATTAACTACAAGAATGGTAACTACAAGCATATAAACAATGTACAAGCGCGTTGTCTACAAGCAAGTTAACTACGAGTATGTTAACTACAAGTGTGTTAACTACAAATATGTTAACTACAAGAATGGTAACTACATGCATATAAACAATGTACAAGCGCGTTGTCTACAAGCATGTTAACTACGAGTATGTTAACTACAAACATGTTAAATACATGATTTTTATTAGTTAAGAACACTCTTAATGTAATAATCTTTCAAGTTACTGGTGGTAGCTCTCTGTTGTCGGAGACCGTCTGAGATAGCTACCACCGTAGCTCTTATTGCAGCCGACAAACAGTAGTGTGCAAACATTAACGTGTTCCGGTTTGAAGGACGATGTAACTAGTGAATTTACTGGGATAACGAGACTCGACATTTTATTTTAAGGCGACGAACACTATGTGGTGCAGTGTATACCATCCTAACTAACGCCACATTGTTATGGGCAGGCGTATCACTTAACATCCGGTGAATGTCTTGATCTCGTTAAAAAAAAGCAAGAGCAAAACAAAATCGCTTCAGTTGTTTAGACGTAAAAGTCTGATCAGCTCAATTGGTAAGTGTGATCATTCGTATAATGCGACTTGAAGAGCTGAGGATTCCACCCCCTCTAAGCATAAGCTTCCGGTTATGGATAACGTTAAGATGAGACTATTGTATACCTATATTCAATAGCTATCACAAATATGTGATATCCGCCAACACGAACTTGGCTAATAAGTTATAATTGGTATCGACTCTCTCCTAGTAAGTGAAGCTTCCGAATCCCTGCAAAAGTAAGTTTAAGTAAGCTTGTTATTAAGTAACAAAATATTACTGTAATAATACAGGATACAAATTTAGGTTACCTATAGCTTACTAAAGTTATATACCTATTTTTCATAAGATAGCCCCCGTTATAAATGAATAGCATATCTATGGCTAGCTTTTTATGGTGTTGACGGTAGGGCTGGATAATCCGGATATTATATATTGAAAGCCGGAATAAAGCGATGGTGTTATGTCGGTACATTCACAACTTGAGGACCGTAGCTGATCAATGGAAAATCACCACCAACTTAACTCAACATCGCATCGGGAACGAAGTCGGGATTTCCGCGTTAATAGCCACTTAACCACTGCACCACGGAGATAACTACGTATATCTATATCATACAATATTTATTGATATCCTGCGACTGTTTTAACTGTTGTTTATTACTATTGGAGTAACATCAAGCCGTTAACTTACTCCTCCCACTACACTGTATACGACTTTAGCTCTTATGCTGTAAGTAATAGAGCTCAAAGTTAGTTCAGCGGCTAAACACTCGGATCGAATTCCGACTTAAATGTCACAATAACTTGATTAGCAGGCTACTAGATCTATTGGTATTTTAGTTCCTCATATTTATGTATATCATAATCATCATCGTCCTATGATTTTTAATTAACTTTGATAAACATTATCATTTGGTATTATTTATGCGGTTGCTATAGTGACGGTTGATATAGAATGTAATTTCCTGTATAATTTCATATTACCGCCGGATAGGCTGGCGGGGTACAGATAGTGTATGTATGTATTTATAAACTTTAATAATATCCGGAAGTTGCACAATGCGTCATCATCTTCATCATCATCTGATAAACGTCCACAGCTGGACATAGTTCTCCACCAAAGATCTATACATCGATCAGTCCCGCGTTACTCCCATCCAATGGGTTCCAGCTATTCTCACTAGAACGCTGGTCCACCTTGTGGGAGGCCTCCCAACACCACGTGTACCAGTACGCAGGCGCCACTCGAGGACCTTACTGTATATATATATATATATAACGCGAAAATGCTTACCTCCGTAAACAAGAGTGTTAAAAAATATGATAAATGATTTACCAATAGCGTTAGTATGATATTACACAGCACCATGTTATGCTCCCCTTGGTATATATGTTGTCTCGTTACCTCAGTTATTTCACTAGATAGAGCAACCTTCAAACCGGAATAACGTAATGTCTACATATTGCTGTTTGTCGATAGAAATAGAAGCTGCTGCGGTACCTACTTACATGGTCTCCGGCAAGAGACCACCAGTGAATATGTCTCATCATGATGTTACTCTTCACCAGATGCTTAATTTAGATCGAGGAAGTTTTTATTTCAAGACTAGTATACTATCAGGAGAGATTATATTAAAAAAAGCTAAGTGGGAATCGAACATATGCTATTGAATCATAAAGCTTGCTGAGTTACCACCACCCTTATTTTCCAAGGTATGGCTCTAAGGAGAGTAAACGCCTTGATCCTTTCCGAAACATTTTCCATGGGCAATTGGGCAATGCCTTCGCATACCTGCCGGCGCTGGAGCAAAGACAGATTATGTTGGACTTACATCGACTAAAACCCTCCACGATGTTCCACCACCGTCGCTTTACGGTGGGGCCACGAGAACGCTTTCGCATACCTCCGCGGCCCCGGCAGCGCCGGGTGCACCATACAGCCTCCCCTCATAGACGAGAACCCCCTCTTTCCACCTCTATAAGAACGCACCGGGTCCTTAAAAGTACTTACCTCCTGCACCGCCAGGCAATAGGGCTCGTCATCTGTAAGCGTTCATCTGGGGGATTTGGGCCATTACCAGCTACACTGGCCCAATGCGGGTTGGTGGGAACCAGAGCTTCGTTTGTTTATTAGCAGGGCGCAGCAAGAACAGGTGAGGTTGGCTTCGGTCCTGTGAGTTGTTGTGCGGGATCCGTTATATATATATATATTATATTAGGTCCTTACATATGAAATTGGCGTTTTGTACGAGAAGAATATAGTATTTTTTTTTGTAAAATATATTTAATTAGTCAAAGTATGCACCGTTGTTATCTATGCACTTTTGCAATCTCATAGGTAGTTCATTGATCCCTTTACTGAAAAAACCATGAGGGGATAGAATCAATAAACTCTTTGAAGGCGGTTTGGACTGACGCGTCAGAGTTGAATATTTTTCCTTGTAACAAGTTGTCCAAATTCTGGAAAAAATGGTATTCTGTTGGGGCAACATCCGGGGAGTACGGTGGATGTCGCAGATATTCCAATTGTAGCTCATCTAACTTAGTAGTTGTTTGTTGTGCAGTGTGTGGTGGTGTTGCGTTGTCGTGGAGCAGCAATGGCCAAGAGCGATTGACCAATCTCGGTTGTTCAATAGGTAGTTCTTCCTTCATGGTCTGCAGTTGCTGACAATAGATATCTGCCGTAACCGTTTGGCTAGATTTTAGAAAGCTGCAGTGAACGACACCGGCGCCAGTACACCAAACACTAGCAAGTAACTTTTTCGCTTAGGGCAGGATTTCGCTGGGTCTCCAAGGTTCAGCCATTGCGACGAGAGCTTCCGATTAACGTACAGTATCCACTTTCCTTCACAAGTAATGATTCAATTTAAAGTCCCTTCATCATTGTGTCGGCTGAGCACAGTAACACAGCAGCAGCAGTCGGCGCGTGTTCGCAAGTTCGGTTCACTCAATGCATGAGGTACCCGTCGGTCAGATTTTTTACTTTCCCGATTCGCTTGAAGTGGGTTAATACAGTTTTGTCACTTACCCCGCAGCCTGCAGCGATCTCTGAAGTGCTTTGTGATGGATCCTCTCCCGCAATAGCCTTTAATTCTTTATTTTTACTTTGGTCTCTGACCGTCCACGGGGTTGCTTATGAAGGTCTAAGTTTCCAGAATCAAAACGTTGAAACCAAAAACTGACCATGCTTCCTTTTGCGCCACCAGCGCCGTACACATCATTAATCCTTCGAGCTGTTCCTGCAGCCCTGGTACTGGTGCCACGGTAGAACTCGTACTCGTTAATATACCGATATTTCATGTTTACCATTGTGCGGCAATAAGCGACGACGGCAAAACAAAAAAATAATGACGAAAAAACCAATGAATGACTGTTTTCAAAACTTAAATGTACCCGCTAAATGACTTTATAAATTTGAATTTGGAATTCTTATCCAAAGAGGAGATATATCAGATCAAAGTGGTCAATGCGACAAAACGATAATTTCATATGTAAGGACGTAATATATACGAGTATATATATATGTATATGTGTGTATATGTGTGTATATGTGTGTGTGTGTGTGTGTTAACTGTGAACATAATGTGTTCAATAAACGTCCAAACTCGCGCCACTTAAACTGTACTCAAGCCCGCAACTTGGCGTTAGTAACACACCAGACCTCCTTACGTACCCGCCGCGGTAATAATTGTCAATTTCGCCGCCAACTTGCCGTCGCCTGGCGATAATCTAACAGCTGTTAAACAGATGATAAACAATAACATTTGTAACTTAGTTTTTCAACTTCAATACCGCTTGGCGTTAAGCAACAACAAGGCCGCGAGTAACAAAGCGCGCTAGCTTAGATTACTCCGGCGCTCAAATATTCGCCAATAGAAGACGGCGGTGTTATAGCGGCAGATTTACTTACCTTCTTTCTCCTACCTTTTTCCTAGCTATATGGGGTCGGCATAGTATTTCCTTCTTCCACATCCCTCTCTCTACCGTCACATCTGAATTCACTCTCTTCTTACACATCATCTTTTAGACAATCCATTCACACTTTCTTCAGCCTCCCTTTAACCTTGTATCCATCCACGTTCATTCCCATTTCTTTAGTGCGTTCATTTATAGATTTACCTACCTCACTACCTATAATCCAAAATTCATATACCCTGGAATCCAACTGAGGACTTCTCTATTACAAGGTCAGCTTTTAACTACTAAGCTATAAGGCAGTTGAAAAAGTTATAATTTTCTTTTTATTATCGATCATTCAACTTATAACTCTATATCACGGAAGGATACACTTTAATGTTAACTTATATCACGAAATAGTAATTAAATATACCTATGATCCAGTAAGAAGAGCTATAAAGTTAGTTAAGTTAATAAATTAATCAGTAATTATATATCTTATTGCAATAAACGTAATGTGATGCTATTATCTCAATTACTCATGACAACTCTCTTGCCGGAGACTGTCTAGGTAGGTACCGCCACAGTTCCGGCGAACAGCAGTGTGCAAACGTTACTGTAGTCCGGGTTGAAGGATGTTATAACGAGCGAAATTACTGAGGTAACAAGACTTAACCTATTGCAGCCGATAAACTACTGTGTATATTGAATGGCGCTGTAGCTAGTGAAACGGTAACTACATTTAACAAATGTTTTAAGGCGACGAGCACAATGTGGTGCTGTGTGTATTATCCTAACCAGCATCACGTTCATCATCAGGTCAAATTCTTTCTCATCTCATCATTTTGTCAAATGAAAATATAGGTAACATTAAACTACAACTGTAATCGGTATTAAGTATAATGACTTAGTAACAGTATATTAACTTAAAGAAATCGTCATCGGCCTTCCTTAAACCACTGCTGGATATAGACCTTCGTCAATGTCTTCCACCAGATACGGTGCTCAGCTTTTCGCATCAACTCACCTCCGACCGCTCTTACTGTGTCGCTGGTGTATCTCTAGGGAAGACGTCCTACACCCCTGCGTCCTGTACGCGGCCTCCACTCCAAGACTTCCCTCCAAGCTCTTAAAGATACCCTCGTCATATTTGGACCGATGCACTCTCTCCGAGAAATTATTCCATTTGTTTTCTGTATCACATCTATGAATCAAATTTTCATAACGACGAGAACATAGATTCCAACAAATGTCGAAGTTTAGAAGACGGAAGGAGTGTAACTTCCGGTTTATTGCAACAACAAATTGTTCCAACTATTGAGAGTCCGTCGGCGCGCGGCTGCGGGATGCGAGAAAATATTAAAGTTTTAAGATGAAACAAACAGAGCCCGAGATCTCTAATGCCGAGTTTAGACGGATTTGTGACTTCGCGAATTCCTACTCCTCCATCCTAACAATTGTGACGTAAGAGCTCAACAACAGGAAGAGATATTTTATCAGTCTACCTCTGGTACAGGTTTCTAAAATCTTAGCCTCATAGTGTTAACATAACAGAGACTCAACCTGATCGTCAACCTTCACTAGTTGGAGAGGCACTTTAAGAAGAAGAAGATTGTTATGTACTTATAAGATTTGTTATCTCGGAAACACTGTTTTTTTTCTAAATACTTTTTATTTTTTATCTTCTTGCTCCTCTGGAGCATTATACCTTCTCCATTGTAATATTACGCGGATCTAAAAATTACAAAGATTAATATTACTCAAAATTCGTGAAAGATATTTTCAGGTTTACAGAGACGTCTGCCATGAAAGTTAGACGAGACATTATTACAAGAAAAAGGTATTTGGTATAAGACCATACGAGCTGTACCATACAGTGTCCAGGTTTGACAACTGCAAATTGAGCCCTGGTCACATTTCATCAGCGAAATACGCATTCTTTATGAAAAGGGAAACTCTTTGCTGTGTTAAGCATCGAGAACTATGAAAAGCAACAGCCTCTGCATTGCCTTGAGAAGGAGGATCAATTCAACCCCACGCCATATCTGTGATATTCATACACTACAACTACCGACTTTTCTATCTCCTACACATTTATAGACCAGCAGGATATTTTGTGGCAATACTGCACTTTCACCATTTTTAGTACTGCTACTGCTCCTCTGGCGAAGCGACCCAAAGTAGTAAATCGTGATCTCCGACACAAGGGACCGGCAGCGTTGTCTGTCTCACACTGTCTCCCGCCGTTCCGCTTAGGTCGTGCTCTACTGCTTCTTTCCAACTATATCTAGGCCAATAGGTCAGCGCCCAATTGGGGTTCCGAGGAACGGTTTTTTGACTCTACGATCGTTTCATATCCTAACCAAGTGACCCATCCAGCAAAGTCTGTGAGACTTCAATATTGCGTCGGTCTCGCCACCTATCGTCTTCTCTCTGCATCGGCCGTAGATCCTACGCATGATTTTCCTTCACCATATTTTTTTCACCATTTTCAGTCTCACTACAAAATGTTTTAATGAATAAGTAACACAAAGATTTATATTCAAACAATGAAACGCCACTTCGAAGCGGTGATATATGTAAATTAACTTTAGTTTCCGCCTGCACATCCGCGTCACAGATGACGTACTCAAAGCCAGCCTCGCAAGCCATCACACAAGATTAGGTTGCATCGTCAAAGCAATAGCAGTGCGAGGGGTAATCGTAGAGGAGTCTGGTGTGCACACACCAACTGTCTTTGATGTTGTGCTTAGGATTGGATTATAATTGAGAGTCCTGTTCAAATTTTGGAACTTGGAAAGCATCAGGTTCTTTAAGTAACAAGAAACTCAAGCAGCTCGCCTTACTTTGTAATACGAAGGTCTACTATTCGTTGTCATAAGTGTTTGTTTCGATTGTAGTGGAGTTTTCCGTTTCCTGTCTAGTATACAGTAAAGTATGTTTTGACAGTCATATGATAGCCATATTCATCATCACTGTGAGGAGTTAATCCATTTAGCATAAATATTCAAAATTATGGACTTCCCATAAGAAACAGTACATTTCGTCTATTTCGAACAACCATTGAAGTACTGTTGACTTGTATTTGGAGGTACCGCTTCCGTTTGTAAGTGTGTGTTTTGTATATGTATCTTTATATATCAATGCTAACTGCATTGATTATGCACAGCAGCAGTACTATCACATTTCAAACACCCTGGAGTAAAATGTATGTATTAACCAAACAATAGTAGTTTTCTCTATAGTAATACTACAGTTTATAAATATTATTTATTTATCTTTATATTAACATGTTTGAATATAAGCTCCAAGGTCAGCCGGCGGCGGAGCTTTCATTGCTACGTCCCTCACCTCACCCCAACGTTTCGCAGCAAACGATTAAAAACTACTCGCTACGAGCACACCTCTCCTCGCAATTGCCTCCATTATTTAACCTTTTCAGTTACCACAAACGGATTTAGTCTAACTACTATTCGATGGTTAAAAAAAGAGTAAGATATCGCAGCTTGAACAACACTAAAAATGTAAGTAAACTAAAGTCTAGATCTTGTTATATCATTAACCCTTTACGCTCATAACAACAAATTAAAAAACAAACAGTACATGCTATATCATAAATCATTCAAATATATCCTTCATAATTATATATTTTCTATGTTTTAAAATGTATTATATATCTTTATCTTTTCCTCCATCCATCAGCACAGGTAAACTGGTGAGGTCATCAAGTCCATCCACCTTTTGTTTGCTTCATTGATCGTACGTATCAATATAAATAAAAATGATAAATTAAAAAAGAGGATAAGTTAGATTAGACTACAGTGTAAATAAAAGTGGTGGGTAAACAATGAGAGGGATGGAGGGGGTTAAGATGTACTGCTAATTTCATCCGGCAGGGTACAAATGTACGCGGCAGCACCGGATGTGCTACGGCGGTACTATATACTACGTAGGTGGTTCGCGTAGGTGTTATTTACCTGCAGGATTCCCGTGTAGTGCCTGGACCGCTCTTTCTGAGGTAAGTGCATAGTCTTTTCGCCAGGGTTGTCTCACCAACACTTTAAAAAATATATTTTTTATATTATTATTGTATAGTGTATACGTAAGAGGTCCCGCACAACAACTCATCACCTCGTGGTGCACCCCGCTGATCAACGAACGAGGCTCTGCTTCCCACCAACCCGCATTAGGCTACAGTGGTGGGAAATGGCTCACAGCCCCCATATGAACCCCTATAAACGATGTCCTCTAGTGCTCGGCGATGCGGGCAGCGCAGAACCGATCGATATGGGGATTTTTGCGGCATCAGCCGGACATAAGGGGGTCCTATGTCCAGCAGTGGACGTCTAGCGGCTGATGACGATGATGATGATGATTGTTTATTCAACGTACGTTTGATGGTAGGCCCCCGTTGCCGGAGACTCTGCAGGTTACATCGCCAATTCTATTGTAACCGACAAATTGTACTGAGCAAACATTACTGTGTTCTTGTTTAAAGGGCGATGTTATTTAAATTATAGTAACCTAACTTAACAAACATATATATCAAAGCGAGTACAATGTGGTACTGTGTATATCATCCTAACTAGCACCACGTTGTCTCACTCGTCTCGTCGCTCCGTAGAATAAAGAAATAACGTAATAGAAGAATGTACCAGGTAAGGAAATATTCGGAAAATAACTTAATATTACTTCACTTCAATGAAAAAAGGTTCAGTTTGCAACCAAAGAATTTTCTGTGCAATGTTAATTAAGCACTAAATTATACATTAAAGTTTTTATACTTAAACATGATTTTATATGTTTAAAGTAATTATTTTATTAGTAGATATAATTTGACCAAATATACAACAAAATAAACGAAAGAATATTGTTAGGAAAGTAGACAAATAGGAAATAATTTTCCGCCCGCCCGCGAACCCTGCCGGCGGAATAAAGCGCAGTTCCGGGACTCGAACCCTCCCCCTCAACACCACCTCGTCCCGGTTGTACTCAGCAACAACTACACAACTATATCTGCTTTTGTAAATTTTTTTTAATTTTATTTCTTCATTTTAAACTGTTGACGTATTACCTGTATATATATATATATACTAGCTGTTCCTCGTCCGCTTTGCTGTTCGTAGCATCCCCCTTGGCAACTCGTTTTAGGGAAGGGATTTTGTAAAATCCGTTCTCAGCTGTCAAGTACATAGCAGAAGCAATACCTTAACCAAACTTTGAGTGTTTATTTCTAATAGTTGCGAAGATATCGTAATAAGTAAGTGAATCACTGGATATCTTCTATATACAATACTAGCTGTTACGGGTTGGCTGTGCTGATTGAAATACCCTCGGAACTTTCTTATGGGAAAGGAGTTTTGTTAAATCCGCTCTTACCTGGTCTATACTTGGCAAGAGGAATGTTTCTATCAAAACTCAAGAGTCCAGGCCTTACGGTTCCAAAGAAATCGTGATGAGACTACACAGGTGGAACTCTCTTACATAATTGTCTAAGAAGTTGAAATGAATATTCTATTAAAATCATTGATGATGGGGACCGCGTAAATAAGCTACACTGAAGCTTTTATTTTAAGCTTTAATCATGATCTTCATCATGATTTATCAAGCTGCAATACAGAGTGTACATAAAATTATTATTTTATGTTCTAAAAAGCTTTGTAGGTGGTTATCTTATCAACTGACCATCTTGAGGCTTTGGACGGGAGTGTAGTACTATCTAATCCCAACAAACCATCTAGTTTTTATTTTATTTAATTATACGACGAGTTTGTCGGCTGCAATAGGAGCTGCAGAGGATCCTACTTCACGGTCCACAGCAAGAGATTTATCGCCGGTAGTCATAACCAATGTATTATATTCCAATCTCAACGTGCAACTTATAACTTTAAGTTAATAACTTATACTTTATACGGAACCAGATTTTAAAGTTTTTTGTAGTAGTTTATTTAAATATTTCTGAAATCTGTCCAAATACCAAGTCCATCTACCTTAGTGTGAATACACAATCTCGTGTTGAATTGCCCTGCCGGTTTGTCTAATCCCTCTGCCCCTCTTCCGTATCCGGCTCAGCGCCGACACTTACAATTCCCCTCCTCTTGTATATCCGCAGACGTCTGACGGCGCCTCACATTTGGTTACTGCATATACACACATACATAGAATTAACATCATATGCATTTTTCGCACGTAACTGCAGTAGTTCGTCGTAAACACTTTTTTGTTATAGAAATTTATACATCTTTTTTTTTAAACAATCCCGAATTTTTAGTAAAGATAAAATTAGGAATTTTACTAGTAGGTTAGTATTTTTCTGTAGTAGGAGACCATCTAAGTAGGTACCACCGCAGCTCTTACTCCTTCAGCCAGTGATTCCGATTTGTAGTGTTAGGTATAGCTCTGCAGTCTCGGGCTGGTAAGAATAGTACTAAGGTAAGTCCTGCCTGTCGTAGAAGCAGACTAAAAGGGTCTAGCATTTTCGCGAGCCTTTAGGGTGGAGTACCTTATCGTTCAACAAGCGAACCTGCGTGGGACAGCGTATGCGTCAGCGGTGGTGCCGAGGAGAATGAGGCCCCTCCCTACTCAGACACGTGTAACACAAAGTGTAGAGGGACACCGATGCGTTCTGTAAGAGATCCCGGAGCCTATCCAAATGCACTGATGTAGACCACCGAAGAGGTTTTAGTGAGTAAGAATTTCACATAACCCTGTATTTCCCCCCACAAGCAGGGTATTTTTCGAAGAAATGTATAGCTATTGAAAATATTAAGGTATATCATCCTAACTGCCGCCATGTTGTTATGAGCGCGCATGTCACTTAAAATGAGGTGAATGCCCCATCTTTCTCGTTGCTTCGATCATCATCATCATCAGCCCGTGGACGTCCACTGCTGGACATAGGTCTCCCCAAAGATCTCTACATCGATCAGTCCCGCGTTGCTCGGATCCAATGGGTTCTCTAATTCTCACCAGATCGTCAGTCCACCTTGTGGGAGGCCTCCCAACACCACGTCTACCGATACGCGGGCGCCACTCGAGGACCTAACTGCCCCATTGGCCGTCAGACCTTCGAACAATTTGCCCTGTCCACTGCCAATTAAGTCTAGCAATCTTTTGGGCTACGTCATATCATAACATAGATAAAGCTGTTAACCACTGTGCTATAGGGGTGTGTAAAAAATATGAATCGATTTATATCATGAAGTAAGATTAGTCCTTGGTACAGGCTGTACTGATCCAGTTTGTCAGCCGGCTGAACACTGAGGAGTCAGCTCACGGGACACGAGCAATTTGTTTTTCCGCCACGCGGCCGCTGAAACGAAATGACTTGATTGCTAGAAAACAACTGAAGGAAATATATTTATACCCTTCCTTATTACACCCTTCACGATAACCTCCCTGAAAGGAAATCGTTTAATCATATCCAATATATTATATATACGAAAACGTCTGTGTTCGGTGAAGCGTTGAGATGAGCGAGATGCTCCTCTGATGGTAAATGGAGTTAGGATAATATATACTATGTTGTGCTTATCGCTTGAGACATGTTAAATTCTGCTACTTTACTAACTTCACTAGCTACAGCGCCCTTCAAAACTGGAACACAGTAAGGTTTGCACACTGCTAGTTGGAGAAATAAGCTCTGCGGTGGTATCTTCTTAAACGGTCTCCACGAATAGAAACGGTGAGAGATGCTGACAACAGGCAACTGCTGATGGTAGATCTCTAAAGCTGACCACTTTAGGTACCACCGCAGCTAGTATCCCCGAGGCGGGCCCGTTCGAACCGGGCGCTCGATCGGGGGTTGTGGAAGAACTGCTCGATATTACCCCGTGACCCTCGTGCATATTCGGAAGTGATTGGAATACCGTGTGAAGCTTTTTAGTCGGTTTGAGTCCGACACTACCCCGTTACCGGCCCTTCCAGTTTCAGGGTGTGCGGCCATTAGCATTTTGTTATATACATTATTAAAAAAAAAAACGGCAGCTAGTATTCCCACCGATAAATTACTATGTAAACATTACAGCGTTCCGGTATGAAGGACGCTGTAGCAAGTAAAATTATTGGGGGAAAGAGACTGAACCTGTCTTACAGCGACGAGCACAATGTGGTGCAGTGTATATCATCCTATCGAGTACCACTTTATTATTAGTGGAACTATCACCACCCTTCACGTAAATTAAAAAAATAACAGGATTGATGAATACCGACTTGAAAGACTGTAGTCCAATGGTCAGAAGTAGACATTCAAGGTCTCTTTTAAAAGACCTAACATCAACATTTTAGGACTGCGGAAGTGTTTGTCATACCTCCCGCTCTAAGGTCAGTCCCACATGTGTGAGGGTCGTAGTCAGTGATGCTGTCTGGAGCGAACGGTCTGTTTACTACAGGTCCTTTCCAGTGCATCTCTTACGACTGTGACAAATTTAGAGAACTTCGAGTCTTTGACCTGATCGGTCCATCTGCTTGGTGAACG
Source organism: Ornithoptera priamus (assembly GCA_029034505.1). Classification (NCBI taxonomy): domain Eukaryota; kingdom Metazoa; phylum Arthropoda; class Insecta; order Lepidoptera; family Papilionidae; genus Ornithoptera; species Ornithoptera priamus. The sequence goes on along the minus strand of JARDWD010000292.1, from coordinate 704,256 downwards.
ACGATGGTGGATGATCTTTGGATGACGATTTTTTATATAAGTACCCTACAGATGAGAAGTTGCGGCGTATAAGTAAATCAATTATCGCAGTCGCTGTAAACTTAACGGCGACTTTACTTCCGGTTTTAGATGAAAACGGGAATTAAGTTTATGGAGTTTTCTTCGACATGTAACTCGGTGCTGATTCAAGTTTTGAAGATTTATCCGGTTATAGATTAATTAAGTTGTTAATATTTATATATAGCTGCAGTGTATCAACTTCAATATAAATAATATCAGAGAAATATAGTTCCATAGTTTAATAAATATTGTATAATATCCATCCATTTTCACATCTTAATATCGGTTGCTTTGTTACACCACCGGACTCTATTTCGTCGAAAAGAGCTAAGAGAAGAGAGAAGAGAGAAGAGACTTTCTCATTCCTTGTAGCTACGATCCACCACATTCTATATCTCGCACCGTAACAGTATCTGTATTCTCTTAGCATTTTATTACATTGAGGTCTAATATCTGTAAGTTTTCGCTGGTGTAATAATAAGTAGACTTTATTCCATATAACTTAGAGTAACTTCCGGATAAACTGTACTTCTGCTTAGACAACTGGCTATTAAAAGTTCTGTTGTCTCTTACACGGAGTACGTTCAGCTCGCGAACTAACGCAATATCGTAAGATTAAATTTTAAAACTATCCGCATTGTGGACTTCCTCGCTACCCTGACTTCGGAAGGTAAGGAATGTGGCCCTTTTGTCTCATAACCGTATAGACTCGGTATTAATGAAAACCGGTGTAGCGAACCAATAAATTGTAGCCTTCAACTTACGAGTCGTAGTTCGTGGGTATGCATTTTAATTCCTTTTTATATATCAAAGGAAGTGCAGTACCTAAGGATAAATCCTTATAAATAAATAATATCCTTTAACATATGAGAACAGGTAATTATAATTTTTTCATGTATTTAAGAAAGTTAATTATTTCATGTAATTAAGTAAATAATTTTATCGTTCTAGTTACAATCAATTGTATGAAGTCGTTTCGAGCGATACAAAACTTACGCACCGCATCCGGGATCCCGTCGGGGTGGGGGCAACAACTGAAAATTAATAGGATTTCACGTTTGGACGTGACAAGGACTCTTCAGTTATTTTACAAAACTCACTGAAACGTGAAACGCGATTCTGTGAATTGATGAAAGGATCGGCGCAATATTTACGTTGCCTGAAACATGCGATCGATCCATCTATTGAAGTTTCACTGTAGCTTTCAAAAAAACCTTTAACTTGTTTATTATTTCCAATTTGTGGAAACTTGTCACAAGACCAGTTCTAGTTTATGGAAACGAGACATGGGTAATGACAAAAAGGCATGTTCATTCCATTCGCGTAGCCATGGAAATGTTGAGGTGGATGTAACGAAACTCGACAACATCCGCAATGAGTACCTGGTGGCCTCGGAGTACGTAACATCGTCGACAAACTGAAGGAAAACCAGCGGTGGTATGGACATGTCAAAAAAGACCACCTGAATACGTAGCCAACAAAATACTCAGCTTTACCATACCCAGCAAACGGCAGAAGAGAAGACCGAAGATGCGATGGCTGAGTGTGGTGTGACAAAGGATATCATGAGCTGTTATCTCAAAGAAGTAATAAAGCAGACTTAGAGAGAGAAACAGAAGAGGAAGACCTCTCTGGGTGCTAAGGCGCTTGTCTTTCCGGTAGGAGATCATTTAATTAAAGGATCCTTCAGCTCTAATGGATTAATGAGATTTACAGTTTGGGAATGGTAGGTAGAGAGATATCTAAAAAACATCCATACTCCTTTACATGTGGCTCAGGAATAGATCTGGAGCTCTCCGTATCATGGCTAAAAGGTTGAGGATCAAATCTTTTATCCTTCTTAGATTATGATGATAAAGGATACCAGTCTAGTAACAGCATATTAATTTTCGTAACGCATCCTTCACATCTTGACGGAAGAACGAGTTTGATCCGATACACCCGCGGATATGGAACTACACATGAACTGCGAAATTCAACAATGAAACTATGAATTTATCAAAGGGAAACTAAGTTAAGTTTAAGTAATTACGTGACCTCGGCACGGGGCATCAAGTTGGCACCTCCCGTCGCCCGAGAAACGGGTGGACGTTATATAGTTTGATGCGAAGTTACACGGCTGTGCATGGCGTAAAACTTGACAAAACTTAAGTCACACAATTATTCAACTTATACTTAACTCTATAGAAAAACTATAAGTTATTCTAAAATCTATGGTATCAACCTTATCTATCATCATCAGCGACTCACAGACGTCGACTGCTGGACGTAGGCTGCCTTCAAATATCTCCACATCGATCGGTCCTCAGCTAGCCGCATCCAGCAGTTACCCGCGACCTTCATCAGATCGTCGGTCCATCTTTACGCCGGACACCAGGATATGTCGTATATCGTTTCATATGGGGGATTTGGGCCATTACGCACCACGCTCGCTCAATGCGGTTTGGTGGAAGCCAGAGCCTCGTTTGTTGATTAGTAGGGCGCACCTCGAGCAGGTGAACTTGGCTTGCATCTCGTAAGATGTGGTGGGGGATCCCTTACAGCTTGATCCATAGTATGAAATAAAGATTAAAGTCATTTACAAGTATTAACTAGTAAACGATGAGAAATGAAATATCTATGTATATATCATGATTTTTCTGGTGGTAAATGGACAATAGATAGGAGAGCATCTCTGCATATATTTCACCATCAGCGATGAAGTAACCTGGTAATTACAATACGGGTGCTTTTAATTCACAAGCGTTACAATGTGGTCGTGTATGGTGAAGACTCCTCGTCCAGAGTATTCCAGCTGTCATATGGTGACAGTCAATCGGCGGTGCTGTTATGACGGTAGATTTACGTGAGAATGGTAGAATCATACCATCATCCGGAACCGGAATCATCCAACATGCTGGCTCCGGGATAGAACCAGCGATTTCTGTATTCAAAAGGATCCATGGGAATCGTTGGACTTAAACTGCGCGGGACTGTTTTGTTGTATATATTATAGGAGATCTTTGTCCAACAGTGGAGGTCCATCGGTTGGCATGATGATGATGAACTGGTTGAGCAATATTTAGTTAATAGTTCAGAAAAGCTTTGATAGGTTTTATACGAAAAATGTTTCCTTTAAACACGTCTTACTTAAATCCAATTTCCTTGACGATTTGATCGAGTGACAGTCGTAGTGGTATAGTGACGTGGTGGTATGGTGACGTGGTGGTGGGTGGCCTGATCGCAGCAAGCCGACAAACTTGTCCATTAGCCGTACGTTAATTACCATAGTTAGCCGTTAGAGACGATTCATCAAGAAGTGAGTTCGACGTCTCCGGAATGGATCATCAATCTACGTCCGCTGCACTCAGATTTCTGCTGACTACTTCGAAATGCACCATCGCGGTGCATGATAAAGATGCTTGCACACTGACCAGCAGGAATACCTGGTTCAACTGTTGGCACAGCAGTTAACAGCTTCCTTTCATACAGCTCCATCGTTCCATTCTGGAGTACATGTGTCTAGCTACCATCGACGCTAACCATCTGCTGAATGCAACCGTTGATGTGTTCAGTCTTTAAGATATGAAAGCCTTAGTGTTTTAGCTGATCTACTCCTCATCATCTCCAGGTCTATATTTTCATTATGCGAAATTGAAGTTGTTAAGCAACTGACTTGTTTCAATCAAGTGAACACGCGGCTTAAGGCTTCCATTTTATGGAGTGGATTTTGCTTCGCTAGTGATATACTCCGGAAGTCTACCTCCTGGTTTGATAGAGGTAGTTCTGCAGAGATAGATCTGGAGATAAGCTTATATTGTAAATAAGTTAGATGAGTTTTTTTTTATTTAATGAAGCGAAGAGACGAGCGGGATGTTCACCTGATGGTAGGTGCCCACCCATAATAATGAGGAGCTAGTTAGTATAATATAAACATTACCACATTAATCTCGTTGTTTTTAGACATAAGACGCCAGGTCTCGTTACCGCAGTAATTTTACTAGCTACAGCGCCATTTAAACCGGAACATAATAACGTTTGCACAGCACTGTACGTCGGCTGTAACGAACGCGGCAGTTGTACCCACCTAGACGGTCTCCAGCAATACAGACCTAGAACCAGTCAGTCCTAGGTATGTCATCCTGTATATCAGGTGACAGGAATAGTAGTAATAGGTATAGTAGTAGTAGAAGTAGTGCGAGTAATGTAGTAATAACCGATGCCATTAGCAGATATTGATTCAATCAAAAGCAAATTTAACTCAACAACATCGATGTTATTAATATAACTGTACAAACACAACAAACGATAAATGTATGTAAATAGAATGACATAATTAATTTCCTATCTACTGAACGGCAGTAAATTCCATGTTTTTCATAACAATTGTTAAACGAATTGAAATGTTTCGTTATCAGATAACATTGCTTCCAAAATGCAATAACCAATGTAACTGTTTGTAGAGCTCTATCGTTATCTATTTTTACCTATACGATGTAACAGAAAACCACTTAACTAAGATCTCAAGTTCGAATTGTCCTTGTTTTATAAATTTACAGACCACCGCAGGGCCTGTTCTGCTGATGGATAGTAATGTGCAAATATTAGTGTGTTCCGGTTTGAAGGGCGCTGTGGTTAGTGTATTCACTGGAGTAACGAGACTCGACATCTTATATCTCAATCCACGAGCACAATGCGGTGTTGTGTATATCATTCTAACTAGCGCCACGTTTTTATGAACAGACGTATCTCTTACCATCAGGTGAACCTCCAGCTCGTCACGTTGCTTAGTTGGATAAAAAAATTTATAACTGGGACTGACGTCAAAGTATGGGATACGATTGTAATGGAAACAAAGATCTATTCAACCCTAATCTTCGTTTAAAATTACGCTTTAAAAAGCTTTCCTTTTAGAAAGTCACCCCCAAAACCCTCACTCACCTGCTAACACCAAATAAATAACAACATAAGTTATTACATATCCAACTTAAGCAATCCGCACAGTCGGATGCGTTATGCAAAGTTACCCTGGCCGCAGTGTGGAAACCATGCTTTGATGCAGTTGGATGCTTTACCGGAAGTTTGTTGCAATCAAGTTGATCAATCACGGCGGACGTTGGGGATGCGGAGAATCTAAGTTAATGTTAGTTCATGCTAATAATTATCAACCTAACTTTTCTAAGTGCTGGAGGCCGTCTAGGTCTAGATCGCTGAATAGTAGTGTGCGAACATTTATGTGTTCCGGTTTGGAGGGCGCAGTAGCTGGTGAAATTACTGAAGTAATGAGATCATCATCATCACTTCAACCGATGGACGTCCACTGCTGGATATAGGTCTTTTGTAATGTGTTCCACAAAGCACGCTCTTCTTCTGTTTCAGTCCAGTGGTTCTGCACTTTCCGGGAGAAGGTCGCCATACCAGCACCTTCAGTCCCCAACATCTGTCGGTTCTAGCAGCTATGTGCCCCATCCATTGCCACTTCAGCCTCGCAACTCGTAGGGCTATATCGGTGACCCTGATTCTCCTTGGTTTCGGTGGGTAATGAGATATAACATCCTGTCTCAAGGTTACGAGCGCAATATGGTACAGTGTACATCATGTAACCACGTTAGGGGCACGCATAACACTTAGTATCAAGTGAAAGTTCCTCTTCATAGAATAAAAGAAGATTAAGTCCTCGCATCCATCGATGAGAGCTGCTATAACTTTCCCATTCAACTTGCAATTGGATACAGCAAATACTGACGATCTAATTTTAGATTACAAGTCTAGAACTATAATTAGGTTGCAAGTTAGACAACAATGTAACTTAGTGCTTATTGTCGTTAACATAACAACAAGAGATGTAATGATCTACTTACAATGCGCCAGCGGTGAGAGGCGAATGAAAACTGAAAGAGTTCTTGAAAAGCTACATAGAAGCCTTTATTCTCTAACGCTTCATATTCATTAATTTTTCAATTTTTTTTTACCAAGCACGCGACTGGTGACGTTCACCCGATAGTAAGTGATGTCATAACAACGTGGCGCTAGTTAGGATGGTATCCACATTGCGCTCCCGAAATACATGACGTTAAGTCACATTACCCCATTAATTTTACAACAACGCCCTTCTAACCGGACACGGTCAGTTCGGCAACAGAAATATGAGCTGCGGTGATATTTGATATATACCTTCTACCAGAGACGCGCAGGTCTTGCTCTACAGCACCCTTACAAGAATTCTATAATATTATACTAATGCTATAACACTATAATGCTCTATATTATTCTCATTTGTAATAGGAGTTTTTGTTTATACTAGAACTAGCTGTTCCCCGCCGGCCGCGCTGGTGGTAACACTCCCTTTAAAGAAGGAATTTTGTAACGTCCACTCTTAGCTGACCTCTAAACGTCAGAAGCAATATATCTACCAAATTTTGAGTATGTATTTTTAACTCTTTCAGAGATCTCGGAATGAATCAATGACTTTCTGGGTACCTACGACAAGTCAACCTCACCTGCCCATCGTGCACCCTCCTAATAAATAAACGAGGCTTTGGCTTCCACCAACCCGCATTGGGCCAGCTTGACGAAAAAAGGCCCAAATCCCTCCCCAATATTAATCTATACAAACGACATTTACCCCTACTGACTGGCGCTTTTGCGGGCAGCACAGAATCAATTGATGTGGAGATGTTTGGGAGAGGCGTATGTCCAGCAGTGGACATCTAGCTGCTGGTGATGATGATAAATAGTACATATATTTTATTCAATGAAGCGATGATATGATCGATCTGATGGTGAGTGATACGCCTGTGACAATGTGACGTTAGTATGATATTTACTGCACCACATTGAGCTCGTGGCTTTGAGACATAAGATGTTGAGCATCACTACCGCAGGAATTTCACTGGCTACAGCGCTCCTAAAACCTGAACCCGGAAATGATTGCACAGTACTGTGTTCCGGCTGCAATAAGCACTGCAGTGGTACTTAGACGGTTCCCGGCCACAAAGACACCGATTACCAGTAACAATAAGACTGGTAGTTTATTTTAAACAAGTGCAAGTTATAAAGATGAAATCATTTTATACAACAAGAAAATAGATGTGGAACAAGAGGAAACGAATTTAGAGAGGCATTCTTTTCTCAGCTTCCGGCGGTACGCAGAGATAATATCTGCGGTGGAAAATTGCTTCGTACGAGACAATTCTAAGACGCTGCTCGTGTCGGTTTCCTGCAACCAGCTAAACATACAATTTAAACACATCTTAATGCGGTTGCAGTTTGCACAGCCTCTCTGTACATGTAGTGACAGTAAACTACTTACTCTATATTAAAATTTAAACGCTACCTGCTTCTGTGATACGTGGAGCAGGAAAACCCATTTATAATCTTGGTATTCTCTTGAACGTGGATAGAATACCGACACTGCTACTCTACTGTGTGTTGCTTGTAAAACTTTGGAATACATCATCGTTAGCACTGCTGGACATAGACCTCCCCAAAAATCTCCACAAACAGCCAGCATCGCCTCCGGTACCGCTGGCCACTAGGGCCTTTCGTTTGTAAGGATTCCTATGGAGGTTTGGGCCATTTCCTACCACGCTGGTGTAATGCGGGTTGGGGGACAGCAATTGCATACGAGACTTGTCGTAGCTCAGCGAGGAAATAGCCCTTCCTTTGGAACGTGCTAATACAAAGTGTATAGGGGCACCGGCGTTAATGAATAAGAATATCACATAAACCTGATTTGGAACCGGAAACAGCAAGGTATCTTACGAAGATTTTGTCTCGAAACCCAAAAAAAAAGGATCTCTGTACGAATGAAAGCAATTAGCGGCTGCGCTACAAAGCTGACGTAACATAGAACTACATTACTTATTCAACTGAATCATGTTATTCTACATCAAAGAAGTAACTCTTCGATTTTTCTTCTAACACAGAGCAACAAAGTTAAAAATGTACTCATTTTAACTGCACTCCCGCTTCCGGTTTAAGTCCAACTTTTATTACGAGACGTGGTTAAGGGGCTTCGCTATGTGAACTTATAACGGACAAACTATTATAAACTTCGGACGGACCTCTCGTGAGGTCAACTTGCAGACCTACCATTATTACTTATGATTTTACAAACTGACCTCTGACGCTGGTTAGCGTCATCTAAATCTGTTTCGGAGGACCTTAAAGTTGTACACTTTAACTGTTAATTTAGTAAGAGGTTATTGGGACTGCCCTCGAGACTTTTTACTTAAACTGAGAGGTCTGTCCTCATGATATACTAATATTACTTGTGGCTTTGACACCTAGAATATTATACCTTTTTATTCTAGTCGTCATGTATTCATTCGCTATAGCGTCCTTCAAACCGGAGTATAATATATTTTATAGAAAGAAATCAGAGAGCTAGACGAGCTCCGAGAATACAAAGTCAACCGTAAACGTTTTTTTCGAGGTATTTGGTTACTTATTGGTGGGGTAAGTGGGGTTCTCCAGATCTATGTCCATCAGTGGACTATCACCGATCAGTGATAATGATGAATTGTACAGTGCTTAATTTTATTTCAGTTCGAAGCTTTAGAGCTGGAATGTGTATCTAGTGGACAGGTAAATTAATAGGATCCTCTCGTTCCATTGGACAAGTACTCTTCAGTCATTTTACAAAATCGTCCGATTGTGAAATGCGATTCGATGAATCGGGTGAAAGTTTTCACGGGCATGTTATTTATCTACCCCTACCTACCCCCAAATCATACGATCGATTAGCAAACTAATTTCGCGAGGTATCTTTTATCTTCCTACCGACCAACCACTACAAGTAGGAAGTAGGTTCGATGAGGATTCATCTTCCATCCCCTTTTAATGCGAAAATTGCTCATCACTTCCGCACGCGTTTCCGGAAAATATTATTTAAAAAATTACCTATTAATAAAGGAATTTTTAGAGGAGTAAGTTTCGTCTTAATTATAAAGGGTTAATAAATATTGCTCCTCGAAAAGGGTATCTCTATTATGTTGTTCATATCTCCTTCTTTTTCTCTTCCTTACAGCACATCTTTATCCTCATCAGAACCCTCAATTTTTCTTCAATAAAAATCCTCATCTACATCAACCCTAATGAAAAGTTCATCCGCCTGAAATCTTACCTATATTATTGGATCTCTATCCATCATGACACCTTACGCGATAAGGTGGTATCATCACCTAAGTTATATCACCAGCTACAGCTTTTATATAACCAGAAGAATTATTATAGAAGAATTAAGTAAATACATTGCAAATTACCAAAGTAACAATTTTAGTTATTAGTCCAGGAAATGTTAAGGACAGTTCGTTGTTTCTACAACACTTTATATTTGGACCACGTCGGACAGTTGCCAAAGTATTTTAGAGATTCGTCCGACCTTGATATTACGTGTACGGGACCCCGCGGACGTGATCAGAACGTCCGCCGGCCGGGTCGCTTCCGGGGGAACAGCCCTTCGACGTTTATTCATCTCATTGCTAATCGTAAAATTTAATCATATCGGTGTATGCCAGTGTAAACCAACTTAACTCCTTAAGCTAATGATATAACAGATTAGGTCCTTACATATGAAATTAGCGTTGTGTCGCACTGACCACTTTGATCTTTGGTTAACAATTCCAAATTCAAATTTATAAATTCATTTAGCTGATACATTTGAATTTTGAAAACAGTCATTCATTTGTTTTTACCTCATTATTTCTTTCTTTGGCGTCGCTTATTGCCGCACAATGGGAAACATGAAATATCGGTATATTTACGAGTACGAGTTCTACCGTGGCACCAGTACCAGTGCTGCAGGAACTGCTCGAAGGATTAATGATGTGTACGGCGCTGATGTCGCAAAAGAAAGCACGGTACGTTTCTGGTTTCAACGTGTTCGTTCTGGAATTTTCAACCTTCAGAACCAACCGCGTGGACGGCCGAAGACCAAAGAGGAAAATGAAGAATTAAAGGCTATTGCGGAAGCAGATCCATCACAAAGCACTTCAGAGATAGTTGCAGGGTAAGTGACAAAACTGTATTAATCCACTTGAAGTAAATCGGAAAAGTAAAAAAACTTGAACGATGGTTACCTCATGCATTGAGTGAACCGAACTTGCGAACACGCGCCGACTGCTGCTGCTGCGTTACTGTGCTCAGCCGACACAATGATGAAGGGATTTTAAATCGAATCATTACTTGTGATGAAAAGAAGGATACTGTACGATAATCGGAAGCGCTCGTCACAATGGCTGAACCCTGGAGACCCAGCTAAATCTTGCCCTAAACGAAAATTGACTCAGAAAATGTTACTTGCTAGTGTTTGGTGTACTGGCGCCGGTGTCGTTCACTGCAGCTTTCTAAACTCTGGCCAAACGATTACGGCAGATATCTATTGTCAGCAACTGCAGACCATGAAGGAAGAACTAGCTGCTGAACAACCGAGATTGGTCAATCGCTCTAGGCCACTGCTTCTCCACGATCACAACGCACCACCACCACCACACACTGCACAGCAAACAACCACTAAGTTAGATGAGCTACAATTGGAATGTCTGCGACATCCACCGCACTCCCCGGACCTTGCCCCAACAGATTATCATTTTTTCCCGAATTTGGACCACTTAGAAAGAAAAAATTCAACTCCGACGCGGCAGTCCAAACCACCTTCAAAGAGTTTATTGATTCTCGCCCCCATGGTATTTTTAGTAACGGGGTCAATGAACTACCTATGAGATTGCAAAAGTGCATACATAACAACGGTGCATACTTTGATTAATTAAATATATTTTACAAAGAAAAAATACTTTATATTCCTCCCGTACAAAACGCCAATTTTATATATAAGGACCTAATATATACATGACCATAAATAAAAAAGAGGAAAACGAAGAGAAAAGAGGGAATAGAAAGAGAGAAGATGAAGTAAGAAAAATGGAAACACTTATCATTAGCCTATAGAATTAGAATAAAACACAGAGCACCACATTACACCTACAGCGTTGAGACATAGACAAGTCTCGTTACCGCGGTAATTTCACTGGCTACGGCGCCCTTCAAACCGGAACTCAGTAATGTTTGTGCACAACTGTTTATCCGCCGCAATAGGAGCTGAGGTGGTACCTAGTCCATCCAAAAACAGAGACCTACGTACTTCTCCTTCATTGTGACTTAACAATTAACGTAACTTAAATTAATTGTTTTCTTACAAGTAGATAAAAAATTAATAAACAAAAGTAATCAAAACAAACACTCAATGACATAAAATGCTGCAAGTCAACTCACTTCCGGCAATGGCTGAACTTAGATCAAACTTGCCGGATGGTGGAGTTGGGAGTAGCAATTTCATCTCACTTTGTCTTCCGCAACTCGCAGCAGCCGAATGGCGCAGTTGAATAATTTGATCTGCCTTTAAAACATATCCTTGACTTCATAATTAAACTAGTTCATACTTCCCAGACATTATTCCGTCCGTCTACGTTTCATTTATGCATAGTGTATAAATCTTAAGGTATTACTATTCACTGCAAGTGTTATCAACCAATAGATGCAACAGAGAATCTCAACATCAATTAAGACAAACTGTCTCTGTTACCAACAAACCGGCAAAGAACTACCGCAGCTGCTACTTCCGCCGACACACAACAGTGTACAGAGATCACTAAGATCCGGTTTGAAAGACGTTGTCCTTAATAAAATTACTGAGGGACGAACATGACTTTCATCTGATGGTAAGTGATACACCGCCCATAACGTGGCTCTATTTATGATGATATTCACAACTCCACATTATGCTCGTCGCTTCGAAACGCTTAAGTGTTATTAACTAAATAATTTTTCTAACTACAGCGCCCTTCAAACCAGAATACAGTAATCTTTACACATTACTATATGTCGGCTTCGATAATTTGCGAATGATGAACTATGCTATACGGCGTAATATAAACATCCTTTTTTTTGTTCCGGGGAGGAATCTTTGAAAGATCCCGATCGAGAATCCCTGCTTCTGGAAAGTCAGGGTTATATGAGATTCTTACTCATTGAAACCCCCTCGGTGCTCTGCATCAGTGCATTCGAAGAGGCTCCGGGATTTCTTATAGAACGCATCGGTGCCCTTCTACCATTGTGTTGCTCGTCACTGAGGAGGGACCTAACCCTCCTAGGCACCATCGCTAAGCCATACGCTGCTCCACGAAGGTGCGCTTGTCGAGGTATAAGGGCTCCCACCCTCAAGGCCGCGAAACTCTTAAATCCTTTTAGTCGACTTCTACGACAGGCAGGGCTTACCCTAGTCCTATTCTTACTAGCCCGAGACTACAGAGATGACTGTAAAGATCCCATTGAGGATTTTTTTTATTCGACGAAGCAACCAGACGAACGTGATGCTCACTTATTAATAAGTGATACGCCTGCCTACAACAATGTGGCGCTCGATACACACAGAATCACATTATACTCAAGCTTTGAAACATAAGTTATCCTTCATTACCTAGGTAGTTTCACTAGTTATAGCGCCCTTCAAACCGGATCACGGTAATGTTTGCCTTTTACCTTAAAGATCGGCGCAGCCGCGATACCTTTACCATTGTGAACGTGAGTGATCATTATTCACCAGGTGAACTTTTCGCTCGTTTGTCCATGTTCCCTATAAAAAAAAACTGCAGTTGAACGGCGGAAGCACAATCGTTCAAAAACAATAACCCCCCGCAAAGCCTTCGCAAAGCAATGGATTACAGCTGTAATTTCAGACGGTTAATTTAACTCGCGGCCGCAAACATGTAAACGTATCATTTGTGTGGATACCAATAAATTAAGCTTTGTGTATTGGAAACTGGTTTGAACCGGATTCATTCGGTTCGCGCCACAATTAGTACCGCCCGCAGCTCCTATACATCAATCAACACGAGCTCCTAACTGAAGTACGACGGTCATATTGTGAAAACTACTTCAGCATTCAGATATTTATCATTTTTTATTGATGTTAGTAAGCGATAAGCCTGCTCATAACGCGGAGCGAGTTAAGATGATATACACTACACCATGTCGTACTCATCGCTATAGACAATATATTAAGTCACGTTTTCTCAGTGATATCATTGCAGCATCCTTCAAACCGGAATACATCAACGTTCGTAATGGGCGCTGCGGTGATTACCTAGACGGTCTCCGGCAACAGAGAACTACCGCCAGTAAAAACTCAAAAATAAATTAAAATATCTAGACTTTAGACTTCAGGTATTCTATAAAACATAGGTCTTACATGTATCTCTAATTAGGTCAAGGGGTTGCAAAATAGTCTCTACAACCCTCTAGCAAGTTGGGTTTGGGATACAGCACAAATACGCTATTAATATTTTATTATATCAGTCGTCCAACTTCGTATCCACTTTAACCGGATGTTACGCGGTTCGCCGAATATTCCCAAGTTATCCGATGCCCTGTGAGTAGGTATTCAAGTTGCATACATAAAGTTGGAGGACCACTTAACCGGATATGATTAATCCAACTATACCATTCAAAATTACTTTTTAATCAGGAATTGAACTGAGATGAGAAAATATCAATAAATAGAAGTTCATAAATAACTTAGCTGTGAAAGGCGTTGTAGCTAAGTTATTGGTGTTTACTTTATCTATATACTTAATGTACTTCCTGTTGTATTTAGCTCTATAGGAATTTGTTTATAATTTTCAAAGTTCTTATCTATGGAATGAAAGTGGACGGGGGTTGAAAGGTGGACCGTCGATTTGTCATTTGTGATTTTCTGGGAAGGTCTGTGTCCAACAGTGGGCTTCTATAAGCTGACGATGATAATAAAGAAGATGTAGATAATACATGCTTTTTAAATAGCCTATGTTGTAGCTTATGAAGTAGACTAACTTCAAAACAGTTTCAACGTCCGGAAGTATGCCGGGGTATACGTTTCGATGCTCATCATCATCATCATCAGCCGATAGATGTCTACTGCTGGACATAGACCTCCCCCAAAAATCTCTACATCGGTCGGTCCTACGCTACACTTAGCATTGCCTCCGGCACCGCCTGCCATTAGGGCTCAGAGTCTGTAGGGGTTCATATGGAGGGACTTAGGCCATTTCCCACCACGCTGGCCCAATGCGAGTTGGTGGGAGCCAGAGCGTCGTTTGTTGATTAGCAGGCTGCACCAGCAGGTGAGGTTGGCTTGGGTTCCGTGAGTTGTTGTGCGGGAATCCTTACACCTCACATGTTAGTATCTTCAATATATCATCATCATCATCATCAGCCGACAGATGTCCACAGCTGGACATAAGTATTTTATATATAATTTAAGTAAAAGGCTTATGTAATAATACAAATTACTGGCATAATACTTTACATATATTTCAAGACGATTGCAATGTGTTGTGTATATCATCTTAGCTAGCGCACCGATGTTATGGACGGGCGTAAGTAAGAAAGGTATAACCACAGCTTCTCTTTCCTTGTTCCGGTTTGAAGGGCGTTGTATCTATTTCACTTGAGAAACGAAACAACACCTTATATCCCAAGGCAACAATTGAAATGTGTTGCAGTGTATATCACCCTAACTAGCACCACCTTGTTATGAAGCGAACGCCTCCCTCTTGTCATAGCTTTAGCGAATACTTTTTAATACTTCAATAATTTAAGTTAATCTAAATATATATAAAGCCTCTAACTGTCTTAATAGATTTGAAACTTAAAGTATCACTTTGTAACTTAATATACAGCGTGTTTCAATTCTATTTAATTTGCTAGAAAGACAAGTAAATAATAATCTAAGTGGGCCCCCCCTTGAACGTCAGCTCCAGTCCGCCGTGAAATTGGATGGATCAAGTTCGACATGAAGTTTATAGTCAAACAGTCCTTTGATCCCCCGCTTCAGGTGAAATATTACAAGTTATTTCCGAACTACCCTCCGCTGTGATTCATAAGTGTAAAGCCTACGGGTCCGGATCAGGCTGTACAGGAGTTTGGCAGAACTATCAGTTTACATCGACCCTGTGCTCAATCTACCACTGACAAAGGGTAATGTTAACAATTCAATTTAACTCCGTTCCTTCGTATTGTATGGTGATGGATCACGTGAGGTAGTGGTGGACGGTGATGGATGGTGTAGTGTGCTCACATTACTGTTCATTGAAAGGCGCTACAGCTAGAGGAATTACTGGGGTAACGAGACGAGTATATCAAAGCTACTATAAATTAGTGCTATTTAAAAATTCTAAGCAGGAAGATCACTGGTGACAGTCCCGTCGTGTTAGGTACCACCACAGCACCTATTGCACTTGACAAACAGTGGTGAGCAAACATTTATTTGTTCCGGTTTGAAGGGCACTGTAGCTGATGAAAATACAGAGGTAACTAACACATCTTTCACTGGAGGTAGGTCACTGTTGCCAGATACCGTCTAGGTGAGTAGTAGGCGTCTATTCCCATTGCCAAGCAGTAGTGTAAAAACATTAGTGTGTACCGGTTTGAAAGGCGCTGTAGTTAGTCAAGGTATAGAGGAAATGATACTTACGAGTATAATGTGATACTGTGTCTGCTCATAGTCAATGGCTAGGTTACTATCTCGCTCATTACTGATTGTGAATAGTTTTCTTCTTCGTCTTCTTCGTCGGTATCATCACTCTTGACAGATGGCCGACTTCTCAATGCATTCATATAGTGGAAACGATGATGAGCTATTTACTGCTGCCTTTATTTGGTCAGTCCATCTCATAGGTGTTCTTCCCCGTGGCCTGCTACCTGGTACCTTTCCCTGGAGCTTAGGTCGCTCAATACCTGCCTTCCAATACATGGCCAAAGAAGGTAAGAGGATACGAGAATGTACCAAAGATGATAAACGCTGTTTGATGCCGAGTTCTCGTATAGACTCGTTACAGAATTCCATCCACCATACTCCGAGCATTCTCCTCCAGCACCACGTATCTATAGCGTCCATCATCCTCTTCTCTACTTCTCGGAAGGTCCATGTTTCTGCGAGGTACAAAAATATGGGTAATGCAAGTGGCCGAACAGTTTCATATGAACAATGATCAGTTCATCTATATTCATTGCGACGGAAGTTACTAAGAATATGAACTCGAGAGCTTTTGAAAGTTGCTTGGGTTCGATTCCTACTTAACTTAAGCTTTTAATGGAGTCAGATATGGTCAAGAAACCAACATGTTACTAGAACAGCTTTCGAAACTTTTAAATTATCAAATAATGCACATTTAGTATAGACTAAGTGTATAAGGGGTTCCGTGCAACAACTGACGGGATCCAAGCCAACCTCACCTGCTCGTGGTGCACCCTGCTTATCAACAACCCGCATTGGGTCAGTGTGGTGGGAAATGGCCCAAATCCCCCCATATGAATCCCTATCCGATCAATGTGGTAATCTTTGGTGGAGGCTTACGTCCGACTATGGACGCCTATTGGCTGATGTTGACACTGCACTACATTACGTGAGTCTCATTACTCCAGTGATTATACAAGCCACAGCACCCTTCAAACCGGAACACAGTAATTTTTTGCGTAATACTGTTTATCGGGTGCAATAGGCGCTGCAGTGGTACCTGTACCGGTCGTCGATAACAGAGGTCGTACCAGAAGTGCAAGCTTCGAGTCCCAGCAGTGGGCTGCTTTTTATACTTATTTTGTACACTTAACCGTTTTAATTTTTGTTAGCGGAATTTATCGTTGTTAGTCTAAAGTATAAGATATTGTTTTAGTTTTCTAACTTAACAGCGAAACTTGAAGAAGCGAGCCGCTGTAAGTAACCATTATCCGGAAGTTTCTTCTCTAAAGTCTGCTGCGGAGCACACCGGGTTATCACTATCTTCTATTGTTGAAGTTGGGTTATGGACCAAAATATTTACCACCCTTGCATTGCTTGAAAGAACAACACTCTCCTCAGTGTTATGTAGGTACAATTCCAGGGGCCCTCAACCTTTTATCATGCTATATAAAAACATTACCAGCCGGATAACGTCGAAGAATATTCATTGAGGAGGAACTGGATCTTAGCTCCACCACGATGTTGTCGGTTGTTGAGCAGGTCCATTGTTTATTAGGGTGCACCGCGTGCAGGTGGGGTTTCCTTGGCTCCGTCAGATGTTGGGTGGAACCTCTTACACCCCTATAACCCCCTCTATGAAAACCCATTAAAAATGTTACAATTAATGATATTGGTAAGAAGTATCTAATTGATGAACGTAGATTTTTTTTATACAATGAAGAGATGAGACGAGCCGGACAGTCACTTGATGGTAAGTGATACGCCTGCCCATAACAACGTGGCGCTAGATTTGATGTTATATACAGGACCACATTGTGCTTGTGGTCTTGAGACAGCTATAGCTATTTCACTAACTACAGCGCCCTTCAAAGCGGAACACAGTAATTGTTGCAGAGTACTATTTGTCTGGTGCTATAGGAACTGCAGGAATACCTAGACAAACTCTGGAAACAGAGACCTTACCACCAGTGGACTCGAATCTTGATCCTATCTACTTATAAGTATGGGCACCAATACTTCGTACAAGTATGCGGTATAAAGTATTATGAATCTAAAAGAATATTTCTTCCGCGTTTATGTCCTAGATAAAGCATAATAAATACTAATATTAGTTAACTGTGAATAAAAACAATTAGTCTATATAAAAGAGAGGGTGGGGGTGGGGCGCGGGGTGTGATAAAATCCAAATTAGCCAGTAAGGAATGTCTCGGGTGAAATATATCAGCGCTATGTAAATTAGGATCCCCATACGCCGCTGAACCAATAAATTTCGTTTCCGACGTTCAGACGCGGAAATCCTCTTTTTTTATGTCGGAAAAGACAAACGTAAGCCACCATTGCTTCAGCTTTCTTTCAGACAATTTATGATTCTGTAATATGATGAAATATACGATTTTCATTCCATATATATATATATATACATGAATAAGAAATATCTACCTAATTAGAGACTCATCTCAATATATCTGGAACTGTAAGGCTTGGAAACTTGACTGGATTATCCTAAATGTTACCTCAAGGGAGTTACAGGCAGCAGAGCTGGAGGGGAACATCTTTTTTATGTGACTAAGCGACGATACGAGCGGCACGATCAACTGATGATGATACACCTGCCCATAACAACGTGGCGCTTGTTAAGCTGATGTGTACTGCACCACACTGTACTTATCGCCAGTGACATAAGAATTAATGTCTCGTTACACCAGTAATTACACTAGCTACAGCGCCCTTCAAACCAGAATACAGTAATGTCTGCATTTATATTTAAAAGATGCTTATGTCCAGCAGTAGACGTCTCTCTGCTGATGATTTATTTATAGTAGGTAATATAATATACATATATTATAGGTAATATAATATATATATATATATATATACATATATAAATTAATAGGTGATATAAATAAATATATACGTATATATCTATATATGAAAGGTAATAAGTATAAAAGAATTGGAGCGGCTAAAGTACAGCTCGTATCCTATCTATGTATGTATAAGATACCCCATCCAAGTAGAATGCTTCAGTACATAGAGTTTTTAAATCTAGAAAAAAAAACCACTTGTTAATAAAACCAAGTACCATAAAATATCAAACTGTAGAGATTAATAAAAGCTTTTCCTGCCAGTAAACTTTTAAGCCCTGTGCGCTGTTCTCTTATTTTGTGCGCAGTGGCGACGATGCGCGACTTTAATTGATCTAACGAGTTAATTGTTGTTGTGTACACTAAAGATTTCATGTGATCCCGTAACTAATAATCGCAAGGTGTTGAATCAGGACACCTTGCGGGCCGCGGTGAGGGTCCGCTTCGGCCAACCATCGCTGAGGGACAGTAGTGTCTAACCACTGTCTTACGCCGAGACGAGAATGAGCTGAACAACCGTCATGCTGGAACACCATTTCTCTTCTGGTTTCCAATGGTATAACCTCGAGATAATTAAAAAAAATATTTAGAAGAAAATCTTCGAACATCTCCCCATAAATTGTTGGGCAAGAAGACTAGAGCTAGATTCCTGATGATGATAACGCTGCGAGCCATTCGACTTTAAACAGCTTATCTGACGTTGGGCGCGTGGACCCGGATCCACGGCCTATTGCAAGAAGACTGGACCTATCAAGTAAGTATGAATTATGGCCATCCATACGATTATGGTGAATCTTCGCTGATGAGCTCCTTATCAATCCTTAACCAAAATATTGTGGGCTGATGAATCGAAGTTTGACAGACGGCATAACAAATTTTCATAATAGTGATTAAAGGACTCTGCGGGGTGAACATCCCCACGTGATTAGAAAAATATCTAGACTCACTAACCTAAGTAATGATATAAGCACAATGTAATGCTTAATATAACGTAAGAACAAAGTACTTGTTCCCTGAAGCTGCTTCATGTAAAAAGCTATTAAACAGGATTCCGAGAAAAATGCAATTAATCCTGCTAAAGGCGTCATGTCCTTGTGAAATACTAATCTCGTTATTGGCTCCCCCTCTACAATTCTCCTCAGGATATATTACTTCCTTTGTAATGCTACACACTGCATCCTGTTCTTTATCACATTCTATTTTTTTTATTCGCCCTAGTGACGAGACTAGCTGGACATTCGCCTGGTGGTAAGCGACGCGACTACCTACAACAACGCAGCTTTGGTTAGGATGATATACACAGCATCACGTCGCCCTTGTTGCCTTGATATATGAGATGGTGAATCTCGTCACCACAATAATTACAATAGCTACAGCGCCCTTCAAACTGGAACACAGTAATGTTTGTCGGCTGCAATAGAAGCTGTAGTGATACCTAGACGGTCTCCGGGAACAGAGACCTGCTACCAGTATACATCATCAACGTGGAGAGCAGAAGATTAACCAACAGCCTAAACAGCACAGTGTAACCACTTGCATTAAAACACTAAGGTAGTTTATTCATGATATATTTGAAGGGTACTGTAGCTATCGAAACTACTTAACTTATGTTTTAAGGATTTAAGCAATGTAAATAGTACTGCTAATGGTAGGTCTCTGTTGTTGGAGACCAGGTAGGTAGGATCAGGACCTGGCAAGTGAATCACCTGTCCATAACAATAACGCGCTAGTTCGCTGCTGCTGAAGGATCCTGTAGCAACTGAAATTAGGTAACAAGACTGTGTTATGGTAAAAATGCTTCAAGGCTTTTAACTAAGTGATGAATAACAGGATGTTATAAGTGAAGATGACGTGCTAGTTCCCTGTCGTGATCTTATGGCCCTGTTACCGCGGTAATTTTCCCAGCTGTCGCAAGCCTATTAATACCTAGCGTGAATCAAAGCAAGGCTTGTAGTTTTCTCAAACATAACTTAATATTTATATGCAGATTTATGCAAATACTTGAAACAAAGTGAAACACGACAAATTTACTGTTTGTTAGAATTAAGTTGTTTCAAGCTAGTTATATTATAATTAAGTTACATTACATTCACTGGTGGCAGGTGGCTGTTGGAGACAGTAGTTTGCAAACATTACTGTGTTCCGATTTGAAGGGCGCTGTAGTTAGTGAAATTACTGGAGTAATGAGACCCAATATTTTACACCTTAAGGCGACGAGCATATTGAAGTGCAGTGTATATCATCCTAACTAGTGATGACTTGTTAAAGATATATCTCACATTCGGTTAAAGATCCTGGTCATCTTGTCGAGAATAAAAAATACTGGAGTAATGGTTGTTTTAAGGCGATGAGTATGTGGTAGTGTATATCATCCTAATCAGCTCCAAGGTCACGTCGCTTTTAAGTAAAGAAAACAATTTCCGGTTTGACTATCGCTTAATATGTTCTAAATAAGTTTTATAAGAGACATATACAGTAGTTGTTTACTTTAATATGTAACTATTTGTTTAACTATGTTGTCATCATTACGGAAGAGCCTTTGGCTAACTTATGTCGCAATGCGGAACTTGTAAACAGTGGAGGGGTACCGCAAGGTAACTTGAAAGGACCTCAACTCTTCCCCAACATAACCTCCACCTAATTGTTTACGAAAGTAAAGTGTATACGCGGATACGGAATTAAAACGAAGCCAAATAACTAAGACAATTTTTTTTTATATCCTCAATAGCACCGCAGAGATAATCATCATCATAATCAGCTGTTAGTTGTCCACTACTGGGCATAAGCTTTCCCCAGGGTTCACTGTATAAAAAAGAGTCGACTTTCCAAAGAGACTGAGGTTCCTCTTGTAGAAGTTGAAGGTCGCGAAGGTCGCGCGGAAGGAAACGCGCGCGGGCTTATATATACTTTCCGGCAGTACCACCACCTGTCATCCCTCTTCAAGATGTCGTCTCCCCACTATTACTCTAACAATATTATCTATCATCATCACCTGATAGACGTCCATTGCTAAACAGATGCCTCCCCAAGTATTCCCACATCGATTGTGTAGAGATTCATATAGGGAGATTTTAGTCCAAAACGGATTTCCGGGAACCAAAGCCCCGTTTGTTGATTAACAGGGTGCACCACGAGCAGGTGAGCTTGACTTGGATACCGTGAGCTGTTGTGGGAATCCTTACACCCCATACATATCATAACTTTAAGCAATAAATACAATGTGGTGTATATCATCAGCCGATAGACGTCCACAGCTGGACATAGGCCTCCCCCAAAGATCTCCACATACAGTCAGCATGGTCTGTGGTACCGATGGTCACTAAGAGCTGTCGTGTGTAGGAGTTCATATGGGGATATTTCGGGCCAGTTCCCACCACACTGGATCAATGCGGTTTGGTGGGTTTTATACTTGGCCGTGGTGTATACACCTTAATGAAATATAATGTATAAAGTTCATTTCCCTTTTTTTTTTCATACAATTAAGCAACTAGACAAGCGGGACGTTCACCTGATGATAAGTGATACGCCCGCCAATAACAACGTAGTTCTCGTCTGATACATAAAATGTTGAGTCTCGTTACCTCAGTAATAACTCTAGCTACAGCGCCCTTCAAATCAGAACAGAGTTATATTTGCACAGTACCGTTTATCGGCTGCAATAGCTGCTGCGTGGTACCTAGACGGTCTCCGGTAATAGAGATCTACCCGCAGTACTTATTAAACTTAAAATAACTTTGATTTCCCAAAATGAAATTAAATAAAAAAAAAAAGATTTCCAAACGTTTTGTTGTTTTTAATTTCAAATATACTCGAATAGATATATAATAACTACCAGCCATATTGCTTAGTAGCTAAGGTTCAATTTGCTTTAACCGCTTTATGTGAGAGTAAACGACAAATTGTGCAAGTTAACTCTTTCCCATTAACAATGGCTGACGGCTTATAATTCTCGTAGGGCGTTTCTAAATTAATTATGTCCTGTAGCGTTTACTTGCGGCGGGCCCGCAGCCAGCAGCTTCACAATATTCTTTTTTTTTTTTGTTATCGTTTCATTTTCATTTCAGCGCCGCGCCTCGAAGACGAAGCTCGCCATTTTACGCCACTACCCAGATTTCTGCAGATTTAATAGAATCGAATTATAACTTTAAAACAACCTCTAAATAAAGTTCATGAAAAGACAAATTCAGAAGATACTATATATTAGTTTTAATTAGAATAGAACAGAAAGGACAATGGAAGAGATAGAAAAAGAAATAGAGAATCCTTCAGAATATATCTTACTATAGATAGAAGAAAATTATAAAGAATGCGTAGTCCAGATCGACATCAGTGTGTTTCGTAGAAGATCCATCGACACTGTAACCACAGAATGAGATTTAGTACGTACAAACTCCATCTCCACTTATCTCTCACTATTAATAGACGCTCATCTAAATTATAATTGCGTGGGGAACTTAATTTATACAGGCTGTACCTTTTCTGTGCGTACAGCGAAGATAGTTTTATTGTCTCCCGTAGCGGTCATTAACGCTTTGCGGGACCCGCACTGCGGCGTAGACCCTGCGTAGCGCGTAGCACTGTTTCAAGTTAATAACGCCTTGAATAGCCCTCAATTATAGGTAAACGACTTGAATAATTAACTACAGTAGGTTTCAACGCATAGGAACTGGTAATAATAATTAACTTATATATATATATATATTAGGTACTTACATATGAAATTGGCGTTTTGTACGGGAGGAATATAAAGGGTTTTTTTTTGTAAAATATATTTAATTAATCAAAGTATGCACCGTAGTGATGTATGCACTTTTGCAATCTCATAGGTAGTTCATTGATCCCTTTACTAAAAATACCATGGGGGGCGACAATCAATAAACTCTTTGAAGGCGGTTTGGACTGACGCGTCGGAGTTGAATTTTTTCCTTGTAAGAAGTTATCCAAATTCCGGAAAGAATGGTAATCTGTTGGGGCAACGTCCGGGGAGTACGTTGGATGTCGCAGACATTCCAATTGTAGCTCATCTAACTTAGTGGTTGTTTGCTGTGCAGTGTGTGGTGGTGGTGTTGCGTTGTAGTGAAGCAGCAGTGGCCTAGAGCGATTGACCAATCTTAGTTGGTCAGCAGGTAGTTCTTTCTTCATGGTCTGCAGTTACTGACAATAGATATCTGCCGTAATCGTTTGGCCAGATTTTAGAAAGCTGCAGTGAACGATACCGGCGCCAGTACACCAAACACTCAGCAAGTAACATTTTCTGAGTCAATTTTCGTTTAGGGCAAGATTTAGCTGGGTCTCCAGGGTTCAGCTATTGCGGCGAGTGCTTCCGATTATCGTACAGTATCCTTCTTTTCATCACAAGTAATGATTCGATTTAAAACCCCTTCATCATTGTGTCGGCTGAGCACAGTAACACAGCAGCAGCAGTCGGCGCGTGTTCGCAGTTCGGTTCACTCAATGCATGAGGTACCCATCGTTCAAGTTTTTTTACTTTCTCGATTCGCTTCAAGTTAATTAATACAGTTTTGTCACTTACCCCGAAGCCTGCAACTATCTCTGAAGTGCTTTGTGATGGATCCGATTCCACAATAGCCTTTAATTCTTCATTTTTCACTTTGGTCTACGGCCGTCCACAGCGTTGGTTCTGAAGGTCGAAATTTCCAGAACGAAAACGTTAAAACCAAAAACATACCAGGGTTTTTTTTGCGATACCAGCGCCGTACACATCATTAATCCTTCGAGCTGTTCCTGCAGTACTGGTACTGGTGCCACGGTAGAACTCGTACTCGTTAATATACCGATATTTCATGTTTTCCTTTGTGCGGCAATAAGCGACGGCAAAGGAAAAATAAATAAAAAAAAAAACAAATGATTGACTGTTTCCAAAACTCAAATGAAGCAGATAAATGAATTTATAAATTTGAATTTGGAATTGTTAACCAAAGAGCAGATATATCAGATCAAAGTGGTCAGTGCGACAAAACGCTAATTTCATATGTAAGGACCTAATGTAATATCTTACTAGTAACTTATTAAGCATGATGGCTAGAGATGGTCACGACCCTCAGACATAAGAAATACGATTCGAGGAGGAGGAATAAGGATGATAAATATAGCAACATATTGAATTCATACTATTGGGACGTAACTTATTAACACCCATTACTACTGTAATTTCACTAACTACAACGCCCTTCAAATCGGAACACAATAATATTTGCACACTCCTCTTTAAACTCCGACGGTCTTTGGCAATAGAAACCTTCCATCAGTAAACCAGTTCTTATTTACCAGTCTTTTTACCTCAGTAATTTTACTAGCTACAACATCCTTCAAACTGGAACACGGTAATATTTGCACACTGCCTTTTGTCGGGTGCAATAGGCGTTGCGGTGGTACCTAACTAGACAGTCTCCGGCAACAGAGACTTACCACCAGTAAACAAACTCCATTCACCAGTCTTGTTATCATAATAATTTCAATTGCTACAACCCCCTTCAAATCGGAATATATATTTGCCCAATACGATTTGGTGATAGGAATAGAGGCCTTGGATAGTTTCCGATGATGAGGACCATCAATTATCTAAAAAATAATTAATTGCTACAGCGCCATTCAAATCTCGTTACAGTAAACCCAACAATGCATACAGGCTAAAATGGCATTGGATGAAGCACGTAGATCGTAGAACCGATGGACGTTGGGGTCTTAAAGTGCTGCAATGGTGACCCCGCATCGGAAAGCGCAGCGTTGGCAGACCCCTCACTAATCTGTGGAACACATTATAAGAGACCTATGTCCAGCAGTGGACGTCCATCGATTGAAATGATGATGATGAAAACCTTGGCTGCTGTATGTCAAAGTCACATGTTGTTACTGTCATAACTTGGGGAAGGTTATGTAAAAAGGGTACTCCGTCTGCGAAATATTTAAAAAAGGTTCTAATACAAAGTTATTTAAGTTAGTCCGCCCCGGCGTGGACCCTAACGGCGTCGCAATGCAGGACCTGAACAAAGCGCGCGCCCCTAGGGGGTAATTAAGTACGCCGTGCGCCGTCCCCCGCCCCACCGCTGAAAAGGCTCGCGTGCGAATTAACCCCCCCAGCACTATTGTAATGCAGACGAAACGCGTGAACCGCCCCGAAACGGTCGCACTCTCAAATGAATGTTTTCTCAACGCCCCGCCGTCCGGACACGAGGCCGCCGCAGCGGCCTTTCAATTTACATTTTAAATCGTAACAAAATCCAGTTATTAAAAAAAAATCTGAAATAAACAGATATCGCTTATAAATTTATATCTAAATTCTCTCGAACTCACTTATCAGCATCATTATCGTCTACATCGACCTCACAGTTGCCACGATCGTCATCATTGCATTAGTCGGCGTCGACATCATTATCATCATCGTCATCATTGTCATCATCATCATTGTTACCATTATTGTAGTATATAAATGGTTAATGTAACCGTTTATGTTAAAGGACTATGCCTGGCATGCGTCGGCCGGAAATCGGGGAAAGTAACATTTGACGTGTTTCACTTATACGCTCCTTACTAAGTACTACATTATCACTATCAACATAATCATCAGCGCCATCTTCATCATCGTCTTAATCTGCATCCTACTGAACAACATCGGAGTCATCGTAATCGTTAAGGTCTTCGGCGTCGTCGCTTTCATCATTATCATTATCGCCATCGCTGTCATTGCTACCTTCAGCGTCCTCATCTTTATCGCCATCTTCTCTTTCCGTTTTATCATTAAGGTTTACTAATCGCGGTTGATGCATTCATTATTCATCATCATCAGCTCTGCTTAAACTGCTGGTCATGGTTTATTATTCACTTAAGTTAACTTTAGGTTTAGTAGTAGACATACATACGTAGTATCAAATGATAACACTAATTATGAGTTATTTGAAATATATAAATAACACTTGATTACTTGTGATATTCTTCCCTTTTATATGGATATTCGTGTAATGTCCTCAATTGTCGGTTTCGCAGGATTTCGAGATTTGGTACGGGTGACGTCACTTCGTTAACCCGCTGGTGTCGTTCGTTTATTACCGCCGACTCAGCGCCGGCGGGATACTCCCCCGTTGCACCGACACCGATCCCACGAGCTCCTACTCCGTAAACTGGAACTCGACCGATCCATATCCATATCGTTATACGCATTCTCGATTTCTGTGACTGAAGAAATCACAAGTATTCGAAAATAACAGATAACAGTTGTTCTTGCTATTTAAGTTATTCAACCACTAACAACATTTTTCGTATTCGATAACAACCGGTCAAAGCTCGAAATATCAGAACAGTCAATAAAGAATTAAAAAACTATTCCTGTCTTTGTCTTTTGTATAATATTTTTATAAGCTAATACGAAACATACCTAGTATTTATTTGAAATAAACCCAAAATTATAGTAAGTCGTTTCACAAGAAGAAATCCTCTATGAATAGCGAATTTCTAACTAGATTGTGTTATCTATCGCTCACATCCTTTTGATAGACTGATGTTAAAACGAGAAGCACTTAGTATTATAATCCGAACAATAGCAATTGTAATCTTACAAGAAGATAATTATTCTCGAAACGTCACCCTTAATAAGTATCCGTATTGTATCTTAATGTTATCTGTTATTTGGCTTATTAATTTATCTCACTCACACCCATTATATATACTGTTGCTAAAACGAGATGCACCTAGTATAGATAGACCCGAAAAATAGAAATTGTATAAAAATAACATTTGTTATTTAATAACAGAAATTGGTACCTGTTATTATTGCGTAACAGTAACAGTAATAACAGATATTACGTCTGTCCTGCTATATATAACCCACGTCTACTTAGATCACAGTTATTTTTACTTGTGGCAGGTCCCTGTTACCGGAGTCCGTCTGGGTACCACTGTGGCTCCTATTACCGCTTCTAAAGTAATGAAATTACTGCGGTAACGAAAAAACATTTTATACGTCAAGACGATGGCCATACAGTGATAGAGTACATGTTATCCTAACTAGCGCCATTTCCGCTTTTCATCAGCTAAATATCTGAATGATATATCTATTTACGTAGTGAGTATTTTTGTGCATCGAATCATAACCTTTTCGTTCGACTATAGGCTTACCTACTTTCAAAGTAGACCCTTAGAACTCGGTTATAGACATTTCGACGTCACTCCGTTATAATTAAGCTAAGAATGCGAATTTGGGGCTGGATAAGTTATACAAGATTATATTAACGGCTCCGCGGCTCAGGGGTTAACCACTTTGTGACAGAAGGTCTTTGGCTCGATTCCTCGGTCGCATATCGTGTGGTTTGTGTTGTTTCGAACACGCCAATTACCGGTACTGTAGCGTACTACTTACAATCACTTGAAGTTGATCTCAATGGTAAAAATATATCTTTACGGTATTAATAACTCACTTACAGTTTAACTACAATTTGCTAACCTTTCAAAGCTAGGAGAGTCACTGAGAGAGTAATAAAAATAAATAAAGGGTAAAGTATAAATAAATAAATAGTAAAACTAAAAAATGCAAATATAAATTGTGAAAATAGTAAAAGAAAATAAGAAGCTGTAAAAATAAAAAGCGGAAAGAAGAAGAAACGTTGCAGTTGGAGGAGAGTAATGCTACAGGGAATGCTTCTTTTTCATGCTCTCCCCTCCCTCCAGAAATGAGTACGAGAAGAGTCTTCGCTAGTCAAGAGAGGAACGAGTGAAATATAAACGGAATGTAGAACTACAGAGGAGAGAAGTGTGGAAGAAGAGTAGAGCATGAAAGAAAGGAAAAGAACGAATGAAGATAATTAGGAAAGTAGATATAATAAATAAAAGTGTAACAATGATAAAGATGGAATAATGTAAGCGGAAATTGTAATAGGAAATTAATGAAATGATGTTAAATGAGAATAAATTGTAAATACAAGTCCCTGACCCACCCCAGGCAGTGAGAAAAAAAAAAAAATCAAACCATTTTCCATTTGATCTAACCTGATCAGTCCACGTCATGACTCATCTACCTCATCACTTGGTGCCTTCCACTTTACACACATCTAACCCTTCGATAGACACATCATTCCCTATATATTTTATTGAGATGAATTAGTATCTAAAGTTACTGATTTAAGTTATATGTAATTATATGCTAACTTACATGAAATATATAAATAGATAAATTAACTGCGTATCAGTAATGTTACTATTTTTCGCGAAATATTCGCACTGGTTAAAACTATAAAGAAATAGTTCAAACAAATTTTTAACAAACTCTTTCTCATCCTCTTAAAGATGCATATATAGATGAAACTTTTAACGACATGCAGGAAACGCCGCGAGCGATGGTGACCAGCTCCGGCAGCACGGAAATATTACTTATCCCCTTATACTTAACCTCATTCTTGACAACAGTAAAAATGTTAACTTTGTTGCATCTACTTTAAAATTCTGAACAACTGCAGCGATCTTCAAAAAGTACAGTAGAAGTTAATGAACCAAGCGATATAAAGCTTAACATAATCAAGTTACGATTATAAGTATAAAATAAAAAATTGTTGACTTAATATCCAATAAAAACAAACAGCGATATAACCGTAAAGCAGCAAGTAGTTTTCATTGCCCATAAACGACCATAAATCAATCAATCCATGTCATTGTTAAGTACTTCCTTGTAACTTAACTTTACGACTTTTAGAAATAGAGCTTAATGTTCTAAGTATTCGATTTGTTATAGTCCAGGAGCTCGTACTATAGTTAACAACAAACTAATTACCCATTTGACGTTCCCACTGCTGGGAGGATCGGGAGCTTCTCTTTCAATGAGGGAACAGGTCATTTACCCACGCCGGCCTAGTGTGGGTTGGTGGAAGTCCTATAGGAAGATCCCTCAAGGAAACCTTAAGGGTAGTGGGGATCGAACTCCCACCTCTCCATATATATATATATAACCATCGGGACGGTACTCTTGTGGTGATGGATACACGCCACAAGGCTATCACAGCCTCATACTCTATTTACTTAGGATTATATGACAACATGTATATAGAAGGCGCTGATAACTTAGAGGTATGGGATGTACTATACGTCTCGAAGAGGCATAGGTTCGATATCGAAATGTTCAGATATCGACATATTCCAAACACAAAAGCATTTGTCGATGTGTGCCAACTCGCACTTGGCCGGAGAAGACTTTATACTTAAACCTTCCTGTCCGCACAGAGAAAGGAAACATTTTTCCTTAGTAAAATATAAAATAGAAATTCTCTATTGCCCATAAAGATAGTATGACAACATAGTATTCTAGATAGATAAAGAAACTGCTTTTATATACTATAAAGCGACTACAGAATGTATATCAGATATATATATGTCGACAATCGTAATGTGGTGCAGCGGATATCATCAGACGCTGTCATGGTATCATCGCGAGAGCCCAACTGGTGCGTCTCGCAAGAGTCTCGGCGAAATATGGTGAACTCACCGCCGACCTCCGCTAGTCGGAGAGGCATCTTAAGAAGAAGGACTGATCCTCATCACCATCACTATGAGAACTTCATACTTATCTAGTCGGTTTAAAGCTTTGTGTGTGGATAACTGGTTTTATTGATCTTTTAGACAAACATATACACTATAATATTCTTTTGTATCATATCTGGTGGTAAGTCTCTGGTGGCTGATATCGCAGCGCCTATTTCTGCCGGCAAATAGTAATGTGCAAACATCACTGTCTTCCGGTTTGAAGGTCATTGTAGCTAGTGTAATTACTATGGTAACGAGACACAACTACTTATGTCTCAGGTGACGAGCGCTATGTGGTGCGTTATATATCATCCTGACGTACCATCAGATGAACGTCGCGCTCGTCTCGTCGCTTAATTAAAATAAAAAAAAAATATTAAGTTCTTTATTATGTTTTTAAAATACGTGTTATATTATATTTAGCTTATATATAGCTAAAGAGGCTACTAGAAAAGGCTTCGCTTGTCCTAGCCGTACTATCCTAATATCATATTGCCTTATGGATGGAAAGATGGCAATTCAAGCAGAAGGTTTTATCATGAGTTTCTAGAAAGAAAAGAAAATATTGATTCGCGAGAGGTTTTTACTAATTTCGAAGTTTCAGTGATGCATGTAGCATGATGTGAAGTGAAGTCAACACGAGAAAGCTCTCCCCGATTCTTCCGCGGCGAAGGTTTGTTCGCGAGCGCCGGCGGAGGCTGTACGTCTAGCGTACATTTTTAGTGATTAAACCCGCTGACCTGGAAGTCGCTCGGCGCATTTTTTAATTCCGCGAGTGAAATCGGGGTGTGATATAGAAAATTACGTCGCCTACTGCTCGCGTAGCTTTCGACAATCGACGTCGAACTACGCTCCGCTGCAACCGGCCATTGTTCGCTGCAGTTTACAAATGGGCTGTTAATTCTGTTCCCCTCGACCGAAGCGAACGGTTAGGTCACCAGGCTTCCTCTATACTACTCCTCAACGCGATGCTAGTTCCTACTTCGATTTCCACGGCGCAAGTGTTAGGAGAAGCAACGGTAACTCAGTCTGCATTTGGATATCCTCGCTTTACCTCTCTAAGAGACACAATTAGATAGAATCATCATCAGCTGATAAATAGTGACATATTTTCCATAAAAACGTGTTGCTTGTTAAGATACTGTACACTATACACTGCGTTCTTCACTTTAAGACAAAATAATGTTACTTTATACGATACTAGATAGTAACACGGCGCCGTGTATTCGGCTTCTGAGTCCCACGAGTGTGCTGTGCTAATCAGTAAATAAGCACTGCTTACCCAAACATCTTAAACCTAACTAAATAATAATCTACCAAGCAACACAAAAGTAACTAAACTATTAGTAATTAGTATATAAGCACAGACTTTGTGTAAGGTATGTATACTCTAAAAAAAATCTCTATGTACGATCGTGCCTACACGGCGCCGTGTAGTCGGCGCCTAGCAAAGGTTTTCGATCCAGTACAGATATTATTCGGGAATAGAACAGGCAAACTGTAACAAGGAATACG
Source organism: Ornithoptera priamus (assembly GCA_029034505.1). Lineage (NCBI taxonomy): Eukaryota > Metazoa > Arthropoda > Insecta > Lepidoptera > Papilionidae > Ornithoptera > Ornithoptera priamus. Next base: position 672,819 of record JARDWD010000292.1, on the reverse strand, counting down.
ATACATACCACCACCAAATGACAGACTTGTGACTCCTAAGATACACTAAGTAATAGTAACTTAACACTCACATCAGCACCACATCAATGCGATTCACTAAAGCATAGCGCGTAGTCGGACGGCGACAAGCTCTGAATAAGTTTCGTCTAAAGACCACTTCCGCAGAAGCTCTCCGCCATCTCACCCCGCGAAGTTTACCTTGTTAGCGTAGTTGGAAAAGTACGTTTGTTTTCTTTGTAAATTATAAATGAGCCGAGGGTATCTCCGGAAGCGTTGCGGGTTACCAGGGTAAAAAACTTCAAATGTCATATCGACTTATTTAACACTTAACGAGAACACGAAACTGTACTCCATCGTTCGTCTGATACCATTCTCCCACCAACAACAAAAGAGGAGCTGGTTACAAAACTATACCCTGCACCACATTGTTATCATCACTTTGAGAAGTCAGTTATTTAATCTTTAATAATTCAACTAGCTACAGCGCCCTTCAAATCCGAAAACGGATTCTGTGGACCTACCTACCTAGATTACTCGCCCTTGGTATTTACTGAAAGTAGTTGTAGTTAGTGGTATTATTGGTGGTATCGAGAAGAAGGTGTAAGGGGTCACGCACTGCAACTCACGGGACCCAAGCCAACCTTACCTAAAGCCTGCTAATCAACAAACCAGGCTCTGGCTTCCACCAACCCGCATTAGGGCAGCATGGTGGGATATAGCCCAAATCCCCTCATATGAATAACTACACACGATAACTCCTAGCGCCCAGCGGTACCAGAGGCCATGCTGACTGTATGTGGACGTCTATAGCCTAATGATGATCGAGAATTAATGTATGTATCCAAGCGGAAGTAAGAATCTGTTGCAATGTATATTATCCCAACGCCACGTTATTATTAGTACTTAGAATTAGGTGAACGACTCAAATGATTTTTTTTTCTAGTGATAGGACTCTCTTGCTGAAGACCGTGTAGATAAGTACCACTGCAGCTCATAAAGCAGCCGACTAACAGTAGTATGCAAACATTTGTGTTCCGGTTTAAAGGCCGCTGTGGCTAGTAAAATTACTGGGCTAATGAGATTGAATATCTTATATCTTAAGGCGACGAGCACAATATCATCTTTCTAGCGCCACGTTGTTGTGTGCAGGCGTATCACTTGTTATCAGGTGAACATCCCCCTCGTCCTGTCGCTTCATATATATATATAGCTCTACAAATACTTAAAATGCATACAACTAATAAAAGGTTTCCTTATACGTATGAGTCATCATCATCATGGTCAGCTCACAGACGTCCACTGATGGACATAGGCCTCCCCCAAAGATTCCCACACGATCGGGTAGGGATTCAAATCAGGTGATTTGGGCCATTTCCCACCACGTTGTCCCAATGAGGGTTAACGGGAGCCAAAGCCTTGTTTGTTGATTAGGAGGATGCACCGCGAGCTGGTGAGGTTAGCTTGGGTTCTGTTAATTGTTGTGTGGGAATCCTCTTCTCCCCTCCTATGCTTGAGTACAAAAAACAATGGTTTCATAAATAAAAACTACAATAGTTATGAAGCATCCCCAGTGTTTTTTTTTATTCAATTCAGCGATGAGGCGAGTAGGACATTCACCTAATGGTAAGTGATACGCCCGCCCATAACAACGTGGCGCTAATTAGGATACTATATACTGCACCATACTGCGCTCGTCACCTGAGATATAAGATGTTTAGTCTTAGCCCGTGTAATTAGACTAGCTACAGCGCCCTTCACACCGGAACACAATAATGTTAGCACACTACCTAGACGGTCTCCGGTCAGCAGACCAACCACCAGTATATATGTAGTTATGATATTTAGGTTATACAAGAGCAGATGCAGTCTTACAAAGATTGTGGCTTTATCTAATCTAGTATTAATTATCTATATAATTAAGAAATATAAAGGGAAGTTCAGTATGTTCATCCCTTATACAATGGTACATAAAAATGTGTTTTTTTACAGACATTTATATACAAATTGAACATACCCCCGCCGGGACACAATAAACAGTTTCCAAACGCCATAAATTTGTTAGCTAATCTACTTGTCACGGGGGCAATAGCTAGCGCGGGAACAATAAAGCAAAACAAAAACAATGCCTTATCTATTAGGATTTATTCACTGCTACCGGCAGACGCTCCATGACACGTGAATAGATACGAATTTGCATTCAAAATACAACGCCGAAAAGGCCCGGTTCGATTCTGAGCGCCGGTCGGTCTCTATTGCCGGAGATCGTCTAGATCATATCGTCTAGGTATGTACCGTCGCAGCTCCTATAGCAGCCGACAAACCATTACTACATTTGAGTAAACATTACTGTGTTCCGGTTTAAAGGGCGCTACAGCTAGTGTAAACACTGTAGTAATGACACTTAACATCTTATGTCCCCAAGCGACGAACGCAACGTAGTGTATGCAGTCTATAACATGTTAAGTACTCATACTGTCATGTAGTTATCGGCGTATCACTTAAATTCAGGTGAACATCCAGCTCGTCTCGTAAAAAAATATAAGTTTTGCTCCATGTTCAACTTAATTAAATAACAATAAGGAGGAAAATAGTGAAATGCACTTACATTAGAATCTTCTGGATAGTATCTGTTGACAGAACCTAGCGATGCTGCTAAACTGGCAGAGGTCCACCTGTGCCAGTTCAGCCAGAAAAACTACCACGTTTTTCTGACCGTTTTGAAAATTCTGATGCATAGCTACTTTTTTATATTTACTGGTGGTAGATTTCTATCAAGAGTGATACCGACTAGGAAGCAGATCTCTGTGACCGGGGACGTCTAGGTAGATAGATATAGCCGCAGTGCCTATCGCAACCGACAAATACTATTGTGCAAACTTTGCTGTGTGCTTATTTGATGGAAGTTGTAGCTAGTGAAATTACTGCGGTATGTAGACTTAATATACATCTCAAAGAGAGGAGATCAATGTGGTGGAGAGTTCATCATTCAAACCAGCGCCACATTCCTCCACGACTTCCGACACACTTATTTAAATAATTATTCAGAACTGACAATCTCATAACTACTAATTTATATCTGAATATTTATAAGCCTTTTTTTATTCAATTTAGCATAGAGACGATCGGGATGTACACCTAATATTAAGTGACACGTCTGTCCATAATAACATGACGTTAGAATGATATATACTGCACATTGCACTTGTCGCTTTGGGAGATAAGATTTTGAGTCGGTTTACCCCAGTAATTATACTAAGCTACAACACCCTTCAAACCGGAACACAGTAATGTTTGCACAGTACTGTTTGTCTTCTGCACTAGGCGCTGCGGTGGTACCCACCTAGACGGTCTGCGGCAACAGAGTCATACCACCAGTAAACTTGTTATCATCTATATGTTTAGCGGTACTTCATATTTTATAAACTATTAAGAAGCTTTCAAATATTGCGCAATGAAAGAAATAAAATGAACAATCTTAACGGAAGTGAATTTTTCATGTTGACCGCAATGATCCAACTTGGTGGAATCGCGTCCTCATTCATGGAAACCACTCACAATATTTCGTGCAACAAAAAACACATTGCTAACGGTGTTGTGTGTGTAACCTCGAAATTATTATGGTCATTACCACGATTTATAACCCCAAAGTTTGCCCGTCAATGTTGTTAGTTTTGTCAACAAACGGACGAAATGATTTATTTTTAAGTATAGTATATAAATGTATATCGTCGTCGGAATTTGAAACTGTCGAAAAAGGTAATTATGTCATAAAAAGAACTATTCTATGCCTTACTTATGTTATAGACGGCCTTATTATATGCATTAACTATAGTATAGACAGCACTATGGCATGACTTGACTGTGTCTTGGAAGCCACTATTACATCAATTGGCTATGTCATAGACGGCACTATTACAACAATTGACTATGTCATAGAGGGCACTATTACAACAATTGACTATGTCATAGAGGGCACTATGGCATGACTTGACTGTGTTTTGGAAGCCACAGTTACATCAATTGATTACGTCATAGACGGCACTTTACATGCATTGACTATGTCATAGAGGGCACTATGGCATGACTTGACTGTGTTTTAGAAGTCACAGTTACATCAATTGATTACGTCATGGACGGCACTTTACATGCATTGACTATGTCATAGACGGCACTATGGCATGAATTGACTGTGTTTTGGAAGCCACAGTTACATCAATTAATTACGTCATAGACGGCACTTTACATGCATTGACTAAGTCATAGAGGGCACTATGGCATGACTTGACTGTGTTTTGGAAGCCACTAGTTACATCAATTGATTACGTCATAGACGGCACTTTACATGCATTGACTATGTCATAGAGGGCACTATGGCATGACTTGACTGTGTTTTAGAAGTCACAGTTACATCAATTGATTACGTCATAGACGGCACTTTACATGCATTGACTATGTCATAGAGGGCACTATGGCATGACTTGACTGTGTTTTGGAAGCCACAGTTACATCAATTGATTACGTCATAGACGGCACTTTACATGCATTGACTATGTCATAGAGGGCACTATGGCATGACTTGACTGTGTTTTGGAAGCCACAGTTACATCAATTGATTACGTCATAGACGGCACTTTACATGCATTGACTATGTCATAGAGGGCACTATGGCATGACTTGACTGTGTTTTAGAAGTCACAGTTACATCAATTGATTACGTCATGGACGGCACTTTACATGCATTGACTATGTCATAGAGGGCACTATGGCATGACTTGACTGTGTTTTGGAAGCCACAGTTACATCAATTGATTACGTCATAGACGGCACTTTACATGCATTGACTATGTCATAGAGGGCACTATGGCATGACTTGACTGTGTTTTGGAAGTCACAGTTACATCAATTGATTACGTCATAGAGGGCACTATGGCATGACTTGACTGTGTTTTGGAAGCCACAGTTACATCAATTGATTACGTCATAGACGGCACTATTACATCAATTGATTACGTCATAGACGGCACTATTACATGCATTGACTATGTCATAGACGGCACTATTACATGCATTGACTATGTCATAGACGGCACTATTACATGCATTGACTATGTCATAGACGGCACTATTACATGCATTGACTATGTCATAGAGGGCACTATGGCATGACTTGACTGTGTTTTGGAAGTCACAGTTACATCAATTGATTACGTCATAGAGGGCACTTTACATGCATTGACTATGTCATAGAGGGCACTATGGCATGACTTGACTGTGTTTTGGAAGTCACAGTTACATCAATTGATTACGTCATAGAGGGCACTATGGCATGACTTGACTGTGTTTTGGAAGCCACAGTTACATCAATTGATTACGTCATAGACGGCACTTTACATGCATTGACTATGTCATAGAGGGCACTATGGCATGACTTGACTGTGTTTTGGAAGCCACAGTTACATCAATTGATTACGTCATAGACGGCACTTTACATGCATTGACTATGTCATAGAGGGCACTATGGCATGACTTGACTGTGTTTTGGAAGCCACAGTTACATCAATTGATTACGTCATAGACGGCACTATTACATGCATTGACTATGTCATAGACGGCACTATTACATGCATTGACTATGTCATAGACGGCACTATTACATGCATTGACTATGTCATAGAGGGCACTATTACATGCATTGACTATGTCATAGACGGCACTATTACATGCATTGACTATGTCATAGAGGGCACTATGGCATGACTTGACTCTGTTTTGGAAGTCACAGTTACATCAATTGATTACGTCATAGACGGCACTATTATCCTTTTCAATGTTTAAATATCTAGCCTTCATCCTGAATACTTTCTTATAGGACAGTAATAATGTTATTACTGTCTTATAATGTTACCGCAACGTTCTATGCACGGTGATACGTTTAAACAAAACTTTTGACGTAACGAACAAGACGATCACTTGATGGTAAATAATACCTGTGCTTATATGTGGCGCTAGATAGGATGATATACACTGCACGATATTGTACTCGTCTCATTGAAGTATGAGATGTTTAATTTTATTACTTTAATTTCACTAGCTACCACTCCATTCAATTTACCACCATCACCATCAAACGATAGACGTTCACTGCTGCACATAAGCCTCCCCCAAAGATCCTCATATCGATCGGTCCTGTGCCGCCCGCATCGTCGCTCACCAGGGGCCGTGGTTTGTAGGGTTTCATATAAGGGGATTTGTGTCACTTACCACCACACTGGCCCAATGCGTGTTGATGAAACTCAAAGCCTCTTCTGCTGATTAGCAGGGTAAACCGCGAGCAGGTTGGCTTGGGTCTCGTGAGTTGCTGTGCAGGACCCCTTTCAATCCGGAACACCGTAATGTTTGCACTCTATTATTCGAGGGCAGAAATAGGCGCAGCGGTGGTACCTGGTCCCTGTCACCGCAACTTTTTGGTTTGAAGGTCTACCATCAGACACCGTGTTGTGCATGCGAGCAGCGTGGGGCCCCCGACAAGTGTATTACACATGTACGTCGCGTGTAAAGTGGCAATCAAGTATAATAAAGTTAGCAAAAAGCTCGCACGTCCCTCGGGGCACGGGTGAGCAAATAGCTGGAGGAGGATTCGTTCCGCATACCACGACGGAGTAGAGGACCGCGCCGGCTAGACAATTGGGGAACGCGAGGAATTCCACATCCAGACTGAGTTATTTTGTTTCTTTGTTACAGTCGTTATTTGAATTCCTTTCCGTTGTGCGGTCGCTGCGGACATCTTCTGTTTCACATCCGCTCTCCTCTTTTATTATCGCGATATATTATTATATATAACGTGATATATTAGTAAATATTGTAAAATTAGAGATTTTTTTATGTAATTCATCCGTCGATGATTCTTTCAGCGCTTTCTAGTCTATAAATATGATGTTTCTACTGTTGGTATGTTTCTGTTGCTGAGGACCCTGTAGTATTTTTTTATTCAACAAAGAGACAAGACGAACAAGACGTTCACCTGATGGTAAGTGATACCACACAACAACGCAGCGCTAGGAATGATAGTATACCCACCACCACTTTATGCTTGTCGCCTTTATTCTTCTTCTTCGTCGGTATTACATCTTGACAGAGTGGTGGTGGTCATCACTTTAGGTGTAGGTCGCAAGCTTAACAACACGTCGCCGTTCCTCTCTGATGGCCGCCTTCCTAGTGCATTCATATAGTTGCAACGATGATGAGCCATTAACTGCCGCCTTTATCTAGTTAGTCCATCTTTTAGGCGTTCTTCCTCGTGTCCTGGTATCCTCAACTACCATAGCATAGCTACCTACACTCGGCAGCATAGGTGGCTAAAAAATGTGAGGATACGAGACTGTACCAAAGATGGTCAACGCTGCTTGATGCCGAGTTCTTGAAGTATAGATTTGTTGGTACGAAATTCAGTCCACGATACTCTAAGCATTCTCCTCCAACATCACATCTCTACAGCTTGTATTGTCGTCATTAGACATATAATATTAAGCTTCGTCATCCCAACTATTTTCTTGTGAAAATTATTGGGGTGACCACTCCCTTCAATCTGGAACATAGTAATATTTGCACACTACAAAAGATTCTTAGATTTAAGTGGCAGTAGGCAGGAGCATATTGCTCGAAGGACCGACGGCCGATGGGGCAGTAAGGTCCTCGAGTGGCGCCCGCGTACCGGTACACGTGGTGTCGGGAGGCCTCTCACAAGGTAGACTGAAAATCAGGTGAGAATCGCGGGAACTCACTGGATGCGAGTAACGCGAGACCGATCGATGTGAATATCTTTGGGAGACGCCTATGTCCAGTAGTGGACGTCTATCGGCTGATGATGATGAATAGGAGCTGCGGTCGTATCGAGTCTCCGACAACATATCTACCATCAATAAAACATAACTTATTACTTTGCAAACATTACTGCATTCTGCTATGAAGGGCGCTGGAGCTAGTGAAATTACTGGAGTAATGACACATCTTATATATTGAGCGACCAGCACAATATGGTGTTGAATATGATGCTGATGGAAGACTAATCCATTTTAAAACCCTTTACTCTAGTGCTTAAAAATTATTTCTATAACTGCGGCTCGTGTTACGCTTACTGCTGTGTACGACATGCCATGACAAGGACTTGAAACCTGACTATACAACTTCATATTTATGTGTTAATTTAAAATATTAATTGGATAACATATAAACAGGATATTTACACTACATTGAACTCATAGCATGAAAACATGGTTACATCCTATTAATTATTTTTTTTTCATCTCTGAAATTATCTCTTCATTATTTTTTTGGATTTTTGACAATATATGAATAAAAAAAATCACCAGCCTCTATTAATCCATTGCTGGATATACAGCTTTTTCCAATTATTATCGTCATCATCATCGGCTGACGTCCACTGCTGGAGATAGGCCTCCCCTAAAGATTCCTACATCGTTCGCATAGGGATCATATGGAGGGATTTGGGAGATTTCCAAACACCTTGGCCCAATGCCGGTTGGTGGGAGCCAGAGCCTCGTTTGTTGATTAGCAGGGTCCACCACGAGCAGGTGAGTTGGCTGTTGTGCAGGAAACCTTACACTCTTTTTCCAATGTCTTCCTCCAATAACGGACCACAGCTTTTCCCTTGCATCTACAGGCTACAGCGCCGTTCATACTGCAGCATCACGTAACTATACCGTTTCCCATAAAGGACCGGAATTAGAGTTATTGCCTAAGTTAAAACTTTATCATGTACCTTGTCAGCTGATAACTAAGGTGCGGAGGCTTCGCAGGGAGACCGCTATTAATAGTTACAGCGCTGCCTCTGACAGGATTATAAAGGAAATAGAAGCAGGCGTTCATAACTCAGCCGGATGTAAGGTGGGCGTTATCGAAACTAACCATCGCCGGGTGCATTGTCCCGCTCCGTAATTATATTCCAGCTCCACCATTCATACACCAATTTGTCAATATTAGTGGGACGGTGTTGGGGATAACCATTATGAGTTATACTTCGATTTATATATTAAATAGTATACTGAACCCCGCCGACAACGTCTTGCCATACTTAATCTATATCCTGTTTGATAGGGTTTAGTACATACCAGTAGTCAGATATTTTATTATACGGAGCGACGGGATGAGCGAGATGGTCATTGCCCATTACAGGCTTTAGTTGGGATGTTATACACAGCATCACTTTGTACGCATTGCTATAGGTATAAGATATGAAGTCTCGTTACCTCGGTAATTTCAGTAGCTACAGCGCCATTCAAATCGAAACACAGTAATGTTATTTCCCAATAACCGTTCATACGACACTCTCACGTATTTTATATCTCGAAGAGGTACAGGTTCCATTCTCATCAAGCTTGAGCTTCTGGTGGAGTAAAAGGTCATGAGGAAATGGTCATGTTCAGGAGGACAGCTTTCATCGACTTAAATAGATATATATCAAAGTATTTACTGGTGAGTAGGTCTCTGTTGCCGGATAATGTCTATGTAAGCTCCATCGCCTATTTCTGCTGGCAAATAGTAGTCTGCAAACATTACTGTGCTCCGGTTTGAAGGACGCTGTAGCTAGTGTAGTTACTAGGGTAACGAGACTCAACATCTCATGTTTCGGACGACGAACGCAAGTATAGTGTGTCGTCCTGACTGGCACCACGTTTTGGGCGGGCGTCACTTATCATCAGGTGAACGTCCGCTCATCTCGTCTGTTAATTCTAGACTAGAACGCTTCACCACTGACTTATGGACACTAAACATTATATACCATGAAGCTCTATAATGAGAAGAATCAAATGTAGCATTACTACACCTACACCTAGTTTATATTTTTTTTTACAATGAAGCGAAGAGATGAGCGGGACGTTCACCTGATGATAAGTGATACGTCCGCCCATAGCCATGTGGCACTAGTTAAGACGGATATTCAGCACCACATTACGCTCCTATTCTGAGACAGAACATGTCGAGTCTTGTTACTCCCGTAATTACACTAGCTACAGCGCCCTTCAAACCGGAACATGGTAATGTTTGAACACTAATGTTACTGCAACCTAGACGGTCTCCGGCAACAGGGACTTACCAGTGCTGGTTTAAATATAAATGAGTAGGAAACGAACCTTGGACTATCCGGTACAACATCCGGCGCGCACGTCGGCATGAAAAGCCAACCGCACTGCTACAGTTTGACGCGAGGATTAACTGGAGAGGGGTCTACTCTAATGTCTTAATCCGATGTTAGTCTAGGCTTACTATGGTCTAGTAATAGTAAATAGAGTTAGGTAGTTGTAATGCTAATTACTTTGATGTAATCTGATGCTAATCTAAAACTGATTTCATGCGTTTCATCAGAAGACGGTTTTGTCTCAAACTACAACGCGATATAATTTGAATCATAGTTGTGTTTATACACTACAGTTTGTAGATGAAGTTAAACGTTACTATGGTAATATATTCGTATGATCTCCCAGAAGGATATATATGCATATATTTGCAATTTATTCTTAAAGTGATATATTATTCGGAATTTTAGTACGGCGAATGAAATATCGACAGAAGTACCATTAAAGCATAATACATATAATGATATGATATAAATATAATAAAACAAAGTTAATGTAATCTGTATATATATATATATATATATAATGAAAAACGTTTTCTTGTTTTCGCCAATCACTTGAAAACTAGTGAACCTATCTCTATAGGAACATATATATATCGCATTCGACCATCCTTCATAATTTTATTTGTAATTAACTATTTAAACGTTTGCATTCCGTATTATTTATGCGTTGCCATAGTAACGGTTGCTATAGAAAGTAATTTTATTTCGTCATTTATATTACGGCCAGCAAGTCGAGCGGTAGGAGCTAGTGACTGTATAAGAACATTTATAAGGTAAGCTTACTATTTCAAGCTCATCATCATTGCAACTGACGGACCTCCACGGCTGGACATCAGCAGCAGTGGACGTCCATCGTCGTCTTTGGCTGTGATAATCAAACCCGTATTTTTGCAAAACAGGATATACCGTACAGACTAAGGTATCACAACTTCCTCTTATTAGAATAATGGGGGAAAAAAGTAGTATGTAACAACCTTTACCCACAAGATTGCTTGAAAAGAGCCATCAGTAAATTCTCAGGCACCTTATAATTTTTGTAATATTGATTCATTGTCTGCCCGCAGCCCACTGCTGGACATAGGCCTAATATTTATAAATTAGTATGTAATACCGGGTCGTTGAATAGCGTTGTGTTATGAAGTAGGGCGTTTCATATCTCCAGCGATCAAATATAAACCTTTTATATAGAACAATAAGATCTGAAATTGGTTGCGGGCTAGCGGCGTTGCCGCTCCGCGCCGCGACGTTGCCAGACCGCCGGCCGGATGTCGTGCGTCCGTATCCGATCCGGTGCGGCGTCAGTTTCGCTCCTCGAGCCGGGTCGGACGTACAGCTCGTTCGAGTGAGTTTCTACTTAAAAATAATTTACCCAGCGTTATAATATTCATATTCACTACATATTTAAAAAAAATATTAACGTATTGTGATGCTGTAATGAGTCGTAATAGGTAAGAGTTACTATAAGTCGCCTATTTTGTTTATAATTGAAGATTAAGCGCAATCAAATTATGTCTTTATTATTATCACGCGATAAGGTTCAATATTGTTTGTATAACACTTAATGTATAATAAAAGTAGACAAGTTTGTATAGCGGCAGTACACGTTATACGTCTCCATGAGATGTAGGTACGATTCCTATTAACTTGAGCTTATGGTCTAGAAACAGTGAGTGAACAATCATGTTCCAAGGACGTCTATTGGATAAGTGATGACATTCACAATCTCACACTTGACTAGCGTAGCGGATAAATGACCTCGACTCTTATCAGAGTAGGTTCTAAGTGCCAGTAGTTTGAACAGTAAGAGGCCTGTTTATTTATTTGTATTGTGAACCTATTATTGCAGTTGAGATGTTGTGTTGTATACATTACCAGGTATATTGCGGTTCAAATCCGAATGTCAAAAAGGATTTGTTTAGTCCATTTCTCTCTGCATTGGTAAAATGCATAATCGCTGTTATATCAAGTATATATGATTAGTTAACTCACTGACATTATAGATATACTATGAAATGTCTTTCAAATGAAACTTCTTTCAAACTTAGATAAAGTATAAACACTAGAACAATACACTGTTTTTATTTTCTTTTATCTTATAAAAATTGTGATGTATGTGAAGTTTATATCATTATCATCATCAGTCGATGGACACCCACGGCTAAGCTTAAATTCTCCCAAAGATGTCCAGCCCAATCGGTCCTGTGTTGCTTACATACGTCGTTTTCCAGCTGCCTTCACCAGATCTTCAGTTTATCTAAAGATCTTCCAATGCCTCTTCCATTGCTTCTGCTTCTAGACGATCGATGAGGCATTAAGTTCTAGTATTGTCGAAGTACATCGAGACAAATATTGTAATAGCATTGCATTGTACCGGTTTGAGGAGCGATCAGCGGTAACCAGAGCATCCTAATTGTCACTATAGTGTTATTTTACACCGCAACGTACTGGCAAGTGTTTCATTCACCACCAGCAGTCTCGCCACTTCGTATAATATACGAAACCTCCCAATTAATCTTACTATTTAATCTGACCGCTTATGTCTCATAACTTATATCGAATAGCAGATTCGAAGTCCTGATTTTCAAAATGTACGCCAAATCAGATTTCAATAAATACGCTGTATATGCTACCCTCCCACCACCGATAATTAGCAGGGTCAAATCCCATTAAAGCCCAGTCATTACTTCACAACCTCAGCCCATTATTACAACATCTAATCCTAGATTAGCATTAGATCTGCCCGTCTCTACCGGCGGCTGTATAATTCCCGCTGCGACTTATTATGATTGATTTTAACCTATAGTTAAATAATATTATAGTTTACAGTATTACAGTAGTACAGTATTTATAGTACGGTAAATTTTTTTTTACCATTCTTTATTTTAGATTTACTTTTAAGATGTTAAACTGTTATTTAATTTAGTTAAATTAATGCAAACTTGGAAAGTATATACTATTGAGTAAAATGCGATTAAAAATACAACTATTAGAGATTTTTTCAAGTGACTAATTTAGTGGGTATATGTGTTTCTGCACAACAACTCACAGGGTCTAAGCTAACCTCGCCTGCTCGTGGTGCTACCCTGTTAAGCAATAAACAAGGCTGTGGCTCCCACTAACCCGCATTGGGTCAGTGTTATGAGAAATTGCCCAAATCCCCATATTAATCTCTACTCGATCGGTGTGGTAATCTTTGGCACAGGCCTATGGCCAGCAGAAGCCGTCTACCCGCCGATGATGACGATTAAAATAAGTATCATAGTTCAATAATTTGTTGCAGATTCTAGAAGAATGCGTTCAATGTTACAAAATACTCGGATGTCAGTAAGATGGATATATCAAAGAAACAATTGATTCGAATCATAAAACAGAAGAGTTCGATTTGGGACAGAACCAATCCTGGTTACAGGGATAAAGTGCAACGGGAGATAGCGTGGAAGGAAGTGTACAATGCTGTTGAACCAGATTTTGAAACTTTACCGAAACCTGTACAAAATGACATCGGTAAGTATACGGTAATTATACATTTATTTTAAATGAAGTTTTTTCACTTATAGGATGTTAGGGAAGTATGATGGTTCATGGGCTGCTGTAATCGTCCCTAGTGTACCATCTAAATGAAGGCATTCTTAGTTCATAGTCTTCTAATAATCAATCGTGCGATACGGTATTGTAGCGTTCTGTCTCACCGACCTCGACTCCCTGACCAGCGCCGCTCTTCCTTTCTTTTCTCGGCCTGTTGTCAGAGCTCATTCCATATTCCAAATTCAACTTCAGTCGTTGGGTGCGTTCGGAAATCAAACGCCACCAATCACCCCCCTACGGGAGAGATAGTTTGATTCAAGATAGAAAGGACGAGCGAATCTTACCGAGCGTCTGCCCGACCGTGTTGTATAATTTGGAGGACGAAGTGAAGCGTGTTGTGTAGATGTTGGTGTGCTTGTGGGAGATGATATTGGAACGGTTGTAGTGTCTGAAGTGTTATATTGAGAAGAGTGTTGTGTGGATGCGATCTACACTTACGACTATTGCCTTGTTTCCGATGATAATGGTGAATATCTTGTCATCCCTCTTCAAAACTGGATGTGGTCTCGAATAAGGAGTTTCCTGAGGTGGTTTCACGCGGTCGACTCGCAAAAATACGTGCGAAGCTGTGGAGAGATCTTTAAAAAGAAATAGTTCCTTAACGCTATGCCTTGAAGCGGGAACAGGTCTAAGTTCGGACATCCTTGTTCTAAGTCGGCTCGCAAAGTCTAGTGCATCAACTGTTATACCAGTTGGAGAAGGAACGATCATCTCGTCAGGGAGATGTAAAGGTTCCCCGTAAACTAGTTCCGCGGCGAAAGCTTTTAGGTCTTCCTTTAGCGCGACACGCATACCTATAGGGTGTCCTGTGGCAGATTTAGGATTTGAAATTCAAATATATTTCTAACAGTTGCGCGGGGGACCGAGGACCGGGTAGGGGTTACAGTTTGACGCGGCATTTGTGCGGATTGGTCAGTCACGATGTCGCAGTGCACTGGTGCTCTTTCTGTCTATGGAACAATTGGACCATTTTTCTTTGAAAATTCTTGTGGAGCAACCGTAACTATTGATGATCTATGAAGGCGTATAACCATTACGTTCGCACACGGGTGGTAGCTAGTAGTTCTCAGCCTTTTAGTGCCCACAAGTGCCTTGAATCAACGGAATAAATCGGACTCGAAAAAAGCCCTCGCATACGGGAAGAGGACCCACGATATCGACATGAATATGTCTAAATCAACCGGGAGGTGCGATGACATCACCAAGACACGAGGTGGTGTGACTAGTGACCTTATTGCGCTGGCAAGAAAGGCAAGATTTCGTCCAGGTATGGACGTCTTTTTGAATTGACGGCCAGACAAATCTATTTATGAGAAGGCGGGACATCGCTCGAATGCCTGGATGGCTTAGGTTGTGGAGTTGGTTAAAATATTTATAGCGGAAAGGAATGGTGAGAAATGGGCGTGGTCTGCCGGTTGACGTATCACAGACGATTGTGACGTCAGTTCCATGCAGAGTAACTTTTTCTAATTTTAGAGAGGTAGCGCCACGAATACGTTATTGAAGTTCCTCATCATCTCTTTGTGACTCTGTGGTTGGAATCCCCGAAATGACGCAGCGGATAGCGATCTGTAATGGTTCGCGCGTTGAGTCCTCTGTAATCGCCGCATGGGCGCCATGTACCAAGTCCTTTTTTAGGCATCAATTCTAATGGTGCGGCCCATGGGCTTTGGATGGTCGTACGGTACCGGTTTTCAGCATATCGTCAAATTCCCTTTTAGCGATCACCAGCTTATGCAGTGCGAGGCGACGGAGACGCCAAAAAACCGGAGGACCATCAGTGGTTTTTATGCAATGCACTGTGGAATATTTAATCTCCCTGTGCAAACCAGGTGGTCGAGTAATGGATGGAAACTCGGCGAGGATATATTGTGAAATCGAATGCAATACGTTATTAATAGTGATAATCGAAACGTTATTGACCGAAAAGGTTTTCACGCTACCTTGCTCGGTACGGGCGATAGAAGTTAAAACAGAAATACCGGTGATGCCGTCCACAAGATGTCTGCTGCGACAATCTGGTAGCAAATGGTAATGCGCCAGAAAGTTGTAACTTATTACAGGAGTATTGACGTCGGTTATGACAAATTGCCCTTGAAATTCTCGCGGCAGCCCTAAATTGAAGCTGAGAGAGAGATACTCTATTACCCAACGACTTACGTGGATAACAACATAAATCAGATCCGGTATCAATAACGAATCTGACCTTGCTGTACTTGTCCGTAGTAAAAAGACGAAAGCCCGGTTTTGCACAGTCAGATGCATCGCTACTGACTAGCTGGGCAGATTTCCGGTTTCCAAGAACATGGTTTGCTGCAGTTCTGGCCTTGTCCTTGAAGGTTTCATGATACCAGCACAGCTTCCCGGCGGGCGATTGTTGTCGGCTTCTTGAGGATGCACTAACGATGCGACGAGTTGGAGACTGCTCTTGAGATTGCTCCGTACAAACTTAGGGTGCCTGATTTTGCAGCCAACTCAATGCTTCGATCACGTCGAGGTCACCAATATGGGATGTTAGGGAAGTATGACGGTTAATGGGCTGCTGCAGTCGTCCCTGGTGTCCAATCCAAATGAAGGCATTCTTAGTTCGTAGTCGTTTAATAATCACTCGTGCGATACGGATTGTAGCGTCCTGTCTCACCGACCTTGACTCTCTGACCAGCGCCGCCCTTCCTTTCTTTTCTCGTCCTGTTGTTAGGTCTCATTCCAAATACTAAATTCAACTTCAGTCGTGGGGTGCGTTCGGAAATCGAACGCCGCTACATTCTTTTATATCTTTTTGGAAACAAAAATAAAGTCTAAAAAAAACGGTTCAGATTAGACAGTAACATCTTTAAAGATTTTCAAATAAAATTATCTTTAAACAGCTGGTTACAATAAAATACTCTTACATTGTATTTACGAAGCTATAAAACCGGTGATAAGAGCTCACCTAGGGTATCTAGGTATTAACGTCTTTTTGCAGCACCACATTTCGTTTGATATAAGATGTGAAGTTTGTTAATAATTCTACTAAAGCGTATTATGAACTGTGATGCAGTAAGGTTATGATATCTATCTAACAAGTCTTCAAGTGGATTCTCTTTTTTCGTAGATTCTTTATTTTTCATTTACCAAAGTATCGAACCAAACAGAACCTTGTGCACTGAATCCTTGGAATAAATATTGTTTATTTTTTTATTGTCTTTAGGAAATCAGATCACAAAGAGGTGGTACAATCTGAGAGACGCCTATGTTAAATCACGCAAAAAATCCAAACGACCAAACCTGTACCCTGAGATGTCTTTTCTAGATACGTTTTATTATTATATGGATGAAAATATTTCCGAAACAGAATCTAACATTACTGATGATTTCAAAAAGATCGAAGACACAAATTCTTTGGAAGATTCCAACAATAGTTCACATCATTCCGAAAGAGAGATATTTAATTACATGAAAAGAGATAGCGACGATAATATTAAAAGGACAACGATGCAAAGGAAAGTTGCAGCTCCGTTGACTATTTTGAAGGCAAAACCCATTACAGTTGAGTTAATTAAACTAGTAGAAGAAAAGAAATTACTTTGGGATAAAACTTCTCCTAACTACAGGGATAAGGTAAAACGGGAAGAAGCCTGGAAAGCGATTTTCAAGATCATCGAACCAACGTATGAAGGCCTCGATCAAACTGATAAAAATGAAGTTGGTGAGTGTGAATAACTTTAAATACGATCTATTTAGTTTCTACAAATGAATAGTAGTGGTGGATAACATTTCATTATAAGTTTTGTAAAAATAGTGGATGTTAGAGGTTTTTTTTCCACTATTAATATTCAAATCTACGTCATAAAAGAAATCCAGTGGTTATGAATAACATTAGATTTTCATAATAACAAGGTTTAATATTATAATTGAGAAACATTATCATATCATATTACGCCTGCTGTTCTTAAAATGGAGTATGTAAAGTTACCGGAGGGGAAATATTTAGGTTAGAAAATTTAAAGTGACTCGTCCCGTGATGTCGCTATGTCTAATATTTTTTTATTAGGCATTGCAACAAGATGACGAGTAGTATTTTCACCTAATGTTAAGTTATACGCCTACTCATAACCATATTGCGCTAGTTAGTATAGCTAATATATATATTTGTAGTGTATATAATTATATACACTACAAAATATTTTATTAATAGTTAAATTTACTAAATCCTTCTCGCGATACAGAGCGATCTTAAGACAATTGTTTGGTAGAAGGAATTATTGCTGCGGTAACACAATAATAATAACTTTATTACTTATTTATACTTTTAATTTCAGGAGATTATATCATGAGGAAATGGAACAACGTGAGAGATGCGTATCTAAAGAATGTAAAAAACCATCGACCATACATGTATGGTGATATGCTAAAATTTTTAAATCCACATATTTTAGATCCCAGTTACTCTGAAGTAGAATACTTCAAAGTAAATGGACAGCAAAATGATGAAGACAGCTTTTCGCTTGCCAATAGCGAAGACGGAACTTTTGATGTTAATGACGACAGTTTTGAAACTCCTAAGAAGAAATCAAAATATGAATTTGATTTAGCATTAAGCTCCTCATCAATATTAAATGAAAGAAAGATATCAACAAGACAGTTGATAAGTTCTATTAAAAAAGAGAGATCACTGTGGGACAGGACATTTTCTAATTACAGCAACAAATTAAAAAGAGAAGAATCATGGAAGGAAGTCTACAAAAATCTTGTTCCTGATTTTGACGAATTGTCGGAAGAGATGCAACGTGAAGTCGGTAAGAAACTATAATTTCCTCTATAGAAGTTAAATTTTTTTTTTCCACTTTGATTCAGTGACTAAGACGTATCTTCGTCTACTTGATAGTTATTTCTGCCGCTTAAGTTTAAAATGAACGGGCTGTAGAAATTTGTGTACTGTAAGCGATATACATTTTTAACTTAAAATTTGTGGGCACGAACCTCATCTGTAAAATGGAAAATCTCCTAATTTGAGTCGATCTCTTAAACTTTTAAAAATATTTTATGTTTTAAATTTTTAGAATAATTTGTTTATAATTTTCATCATCCAGGTTACGAAATATCAAAAAAATGGTATAAAGTAAAGAACAATTACTACAGGTACTTGAAAAATGGCGTCGGAAAACGATCGGGAGTGTTTTGTAGAATGCTCAAGTTTTTGGACTGTCAATATTTCAATGAAAACAATTTAGAAACAGAATTTATCAACACCAATGACCTCTTTGCCGGAGAGGGAAACTCCTTGAATACGGATGATGATGCACAACAGTTCAAAAAAGAATTTCTACAAGCACATGGGGATATTTTCGAAGCCGAATTTGATAAATCATGTTTAGATAAAACTTTAGAAATGGCCGATGATCAAATAAATATTAATAAAGAGGGAGAAAAGAAGCTTATGGCAATGTTGAGTGATTTTATAGCAAGAGAAGATGACGAGGACAAGTCGTTTTTTAACGCTATACTGTCTTCAGTGAAATCCCTTTCAGACGATTCGAAGTTAATGTTCAGAATGAATGTGCTGAAGCTCATAAAGTCACTGAAGAAGAGAGACATAGATCAGATAGTTATAAAACAAGAACCAACATAAATAGTTATGGACTTACCGTTTTAATATAGCCAAATATTTTTTTATTTCTATTTCATTTGTCCTAGTTAGTACTATCTCGTGGAGCAGAACATATCTACAGATATAGCGCTTATCTATATCTACTGTATGTTACTTTATTTTAGTGTGACATATTAAGAAACATCTGTTAGTAGATGTTGATTACTGGCAAATTTATTAATATATATATATATATATATATTTATGTATAACATGATTCAGACAAAGTTATATCATCATAACATATTGCTATGGCTTCGGTCGATACTGCATATATCGGTCTATATAGCTGCTAGTGTAATTACTGGAGTAACGGGACTTGATATCTTATATCTCGAGGCGGCGATCACAATGTGTTGCAGTGTGTATCATCCTAAAAAGTGACACGTAGTAGGCGGGCGTATCACTTATCATCAAGTGAAAGTCCCATTGCTGTCATGATGCTTAAATAATAAAAAAAAAAACAGTAAATCGCTACATGATTTTTTAGTGTCACATGTCTAGAATATCCTTATTGTTATCTTAAAACTCTCACTAGGGTCATTCCCTCATGTTTAAGGATTCTGGTGAGTGCTAGGCTTGCTGTCAGGAGCGGGTGATCTGCTTCCACCGGTTCCTATCCAGCGCTTCTCTTACGACTGTGTAATCTCTCCCCGTGAGATAGCGCCGGGCGTTAGCCGAATCACCAGACATACATACTCTCACTGTTCTTAGAGCTCTACATACTGACTCTCTTGGGAAGAATAGAAGCAGTGGTTTCCCGTAGCCAAAAATTAGAGAACGCCGCCGTCGCTTATTCACGAGGAACCACTGAGGCGTGCAAGTGAGGTTGACTGTTGGGCATGGTAAAGATGTTATTTCGTCATGCATATCCGGTCTCTACTTACTTTAAAACAGTAGTGTGCTAACTTCCACAGCGCAGCTGAATGCTAGCCAGCCTTGTAACACGTTTGTCCCTAGTCGATTCCAGGGCAACGTAAGTTACATCATGTCTGTCTAAGACAACTATAATGGGAATATAAATATAGTAGGACTTTCATCTGATGAAAAGTGATACGCCCGCCCTAACAACGTAGCGCTAGTTAGGATGACATACACTGCACCGCATTGCGCTCGTTGCTTGAGACATAAGATGTTAAGTCTCGTTACCCCAGTAATTTCAGTAGCTACTGCACCGTTTACACCGGAACACAGTAATGCCTACTGTTTGTCGGCTGCAACAGGCGCTGCGGACCTACCTGGACGGTCATCGGTAACAGAGACCTTTTTTTGGTTACACTGCATCAGTGCAGGGAGAGGCTCCAGGATCTCTCATAGAACACACCGGTGTCCCTCTTACACTTTGTGTTACACGTCTCTGAGGAGCCTAACCCTACTCGGCATCATCCCTGAGCCATACGCTGTTCCACGCAGGTTTGCTTGTTTAGCGATAAGGGCCCTTACCCTCAAGGCCCGCGAAACTTCTACACCCTTTTAGTCTGCTTGTACAACAGGCAAGGCTTACCTTCATCCTGTTCTTACTATCCCTAGACTGCAGGGCTGAACTGAAGGTCTACCACGGATGACGGATTATTTTATTTATGCATTGTTTAGGTATCAAGTGGCGTTGTTATGGATAATTATAACGTATACAGTTTCATGTTCCAGATAATAATTATGTATGTAACTGATACGGGCTTAATTATAAGTGATGGCAGTTAAAGTGCTTTATTATTTAATTAAACCTGATGGCGGAGTACGATCCATCCCGGAAATGTACTTTAGAAGTGTCACTACTATTTTGTTTATAAAATTTTGCGACGAGACGAGTGACGACGTTGACCTGATGGTAAGTGATACCATAACAGCCAAATTACGTCCCCACGGTTGGTGCACAGGCCTACCCTCAATATGAGAACGAAGGGCCATAGTGACTAAATAATAGTAAGTGATATGTCCGTTTATAACAACATGGCGCTAGCTAGGACGATATACACTGCAACACATTGCACTGGTTACGTGGGATATAAGATGTTAAATCTCGCTACCCCAGTGATTAC
Source organism: Ornithoptera priamus (assembly GCA_029034505.1). NCBI lineage: Eukaryota > Metazoa > Arthropoda > Insecta > Lepidoptera > Papilionidae > Ornithoptera > Ornithoptera priamus. Next base: position 651,407 of record JARDWD010000292.1, on the reverse strand, counting down.
ACTAGTTACAACTCCCTTCAAACCGGATCACAGAAATGTTTGCACAGTACTGTTTGTCGGCTGCAACAGGCGCTGCGGCGGTATCTACCTAGACGTTCTCCGGCGACAGAGACATACCAGCACTAATAGTTATTGGTCCTTCAAACCGGATCACAGTAATGTTTGCACAGTACTGTTTGTCGGCTGCAACAGGCGCTGCGGCGGTATCTACCTAGACGTTCTCCGGCGACAGAGACATACCAGCACTAATAATTATTGATCCTTCAAACCGGATCACAGAAATTTTTGCACAGTACTGTTTGTCGGCTGCAACAGGCGCTGCGGCGGTATCTACCTAGACGGTCTCCGGTAACAGACCTACTGCTACTAGACCTGGTCATATTTACAGAACATTTTATATATTAACGAGTCTAGAGTTAGATCTAGGCTATCAGGCCGTTTAAACGATACAACCCTATCGCCTATGTCCGTAGTCGAATAAAATGTGAAATCATGATTATGTTCTTGTTCTAAGGATGTTGCTAATGAAATTATTTAAGAAACAAAATCTAACATTTTATGTTTCAATGCAATAAGCACAATGTGGTGCTTTGTATGTCACTGGTGGTAGGTCTCTGTTACCAGAAACCATCTAGGTAGGTACCACCTCAGCCCTATAATTCGGGCTAGTAAGAATAGGAGTAAGGTAGACCCTGCCTCTCGGACAAACAGAATAAAAAGGTGTGGGAATTCCGCGGGTCGTGTGTAGGGGCCCTTATTGTTCAACAAGCGAACCTGCGTGGAGCAGCGTATGGCTCAGCGATGGTGCTTAGGAGGGTGAGGCTCCTCCTCAGAGATGAGCCAACACGAAGTGTAGAGGGGCATCAGTGCGTTCTGTAAGAGATTCCAGAGCCTCTCCGAATGCACTGATGGAGAGCTACCAAAGAGGTTTTAGTGAGTAAGAGTCTCACATAACCCTGACCTCCCCCCAGAAACAGAGTATCTTTCGAAGGTTACCTTCCTCCCCGAACCAAAAAAAAGCTACCACTACAGCTCCTATTGCAGCTGACAAACAGTAGTGTGCAAACATTACTGTGTCCCGGATGAAAGGAAGATTAGTAAGGCTCGTGAAATTACTGGGGTAACGAGATTTTATAATTCAAGTCTCAAAGTGACAAGCGCAATGTAGTGCAATATGTACCATCCTAACTAACGCGACGTTGTTACGGACGGGCGTGTAACTTACCATCAGGTGAAGGTTCTGCTTGTTTCGTTGTTTCATTGTAAAAAAAAGAATCGCGCCAAATTACGAACGTTTTACATATAAAAGTCTTGCAAGGTTAACAGTTCAACGAGAAAAAAAATGGAGGGACTAACGATTCGGTATCTGAGAAGGAAACGGCTAAGCCGATTGAAGTAAAATTGTAATGTGATAAGTACTCAAGTAATAGAGTAATTGCAAAATGTATTTGTGTAGTATAAGGAGGAATACGTCGCAGGTGGGCCGCACGTTACGACGCGCGCGTCAATGGAGCGCGGTGCTCGGAGTATCGGGGATTCCCAATAAAAAAGAGCGCTTTCGAATTTGGAACAATTAAAAAGTCATTCGGAGCGGAGCTGCGCGGGGAATGCTTTGCACATTAAACGATGCTTTGCAAGGAAAAAACTTCCTGAAGCTTCTATAAAAGCTTCGACCTGATTCATTGCAAGATGTAGACACCGTTTAAATGTTCTTTATAAACATTTAACATTCCCACTACTGGGCGTTGGGGGCTCTTTCACTCAGGCGTTTATCCGTTTCCCAGTCGAGTACCAGTTTGTCACATTAACACGAAAACTGCCGCTTTTGAATAATATCCGTTATAGTTACCTACCACTGCTCGTTATCCTATTGCCAAGCAGTAAGGTGCAAATATTACTGTGTTCCGGTTTGAAGTGCGCTGTAGCTAGTGTAATTATTGTGATAACGAAACTCAACATCTTGATGTTACAGGCGACGAGGCAAAATATAATGCAGTATATATATGCTAACTAGTACTATGTTGTTATGGGTGGACGTATCACTTACCATCAGGTGAACCCCTCCTCTCGTCGCTTAATTGTATAAAAAAATTCCATGTCCGTTAGAGGTACCATGGCAGCTCAGATTCCTGCTGCCAAACTGTAGTGTACAAATATTACTGTGTTCCGGTTTGAAGGGCGTTGTAGGTAGTGATATTATTGTGGTAACGAGACTTAATTTATTGTCTCTAGGCGACGAACACAAGGTTGCGTAATGTATATCATCATAACTAGCGCCACGTTGTCAAGGACGAACATATCACTCACAATCAGGTGACATGATGCTCGTTTAAAAAAATAAAGCAAAAGACATTTGTAATTTCTCCATATACGTACTTATTTCTGTCGGACATTTTGTCGTGCGGTGTGGTACAATCCGTACGCGGCTCCTTCCGCTCGGGCCGTTTTTAATTGTTCGAAATTCAAACTCCAGTGGTTCTTTAAACATTTCGAATTCTTTGAATCCTCGAGCACTGGCGACAGTAACGTGCCGATTACCTACGTCGATATTTTTTTATAAATAATATTATTACGTAATATAAGACGTTACCACGTTTAGGTATCATTAATCTACATTATGATACATTTGCGTAGAAATTAATAGTATTTATATTATACTATTTTGGAAAGTTATTGCTAGCCAAAGTCTCTGTAGCCGGACACCGTCTAGGTAGTTACCACCGCAGGGTCTATTGCAGCCGATAAATTGTTGCTGGTTAAACTACCGAGGGATAAGGAAACAATATCTTACCTCACAAGATGAGCGTATTGTGATGTCGTGTATATCATTGTAACCTCCATGTTGTTACAGGCAGGCGTATCACTTACCATCAAGTGAACGTCTCGGTAGTCTAGTTGCTCCGTAGAATAAAAAAAATAGACACATACCTTTATAACCTCTGACTACGGAATCGAACCAGGGATTCCCGTATTAAAACGCAAGAAGTAAGCCGCTGCTCTACGGAGCCAGGTCCTTCTCTAACGTCCTTTTGAGCACTAGAAATAATCAAAGCACTAAAATAAAAGATAATTACTAAATAAAAATTGAAAAAAAAAAACGAAACCGGACGCAGCGATGCGGGCAGTTCACGTCGGATGCCGCTATCCTCATAAAAGGACGGCAGGATATTTGCATATGCCGCTCATCCAGCAGGATTAATTGGTTCCCTGCACACTCACTGTCCACCCTGGGGGATGAACGTCCCAGAGGTGCACGGAAACTGTTAATTTTACTTCATAATAAAAATTGTTATATAACATTTCCTTTACTGAGCCAAAGGTTAAAGTTAACAACAGGGCTTTGATATTTGGCTTCCTTTGATCGGTTCTATTTAATAAAGAAAGATTATTTTGTTCCGCTTTTTCCATAGCGTAAAAGCGGAAGTAAAGCCTGAACATTCAGCAGTCATCATTCTCCACACGGATAATATATTTATTATGTTTTCATTTCATAACTAATATTTTGTTGTTGTGAATAAATATTAAGTACAAGTCTGAAAGGCGATGTAGAGTATTTACGTAACTTTGCTGGCGGGGGGTTTCTGGTGCTGGTAACCGTCTAGGTAGGTACCACCGCAGCGCCTATTGCACCACACAAACAGTAGTGTGCAACCATTATGTTCCGGTTTAAAGGACGCTGTAGAAAGTGAAACTATTGGGATAACAAGGCATCATCTTGTTTGAAGGCAACGAGAATAATGTGGTGGTGTGTATCTTAACTAGTGCAACGTTGTTATGGATAGGTGTATCACTTACTATCAGGTGAACGTCTCTTCTCGCTCCAACCAACGATTGCTCTTCTTCTACCTCTTTAATCAATCTAGGTTTTTTATTTGTTATAGTATGAAACATAATCTAATTGATATTTCAGTAACATATATAAAGCCTAGGGTGTAAAGAGTCTCGCACAACACCTCATGGGATCCAGACCAACCTCACCTGCTCGTGGAGCACCCTGCTAATCAACAAAGGAAGCTTGGCTCTGACCAACCCGCATTGGGCCAGCGTGCTAGGAAATGGCCTAATTCCCTCTATATGAATCCCTATCCGATCGATGAGGAAATCTTTGGTGAAAGCCTACGCCCATCAACAGCCGTCTATCAGCTCATGATGGTGGTAATATACAGCTTGACTGAAACCTGGTCATCATACAATAAACATTTAATTAGTATGTGTTGATTTTAATTAGGACACCCTGTATCAACTCGTGCGTTGTATCCTAATAAAAAAGGATAAATAATTGAAAAACACTTCTTTATCCAATTAAGCGACGAGACATGCGCGGTGTTCACGTAATGTTAAGTGTTAAGCCTTCTCATAGAAACGTGACGCTGGTTAGGATGTAATACTGCTCCGCATTGCGCTCGTCGCCATGAGACATGAGTCTCGTTACTCCAGCAATTTCACAAGGCCCTTCAAACCGGAATAGTAATGTTTGCACAGTACTGTTTGTCGGCTCCAATAGGCGCTTCGGTGGTACCTACCTAGACGGTCTGTAGTAATAGAGACCTCCCACCAGTAATTTTTTCTCGAGACCAAAGAAGTATTGAGAAGAAAGAAGGAAGCAAAGAGAGGAAGACGTTCATCTGATGGTAAGTAAAACGCCTGACTGCAATAAACAGGTGGTAAATAAGATTCTGTACACAGCACCTCATTGTGCTGGTGAAATTGTTATACATCATGATCACCATCAGCCGACAGACGTCCACTGCTGGGCATAGGCCTCTCCTACAGATCCCCACAGCGATCGGTCTTGCCCTGTCTCCAGCAACTTTCCACTGATCCTTACAACTTTGTAGGGGTTCATATTGGGATTTGGTCCATTCCCACCACGCAGTCCCAATGCGGGTTGGTGGGAGCCGGAGCCTCGTAAGTTGTTCAGCAGAATGTACAACAATCAGATGAGGTTCGCTTGGTTCCTGTGAGTTGTCGTACAGGACTGTTACACCCCAGTCTTATTAACTCAGTAAGTTTATTAGCTACAACATCCTTCAAACCGGAATACAGCAGTATTTGCACACCACTGTTTAACAGCAGATATAGACGCTGCACGGTTTCCGGCGACAGAGGTTAATCGTCACTATTCACCACAAACAATATTTATAAGACTATAGGATGTTTACACAATAACACCGTTACTCTTTTTACTTCCTGCTTTACACGCGGTTGTGTTCTCTTAAAAGAAGAAGAAACAGAAGATAATTTAGTCTTCTATTCCTCTTGGTATAGTATACTGGATGTAACACCCTCGTCCTGCTGTTGTTTTATTATGAATGTAATTCCTGCGAGGAAGAGAACTTTACTAATCTAGGCAGGTACTACCGCAGCTCCTGTTGCAGCCGACGAACAGTACAGTGGATACTATATATTCCGGTTTGAAGGACGCTGTAGATAGTGAAATTACTGAGGTAGCGAGATTTAACATCTTATGTCTCAAGGCGACGAGAGCAATGTGCTGCTGTGTATAACACCATAACTAGCGCCTAATTATCATGGACAAGCGTATCACTTACCATCAGGTGAACGGCTTGATCACATTCAGATGTGCTATGAAAAAAATTGAAGTAAATGTAGATCATGATGGTATTTAGATGATCATATTGAATATATCAGATGTTAGACAGCTGAAGGGGAGGGAAGCAGTCGATTGTCGGCATCGCCACCCTCAACACTTCGACGGTCGGTTTAATTGGAACCAATGGACGTTTTCCGTTTTTGTCTTCTTGTGCAGCGTTTTAATTAACATTCCGGAGTGGGAGTCTGTTAGGAAAAAACCTGATTTTTTTTTATGCTTAAGTTGTCCATGAAATGTAGTATGAAAGCCTGATGTTGTCCAGGTAAGGTCACCTGGGTTATCCCACTACAAGCTTACTTTTAATGATGCCGCGAAAGGAAAGACGCCAATTTTATATATAAACATCATAACCAGTAATATTTCCATCTATGTAGAGGCTCATCACAACGTTGGGACCATAAGGTCTGGAGACTTGAAATTAAGTGGGAATATTCCTCTTGTTAAGTATATGGCCGCTAGCTACGGATTTCACAAAATTTAACCCTCAAAAGGGGTCACGAAGGTGTTACGCCCAGCGGAGCGGCCAAGGAACAGCTGGTATCTATATGTAGATGATATCCACAGAATCAATGAATCATCACGAGATCTCCAAAACTGTTTGACATAAACACTCAAAATTCGGTAGAGATATTGTTTCAGGCATTAAGACGCCAGCTAAGAACTGATTTTACAAAATTATTTCCCCACAGGGGGTTGCGAGGGTGTTACGGCGGGTAAAGCAAACGAGGGACAGCTAGTTATATGTGAAATAAGCTCATCCAAATTAGTGTTCATACAATCATATATTGGGTCCTTACATATGAAATTGGCGTTTTGTACGGTAGAAATATAAAATGATTTTTTTTTTTTTTTTTAATTAATCAAAGTATGCACCGTTGTTATCTATGCACTTTTGCAATCTCATAGGTAGTGCATCGATCCCTTTACTAAAAATACCATGAGGGGGCGAGAATCAATAAACTCTTTGAAGGCGGTTTGGACTGCCGCATTGGAGTTAAATTTTTTTCCTTGTAAGAAGTTGTCCAAATTCCGGAAAACATGGTAATCTGTTGGGGCAAGGTCCTGGGAGTGTGGTAGATGTCGCAGATATTCCAATTGTACCTCATCTAAATTAGTCGTCTTTTGCTGTGCAGTGTGTGGTGGTGGTGGTGGTGCATTGTCGTGAAGCAGCAGTGCCCTAGAGCGATTGACCAATCTCGGTTGTTTAGCAGCTAGTTCTTCCTTCATGGTCTGCAGTTGCTGACAATAGATATCTGCCGTAATCGTTTGGCCAGATTTAAGAAAGCTGCAGTGAACGACACCGGCGCCAGTACACCAAACACTAGCAAGTAACTGTTTCTGAGTAAATTTTCGTTTAGGGCAGGATTTGGCTGGGTCTCCAGGGTTCAGCCATTGCGACGCGCGCTTCCGATTATGGAACAGTATCCACTTTTCATCACAAGTAATGATTGGATTTAAAGTCCTTTAATCATTGTGTCGGCTGAGCACAGTAACACAGCAGCAGCAGTCGGCGCGCGTTCGCAAGTTCGGTTCACTCAATGCATGAGGTAGCCATCGTTCAAGTTTTTTTACTTTCCCGATTTGCTTCAAGAGGATTAATACAGTTTTGTCACTTACCCTAAAGCCTGCAGCTATCTCTGAAGTGCTTTGTGATGGATTCTCTCCCACAATAGCCTTTAATACCTCATTTTCCACTTTGGTCTCCGGCCGTCCACGGGTTTGGTTCTGAAAGTCGACGTTTCCAGAACGAATATGTTGTAACCAGAAACGTACCGTGCTTTCTTTTGCGACACCAGCGCCGTACACATCATTAATCCTTCGAGCTGTTCCTGCAGCACTGGTACTGGTGGCACGGTAGAACTCGTACTCGTAAATATACCGATACTTCATGTATTCCATTGTGCGGCAATAAGCGACGCCAAAGACAAAAAATAATGAGGTAAAAACAAATGAATGACTGTTTCCAAAACTCAAATGTAGCAGCTTAAATGAATTTATAAATTTGAATTTGGAATTGTTAACCAAAGAGTAGATATATCAGATCGAAGTGGTCAGTAGCGACAAAACGCTAATTTCATATGTAAGGACCTAATATATTAATCCACTTAACACCGTAATAGGTAAGTACATAGTTCCATCCTAACTTCCGGTACGAGCTCGTTAACTCCCGTAACGTGTGACGCGTGCTATCATCAGCTCGGCGGCCATCAGACAGGTGCATAACGAGTGATAATTAAGTTTTTTCTGCTTGAAGATCGCGCAAGATGTTACTCCGACGATCGCGTATGTTCCAAGTGTAAATAACGGCAGGTTTGTATTATACACTAGCTGCTCCCCGCCCGCTTTGCGCGCCGTAATGCAGAACTAGACCGGAAAATGACTTTCTATAGCAACCGTTACTATAGCAACCGCATAAATAATACCACATGAAAACATTTATATAAAGTGAATTAGAAACAAAACGATGAAGGATCCATGAAATTCACAAAGTAAATTGACTATTGAGCTACAGATCATTCTGCGTCGGATGCTGATGTACCTGTGTCGATACGTTCACTAATTTTTAAGTGATTGGCGCACAAACAACATTTTCATTATATATATAGATACATAGATTTAATATACACCATTAATCTTCCAAAACAATGAGATGCAAGTCGGAATATATATAGTAGTATAAACATTCTGACACACGTTACATCAAATGCGACACTTTACTGGTGCTGGTTACCACCGCAGTGTCTATTGCACCCGACAAACAGTACTGTGCAAACATTACTGTGTTCTGGTTTGAAGGATGTTGTAACCAGTGAAGTATCGAGAGTACATTTAACATCTCAACTGGACAGGCACAATATGGTGTAGTGTATAATATCTTAACTAGCGCCACGGTATGTGCAATCCTATCGCTTACCATGAGGTGAACGCCATGCTCGTCTCGTTGCTTCGTCAAATAAAAAAAAATACATTTTAAGTAGCTTTGTTACTTTAAAGAAAATTTACACAAGTTCAGTTTAAAAAAAAAAAACTTAAAAACTTACAGTTATTTATTCCAGAAGTAAGTCGTTGACTTGAAGATAAATCATACGATTCTCAACAGCGTGGCTCTGGTTAGGATGATGTACACAGCACCACATTGTACTTATCGCCTTAAAGATAACATGTAAAGTCTCATTACCATAATAGTTTTACTAGCTACAGCACCCATGAAACCGGAACGCAATAATGTTTGACGGCGGAAATAGATGCTGTAGTAGTAGTACCTGTATAGACGGTCTCCGATAACAGAACCTGTGCAACAGTCATCAGCAGCAATGGTGTAGTGTATATTATCTTTACTAGGGCGGAAATATGAGCAGCCGAGTAACTTACCACCAGATGAACGTCAGACTTGTCTCGTCGCATAAATAACAAAATAATAGTGAAATCGTTGTCAGTTTATGACTCAAGCCGTTCCATACTAAGACGGGAGGCTGCGGCACGCGCCCGCTCGGCAGGTGCCCAGCGCGTGCCAGCGTTTAAGGACACGCTGGTTTCCTAGAAGCATATAGATTCCTGGACGTACTTCCATAATCATTACACATACATGGTGTACAAAAATTATCCAGTCGCGCTTACATTTTTTGCACAAACGTCTCCACCCTGTATAATGAGCTGAACGCTGTAAAAAGCTCGTTGGGACAGGTAGATAATTATTACAGGTTCGAAACCGGAAATTACTGGTAAGCTTGCACAGAGTATAATATATTATTTGTCTCTGTTATGCAGGAATTACTAGCTCTGAAGCTATTTAATTGCTGCTAAGAAGAGCAACCTACCCTACCCTCTATTGCATGGCAAGCTTCTCTTCCTTTCTTAACCTTGAAAGCTACTTAACTCTCCTTAGACTAGAAATCTGTTCTACTCTTTGAAGACTATCAAGCTGCTTTACTCTCCATAGCCTAACAAGCTACTTTACTCAACAAAGTCTAACAAGTTGCTTTACTCTCGATAGCCTAATAAGTTGCTCTACTCTGCATAACCTAGCAAGCTGCTCTACTCACAATTGCTTAACATGGTACTTCATTCTCTTTAGCCAAGCAAGCTATATTACTCTTAAAAGCCTAGCAAGCTACTTTTCTACCAATTTTCTAGCAAACTACTCTAACCTCTATAGTCTAGAAAGCTACTCGACTTTCTAAAACCTAGCCAGCTACTCTAACCTCTTTAGCTTAGTAAGCTGTACTACTCTTTACAGCCTAGCAGGCAACTTGACTCTTATTACCATTCTGCCGCCACCAGCATTGCTGTGTTCCGCCGCTCATACAAACAAGAGTACAAAAGTGTTCTGGAGGTTGACTGCTCTGTACTTATACGATAACATATTTCCAAGTTCATACTACGTTTCATTTAACTTAAAAATAACTTAAATTACACAAGTAATCTAAAATTATAACAATGATATATAAGTTATAATAGTACTGGTGGTAGATCTCTGTTGCTGGCGACCACCGCAGCGCCTATTCCTGCTGCCAAACAGCAATGTGCAGTCATTACTGTGTTCCGGTTTGATAGGCGCTGCAACTAGTGAAACTAAGATAACGAGACTGAGGGTAACCAGAGGTGATGCTGTGTATATCATTGTTGTTATGGGTAGTTATATCACATTACATCAAGTGAATGTCCCGCTCGCCTGTTCGCTTCACACGATAAAAAAAAGCTTATACATATTCAAAATTTAAGTTAAAGTAACAAAGGGCCCTCCAACTTTTTCATTCTGTTGATTACTTCTTTTGGTGTTTTATTAAAAAGGCTCACCTCCAGTGGAACAACCTTCGTGACCGATCGGCAAAGGCTTCCCAGCGCCATTGTGTCGGCGCTCCCTTTCAAAACAATAATACGCACCAATTTCCTCGCGGGGTCATTGAACCGTACCGCATTCAGAATTCGTTACACTCAATCTTTATTTTATTTTAGTTTACTTTATCCTTTTGATTTGTTAAGGTACGAAATAACGTCGAAACAAAAGGGTCTCAAGTTGTCCACTAATGTCCACTTCCGGCTGTTGTGGCAATATTAACCGGAAACCAGAGTTAACCAGAAAAAAAATCTTGAAGATAGTATTCAATTACATGACTTTACGAGGTGATAAGACCGACGAGACGTACACCTGATGTTAAGTGATACTATGCCTACTCATAACGTGCCGCTGGTTATGATGATATACCCTGCACCATATTTAGTTCAACGTCTTCAGACATGATGTTGAGACTCGTCTTGGGCTAGTAAGAATAGGACTAAGATAAACCCTGCCTTTCGTAGTAGGAGACTAAAAGGGACTAGGAGTTTCGCATGCTTTAAGGGTGGGGGCCTTTATCACTCAACAAGCGAACCTGCGTGGGACAGCGTATGGCTCAGTGATGGTGCCTAGGAGGGTTAAGTCCCTCCTCAGAGACGTGTAACATAAAGTGTAGAGAGGCAACGGTGCATTCTATAAGAGACCCTGGAGCCTCTCAGAAGATGTAGACCACCGAGGGGGTTTACGTGAGTAAGAACCTTACGTAACCCTGACTTGCCCCCAAAAGCAGGGTATCTTTCGAATATTTCCCCCTCGAAACCTAATGAATGTTAAAGCTCCACACCCCCAATAATTTCACTAGCTACAACACCATCCAATTTGCTCACCACCGACTCATAACTGCAGTGGTACTTACACCGTCTCCGTCAACAGAGACTTACCATCACCACCACACAAAAATGGTGTTATCACATAAACACAAATGAAATGACTACACCACTGTTATTGGTTCTTTAACTACGGCAATATTTACTAGCAGGTGGACGGCGCACCTTGCGGGCAGGTGGTAACTTGAAAAAAAAAAAACCGATACGTTGTGTACTGTACCCACCTGTGCCCTTGACATTATCAGGTGGATGGTAGAATTTTTTTAGAGACAACTGCCACCATTAGGACATACTGCACGATGTATTTTTAGAATAAAGGTCACCATTCGTATGTTAATGTTAAGTTACAATTAATCTTTTTTTTTTACGAATCGGTAAAACTATCCGGACCTTCAGCTGATGGTAAGTGACACGCGTACACATAAGAATGTAACGTTAGTTAGGATGATATACACTGCACCATGTTTTGAGACATAAGATGTTAGTCTCGTTACACAAATTATCTCACTAGCTACAGCGCCCTTCAAACCGAAACATGGTAGACGGTCTCCGGCAACAGAGACCTACCTAAATAATATAAAATATCTGTTTATAATAATATAGGCTAATCACTAAAACGGCTTAACCAATTTTAACGTGACCTTCGCCGGCAGGTAGCTGAAGATATGAAGCTGGGCATAGGCTATCTTTTACGTAATCCCAGCAGTGGGAACGATAAAAGAGCTATTTATTTAAATCACATTCATTGCAAGTATTACATTACGATTTGTTCAAAAATACTACAAGTGTTTTTATAGTATCATTAACTGGTACACAGTAAACAATATACACTGCTTACTTAGGAGGTAAGCAGCGATACTTACCACTAGTGAAGTTAGTGAAATTACTAACTTGAAGACATTAACCAACATTCTCAAAGACTTTAAATGATTCCATGAACCCGAAATAAAGAGTAGATTTTATGGAGTATGTATTTCGTCTTGCAGAGCGTTAAAAAAAACCAATGCTACGTACAAAGGTATTTCTCATGTACACCGAGCGCATTCCGGGACCGGCAGGGGTCCGGACAGTCGGACCTCCGGGCCCCGTCGAGCGGAGGGCATTCATACTGCACGGCGCGGGACCCGCAGCTACGAACATTAACGCGCCACAGGAATATTACTGAAAACTTTAACCGATCAAAAAAAAAGAAGCTCTCATTTAAATAACTACATTATTATCAATTATTTATTTAATAATAATGATAATAAACTGTTTATTTTTATCTAAACATTTTAAGTTATGTATTAAGTTAAACGGAACTAAGTTTAAGCAGGTTATACACAAAGATTCAAAGCTGATATTATTAGTTCTTTACATCTGTGGTAGCTCTCCGTTTAAGTAGTTACCACCACAGCGCCTACTGCAGCCGACAAACAGTACTGTGTTCCGGTTTGAAAGGCTCTGTAACTATTGTAATTATATGTAACGAGACTCGATGTATTATGTCTCAGGCGTCGAGCACAACGTGGTCCAGTGTATAACATCCTGACTAGTACCACGTTGTTAAGGGCTAGCGTATCATATACCATCAGGTGAAGGTCCAGCTCGTTTCGTTGCTTAATTGAATAGAAAAATAAAAAAACGGGTCTACCACCAGTGAATGCATATGAGGAATATTTTATTTGTTTTACTTGGACGGAGGCTTCCGAGGGTTCACCGGTTTGACAGGATACACGATAAAGTTTCGAAATTGAAATTATCTGCAGAACCTTGGTTCAGTGGCTGAAGACAAAGGATTTTATTTGTATAGACAAATGCTTTACTGCGGTTCTACCTGATGGTAAGCGGCGCTGTAGTCTTTGATGGTAAAGCGCTCTAGTCTAGGCTGGCAACAACGCACTGAACGTTGCAAAGCCAAATTGGAAATCTAGATTCCGACTGCCGTTGACAACTCTCGCACTTGTCGACACTGTCTCATTGGTTAGAATAATCTTTACTGCGTAGTGATAAAGAGCAAGGATTTTATATTACAGTAAAAAAATATATTACTGTTCAGCAGTCGACATGTAACATGTACTGAACTGTAAAGTTAACTGAACTAAAACAGGATATAACTAGACAATATTACTAGTCGATATCGCTCATTCAAAAGGCGATATCGCTGTTATTACTACAGTAACACAACGTTTATCTTAACGCGACTGACATAACATGAAGTAGTGTATATCCTCTTAAAGTATAGTGAAGCTCTAGTTAAGATGTTCACACTACATCATATTATCACCGCCTTAAGTCTTCGTCTACCTGACTGTAATACTGATAGTGTGACGATACATCGGCTACATGGGATATATACATACTTCGCTACCTTAGTAATTTCACTAGCTACAGTAACCTTCAGATGGAAGTAGTAATATATGCACATCGTCATCATCAGCTGATAGACGTCCAGTGCTGGACATAGGTCTTCCACAACTTCCACATTCATCCTGCGCGCTGTACACTTAAGGCCGTCTTTTGTTTAGAGTTCTTTGGAGGGAAATGGGCTGGTGAGTGATCAGAGCCTCGTCTGTTATCCAGCAGGATACACAGCGTGTAAGTGTGATTGACTTGGGCTCAGTAAGATGTTGGGCGGAAACCTATGCACCCCATACACACTACTACTTAATTCAAACATTCATAGCCCTGGTCTTCATTCTCCGGCATCAGAGACCCGTCACGAATGAATACAGTTCTGTAGTGCAATAGTTAAAAAGGTTGCTATGCGACGCGGAGGTCCACGGTTCGCAGTTCAGGACAACTTATGATTTTTTTTTTAAATTCTACTAAGCGATAAGCCAAGTAAAACGTACTGGTGGTATGTGATACGTATGTCGATAACAACGTGCCACTACCTAGGATGACATACACTACTCCATATTGCACTCGTGTCTTTGATACGTAATGTATTAATTTCAATAGCTACAGCGTCCTTCAAACTGGAACACGGTAATGTTCCGGCATGCTGTTTGTCGGCTGCTATAGGAGTTGTCGTGCTACCTAGTCGGTCTTCAGCAACACAGACCTACCACCAGTGAGCATTTACTCCAATTACCATCAGTACTTCGAGTGCCCCCACCACATAAAGCTGATACCAAATAATAAAAAAAAAATCGCACTGTTTACATTAATATCGCACAGGGGAACGTGTTTAACACTTAACCCGCGCCGCCGAAATATGACTGCGCCGACGGAAGCGGAAGTCGTGTGTTTCCCGCCAAAAATGCTAGTAATTCTTCTCTCTGGCACCGAAGCCGTTATGGCGCCGGATCCGGTTAGATTTCCGTTGGAGCGTCACGCGCCGCGTGTGACGTCACGCCCGCTTCGGTTCACGACAAGTACATTGCAACGATTCCATTCGGAATTAATTCTGCTCTCGATATCTTAAAGATTTATCTCCTATACCAGTGCTAAATCTGTTTTATCCGAGACCATCTAGGGCCACTGCAGCGCCTATTGCAGCCGACAAACTGTACCGTTCAAACATTATTGTGTTCCGGTTTGAAGGGCGGTGTAGCTAGCGAAACTACTGGAGTAGCGGGATTCAATATCTTGTGTTTCACGGCGACGCGCGCATTGTGGTGCTGTGTACACCATTCTAACTAACGCCATGTGGTTATGGGCGTATCACTTACCATCAGGTGAACGTCCCACTCATCTCATCGCTTCATCGAATAAAGAATTAAATAAAATGTTCACATTCCCCGAGTAGTATGTTTGAATAAATTATATATTAATACCTGAAAGACGAGGGATTTAAGAGCTTCCGCACAACAACTCACGGGACCCAAGGCAACCTCACCTGTTCGTGATGCACCCTGTTAACCAACAAACCAGGCTCTGGATCCCACCAACCCGCATTGGGCCAACGTGGTGGCAAATGACCCAAATCCCATATGAACCCTTACAAACGACGACCTCTAACGCCCGGCGCTACCGGACGCCATGGTGACTGTATGTGAAGATATTTTGGGGGAGGCCTATGTCCAGCACTGGATGTCCATCAGCTGATTGATTGACAGGTATCCTAGGTATGTATTCAAGAGTTCGCTTATTAATGTATATATAAATAAGCATACAAACATAACTTGAATTGTATAACTTATATCGTATAAGACATTCTTTGAACTTCGCTGCTGTAATGTATAGAAATATAAACGTGAGTATGTAATAAGAAAGTAGAAAAAAAATTCGCATACGTTTCGCATAAAGGGAAGGGAGATCATTAGTGAAGATTAAAGAAGAAATAATTTTTTTTTTTTTTTCAAAAACAAGCAATCGGTATTATTTATAACGCCGCGCTACGTACGGCGCCTTGATTACTTGCGTGCTGTTCAATTGAAACAGAAAATTTTCTAACGAGATATACGGACCCCATCTCTAGCCAGGTCCAACTTATGTCTTGTTTATTACTAACAGACTCCCCGCCCCAGCTAAGCTATACTTCAAAATCATCCAATTACACCAATTTTTAACTTTACATCACTTAACATCTTTAACCATTACATTTTATTTTCTCCTCCGTAACGACGCGACGGATAGGATATTAACGTGATGGTATGCTGCTAAATAGGATGATATACCACTATATTGTTGTCAACGCCTAGACATATGATGTTAAGGCTCATTACCATACTAATTTTACCCGCTTCAACGCCCTTCAAACCGGAACTCACACACCTATATCTGCTAAAGGATATTTAAAATCCAAACATAATTATAACTTTACAGTAGTGTCTATCAGTAGATATAGTAAACTAATTCCAATAATACTTACCACCAATGACAACAAATATACAGCTGCTGGTAGGTCACTCTTGCCGCAGACTGACTAGGTACTACCGCAGTTCCTATTGCAGTCGACAAATAGCAGTAAGCAAACATTACTGCGTTCCAGTATGAAAGGCGCTTTAGCAAGTGTAATCAATGGGGTAAAGAGACAACATCTTATCGCTCAGGCGAGGAACGTAATGTGGTGCAGTATGTACCATTCTAACCTGCGCCACGATCTTATGGCCAGGCGTATCACTCACTATCAGGTGAACGTCCCAATCGTATCAATTCATCGATTAAAAATAGACCATGTAGATACCACCGCAGCTCTTATTTCCGCCGCCAAACGACAGTATATAAACATTACCGTGTTCCGGTTTGAAGGTCGCTGTAACTGGTGAAATTACGGAAGAGCGATGACCATATGTTGTGCTGTACATGTCATCCTAACAAGTGCCTCTTCCTTTATAGAAAATTTGTTTAATATATTAATAAAAGATTGCAGTGTAAGGACCGGACTATAGATTGGGCTCAGCATCCTCTCCCGTCGGAACCAGTTCCCGACCGGTAGCCGATGTTTTTGTGACGGCTGGATTACTTAATGCCCCCTGGATGTAACCTGCGGATGTTCTCGTTTCGAACCGCTTCGGAGCATCAAGAGCAGTCGATGTAATCTCTGACGATGCGGCGACATCACTTACTCGTACAGAAACTTTCTTTATTGTTATTTATATATATATATATATATATATATATATATATATATATATATATATATATATATATGTATATATAAATATAATGAAAATGAGTTTTGCCTTTCACCACCTTGACACCTATCACTTAAAAACTAGTGAAACCATCTACACGGGTACACGAGCATTCGACGCGGAATGATCTGGAGATGGTTATAAGCTATTTACTTTTTGGATTTCATAGATCCTTCATCATTTATTTCTAATCGTGTTACTTGTGCGGTTGCTATGGTAACGATAGTTGTAGAAAGCCACTTGCGGTTGCGGTTGCTCTCAAGAAATATTTCAGACAAATTTCAAGTATAATTTTGTATTACAGCCAGCATATATATATATATATATATGTATGTAAGTTTAAATGGAGAAATACTCTCACTCAACATATAATTGATATTTATTTTAATATGTTAAGTGATAATGAGAGCGGATACTCCAGCTATCTGATAAACTTAAACACTCGATACACAACCAAGAAATGAGGAGATCCGCAGAAGAACTAAGGTCACTGACATAGCCCAAAAAAATACTAGACTTAAATGACAGGGGGCAGGGCAGATTGCTCGAAGGACCGACGGCCGATGGGGCAGTGAGGTTCTCAAGTGGCGCCCGTGTACCGGTAGACGTGGTGCTGGGAGGCCTCCCACAAGGTGGATCTACGATCTGGTAAAAGTCGCGGGAACCCACTGGATGGGAGCAACGCGTGACAGATCTATGTGAAAATTTTTGGGGGATGCTTATGTCCAGCATTAGACGTCCATCGGCTGATGATGACACTACAAAGACACTATAGCCTGTCTCCTTTTTTCTATTGTACGAGGCGACTAGATGAGTTCACCTGATGGTAAACGACACGCCCGCCCACAACACCGTGGCGTTAGTTCGGATAATATACACTGCACCACACTGCGCTCGTCGCCTTGAGACATTAGATGCAAAGTCCCGTTACCCCAGTAATTTCTCTAACTACATTCCAAGAACGTATTTATGTGCCTACCCGTGCTCGTTATTGTTTCCGTTTGACGTATTTATACGTCCTCCCTTCGTTAACAAGTTAATAAAATTAAGTTAATTATATATTAAATAATGTACTTACAAAATCTAAGCAAGTTCTTACAACATTTAAGTTGAATTTCTATAAAATAAGTACCAAAGAAGCTTGCTTTGAACATGCTTCTAGCGGTAAAGCAGTTATGAACTATCAAGTTATTTACTGGTGATAGATCCCTGTTGCCGGAGACCATCCAGGTAGGTACCAACGCAGCGCTCTCGGGCTATTAAGAATAGCATTAACGTTCTCCCTGCTTGTCGTAAAAGGCGACTAAAAGGGTCCTCGGGTTCGTCAGCTTGGGGGATTGGGGCCCTCAGAGCTCAATAAGCGAGCCTTAGGAAGGCTAATGCATGGTGGTCTTGTATTTGCCTGTAGCACAGCGTGGGTGCTGAGAACTCTGTCCTTCTGTGGGATGTTTTAGGCAGGCTGAAGAAGGTCATAGGTCTCCCCGAACAGGTTCCCGCCTTGTCGTGATGGTGGAGCTAAGTAGCTGTGTCTAAGCCACCTATGGTGAAGCTAATAGGAACCTACGCAGGCAGCTCGAGGTGTAGGGCCGACCCGAGGTGGCCATTCCAACTGAGCTCCGTGAGCTAACCTCGGATGTGTGCCGGTGGGCTGCAGCGGCAGGTTTATACTGCCCTTTGGAGCCGAGGTGAAGTCCTAGAGGGAGAGGAGAGTTGGTATTGCGATTCGCCGCTTTCCCTATCCTCCGCGGCTGTATAACAGTTAGCGGCGGAACCCAAGACCAGATCCGCCGTAGGGAGTCGGGACAGTTTTCTCTCTTGGCTCCCGTGGCCGCTGGGTGACGGATTCGGGAGGATCCGTTGCTCGGGTGACTTCGGGTACGAGGCCGAGAGCATGGCACGTTGTTTGTTCCAGAGTGCCCTTACAGAGGTGGAACGAGGGGTTCTTTCCTTCCAACATGGGGCTGCATGATTGCAGCCGGCGCTGGCGGGGTCACGAAAGTATGCAAAAATTTTCTCGTGACCCTGCCGTAAGGCTACGAGTTGGAAGATCGTGAGGGTTTTAGTCGGTGCTAGTCCGACACAACCCGTCTTTGCCTCCGTGAGGGCAGGTAGGTATGCGAAGGCAGTTCCACCACATAAAACAAAAAAGGGGGCGTGGCATAGCTGCGTTCCGTAGGAGATCTTGATGACCACCGACGGGGTTTTAGTGGATGAAAGCCCAACATAACCTTGTCTTCCCTTCAGAAGCACGAGGAGTCTGTATAAGAAGATTTCCATCGCGATTAACAAAAGGGGAAGCACCAACGCAGCATAATTATTGAGGTATCAAGACTCAACTTCTTCCTAATCCTGACTACCGCCATTTCTTTATGATCAGGCGTATCACTTACCATCGCGTGAACGTCCAGCTCGTCTGATCGCCTGGTCGGACAAAAAAATACAGTTAAAGGCTTTAAAGGTTAAAAAATACAAACCTATTTTGATATTAGTTGGAACAGTTAAATACACGGTATCCCGTCAACGCATTATTGGCTCCGTACAAGGCAATGCAGCGCAGATGCGTTGTTGCATGTGAAGGTATGTGTAGTCACTTATGCTTTTTGTGATGGTGTATTTATTACATACTTGAATTGCCGCCGCAGCTCAAAGGTTAAACGTTTTACTCTCAATCCAGGAGTTACAAGTTCAATCGAGTAGTATGTATCTGTTAGGAGCCGTAACAGTTTATAAGACACGTAAGCGTTGTGTCGAAGAGGAGCGGTTTCGATCTCCACTAAACGTTAACTTCCGGTGAAGGAAACGTCGTGAGGAAATCAACAGCTTTGGAGATTTTTTTTTCTACGACCGATGCTTTGTGGTGGGGGATCTGTTGCCGAAGATCGTCTTGGTACCACTGCAGCGCCTATTTCTGCCCCCGAATAGTAGTGTGTAACCATTACTGTGTTCCGGTTTGAAGGGTGCCGTAGCTAGTGTAATTAGGTAACGAAATTCAACTTATGTCTCAGGCAAATATGTGAAAGATGACATTGGAGAGAAGAGTTTGTGTGTGTGTGCAGTGTATAGTATCGTAAGTGGCGCTACTTACGATACTATACACTGCACCACATTGCGCTCGTCACCTTGAGACATAAGATATTAAGGCTCGTTTCCCCACTAATAAGTGGGGAAACGAGCCCTAAAAATTACTGTGGGTAGTGTAATAACACTACCCACAGTAATTTTTTCACACTATCGTTTAGCTTCAAAAATAGACGCAACGGTGCTACCTAGATGGTATCTAGGTAATCTAAAATCTGGCCACCAAATAGGAATAAAACCACATGGGACATCCCCCACCCAGCACTTTGTCAACCTAATCGCAAATAATCTTTACCCTCTTTATTTTTACTTCCACACCTCAACTATGTAATATTGAAGTCCAATGTTAGTTCGTAGTAAATGGAAGACATTAATTATTGATGCAATCGATGCATTAATGCAACATATACTAATTATTAATGCAACAGATACTGATTATAAATGCAACAGATACCAACATGTGTAACTTAATTTCGTATGAACTGGTTAATGTGGTATTTATAATTTTTTATTTTCTAGGACATATATGCGTACCGGATGTTGTTCGCGTGCTTTGCATGCCGTGACACCCCTGCAACTTTCTTTGGGGTGAGAATTTTGTAAAATCCATTCTTAGACGATCTCTTAGCGACAGAAGCAATATCTTTACCAAATGTTATTACGTGGAACAGTTTCGGAGATCTGGTGATATATGATAAAAAAATATTAGGTATATTTATAAAAACCTGCAGCTACTGCCAGGCACTTCAGAGTGGACAAGCACCAACATTATTTGTGCCAAAAACACGAAAAAAATCATTTTCACATCTAATGCGGTGACGTTGAGCATCAGGACTTGCGTGTTTACGAACATATATTTTTCCATCAGCGGTCCAGGTGAAACGCCAGTTGTGATGCCTTGACAGCTCACATGTTTCGTCAGGCGTGAGTCTCTCATTGACGTAGAACCGTGGAGATTCTGGCAGCTCGGTACCCTCGGCGGTTGCACCACGGCGGTTGCACCACGGCGAACTCTAGCGGCACGCAACAACTGCTCTAGAATAGAGCGACGAAGCGGATCACCAAGGGTGAAGACTAGCTTTTGTGTTAGGGGCTGTCTGTAATGAATCGAAGAAAGGCCTTACGAGGTCTTCCTCTCTTAGTGTTACACCAAGTTTGCTATCCAACGTGAATGTGATGTATATAGTATTTTCTTTTCTTCCGGATAGCAGGACATCTCAATATCGTTCGATACCAGGTCTTGGTCTCCATCATTCAGCTCACTTTTTAATTGCTGAATATAATCTACTAGGGCGGTGTCGTTGTATCTCGATAAGGAAAATTCAGTAAATTATGTCTGTAGGGAATCCATGCGCACTGTCATTTCATTGATAGAACCTTCGCAAATGTCCATCCTTAATTTCAGCTTAATAGTTTCTTTCAAAAAACTTAATTTCCGTGGTGTAACTGACATTTCATCTCTGAATTGTCGCATTTACGTAACAAGGAGATGGATATCAGAGAGTTGAATCGATGGCGATGATCTCACACTGGTGAACGGGCGGTCTTACTATTGCTGCTCCACGTCGGATTGTCACCCCCTCGGCGGGGCGCACCGGTGTGTTCGTGTTATCGTTTGTTGGCTGCCTGCTGACGCAAAGCGCACATTTCCATATCTCTTTCTTCTCAACTGTCATTAAATTCTTAAACCTTTGCTCAGATACATTACCACACGTGAGGTCATAATTTTGTTTGCACGTAGAACAGCACAGTAGCGGCCTGTACTCAATCATTATTAAACATCCGACACAAAAAATGCTTTATGTTGACATATTTATTTATTTTAATAAATTTATTATTTACAATCGCACTATGAATACGGCACGAGTTATAAGTTTGACCGCAAGCAACACCTAGCGCCCCGGCCGCGCCTGCGCACACGGCGCTGTGCAGGTATACGAATAAACGTCATACAGTTTCAGTCGGAACTCCACAATCTATTTGTTTATTTAAAGATTGTAATATATAAACTAATTGTTAACTGCTATTACGGAGGATTCAGCCAGGTGGAAAGCATGGATGAAAGAAGATTAACGAAAGATGTATACAAGGTAAGAATGACTGGACAAATCGGTGCAGGTCGACCTAGGCGGACATATTCCGATCAAATCGAAGATGTCCTAAAGAAAGGCCGGGTCAGGAGTACTCGCAACCGACGAGCGTGCGTGAAGACTCTCATGAAAGTGGAGGAAGCAGGAGAGGTGTGCCAGGATCGCAGCAAGTGGTGGTCTCTGCCTACCCCACTCGGAACGAGGCGTGATGTATATATATGTATACATACACTCCGTACTTGTACGGAGCTAAGAAATACGCTTGTTACTACTCGGCCGACCCTCGGCCGGACGGAGATAAAAAAACTAAGTAGTATTACTTGAACTCAGATATTGAGACTGTATACATTGTTTGCGGTGATCTCTTAACTTGCACATCGCCAGCTTGTTTACTAATTAAACATTTTTTTTATAGCAGGTACAATGTCACAGGATGTTGAGGATCTATCAGCTTATTAAATGGCACATACCGATTCAAATAACTATTGACAACGGAGTAGATACAAGGCGATGCGGTGTCGCCGTGCGGGGAAAAAGTCGCGTCCGGCCGACGTCAGCGCTGACTCGGATAGAACGTGTGCACAGCGCTATGCGAGACGGAAACATTAACCGTATTACAGAACAACAAACCTACTACTTTAGAGGACATTACAGTTATGAAAAAACATTGAAGAGTAAGCTTGGATACTAATGACATAACTTAATAGTAAGATGTAGTTATGGCCTTGTATTATCTCAGTGAGAACCTTTGGAAAAAACACCATCTTATTAGAGGCATGTGAGGGTTATTTGGAGACTTTTAACCACTAAAACCCTTTCAGTGATCGTCCTCATCCTTAAAAGTTGGGCGATTCACCGGATATTCATATGACTTGTACCAACATACTGAGCTTAAGCTTAGCAAGTACTACAATCATCTCCAGATGGGAACGCCTATATTAAGAGAGAAGTGTATTAAGCAGTGGAGGTTAATTATAAAGAAATGATGATGATAAAGTCAACTTTAACGGCTAAGTTATATCAAGAAGTTACATTTAAAGCAAATACTATAATTTCACCTTTACAATTATTATACAAACTTATGAGGATATAAAAGTTCTCATATTATTTCCTATTTTTTAAATAGATTTATCTGTTTGTATGTAACATACCTGTCCATCACAATGTGCTGCTAATTATGATCACAACCCTTGAGAGGTTAAGGTTAAGTCTAGTTAACCCTGTAATTTAACTAGCTACAACTTCCTTCAAAATGCCGTTTGATAGCAGAAACACGCGCTGCAGCTGTACCTATCAAGAGAGAACAACAGAGACCTATATAAGATTTCTCCGAATTAAATTCGTATGTTTACGTTATTAATTATCTAATCATAGTTAATTTTAACTGATTGGCTGTGTACGTTATGTATAAGACCGTCCCGAGTGGGGACCGGTTTGGTGCGCGTAAAAAGCGACAGTAACAGGTCGATAGCCGCAGCTGCGGCGCGCTACGAGCGGACAGATGCTACGCGCCTCCGCGGCCATCGGAAACCACGGGAATTAGTTGAGGCGTGGTGATACCACATTAGGACCGTCTCCAACTACAACTGTTGCAACATAATAGTAAAATATACACCTGTGCGTAATATATAATATAAAGATATAAATTCTCTTTGAAACTTGGTATAATGATGATTATTATTATTAATATATCTTAATAATCGTCCCACAGCAACTTTCTTACAAACCGAGCTTACATGATTTCTTAAAATTTACATTAAGTTACAATCAAAGCTACAAGTTGTGAATTGGTGATACCCGATATCTATAAAACAAATCTTTAAGTATACTTTAAAGGTCACCGGATAAAAGTCACGCAACTGTTAACCAGCTTTTCCATAAACATGGGTCCCCCTCGCTGGCTTAACAGTAACGTGGATGGTAGAGCCTGAATGTTGGTTAAGTTATATTCTTGCTATGTATTACCTGTACGCTGTAAAGTGTCCGCTTCCGCTTTAAAATATTTCGACAATCATCCTATCATCACATAACAGAATGAAATTAAAGTCAAGTATCAATCGATTGACGATAGAGTAAGATAAGGAGGTAAAGTCATAATAAAAACAATCTAGTTTTATTAATCTATTTTTTCTAACACTAATGTCTAGATATTAGAATGATCCAACGCGATACCTTATACAGACTTAAGAGATACTCGGAAATGGTTAGTTTATAGTTTCTCTTTTTATCACTCCAGTGTGGCTGCACCCTAACGTCGCAGGCACCTTGTTCAACACTGATTTATTTCGATTCCCGGTATATTTAATTGTACGTAGATTACAGTTGTTATACTACCAAATTGGCTATTTACGTTACGCATTTGAAATCTAATCTGTGCTCCGGCGGTTTGTACCATTTTTTTTTTAACATCAAGAAACTAATGTCGAAGATAAGGTTGTTGATAAACTAAAAAAAAATCGATCGAAAATTAAGATAAATAAACTAATTAAAGGGGTTAACTCAATAACAACATTGAGCTTTGAGTAATATATGTACTTTTGTAACTCATTCAGAATATTACGTTCCATAGAAGATTCCAGGATCCTTTGGAATGCACTGATGATGACCACTAAGGTGATCCAAACATGCATATTATTTTGATCATACATCTTTTCCTGAATCCACAACATAAAAAGGTGCCATAAAACACTCGTTAATCTAAGGGCATCTTTATCGAAGTTATTACTCTTAGCGCGATTATAAGCATATAAAAAGAGTAAGGAGCAAAAAGAAATGTAGCAACAGTTTCAACGTTAGATGTTACTCGCCTAACTTGTTGTGCTTGTTCAAGTTTTTGTTTCTTTCTACACTTTTCTCCCCGATTAGCAAAAAGCAGCCGATGCTATAAATAGTCTGACTCCTTTCGATATTTCACTACCAACTATATTGTTAATTGGTTTACTGAGAAAAAGATTACATTATTACTTAGTCTAACTTAAAAGAACTTCTCTATAATGTAGGTTTATATAGTTCATTTTATATTTTTAGCTAACAAATCAGATTCAACAAAAATATTAAGTTTAGATTTTAAGTACTTTGTAACTATAGCAATTATCTATTAACTTAGACTGGTAACAATTTGTCCTTAGACAACAAGCGCTACATGCTACAGTGGCTACATGTTATAGCTGGTTAATCTTCTAGCTCATCATGCTTCAATTTAAGTAGTAAAAAACCCTGCGTTAAAATAATAGCACCTCCTTTTTTTCCGGCGATTTAAAAGTAACGTAATGGGTTTATTTACTCCGTGAAGTCGCGAACATGAACTTGTGACGTGAAAAATAAAAATACTTCTGTATTTCCAGTCTGCAACATGTTGGATGTCACCTGAAGGCGTCACTTTAGAAGTAAGCAACGTATCCGGGATATCAAGCCACAAGCGGACAGCGAACTAGTTTTTAATTTTAATTATATGAAAAAATATTTAATTTAAAAAATCATGAAAGTAATGTTAAGTTTCAACGAAAATACAAGTGCAATGGCATATTAACATAATTCATGTCATCATCATCAGCCGATAGGCGTCCACTACTGGACATAGGCCTGATTCATAATTTAATTAATTTAATCTTTATCGTTTATATATAAAACGAAGTAATAATACAAATAACTATTTTGACGTTATAATCATAACATTTTAATAACATATTTCTGTTTAACGTGTTTCTGTTAGTCCACCATTGTCTCATTTCACGTCATTCTTAAATGCCTATTAAAATTAGATTTAAACAATATTAAAAGTTTCATAGAACAAAAATTTAATTCACCTTTTTAATATTATTTTTGTAGGTAAACGACCGTCTCACATGATGATGGCAAGTTATATGTAGCGACGTTATCTAAAACCGCTCTCTGGTCATTACTCGCGCCGCAGACACCGACAAGTCATAATTTCCGCTCGTGTGAGACCGCAACGTTAAGTACATTACTCTGTCTTGAAATCATTTCACAGTTGATATTTTATAATTTGATATTTTCAGGTTCTCATACGGCGGCGCATCTCTCGCAGACTGCTGTCGAACCTCTGCACGCGTTGATGTCTTTTGTATCGAAGCGTGCATTGAGGACGAGGAGTCATTAGACCTTGACACTGTTAACTAATTCTATTTACTGGAACTTATGTAATTATATTTTAAACTAAAATATTTCTTTTAACAACAATGAGTAGGTAAAGAGAGAGGTCATCTCAGAATCGATCCGTGTAGTGATCTTTGGTCTATATCTAGCAATCAACATCTACCCGCTGATGATAATCAAGAGATATTATTACGTTCGTGAGTCGGTTTTTGTACGTTTACTCAGATTACTTGCTTTCTACGCGAAGCAACCAGAAAGTACTTACAAATGAAATATCCTCCTGCTGAACAAGAGACGATTTATTTACTATTAACTTTACAATAAATTATACCATTTTCATTTTATTACCGCCATCAATGACTAACTTTTGATAAATGACAAGATAGTTGCAACAGTTTACCTGTCTATGGCATTTGCTTAACTTACAAAACCTACTTCTTGCTTTGTTGTAAAAAATTTCATTACGTTTTTGCATGATACTGAAAGATAATGCTTAACACGTTAATTCTACTTATACATATACTCAAAGAAGAAAATATTAAAATTTTATATATAAATCCCTTTCTTTTTCAACTTATATTTTTTAAAAAAAAGTGGTTAATATATACCATTAAAATCGAAAAATAAGATCATTTATCTTGTTTACGAGCCGTAACGTTTTCAGTCAAGGTCTTCAAGGAATATATGATAATCATGAACGAATCGGGTACACGGCCAACACAAAAGCAAACATTGAAACTGCGCGACAACTACGAACAAAACGTAAACACCAACTGACATTTCCGGTGAGGCTGCGGAGCTCGCGCATCCGGGCCAATTAATTAAGAAACTAATTCGAATCGTTTCCGGCTTATCAACTAATTGGAACGACAGCACGTGATCCGTCATCAGCACTGCAGCCACCGCCGCAGCAACTTAATTGCGGGGATAACGCAACTTGATTTTTTAATTACACTTAGCCCTAAGGCTTTTCATTCAACGAACTTATTTCAATTGGAGTTTTAAAGATATTTAATGAAATTTATGTATTAGTTGTTTATTACTTATTATAGTTTATCCCAAATTTATTTTCATTTAAGTTATACTCGTTGAAGCTTGTTAAGAGAAACTTCCGCTTGCTTAAATAAATATTTTATACAATACTTCCATAAACAACTTAAGAGTTAATGGACACACAACATGTTAATACCTGTTTAAATATTTTTATAACTTTAATACAGATATTTTCGAAAAAACTCTTAAAGAAGTGTAAAGTTAGGTAAATACAAAAGCTGTATTTTAATCTTGCATATAAGTTAAGCGTTGATAAGAGAAATAGATAGAGCTTAAATAATAGGCAATTACAAAACGGCGCGTCCGGTTAGAGCTTTAAATAAATTGAAATGAATTCAGCGCGAAACGTTCGTAAACTAATTCGCTGCGATTTAGTGTCGGGTTTGTTGGTTTTGCGGTGCAGTGTATCGATGCGATTTGACATAATAGCATTATGCTAATAGAAGCACAATATAACCGGAAAAGCTATTAAAATATTCATTATCGTCATCATCATTAGGTGCCGGCTTCAAACTGAAGTTTGGCGATCAGATTGAGAGAACCAATTCTATCCTCAGCTATTCTTTTTAGCTGATGGTATTTAAACTCGATCCATTCCTTTATCTACCCAAACCATTACTTCCGTTGTCTACCAGGTGCACATTTTCCAAGAATTTTACCCTCCAGGATCATCCTTGGGAACTCATAAAGGGATCCTCTTTCAAGGTGTCCGAAAAATGCAACCTTTCTCTGCATGTCGGTTGTCATCAGCATGCATTTTCAGTTAGCTCATTTAAGGACTTGAACATTGGAGACAAACTTCATGATGTGAATTTTGTATTAATATAAGTTAAGTCTAATGTTACTTAACTAACTTAAGGATGTTTATACAACAATAGATTACACTTGTTATTTTGAGTATCGTAACTATTTTTATTCGAGACAAACAACTAGGCGGGCCAGATCTTCAATGTACCTCTAGTTAGGATGATGTACACAGCACCATATTAAGCTCATCGCCTTAAGCAATAATCTTTAAGTCTATGCATCAACATTTTCACTAGCCACAGCGACCCTCAAACCGGAACAGGATAAAGTTTCCTCATTACTGTGTGTTAGCGTAAATAGACGCTGCGTTGGTATAAGTCACAACCTAGAGGTTAGTTTTACTGGCGACAGGTCTTTATTGTCGGACACTGTGTTCCGGTTTGAAATGCATTGTAGCTAGTGAAATTGCTGAAGCGACAAAAGTTATTATCCTATTCCTGTAACCTCAATGTGGTGCTATGTGTATTATTTAAACCAGCGTCCAGTGTAAGATAGCGCTTCGTAGAATAAAAACAAGATAATAAATGACCAGCATACGTTGAGCTCCTCCTGGTGGTTTCTTATAAGAAAAGATTATTAATTACTCCGAAGAAAACTGCGTTTATTTTAACTTTACGGTTTAAGTAAATATAGTCCTTAATGACTTTCACAAGAATTAAACAGACCGGATATCAAAAGAGCTCCTTTGTGTACAAAGAAAATTATATTAAAAAAAAGTACACGTTCTTGTTACTTCCGTTTAAAAACTTTTTATATATGTTTGTCTATAATAAATAATAATAGTGGTAGGTCTCTGGTGCCGGTGACCATATAGGTAGGTACCACCGCAGCTCTTAGTGCAGCATACAAATAGTAGTGTACAAACATTAATAAATTTTTTTTTTTCAAATTAGCGACGAGATTAACGTGTCTTTCACCTGAAGGTGAGTGATACGCCCACCCATAACGTGACGCTAGCTGGAATGATATACACTACGTATACGTATACGTATTGCGCTCGTCGCATGAGACAAACCATGTCAAATCTTGTAACCCCCAATTTACACTAGCTACAACGCCCTTAAAACCGGAACAGAGTGATATTTGCACGTCACTATTTAACGGCTGTAATAGGTGCTGCAGTGGTCCCTGCCTAAACTGTCTCCAACAGGAACCTACTATTAGTAGTAGTAGCTAGAATAATTACTAGAGTTTCGAGAAGCAACATTTGTTTCACGGCAACGAGTATAATGTGGTGCAGTGTATATCATCCTAACTGGTGTCACGTTGGCATGAGCAGACGTATCACTTAGCTTCAAGTGTACGTCGAACTAATCTCATTGCTTAGTTTAATAAAAAGAGTAATGTGTGTGTACCTAGCACTAGCGTACTCTAGCTTTCTAGTATTTAATCAGAAGCTAGGCTGTAGTAAGTAGGAGAAAGGAGTAGGAGTAAGTAGAAGGGGTGTGAGCGATCCCACAAACAACACAACAACTCACAGAACCCCAGCGAACCTCACCTACTCGTAGTGGACCCTGCTAATCAACAAAGGAAGCTCTGGCTCCCACCAACCCGCATTAGGCCAGCGTGGTGGGCAATGATCCAAATCCCCCCGTATGTACCCTCAATAAACTACAGCCCCTCAGTGCGCGGCGGTACCGGAGACCATGCTGACTTTCTGATGAAAGTCGCGAGAAGCTGCTGGATGCAGGCAGCACTTCCACCTGATCGGGATTTGGAGATCTTTGGGAGGGGGGGGGGTATCTAGTCAAAACTGGTTCATTTGAAAAGCTTCAAATATAAATATTTGAAAAACTCTCATACAATTTCTTAGAGCTAGTTCCTACCGTTGTGCGTAAAAGTTGAATCGAAAGGGGAAGGGGAAGTTAATACCAATCGGCCATTTTTTTTCCCGCGTCCCGCAGGAAATGAACAGAAATGGGTGTCATTAATTAATGAACTTGTTAATGGCATTTTCAGCCACTTCGCGCCGCACTGTAAATTCACTACAAGCGATTAAAGCACCGCGAAGGGAAGTTTAATTTCAGGAATAATTACTCCACCTGGTCAGGGCTTTTATTTAGTGCCTTCGGTTAGTGTTCTACTTCAGGCTCCCTAGGCGATAAGACAATCTAATTCCTTCCTTTTAATTTCTCGGAAGTTACTGTATTAAAAGCTCAATTTAAATACAAAATTAAAGCTTAAATATATACTTATAAAGCTGAACCGCTTTTATTAATTAAAACTAATGTTTGACAGTAGTTATCAAAGAAAGCTTTTTTAAAACTACCTTATCAGAGACACGTTAAACTTTCTACCATTGAAGAGTTGTGTATAAATACTGACTACTATAGACTTAATATCTTATATGTGAATTCGATGGTTGATCATCATCTTTATTATCAGCCGACATACGTCCACTCTAGCAGTGACCTTCCCCAAAGATCTCCACATCGATCGGTCCTGCCCTATATCCAGCTGCTTCCCGTAACCTTCACCAGAACGTCGGACCACCTAGTGGTGGGTCTACCAACACTTCGTCTTCCGGTACCTGGTTGCCATTCAAGGAAGAGAGTTGCAGTGTATAAACTTTCAATTGGTATTTTTTTTTAATTCCACGAAGGGATGATCACCGGATGGGAAATGATATACATATAACAACGTGGCACTATTTGCGATGATGTATATTGTACCGTATTATAATCATCTTGAGATTTAAGATGTCAAATTTCGTTACTCCAGTAATTACACTAGCTACAGCGCCTTTCGAACTGGAGCATGGTAACGTTTGCATTGTTTGGTGGTAGTAATAGGTATTGCTGCAACATCCATCTAGACGGTCTCCTAATTCCTCTAAATACTAAATGTTCTACATTATTTAATACTTTGCTACATCATGATCATCATCAGCTGATAGACGTCGTCATATCAATCGGTCGCTTTGCTGCATAAACAGGGAAATTAATCTGTTATTGGCAGATGACGTCATCGATAAATTCCGGTGTCCGTGCGTCCGCTACAAAATACTTCATACGAATGATTTGTCACCGAGCGCGCGGCGGAAGGCAATACGTCGCCGGCACGCTGAACCTATTGTTTCACTCTGAAAACGAGGGGGTATTAAACATTATTAATTTGTGTACAGGCTTTTCATACGCTTGTCCCGAACTATGTGTGTCGGGGGTGATAAACACTGCATCAAATCGGAACAACGGTAAGGGTTCGGGGGTGGGAATAGCAGTTGCGATACTGACAGTGTATAACTAACACTTCCATGTTACATATTGGTGGTAGGTCTCTATCGGATTCCGTCTAGTACCACCGCAGCTTCAATTTTAGTGACTTAGTAACATTACTGTATTCCGGTTTGAAGGATGTTGTAACTAGTGAAATTTCTGAGGTAATGATTAATATCTTATGCTTATTTCAAGGTGAAGAGCGCAATGTTGTGCTGTCTAGGATACATCCTAACTAGCACTACGTTACGGATTAGCGTATCACTTACCATCAGGTGAATGTCTCGCTTATCTCGTAGCTTTGTAAAATAATATTTGCATTACTCCTCATATGCGATAGTGTATTAATTTTAAATTGTTGTGACATGACAACCCTCCCGCCAGGACAACTTGTGGGCCGGGCTTAATCGTATTATAGTCAATGACTTTAACACTTTATTAGCAAAGTCCTACATAACAAGTTTATTATTTTATAACGTCAATCAATATAATATTTAACATTTACACTACAACCATTAATAACGGAAAGTTCGATATCCAATTTCAACTAAGTTACATCTACAGTAACTTAACTCATTTTAGACTAAAAAACATATGCTTCTATTAAACTTATGTAGAAAATCAGTTTAATACAATAGTATCACTATAATCAGCTGATAAATGATTTTTTTAATATTCTATAGTCTAGTGCTTGACTGCGATCCCATTTGATGATAAGCGGAGATGTAACCTAGATGGTCTAACGCACTAGTCTAAAAAAGCCTGTGCACTTGAAGATTTTGACATCAAAATGTCTACTTCTTCGTAGGTCTCTCCTAATGATGTCCACACAAATCGATTCTGTATCATCACCAGATCATCGGTCCATATTGAAGTAGGTGCATCCGCACTGTCTATCTATGCTGCGGTGTGAGATCCTACTCTCTGTCAACGACGGTCAATTCTTCGAGCGATGTGCTAAGCCCATTGCAACTTAAGTTTAGCATTATTTTAGGCTATACCTGTGACCTTAGTTGTACGAATCTTCATATTTATGCAGAGGAACTTAAGGCACAGCTCACTCCTTTAGCCTCAGCCGCATCTTGATTACCGGCTGATAGATGCCCACTGTAGAACATAGGCTTTTCCAAAATTTCTTCAATCTTCCTTGCACTTGTTCTACGGTTTTCCGCGAATTTCACCAGCTCGTCAGTATACTTTCTGGAAGACCTGTCTGCGCCTGTAAGCGGTTGCTATACTTGAATCTCACTGCCCTTCATCCAGCATTCCTTTGAACATTATACCGTGTCCATTCCAACTTAAACCTAGCAATTTCGATGCTGTATCTGTGACCGTAATTCTACCGATCTTCTCATTGGACCACGCAGTGGAACTCTCGGCAAAGCTTACTCTTTTAAGCCTTAATATCATCATCAGCTGATATGCGCCCGCTGATAGATAGCGGCCATTTTGTAATTTTACATGAAGTATTAAGTATACTCTAAGTTGTTGAAATGAAGCTTGTCTGATAGAGAGACGCGGTAGTATTGAGGGAGCGGTCGGGGCGGTGCGCCGGGAGCCGGCTTGAGGAAACGAGACGGAGCCGGCGCGGGGGTTAAGTGAACAGCCGGCGCAGCAGGTGCCGACAATAGCGGGCCCCGTACACTTACCAACACCGGAACTTACGCAAGCAGTAGTAATATAAACATAACCATTATCAGCTGATAAGCATCAACATGGACATGACATTGATTAGCCTAGTACTGCCAGCATCCAATGGGAAACACCAATTTTTCTAAAAGCTGGTAGAAATCGCTGGTGGTGCCACGGCAAAGACCGTTTACTATGATCATCTGTCGTTACGGCCAAACAGTAATATCAAAATATTACTACGTCCTAGTTTTGAAGAGAGTGGAGTATCATAAGGTGCAATAATCACTGTTATTGTGTTTTACTGTTATTAGCAAGTTTATCATTTATAAAAGAAAACACGAGCTTATTTTTTTTTATACGTAGTGAGGAGACGAATGAGATATTCACTTCATAGTAAGTGATACATGCCCATAACGACGGTGATGCTAGGTAGAATGGTATACACTGTACCAAAATTGTGTTCATCACTTTAATACATAAGATATTAATTCTCGTTACCCCAGTAACTTCACTAGCTACAAAACCGAAACACAGTAATGTTGGCACAGTACTGTTTGTCTGACAATGCAGTGGTACCTTCCTAGACGATCACCGGAAATAGAGAACTACCTCCAATCAAAATACTGATTACTATCCAACTAGTAAAAGATACGATAGTTTTGTCGACTCCATTAAATTTAATATACAAATAAATATATATATATGTAAAAAGAGATTTCTTTGTTTGCCTATCACGTGAAAACGAGTGATCGTATCTACCCGGAAACATGAGCATCCGACGCGGAATGATTTGTGGCTGGTTATAAGCTATTTATTTTTTGTATTTCATAGATCCTTCATCGTTATACGCCTAATTAACTTTTATAAAGATTTTCATTGCGTATTATTTAAGCGGTTGCTATAGTAACGGTTACTATATAGAGTCATTTGCGAATACTCCCAAGGAATATTGCAGACAAATTTCATGTCTTACTTTATATTACGGCCAGCAAAGCTACTGGAGAACAGCTGGTATATACATATTTGAAAATATAATACAAAAAAACCGGTATGTCCGAACTGTACGAGCATATGGCGTCCGGTTATTCTTGTACTGCAGTGTAGACAACACCTGTTCACCAGGGCTCGCGTACAACGCGGGACGGTACACTTGCACGGGGCCGTTGCGCCGCGCCCGGAAACTTATGTAGTCGCTACATTGCGCTGCCCCTAAAGCCTCCACGGGCTCTGCCCACAGCCCACTCGGCGTTACACTACAAATTTGTAGTTTCTCACGTCGTTCGGCGTGGGCCTGGACAAACGGGCCCCCAACGTCCGCGGAACCCGCCTACGGAATTAAATGGACCATCTGTCACCAAGTGTAAGGGATCGCTGCTTAAATAATACTTTATCCACTTTATTTTCTATTATTTAAATGAATCAAACGTATCTGTTGTCGTCCCACTGCTGGGACTTTGGGCCGTGAATATCACAAAGCTGTCGATTTTAGTCAGCTGTCATCATGTTTTTTTGACAACAGGCTGACATAAGTAAATATATAGATATTTATATTTAGCTTAAGTAATAGACAAAAGTAAGTAGTAACTGTTAAAGTTATATACACGAACACACGCATACTTAACCTATAAATCACATGGTGATAAGTTATAGATAGTAAAGCTTGATTGTCTAGAAAGATCTGTCTTAAATGCTAGTCATCTGGAAGGGAGAATATTAAGATGATAATAAGGGTTTACAACACAGATGTCCCTGATGGTGAATGATACGCATATAACGTGGCTCTAGTTAGGATGATATATACTACCACATTTTACTTGTCGCTATACATACAGCAATTGTCGATTTCGAAGTGGTATCACTAGCTACAACGCCCTACAAACCGGAACGCTGTAGATATTACACAGTGTTATTTGGCGATAGAATTAAGATATTCTGTGGTACCTAAACCGTTTCCGGTAACAAACCTACCACCAGTTAAATAAATTCTGGATCTTAGGTGTTACAAATCATTCATTTTTTTTTCAATTAAACGATACTAGTTGGCATGTTCACCTGATGGTAAGTGATACGCCTGCTCATAACAACGTGGCGCTAATTAGGATGTTATTAACATTGCGCTCGTTGCTTCGATACATAAGATGTCGAGTCTCGTTAATATGCAGTTAAGCAGGCAGTTAAAGTTAACTGAAGTTATTGTTATTAACAACTGAGCCCGATGGTCCGGTATTTGAACTGGTGCCCCGGCGGAGGCGTTCCGCGACGCAGAGCCAAAGACCGCCGGGTAATTATAACTCTCCCACGGCCCGTGAATGGTTTTATTCATAGGTTCGAATCAGTGCGGTTGTTGGCGGCCGGCTTAGGTGGCGTCTTCGCTCCGGCTCCTACACAGGGTGTTCCGAAACACCGTCACTGTTACATTGTATACATGTGTACTGAGGGGTGTAAGGGGTTCCGTCCAACATCTTACGGAGCGCAAGTCAACCTCACCTGCACGCGGTACGCCCTGTTGAATAACAGTCGAGGCTTTGATCACCCACCGACCCGCAATGGACCAGCGTGGTGGGTTACTGCCCAATTTACCTCAATGAACTCAACGTTGTGGAGATCTTTCCGAGAAGCCTATGTCCAGCAGTGGACGTCTATCGGCTGACAATGAATGTTATATACTAGCTGGTACTCATCCGCTTTGCTGGCCGTAATATAGAATTAGACCGCAAATTACTTTCTATAGCAACCGCGTAATTAATACCAAATGAAAATATTCATTAAAATTTTAATTAGAAATATTATAATAAAATAACTATGAAATTCACAATATAAATATACTATATTCATCTACAGATCATTCCGCGTCGAATGTTCACGTTCACGTGTCGATACGTTCACTCGTTTTCACGTGATCGGCGAACAAACTGAACCCATTTTCATTACACATGCAACGCAATAAATACAGCTGTGACGTGTATTGCTAAAGGTATCGGCAATCCGCTGGATACTTATCTTTGTAGATATTTGGGGAAACCCATGTCCAACAGTGGGACCACAACTGATGATTAATTATCGATAATTAACAAATTTTACATTGACCACCAGACGATGTGTAAAATCAGTAAAAATTGGATCGATTAGAGTGGAGATCTTTGGGAGAGGTTGATGTCCACCAGTGGGACGGCAGCTGACGAAGAATTGTTAATCATCCAATTTTATATTAACTGGTGGACGTGCTCTAAAGCGGAATAAGGTGAACCGATTGTAGTGGAGATCTTTGTGACAGGCCTACGTCCAGCAGTGGGATGTTTAGGGGCCAATGATTTATTGCTAATTAAGAAATTTTAAGTTAGCCGGTAGACGTTGTGTTTTAAATCTCCCACAAAGGGAACCGATTGGAGTAAATATATTTAGAGGAAGTCTATGTCCAGCAGTGGGACATCCATTGGCTGATGATGTCGACATTGAAAATTAAACCCTTATCAAATATATGTAGTAGCTAAAACCTAATTATATTACTGAAGTAACAAAATTGACTTTTTTATAAAAAAAAAAGTAAATTTTTTTATTCGACGATACGCGATGTTCACTTAATAGTAAGTGATTCTTCCCATCCATAGTAACGCGGTGATAGACGTTAGTTCTGGTTACCTCAGTAATTTCACTAGCTACAGCGCCCTTCAAGCCGGATCACAATAATATCTGCACACAACAATTTAAAAGATAGGAGCTCGTCAACAAAGACCTGCCAACAGTAATATGTTTAGTTATTTACATAATCAGTACTAGATTTGTGAATAAGTAACACCCTGTACGTGTTATCTGTGAGGTAACCCAATGCCCGGCGTCACAGTCGGCGGCGCAGTGTGCGACCCTCCCACGGGGCGCCCGATCTTCGGTTTTGGATGAGGGAGCCCGACTATTCACCACTACAATCTTTATTTATCTTCGCGCCATTTCCCCCACTGCTTAAGGCCTATGACCACCGTCGGCCAACGGCGAGACAACATTAAAAAAAAATTGACCAGACAAGCGAAACGTTCTTACCTGATAGTGAATAGTACGCCAGCTCGTAAAGCGGCACTAGTTAGGATGATATACACTGTACCACTTAGTGCTTCTCATGAGACATATCCTAAATATTACTCAGTACGTAGTTCTATACTGGTGGTAGGTCTCTGTTGTCGGAGACAGTCTGTGCAGCCGACAAGCAGTATACAAACATTACTCTGTTCCGAATCGAAGGGCTCTGTAGCTAGTGGAATTACTGCGGTATAAAGACTTAACCTATGTCTCAAGGCGAAGACGTAATGTGGTGCAGTATATATTCTTACTCCGCCCGGTTCGTTGTGAAAAAAAAAGTTATTTCTCCAACTGCAGCGCCTTTCAAACCGGAACACACTTTACACAGTACTATTCGCCGGTCACCGGCAACAGAGACCTACCACTAAGGAAGTGTTGGTCTTAGAACATATAGGATTTCTCACAGGAACAAATTAATATATATGTATATATATATATAGGGGGGTCATATAGGCCCCTTAACAGCGTACAAACACTTTCGTTGGTATCTCCCGTATACCGCCATTAATTGTCTGTTGTAATTAAGTAAGTTTACTTCAATAACTTTTATGTATTACAGATGTCTTAACTTAGAGCATAAAACGCCGTTGTCTTTGCGGGGGACCTGGAGTCAGCTAAGCTAGCACTAAGTATATTATACCCATGTTTGCGTAGTCAAATAGTATATACAACTTGAATCAAAACTGAGGGTATTATAATATTTATTTAATTTGCCAGTGGTAGTGTCACTGTTGCCGGAGACCGTCTAGGTATAACTGTAGATTCTATTACAGCCGACAAACAGTCCAAATATTATATTCCTGTTTGAAGGACGCTGTAGCTAATGAATACACTGGGGTAACGAAACATAAGATATATTTCAAGCGACTAGCGCAATGTGGTGCAGTACATGTCATCCTAACTAGCGCACGTTGTTATGGGTGGGCGTATCACTTATCATCAGGTGTACGACTCACTCATGCCTTCACTTAATTGATTAAAAAGAAATTACTTAACTAATTAGACAAAAAGAGTTCCAAGGTATAGGACTACTCGTTTGTACTATATAGGAATAACTTAACCGCTTTCTATTTGTCTATTCATTTACTTAAGACTCCGAAACGGTTTAACCGATTTCGATCTTCTCAATTTGACCTTCTTCTGGGTTCTTTCTTTATCTTTAGAGGATGTAATTAAGTAACAATTATAACTGTTTTGATAGTAAAAATATTTCTTAAAGTAGACTTTGTTAGTAACTTAAACAGCGTCCCTTGCTTGTAAAGATAGATAAAATTAATTTTACTAATATTTGATGAAGCTTTGTGCTTTTATTACTTATTCTATTTAAGTTAGATCAATTTTTAATTAGTAAAATGAATAGTAATTAAACTTAATAAGTGTACATGTTAACTTAATGAACCAAAGTTAAATATCCGGCTGTAATAAAAAACATCCAGTGCATATAACTGGGTTAAGTTATCCTATTGGTGGTAGGTTTTTGTTTCCGGTGACCGCCTAGGTAAGTAACGCAGCACCTTCTACTGCTACCAACAAATACTAATATGCGAGTATTGCTATGTTCCGGTTTGAATGGCGCTGTAGCTAGTGAATAGCTAACATCCTATGTCTCAAGACAATGTGAACAATGTGAACTATCAGGTGAACGTCCAGATCGTCTCGTCGCATCGTTGAATGAAACAAGATTCCTATACATCCTGTCCCATTCCCACAGGCGATTATAATTCCGTGATCCCAGCGAAATTGTCAGTCATTATTCCACCTGCGAATAGTCAAGCGCGAGTGCGGAAACAAACCGTGTAATTTCCCGCCTTCCCCCAGCTTACGTCCGCGAGGAATCAAGAACTGGTTCTCTGTGGAGCTCACTGCAATAACAACAGAGTTAAGGCGATGAATATTTGTTTCCGGTTTACCAAAGTTAAAACTACTTAACTTAAAGTATACTCTGGTGGTGGGTCTCTGTTAACGGCGACCATCTAACTACCACCGCAGCTTCTGTTCCCACCATCAAAGAATCATTATCGACCGATAGAAGTCTACTACTGAACACAGGGCCTCCCCAAAGATCTCCACATCGATCGATCCTTCGCTGCTCTGGTTCCGGCGCCTTACCAACGTCCGTCAGTCAACATGGCCTACGGTACCGCTTGGAACCAGAAGCTGTCGTTTGTAGGAGTTACTATGGAAGGATTTGGGTCATTTCTCACCACGCTGGCCTAATGTAGGTTGGTGAAAACCAGAGCCTCAAACAAGTGTTGTCTTGGGTCCCGTAAGTTGTTGTGCGGGATCCCTTACAGTAAGTGTTTAAAAATTACTGTGCTGCGGTTTCAAGGGCGCTATAACTAGTGAAAATATTGGATGACTTGTATGAAGAGCACATGTATACCATCTTAACGAGGAGCACGTTGCTATGGATAAGCGTATTACTTACCATCAGGTGAACGTCATTCGTCTTGTCGCTTCGTAGAATAGAAACAAATATAACACGTATATATATATATATATATATATATATATATATATATGTGGAGATCTTTGGGGGAGGCTTATGTCCTATGATGTCTATCAGCTGATGATGATGATGATATACACACCTTCAAACATATTACGCGCTGTACTTAACCTCGTTTTATAGTTCATTAAGCATTCAATTAATCTGTGAGAGAATTTTGCGTAATCACTCTTTAATACAAATTTCTCTTCAACGCATCATTGAATTGCGACACTCTATTATAAGTGTAAATATAAGTTAATAAAAGATCGAGAAACTACCGGATGTTATTTATTGTATTATAATTAAATAAAAAATATAATAAAAGCGATGGTAATATAATGATGAAAGTTTCTTTTGTTGATAAGCGGAAGTGTGTTAATATAAAATGGCGGTAACTTAACAATAACAGGTTGTTGGTTATTCTAAGTTTTGATTGACCTTTCCAACATTCGGATTCTAATTATTTTGGCCTCTTTTCTGCTGATAGACAGTAATGTAGAAACATTAATGTAGTCCTGTTTCAAAGGCCTTGTAGCTAGAGAAATTAGCGAAGTTCCGATATTTAACTTCTTATGCAACCGGACGAGCGCAGTATGATGCAGTGTATCATCCTAACTAACGCCACGTTGTTATGGGCAGGCGTATCACTTACCATCAGGTGAACGTCCCTCTCAGCAAAAAGAACAGTTTCATGGTATAAATCCTGTAACTACCCAAAGGCTCATTAGCTAAGCACTTGTCTTATAATACTGTGGTCTCTGGTTTGATAGTGAAACTATCTGTTATGCAGCATCACAAAGCGATGTTGTTATGACAGGTTTACAGTATAACGATGGTAGCCAAGCGAATCCTAAAAAAGTCCACCACTATGCACTATTTTTATGGAGAAATGCTGCATTGGATACCCTTCTGCTGTCGGGGCAACGGAAGAGTTCTGCTGGGCTCTTATCAGTTAAAACCCCACAGCTTCTCACTCAGCGCATTCGGCCGGAACCGCGGGAACGGTTTCGCACACAACCATAGTTCCAACAACTGCAGGCCTTAATAAGAACACATCTCGGGTGGAGTTATTGTTCTTCACCCCCTGAAAAAGCATTAGACGGTACCGCACGCACGACATCAAGACCTTTAATATTTTGTGACAGATTACCCCCGAACTGGCCGCCATGGCCCTGTTACGGGGGTTGGAAGGCGTAAAGCATCCTCCTTCGACGTCCCGACCTCTGCCTACGGATTGAGAAATGAGTGTTTATTTCTCGCTGCCTCTCAGCAGCCTCTTTCTGCTTTCCAATATATAGACTAAGAAAAGCAATCGGGGACCTCTGTACAATAAGGCCTTATCTGATTAAAAATTGTAGGAATTGAACCAAATGTATTAGGAAGTAGTTAAATTTAACTACTTAACTAAATATATATTTAACTCTTAAATGTAAGAAGAACTTGATTATAACAAATGTATCGAACAACTCCACAACCTTCGAGCGTCCAGCGCTAGAAATGTGTCAGAATACTTCGCAGGAGTTTGGACCTTGGCATCCTAGTAATATGATAAACACAGAATTTGAAAGTCGCACGTCTTCAATCGAATGTCAGTAGGGAAGTGTTTAAACAAAAGGACATAAAAAGTGGGTCCCACGGTGGGTACAGCCGTTGACCCTGACTGACTCACAGTCATGGCCGGGAGCGCTTGCTAAGTGCTGCTACCACGCGAGTACTAAAGACAAACATGAAAATAACAATGGGACGTCATCATACTCCATGGTACCACTCTTAAACTATACCATATTAAATTTAAGGTCTGCATACAAACATCTAGACCTTAAAATTTACGACGTCTTTCAGATATTTGTGGCAGGTCTCTGTTAGTAGAAATCGTTCTAGGTACCTCGTCAGCCTTCGGTTTTAGATGTGGAAGCCCGACTACTCACCACTTTATCTTCACGTCATTTCCCCTACCGCTAAAAACCAATACCACCGTCGAGAAACATCAAGACAAAACAAAAAAAACCAGACGAGCGCTACGTTCATCTGATAGTAATTAATACGCCTGCTCATAACGTGACACTAGTTAGGATGATATACACTGTACCACTTTGTGCTTCTTATGAGACATATGCTAAGTATTACTCAGTAGGTAGTTCTGTACTGGTGGTAGGTCTCTGTTGTCGGAGACAGTCTGTGCAGCTAACAAACAACAGTGTGCAAATATTACTGTGTATTATGAAGGGCGCAATAGCTAGTGAAATTATTAGGGTGACGAGACATTACATCTTGTGTCTTAGCCGAGTACAATGTGGTGCAGTGTATAACACCTTAACTAGCAGCACGTCGCTCGTCTCGTCAATTCATAGATTAAACGAAGGTCTTATTTTTCATCTCATTGGCTCCCACTTGTGTACACAACCTATACGTATTTGTGTTGACATCGGATTCGAACCCCCCACTGATCGTATCGTCCATCCGCTCCGTTGCGTAGGGACGACGTGAGACTTCCAATTGCTCTTATTATAACCGCTCTCGACTTAAGTATAATAAAACACATTGAAATACAAATTCGACGTCTTATTCAACTACTGGGCATGAGGGAGCTATAACCTAGTCCAATTACTGGGGAACTAGTAAATCTACTAATCTGAAGGTCTTGAATTTAAATAAGGTAAACCACAATGTGGTGTGGTGTTTATCAATCTAAATGATTTAGTCTTACTGGTGTGAATGCTTTCGGAAATAAATACATATATATAGCATAATTTTTTTTTTTGTGTTTTATTGTACTAAGCGACGGAAAGAACGAGACGTTCACCTGATGGTAAGTGATACGCCCGCTCATAACAACATGGCGCTAAATATGATATCATCTTTTAAGTTTCGTTACACCAGTAATTTCACGAGCTTTTCTTATTCAATATCGCACTTGACAAAGTAATCCTGGTCAGCTACAGCATCCTTTAAACCGGAGCACAGTGAAGGTTTGCACACTACTGTCCGCTGGCTGCAATAGACACTGCGGTCAGTCTTAGACGGTATCCGGCAGCAGAAATCTACCGCCTACACTGTAGTATATTTAACGTATGTATATATAACATACATAATATTCTTTGTGTAGTCTAAGTAATAACTTAGTATTATAAAGCAGCACCAAGTAATCTACTTATCCATTCATGCAGCCGTTAACCCGATACTAATCACACGGTGTTTTTTTTATTCAAAACAAACGTTCATAACGACGCAGGGAGACAGGTTTACGGCGCAATGGAATAAGGTGCATTGAATGCGATGGAGGGGGAGCACGGGGTATATGTGTCCTGCTCGCTCACCGGATTCAAAAAAGTACCCCCGTGGGGTACCGAGGTTCGAGTGGAAGGTACAAAGACGCTCGCGTGCGTCCCATTATACGCTGTATCGGAAACCGAACTGGTTCCCGTTCATTGTGGACCCGCACTAAACTATACAGGCTGCATGAGCGGAATTGGCTAATGGTGTATTCATGTAATAAAACCCCAATCGCGGAGACGAGCTGGTCGACTTCCAGTGGCTCATGACCCTGACAAACTGCAAGTGTCACTTTATAGTAGGAACAAATACAAATACTTTATGGTAGGATAAAGTTAAATCGCGAGTTTAAAGCACTTGCTTCCCAGTGACGCAGTCGCAGCAGGTTCACGGTTCCTTACCAGGGTTATACATGGAGTTTGGTTGATGGTATCATTTTAACATTCCCTACCATCTACAACCCTTGTATATTAAATATACCGCCACAAAAACGTATTAACTCCAAGGTAACCCCTAACAAAACTTCATTGGCACATGTGAAACAGATATCAAATGTTACCCCTTGTAGATTGAAAAAATGCATTAATATAATTATATACCAACCCTTAAGTATGAAGCACTGAGGATATATACACAAGAGTACAAATCTTTCATCGCCTGAAGATTTGAGGAGTTTTTCTCATAAATTTTCTCGTCGAGTCGCTTCTTCAAACAAAAAACCAAGTCATGCGCTTTTATTAATTAGACCCTTAAACCATGGTTTTTGGCAAGTAATATATGACCTCCGACTTCATTATTTTTATCCCCCGCCATGTCACAAACAGGATAAATTCCTCTCGCCGTATCCTGTACATCAATCAAGTCGTTATAATTGCAAGAACCGTCGAGGAGACAAGAACAATCTTGATTCTGATGAGTACTGCAAGCATAAAGGATCAGTTACCCCAGCGCGACTTAAAGTTGTTTTTAATACTGACTTGAGAACATTATTACTAACATAGGATTACCCCAGTAATTTCATTAAGTCGGAAGCAGCGTCGGTAGAAATAAGCGCTGCGGTTGCACCTACCTAGACGGTCTCCAGCAACAGGGACCCACCAGTATTCAAAAATTACCGCTTCGGAATCGAACTGGTAATCACATGAATCTAGTACTTACCCACCGCGCTATCAAGGCACTAAACTGGTAATAATACAATGTCGGACAGTTGATATTTATCTAACGCAAGCTGCATCCGACGGTAATTCACATCAGCGACTGGCCGACAGCCCGCGCGCCGGATACTCCAGTTCTTTGGCATTTGGCAAATGTTAA
The DNA here is from genome assembly GCA_029034505.1 of Ornithoptera priamus. Taxonomy (NCBI): domain Eukaryota; kingdom Metazoa; phylum Arthropoda; class Insecta; order Lepidoptera; family Papilionidae; genus Ornithoptera; species Ornithoptera priamus. Next base: position 607,425 of record JARDWD010000292.1, on the reverse strand, counting down.
GGTGTCCTTCGCGCAAAAGATCAGCAACTCTTTCACCTCGCTCGTGACTAGAAGGGAAACGGTGTGGGAAGTTATTCCGCTCGCTTACTGCACGCTATCCACAACTTTAATATGGTAACTCAAACTTCGGACCTCCGTGCTCTTACAAACGCGCCGCACCAGGGTTGTCACCAACGCGCCGAACCAGGGTTGACACGAACGCGCCGTAACAGGGTAGTTGCAAACGCGTGGGCCGCGTTTATAACAACCCTGATTCAATTCCGGGCCCAACTTTTTTCTTTCGGTATTATCTGGGTAAGTAACACCACAGAACCTATTGCAGCCGACAGTGATATACAAACACTACTGTGCTCATGTTTGAAGGGCGCTGCAGCTAGTGTGAGAACTGCAGTAACAAGACTCGACATCTCACGTCTCAAGGCGTCGAGCGCAATGTGGTGGTGTGTATACAATCCTAACTACCGCCACGTAGTCATGGACAAGCGCATCACTTACCATTAAGTGTTCGTCATAGTCGTTTCGTCGCTTCGTTAAATAAAAAGAAAACACATTGTCATAGCCTTCTTGAGATGCCTTGAGATAAGATGTTAAGTCTCATGACTCCAGCAATATCACTAGCCACAGCGCCGGCAAGAGAGAATTACCAGTAAACGATTCACTATCTCCAGCTTCTGCAGCCGCTCTCAGACTCGCTCTTCAAAAGTGGTTGTGATGTAAACATCTTAACAAATGATTGCGCTATACGATGATGAAGTTTTTATTAGAAGTTCGTTAATGATTTTCCATTCCAGCGATGATCGCAACTGGTGGCGGTGAGTAAGAGTGTCCGGGCGTGAAGCGCGGGCAAAAACCAATGCTGGTGAAACTGATAACCTGGTGCTACTTTACCTTTTTCTTAACTCCCGCATTAAGGTTAAATGCATTTTTTTTTTATTTAATGAAGCGAAGAGACGAGACGATCACCTGATGGTAAGTGATACACTTGACTATAAGAATTTGCGCTATGTAGGATGATACATACAGCATCACATTGCATTATGCGGAGACAAGATGTCGACTTTCGTTACCGCAGTAATTGCACTAGCTACAGTGCCATTTTAAACTGGAAAACAGTAAGGTTTCACTCTTCTGTTTGGCGACAGTAATAAGTACAGCGGTGGTGACTACCTACCACCAGTATAACTGCTTTATATTGTGGTGGATTTATGTGGAGTAGCTCGCTGTACTAATGGTTAGAGCAAGCGGCTTTCATTCCGAAGGTCGCGGGTTCGAATTTCGGCATGTACCTATAACTTTAATACTTAAGTTATATACATTTGTGAACTTTAGTAACAACAGTGGAATACAAACGGTGAAGGGAAATATCGCGAGGAAACCTGAACATGGATAGAATTTATTCTAAGGTGTGTGTGAAGTCACCAATCTGCATTGGGCCCGCACGGTGATTGTGGCCCATCGCCCTAATATTGAGGGTAGGCCTGTGCCCCAACAGTAGGGACGTAAATTAGCTGTTAAAAAATATTGTGAGTGGATTTATGCAGCATCATCTGAATCTCCACTTGGTATTGTAAACTTATATTATAAAAAGTAAACAATCTGATGTAAGTTACTTTAAGTCTGAAGACCGTCTAGGTAGGTACTACTACAGCGCTTATTTCTGCCGTAAAGTAGTAGTATGCAAAGAATACTATTTCGGTATGCAAGGCGCTGCAGCTAGTGTAATTACTGGCGTAACAAGGCTTAATATCTTATGTCTCAAAGCGACGAGTGCAATGTGTTATAAGTGGGCGTATCACTTACCATCAGGTGAACGACCCGCTTGTCTCATATAAAAAAAATAGAATACCTGTCCTAAATGTCTAGAGCTGATAGCTCACCTTTTATTAAGTGAAGTTTTTGTTAATCTGTGTGCAGATCAGCTGCACTTAGCCCGATCGAAAACTGTAACTTTTAATATACAGTTCACCGACGCCATTCAAGTTAGAAGCTGGCGCAACAGCCTGTAGTGTGACACATCCTAAACAGCAGTTGCTGGTTGGGTGTAACCTTCATACCACCACGCTCGGTACGTTGATTGGATAGCAGAGTATATCGATACAGGTTAAAGAAAACTGGTGTCCTTTTCAGCCATAGATGATGTGGCGCTGAGAATATTTTAACTAGTCTTCTACATACAACTACTCATAACTTTTAATTGTACTGACACAGTGGCTAAGCATTTATAAAACCGAAGTCTCCGGTTCGATTCCGGGACTAAATATTATATATTTGAACCCCTCAATTTTGCTATCATCCCCATACTACCGTCCGTACTGTAACGACCGTTATTACATGAGGGTTTATAGTTAAGATTTTATTGATGGTAGATCTCTGTTGCTGGTAACCGTCTAAATACCACCACATCTCCTATCACAGCCGTCAAACGGTAGTGTGCAAACATTATTACGTTCCGGTTTAAAGGGTGCTGTAGCTAATGTATTGACTAGGGTAACGAGATTTAAAATTTTATTTGTCAAGATGACGGGCACGATGTGGTCCAGTAACATAATAAATTTAATAAAAAAAATAAAGACCATAAGTCTTCATCTTCCAAGGTTCTATTGTTAATATATGAAATTAATTATGACTTAACCCAGTGTAACTTAAATCGGTTTAATAACTAACTTAACAGATAAATCAACAATAACAGATACCCTCATCGTTTATCTTGTAAACGTTACCAGCTCGGCGGCGGAGCTGGACATTTGCGAACAGGCTCTGCTCCCGTGGTACATCTATTGCCTCCATATTTTATAGCTGCAGCGTAATCGATTTATTTAGCTGTAGCTGGTGTTACCTGATGTTTACTGTAGCTCAGTACATTGCTAGTATACTGCGTAAACGATAGGCGAAGCGAAGAGCCGCTGCAACATATTTATACAAAGCCACGAGTAAAGCCGGAAGTTCAAGTGATGGTAATAAAGAATCTTGATAAGAAAAAGTAGCTATACGTTGATAAGAACTGAGTTCAACATATCTTAGGCACCAGATGAAAATCGGTATTTCAACTTAATTATGTAAAGTATAAGCTAAGCTTACCTTTTGTATCGTTGCAGTATTTATACTACATGATGAAGAAATTTTTGTAACACTTCCTGTTTGCTTTGTTACTTTATTGATTTCTTAATATATATATATATATATATATATATATTATTAAAGTTGGTTTTAACCCTTAAAAGAGAGTGAGTAGGGTGAAAGTATTGTATATATTACTTGAATAAAAGACGAGACGAGCGAGACGTTCAACTGATCACGATGCCCATCTGATGTTAAGTGGTAATGTGGTCTGCAGTAGTAACGCGCATTAACCTAGTAACAGCCGATTCTTTCTTGTCTTGAAGACACCCACGTCACTCAGGGTGACATTCGCAGCAAGACTGTACGTGCTTTGAGACAAGATGTTAAGTCCTATTACACCAGTAATAACACTAGCCACAGCCACAGCGCCTTTCAAACCGGAAAGCAATAATGTTTGCACAGTACTGTTTATCGGCTACAATAGGAGCTGCGGTGGTCTCTAGACGGTCCCCAGCAAGAGAGACCTATCACCAGCAATCTATCTATTTATGGCTTCGTACCGGAAGTCAGTATTACCAACTTAAAACTAATAATTCAACTCCCGATGACACATAAAATACTCGATCTAACGTAATAAAAACTCCGCGAAGTGTTCACAACTTTATTTCCTGTTCCATTAAAAAAAAAAGTAGACGAAATGACATCAAACACTCGTATAATAATTCTATCGGTATCGGGAGCGGAAGCCATTTCTACAGGAAATAAATTAAATCCAGCGAGAACAATTGGGGGAGTACAACGGCCCGCGGAAATCTTCCATATTCGGGATTGGTGAAAAATACATCTACAGACAGATTTACAGAGTGGGTGGGTAGTCAAGGTCTGCTTCTTCACGTGCGGGTTGAACGTGAGCCTATCGTCTAATGTGAGGCCTAGTATCCGGACTTCCCGAGTTCGACTAAAGGGCTCCACTGCCATGAACAGTATTGGGTTGTCGTACTTCCGCTTGTTAGTTAGCACCATCACATTGTTATGTGAGGTGCGAACATTAGCTGGTTTCTGACTCCCAAATCATTCACATCAGCCAGAACCGCGTTAGCCTTCCTCGTGATGTCTTTTGCTCGGGAGGGTGACTGAGGTTACAGCCTAATTCGACAGACTGGGGTCGTATGTGCCAAACCAAGGGTCTGAGCCGACATTCCAGACGTTTTTGAGGCGGGAAGCGCTATACCAGCCGCGTTGATGTTACCGCTTGCTCGACCACTCTGCTCGATCGAGTGGACGGCTGGCGTCTAGCAGACGACGTATCTTCCTCAGACCACAGGGCAAATTTGTTTGAATTGAAGCTTCCAAGGTCCGTTCGATATAGACATCAGGAGTTCCACGCGGAAGTATACGACCCACAAAGTAGACTGGAGCGAGTTCCGTTGAAGTGTCGCCTAGCTGCTCTCGGAGCGCTGTCTGACGCCCGCCGAAGTCAACAGGGTCAACGAACCGGGGGCGTTAAACAGTGCAGCCGAACGGTGCATGGAAACTGTGCGGGACGTCTGCGATTTGGTCCTGCCGAAGATCTCCAATCGGAACAGAACAGAAATGCGTTGGTGGTCCGAACAGCTCTTTCTCCTTCAGGCGGATATCTTAAGGAAGAAGAGACGGATACGAAACGCGCGGCCGACCCGTAAAGGGTTGGTCTGGCGTGAGTACGTCTACGCAAGGGAGGCCTACCGTCTCGAGGCGAAGCGGGCTCAGACACAAAGCCGGAAGAATTCTGCGAGAAGCCAAACTTCCAAACCATGTGGGACGGCATCTACAGAGTGATGCGTGGCATGGAGGTGAGAGGACGTTCCCCTCGTCCATTTGGGGAAGGTATAGAACGTTAATGGATCGGCAAGGATGCTGGGGGAGGTTTTCTTCCCGGAAAATAACCGCAGGGACGATAATTCAGACCACTGTACTGTAAGAGCTAAGTCCGATCGCTCCTTCACGATGGAAGAGCTCCGATGGTCGGTGTCAACCTTCAATGCCAAGAAGGCTCCTGTCATAGACGACCTCACCGCAGACATCTGCCGGGCCGCCATCGCTGTGGTCCTGTCTTATTTCTGTCGCTTCCCAACCTGTGTCTCACGGTCACCTTCTTCCCGAAGAGATGGAAGGAAACAGTGGTTATAATGTTGCGGAAGCCTGGGAAGGAGAACTACACGAACTCGAAATCTTACCGGCCCATCCGGCTCTTACCCGTTTTGGGCAAAGTCCTAGAGAAGATGATAGTCCGGAGGATTCGGTGGTACACTGTGCTGCACATCAGCAACCGCCAATATGGCTTCATGCCGCAAAGGTGTACCGAAGACTCTCTGTATGAACTGATCCAGCACATACGCACTCGGTTGAAGGAGAAGGAGATAGTTGTTCTGGTATTAGTGGACATAGAGAGAGACTTTGACAACGCCTGATGGCCTGCTGCGCGGAGTAGACTGGTCGAAACTCTCTGCCCTGTGTGCCTGCGGTGCCCTGTGGATAGCTATTTTAGCGACAGCAGCGTTTCTGTACGGTTCGCGGGGGCGGAATGGGCCAGAAAGACTACCAAATGGTGCGTGCAAGGGTCCGTGGGCGGCCCAACCTTCTGGACTCTCCTATTCAATCCACTCCTGGAAGGGGTGGCCAAGAGCGGAACACACTACCAAACGATCGCAGACGACGTCGTACAGATGTTTTTGGGGCAAGGAATCAGGAGCAACGCAAAGAAGGCAAACGAGGTACTCGCCAATGTTCACAATTGAGGGGTCAGAAATAAACCTAGGTTCGCACGTCACAAAACTAAAATGATGCTGTTAACCAATAAGTTAAAGTACGACGAGCCAATATTGAACATGGCAGGAGAGCCCCTTTGTTGAACTCAGGAAATTCGGATACTCGGCCTCACAGTGGACGATACGCTCGTGTTCAACACGCACGTGAAGAACGTGAGCAACAATAGCCCATGCGCTCTATCGTCAGCTGTGCAGAGCCGCGAAAGTATTGTGGTGGTTGAACTCTGAGGTGATCAGAACAATGTATCTGGCGGTGTTGGAACCCACCATATCGTATGCGGTGAGTGCATGGGCACCAGCGGATAAGGGGCCGCTGGTCCGAAGGCAACTCGTGTCGTTGCACTCGGCCCTAGTGCTTGCTAGGCTGCTTCCTCTGGACATTCGAGTCAAAGAAGCAGCCACCTTATTTGAGATGAAGCGTGGCACCCCAAAGAAGTACTAGTAGACCGAGAGCTGGAGGTACCAATAAGCCACTTGAGACTACCACACCCATCTGAACAGGTAGGTGTTGAGTTCTCCTGCCTGAGGGAAGGTGGGGATGAAGTCCAACTGGCCAACATTTTTTTAAAAAATTAACCTTATACAGTATTTAAAAAGGATTTTTTTTTCATAGAAGGGACGAGACGAACCGGACATTCACCTGATATTAAGTGACCATCATCATCATTAGCCGATAAACGTCCATTGCTAGGCATAGATCTCCCCCAAAGATCTACGTGTTTGTAGGGGTTCATATGAAGAGATTTGACTCGTTTTCCGCAACGCTGGCCCAATGCGGGTTAGTTGGATCCAGACCTTAGTTTGTTGATGAGCAGGGTACACCAGGAGTAGGTGTGGTTGGCTTGGATCTCGTGAGTTGTTGTGCGGGACCCCTTACACCCTTACATATTACATGTATGGCATATTAATTGTGATGCAGTATAAACAATCTTACATAAGTTGGGAAGCCTCCCACAAAGTGGACCGACGATCTGGTGAGAATCGTGGGAACCCACTGGATGCGAGCAACTTGTAACCCACTAACGTAGATATTTTTGGGGGAGGCCTATGTCCAGCAGTTGACGTCTCGGTTGGTGATGACGATTATGTAAACATTCTTCTTACTGGATTTCCCAATTAGCAGTAGAATTAATAATCCCTTAGGATACCACTGTTTCAACTTAAGATTCATGTTATTGTAAGTTAAGAGACTTGATAATCCTTATAAGGATGTATTAGGATCAACATTAAGAAGTTGTTTTATTTTTCGAAGTATATAAGTTTCAATAATTCGCTTTTTATGGTTTATGATGTGTAATGGGTCCTGTACAAAATAATTCACGGGATCCAAGCCAACCTCACCTGCTCGTGATGCACCCTGCTAATCAACAAAGGAGGCTCTGGCTCCTGCCAACCCGCCTTCGGCCAGCGTGGTGGGAAGTAGCCCAAGTCCCCCAGATGAAACCCTACAAACGAAGGCTCCAAGGGCATGGTGATCCGGGCGACACAGGATCGATCGGTGTGGATATCTTTGAAGGAGACCTATTTCCGGAAGTGAATGTCTATCGGCTGATGATGGCGTTAGTTTTTTTTTTTAATTTCTTTTAACCAATGGGATTAGACTATCATCTCAGACAGCAGTTGATATACGCCCACAGCTGGACATAGGCATCCTAAACCATAGTCGTACCGACCAGACCCAAGCCGTCTGCATCTACGGCTCTATCGCATACCTCCACCAGAACCTATCTTCAATAACTTATAGCTTAAAAAACATCGCGTGTTCGCTTAACGGAAACGGATGTGGCCCGTTACCGTTACAGCCGGTTATGGCCTGTTAATTCACCACGCGACATGTCGGCCAGTCGATTCGTGGTGATGTCGTCAATTCTGGATCCAATGGACGCTGTCGCGAACTCGTTATCCCTGATAAGGCGGCGCTGTAAAACTTAATGTCCGCGTTACTTTAAAAAAAACTCATTTAAGCCTTCCGAGGGGAGGGATAATAGTTTTCGTAGCGCTAGTTCGTAGCTAATGAAACACTACAACGGGCTTCATTGCTCTATTTATTCGATACTAAATGTTACTTAAGACTAACTTAGTTGTACTTAACGTTTAAGTAATTGCTATAATTCGTTTTAAATTATCACAAGTTTCACTTAATGTATATTTATACGTATCACAGATCTATTGTTTTTTTTATATACTACAAAGGTACCAGCCGAGCGGGTCGTTCACCTGATGGTAAGTGATACGCCCGCCTATAACAACGTGGCGCTAGCTAGGATGCTATACATAGCACCATATTGACCTGGTCGACTTGAGATATAACATATTGAGTCTTATTACCCCAGTAATTACATTAGCTACAGCGCCCTTCAAATCGGAACGCAGTTAACGTTTGCACAGCACTGTTTGTCAGCTGCAATGGGCAGTAGTTATTGTTTAGAAAGATAGGATCCTGGAGACGAAACCATGTAACGGCAGGTGAGTGACCATCACCTGCCCAGGAGACTGCTGATCTGGTGAAATCTTTCCACCGGAAAACAGTGGTGTACTAACATTACTGTGCTCCGGTTTGAAGGGCGCTGTAGCTAGTGTAATTTCTATAGTAACGGAACTTAACAGCTTACTTCTCAACGTGTAATCACTTACCATCAGATGGGACATCTCGCACCTGTGCCGTCGCTTCGTATAATATAATGAAATAACGTAGGGAATGGTTGGATGCTGACAACAGATCTGTGGTGGTGATAATCGAAATGCTATCTTCAGCAGTGGATGATAATGATGATGGTGATGATGGTAAGGTTTACGCTTGTAAATTCCGTTGATATTGAAACCGTTAAGTCTCGGAATTACTTAAACAGAGATAAAGTTGGAATTGATGACGTCGACATAATTTTTTACGAGGTAACCGTTTTATAGGCGCGGGCCGGAGCGCCTCTGGTCCGGACGCCGGTAAAAAGTAAACCTTTATAGCGCAGCCGGCTATAAATATTAATTAACTAGTTTATACCGCGACACCGGCTCGATTTCGATCAGTTTTTTACTTAAAACAGAGTATAGTTTTTTTTTTTAAATTTAATTTTTTTTTTATTTTTCATACTATTAAAGAAGTCACTTCAAGGAATGGTATGGATTGGAACAGTTACCGTTCTTATTTGTATGGTTTTCATTATCATCAGCCGATAGACGTCCACCGCTGGACTGGACTTCCACCAAAGATTCCCACATCGATCAGGTAGGGATTCATATGAGGGAATTTGGGCCATTTCCCACCACGCTAGCTCAATGCGGGTTGGTGGGAGTCAGAGCCTCGGTTGTTGATTAGCAGGGTGCACCACGAGCAGGTGGGTTGTTGTGTGGGACCCTGTACATCCTTTTGATATCGACCAGAATTACCATATTTATTTGAATAAAATACTAAACTATTTACGTGGGTACTAAATAAATAAATTGATAAGAAAACAGTTCGTCAACCGCCTTCCGTCACGAAGGATAGTTTCCTCGAAGAACTTTGAAGGATAGAGTTGTATTAGATACAGGAAGTCTATAATATGTTATATACAGGATGTATTTCATTAATTCATTTATACCCTATGGCCCCAATATGGGCGAACGGGCGTCCACAGTGATTCTCCATCGCGTTCGATCTTGGGCTTCACGCTTAATCTAATTCCACGTTTCCCTGATCTTCTTCGCCTCGGCTGCTACTGTGCCAGGTCCATACAGGAAATATATTAAGTACAAAATGAGAACCATTAGATTATAGAAAGCCTTTCCGGAAATCATACATAAGTATGTATGTGTGATTGTAGTGAGGAGTATTCCTCGCCGCGAGCAGTACCCTAATGTCTCAAGAGGAAAGTCTTTAACCAGTGCGTCCTTCCGTTATTTACGGGGCAGAGACACGGCACCTGACCATCGGGCTGGTCCACTGATTCAAGGTAGCACAGCGACTGGAGATAGCTATGCTTGGCATTTCTCTAAGGAACAAAATCCGGAACGAAGAAATCCGACGAAGAACTGAAGCTGTCGACGTAGTTCTCAACATCTGCAAGCTGAAGTGGCAGTGGGCCATGTCTGTCGTGTCAGTGACGGACCGATAGAGTGGGGGCCGCGTACAGGTTGCAGAAGTGTTGGACGCCCTTCCTCCAAATGGACCGACGACAAGCACAATAACAATAAACAAAGGCTGATAATGATAGGGATGATGATGACATACATAACCTATTACTAAATATATGCAACAAATCGAAAACTCCTTTAGTATCGTTACAATCTAAAGAACTCACTTTGGACAATTTGATGGTGGGTGATATCCCCTCCGCAACAACGTGGCGCTAGTTAAGCTGATACACAGCACCACATTGCGCATGGCGCCTTAGAATACTTACTGAGTCTCGTTACATCAGTAATTTCACTAGCTACAGCACCGTTCAAACCGGACGACGGCGATGTTTGCACACTGCAGTCTGACGGCGAAAATAGGAGGTGCGGTGTTAGTGTACCTCCAACGGCGATCGCTGTGCGATTATCGCAATCGCTGTATATTGCGATTCCCTCGATCGCTAGTTTGTCCGTCGGTACGAACCTAACACAATGTTTACACAACTGAACTTCTGACGTTACGATGTTGTGAAAGAAGCGGTAGTGTAGTGGGGACGGGTTTTTTGCCCCCACGACCAGAACCCGCTCCGTAGTTTTTTTCGATACAAACCTTTTTTCTAAACTCTCCAACTATCAATGGAAATTAAACCTTAACACTGTAGCGGATAATTCAAAATTGTTTACCATCTAACAGTGATGGTAAATACTTGTGGAAGGACCATCTGATTTCGAGTGGCAGGTTTTGTTTTGGATAAGTTTTTTTTTTCTAACTTTTATTTTTTTCAATGTCTACTGTTGATTAACAGGTGCCGGTGTGGTTTGCGTGGAACCGTTCCAGTAGCGGGCTCGAGTCTTTTAATGGGATTTAAGAAGGTAAAAGTATCTTTACAACAAATCGAGTTTCCGGTGGTGATTACTGGAGATATTCCTTAAATATTTTGTTGTGAACATGGTTCTGGTTCTTAAGTCGTCGGTTAGATACCTGTGCTAGGGTTTCTGTTATAAGAAAAATCTAGACGTAAACCAGAGGCTAAATGATATTCCAGCTCATAACAACGCGTCACTAATAAGGATGGTACAAAGCACCATATTGTTCTTGAAGCATAAGATATAAGCTAATAACTATCACTACCTCAATAATTTCACTAGCTGCAGCGCCCTACCAACCGGAACACTACTGCTCGGCGGCAGACATAATTGCTGCTGTGGTAGCGACCTAGACAGTCAATATCAACAAAGACCTTTTTTTTAGGGAGGGAAATCTTCTGAAAAGATACCTTGATTCTGGGGGGAAGACTAGATTATGTGAGAATTTTTACCCATTAATATTTGTTCGGTAGTCATCTTCAGTACATTACTGGAGACCCCCGTATCTCCTACAGAACGCATCGGTGTCTCCCGGCTCTACGCCTAAAGCACGTCTCTAGGAGTGCTGTAGTCCTCCTCGGCATCCTCGCCGTTCATCTCCAGACTTTCTGAGTGGACCATGAGAGCCCTCACCTTCAAAGCCCACGAACCCGGAAACCCTTTTAGTCTGCTTCTACCACAGACGGGTCTTACCTTAGTCCTATTCTTAATAGCCCGAGACTACAGGGCAAAGACAACAGAAACCTACCCCCAGTATTACATTTATATATGACATCCACCTGCATTTAAGTGATAGAAGGCATCAAGTCCCAATAGTGGGAACATTATTATCCCACTATAAACACAGTTTATTTCGATATCAACCTTTCGCCGACAAGTTCGAATTTATTATCCAGTGTAATGAAATAAAAATGGTTGCTGTAATCCACATTACTGTAAAGTATAACTTACCATCAGGTGAACGTCCTTCTCGTACCCACCTGTATTAAAGAGGAAGTGTAGGGAAATTATATACTGTTGTGACTGTATCGTGGGAAGATGACCCCGCGGTAAGATCAATAGTGCGTGGTCAATAAGCAATACGTAAGTTGATATGGGATTCAAGTATTTAAACGAAAACTCCTTTAACAAGGAACTGCCATCAGCCATCATGGCTCAGCGGTTAAGCTGTCGTCATAATTATACTGAGGTGTTCATTTCGAATCCATTTTTTAGAAAAAAATTAAATTTGGATGGTCGTATAATTTCTTCGTACCCGTCTGACTAAATTGTCCACATTGCCCACGCTTGCTGTCCAGCAGTCTACGCTGCATTTTGGGCTACAGTAAAAGTTCACAATCTTGTGCCTTATCACGAAAACAGGATTATTTTTTTATTCCAAGAAGCGACGAGAGGAAGAAGACGTTCACGTGATGATAAGTGATAAGCCGGACCACAACAACGTGGCGCTAGTATAGAATGATATACACAGCACCACATTGTACTCGTCGCTTTGATACATAAGATGTTAAGTTTAACCGCCCAAGTAATTACACTAGATACAGCGCCCTTCAAACCAGAACACAGTAATGCTTGCACACGACTATTCAACGGCAGAAATAGACGCTGCGGTGGTACTTGTTTAGACGGTCACCGACAACAAAGACCACCAGTATATAGAATTTAGCTGATGGCAAGTACCACTACAGCGTCTAACTCTACCGCCTAACGTTACTGTGCAAACATTAGTATGTTCCGGTGTGAAGGGCGTTGTAGTTACTGAAATTAATGCGGTATTGACATATCCTCTCATGTCTGTACGCGATGAGTGGCGCAGTGTATATTATCCTAACTAACACCACGTTGTTAGGGACAGGAGTATTATTTACCATCAGGCGAATGTCTTGATCGCTTTTTGGAATAAAAGATATTCACACTGCACCACATGGTATAGTGTATACCATGGTAATAATATATGTTGATAACTTGAGAAGAGCAACGGAGGGAGCGGATCTGATTATATGGTAGCGTCGAAGCGGTCTGCTTCAGGTTACAGTTAACTCGGACCCTTCAGGAAGGAGAGTAAGAGGGTAAGATGGGGGGAGGGGGTTCTAAGATTTTCACGGTCTACAAAAGAACAAAGGTTAATTGCGCTCCGGAAGTGTTCCGGGGTGGATCCTGGCGCTCCGTTTAAACGTTTTTAACCGCGGACGGTGTAAATTCGCTGAACGTACACAGTGATGATGATATTCAAGCTTCGATCCCTAATATTCTTTTTTAATTAGTAAAGTGTTATGACGTCATAACTGCTTATACATAACGCGGTAAACTATACCTAGTACGGCCATAACATCTGTTACAAATTAAAATGCATTTTTTTAAAGAAACAATGTAATATTAATAAAATATATACTTACATAGTTATTAGTCTTCGCAAAAAAAAAAGTATTCTATTCGAAATGGCCACCTTTGGCTTTTATACAGGCCTTTAATCTGTTTGGCCACGTATCACGTATCTATGGATACGCGCTGTCTCCAAGGGAAATTTCCACCACCGCCACCGCCACCGCCACTGCTTGCTCCGAAGATTTCTTAAGAGACTCAATGTCGCCTTGTCGTTTAGAGCAGCAGCAGGCCATGTCCTCTAAAACTGATCATAATTTGAAGTCTAAAGGGTTGAGGTCTGGGCTAGATGAGGTCCAGACTTCAGCACTTATAAAGTCCGGAACGTTGGTTTCAAGCCAGGCTTGGGTAGTTCGTGCCTTGTGATCAGGTGCAGAGTCCTGCTGGTGAGTTCACGGCATATTTTCAAAAAGTGTATTGCTGGGTAGTTTAACAACATTATCCAACACTGTATCTTGATACACTTTGGCTGAAGTTTTCACTCCTTTTTCACAAAAATATAGTTTTATGACTCCTTGATGAGACACGACCCACCACGTGGTACCTTTCCGACCACCACCATTTGAGCTGCTTCTTTAGAACTGTGAGCGTACACTTTATCATTTTACTTAACCCATTACCGCTCTCTGTGCCTGCACAGGTACAACTACTTAATCGATAAATTATGTATTTTATCTGTGGTAAGTGTTGAGGGTAGTTAGAAATTACAAATCTAGATGACACTAGTTACCACATAATAAATGAAAATAGGCGGTGGCGCGAAAACAAATGTCACTTGTATTGTAATAAAGTACGGAGTCCGGACACGACGTACGAGGTAAGATTGTTTTGTTGGTTTTTATCAAAAATAGTGAAATATTTCAACATTTTTTTTTATTTTTATGGAGACTATTTATTTGTGTTGGTAATAATAACATAAGAATGAAACTTTATTACATAACTTGTAAAGTAGGCTTTGTTTCATTTGGTGTACTCAGGCGGGTACGACAGCCAGATTCGTACCAAAATTTCGTTTTGTTTACAGTATTACTTATAAGTTGAAATGGCCAATCGGAACGTATTTACCAGCTATAAGAGACTGGAGGGAGCCTTGGAATCAATTTTGGCTGATGAAAGCAATGATAAAGAGTACGATATGGTATTAGTGCCACCAGATCCGGCTGTGGTGAGTGATGAGGAAGAAGGTAATGAAGATAATTTGGCGGCTTCAAGTTTCCCTAAGGACGTTCCAGGGACTATTGAGGTAGGTCGGCGTCGTCCTGACTACGATGTTTCGGAATTAAGCGACAGTGATGATGAGCCGCTAAGACCTATGCCTGCAAAACGTGCCAAAAAATGTGATGTAGATTTACCTGTACGGAGGAAAACTCAGCCAACCTATAGTTCTACTTATGGAATTACCGATATCGTACAAAAGAGACAAAAATACGTTGTTGAAAGCTTAGCAGACTGCAATCCCGGAATGTTGGTTGAAAAAGTACTTGATCATGATGTAATGGATTCGATAACAACTAACAGTGTCTTGTCACGTAACGCTCATCAAAATAATAGGCATGGTTTTGAACTTGAATGTGCATGTTTGAAACATTTTTTTGGTGTACTGATACTGACCGGTTACCATGAATTGCCATCTGAACGTGCTTACTGGCGTTTGCATGAAGACCTTGGTGTTCCATTGATTGCTAAGAAGCCTAGGGCGGAATATGATTATGGTTTTGATACAAAGAATGAGATAACTATAGTACGTTGGAAGGACAATATGTCGTTACAATGGGAACTAATTTGGATGACATAGAGCCTCTGGGCAAAGTCAAACGATGGTGTAACATCAGAAAGCAAAAGGTTGACGTAAATATACCTAAAATGTTTGTCAACTATAATAAAGGAATGGGTGGAGTTGACCAAATGGATCAGTCTATCAGCCTTTATCGGATTTCAATAAAAGGAAAAAAGTGGTGGTGGGTTATATTTACCTATTTGTTAGATATGGCGATATCAAATGCTTGGCGACTACATGTTTTGCTCAGTAAAACTAAACAAGAGATAACTTACATGGACCAGTTATCTTTCAGACGAATTATTGCACGGACTTATTTACGTCCAACGAAAACTAAGAGCCGTCCGTCATCCTCAGCGGCACTAGGGGGTCGGAACAATAATGGTCATAATCCTGAACGGATGGAAAACCCATTGCGATGTGTTATCTGTCACCAAAGAGTTCGCTGGCGTTGCGAAATATGTTTGATAACGCTATGTGTTGAACGACCTTGTTTCAAACAACTTCACTCCTAAAGCGCCCGCTGCACACGGCTGAGTACACCGCTAAAACTTGATATGTACATTTTTTTTTTTAATTTTATCTTCTTATATAGCATATTTTATCCCTTATGGACTAATAAATAGAAAAACAATAGAAAAATATACTGCAGTTTCATTTTGGGCGTTAATGGGTTAATACAATGTTCTTCAGTCGTGGCAATGTTTCCATCTGTAGAGAGGATATTTGTGTGCCTCTCACCTGACTGTTGTGTCGCAACAGGAGGTCTGTTCGTTTTGATCGATCCACTCTTTAATTGTAAAGATTGATTTAGGACATGTCCTGTATATCGACCGTGACCTGATGAGCACCGAGCACCGAGCTTCAGTTCTTTATTAATAATACGCGATACGCGACAGAGTCCTAACGGGAATCTTCATTTCTCGCGATAAGATCTTTTGCTTCCTAATCGGGTTTCGACGAATTCTGGCTTTAACAGCATTAACAGCCTTTGTAGCTCTGACAGCACGCGGCCGCCCCCATCTTTTCTGGCCTTTGATAGAGGAAGTGTTGTTGTATCTGTTGATAGTACGATATACGAACATACGGCTGATAGCAAGCCTTTGAAGTGTCTTGAATATGACCGACGGCTCCATACCCACTTTGAGCAAGGCGATCATTGCAATCCTATTTTCTTTAACACCCCCACCTCACTCCATATTTTTATTTGATAATGAATATGAAAAAGCATGTGAAATGGCGTAAAATCGAAAGATTTTAAGATAATATACGTGTTCCAAATATAAAATAATTAAAATATTGAAAAAAAAGGAAAGTTTTTATGTAACAGTATTTATGGTCAGACTAGTTATATATATAATACTAGTTGTTCCTCGCCCACTTTGATGGTAACACCACTGCGGTTCCCTTTGGGGTAACCTTTATAGAATCCGTTCTTAGCGGACCTATATCCGGCAAATAGAATATTCTTAATTTCAAGTGTCCAGGCTGTGTGCTTCCAGAGATAACATGATGAGTCTCACCCCAAGCTGAAAACTCTTATATATATATATATATAAAGATCTATAACTCTGACTTTAAGGTAAAATCAAGAACTTTGTAAATGCGTCTCTGTTACTAATTCTTTGAATACTTCATCATTTTTTTTTATTCAATGAAGGAACTAAACGAGATATGTACACCTGATGGTAAATGATACGCCTGGCCATAATAACATGGCACTGCTTAAGATAATACACATAGCATTATTCACTCATCACCTTGAGGCGTAAGATGTAAAGCCTTCGACAAATTTCAGTAGCTACAGCGTCTATCAAACTGGAACATGGTATTAGAGATTACTGTTTGTCGGCAGAAATAGGAGGTGCGAGTAGCACCTGCCTAGAGGGCATTCTGCAACAGATATCTGCCCTCACCATCATCATCATCTCTAAGACATATTGAACTCTACTGATTTACATCCCTTTTTAAACAGACTTCTTATACAATTTCTATCGTAGTCCATCTACTACTAGTAGATCTCTCTGCTGAAGACTGGCTAGGTAGATATCACCGCAGCCCTTATTTCTACCGCCTAACAGTACTGCGCAAACATTACTGTGTTCCGGTTTGAAGGGCGTTGTGAATATCTAATAAGACGTAACATTTTATGTCTAAAGGCGACAAGCGCAATGTGGTGCAGTGTTGTGTAACATCCTAACACCACGTTGTCATGGGCAGGCATATTACTTACCATCAGGTGAACATCTGCCTCGTCACGTGGCTTCGCTGAATAAAAATACTGAATCAAAGGTTTCATGATATACTCTAGGTTTTTTGTCAGCCTATAGTACAGACTTCAGCAATAGTGTAGAATCTACCTGCTTTGGCTGTCTGATACGTTATCTACCAATGTTCTTTGGAATTCAAGGATTTGTTCATTTTTGTTTCGATCCCATAAATCTTTAGGTATAGCCCTCTCCATAGATCTCCCAGTGCTTACTGTATTTTATTAAAAACACAAATACTCCGGGGATGATACAAATGATTCCAGACGCGCATCGTCTAGACGCCGCTCCCTTCACGATATATTTTACGCTGCGTTATCAGGGCTGTATTTCTTTACGAGTGACAGGTTCTTTAACATCACCTGTCTCCCCCGTGGAACAGTGGTTCGGTACTACTTTCACTGGTGGTAAGTCTCTGTAAAATCCAGGTAGGTACTACCGCAGTGCCTATTGTAGCCGACAAACGGTTACATTTGTTTATTCGACGAAGCGACGAGACGGGCAAGGCGTTCACCTGATGGTAAGTGATACGCTTACTCGTTACAATGTAGGGCTAGGGATGATCAATATACAAAGTGCCATATTGTGCTCGTCACCTTTAGATGTTAAGGGTCGTTACCTCAGTCTTTCCACTAGCCACAGCGCCCTTCAAGCCGGAACACAGTAATGCTTGCACAGTAGTTTGTTGGCAGAAACAGGCGTTGCGGTGGTTCTTACCTAAACGGTCTCCAGCAACGAAGACTTGACATAAGGGTGGTGTAACTTGTCAAATTACTATGGTAACGAAACATATCACAGCTTGAGTATACGAGTATAACGCATTGTTGTGTATATCATCCTAACTAGCGAATTGTACATGCGTATCACTTATTATCGGGTGAAAGTCTCATCCCAAAACTCCGCAATCCGGATACGGCAATGTGTATTATTGAATTAATGCCTCATCATACGTCCGCAAGCAGCGAACGCGTTTAAACATTAAAATTATAATTTACATATTCAATTCATTAAACAATAAATAACACATTAATGTTATACACGATTCTTAATTAATATTGTGGGGGGAGCGGGGGGTGGCGAGCGGCCATTTTTAAATTGGCGAAAATTTAAAAGCGACATTGAAAATTCGCTTACATTTATTGTCGGTTATTTCGTACCCGCGGGAGGGTCGGCGATGGGCAAAGGTCGGGGTCGTTCAGCCCCGTATTATATCATACATATATATACGAGCATATATATATACGAGTATATATATATTGTATATTTTGAAAGCATCAACCAATTCCAAATGTACCTAAGCGTTAAAGTTTTTTAAATTATATCTAGACGCTTGCTTTTTCTAGATTTTATATTTTTTAATTGAAGAGCCTTTCACTATCATCACCATCATTATCAGCTGACCGACGTCCACTGCTGAACATGGGCCTCCCGCAAAGATCTCCACATCGATCGATCCTGCGCTGCCCGCATCCAGCTGCTTCCAGCAACCTTCACCAGATCGTCAGACCACCGTGTGACCATGTTGGCAGGTAGGTATTTTCGTTGTTTGAGATTAATACGTCTATTACACAAAAATAGATTCTTCAGTATTCACCAATTTCTGCTGGTTGGTCTTCGTTGCTTTGCCCTGTAGCCTCGGGCCAGTAAGAATAATTTAAGACTTGACTATAGTACAATGAGACTGAAATGGTGTTCGGGTTCATGGGCTTTGAATATGAAGACAAGTACGAGGTAGTCTACTGCCTTCCGTACCAAAGCGAGAGTGCCGAGTAGAACTACAGCCCTCACTGGTACGCGCTTTAGGTGTACTGCCGGGAAGCCTATGTGCGTTCCGTAGGAGACCTTGGTACCTCTCACAATGCACCGAGGAGGACCAACTAGAAGCAGAGTAAAGTCTCTGTTACTAAAAACCTTCTAGGGGACAATCTATTTCTACTTACTACTACTACTAAGTGTACAAATATTATTGTGTTCCGGTTTGATCGGCGTTGTAGCTAGTGAAATTACTGGGGTAACGAAACATAAAATCTTATGTCTAAAGGCGACTAGCACAAGTGCAGTGGATATCATCCTAACTAGAGCCACGTGTTATGGGCTGACGTATCACTTACCATCAGGTGAATGTCTCGCTCATCGCGTCGCTTCGTAGGATATAAAAAAGGCAAGCTGTTGACAAGACTGATTGGAGTTTAGGTCTTTGGAGGATGTCTATGTACATCAGTGGACATCTACCAGCTGATGATGATGATGATGTCAAAGGATAGATCTAGCGTTAACACGAGTATATATGAATACTGATTGTTATGAACTGAAGAACTTCCGATCCTTTGTAAATTTTTATTTGTATCATCGCTCATGTAAAATAAATAAATTACTTGTAATAGTAACACAAATGAGATTTCATGATCTTTGAACGAATATGGTAACATTTTATCGATTGAATTTTGACGTGTTTGCGTGGGATTTGCATAAATATATCCTTCATCCCTTCACCCGTCACAGGACAAGCGTCGAATCCTTTTGTCGTGAATATTATTTAAATTCAAAACCTTGCAATACAGACTGAGCTCTGTGAAAATTAATAAAAAAAATCCACATAGACTTGCTATTGTAGTACCTGCTGATGGAGTTTTTACTCATGCATGATACTCTGATCCTTGGGGTTAAAATAGAGAAGAACAATGAGTCCTTATCCTGGCAATAAACAATAGAAATAATTCATTTATTGTGACACTTCCACTTTCTTTCCGAACTGTCAGCGCTGTAATAATTTATAAGGTAACTTAACTTGTCCCTACCTGTAACATCGGCGACCTTATTCGACGTCGAATAAGGGTTAAAAAAAAAACTACGAACGCCCCTCGCATCAAGAGGTCCCCTTCAAACGAGGGCACGTCGATGGTAACCGCTTCCTTTGTCAGAAACCACGGGACGCCTTTTAATACTATTGGCCATTGATCACTGCAAATATTTTCTTGTTTCATTTCACTCGATTTTTTTTATATAACGACTTTTCTACGACAAACGAATCTACTTCCGGTGTAAATAATAATACACTATAAATTCAACCAATATTCACTCTAATGTATCTTCTTGTTCGTTGGTATCACTCTTGACAGAGGGGTCGTGGTCATTACTTCAGGTATTGCTGGCAAGCTTCTCCTATCGCATGGCCTCCTCTGTGTATTTGACTGTACCTTCGTCATGATTTTCTTGAGAATTTGTTAAACAGTTGTTTCCCCTTGCCTTCTGCATTAATCCTTTTAGAGGTTATTTAGATCCCAAGTTTTTTTCATTATCTTCCAACCGATTGCACAGCCAGATGAATGATTATCCCGCCATTTGCTAAGACACCAGATCCCTCGATCCCAGATCCTCGTCTGTTGTCTAGCAGGGAGTGCCACGGAGCAGTAGTACTTCACCTCGCCGCCATCCGGCGCGTGCAGGTGAGGTTGATAATAGGATAGGATAAGATCTAAGTTCCGTTCTCCCCTTACTCCCTTTATCTTTACCTGCATTAATTTATTTCTGTTATCACACGAAACAACGATTCCACTTTGTAGCAATAGAAAATCCAAAATTTCTTAGTGAAATTACTAGGGGAAACGATAGTTGATGTACAGGAGACCAGCGCAATTTGATACAGTGTATAACTTCACTAACGCTTCCTTGTTAAGAGCAGAATTGTAATTACTTGTCAGAAATTTCATTTACCTATTATTGCATCTTATTAGGAAATAACAAGAGATAAAATTCTAATTAAGAATCTTTGAAGTTTATCAAATTTACAAATAACAGCGTAGATTATTGCCGCGAAACTGTAGTATGCAAACGTTACTGTGTTCCGGTTTGAAGGGCTTTTTAGCTAGTGAAATAACTGTGGCAACGAGACTCAATATCTTATATGTTAAGGTGAGGAGCGCAATGTGGTGCTATGTATAACATTCGTACCAGCGCCTCATTTTTATGGGGGGCGTATGACGTAATATCAGGTAATCGTCTCGCTGGTCTGGTAGCTTCTTAGTATAAAAAAATCCTTTTCAGAAAACCTTTTCAAACATCCCCTAAGTACAATCTAAATTTCACAATTTGACAAAAATCGGACTATGGACCTCCATATTACAAAGAGAAAAAATAGACTTGTTTTACAGAAGATAAGTCTTTGCAGGAGACCGTCAGTGGAATTACTGTGGTAACGGAACATCTTGTATGTTAAGGCAACGGTAGTAATGTGGTGCGGTTCATACCATCTTAATTAGCTCCACATTGTTCTGGGCAGGCGTATCACTTACCAGCAGGTAGACTCGCTAGTCCCGTCGCTAAATTGCATAACGACGAAACTAAGAAAAGGTTGAGCAGTGTATAGTGGCGGTAGTTAAATAGTAAACGAAACCAAGAGTCGCAACCCCTACTGGGAATAATATTTTGGAAAGTACGTTCTTTGTTGATCTATACTCGGCAACAGGCACATGCCTATCAAATTTCAAGTCTCCATGGCTTATGGTGCCAGAGATAAACTGGTGTGTCTCTACATAGTTGATAATCTCTTATATATAGATATATAGATGATGTAATCATGTAAAAATGAGTTTATCAATATATTAAAGGGCTTTAAATAAACAATTATATATTGAATATAAAATTGTATGCGATATTTTTTTTCCAATAGCGACGTATTCGTTGAAAAAAAAAAAGGAAAACAAAACGAAACGAAACACACACACAAAACATTCGAGCGGGGAGTTGCGTGTGCAAACAACGAAAGCATCAAACACGCTCATTAAGTGGGAACGCAGTACGCGTCGCGGGCATCACGCAGGCTCTGATGCCCGGGACCCGGTACTGATCAGTATCCGCCCCGCTCCGGCGCCCCGCTCCGGCGCCCCGCTCGGGCCCGCGCAGCCTCCGCCCCGCGCGCGACACGCGCCGCGCCGCGCCGCGCCGCGCCAGATCGCATCCAGCCGTCACCCGCTGCGGACGTACGGGCGGCGCCGCCTCGTGACACCTGTGGCGTTCGGCACACGGGCGAGCGCTCCGCGGTTCGCGCGTTCGAATCCGTCTACCCCCACCCCCGCCCCTCTATCTGTGCTGGATTACAGTGTAACAGTAACAGTGCTAGTGTCTCGTGTTCGACTTTTATGAATGGAGCCGCTGGACCGGTCCCCGGCCGGATGGTTGCGGCCGACTCTGTACGGATGAGAACGCCGATTTCCGCTCATACAGGTTTGTCGTGGGAGCTGGTTGCGTTTCAATTTTTTTCGTGTGACTATTTTGGTTCCATCAGCGCCGCTGGCGGCGTGGAAGATTTTTAATTAGCCATAAACACCGAATCCCATCGCTCTTAATTACATCGCGCTAATTGAACTTCGTGTCAAGTGAAGTTTGTTTATTTAACTTAGACGCAATGGCGAGATGTGAGTGGCGAGCGGCGAGTGGCGACTGGCGAGTGGCGGGGTTCACATGACTTTCCACCTTGCGTCTTTCAGAAATTGAATTAGGCTCCCGGACCCTTTTTCACAGAGCAGGCCGTGTTTGAAATCCGAACAAAAATTTTTTGCGAAATTTAATTATTGGGTAACCTACCCTCATTCCCGACTAAAATCGATGCCCTCAGCATTTTGTAGCTACCTTCGGGAAATATTAAATTTTTTCGAGTACCCTCCAACAAATTCACGTGGAATATTTATATTAATTTAGATATTGCTAACGAAAGTCTCCTACGCACTTGACATGGATGCCTTTAGCCTTTAATACAGCATTATTAAGTTTCAATACAATTTTTGGACTTTCAGCGAGGTCCTCAATTTTTTTCGATGGACCCTTGTGAATGTAAGGATCTCTCTAATATCAATTAATTAATCCTTTTAAAAGACCGGGAAGTATTTTTCTTATTCATTTCTTTATCGGATTGCAATGTAATATAAGTTTTTGTTTACCTCTACAACTATATATATTTACAACGAATACTTTCGCAAGGTTTGTTGAATTGGAGCCAAAACTAAAATTTGTGATCTCTATCCTCCTATTCGGTCTTTAAAACCTGGACCAGCATTCCACTAAGTTACGTTTGTGAGATCAACAAACGCATAGTTCTGCATGTATTGAATGTGCATCCAAGTCTTTGTTATGTATTATTTTACTTAACTGAAAAATATATATAATTACTATACTACTTTAAACCATAGATTTATATATAGTTTTTTTGTATTAGAATGTAACTATATGTAGGTTTATATAACAACAAATAGTACTTAGCAGTTTTTTTAAAAAATCAAATGTGTATGTAAATAACAGAATATAGCTTTATCTCGTGTAATTACCATAATGTGTTGTGTAAATATCTCGATTGTATCATCTGCAATATTATTTATCGTTGTAAATATTCTACAATTGATGAGGAGTTTTTAAATAGCAAAGAGTGTGTCGGCTAAAAAAACAGGAATCGTATTTGACTAACAATTCTTATTAACTGTCAACTGTAAGAAAGACTAACGAAACGATGGCTTTGAAAGAAAATTAGACTTGTGACTAACAGGAAATAATAGAAGTTTGAAATTCTTACACTATTACTAACTTTAAATCCGTTTTGACTGGCTCTGAGTATTTGTAGAACTGTACCTACAAGACAATATTATAAATCTAAGGTGGCATCTTATTAAGTTTTAGTAAATTATTAACTACTTAAAGTGCTTCTCCAGCTACCGAAGGTTAACGATCAGTGTGATAAATTATTAAAGCGGCATTTTATTAGAACTCTAAGCAGTAGGAAGACCACGGCCGCCTGTGGACATAGACCATCCCGCAGTAGTGTCAAATTGCTGGACAGGTCTACCAATAAACGAATGTCTTTCTCATCACTTCCTTAAACATATATCGCTATAACGTTTGCACACTACTCCTCGATCGATTGCTGTTGATGGCCAAAGACTTGCAAGTAGTTCTGTAATCCTGAAACATACTACAAGTAAAACAATATTCAGTCAAACCTGAAACTATTCGGGCGTACACAGTCGCATATGAAATAGCTATCTCCACGTAATCGGATCACTTCGCTATCGTACATGTATTGCTCATACATTTCATACATCTGTTTTAGATAACTATATACGCCCACTGGGAATACTTTTTTAATTCATTATCTGTTAAACTGAGCGATGGTTCGACCAGGTCGGAGTAGCAGTCGCCAACTTATCCTGGACAATTCATTGCTCTTGCTAGGAATATGCGAATAAAAACTAGTTAGAGACGATGACGTAAAAGCTCCTAGTAAAACGATTAATTACAATTACTAACTACTCTATTAAGACTGTAGCTATTGAAAAGAAGAATCATTATACTCTCTATTTCTCTATTAAATAATAAAGAATAAGTAAAAGCTATAAACTCCTAACCAAAAGTCTTAACTTTAAAGTTATATTCGATCCGACCAAACGCATCGCTGTTCGTGTGTACGAATACTATACAACTCATTAAAAATCAAGTTTTTTATCTTAAAATGCACATTGATATAATATGAAATAATAAAATAAACATATTTAACACTTACTTTAAACATATAAATCCTTTTTTCATACTTTATAATAATTAACAAATCTAACAGAGCAGTGAATGGGAAAATCTTTACGATCTGCTTCAAGCAATATACAAACACTACTGCTCTATCTTTCAGTCTGTTATATCTAGTAAATTTACTGCGGAAACGAGACTAAACCATTTCACAAGGCGTCGAACAGAAATATGGTGACACAGACATCGTAGCTATCATATAATGATTATATAAACATATTATAATAATGTTGTTCCTTCTCCTCAACTTAGCATTAGACAGTCTCATATCATCGTTTACCAGTGGATGATTGTTCTGGTTATTAAATAAAAAAATAACTAACTTTCAAAGAATATCATACTTTCGATGAGCTACATTACTAATTTTTACTTAAAATTAAAAGACCTAAACTTAAGCGGACTTATTGCCTATAGACATTCTTCATCAGTCCATATACATAAGACTTGGAAATATGTATTGATAAGTGGGTTACAATACTTTAATATTTTAACAAAAAAAAATTGTCTGGTGTTTTTGTATATATACATATATACAAATAATAATAAATATTACATCGTCATCATCAGCCGATAGACGTCCACTGCTGGACATAGGCCTGCTTAAAAGATCTCCACGTCGATCGGTCCCGCGTTGGTCGCATCCAGTGGGTACTGGTCGGCTTAGTGTTGGTAGGTCTCCCACAAGGTGGACACACGATGTGGTGAGAATCTCAGGAAATGTAACATACTTATGTAAATACATGTATAATATACTGGTTGTACCCCACCCGCTCTGCTGGCAGTAACATCCCCGCAACTCCCTTTGGGGAAGGAATTTTGTGTATAATTGCGTAAAATCTGTTTTAGCTACCCTACACTCGGCAAAAGGAATTTTCCTAACAAATGTCAAGTCTCGAGGCCTCATGGTTCCAGAGATATCGTGATGAGTCTCTACATAGGAGGCATTCTCATGTACATATACATTTATATATATATATAAGTTGATAAATAACATATATACCGAGATGTTGGTATTGTCTATCCCGATAATGCTTTCACACTATTCCTTCTAAAAAGTTGTTGGTTTGTTATCTGTCTGGTTGAATAAATAAATAAACAAATGATTACACTTTCAGCGTAATCTCATACTCTTGATAATCTAAATAATTGATAATGAATAAATATAATAAAAACTTTCGTATAATCAAAAATAGTAAATCGTGGGAATGTTTTGTATCGCGCGTTTCGCTCGTCTGAATGAGAATATAAAAGGACGAAACTGCCGCGGACCGGTTACGGGTGAAGCCTTACAGGACATGGACATCCGGCGGCGGACGGCGGACGGCTCCGTCGCGAAGATGACCACAAACTCATCGATTGCGGGGGCGCATATCCATTCATATACATTTATACGTCCAAGGAAACGACGGTATCATTTTTAAAAGGGGACAAGTGCACGTCGTCTATAGTAAATATGATTTGTTAAATTTACTATATATATATATGTATATATACATAGAAACTTAAAAAACTGTTCAAACATAAGGTTGATACACTACATTTATTATAGTAGTATTTCAAAAATTATATAGATTTCCTTACAGCAATATCTAGTCAACGAATAACTTAGTTTTATATTACCATCTTCCTTTTTAGAACATTCTAAAGGTAGATACAAAATTCACAATTTTTTTTTAACGATGTGAACAATTGGACGTTCACCTGATAGTAAGTGATGCGTTTGCCTTCAACAACGATACGCTAGTTAGTGATATAGTCATCACATTGTACTCGTCCCCGTTAAGACTCGCTCCAATAACATCACTAGCTACGAACTTGGTAGCTACCCGTGGGGCAACGTGGTAGCTGGACGGTCACCAATGGAGACCTACCACCAGTCTTGTACTTTTCAAATGGAAGCATAGAAATCAGCATAACTATGTTAGGGCAAAATTAAACCTACCTAGATGATTTCCGATAACAGAAATATACTAGTAATAAAACTAGTTAACTAACATTACGAGATTTATCATTTACGCCCTCTAAGTTAATAACTTGGTTCAGTTTTAGTTAAGTTCAACAGTTTCCAGTTAGAATCTGCCGTTTGACTTCTAAGATGTTATCTCCTAACGCAGGCTTTATTAAGTATTTTTTTTTTATACAATTACGTGATCAGACGAGCGGAACGTTCACCTGATAGTAAGAGATACGCACGCCTATATCGACGTGTAGTTAGAATGTTATACACTGCATCACATTGCGTTCTTCGCTTATATCTCAACATAAGATGTTTACTCTCGTTACCCCAGTAATTATACTAACTATAACGCCTTTCAAACCGGAACACAGTAATTTTTGCACACTACTCTTGGGCGATAGGAATAGGCGCTGCGGTGGTATCCACCTAGATGGTCTCCGGCAACAGAGATCATCTACTTCTTCTTCATCGCCGGAATCACTCTTAACAGGGTGGTCGTGGTCATCACTTCAGGTGTTGGTCGCCTTCCTAGTGCATTCATGTAGTGGCAACGATGATGAGCCATTTACTGCCGCCTTTATCCGATCAGTCCATCTCGAAGACCATCAGAAAAAATATTATGAACTAATAATATTAATTTTAATATCCTAATTAGCTTGCAGTGCAGCCTCAGCGAAAAACCCGTTGTCTACGCTGCCATTATTACTGCGGTAATTAAAAAAAAAAGTAGCGCATTAACAGCGTCCACTGACACAATTACTAAAACAATATGGACTCCGTATATTTTATCTTTTCATCTCACATACTGCGAATTCTAAATTAAGTGCTCGCGCCCATTTGCGAGTATTTATACACAACTCCGTTGGTCCGATCTTCCTATGAACAATGTTTCTTTTTTTTTTTTAATATCGCGTGTCACAGTATTGTTGTACAGGATGTTGTGAATTAGGTCGTGCCGACTTTATAACGACACGGATATACATAACGGATAATGTTTTGTATTCGATAGTCGAATCTTTGGTGTGTTATGTATCTCACAAGTTGTACATCAGCTAAGGTCACCCAAAGTCCATAACTTAGAGCCTCCTTAAATGGCGACCGCTTCACCGGAAGACGCAGGGTTGGCAGGCCCTTCACTAGGTAGTCCGACGATTTGAATATCGCGAGAAGCAGCTCTATACGGGCCCCGGAGGATCGATCGATGTTGAGATCTTTGGGGTAGGTTTAAGTCCAACAGTGGTCATCTGTGGGCAAGTTATAATGATGATAATAACAATCTGAAAACTTTTATATATATTAGATATATTTTACATATATATTTCCGCGGCGGCCGTATGCCGGTGAACGTAGTGCTGGAAGTCAACTCACAAAGTGGACCGAGGATCACAAATTGACGAATGTACCACAGGACCGATCGGGGTAGAGATTTACTTTTATTTCTATATCCAGTAGTGGATATCTTTACACTGATGAAGATGGTGATATATACGGAACCCTTTTTAAAAGAGACGACTAAGTTTGATTTCAGTTAGTTCACCTTCACTTCCTTGCAGATGCAAAGTACTTTTTAAAGAGCCGCTCGTGAGGGAGAGAGGATAACTAAACAAATATCTTTTGTAGTATTACTGACTTTCTTTATCTACGATAGATTTATTTTCAGATGATATTTACAACATTAAATATAGTTTTATGATTTAATTTTTTTGACTCGGTAAGAATATTTAGTTACAAAGAAGTTGATCTTTAAGAAAGAAACATGGGAACAACATATTATATCATTAATCAATAATCTGTTTATAAACTGCACCGGTTAAGTGATTCCTTAGTAACGGAGTTCTTATACCATTTCCGCTGCCACGTGTTATCCAATTCAGGTTTTCGACCCATCAGGCTGATCGCAACCTTAATATAGTAAATTCGATATCATAAGAGCTTTGCTCTGTTCATGTCAACATATGAAAACTTTACTATTAAAGGCATTATAACTAATAATTAGGTGAAATTAAGATCAAATTCAGATCAGATATATTTTCTCTTCTCTAACCTTATATTGACATATTAAATTAACGACGATTTCCATATAAAACTATAGATTCAATTATAAAGTATCTAGATCATATCGAAATATGTATTCCAGTCAACAGTCACACACAGATATACATATCACATGCGTTTGCGTGAAGTGTAATAAAAACTGTATAAAAATAAATAATTCTGGGCCCCCCTGTATAAGCGGCGCGGAGACTCCCGCGCGGTGGCAATGTGCCCTCCATATTTAGCAGGCGCATGTGTTGAATATACAAACAAACTGTATTACAATACTTTACATATTATTATATTTTCTCACTATATTATAACTAGTTAAGTGACATTTTAAATAATATATTTACACAACGCGATTTATTTATTCAAATAAATAGTACGTTTTATGTTTCATCAATGTTTATACTGCAACGCGTTGCACTCGTCGCCATCAGGCAAAATATATATCCGTATCATCATCAGCCGATAGACGTCCACTGCTGGATATAGGTCTTTCCCAAAGATCTCCACATCAATCGATCTCGTGTCGCATCCAGTGGCTTCCCGCGTCTCTCACCCGGATGCGAGTGGTCAGTGCGACAAACGCTAATTTCATATGTAAGGACGTAATATCTACAGGTGGGTACCCAGAGATTTATTGACGCATAACAATATATTTGAAACTATGACACGTCAACACTCAAAGATTGGTGTAGATGTTGCTTATGCCGTTTAGAGGTTAGCTAAGAAAGTATTTTACAAGACACCTCCCCAAAGCGAGTTGCAGGGGTGTTACCGCCACGTTACGGGGCACAGCCAGTAAGATTTATACAGGGAGATTATGTAGATTCAGTGTGGAGATCTTGGAAAGAGGCATACAGCAGAAGACTTTTATCGGCTGATCATGCTGATATATACAAGGTTCGATTCTAGAGGCATGTGATAAGCTTCTAATGTTTTTCTTTTTTTTATCTGAAATAACGTTTTCCTGCCGTCATACAGATGTTTTTTTATATATTAAGCGACCAGGCGAGCTGGACGTGAAAGTCTCGTCACACATCAGGTGAACCTGATGGTGAGTGATACGCCTACCCATAACACCGTGGCGTTACACACTGCTCCACATTGTGCTCGTCGTCTGTGACATAAGACGTTGAGTCTCGATACCCCAGTAAGTTCACCAGCTACAGCTTCATTCAAACCGGAGTACAGTAATGTGTGCACACTGCTGTTTGTCGGCTGCAGAAGTTGTTGTGGAAGTACCTACTTAGACGGGCTCCGGCAACATTATTTGAAAAGTATTAAAGTTAATATTTTTTTTATTCGGCAAAGCTACAAGCCGAGCGAGATGTACACGTTGACATACTTGATACCCCTGCCTATAAGAACGTAGCACTGGTTAGGATGATATACACTACAACATATAGTCGTAGCCTCAACAGTAACTAAGAGTAACGAGACTGACACTTACTTTAATGTGATTATATCGTAATGTAGTGTATATCATCCTAACACAAGATTGTTTCTAGTTGTGTCACACTATCAAGCGAACGTCCTGCTCATCTCATCCTTTAGCCCATATAACCAGTATAAAGTCAAGCAGATGTTTACACACTTTCTGTCCTTTATTTAATCATTAAAGTACAGATCAAATCATCATGACTCATTGCCCTTCCCCATTGACGAGGCTTCTAGGAAACTAAGGCTTTTATCCTTGATGAATTTAAATAGGATGCAACTATTCCTTGGAATGTCAGCCCAGTCCATTAATAGGCAGCAAGGATATCGCAACCCATTTAAAAGTTTGTTTATTAAATCGTTTTTATCCAACGTTTAAAAAGAGGGTTCTACATATTACATACATAGAAGCTGATGGTAAATAATGTAATAGCTTATGGCAATTTATGTATTTGTATATAACTGGTGGTAGGTCTCTGTGGCCGGAGACCGTCTAGGTATCAGCACAGCTCCTATTGCAGCCGACAAACAGTACTGTGCGAACATTACTGTGTTCCGGTTCGAAGGGTGCTGCAATCAGTTTAATCACTAGAATAAAGACTTATCATTGTATATCTCAATGCGACGAGCACAATGTGTTCCTGTGTTCCGTTGCTGTAAAGGAGTATCATTTACCATCAGGTAAAAGCCTCGATCGTATTCACACTGCCACCACATTGCTCTTATCACTTTATGGTATATGGTAAATATCATTACTATAGTAATTTCGCCAGCTGTACTTCGTGGTCGGAAAAGGCGATCCGTATGAGTTACCATCAGATAAAATCAGCTCACCGCGTGTGGAAAAAAAATCACTTATTTTCTTTATTAAATGAGGCGATAAGACTGTATAGGAGATGTCCAGAGATCCATTGACTCATCATGAGAACTCCGAAACTTATTTACAAATAAACACTAAAAACTTGTAGAGATATTCCTTGTGCCGGTTAGACGTCAGCTAAGAACGGATTTTACAAAATCCACAGGGAGTTTCAGGGGGAGGGGGAGGTTACGGCTAGCAGAGCGGGCGGGGAACAGATAGCATAATATTGCTTGTTCATATGTACAAAAAAAGATATGTGTGCCGTTCAAAACGCGATGACATCCGGTCATCTTCTTTTCAAATCGTTATTAATATTTTTTTTTTTAAAGCAGTTCGACTTTCTATCGGCTGATGATGATGATGATGAAAGAAGTACGAAGAGTGAGAATTTTTAATTTGTACCAAAAGTATTATCATTTATGGCAACACTAGCTATTACATTTACATGTATAAAGATTAAAAAACTTGTTTTTAGATAATTTTAATGCTGCTGTCTAGGGCAGTGGTTCTCAACCTTTTTTACATGGCGCCGCACATACGTATTCGTTGATGATGTAGATTATAAATACGAATTAAAAATCATGTTCACGAATACCTTGATATGAAGTTAATAACAATGTAACTTGCTCACAATATGCAATGATCAAGTTGGATAGATTTACAATACAAGGGTTGAAAACACTTTATCACCAATCAAACTCATGTTCCCGGAATCGAACTAGGGATCGGAGTGCAACAAGGCCAGCTGTTAACTACTACTCCAATTATGTTGTATCAAACTATTATCACAAATACTTTTGTTCAACAGCATCTCAAAGCGTAATGCGAGAGATAAATAAATTTTCTTTTTTTTTTTTTGGATTCGCTTCGGCTCCTAAAGTCGGCTGAAAAACGGCTCAACCGGCGTGTTAAACGATGAAATGTCAAAATGAAAATATCTTTCAGAATCCAAACAGCGGCCGGCACAAAATAAATAAAGGGCGCACAACATTCGCAACGAGCGGGCCCCGTACATGTGTCGGCACCGTGGGAAGCTTGCCTACATGTGTGCAGCGGATGTCGCCCCCACTATCCTCTTTTTTTTTCCACTTCAAAGTTTTTACTGCCTTTTGCTGACCAGTTGACGGGCTTTGATATTCAATTGTTTTAGTTTTATTGACCCGCACCGGTTCAAATGCAGTCGCTTGCAGATGTCGCGGGTTTGACTCCGTCGCGGTCCACTCGGGGGTGGAAATATTTATACTACTATATTTAGTACTACAGATAATTGCAGTAGTGAATATTTATTTTATAAAAAAGTGCGACAATGTATAATATATTGTTAATTTATAAGAGAATGACATTAGTACCTATCGGCCTTATAAAAAGGCTGAAATTCACCCAAAGGGCAATGGAGAGGACTATGCCCGGAGTTTCTCTGCCGACATAACCTCAAAAGATTGCTAGACTTAAGTGGCAGTGAGCATGGCACATTGCACGAAGGGCAGTAAGATCCTCAAGGGGCGCCCGCGTACTGGTACACGTAGTGTTGGGAAGCCTCCCATAAGGTGGACCGACGATCTGGTGAGAGTTGCGGGAACCCACTGAATGCGAGCAACGTCGGACTGATCGACGTGGAGATATTTGAGGGAGAACTATATACAGCAGTGGACATCTATTGGCGGATGATGATGATGATGACATCAGATACAAATGGTAAACAGAGAAAGAGAAGTAAATTGAAGTATTTAAAGTAGCATTCTAGTAATTATAGAAACGATAGCACGAAGGCGGGACGAGGCGTAAAAAACTATATAGAATTGCGTTTCATCTCATCCTATCACAGCATAAATCCTAAAAACACATTTATACAAATATATATATCTTTTTCGTCTCCTAAACATCAATTCCACCAAAGGAATTTCCGCTGCAAAAATATTATACCTATGTAGAGGACAATCGAGATAGAAAGAAAGCTAGGTCGGTGCTAGAGCACAGGAATAAAGAATATGCGAGAAGCGCAATCTTCTTCCAAAATTGATATAATATCATCTATATACAATAAGAAGATATTGAATTTCCTTATTCAGTTTCTAGATACGAGCAGAATCCTAATTTTAGAGTTGTTTTCACACCAGCGCATCTCGTGTGACAACTTTTGTGACGACTTAAAACTGGAACGTAAATTGTTGCACATTACTGCATAGCAGCAGAAAATAAACACTGCGGTGGTACCAACAATGCCGGCAGTAACATAAATTACTGTACACCTTACTTACCTACCAGTCAGTATTACTAGATTAGACTTTACTGTGTCTAGAATTAAGAAGAGCATTAATGTCCACTTAATGATAAGTAATACGCCTATAAGAATACGGCGTTGCTTAGGATGATAAACACTGCACCTAATAGTGTTTCTTACACAAGATAATGTGTTATTATCTCAGTACTTTGATTATTCAGGCATCCTTTCAGATCTGAATACTAAAATGTTTGTTTACAAGTGTAGCTGTAGTATCAATAGTCTGGCGCTGTGATCTAGACTATATTCGGCAGTAGAGATTTCATCGTCATCATGAGGTAACTTCCTGAATTTTGGCGGTCAGATTACGACTTAACATAAAAGATATATTACATCATTAACTTAAACTCGAATTTAATAACTTACACCTAAAAATATGAACGATAACAGACTACAACGGTGATGATGGTGATGGTTATGAAGGAAACCATATGTTTTACATTATAATAAAACTGCTATCTTTACAAAGCAATACAGTACATTTTATTATCATATAAATTATTATGATACAGTTTTATTACTTACTAAGTTACATTAATATTGTTTATGTACGATGAATATTTATTGACCAATTCTACATCCGATGAAGCGACATTACTATCAAGATGCTAACCTAATGGTAACTATCCATCTACCTATCTATATTATCACACTTTTACCCCATCAGCCCATTCTTTGTCGCCTGCATCCATTCTCCACCAGATTATTGACAATTTCGATTTTACCACCTTTAGGGTGATCATTGTAATCCAGTAGAGTAATGTGTCCAGCACATCACCTCTTATTCCTCTCACTCTCTTTTTCACCAAGTCTCTATGCTTTCGTAGCCCTTCAGATCCATTCGTTCTTTCTTTTGTGCCAATTATAAGTATGTCCGTTGCTGTCTGTGTGATACTGAGTTTTTTCACCGACATTTCTGTCTGATGGTCTCTATGCCATGAGTCAAAACGGATATAACACATCAGCCAACATTTTATAGTAAGCCTTAGCCCACCACGCTGACTCAGTGCGGGTTGGTGGGTAGCCGTGAGGTTGACATGAGCTCTTGGA
Source organism: Ornithoptera priamus (assembly GCA_029034505.1). Lineage (NCBI taxonomy): Eukaryota > Metazoa > Arthropoda > Insecta > Lepidoptera > Papilionidae > Ornithoptera > Ornithoptera priamus. The sequence continues at coordinate 572,977 of JARDWD010000292.1, read as the reverse complement.
TTGGGAAGATGTTAGGCGGAACGTCTTGCACCATTTACCATGTTTAGGATATTCACAACACACCATGGTAAACTCAACATTTTGTAACATAAAAAGGATTTCGGCTACTTTAGTAATTTTACTAGATACAACATATTTCAAATAGACACAAGGCAATGTTTGTATACTGCTGTTTGGCGGTAAATAAGGCACTGCGGTAGTCGGTAGTATCTAGACCAAATAACATTCGAAAGCTAGACTATTCTGAGCATCCATATCCACCCACATTGTTAGTTAAGTACATTAGAAATTGAGATGAAGAATTAGCCCACTGTAGATAAAAAACCTAGGTATTTGGTAAGATTGGTGCTAAGTAATAAAACTTGCCATAACATTCACTAGCATCTGTCGCTAGAAATGTTAAGGTATGATATTCTTGTCTTGGATATACTCATATAGAATTGTACTACAAATGGGTATTTCCTTGTGTACGACGAAATGGTATGAAATTATTCCAATCCCAATATTGTTTACGCCGGCGGAAACAATAAAGTAAATATGAAATTCTCGTCACAATATTTAGCTACGCTTCCTTCCGCTCGCGCGGACGCGAGTCTGTCTCGCAGACGGAAAAATCTAAGGAATCCCATCTCCCCGGAATAATTTAATCTAAGCAAAGTGGCTGGAGGAATTGCTCTAACGATTTCTACAAACAATGAGAAAAAAAAAGATGAACAAATTCAACGCTTTCACACAGATACAGATACAGCAGCAGGCTTGAGCAAACGCACGGACGGACGGCGAGACGAAATAATTGCCTCATACAAACATCGCCACGCCTACACCGCGCTCTATTGGAGCGGGCTAAGTGAAAAACTTTCGTGTTTTTCATATATACGAAACTCCCGCCCGTAATTGCTCTAGATAGGATTACATACACTGCATGCGGTTTGTCATAGACAAGAGCATAAGGCATTAATCTCGTTACCCCAGTAACTTTACAATTTACAACGCTACTCTTTGTCGGCAGATATAAGCGCTGCGGTTGTTTAGATTTCAGTGATCTTGTAATACCTCATTCCAAAAATAAGTAGAAAATCATAAAAAAATATATTTTTAGTAATTTTTGTGTGACTTTTTTTTATTCAATGAACCAACAAAACCAGCGAAAGTTTCACCTGCTGTGAATATGGCGCTAATTAAGATGATACACTGCACAAAAATGGTGTTCGCTGCTACAAAACGTAAGATGCTAGTCGCATTACCCTAGTAATTTCACTAGTTACAACTCAAACTGGAACTCAGTAATGTTTTCACTCTACTGTTCAACGACACGAATATGAGTTATAGTGGTACTTGCCTAGATAGTCCTAGATATCAGAGATTAGCCACCAGTAGAATTACTTGCTAATATAATTTTATTAAACAAGGGAAATGTTTAAGGAATGCGGAGTGTAAACTGAAAAAAGATATCCTGGTTAAAGAATCGACGCTAGTAGCATGACCAGGAGTGGACCGGGTTTAAATAACACCAGTTAAAAGAAATATCTTAGAATCGAATCCGTTTTCTCAATCTGATCTCCAAATTACAGTTTGAAGAGGGCAACTTATGATGATGAGTATGAACAGAGCTTTGTTTTTCGTAGCAAAGTTCATATTGCTTTAAGGATCGCTGACTTTCGAAAGAATATGTCGCTTTAAGAAGAAGAGTTTACCCTCACCCTATTGTGAGCGAAGATCTGCATCATATATTACAGGAATATCTCTCGAAGCGAATGAGTAAGAAAACACTTGTGGACAACCTTAAGATAAATCAGTTAGACATCAGTCCATATCACAGGGCTCTGTCTCCTCCGTGCTCTGAGAAGGCTATAGCACTGTTCAATATTGTACTAAAATTATATTAAGTCTTGGTTGTTGTCCCCATTTTGGAAATGGATTTACTTATGGTACGATGGGACGAAAAAAAAGGGTTCAGACTTTAACTTTAACGATATAATATAACAAAGGTTTAGTTTGAGAATTTTGTATAAATCGTTTAACTGTTGCACCACACGCCGCACCTAAACGGGCTGGGCGTGGGTTAAAAAAGATAGTATGTGGCAAGAGCGATTCAAGTTTTGAATAACACTTAATGAGTTCTCACCGAGTGGGCAGCTTCACCATGAGATCATTAATACCGGTGACACGTCTCACGTGAGACTGGTTTTTTTTCCCTCGAGACCAGACTGGGCGGCGTGCTCGTTTCATTCAAATCTGTCGATATAATATTCGCATTAATTACATCCAGCCGGTAGCGAACAGGTTTTAACTTGTAGGCAACAAAACTATATCAAAAATCTATATTTGTTAATTATCATCATCATTCAAACTGAGGATTGGCGATCAGGTTGAGAAAAACTATTCAATCCTCAGCTATATCGTGTTTATAATATACTAGCCGTTTCCCACCTGCTTTGCTGGTCGTTATATCGCCGCGAGTGCCTTTGGGAATGGAATTTTCAGTCAAAAGTTGGTATCGCAAAAGCTCTATATGAAAGAAGGTGTTGTGGGAGACCTCTCACAAGCTGGACCGACGATCTGGTGAGAATCGCTGGAACTCACTGGATGCGAGCAGCGCGGGGCCGATCGATGTGATCTTTGGGGGAGACTTATGTCCAGCGGTGAACGTCTATCGGCTGATGATGATGAACGAAGGTGTGCGTTTCACTCTTGTGATGATGATGATAACGGGGCAACCTTTTTCCAAACAGTAAACGTCAGAATAGGTGTATATGAGGGAATGTGTGGGTTTCCGCCACATGAACAGTTTCAATAGTGGGACTATTATGAGATTATAACTGGGTAACCCTTACCACAACAGTCGGGGTCGCAAAAACTCCTCATCCACCAAAACATCATTAAAAACGTGTAACTAAATATATTTTTTATTTACTTTGCGATCGCAGTTACGACTCCGCCGGGGCCCGGGATAATGCGTCAATGCTACAACGTCACGGGCCCCCGGAACGTTACCGGGTTCCGTTTTGTTTTTTTTTTCATAAACGAATTTAATATGTCGTTATAATTTTACGGCGCCAGTTCCTCGTGGAGTAAAAAAAGAGCCTTTTTTCACTGCTGGCTTTTGTTAACTTCGACTAGATCAAGTTATATTCAAGTTCATTTAAACAAGCTGTCGCGTTACGGCTGGCTTTTTTCGGGTTCAGTTTTATAGTCGGCCGGTGACCGTATTGAATATCGAACAGAACGAATTTGAATTTTTCGACTGACCCCCGTGGTGTAGCAGCTAGCAGCTTGCCTGGTAACACAGTGGTACCGGGTTCGGTTTTGGAGTATTCTAGACGAGCACGTTACGCCATCATCATCACAATAATCTTAACATCACGCAATTTGTATTAATAAAAATAGTTTTTTTTTGATAACGAGAATTAATAATTTACGGGTGTTCTGTAAACATCTTAAGTACCATCTTCTTGTTATAATCAGAAGTATACTTCGTCGAAGAAATCAAAACCATAAATTGAGTACTATAGTTTCTAAAAGAAAATGCTGTTTAGTTTTTTAAAGGTTACCTGTACTGCAACTTAATGATGTGAAAACATGGCGCATTAAAATAACTCACTTAAGTTGTTATAAAACAAGCCCTACTGGTCTAACGGGCTGGACGCCAGCAACCCAGATACCTACGCTGATGGAATTTAAAAATCTTTAACTACTTTAACAAACCTCTACTTCTTCCTATTCAATTATTTTTGTTCGCCGAAGCGACGCGACTGGTTATTGCCGTTGGTATAGTTAAGTTAGTTATTCATATACAAAACGCGTCTGGTCAAAAGGTTTTTATTGCATAAATTCACAAAATGGACCGTTTATCTGATGGTATAATACCAAGTGTCCGTAATAGTGTGATGTTATGATATTTATATATCACCACATTGAGTTCGTCGGTAGAAACCGACCAGTACAAAGAACTGTAACCATCAATAAAGTGATACATCATTTAACCTTTATTCTTTTCGTTGAGAAGAGGCCCAGCGGCGGGATTAATTGGGGGATCAGATTAGGTTTAACATTTATTACTCTCAATAATATCTAATACTTTTTATTTCTTTTCAGATGTCCAGAACTTTATTACGAAGAAGTGTGCTTCTAAATAGTGACGTGTTAGAGGTACAGTCAACGACGTGAACACCGGACCTTGGTGACTGACAGTGATGTATGTGGGACTCGGTTAAGTGACAAAATGTGGAGGTGATTTCTGTGTGCGTTGGTCGTTGACGAACTATGTGCAGTGAGGTACTAAGTTATCACGATGTGTGCGAAAGTGTCCGAGTTGTTCTTCACTGTATGTGGTAAGTTAACTATATTTTCCCTTTAAAATATATAACGTATTTTCTAGTTTAAATAAGTTTAAAATTCGATTATTTACTCTTTTTGTCCTCGTCGATCTTCAAAGCTTTTCTACTGTGATTAATCAATTTTAGTATATCAATTAATTTGCTGTGCTTTTTAGCTGATACGCTGAGAGCGTCATCCTCAAGAGAGTCATTATCGACATCCAATTAAAACATATTATATTTGTTCAGCAGCATCAGTTCATTAAAGCAGTAGTATGCGAACATAATAGTTTTTCGATTAATAAGATTCTGTGTTAAGCAGCAGAGAAAAGTGTTATCGTACCGACCCTAAGTATACGAGATGCTGTGTCAACATTCTAATGTAATGGTGCTCTTCTAAAATATTGCTCCCTTTTGTACGTCAAAGGAAACGTTTGGTACAGATCGATAGTATGAGTTTGTTAAATATCCATGTTTAAAATTTCATAAGGTTAATTATGAACTTATTTCGTTATCGGATTAGAATCTTGGACTGACCTTCCAAGCTTTGAGGTCTCACCGAGATCGGCGAGCACAATACAAACACTTGACGTTTACGAGTGCAAATAAAAAAGAGTTCGCTAATTTCATTACAACATTCCTTCTCCCGGTTCAATGGGTCCCCGCTAATAAAGTCAATAAACACCGGGCCCCCTGTACCAATACAAACATCCCCCCTCCTCTCACCCCCACACTTACCGAAACTGGTTTAGTACAATTGTTTAATATTTTAATATAACAAAGCCCAATCGTGAATAAAGGGCGATATTTACTAGTGCAGATTTAACTCTAATTAAAAACATTTCCCACTCGTTCATTGGTAAGGCGGTAGTGCACTTTTTTATTGTTTCAAGTGCACTTTTTCGATTTAACAACCTCTAACCATTGTTAGTTGTAATATAAAATTTGTAAACAAACAAACACGCTATTGTTTGTTTGTTTGTTTGTCAATCGCAGAATGTATATATGGAGTAAGAAATGTTTATTGAATACGTGAAACATTAATGAAGGATATTGGAAATGTAGTTGTGTAACTTCAAACATAAGTTTAATTTAAAATATAGCTTAAGTTGTTTTAGAAACACGACCGGCTTTTTTACTGTTGATTTATAGCTCGAAACTGTCAAACACACTGCGACAAAAATCTATGCCTAAAAAATAGTATCTACGTCATAGTAACGTATAAATTTTACTGTAAATAAAATAGTTGCTAATATATATATATATATATATATATATATACAGTACATAAATAATTTGTGATTATACGATTACTAAATATATAAAGTAAATGATACACCAGCCCATAACAAAGTGGCGTTAATTACGATGGCATAGACAACGCCACATGACGCTCGTCTTCTGAGACATACGTTGTCTCGTTGTCCCAGTAATATCATTAGCTACAGCGCCCTTCAAGCCGGAAGACAGTAACGTTTACACAGTAATGTTTGGCGACAGATATAGGCGCTGCGGTGGTACTTACCTAGATAGTCTCTGGCAAGGAAGACCTGCCACCAGTAGCTGACAAACGGTTTCAGTATATTACAGTACATTATAAGACATTCGAGCAGTAGAAGGTGTTCATCGGTTGAATTTATGATGATGATGACGACATTATATATATGGAATGTAAAGCAACCCATGAGAACTGGTAATGATGAGATGCGATTCATTTGTTCATTATTATCATTCCAGCTTGTTACTATCCACTGCTGAACACGAGCTGAGTTGAGGTTGAGGTTGAGGTAAGGAGAATGTGTATTTGCTGTACTGGTCTTCTTTATACGGATTGATGAGTGAAATATACTAATAATGAATATAGGACTCAGCCCCTATTCCGTAATCGACTTTTACATATCGATTGTGCTTTGAGGACTACCACCTGCTGACCTTCTACTGACTAACCTAACCTAACCTAACCAGTCTGAGAGAGAGTAGGAGGAGTGAGAGAGGAGAATGTTGGTAAAGCATAAATGATGGTAAATGATAGACTAGGATGAATAAAGACCCTGACCCAAAACACGCAGGGGAAACGCTAAAAAAAAAAAAAAAACCTAACCAGTCTATTACAAAGGTAGCATCCATTTGTTCCTTTAATAGCACTAAATACTTATTTCCCTATATTCCCTAGAGAAACTATAATATCACTTAACTTTACTGTCATGCTAAAGAACCAATCTTTGAATTAGCATCAAGTCATTATTTAAGATATTCAATTAAGTTATTGAATGAATTCTAGAGAGAAAAAGGTTTCTTTATCCAAAACCGTTAATTGTACCAATTACGCGGCAACTTCCTACCTATTAATAAATTAATAGAAGCTAAAGCGGCCAATAGAAACCCGAACAACCCTCCGAAACATTCAATTATAAACAAAACTAATAAAATAATTATAAACAAGTCTACAGGAGTGAAACGTCCGGTTTAGACTTACCCCCCGCTGCATGCCTCTTACCCCCACTTACCACCCCCCCTCCAAATTACAAAATCATTTCGCCTCTCGTTTCACGGAATTAATTTAACAATGTAACGAGTGAAAAGTTGAAATTCCTGTACAATAGAGGATTGAGAGAGGGAGGAGGGGTATAATGCCGTCCCGGCTAAGGCCCGCTTGGCCAGTTTTAATTACAAGTGCTTAATGGGTCCGACCTCTTTTTCTAACTAATCAAATTTGTATTTCAAAAACTTCACGTTTTACCGGGATTTGACCGTACTCTTGGTTTTGTAAAGGGTAGGGATCTGATCATGTGTCCTTTACTTTTGACAGCGGAAGTATTATACAATTTCTAGTAAAGATACTTTCAGTGAACATCGATCGATATTTTCGTTCTGAATGTAACGTTGGTCACTCTAATGCTATGCAAAGACAGTCCGGATGCTGTATAACACTAACACTTTCGTGGTTACTAAAAACAATAGTTTGGTATCATCTCCAGCTTCCGCCCTCTCGTAGCCATTGTGAGGACGATAACGATTTCAATCCTGGTCGCCACGACTCCAAAGGCTGGTAAACAGCATTCAAAAGACAGCTTTGATGAACAGCGTTACCGCCACGACGGTCGTGTCTCCATACGGCACTTGTCCTCTCTCGATTTCCGCAGATGCCTCATTTGTGCTATCACTGTGTAAAAAAAGAGACTTCGATCCTCTCATCACCGAATAGTTCCGCTGAACCTTTGACGTGGCCTTTGCTAACTTACTATGCTCGTCAACTCGCAACCCAAGCATTGCAAATACAATAAGTAGTAATAAGTTGACATGATAATAATTCTATGTTCATCAGTGATTGTGGTGATCGAGATGCTGTCGTAATCACACAGTTCTTATATATATAAATCTATGAAAGTGAATTGTTAATTTATAATAGCATGAATCACGCATATACTTTGCTGAGCGATGTAAGTCACAGTCACAGTGTTTACAGTGAAGTCTGTCTTAAATAAAACAGAACTACTAACAGTGGCGTCATCTAAGTAACAGACTAGACGCCGGTAGTCAAGAAGCCATTCCCATCTGCGAGCTAAATGTGAAAGCGTTCGCACAAAGGTGGCTGGGAAATGTCGTCGGCCTGCCTTACCTAGAAGACGTTGAAAAAAACTGGCCCTCGTTCAGCTTTGTCTCGCAGTACCATGCGTCTCCCGCGCGAAGCGGCTCGTGTGAAAAGCTGAAGTCGGATCTAGGAGCGCGGCTTACATTTTAAATAGACAGTGCAAACTTTTTTTTTAACAGCCAATTTAAGTCCCCCACTGTTGGATCACAAACCTACCTTCAATCCCCGTTTTCCTTCACCGTTTGTATTTCGCTGTTGTTACTAAAGTTCACAAATGTATATAACTTAAATATTGTCATCGGTACATGACGAGATTCGAACCCTCGACCTTCGGAACGAAAGCCGCGCGCTCTAACCATTAGTACAGCGAGTCCTTAGGTCTTATCAAAATCTTCGATACCAGTTACCATTGTGTACTGTAACGGTCACCTGTTGTATGAGACATATGAGATGGTCTCCTGGCGTACGCTTACCAGTAATAATATGATATTTTTTAGGATGTTTACATTACATAATATAACACCGGTATCCTTAAACATAGAGCTTTTACTGGTAACAGATCTGTCTTGTCGATTATCGTCAAGTACCTGCTTTGTAGGTAACGAATTTATAAGGATACGAGATTTAATATCTTATAACTCAAGGTGACAAGTACAATATGTCGCTGTGTATACCATCCTAATAAGCGTTATATTGTTAATTGCATTGAGTCTCGTATCCACAATAATATTCCTGATTAAAATGCTCTTCAAACCGGACCTAAGATAGGCAGATATTTAAAGGTTTGTTTTATATGTAATCAATACATCATTTCAGCGACGTGAAAATTCTGAAGCGAATACATTGCGGATTCGTTTGTGTGAACAAACGTGCACATGATTCGCAGAAACGCCGATGCGGACTCGGCAAAAGATTGTCCACGTCAGCCCGCTCCAGCCTCCAGTCGGGGTTGGTCGGTGCTCAATCATGCTCAGAGTAAACAGCGGATCCGCTCCGGGCTTATCTATCACTTGCGCCTAATTCGTATTAATGCGTTATATACCGCTAAGAGAACAATGAGCGATCTCGTTCCCCTAACGCCGGCTCTCACTCGCTCACTCATTACTCTCACACGAGGCGAAGAATAGAAACTGTGTATTTGTGTCACTTTATTTCTTGTACTCGTATATTTGTCTCACAGCAGCTTCTATATCAGCCGCCAAGTCGTGTACAAACATATATGGATTGTGCTTAGAAGGGCGCTGTAGCTGGTGAAGTTACTAGAGTAAAGAAACCTAACAACTTGTGTCATGGCGATGAGCATAGATAGCGTCGGTGATGTGTATGGTAAGTGTATGGTGAATGTCTTACCTGTTACATCGCTTGGACATATAAAAAAAAATATCAAAGACTTTTTCATTTGGCAAAACCTTATCACTATCAGTCGACTGACGTCCACAGCTGGACATACGCCTCCCCCAAAGATCTCAACATCGATCGATCCTGCGCTGCCCACATCCAACTACTTCCCGCAACCTTCATCAGGTTGTCGGACTTGGCAAAATCTAGTTTGATCTAATAAATTTTTGTAATTATGCTTAGGCTTTATCAGTTCAATATTTTCCAAAATGTCGCTCGAACTTAACTATGATGTAAAATATTAATTGTCTCCGTACCTCTTATCCTTGTTGGTTGGAATCCGAAAGACTAATTTATGTTCCGGAACCATGTGACATGAAGTTTGTCGGTAGAAAGATCTGCGCCAACCCACCTTGCTAACTGCAACTCATATTGTAAATCTGATGTCATAACAGATCTGCTGTGCTAAGCCATAATATTTTAGATGACGGTTACTCCATCTACAGCCTTATTGTCACTTGATAATCTGTGAAATGAAGGTCATTTATGACACAATGCGAATACAAGCCTGACTTAGAACTTTGGAATATGGTAAATTAAATTGACGCAGTGATTTCATTAGCTACAGAGCTCCCCGAACCGAAATCAGTCAATATTTGCACACTACTGATTGGCGACAGAAACAGGCTCCATGCTTATACACATACGATGGAGCTCAATAATTGAAAGTTGTTTTAGTACTACGTAACATATATTTTCTGTAGTGTATACACTCGCATAGATATTTACAGAGAGATCCATGTCGGACGGCAGGAGCAGGCTGTTACAGATAGATGTATTCACATCTTTAGGAAGATACGTTTGTTAATGGCTACAAAGAGAAGCTACCAGTTATCAAGTTTCCATGTAGCTTTTCTTTTTATATATTATAATAACTTAACTTTACACAGATGGAGAAGTTGGCCCCATCAAGTAATATTTATCATCGTTAACCTTAAAGCTGCTAAAAATTGGTAATTGATTTGGTAATAATTTCAGTTGAAACATTGTCCCTTTTTTTTCAAATTTCTAATTATTTAAAAAATGGCATTATTTTTCATACGCTGCTTCTTTTTTTTCATAATATAAGTGATTAATTCTTGTATGATATCTTTGACAGTGCTTGTCCTAGCTGCAGTACCGATTGGGATGACTATTATAAAACTAGTTGAAATATCACAAACTAAAAAATAGATAAAAAAACACAGTTTATATATCTTCAACTAAATTGTTAATTTTTGTATAATAGAAAATTGGAAAAAAATTGAATATCTCTTTTCTTCTCTTCTTAGCTAAATATACCATTTAATAGTGGCATGAGCTTTTTAGTTTTAATCGTCGTACCTCGAAAGCTTGTTCCCGCTATTTCTCACTCGAAGTCTACATCGTCAACATGTGGTAACGGTCACTATCTGTCATTCCACCGTCAACCCTAATTGATAGCATCATTTTTCCTTCTATTATTAATAGCCTAATTCCCCGCCTTTAATAAGGCCCCGGGGAATATTAGGGAGCGCAATTCTTCGTCCCGGGTTAAGCTTAGTGCGAATGGGTGAAATTAATTTTGTTGCTTTTTTTTTGTTATTGAGACTTTCAGACAATATTTATAAGAGTTCTTAGGTAATTGAAAAAAAGGAACAGCATACACATCTCACAGACTCCTTTTTATATCATGACGAAGTTACGAACAGAACATTTACATGGTGATAATGAACGATATATTTTTCTCAAATATATCTAGATTATATTGTGACGACGATCTTTCGTGATGGTAAGCGAAGGTGATAAAGCACAGGTTTAGAACAAGTCTTTTAGCTATTCTTTACAAGATTCCCACGTATATTTGGACGTAATCTTCGCCTACATACACCTTCCAAAATGCGTTCGGCAGAACACCGAGCGACTAACACAGTGAAGTGCTGGTAAGATACATAGCATCACAACGCACCGTCTTCATCCTTTTTACTCTCACTCTGCTCCTCCTTTTGCACTCCAACCTCTCCTACATCGTGATGCTGTTATAACGTTAAAATTTAATCTCTTAAAATATGGTACTTTATGATGCTGTTTTGGTTTCTCCAGTTTAAAAGAAACACTAAATAATGATAATTAAAATGGCATTACCATCTCCATAGTTATCATAATAAAACGATGATGGTTAGAGATAAAAGGACATATCCAGTGAGTGCCATCATGTAACTACTTGAAAATATAAAAACCATGTTTTAATACAAGTAATCATATGTATGTATTCCACCATCTACTGGAGGTACACCAATTTTAGTATTAGATTAAGTAACTTAGACCTTTAAAATTTTAGGAACTGTCCGACAGTAAAATGTAATAAATAATCCAATTTCCTTTCTAACAGTCCACGGCCATGTTAGTATTATACATCCGGCGAAAGTCCCAAGGCGATTTGTAATAGACGCAAAATGGGTAACCTAGACGTTCTAATCTAAGCCCTTATCTAGATCCTGTTAAGCCTGCGAGATAATTTGAAGGCTCGTTGGTTAAATTATGGATACCTTGATCCTGAATAGGCGTACCAAAACTATTTTAGTTTCAGTCTTACCTAGTTACTGTTTGCCTTCGAGGCGTAACGGTTAACCACTTATCTTGTAATATGGGGAATCACCAGTTCGATTCCGAGGCTACATGTGGTGGTGTTTGGTTAGTAGTGGGGTATTTTTCGAACTCGCCTTTTTTAATAACCATCGATAGCAAATTTGTCGTCACAACACCATTGCTATATTACGGTGTTCAACTTATCAGAGCTAGATTGTTCTACGCTAGTACTCTTCATCATTTAAGGCTTATTGTCATTTAAAATCTCGTGACATTGAAGCTATTTTCATAGTAAATAAAATTTTAACCCTTTATCTGTATGATTATGAAGTATACTACTTAACTGTACTGCTTTTGATATTTTAAACGAACAGAGAAACTGTTACGCCATATTCATGAACAATACTGCTTGTAGTGCCAGTAGGGGTGCGACGATGTTTACAATATACTAAGATCTTTGTTATGTGACGTAGGATGTTAAATATTGCTTTCATTAAAATTTTTAATTGCTAAAGCGTTTTTACGAAACGTTGCACATTACAACTTGCAGAACGAGGCAACAGAAACTTTCATTAAACAGCTCCTTAATCGTCCAGATGTTTCAGAAATTAGTACGTAAAAATAATTTCTTTAAGTTTATTGAAGATGAAATCTCAAAACTTTTTTTTTTAATTTCCCAAGCATCGGTATTAGCTAGAACTCCTGCTGGAAGGCTCCGGACGGCGCCTCCAGTCGATATCGCAGGGATGTCAACATAATTGACTTAAATAAAACTTTCGCACGGACTAAATACTCCAAAAAGTTCCCGTCGTTTCGGATATTTCCAACTTTCTTCGGTGTTGGAGTTTTTTCTCTGTCGCCACCCCTGAAAGTTTACGAGTCCCGTTCTCCCCTGTAGCGGGCTCTCTTTGTTGAAAGTATTTTTGGGGGGTGGTCATCGGAATCCTTGAGCATTGCTTCGGTGCTGGTGTAGCGGCAGTTTGTCATAATTAACTTTTCAAGTTTTTAGACCACTTTTAAAATCTGAGATTTAATTAAATATTTTTTTTTTCGGCTCCTTTCTTTAAGAATGTTTATTTTATTTATTTATTCTGTTAATATATACATGATTGTTGTATAACATTTATATTATTTATTGTAACCTTAGTTGAATTCCGGGGCGACGTGATAAGTTTGGTTAGGGATAAAGCTTCTACTAATTACCCTAATATTTTCAACTGGAAACGGGCTGAAACACTGCATTGTTTACACAGTCGTATATTTTATCTATCTGATATTACATTTATCTAAAACATTTTTATAGTTTAAACTATCGGCGATTTCATGAACCGTTAAAACTCTCGCGTACTTTTATTTCTAACGAACAACAAGTTACCTTCGTGCCTTTAAATTGAATCTCCCAACCGTAGAACCGATTCGTGGGAGCCAAAAAGAAAATAGAAACAATAAAATGTCGCCGTAATCCCAACACCGGGCACTAATAAAATTTCTAATAACTTTCTATTTAACTTGGGGGCGAAGCTCCGACCGCAACTAAGCGCTCTAAATTCAATAGCAATAAGCGGTTATCCCGATCCCGTTTCTAACTATCGGCCGTCGGAACGGTCACCCATCCGCGCTCCATTCTGTGCTCTAACACTATGACCATAGATTATAAATTCGTTTGGTTACCTATGCGTAGGTGATTTAAACATTTTCTATACTTAAAATAATTGTCAAGCTACGTCGATTGCGTGTGCCGGTGTGCGTGAGGCTGTATCAGGTCCCTCTTAATTACCGGTTCAGTGTTGCCGTTCCGAGCTACGTCTCAAAAAGGCGTTGGTTATAATTATACGAGGTTCAACTATTTATAGCTAACACGAAATTCCCTTAACATTCATCACTGATTTTCTAGGGTAGATAACGTATTAAGTGTTACATTACCGATGTAATATTATTATCGGCTCTCGAGAGAAATGCTTAAATAGTTATATTTCACAAAACTGCGAATTGAATATAAATAGGTAGAATTATATGCTACTTAGGATGTTTACACTGAAGCAAATATGAGTACATTTAGGAAGTAGCATATACTTTCTCGTCTCCACCTATAGCGCGTGCATACGTTGATATATATTTGTACACTCTTATTGTGAGATATAGATCTGAGATATATAGATTATTTTATAAATCATGTTAACAGGTTTAAATGAGAAGGATTTAATTTTTTTTTTATCAATAAACGATATTTAAAATTTTGTTATTACCTACTGAAAATATAAGCCTCTGCTTACTGTAACAGATTTTATAATTCAAGTTGACCTAAATTTTAATTCTGTAACCACTAAATAAAGTTAAATTGAAAAACCGTAATATAACTGGAAACGGTGAAATAAAGTAAAAAAAAAAAATTATCATGGAGTAGCACGCGAGCAGATCCGCAACACGAGCCTAGCGCACACGGAGCCCGCGACAATTGGAATAACAAACGGGCTCTGGTTAATTTAAACATGTCATATGTGAAGTCTGCTTAAGATTGCTGGTGTAAACTTCGCCTTAAGTTGTGGTGCAAGTTGTAAGAGAACAGCTTTTTATATTAATTTTTATATAAAAAAGTTATAACATATTCAAAACAATTCTTTTGCTTAGAAGCTGTTTGTAACGTAACTGATTTTAAATTTTTCAAGATGACGAGGAAACCTTGGTGCTATGGTGGTGTGTGACCATCAAATAGCAACCAAAAAAATAGTATAGTATCAATGAAAGTTATGATAGTCGATGGTAGAATAGAATTGGATGGAAGGCGCTTAGTGACTAGTGGTCAAGTTTCCCTCAATCGATAGTTTACTACAACGAGGTCACTATTCAAACTGGGTGCAAGCAGTAATAGTGGAGGCACCTTACCATGTACATAGATAGATATATTAAAGATCGTTATAAAAATCGCTAATTATAGCGCTCAAAACAATAATGTGTACACACTACTGTCTAGTGAGAATGTCAGGATGTAATACACTGCACCATATTGTCATTGTGACTATTTCATATATTACTTCTTGTTACGTCAAAAAATTTCCAAAAGTTTGATGAGAAGGCGGTGAAGCTGTGCCTAATTAGACGATCTCTGGTATGTTTGGTTTACACATACAACGTGTATATCTAAGCATACATAAGTGATTACTTACGCGATAGTTAAAAGCCGAGATTGCTATATAATGTCATTTCAAAGTTATTATAAATTACCGACGTACATTAATATTAAGTTACATAACAATAAGCTTTCTTTTTTTTAAATAAAACAATTATTGACACAAAGTAATTTTTCCAGCTGGTATCCAATGGTTAACTTACGCCAGTCCCCAACAAGGAGCGTTCACCTTTGGAGAGTCAGTCGCGACGGCTAAGTATCGCCACTTGCCACCCACTTGCCGCTGCTATCATATTAGCCTCCGATGAAGCGGAAGCTTCCTTTGTTCCTCGCCGGGGTAGAGTGTGGGCCGCGAAATCATTGGATCGTTTTAATGTTGTATTCCGATTGCCCATCACCTCACCTTTGTGCCGGCACACTGCACGCGATACACTGTTTATTTAAAGACCTCAAGCTGTGAAATATTACTGGTAGTTTTTAATCTAAGATTATTTAGAACTGTTGATGGAACACAACGATGCTGTCGCATCAGCTGATAAATAAACTGAAGCTGGTAAATGAACAAAGTGGTAGACTGTGTGTCCTCGGAATCGAACCAAAGATCAGTGTTACTGGGGAAGCGTGTAAACACCGTTTCAGGTAGTAGTTACTGTTTTTAACTTATGATTTAATATTGTTTTTATATATTACTATAGAAAACTAAAGTTCCAGCTTCCATTAGGAGTTAGTTAAAGCTTTCATTAAGAGGAGTCTTGACCACAAATTGCAAAGACTGCTCAAATCCATATGCTTCTTATGCTAGTTACTTAAATTGTGGTATTATAATGCGTCAATTATGTAAAAGTGTTTTCAGGATTATTTTATTTAAAGTTAATTATTTATCAATTAAAATGTTTATTGTCTGTTACAGTGTTAGCGAGCGTGAGCGCTTTTCAACAGCAGTACTTCCGCGTGGTACCTCGCAGTCTCAGAGTGCAGGAGGGCGCTGAGGCGGTGCTGGAATGCGCCGTCGCTAACCTCGCCGGTCAGGTGCAATGGGCCAAGGATGGCTTTGCACTTGGTGAGTGAACTATTGTTTTATACACCCGATAGTGGTAATTAGCTATATCATGTACCTGATGGTCCAAAAACACCCCATTATCGTTATCATAACTCGGGCAGTATGCATTCATACAATAAGCCAAATGCATACAAAATTTTATTGGTTTAATTGAAAATTTCTAAGTTCCTTATGTTAATGTACTATAATTTTATAATGTGAACTTTGTTTTTAATCCCTTAATAAAAAAGGGGTGTAATTAAATAACTGGACTATGTGCGTTTATTATTCTACCTTTACCAACTCGCATGAATGATCAGTGTTCAGTAGTTTAAGAATTGTTATGCTCCTTTCTGGTTTTCATGCTACTTAAACAGATTTCACATCATGCAAGTGACTGCAGCTGAAGATGGTAACATAACTTTGAATCTCATATGTTTGCCTATTGGAACGTAGAGTTAACATATGCTTTGTTGTAACTAGCCAAACGGGTTCGATTCCTACTACCGTTTATCCTCCACCAATTTTGTGACCTTGGCACTAAATCCACTTCCGTGTTATGAAAAGGCCACAAAGTAAATTTCCTATTGGTATTGTATCTAAAAGGTGTAAGGGATTCCGCCCAACATCTTACGAGCCCAAGTCAACTTCACTTGAACGCGGTGCACCCTGCTGAATAACAGACGAAGTTCTGACCGACCACCTACCAACCCGCACTGGGCCAGCGTGGTGGGTTTATGGCCTAATTCTCCTGGAACTCCAACGAACGATCTTGAAGATCTTGGGCCTATGTCCAGCTGTGGGCGTCTTTCGGCTGATAATTATGATGATGATGATGATGATTGTTTCTAAAATTTTATGTAATAAGAAATTATAGATTATATTCACTCTATAGATTATAATTCTAGTGTCAAAGATTTATCTTCAAATACTTTAATCTCGTAATATTTCATCTTATGGGCTAAAAGGTCTGATGTGTTGCGCGCCGGTGGAACTGCGAGATGTAATTTGATCTCGTTGTTTACGATATAATCTTTGCGTAATTTTCGCCTCACGTAACGAAATTTCACGTTTACTTGCAAATTTCAGTCTTACACGAAGATTAAATGATACGCTGACAGCAAGTAGACGTGTTACATCTCCTTTATAGCTAACGTAAAAGTGCCTTAGGGACTTGAGTTTTAATCCTTAGACTTACCAGGAATATTTTGACGCAATTTCTTACGATATAATCATCATCATCATCATCGGCCGATAGACGTCAACTGCTGAACATAGGCCCCTTCTAAAGATCTACACATACAGTCAGTATGACCTGAGATACTGCCGAACACTGTCGTTTGTAGAGGTACATGTGGGAGGATTTAGATAATTTCCCACCACGCTGGCCCAATGCAGGTTAGTAGGAGCCAGAGTCTGGTTTGTTGATAGCAGGCTGCACCACGAGCAGGTGAGGTTGACTTAGCTCCCGTGTGTTGTTGTGCGGGACTCGTTACACCCTTCCGTCAGTACAAGTCGAAGTATTTTCATATCGGATATATCTTTACGGATAACCAAAGCGAATAGATAGATTATAAAGACAGACTTACAATGTGTTGATTATTTAACGATATAAGATATTACGCTATACCTTAGTAACTTACCCGGCTTATAAGGGATGCTTTTAACAAGACAGTCTTCAGGAGGTTTTCCACTAGTTAAATGTGCTACGAAAATAATTAACACAAACTTACAGTATCAATAACGATAAATAAAATAGAGAATTTGATTGAAATTAACAGAGAAGACATTTCATCTCTTCTCTCTTTTGTGTACTTCATGACATCGTGCTTGTTCTGAAATGCTCATAATAACGTATACACCAGCTACCTCCACACCGCTCTGATCTCGGCACGTACCTGGATCTAGTATACACCTAACATTCCATAAGGCAATCTTAACTTCATTTGCGTAGCTGAGGAAATTTGGCGTCAGGTAGTGTGACTCACTCAGACTCGACGTAGTGCCTGGTAGCAGCCGGATAGCTAGCCATTGCTCTCTTATTATCTCAAATCATTCATGACAAGTTTCATGGGAAAATAGTGCAGTGGTTTCTTATTGCCTTCTACACCGCAGTGATGTTTATACCCATTTAGCATGCATGCCTTGCTGCCAGCGCCCTGCAATCCGGACTAAGTAATCTATTGGGTCCGGATCCCCTGTCTCCCAGCTGCATGGTACCTAAATTTGGATTCTAGGTCACCCAACGTAACAGGGCTCGCCACGGGTAGGCTGGGAGTGCAGTAGTTGGAGAGAAGCTAGGTGACTTTTCTTGCCTTTAAGTCATGTGGTGCGCATCATCCACCCTTGAACCCCAAACATTTCTTACAACCGGAAAAACATTAAGCCAGGTAGCAGACCCAAATTATGATGATTAAGAAACTCCTATAATAAAATAAATTAATTAGAAAACCCGAGTAGCTCGCTGGCCTTCATTCCCAAAGGCGCGGGTTCCAATCCCGGCATGTGCCGACGTCTTTAACATTTAAGTTAGGTACATTTGTGAACTTTAGTAACAACAGCGGAATACAAACGGTGAAGGGAAACATCGCGAGGAAACCTGCACATGAATAGAATTTACTCTGAGGTGTGTATGAAGTCACCAATCTGCATTGGGCTCGCGTGGTGATTATGATCTCATCGCCTTTATATTGAGGGTAGGCCTGTGCCCCAACAGTGGAGACGTAAATTAGCTGTTGAAGAATTAAAAACCTGAACATGTTATATCCCTTAGTGTTGTTATATCTATTTATAGCATTCGGACAAATTTTCTGTATGAAACAAGTATTTGTGGAAAAGTCGGTACAGAATTATTTGTACAACAGTTTACGTTTGTTGGTAAACGAAAAGGCAAACAGAGCGAACCCGGTCAACTGTGGGTAATGGAAATATCTTCCGCAAACATACGGACGTAGTTCAACGGAGCCGCTGCACGCTGTGCGGATGCTGCGACAACGTTTCATCTCAAACAGAGAGGCTAGAAGATACGTTCATATACATATGCACAGCCATACGTATTTGGTACATGAATATCTATTGATAAGAATTTTTCACAACGATACAATTTGCAATTGGCAACAATAAAGAAGCCTTGCTTATAGTAGATCTCTGTTGCCGGAGACGGTTTAGACCCTAGTCTCTACTAAAATGCTACTTTAAGTGCTACAATCATCAACCGATGGACGTCCACTACTGGATATAGACCTCCTCTAAAGATCTGCATATACAGTCAGCATGTCTTCCGGTACCGCTGGGCACTAGAGGCTGTCGTGTTTAGGAGTACATATAGGGGGCTTGGGCTATTCCCCACCACGCTGGCCCAATGCGAGTTGGTGGAAGCCAGAGCCTCGTTTGTTGATTAACAGGGTGCACCATGAGCACATGAGATAGACTCCGGCCCTGTGAGTTGTTGTGCAAGACCTCTTACACCCCTTTGATCTGAACTGCTATAATTAACCTCACTTTCTCCTGTTATTCTTTACTAAGGTAATTATAAAAATTAAGGATTTTCTTCTTTATTTATCATTTTCACAAGTGGATTCATATCATCATATACCATTTACAAATAAACCGGAATACAATGTTTCAATGATAACTGGTGGTTGGTCTCTGTTGCCGGAGACCGTATAGGTAGTACTGTGCAAACATTACTGTGATCCGGTTTGAAGGGCGTGGTAGCTAGTGTAATTTTTGGCATAACTAGACTACGTTTTGTCTCAGGTCGACGGGCACAATATGTTGTGTATATCATCCAAACTAGCGCCACGTTATGGGAAAAGGGTATCACTTACCATTAGATGAACATCTTGGTAGTCTTGTCGAATGTCAAAAAAAAAATGGATGCGTGGGAATCCACACTTTCGTTTTTTTTTAATTTTCAAGCCCGGTCCTTACCCGTCAACTCTGCCCACCAGTTTTCACGTGGGCGAATAAAAGACACACATAACTACCGTGAAAACGTTACAAAGAGATTTATTTCGTAAATTCGATTACGTTAGCCGTGCGAGGCGGCCGTGTAATCGCTTCGCGACGGGCTCGCCATCAAATCGTTGATAGGGTAGTTGAATAATTAATTCCCTCACCGCGAAGTCACGGCATCGCAATACGGAATTGTTTCATAGCGTCTGACTTAACGATCAACAGTTATGATTCAACAGTCGTCGTTGTGTGTCCACACTTTAACTATTTATTGTAACCATTTCATACTACCAGAGGCATACCACGATAATAAAAGTGAACCTCTTCCGGAGATTTATTCACATCAATGTATATTTCTAACGTCAAACAGTAGTATATATACACTAGGATTATCTAGACAAGATCTTGTCATGAAACATCGAGCGCAATTTAATGGTTTTAAAAATTTTTTTACATCAATAATCGATAATCAATTTAAATACTACTTTCATCGTCATCATCATCAACGGATAGACTGCTGAACATAGGCCTCCACCAGAGACGGCTACACGGAAGTATATGAACCATTTCTCACCACGCTGGCCCAATGCGTGTTGGTGGGATCTAGAGCCTCGTTTATTCATTAGCAGAGTGCACTATATTACTTTTTACTATAATATTTTTTTTAAAGAAATATCTCGACATCCATTGGATAGAAGAAACTGAATAATCAACAGATATGACCTTCACGTAGGCTCGTAAAAATCCGCAATGAACATATAAACGAATAGTGTTGCCATATTAATATCAAGGATTATTGTTAAATTAATTCGGAATCTTAATAGGAAACGTGCTACAGTAATTTTACTATTGAGATATCATTTTTTTTTTCATATTAATTCACTATTAATTTTATCACTTATAGCTATGTACCACCATAGCAGTGTTTGATTAAAAGGTCGTTGTAACATGTGAAATTACTGGGGTAATGAAACTTACCATCTTAAGTCTCATAGGGACAATCACAATGTGGTGTTGTGTATATAGTCTTAACTAGCGCCACGTTGTTATAACTTTTTTTTTACTTGACGTAGCGATGTCATAATCGAGATGTTCAAGTGATGGTAAGTGACACGTCTTCTAGTAGTTGGACACTGTTGCAAGAAATAGTTTTGCTACATACCACAGCAGCTTCTATTTCTGCCACTAAACGGTAGTGTAGTGCTGTGTATAACATCCTAACTAGCGTCAGGTTGGTGTAGGCGCGCGTTATGACATACCATCAGATGAACTTGCTCGTCTTGTCGCTTAGTCGAGTAAAAAAAGTATTAAGAACAATGAGTTACCAATTAGGATGATATACATCACCACATTAAGCTCGTCGCTTCAAGACATAAATTAATCCTGGTTACACCAATAATTTCACTAGCTAC
Organism: Ornithoptera priamus; assembly: GCA_029034505.1. NCBI lineage: Eukaryota > Metazoa > Arthropoda > Insecta > Lepidoptera > Papilionidae > Ornithoptera > Ornithoptera priamus. The sequence continues at coordinate 551,589 of JARDWD010000292.1, read as the reverse complement.
AACGGCCTTTAAACCGGAATATTGTTAAGAAACCTACCTTGATAGTCTATGGCAACAAAGGTCTACCACCAGTGCTACTAACTCTGTTCGCTAAGACAATCAAAGTTAGTAATTAAGTTGATGCACGCTGAAGTCCTGTAAGTAATGTACGACATACAGTTACATTATAATCATTGTAATAACCAATCAGAGCATATAAATACAAAAATCCTCACATAGAAATTAATTTAACGCTAAAACAGTTGACATATGCGATATTTGCAACCGGATGTAGTTAGGGGAAGGGGAGGTGCCGCCGCTGGGGCTGCAGGCACTCCTATCGGCACTTATTTCAGCACTCGCTGAAACTATGCCACGCCAATTAACCCGCACCAATTGCGAACGCTAACAAATTACACGCACGAACAAACAAACAATACGACAAATATAATACATACATACATACATACATACATACATACATACATATATATATATATATATACATTGACAATTATAACTTTTTTTATTCCACAAAGCGACTAGAGGAACGGGGCGTTCAACTGATGGTAGGTAAATAACTCGCAAGCCCATAACGACGAGGCGCTAGATAGGATGTACACTGCACTGGTGGTAGGTCTCTGTTGCCGGAGACCGTCTAGATGAGTACTACCACAACGCCTATTTCTGCCGTCGAAGTTAGAAATTACTGTGGTAACGAGACTTAATATGTTATATCTCAAGGCGACGAGCACAATGTAGTGCATTTTTATCATCGCACTGCTCGCCATCGGCAGGGATATCCATCCTGATACCCTTGAAGCGCAGTGGTCACGTACGGTCCGGTTCCAGAGATGTTGTTCTCCCGAGAACACTCAAATTGTGGAACGAGTTACCTGTCGAGGTTTTCTTTAGGAGCTACGATATGAAATTCTTCAAAAGCGTGAATAGGTTTTTGCAGGGTCAGCAACACGCTCAATGATACCTCTGGTGTTACTGGCGGTTAAAGGCTGCGGTTACCGCTCAACACCAGGCGGGCCGCGAGCCTGTTTGCCGCCACCAAAGGGATATAAAAAAAAAGTGTATATCATCCTACATACCGCCACATTCTCATACACAGGCGTATCGCTTACCATCTTCTCGTAGCTTTGTAGAATAAAAAAAGTACGACACATTACATTAGCCATAGTGCTCTTCAAACCGGAACACAGTAGTGTTTGCACGTAGTACTGGTTGGGGGCAGAAATAGGAGCAGCGCTGGTACCTACCTAGACAGTGTCCTACTCTAGTTGTGGGAGAGGTATAGTCATATTTATTCAAATCTTATACGGAATATATTCTATATTTACATTAAAATAGTTTTATTTAAAAGCTAGCAAGTAGGCTCGAGTATGCTTCGTTTATTGTGACACGATCTTGCAAAAGCAATGTTACTCTACCTGTACATTATTAAGTTAATATTAAGTAAAAAGAACGAAATGTTTATAACTGGGTGTTAGGAGACCGTTTCCGAAAACGAAGACTGACTATAGTACTAATTACACCTTTGATGATGAGACGGAAAAGAAATCGATCATGATTAAAAATAAATCATTTTTTTGGAACGTTTGTATTAGCATTATTTACGCTCTATCGTGTTAGTACAGCTAAACGAAATAGTTCATAAAAATGTATTACATTACTAAAAAAACCAGCAATGAAATACAAAGTCAAAAACGGCTGCTGATCGGATCAACGAACGCACGGGCGAAACTCGAGATGTATTTGGTTCCAATTTGAACCTTATTTCATAGGGCCATGGAGCATTTAGATTGGCGAACCTGTTCGTTCGATGATTCGAACATCAACTGGTTTTGATTTTGTGTTTCATTGCTGGTTTTTTTAGTTATGTATTTTTTATGAAACTATCGTTCTATTTAGCTGTGCTAACATGATGGAGCGTAAATAAAGCGTATAAAACGTTTCAAAAATATGATTTTTTTTATCAGGATCGATTTCTTTTCCGTTCCATCATCAAAGGTATCATTAGTACTATGGTCAGTCTTTGTTTTCGGAAGCGGTCTCCTAACACCCAGTATAAGTACAATAATGTTAACAAGGGTGTAAGGTGTCCCACACAACAACTCACGGGACCGAAAGTCAACCTCATCTGGTAGTGGTGCACCCTGCTAACGCAACAAACGTGGCTCTGGCTACCCTCAACTCCCATTGGGCCAGCGAGGTGGTAAATGGCCCAAATTTCCCCATATAGATGACTACAAGCGGCGTCTCTTAGTGCCCGGTGATGCGGGCAGCGCAGGACCGATCGATGTAGGGGATATTTGGAGGAGGCCTATATTCAGCTGTGGACATCTATCGGCTGATTATAATGATGATGATAATATAAACAGCCGATTTAATGTTCCCACTATTGTGATTCGAAACATTTTCACGTGGAACCACCATTGCTGACGATGTGTGGACGAACATCGCATGTCCATTGAAGCTGTTATCTATTGTACCTGTCGTGTTACTCAAATTTATTTCACCGGAAGCTCAAGTTCGGTGAGGATCGAACCTGTGCTTTTCCGACACACATACTAAGTTATCACTGTTTAATATTTATATAACAATAAAAATAATTAAAACAAAGAAAGATATTTAATTACAGATTTACGGCACTAACCTTTTCTATGTCCTCCATGCGATAATGTCTGCGGAAACGGATGTGCTGAAGTTGTCGTTCTTTTCAGGCTTCTCGTCAGTTATACCTGGCTACCCGCGCTACACGATGTTCGGTGACAGGAGGCACGGCGTCTACAACCTCCGGATAGTCAACGCGACGCTGGAGGACGACGCCGAGTACCAGTGCCAAGTTGGACCAGCGCAGATGCATAAGGTCATCAGAGCCAACGCGACGCTGAACGTTATATGTAAGTACTTTTTTCTTTTACTGTCTATTGATATACTGGATTAACCTTCAAAAAGTTTACTACTTCAACTTTTGATTTTGACTACGTAATGCAATGCAACATAGCCTGATGAATAAATAGAAATCTTCAACATAGTAATTTTTTTTTTTTATTTAACTAAGCGACTTGAGCGGGTCGTGCACCTGCTGGTAAGTGATACACTTGTCCATAATAATGTGGCGCTATTAAGAATAATATAGACCGCACCACATTACGCTCGTCGCATTGAAACAAGATGTTGAGAATCATTACCCCACTAATTTCACTAGCTACAACGCCTTTGAAACCGGAACACAGTGATAGTTTGAAAGGCGCTGTAGCTGATTTTGTATGATTCAATATTTTTATGATAATCAAGATTTATTTCATAGCGTTATATTAGGATTTAAATTACAACTTTAACATGGCATGTTACAACGAGAGGATATTATTTTTTAGATTTGTCATTTTTTTTTTCATTTATTTCAGTTCCCGACACTTTTATCTAAATGGAACTGATAAGAAATTTAGATTAATCTCTCTTTGATCAATTTTAAGATATGGATTTTAAGATTAAGATATAGATAAATAGATTCAATCGCAATCTTTATCTAAGACAGGTTCGCTAGATTCCTCTCTTCACTTCACAATTGTATTTACATAACTATGTGAGAGATTCCAGAGTGAGAGAGTATTCCATTAAGATACTCCCAGTTCCTATAGTCTAATGACTTCAGTTAGAAAACTGAAATTAAAAATTGAACCGAATTAATTCACGTCAATAAAAAAAAACAGATTAAATATCCGTGGGGATTCCCCCGTATACTTCTGTTAGGTTTAATTTATTCTCGTCGGGAGTGGCTTTCTTCAGGAACATCTCTGATGGAATTAAATTCTCGAGTTTGATACGATTCCTTTATTGTTTCCGCGGCCGGGGCGGGGAGAGATTTTGAAAAGACGGAAATGGTTCTTTATGAGAAAATTATACCACTTCCATGCGGGTATTAAAGCTGCGGTGTATGTTATTATATAAAAAGAAAACACCAACATTACGATTCATAATTCAACTTACGCGAAGTGTTTTGTGAATATGACGTTTACATGATAAGTATGGCTGCAGTTAGAATGGTTTGCACTGCGCTACATTGTGATTGTCGCTTCGAGAAATAAGAACTGAACGCGTAATTCAAACCTTAACAAAGTAGTGTTTGCACACTACTGTTTGAAGGCAGATATAGACGATACACTCTTACCTAGAAGGTTTTGGGCGATAGACACCCTCCACCAGTAAAATACTCAATTTTACAAAGTTTTGGCTAATCAGATTGAAGACTATAATGTGGTTCTCTACGAAGACTTCGGTTTTCAAATGTTGACGTGTTGTTTTGTTGTGTGTTGACTAGGGTTTAAAGTTATTACTTGATGCAAGATGTATTGTGTCTTTTTATATGATCTTACAGTGACTTCTACCTCTAGAGGAGGTTGGCGGCGGTCTCTTACGATGACTTACAATTATACTTGACTCTTTAATGTTTCGTAGCTATATTTTATCCACGTTTAACTTTATAATTTTTTTTTAATTGTGTAACCATTATGTATGAAAGCACAAAATAACTTCGGAAGATAGAATTCTCCCCGTATTTCACTAAAACTATAAAATCTTATTAAATGCGTAGACAGTGGCACGGGGAGATATAAATCCAGCGGAACATTATTAACGTCAATCAAGTCCGTGGGTCGCGTAGCGGAGTTTTACGAGATCTCCTCCCACGGAAAAATATTATTGCTCACCCGCAGATAGGTTGTAAAGCTTGTAGTTTACCATTCCACTCGTAAATTCTCTAATGGCAGCCTTACTTACGCATATTAAACACGGACTTGCTGCGGGAAAACCTCCGCCCGGCTTTGATTTCGACAGCATTATTTGTTAAGAATGCATAAATAATATGCATTGGGCAATGTTACACTTTTACCTATAAAGTATTATTTTATGTTTGGGATGTTGGTACATCAGACGATTCTTAAGTTAAATACAAGCTACAGCGACTCGGAACGGGAAGCTATATATATATATAGCTGCAAGTCAGTAACCACTACAAATGTATGACAGCGCAAAATATATTTGTCAGTCAATGCAGTTCAACTAAATATGCATCGTTTTCTGTGCTTTAAGATTCTTCAGTTATATTTAACATAAAGTTAAGATATATCCCCGACGGATTAATTTAAAAGAAAACGGAGTATATTTCATATGAATTACAAATGGTAAACCACTATGGTTTCTTCCAACGTCCGTTACACAACACGCTCTAAGCGCAAAGTCTTGTCGCTTGGAAATGAGAGAGAACGAGTAAAGATTCTTTTTAGATGAAAAGCTTAACCCGGGCTGAATTGAGGCGACGGGTCAGATATGGCCGGTCGCCTGAGACCCCGGTTTATAGCGCAGTTGAAGGGTTCGGGATGATAGGTTTCCACTGCGATAGGGTTGCGATATTATCGATGAAAATTGAAAATCAAACTCGCTAATAGAATATCAGAATAATAAGATACTTACACTACAGAAAAACATATCTATAAAAAGATACTCTTTTACATTGTAGGAATATTTTCATAATAATTCAAATTTTATAAATCTTATATGAAGTCAATGTAGAAATTAAGAGTTACTGAAAAATCTTATGTTTGCTTAGTGATCTTTTCAGTTTATTTTTGTGATAAAAAGGGCTAATAATAAACAGGGGTAGGAGTAGTAGATTTATAAACAGGGGGTAATAGACCAAGTGATTCAATTTTCGGTCTGACCCATTTAAGATTGGCAACCTTTTTATTTATACTTCCGTTGTTCAGAGATTACACTGGGTCGATCCCGGATATTATTTTATACGCAATTTATTAATACATAAGGATACTTTATGATAAAAAAAAAATTCAATACATACTTGATGTACACGTTGCTTGCGCGGTGGTTGAATGTCCTTCATCATTTCCTTGTGTGATGAGGCCACGAGGATCGCTTGTGGGAACATGGAGACTTATTTATGAATGAGGCTGTAGTTATTTAAATTACTATGGTAAAGACTACCAACATTAAATATTTTGGGCCACCTATTATTATTTCACATTTAGTAGCTTTTCTCATACTGTAGTTGTAATACAGTACCCGGTCCGTAGAAATTGGAAAAATGTCCGAGAATTGAACCCTCTTGCAGAAGCAGAGTATTTATAAGTTTAACACGTCTATGTAATTCATCTATATAATCCGTTAATTGAACATCCGTCTTGTTACCGATGCTGGGGCCCGGGACCTTCTCTCGTGAGGAGAGACTCAATAATTTATTTATCTCACTCTCCAAAGATTATTAGAACGGTAAAATTTAATGACTTTGATTTTTGATAAAGTATCAATGCTTTTTCTAAACGTTACGTTATTCTGCCAGCGTGGAAGACAGTTACAGTTAAAATTTGACCATTACTGCTCTACAGTCGGATTGTAATCTCGGAAAAACTGATAGCAAATTACTTATATCTGTTATCAGTACACTGTTCTTATTGACGTGTCAAGCTTTACGTGTAGTAAATACAGTAGTAGTATTTTGGAAGAGCTGTGTTCAGCAGTGGACATCACTAGATATGACTACAAGTTGTTAGTGATGTAATAAATAAATATAAATAATATAAAAGAGAAGCAAAACATCGATAGGATTTTAACTTCCGGCGCGGCCCTGCGGCACATTTACAATAATACGAAGGCGACTATTTTACGACAGCCTTTTATTCAAATTCGCTAGTTCCGAGTCCAATAAGCAATAGGGACCCCCCTCTATATTTCTTGAACCCTTACATGCATTGCGTTTGGGGTCTCGAGATATATTGTAACCCGTAGGAACGTTTACCCCGATTCGAGTCCTCATAAGTATAGCCATTTCATTCGCCAAATAAAAGTTTACCTTTGCATTTTCCTGACCCCTTTCCGGTTTTCAATAAAGGAAATTGTTTTTAGTATTTAATGTTAATTACGTATTGTTTTTTTTAATTTCATTCATAAGAAAGTATAAACTTGCATCTTACTAATTTATACAAACTACTTTTATATTAGAACCAGGACTCTTATATTTCCGGTTCTCATACTTCATTATTTTAATTTCTGATATCAATTTAATATCTCAGTTAATATGAATATCTCTTTCTTAACTTTTTTAATATAACTTGTTAACTATCCTCCAGTAATCAAAAGCACCATCGCTATACAAATGTTCATAATAATGCTTCCAATAATACAATGCTTCGTAAACTGTGAAACTCGAGTCGTAAGTTTAACTACTACTTAACCTTTACCTCAAACGGTTCGTTATAGGTTAATTTAAATTGAACCTTTGTATACAAGGAACTATTGTTAAATAATATTGCTTTTATTTAGTGTTATTTTTAACCAATTTCAAAGCAAAAGTTTTAACAAAGTTGTGTTGTGTTGTAACATCTACAAAGTTCATTAAATATTTTCATTGGTATCACATTCGCTCTCGACTTGTTAATTTTATGCATTGGTTATGTGAAGGCTCTACGGCGGCATCTCCAACTCAAATATGAAGTTTTAGCACCTTCCCTATATGTAAACGACGGGTTGCTGCGACAGCAAACAGCTTTTAAAGCAAAAAGAAATTCAGTTATGGAGTGATCTAATTTCGTTTCCAACTGCTCCACACTTCTTTACTAACCTTATTGTTCGACTACTTTTACAGCTTTGTCAGAGTTAGGGCCCCATCCGGAACCCTCGAGCTTGGAACGGGGAAATAGGCACGTGTTCCCTCCCAGACATAACTTCTCATTAAGGAGATGAGAAAGATGATAGATAAAGAATTTAAGAGGTTGAAGAAGTGAAATGTAATAAACCTGAACCAGAAAGGATAAATTCATAAAGCTTCTCTCTCATTACGAAATTATGTACTTACAATTAGCAACCCTTCCCTTGATCGATTTGAAAGATTGCTAGCCTGAAGTGGCAATGGGCAGGACACATCACTCCAAGGACAGACAGCTCATGAGGTACTAAGGTCCTCGAATGGCGACTGCGTACCGGAAGATGTAGTGTTGGCAGGCCCCTCACCAGGTGGTCCGACGATCTGGTGAATGTTGCGGAAAGCAGCTGGACGTCAACCTTTGCGGGGTACCTATGTCCAGCAGTGGACGTCAGTCGGCTCATAATGATGATGATGATCCCTTTTCTTCAAGTTTCTGGTGAAGTTAAATAAAATAATCGTTTTTAATTGACATGATATTGTATGAGCGATGACTGTTTACCTTTGGAAGTGTATGCTCAATTTTATGATCATCATGAGCTGCCCTCTTCAAATCGAACGTTGGCAGTCAGAATGAGAAACCTAATCCGGTCTTCAGCGTTGGATTTACATAAATCCCATATCCTTTTCACGACCGCATGATCAGATATGAAGCTAGTAACTATGCTCGTGCAGTGAACATCACCAGTTTATAAATAAGTTTAGCTTCTGGTTCTGAATGCAAACGGTAAACGAGTGGAACAACGTTCTGGTTGGTGGTCACTGTTGCAGGACACCGTCTAGGTAGGTACCACTGCTACTGTTATTTCTACTGCCAAACAGTAATGTGCAAAAATTACTGTGTTGCTGTTTGAAGGGCGCTGTAGCTAGTGTAATTATTTAGGTAAAGAGACTTAACATCTAATGTATTAAAACTACGAGCATAATATATTCCAATGTATAATATTCTAACTAGCGCCACGTTGTTTTGGGAAGGCGTATCACTTACCATCAGGTGAATCTCCCGCCCGTCTCATCGTTTCGTTGAATAAAAAAAAGTTGTTGCTTTTATACAACTATATGTGTTCTTAAGAGAAGACAATTTTTTTTTCTATTCTATTTCATTAACCGACTAGACGAGCAGGACGTTCACCTGATGGTAAGTGATACGCCCGCCCATAACAACGTGGCGCTAGTTATAATGCTACACAATGCGCTCGACGTCCTGAAACATAACATGTTGAGTCTCGTTACCCCAGTAGTTACACTAGCTACAGCGCCCGTCAAACCGGATCACAGTAATGTTCGCACAGTACTGTTTGTTGGTATAAACAGGCGCTGCAATGGTACCTATCTAGATGGTCTCTGGCGAAAGAGATCTACCAATGTGTAGGCTGTCACTATGTCAGCGCGCTTAACCACCCCAATCCAAATCACCACTTAAATCGAGTTAGTAATTTGAATGTTCACATGTGCATGTGCACAAAACTATTCGATTCAAAAAAATGCACGTGTAAAGTTGACATTTAAAACATGTGAGAGGTTTGCGCGCAGGGGGATGTTCTATCCAAAACCAGCTTCTTGTCCCAGAAAAGTTGCGGAACAATGGCCGTGCCCACTACAACTGCCGGGATCGGACCCGCATACGCGAACGGGAAACGGGAAACGGGAAACGCGAAATATTCAAAACAGCACGCCGAACACTTTTGTTTTGGCCCCGCTACGATTCTTGGTCCGCGAGTTAACGCAAACTTTTCCGTTGCGAACTTATCAAGTATCAAGAACACCGGACGACTTGGCGTGAATTTTGAATGCATGCTTCTTTATACTTTATACTTCCCATTCTTGTTGGGATATGTTTCGCAATTTATAAACATTTGCTTCTGCTTTTCTTTCTGTTGCTCGCTGTTTGTGGGTTTGCGCAGAGTGAGTTGTTCACAACTAAGTTATCACAAGAATAGACGTTTATTTCTACATTCATCTTTTTTTTTTATTCTTCAAAGCGACTACAGGAGCGGCGCGTACATCTGGTGGCGAGTAATATGCCTGACTATTGAAACATGGCACTAGATGGAATGGTGTACACAGCACCGCGTTGTGCTCGTCGGTATGAAATTTTAAATTTCGTTACCTCAGTAATTTCACTTGCTACAGCACTCTTCAAACTAGAACACAGTAATATTTGCATAATACTGTTTGTCGGCTTCAATAGGCGCTGCGGTGGTACCTATCTAGACGGTCTCCAACAATGGAGATCTACCACCAGTAAGCTCACTAATTGGTACCATATTAATTTCAACTTAATAATAGTATTAATATCGTCAAAGTTGTTGTACATACACATATTTCTTATCAATGTCATCATCAGCCACTGCTGGACATAGGCTTCCCCTATAGATCTCCACGTTTGTAAGGGTTCCTACAAGGAGATTAGGGTCATTTCCCACGACGCTGGCCGAATACGCGTTGGTGGGAGCCAAAGCCTCGTTAGTTGATTAGCAGGGCGCACCACGAGCAGGTGAGGTTGGCATGGGTCCCGTAAGTTGTGCGGGAACCCTTACACCCCCTCAACAATGTACCTTCTCTAAAACATTATTTATAACTACTTTTCGTGTATACAAAAGTCTTAACAGTTTCGTTTTATGGAAGTAATATTAAAGGAGGCTGTTGTTTACTTAAAGCATTGATATGATCAGTTTGTTCATCAGATGGTATATGATTTAAGCGTTCATAACAACGAGGTACCAACATATTTAAGATTACCTTCATATGTATTCATCACTATATATTTTTTGATCGTAGACCCCTTACGACCCTTTAATCTACATGCAAAACATTGCTTGGCGATAGAATAACTGTGATTATATCTACTTAAAAAACAAATGAAATTTGCTTTTAGCGATTACCGTAATTAACCCTTTGTTAATATTTATAAAGTATTCGTTTAGGTAATCGCAGATATGAAAAGGTTTGCTAAAAAAAAGTAGCGATCTCCATGGAGGTGTAGGGTTTTGTTTTGGACCCATGTGTATAGAGTTTAAGACATACCAGATCTTTTTTAGATTACCTGTTATAGGGTTCTATGAAATTTAAATGTTTTTTTTTAATTATAAACGTGACAAAGATATTATCATTTGCATACAAGCAAGTTCTCTATAGAGGTTTCCTTTAACAATTAACGCTTGACACGATTGTCTTTACCCCAAGAAAATTTATCACCCTCATCAGAATCATCCTGGGGATTTGAAGTCATAAGGCAATACACAGGGATCACCATTTATTACGGGATAATCTCCGGAGTCCAGCTGGTTACAGACGCGCGCGTGCTGCTAAGAATAAGAGTAACATCTTCACGGCGTATGAACATATATTTTGTAATTTGAAACGTAAAAGTATTTTGTTGAGAAATATCGATATTTTATAAAGTTTAAATGAATCTTGATTCACAATGAAACGAGATGATAAAATCCAGTTATTCGGTATAAGAATAATCTATACTGAACCAAGCTTCTAGTTCCAATATTTAATACCGTTCAAAAGAAATGCGTTTAGAAGTATCATAGCACGAAAACTGCCGTACATTCTGTGACGAGATGAGCAAGACGTTCACCTGATGGTAAGTGATACGTTTGCCCATAATAACGTAGCGCTAGATTGTATGGTATACACAGCACCACGGTCGCCTTGGGACACAAGATGTTAAGTCTGTCCTAGTAATTCCACCAGCTACATGCTCTTTAAATCGGAACATGGTAATGTTTGCACAGTACTCTGTGTCGGCTGCAACAGGCGCTGCGGTGGTACTTATCTGGGCGATCTCAAAAAACGGAAAGCCATCAGTGAAGAGCTACCTTCAGTATTATAAACCTCTTGTCTCGTTTCTCATGATAGTGTCAAAAATAAAAAAATTATCCCTTTAATTTTGATCTAAAATATATACAATATGACTAAGTATAATAAAAAAATAGCTTGAATTGGTTTTCTCAATCTGATTGTCAAACTTCAGTTTGAAGAGAGCACCTAATGATGATGACTGGACTGGAGCATAGTTAATGACGTTTGTTGTGATTACTTAAGGACAGTGAGAGCTAAAACATACATCCATACGTCTAGACATACAGGTATAATAGTTAGATAAATGAGTTAGTTTAAAGACTTTGGATGTTTCGTTAGGCGCTTTAAAGCGTCGCCACCCCCGGGTAGACGTTTTGAAAAAGCTGACGTGGAATAAATATCTCTGCGAGTTTTCTCACTGTAGTCGGAATATTCGGGCGAAATGTCTTTTTGATTTGGTTGCGCGGAAACTTTGTTCTCGGAGGCGTTAACACCGGCCTTTGTTCAGTTTTCACGTTCTTTTCGTACGTAAAATCGTCCATGGAAATTGTTTTAAGAGGAACACCAACTTCATTTATACTGTACTATAAAATAAATATTAGTATTCTGTTGGAATTTTACTGGGAATAATATAGATAATGTAGTGAGCGTCTAGTTCTATCATATCATTCAATAGCAATATATAAACATTACTGTGTCCCAATGTCCAGAGTGTAATATCTAATAACATTACTAGAGCAACGACAACTTAATGACGACTGGCCTTCTTGCATCTTTAAAGGAATTTAGTTTTGAGAAAAAATTATTTCTGGAGGTATTACTTAAAAATGGATGCCGTATATCCGTTATATAAAAAACACGCCCTTTTTAATACCTTCTAACAAAAGAAAATATCTACGATAAATACTATGTAAGAAGTTACTATTAACTCGTGATAAATTATATATTATTTATACCCTTCCTTTTTCGGTAATAAGGATGGAACATTTATAATCAAGTTTAATATATCCTGGTTCAAGCAAATTGGCCATCATCAAAATCTATCTATCCTGAAGAACTTCTACCTAATTGAAAGTTAAATAGATAACCTGTTTTAGCTTTATATGACACCTAGAAATAAAGTTTACTACTGGTGAAATTATAGAATTAATTAGCCCTAATCTTGTGTATCATAGCAACGAGCATAATATGGAATATGTATATCCTCTTATCATTATTATGGATGTATCACTTACCATTACACGAATATCCCGCTTATTAGGTCACTTCGCGAAATATATGTACATATGTGGATCATCAGCCTACAGATATTTACTGCTACAAATATGATTTGCTTAAAATTTACCGCCACTGCTCACATCATGCATCTTCATCAGCTCGTCAGTCTATCTTGTCGATAATATTTTCTCTAGTTATAATAATATACTGCACTTAACATATATTTATATGTAATTACTGTTTTTTTATTCTTTTTTTTAGGGCTTTTATTCCTCAAGGATATGTCAGCCCCATTGGCTCAAAAAAAGACAAAATACAAAAATTAGGGTGCTAATACTGTGGTTACAAAATTTCAAACATCTCGTGCTGCCCCAGACTCTGGTTCACACAACATTATGGACGCCCAAGTCTAGAGTATCGATGGTGTGTACGCATCAACACCTCCTTTGCCCTGATATTTTAAACACCCCATCACCAACTGTTGGGTAATGGGTTTATGTCATAGGTAAAAAAAAAAAGAGTGCATGTCAACCGTTGCCGCTCGAGGAACTTACTACCATCGATGGATGAAAGAAGGAAATAGAATGGAGAATGATTTAGATAAGAAATGTGTGAAAGATAAGTATGGGATGAAAGATGAAAGGATAAAAGATGATAAGGTAGGAAATCAGAAAACTAAATAACTGATGTTAAGTGAGTGAAAGTACAAGGCCCTGACCCAAAACACGCAAGGGGAACGATAAAAAAAAAAAACTTACTAACATCAACCGTCAGTGCTTTAAGTTGTGTGTACATTACCATTTAAGTGAAACAATTATATCAATGTTTTTTTTATATGGAATTGAATCGATATCTTATATTGTTGTACTCACTATCATATAATGGCGTGGTTTCCCTATTGTTGTATAAAATGTTTAATTTCCTAATGTAATTCTAACTTTTAATAATACGCTGTAGTGTGCGAACGCTCCGCTTGTTGACTTTGTTACTGGGTCGCGTGTTTTCAATGCGCCAGTATTTTGGTCTTAATTCTGGATTACCCAATAACAATGAACTTTAACAGCTTCTGCATCCCCCTCTGGCCGTCGCCCCGGCGGCTGCCGTCCCGCTCGCCCCCACCGCGCCGTAATCCCGACCGATATAAAATTTGCAAACGGTATGGGGAAAGTTATGTTTTTCGTCTAAACCCTTCTAAAATATTGACGGGCCGAGTTTCCGAGGAGGTAGCGGAAGAAAAAATGGCAACAGAACGTAAATCTGAGACGGCTCTTTATTTAGATTTATTCTTTGGATTCACTTGATTTTTTTATAACTTAAATCTATGAGAAAAGTAGATCATGACTTAGCAAGTTATATGCACAAAATCTACGTTAGTGTTTACACAACAATACTTTACGACACCTTGAGACGAAGTAAACCTTTACAGTTACTCTTATAATGTTACTGTATAAAACAATTCATGATCATCATCATCAGCCGATAGATTTCCACTGCTGGACATAGGCCTACCCCAAAGATCGCCACATTTATAGTGGTTCATGTGGGGGGAATTTGGGCTATTTTGCACAACGCTAGTCCAATACGGATTGGTGCAAGCCAGAGCCTCGTTTGTTGATTAGCTGAGTGCACGGCTAGCAGGTGAGGTTGACTTGAGTCCCGTGAGTTGTTATGCGTCATCCCTTACAACCCTTATACTATACATCGAGTATCTATAAAATATTAACTAGGAATATTTAGTGGTAAAAAGAGTGGTTGCTGTGCTGACTAATGATGAATTACCATAGTATCAAATATAGTAACATGGATATAGGCGAAAATAATAAAGTTAAATAAGATAATGAACGATGTTGGGCCGGACGTTGTAGCAAATGTCCTCCCATCGCGGACCCTAAGACCGAATAGGTACTTAGCAGGTGTCGTATAACAATTTAGCAAGTCGTATAAAATCATGGAGCCTTGCCGGGGTCCGAAACGAAAAGTTACGAATGGGGAACACGCAATGCGACAATTTAAGGTAAAATTTAATTATATGTTGATATTAGAAAGTGAGGGTCCTCTCAACAGAACGCTGTCTTAGTTTAACTGCTGGTCTCTGTTGCTGGAGTCGCCTAGCTAGCTACCACCGCATCCTGTATTTTTACTGACAATTTTTTATAAGGCGCTGTACCTAGTGAAATTACTGAGGCAACTTAACATTTTTTCTCAAGGGACAAGAACATTGCGATGCTCAGTACATCACCTTAACTAGAGCCGTACGGTAGTTTAAGCGAAGGTTGCAGAAGTAATAGGTACTGGTATAAAAATATCAGTACCTGTAAATATTGCGATATACTTAACGGGAGGTGTGCGACATACCAGTGTCTCCTGCTTGAGAACCACTCGTTTAACTCAGCTCAATTGCAAATGATATGACAAGCAGAAGATGGTATGGTGTGCCTGTTTAGTATCCACCAGCTTCAATATGGAACACAGCGATGTCGTTATACCGCCGTACCGCGCGTATTATAATCTACGTGTGGTAGTAGCTAGAGGTGAGTCAGAAAAACCTACCAGCCGTAGAATCTATACAGCGGTTGTATTAATATTCACTCAGTTTTGAATATTTATTGTTAATTATTTATTTAACTACATTAATTACTAAGTTAATTACCTGTACTAATTGGTAGATCTCCGTAGACAGCTGACGATCCATTAAGATAAATTTTTAACCGCAGTAAACATTACTGCGCCCGCCGTAATCCCTAAAGATGTTTTCATACGTACATAACTTTAAAGAAACACAACTAACATGTACAACTTTCACCGGAAGTGGCTTCAAATTGTTGCCACCAGACCGCAGGACCTGGTCGTGAAGTTCAGGAGCACCATTCTTTTGCATTGCCTTTAACTTATAACATTTTCTTTTGTTGTGTTGTATTAGCAGTGTTAACACGTAAGTGCTATATTACTGTGGTGCAACTTAGGATACTTACATGTACGCCTTGATATGACCATACATTATAAATAGGTTTACGCTTTAGATAACTGATTGAATTATTAAAAAAGAAATTATTCATTGCCACTTCCAGTAGTTTTCTAGTACATTACTATCACATTCAGTTATCTAAATGACTACAAAGTAAACTCCATTTAAAGAAGCCGTTAAACAATATACTGGATCTCTTGAAGTAGTGTGACTTCATGTGTAAGTGTGAATGCTGTCAAACTGTATTAGGCTGTGTTAGCGAGCCTGTTGTCAACCAATTTATCACTTCCATTGATGGGCATGGAATTGTCTTAATATGCTACCACCGTGTCAAACGGCAAGATGAATAGATTCGTCGTTGGTGTTGTTAGCGTAGTAAATGTTTACCAATAAGCTTTCGACTGTTAAACTTAACTGACATGTGAAAGAAGTTTTTCATTTATTGCGTAAATATTTGAATGTTTTAAATGACGTTTGTGTATTTCGATTATATAAAGGATTACAGTCAAAGTTCCATAAAATTCTTAAATTTTTATAGAACTTGAAAATTACTACTAATTACAAACTAAAGATTTTGTGGTCGAATTATGTTTACTTGGGGCGAAGTTAGGAGTGTTTGGTAAATGTATATAGCTCGGTGACGCATCGGCTTATATACTCCGATTTCGGGTCTACGTGGTTGTATATAAACAGTTATCACAAACCAACTTAAAGCCACTTTTTCTTTTATAGATACATTACGTACGTAAGCCAGTTTCGGGTCAGGCCCGAGTAATGTTAATACAATTTCAAATCCGAAAATTTCGTTTCAATTTAAAACGTTAACATTGCTGGGGCGCCGCGTCCTCTGAGCTGAATTCATTGGATCCGTAGCACTAATATAAGTCTCTCATTACCGCTACGCCGTAGCGGAAAGTTAACGCCGGCTACGGAATTGAAATAGTTTCGCAAGCTACGCCGACTCAAAGGAGGTTCGGACGCGGTCGGGCGAGGGCGGCTCGTTCGCGAGAATTAACCGCCCCTCACCTCTCCCCAGCGCGCCTTACTCCAACCCCTCCCCCCATCCATTGCCAGCCCCTCAATATTGCAATTAAACTTGCTAATGTTTCTTGTGTGTGTATAATATCAAATTAAAGTTACAAAACAATCCCGTTGTATACAAACACAACAAGTTAAAACTATAAACGAACTCCTTTCTAGTCTCTAACTGTGAAGATATCTCAGTTACAACCGAATGCCTCATTGGTTTAACGCCCAACCGCTTTGTAACACGTTCTCAGTTCAATTCCGGAGCTATATTTAGACATTCTGGTGGGTTTCACTACCTCATAAATCTATCGCCATAACAATATAAGGGGGTCACAAGGTGGTACTACCATCACAAAGAGAGGGCATTTTTTGGTCTACTTTTCATGTATTACCACGACAAACCTAGTTTTTCTTTCTTCAACCTTTTAAACATTGTTATTTACATCTATTAGATTTTCATGTATTTGATTTTCTGATACGATAAGATTGTTTCGAGTTCTAACTAGGTGTTTAAAATAAGGTAGAATAACCTAATTACTCTGCTGCTGAAGACGGTCCAGATAGGAACAACTGAAGTGTTTATTTCTGCCGCCAGATAACGTTGAAATATGATTGTGTTTCGGTTTGCTATAAATACTTTATTAAATTATGTATGAGATGTATATACATATATATATAGTAGTCACTTACAATCCTCTCTATACATTTATTAACAAATTAATATCGAAACTGTTGGAAGCAGTGGTTGGAGCAATTAATTAAACTTCGAATTCTTTAAAGTTACGAACTTCTACATTTCGTATAATTTTAAACTATAACCAATTAACCCAAGGTTGAACCGTTGACCGCTTCAGAGGTTAACTACTCTAAAGTGTAATTTTACTCTTTTCAGTAATCATTTGTTTTTTGTTATTGATTAAACAGTTTCTTTCATTGCACAAGCTGTTTATCTCTGTGTATACGTTACATGCGTTAATTAGTTTATGTAGCTATATACAACGGAACATGCAGCAAAGACGTTCATGTCGATATAGTGGCCTCGAGGTAGTCAACGTATTGATAATATGGAATGATGTGTCAGGTCCCAACATCCGCCTGGTTACCTACCATGTTAATCTGCTGCTATAAAAGCTATAGACATCCAAAACCTTAACCTGAAACATTACATAAACCTATAAATTGCAATTTATAAAACATGAACAACCAATTTTGATCTCCCGTCTTCGTACATACCAAGACGTAAAATAGACCTGCTATCTTAGTTGTGATAAAGGAATTGTTGTGAGGCTGCAACACAAAGGCAAGGGAGCGACATGGCCGAGATGCCGGTACAGATAAAAACAAACAAATCAGCGCCGAGACCGAGTAATAATGAAAACAACGCTGTAAATTTCACCAAATGTAGCGTCGCCCCTTACACCAGAATAGAGATATATGACGTACACGGTCCGCGGCACCTCCTCGTGTGCCATGTATTAAGTGCTCCACACAACGCTCTCTATTGTCAAGAAATGAATACATTACGTTACGAGTACATCTACTATGCATATAGGGAATTTTGTGTCTGTAATATCGAAACCGTGCCAGCCCAGTAAGTCTTTTCGATCTTGAGCTTCTGGTGAGGGAGAACATGAGGAGACAGATATCGTCATAAAAAGTCAGATTTTGATGTTATAGTCAGCGTAGTTAAAAAAGGACTTCGCCACTCTTTTTGTATGAGAAATTTATAAATATAACTCTTGTCAAGTTTGATTATGACTCGTATCACAAATACATTATATATATAGTTAGACGACAATATAACAGTGGCAGGGTGTACAGTCGAATTTCGTCCTGTCGTAACGTCACTAGTATTTTTATAGTTTTTTTGTATTATCTATTTGTCCGTCTGTCTTGTGAGCACGGCGGAGCCATGTGTGGGTAGTACGTAAAGCTTCCATGCCTCATACGCCTTTAAGTGAACGCGATACGGTGGGTCGTTGTATAAATTTATTGGCCCATTGTGGCTGGTTTTTGGACGGGTACGCCGTAGTAATACATTGGCCCATCCGAATAATAAAAATAATAATGACATGATAGAGTTTTGTTTGCAGTTATTTACGATAACATCTTCTACACGACCCGCTTTCCAAGTTATCCACCACCGCCGACGTTATAAATTTACAGATTGAATACGGCCCGTGGTACATGAACTCGTGCATTGTCTAATCTATATTTATGTTATTATATTTAAAAAGTTATTTTCACCCAAAAAAATATAAAATGAAGAACTTAACTCAAAACGGCATTCTGTTCCAGTGACCATTAAGGTTGAGTGGGGAAACAGTAAGATATGATGTCGATATAAAGGGGTGGACCGGGCTTAAATATTATCTAATGAAAAGAATAGCTGATGACCGTAAAGTTCCAACAACCTGACCTTCAAACTTCAATATGATAAAGTCATCTTATGATGATGAGAGAAAAAGTGTAGGTGCATATCACATTAAGTATGTAATGTATTACATGTAATAAATATATATATATATATAATAATTTATATGATTTATACAAAAAAAAATTTAAGAAGGTTTCCAAATCTAAACAAAGATTAAGCTTATCACATTAATGTTCATTATTATAAAGAATTTTATAGTTTTACATATTTATATATCTCCGTCCATTATTCTGTATACTATTCACATATAATTACTATAGTGTTAGTGTATAGTTTACTCTGTCTGTTTGAATCAGTACAAAAAATATTAAAAATATTAGAGTACACAGATAGCTTGCAGACGTCTTCTCAAATCCCTGCAACATCGCCAGGATATCTTTAGCATCATGATTTATGGCTCGCTGCCGCCTTAAAATGCCGCTGATGGTATTAATATTGCGACACGACACTATATACTATGCGATCTAAACGCTGTCAACAATTTGACACAGATGTTGTACAGTCGCGTGCGTATCAACAAGCGCCTTGAAATTATTCAACAAAGCGACATGATGAGCAGCAGGATGTTCACCTGACGGTGAGTGATACGTCTGCCCATATCAATGAGATCATAGTTTATTTACACTACAGCATATTGCATTTAGCTGATGATTCCAATAACTTCACAGTATTGTTTACTGGAATATCGTAATCGAAGATAGGAATAGGCGCTGCATCTGTACCTACCCCTTATATAGATTAGATTGCTAACAGAGAACTATTGGTTTTTCTTTCCCTTGGTTAACAGCAAAGTTATAATTAAACATAACCATGCGATTATAATGATATGATTTAATCTAGAAATTAAATTGACTAGTTTTTTTTTTTCCGCGATGTTCATGACAGTAGTTATGAATTATTTGTGATAGATCTTTGTTGCCGGAGTACCACCGCAGCTCCTATTTCTGCCGGCAAAAAGCAGTGTAGCAAACATTGCTGCGTTTCGGTTTGTTGAAGGGCATAAAAAGCTAGCTAAGTTATTAGGATAGTAAAAACTTAATATTTTATGTCTCTAGACAACGTTTTGATGTGTATACCCTATTAACTGGACTCTGCGTTTTTAAAGGCAAACGTCATCTCTTACTATCAGGTGAGCCCTGGCTCGTCTCATCACGTCGTCGAATAAAAAAACTTAGCGCACTACTTACTACAGACAAGTAAAGATTGAGTCGTTTTAAAGGAAAAGAAACAGTAGAATTGGTTTAGACGGTGCTAGAGAAAGAGAAAAACGTAATTTACAAGTTAAACTTGCAACATCCGTCTCATGCGTCAGAAACTAAAACTACCGTACGGTGGTAACTTGAAATAAGTTTTTCACTTGGAATTTTACCGTGGCTGTGTGTTTGTCGGGACGACTGTACCGCAGGCTGGAATCCTCGCCAGGCCGCTCCCCGGGGACGAACCGTGTGTTGCGCGTATCTTCGGATACATTAATCTTACTCGTTTTGATGCAATGCGAGACGTTTCATATTTATTTACCACTAAACATATTCTTGATACTTTATATAGATACAAAGAATATTACTATTACGAAGCATATTATATTGAACCATTTAAAATAACACTTGCCTGCATACGACCGTTACACGGAAGGTGGAGAATGATTGTAGTTTGTCTATTAAGATACTCCGTGCCCTGTGGTTTGTGTCATCATCTTCATCACATCAATCCGCGGTAGTCTGCTGCTTGTATATAGGCCTGGACATTGGGAGACAATTCTTTAAATTTCAATTTTCTTTTCTTTTCACCCTGTTTTCCATAGTAAAGTAGGAGTTGTTAGTTCTTCTCTTTCGTAATTGTAACGCTTGGCATGCAAATTGGTTACCCGTATTACAGCAAATGCTATTACCCTTTTTCTGGGGGTTGTTCTTTCTGTCTCGTTTTACAACGCCCTGGATAGGATAAATTTTAAATTCAAACAAATTTCTTACACGCTTTTTATTCATACAACTAAATTATACTTTAAACCATTCGTAAACAATAAGATTCCTTTCATTCACCAATTCTTGAATTTTATTTAGAAGAACAATTTAAAATTCTGTTAAGATTTTTCATTAAGTTTACTATTCTAATATTATATATACATAAATATATGTGTTTGTGTATACATACAAATGTCAGCTGTTCCCCGCCGGTTATGCTGCTGACCGTAAAACCCCCGGAACTGACTTTGGGGTTGGAATTTCATAAAATCCATTCTTAGTTCAACCTATACTCGGCCTAAGGAATATTTGTATCAAACGTCAAGTCTCCCAGCGTTACGATTACAAATATATCGTGATATATATATATTATGTTTATTTGAAGTAGCAAACTAACGAAACGCTTCCGAATCAACGTATCCAATAAACTAATAAATAGAAACAAAAATCTAATTTAACGCTTGTCATGAAGTCGCCGGAGTAAAACTTTCATCCGGCGAACTTTCAGTTGTCAAAGGCTCGGAATGAGGTGAAAAGATTTCGTCGCAAACCTTACGATTGATCTGTTTCTGCGAAAAGACTCTTTTGATGTCGCACTTCATAAAGTTTCATTGGGACAGATTGTTCCGGGGGATCTCGGCGGTTTACGAGAAAAAAAAAACACTACATTCAAGAGTGGAATCAAACGTTTCTTGTTTGGAAGGTATAAATAAATAATGTCGTGACGCCCACGGAGCCTGCGTTCGAAGGTGACACGAATAAAAATTCCTTAACACTTTGTGACAAACCAGGGAAACTGCTATTGTATGGGTTTAATATCGTAAGAAAATTTTACTATAGACCATAGTGAATTATGAACTTGACATGATGTAATAGTAACGCGTTACAAATAATTTACTAGTAGAGAGAACGTTTTACGTGTATTACTGTTGTAATTTCTTTATTATTTCTATGTAGTATTGGTTAAATTTGTATTTAAAGCGGCTAACCCCTATGGAGGGAGTTGAAGGATAACTAGAATAAATAATCCATAATTTTGACTGATTCATTGGGCGCAGGAACTAATGACCCAGGATAATTCGTTATAGATAGAATTAGGTCAGTTATACTTATTATTTATTTATCATAATGTCAATTGATTCATTATCGAAGGTTATTAAATATTGATTTGATCCAAACTCGACTAGTTTTGTTATATTCATATAAAGGTTACTGTATTTCATACTGTGCATTGCATCAAAGTACTTTGTTTGAATATACAATATTTGCCATTGATCAAGATAATAAATTCGATAGATTGAAACAAAATTCCTTAATACAACCTTATAGGATGCTCCGGTTTACACTGAAAGAAAGAAACTTTCCCAAAGACATTTAGAATTCCAAACGCAATCTGAACTACGTCACCATAAGAACTGGAACACGGATAAATAGACCCGAGATTTTAGACGCTAATAGTGTTCCAGCATTGATAAATGAGCGCACAGACTCCACTTTGGATGGAAAGAGGAAAACAAATAAAGCACCGATCGGACTTACTCCCGTTTTCTATCCCAGAGTAAGACATTGTCTAGTGCGGTGTCAGGGGAACCTACTGGGAAATCTGGAAAAGACAACTTAATGCACCCCGAGTCCTGTATTTTCCAACGCGTTGCGAAATTTAACTCTTAAAGCATAGCCGGACGTTTGTATTAAAAATTCTTATTTGTAAGAACAAAGAAACTGTACCGCTTTGTCGTTCTCCTGGACCCCTTCCGGAATTCACTTCGGGTTTAGAGCTTTGCGTTTTTAAAATGGGATGAATTAGCTTCGTTATTATTTACTTCCTTATTTCATGTTACTATTCCGGGTGTACAAATAACGCTCTTCGCTGAAAATAAATTTGCATTCACTACAACGTCTATGCAGTAGAAAGAAAACTTTACTCGGTAGTTACACAGAAATTTCAAAGGCAAATTGTTCTGAAACACCTTTACACGTTTCCCTATTACGTTATAATGGTTTCTCAATGAAATGCATTTTACTAGTGGATAGAGTATTTTGCAGGAGATGGATATAATGGCATAGATAGATGCCTGGTGTCTGATTATACAGCTAACAAGTGGAATTGAAACAGGAAAGAACGAACGGACGAACTTAATCCACTTTAATTTAGATGATGATAATTTTTATACAATTGTTCTGCATTTAGCATCAAACGTTCTAAGAGTTAGTCGACAGTAAACTAAAACATGTTGATAACAAGTTAACATATTGAAGTCTCTGATTAAAATTTTAATAACTAAATCTCTTCAGTGTTATAATTGCAAATGTCATTTATTCGTTAGATTGCGACTCATTACAATATTTTAAGTATTTCAAAAGAAATATCTGAAATTATACAATGTCTTGCTTATTTCAAAATAAAGTGGGTTTAATGTGAAATACAGTAGATCGTTTAATATTTTGGTGTAACATAAAAATAATGTTGCAAAATTATATAGAAACGTTTGAATTCAGCGAAACGTTTAACGCTCCGCACATAACTTAAGACGAACTTCGCATAATTTCGCTCGGCAAGTAGAATCGCAAATTTTACTCTTTTGGGCGCCATCATTTATATCATAACACTCCAAGTTTCAGTTTTCAACTTGACGCGGGGGAATACAAAGGGACTCGGAGAGAGGAGAGGCTGGCAAAAGCATGCAAGACGTTGAAATATTATTGATATAGATAGATATTATGAAGGCGGGTCCCACAGTGGCGGCCATGAATGAGATCTTTTGTATTGTGTTGTATTCTCCCATGAGATCCGTTAGACGGTTACCCAGCAATCTAACTGCCAGGTTATTGCCCCTTTTAGTGCCCCACTCCCGACTGCCAATAGTAATAAACAGATAAGATTATAAACCATAAATAGACTTTAATTTCTCCACCCAATAACACAAGTATTGGGAGGAATTTAGTAACAGGATCACGGAAACGTATATTCTATATGTTTCTTTGTCACTTTGTAAAATAGTAGCGAAGTTTCGTTGTGTTTTATTGTCCCAATACTATTGTGTTATATGGTCGGACAGTAGTTGTCGGACAAACGATATTAAATCCGGAACCGTGGACATAAATTGGCAAGGATCCTCGATTCTAATAAATTTAATATGCGGTTTACTTTTAAAGGGGCAGACAATAACAGTAAACATCAGTATGCCGGTCGTTGAGACCTTGAAATCTGTACAAGTACAGATAGATGCAGTGTTGGCAGGGTCCTGTAAAGCGGATCGATTGTTTTATGAACAGTGCGGGCAGCCGCCCAATTCGGACAACACGAGACGTAATAGGTGTATAGATCGTTGGAAGAAGGCTACGTCCAGTTGTGAACATCACTGTCTTAAGATGATAAAGATGAAGTAATATTTGCATCATTAAGATATTTGTAAATACACTCAACTATAAAATCTAAACTAAAAAATGATGCAAAAGGAAGTTTGCATCATTTCTTATATGATATCAACTGTACTCTCTATTCTACTTATCTAATCGATTTGTGACTTTTGTTGTATGAAAAGGTGTTACTTGTCGATTTTTTTGAATGAACCCTTCCTCACATTTGTCCGTACAACACAACGTCGGATAGTACACTGTACAATGGGAACTGGGTCAACATCAGCATAATAAGTTATTTTTGAATTGTAACCGCCGTCTAGTAGATACTGCGTAAAACAATTTAGGCAACCATAAAGATAATTTATCGTCCAATATTGCAACATAACCGCTACGAACTGCAGCTGATAGGCTTGCAGCGGTTATATCAAGGCACGGCCGGGCATAACTTTGCACTTCTTTAGCTGTTCCGGCAATTTTAATGTCAGCACTCGAGTTTTCTGGAATACGTTAGTTTAAACGGTCTCGCGATGTCTAACAACTCCCACTTTAACTTTCCTACAATATATATATATATAATACTTTATTATACTTTACCTCCGGCGAAATGAACTGAATGTACTCTTGATTGAAAGTTATTTAGCTTTCTCTACATTCAAAATTTTACATTATATTTTGTTTTCATATATTTGCTATCGCAATGAGGAAGCTGGCAAGGCAACTGCATAAAAGCCACTGTCTGAATTCTACCTTTTACGTAGCTCTTCATTCGAACTTATACGGGTAGTAGTTATTAAGAATTTCCACTACAACGTTGTTACGAACTTTCTCTCCTCCCCATTTTTATCACTTGCGACGGAATCATGGCTTCGCTATCAAACAAGCGTTCGGAAAGTTAACTGTCCTCAGCTCAGACTAAATAAGAAACACGAATCTCTTTCACTCGCAGGCGACGCGACCGCCAAGATAAACCTAATGTTCCTGAGTGCCCCCGCGGCAAATCCCACGGGTGGGGGTGTGCGGAGCAGGGGGAGGTTGGGCGAGCCTTCTCAAATTGAACAATCATAGCTTTACTTAGCCGAGTGTGACTCGTCGGATCTGCGCGTGGAATTATTGCCCCTCTTTACTTTTGCCTTTAATTTTTAACCGCGCACACAAATAGAGAGTGACGTGGATTGATTCAAAGGAGCCGAGACATAAGATAGATAGATAGATAAATCAAGAACAAGAACTTTCCCTATATAACCGCATGAACTACTTTGACACACTGTATAGACATGATAGTGTGTATGTGTGTGTGCTGCAATGGTACAAAAAGCCGGAGCTCAGGTGGATTCTCCATCTGCTGCAACTGAAACACTGATTTTCAGCCACCGGCCGCGGTGTGATCGCGATGAAGGAGAGATGTTGCTCCTAAATGCTTATAAATTTTTTATTGATGATTGTAATTGCAATAGATTCATGTAAATGAATATGTTGCCAAAGATATAGTCAAAAGTGGTAACCATAAGCCACTATGAAGTGTTTTTAATGGTACCGATTTTCCAATAAGAACTATTTAAAATATTTTTTTAAACTACATTGACGCATAGGCGTGGGGGGGTGCATTATTCCAGCACTTGGTGACCTGGCGACGAAAGCTGCCCGTAAATGATACAGTTTTGTGCTTATAATGGGAGAGATAAGTACGCGCACTTCTTGCATTTAATTCGTCTTGGTGAGGGGAAAACTTTATTTTAGAATATAAATATTCTATTTTCGTATATCTTAAAATCCCTAATAAAAGAGAAGCTACATGTAAATGCTTACGCGATTCCATGTTAAGTATAAAGGGATTACTTTATTAGTGTTTGCTTATAGTTACAATTCAGTGACTTAAATATTGCGGCTCTCTCTTGCCGGACTCCTTAATATATATATATCAATGTAGTGTGTGGTTTTACCTCGTTCAGGTTTGAAGGGCGTTATAAGAAGTAAAGTTACTAATGTTTCACTCACCCTAAAGGCACAAGTTTATTTGTCTTTTTGGTAATTAAAAAATACCACGGCCTTCTCTAAGGATGTTTTCGTTTGCATTTATTTAGTTGAATATAACTTGTTTGACTTAACTATTATTAACTTTGACATTTATGAATGGTCATTGAACTTACAAATAAAAAACTAAGCGTTTAAGTAGTGTGATATGTAAAGTAATTATAAACCTGTATCAACTAAAACGGATATTAAAAATCGTTATTTCCTGTTGTACCTAGAAACTATATATAAATATTTTTCCACTAACTCTTAAGCTTCAATCTTTTGAATTATATCAAAGGAATGTTATGGACCTCAGGTCTTCAAGTTTGAAGTACGTGCCCTACTTACTATATAATCCCTGTTGGTGGCACTAAAAATGTAATTTCAGGTTCTAGTTACGGCTTAGACATTCCGTGGGAAACTCCTGTAATACCTTTTTGGTTTATGCGGTGTAATTTTCTCTTATAATTATAATCATCATTAGTACTCCCTTTTACCAGCTTTACTATAAGATTATATTTATGGCAGCCCTTTCTATTCATCATCATCAGCTGAGAGACGTTCACTGTTGGACGTAGGCCTCTCCCAAAGATCTCCACATCGATCGGTTCTGGGTTACCCGCCTCTAGCGGCTTCCCACAACCTTCGTCTGGTAGGGGTTCACGTGGGCGTATTTGCACCTTCGCCGACCACGCTGACCAAATGCGGGGTTAGTGGGAGCCAGAGCCTTGTTTTTTGATTAGCAGGGTGCACCACGAGCCGGTGCCGGACACCATTCAGTCGTGCTCTTTCTATTACAGATTCTAAATTCCAAACTGTGACCTTTTTTCTTTATTCTTTGAAACGACGAGACAAGTGGGATGTTCACTTGATGGTAAGTGATATATAACAACATATAACATTGTGCTCGTCGCTTTGAGATATAACATGTTCAGTTTAGTTATCCCAATACTTTCATTAGCTACAGCACCATTCAAACCGGAACACACTGATGTTTTCACACTACTGTTTGACGGTAGAAATAGAAACTGCGGTGGTATATAACTACATTGATGGTCTCCGAGTACAGAGTCCTATCACCGTCTCTTTTTAATATGTGTTTCCGTTATCCTTTTTACTTCGGCTCTCGTAAAGAACAATATAACAAATATACTTTGTTGTTTGTATTGTGTAATTTTAAATTTTCAGACTAATTAGCGTGGGATTGATCTCTGTGGAGGCCATGTTCAGCTATTAGTGTCTATCGGCTGATGATGATTATATTAAGAACTGGCTTTTCAGATTCGATTTTAATTGGCAGTAGCATTATTTTCACTGGATATATAGTAATTACTCAATATGAGATGACAAGAAAATTATCTCAGTTATAGATACTTAATTAGACAACGTATACAAAGATTTGAAACTAGATAAATATTTGATTTTTGACAGAACATAAGAAAAATCTAATTTTCTTGAATGATATTTGTATTTATCTGCGGCTCATACTTGACCTTGATTTCATATATTGTGATGTGACAATAAGGCTGTGGATGGAGAAACCTGCCCGCCCAAATTACTCCGGCTCTTAATGTTTGCAGGCAGAGCAAAAGCGATGCTGTTATGTCGGCAGATTTACAATATAAAGGGGGTAGATCGCTTACGAGTTTAAAAAGTATGTTTCTCATAAAAGGTTTACCTTTAATATTAAACTGTAATAAAATGATTTTATTAAAACCATTAGATAAAAGATGTTTTAGGTAAACAACAGATGAATTACTTAACCGTCGTATGTTTTAACTTTAAATAAAATTCGTCGGTCTAAAGCAGGGGTGGAAATTCGCAACTTTTGTAAATTCTCTCGCGCTTTTGCTCTCGGGCGCAGAATCCGTGCGGCGCGTGAATGGCGACGCGCCGGCTCGCGAGATAAAGTTTGCCTTCAAAGGCGCGTCGAGCTGTTTGTTGCGAGCTTCCCCCCGCCCAGCTTGACCGTCCACATTTATAACGTAATCACTTTTTCATTGGCCACGTTTTGTATTTTGAGTTACAGCTTGCACTATCCGTTTCGTTGTAAAGTTTACGTAAAGCTATAAAAAGCATGGTTGGAGTATTAACTTACAATAGGATACACTTGTGGTAGGTCTCCACAGCTGACGGTCTAGAAAGAATTGGACTATCACTTATAATTTGGGGAGTCTAACAATCGTCTGGTTGCTTTGTCGAATAAAAAAAACTCAACGGGAAATGTCCTTAGCATGTTTAGAGTTAGCCCTGTAGTCTCGGCCTAGTAAGAATAAGACTAAGATAAGCCATGCCTGTCGTAGCAGCAGACTAAAAGGATCTAGCTGTATCGCGGGCTATGAATGTGGCCGCCCTTATCGCTCAACAAGCGGACTGCATGGGACACCGTATGGCTCAGCGATGGTGCCTAGGTGGGTTGGCCTCCTCTTTAGAGACGAGTAACATAAAGTGCAGAGAGGCACAGATGGCTTCTATAAGAGATTCCGGAGCTTCTCCAAATGCACTGATGCCGACAACCGAGGGGGTTTTAGTGAGTAAGAATCTCACATAACCCTAACTTGGCCCCAGAAGCAGGGTATCTTTCGAAAATTAACCCCTGCAAAAAAAAAAAAGACTTACGGCTGCGCCTGTAGCAGCAGACAGTACTATATTGATTTTTAGCTATTGAAACTACTGGGGTAACGAGACTCAACATATTATGTCTCAAGGCAAAGAGCACAATGTGGTGAAGTGTATACTATACTCATTAGTACATTATGTTGTTATGGGCAGGCGTATCACTTACTATCACCTAAACGTCCCGCTCGTTTAGTTGAATACCTTCCCAAGTAAACAGATAAACCCTTTCGAAATTATTTTTAACTTAAGTTATAATATAAGAATTG
The DNA here is from genome assembly GCA_029034505.1 of Ornithoptera priamus. NCBI lineage: Eukaryota > Metazoa > Arthropoda > Insecta > Lepidoptera > Papilionidae > Ornithoptera > Ornithoptera priamus. The sequence goes on along the minus strand of JARDWD010000292.1, from coordinate 522,200 downwards.
TCCTGCTGTAACTTAAGCAATGCTGTGACAATGAGATCTGATTGCCTGAATACAACGCTGTTATGGCGACTTGCTCGTACGTGATTGATATAGTTTAATGATTGGAGTCTGTTGATGAGAGCGCTCGCAAGCCATAGCCACTTTTACAGCTCATCTGCTACTGGGCTCGTGGCTCTGAATCCACGACCTGTTTCGTTTAACGACAAGAAATCTTACATTTTATGCAGAGGTCTCTTTCGTCTCGTGTTTTAAGAAGAACTCGAGTGTTGCGTACCATGTTTACAGTACGCGAGTATTTGTACCTTGTATTTTCGATCTTAATACCTCCATTAACATTCCAAAAGGAGGCAAGTTAATGTTTTTCTTAATATAAAATTAAACATCGTCTCAAAACACTTGTACAATGCATTAACAAAACACTGGCCTCTTAATAAAAAAGAATTGTCCCTCCGTTCTAACGAACCCTAAATAATTAATGTTTCGAGGAACACGCCGGCCATCGGGGAACAAGGGGAAGAAACACCTAACAAATTAGGGAACACTCTCATTTCTTGACGTCCATTAAAAATTGGATTCCCGCCGGTTAATTTTGAAAAAGGCCGCGCGTAACGAAATATTTTGCCTCTTTTTTTTTTTATTCGAAACTCCGTAAAGGAGACTCCGAGGAAATGGCTCCGTCATCCCACCACGCCGAGGCGTGGGGTGGAGTGAAATATAACATCAGACTTACCCTTATTGTTGGCCGGATTATCTTTGTAGAAATTTGTGCGTCTTTTTCTATACGAAATTAATTAGGGCCGCGGGCCGCGACACCTTTTTGAAGCATTAATTATCTTTTGACGTTTGAATTATTTTCTTTGAAAAGATTTCAGCGGATAAACAATATGGGTCGTGAGTCCGTTTTAAATTTAATTAACCCAAAGTGGGTCCCAAAAGGGCACGGCCGGGGCTTAATCCAAGTGTATTTAAAAAGTAACTCGGGCTGCAATGATTATAACCAATAGTAAATAAACTAGCATGCAGGTCTCTGCTATAAGAGTGAGAAAGAAAACCTGAGCAATTTTTTTATATTTTACGAATCGGCGATACGAGCAGGACATTTACCTGGCGTGGCGCTAGTTAGAATGATATACACAGCACCGCATTGTACTCGCTCTGAGACATCAGATGTTATGTTTCATTATCTCAGTAATTTCTCTCGCTAGACTGTCTTTTGTACCGCAACATAGTAATGTTTATACACTGCTGTTTGTTAGCTGCAATAGGAGCTGCGGTTTTACCTGCCCAGACGGTCTTCGACAACAAAAGCTTGTCACCACTAAAGTTACTTTTTTTAAAAACTTCAACTATAATATGAAAAACGTAGGTGTGTCAGACAGTCGCGTCAACCTATAGATCTCAGTAGTTCACATTTATTTTTGTTCAAACATCTTTTGGTACAGATAGAGGTTTTCAATAGATCAGTTCGCGAGTACTAGTACTAGACAATCAGCAAATGTGTCAGCGACGTGGCTCCATGCCGCGGCGGGTGTAAAGCGAAACCAGTGCCGACAGACGCGTGTAAGATAAAAGCTTGGCCCCCGCATCCACTGTAAAATACTGACGATTTCACAGATGCCAAGTATGTGTGGATTCTGCGAGAGGTATTGAGTGGGAGCCTTGTTTTATTCACATTTCTATTTGAACCTTTTCAATGTAGTTTCTTCTTGGCGCTTTAACTTATTTTAAACAAATGTATTTTTAAGCAAACATTATTACGAATCCTGCAAAGAATCCATAATGCAACGAATAATGTAGCCAGCAGCCCTATTCAAATAACATACAGTACACGAAAACTTGAAAGATGATTAAGCCCCTATGTTCATTAAAACTGGTAATAAAGTTTTCGCACTGCTCTTTGACACATCAAGAGGATTGTCTTAATAGTATGTTAATACTTTTTTATATGTCTGTAAGTTGAACATTTCTTAAGCGTTTACTGCCTTAAAATGTGCTTTGTAGGAATAACATTAAAACAAGTCGAGCTTAATTCAACAGTAGCATCGGATTAAGAGATATAAAAGTTAAGCAGGACGGAACGAGAAAATGAAGTCTATTAAAACTTTTTTTTGATACAAAATCGCGGTGCTCCCCGGTTACATTAGGGGGGTGTGAAACATCAAGTTTGAAATTTACTTTGCTGAAAGGTTTTTAAAGTATTAAGTCAATTGCCTGCCGGGCGCGCTTGAGCTGTTTTGATTACGCTGAAAGAATAAACGAAAATTTAACTTAACTGAAAATTTGTATATTGAAAATCTCTTAATCACCACAAACGAGATTAAGACGTTTTCAAAAATTCAACTTGCTCACCATGTCGATTAACTATTTTAACTGAAATTGGGAGTCAATCGGGAAGGTTTTTTTTACAAGAAAGTTCAAGTAATTAAATAACTTTTTAAAATTTCGTACCCACTTCCACGATCGCATTGAATGGAAGGTTTCAATGTTCTTTAACTATGATGAAAAATCGGTCACCGTTAAAGGATTTCAGGTCTTTCATAATTTCACACGCCGGTATTTAAAATTTAAACTTTATAAGTTTATTGAAATGGTTATCGATTTAATTATGTTAAATGCTCATGCTTACAGCATAAGTTATATAACTACTGCGTTAAGTAAGTCATAGTAAAACACAGATGTATTTGTATAAGTACGTGAAGTTGGGTTATGTTTTTAAACATATTTTGTTTTGTAATTGATATGTCCTTTATTAATATGTTAATAAGAATACCAAATTGTAATATTGTAATGTTATTGAAATATACACTTGATTCCAAAAATGTTATTAACTTTGTTATGTGTGGCCTCATATGTTATTATACCTCACGTTGATATTTTGCTCTTGGCTTGTGAACGTAACACAACTTTATAAAATTTACGTATGACACATGAAAAATAATAGCCAACGTCTATCAGCGTCAAATGGAACTACTCACGTCGGAAGTCATCATGCAAAGTTATTGTTTGATATCTCGCAGCCGCCTGCGCGGTACATTGACGGATTGTGACGTATCATTGAGTAGATTATCTCGCAAATGCGCAACGCCTGCCCCGTAGCTCCCGCCCCGTAGCGCCCATGCAAAATCGTCGTAGAGCCCAAAAACCGTAGCACATCCGTCAAGGAAGACGAGCCGGCGTAGGCGTGAGCTACACGAGATATGTCGCAAAAAATTATGTCTCACAGAAAAAACTCTCACACGTCGCGAATACTCACAGAGACGGGGTTATTTTTATGGCGTATAAAAAGAAAATGGCGCTTACAAGTGTAATATTTTATATCTTTATTGTGCTCGGAACGCATTTATGAAATTATACAAGATGTAAAATTTTGAAATTCGGCCCGCGACGATATTAAAGCGGCGGTTTAGGGTTGGAAATTCGCAGTGAGGCTTTTCATGAAAGATAAAAAAAAATTAACTTTAAAACCAGTTTACTTAATAGTTTTTAAAATTTTTAAAGTCTTTTTGAAATCTTTGTTAAGCCAACTAGAAATTAATTCATGGTACGCTCGGAAGATATTTCGGGATTAATTATAAGATTTTCATTTACATTACTATGCCAAATATCAAGTTACTGAAATTCCAGTGAACCGTATGTATTACTGTTGTAAAGCCAAGTATGCAATGTTTCGTCGTTTGTGTCGTATAAACATTCCTTTTATTCAACGAAGCGAAGTGACATTCACCTAATCATAAGTCCACCTATAACAACGTGGCTCTACGTAGAACGATGCAAATAGATCCACATTGTGCTCGTCACCTTAATATATAAGACGTTAAGATTCATTATCCTAGTAAATTTCATTAGCTACGTCGCTATACAAGGAGAAACACAGTAGCTGGCACAGTACTGCCTGTCGGCTGCAGTAGGCCCTGCGGTAGTACCTAACCAACGCTGTCTCCGGCGACAGAAATGCACCAGCAGCACACGCTCCTAAATGAACATTCTATTAATTTCCGCAATAAAAAAAACCCCGTGTCTGAAACAGGTAGATGTTATGCACAACCCTTACAAGCCGTACTAAAGGAACTCGGAGAAAGAATGTCGCTCGAAATCGCAATAAGGAATTAATTATACGCGTGGAGCCTAAGAAAATTTGTGGCAGCAGTATGTTACAGCGTAATGCGAGACATTTGTCAGGGCCGGGGGCGGTCGGAATGGTTATCGGTGCGGCCGGAGCGGTGGCTGTACCGGTATAAATTTGCCTCCATGAGCGTCCCAGGGAAACGCGTCGCCGATTCAGCCCCTGCCCGCCGGATAACGTGCTTTATTCAAATACCCTGTACGTTTATACAAATTAGACATAGTTTTGTGTCAATTTTGTTGTTTGCATTTATATGCGCTTGTCCAGGTACACGTGTTTGTCGTCGTGTCGGCGATGTAGCTTGTAATAATTAAGATTGACATTACCAATGTATTCAGTCTTATTTAAGATATTTACACTGCTTGATGTTGCACACGTAGGATTAACAGCATAAGATATAGTCTCGTTATTCCACGCGTCTACTGCTAGATGATGACTGTAATTAAGAAGACCATTATCGATACTATTTTTGAGAATGACGTGGAGTTTAGGCTGATCGTATCATCATCCTCTGCCCCCAACTAGGTCTCAGATCTCTTCCCAATTCACTCAACATCTTTAGCAAAATATGTACAACAAATAACTTTTCCTCTATTTAAACAATGGTAGTGGATTACATCTTTACAATTTTTCTAACGTTTTAAAGAGGCCGCGCATTTCCGCTGCCGTATCTCTTATCCCCAGGTATAAAAGAATTCCTTTTTTTTTCCCAACGCAAACCAGTTATTAAAATATGGTACAGTCCGATTTCAGAGTAATTATCGCGGTTTCGCAAATTTTCCGGTACAATTTCACAGAGTGCCGGCGATTTCCGGTAATTTACAGTACCCTCGCGTGGGTGAATGAATTAAGTTGTGAAATGTATTCGCTTTTTCCAAGCGCCGCTGTAATGTTTTAACCGATATTTATGTTATTATTAATTCTAATTGGTTCCGTTGTTTGCTTGAAAGCTTTCCTTTAAAAGGGGTCCATTTGAAATCTGTTTTCTAAATTACATACTCAACTTACGCTTTATATTTAATGCTTTTATCAACACTCAACACAAAAACCGAGATGCCTGAACTGATACAGTCGTCTGTTTATAAGGTATTCGCAAAAAAAAAATAAAAGCTTACAATAAGAAAATTGATGTGTAAAATAAAACTCGTACCCTAGTTCACAATAAGAGTAATCACGCTGGCCAAGTGCAAGTGAGTGCATATCACATCACATGTTTTGTATATATTGTATTTATCATTTTAATTATTGATCTAGTTGAAAAAATTAACATAGTAACCATTGAAAAAACCAGAAAAGTTTGTCAACCATATTACGATTATAAACAAGAGCATCAGCTGACGCAGAATACACACAATATATAATATCATATAATTATCTATAGAGAACAAGAACTAGGTGAGTCAAATAAAATACACTTCAAAAGGAGTGAGAGGAGTGTATTAAGGTTTGAAGAAAATACGATTTCAGACATTACTTAATGTCTTGATGGGTTAGTGTATTTTTTACTGTTGAGGGTGTGGTTTATAAGACGAGGTAACTACGAAAGCAGTAGTACTTTGAAGTAATTTGTTTCTTTACAATATTTTTCTACACCGGAAGCTCAAGCTCTTAGAATACCATTCTTCGAGACGTATAACGAGTACCATTGTTTTACAAACCGTTATCATCTTTTCAAAATTAAACAAAAAAAAACAACAGGTAAGTTAGAATCGAGCGTCTCTATAAGAGATGAATTGAACAAGTCGAGAGTTTGTTAGGTACCGTGGTATAGTCTCAGTAAAATCTCTTGACTGTGCTGCTGTAAGATAAAGAAATCCATTCCAGTTTTTATACTCTTCGCAACTGTGCAGAAAAAAGCGAATTGTGGGCAATAGCATTAATAAATAAGCAGGGTGAGCATTACCGCGCGTACGTTGCCACTTGCAAAGTGGACAATATGGTTTCGCTGAGGAAGGACAATTTATACGAGAGAAGGAATCTCACTTAGCCGCTACAGTGCTGAGTACACGAAATTTTATTATACAAGGAAATATTTTAGAGGTGTCTCTACGTTGCTACGTCAGAGCAATGTACGATATTTTTTATTTAAATACATTTAGAGGAAGTTAGGGTTATGAGGGAATACTTAATGAAACCGCCGCGGTGGTTGTCCTCAGCGTTTGAAGAGGCCGCGGCATCTCCATAAAACAAACCTCATCCAAAACCTTAATATATTATTCTAAATGGCCAAAATTTTTCTTTCCTTCACATTTGATCAAAAGTATAGAAATATTGGAAGTTTCACTGATGGGTGCCTCATTTTTACCAACAGATGTATTCCACCATAAGGGGTACTGATCTTGCTGATCGCGTCGCTTAGATAATTAAAATAATGTGCGACTAATTGCAAAGTTTTCTCTTTACTGCCACCAACATCCGTTCAAAACATCCGGCCTTTCTAACTTATTATTAGAGATTAAAATAAAACAAAATAAATAGTCATAAGGTTACGAAAGTAATTTATTTGATAATCTTTATTTCTCTACCTTTTTATGCGAACTGTACCATTTGCTCTGCTCACACAAAATATAGTTCATACACACAGTGTAATAACGAAATTTTCAGTTAGTTTCAGCGTTACTAATAATTCTCTTTACATACTGAAATAAAGATTAGCTTAGCTAACCCGCGCGTAATTTGATTGCATCGCAACAATCTCGCAGGAAATTCAGGGGCTGCTGAAAATACTGCAACTGAATTTTTGAGAGCTCCTGCGCTGCACTGAAAATAAATATTCCATCGCGCGTGCAAGTACTGCGTAGGCACGAGAATTAGCATACAAATTTTTAATTTATTTCCTGCCCCGCTGCATTTGAATTAAAGCGAGAATATTACTTTATTTCACAAATTTCATTAAACAAATAAACTTTCATTCGTATATCCATAATATTTTACAGACTGAAAGATCTTAACAAGTTGAAAAGATACCCATAAGTAAATATTTGCTATTACTAAAAATAATCAAAGTTCTGGGTTAACTCCTTCTATTTCCTTACATTATCATTAATTAACATATAATTTTTCATACATTAAAAGTAAAACATTCCAACAATAACTTACGTATGTTTAAATATAACTATTGTAATGATTATATCAAATTTTGTTAGTTTTTTTTAATTACTATACATATACATATTCGTAATAATATGATGCCGCTATTCGTGATAAAGTCCAAGCACGCCTCAAGGTAAGGTAATGAAGGCTTTCTCTTCAAACTAGCTGAAACTAGGCACATTTTACGAGCACTTCGTAAACAAGTAAGGGCCCATTTGATCAGAAGCCGCTGCAGCGAGACAGATCGATCGCCGGCACACGTCGCCACCAGCTCGCCTCTCCCCTAAACTCGGCACGTGAGCCGCCTGCGAACGCAGCAGGACTTGTTACGCCATGTATATTTTATAGGCCACGCAGAAACAAGTATCCAGTTGACCTTAAAGATCGACAATTTACGGCCGAGGGTCCGTCCGATCCGATAAAATCACAATAACGCGACCTTATCGAAATTTTAGGATCATCCTTCGGGGACAAGTTGGTATGATTGTGTTTCCAAGTTTATGGCCGACAGTTACTTTTGTATCTAAGTGTGGCATTCATATATTATAATAACATGTAATGTACCCTTAGAACCTCTTCCAAGATCAAGGAACATGTGGGTAGAAGATTAACCTTCCTTATCTGTTCATCATTGCATTTGGGATCTGACCTAGAGGTCATTATCTCTATATACACATTACTACTATTATGGTGTAGAGTATCCTGAAGTACGGTTTGGCTGCCTAACTATTGAGAGAAAGTTTTATTCAGGAGACCGTCTTGCAAAGTGCCGCCGTAATACCTCATCAGCCGATAGACGTCCACTACTGGACATAGGCCTCGCTCAAAGATCTCCACATCGAAGAGTTCATTCAAAGGAATTGGACCTTAACTTACCACGATGGCCCAGTGCGCGTTGGTGGGTGGGCAGAGCTTCGACTGTTATTGAGTAGGGTGCACCGCGTGCAGGTGAGGTTCACATGGGCTCCGTAATATGTTGGGCGGAACACCATTACACCTACTTCTTTTGTATTCTACAAATCAAGAAGGTGAGCTGGACTTTCAGTGGTCAGCTCATAAGAAAGTAGTGCTGATTAGAATGGCACATATAACGTGGTATGGTGCTCATCGCCTTGAGATATTCAATACTTATTCGCAGTTTGCTGAAAATTTCACCAGCCAAAGAGATCTTCAAAGAGGGCTAAAGTAAGGTGCGTAGGTGTACGTGTTTGAAGGATAATGTTAGTAACTTAAATCCAGTAACATTTACAACATCAATACACTATGTACTGGTTTGTATATGCCGCAGAGCTGGTAATCAAATTTACTAGCTTTACGTTCAAATTGCCAGCCATACATACCATACATCATTTAAATAACCTTCGTAGATCAATGTCAACGTCCGTATAACACCAAGAGCATAATTTACATCCGCCATCCGTCATACATCCGGTGAACGTCGTGAAAATAGAGTATCATTTCACTTAAAACCGGTGTTAGGTGGCAACTACTACCATCTAGATGGGGGTACAGCCGCATTGCTGTTTCTTTCGTCAAGCAGTTAAAGCCAAAAATATCTATGTTGTGATGGCGCTGTAGCTGATGATGCGTTCTCCAATGAAATGTTTCAAGAGGCAGGTGTTTTTGGGGAGACTAGAAGGCAGACGTGCTTAAGAAAGAGCTCTTACCACATGGATGGAAGTTTTTAGAAAGACAGTACACACCGTGCGGTCCACTCTGCATATGACCGCACTCAATGGAGATTATTGGTGCGTGGTCATGATCTTCAGTAGTGAGGGAGCGACGAAGAAGTAGCTGATGAACGTAATACTACTTTAAAATTGTATTAAACTTAGTGTAGTGTATACATCTGTACTAGTGTACCTATTTATAACGGACAGTGTCATTCATAATAGATGTTGTTAAATTTTGTAGTTTTATTGCAAAGAACATATTTGAATAAATAAAACTGACAAAATACACATTTATATATATATACATAAGTCAAAGTAAGTACAGAACTTACCGTGTATCCCTCCCATTGTATTGAAAGTGCCCGCTCCGCGACAAAGGCGACAAACACTACAAACAACTTTACAATAAAAGTACAATCGAATGCGAAAGCTTTACACAAACACCTGTATCCCGTAGGCTCGTTACTAAACTCGTTAAGTTTTAAAGCATCCCCCCCATTATGAGCACAAAAAGATGAAAACGGACACTACCAGGTACAGACGTGATGAAAAAAAAAAAAGAGAGAGCGGAGCCTTTTTCAGCGACTGTACAACGGAAATACGGTGCCAACCGAAGCGTTACTTTTAATCTCGGATATTGCGATGCGACAATTTGAGCCTCACCTTGTTTGCGTCCCGCTCTGGCGCGCGCGCACGCCCCGCGCCCGTCCCGCTCCGGCGCGCCCGCCCCGCCCGCCCCGCAAGATGCGCAAGGTGGCTTGTTTTGTTTTAATTAGTAAATAAGCTTTATGAACGTCACACTGTACTTTGCAAATAACACGCAATCATTGCACCTGCCGCGTGATTACCGAACACGATTTATTAACTCAAATGATCACAAAGGTTTCCCGGTAATGACGTTTACAGCAACCAACCGAGCTGACTGAGATACTTACACTGCACCAAACTATTCTACCTTTGATTTACATCGAGACAACAGATAGTACGTCAAGCTTCCAATTTGAATGATACTAATGTTTGGACATTATTTTTTTATGTTGTCGAAATAGTCGCAGCATCGTCATGATCATCAGCCCGCGATATATCCCACTGCTAGACTGCTCTCCCAAGGAACATTATCCAGTGATAACTCGACACTGTTAATTTATTATTTTTTTATTTTATCTTCGGTTGTTAATAAGTTATATTTATAACTTCCTTTAACTTAAACATGTTTTTAAAACGTTAATCGCCGTCAGCTTTCCGAGGTCAATGCATCGGATAATGTATCATTAGTTTTATGGCTAACACCCGCTGGGTGACTTACTTAGGCTGTATGAAAAACAAGTCGCGCACTAGAACTCACGTTATAGCTTATTCTGAATCTTATTTAAGCTAAGCTTAAATAGAATAGAAATCTGGTGAGGTACCATTTCGACTATGTGGTGAAATTGATGTTACAATTTGGAAGGTAACATAATTAGATAGCGATGAGTAGTGTTGTGTTACTTAACTAGAGCCAATGTTATGAACAGGCGTGTTTCACTTACCATCAGGTGAACGTTTGTACGAAGTAAAAAAAAACACTATATTATTTTTAATCTAAGGAACCAATATGACGAGCGGGACATACATGTAATGGTAAAAGTCTCGCCTGCTCGAAAGAACGTGGCGTTACTTAGGATAATATACACTGCTTCATTTTCTGCTCGTCGCCTTGAAACAAGATGTTGAGTCTCATTACCCCGGTAATTACACTAGCTACAGCGCCTTTTAATCCGCAACACAGTGATGTTTGTCGGATGCAATAGCAGCTGCGGTGGTACCTACCTAGACGGTCTTCTGCCTACGGAAGACAACCACCAGTAATTATCTTGTCTATTAAGTAATTATCTCGAGTGGTCTGCTTAATACCAAAGCAGTCCAAACTTGAAATGTTCTAAGAAATTAAACAGAAGTATCGTTTTGATTTTAGGTCTTATCATCATAGCACTAATTTCCTTTGCCCGAATTTGATAAATTAGTTTTAAAACTGCAAACACCGAAAGGCAAAAGATCATCCGATCACTCATCAATCAGATGGACCGTTCAAGTTAGTCTCGTCATCATTCAAATTTTACACTGTCGTAAGAGATGCGCTAGACAGGAACTGGTGGAAGCAAATTGTCCCCTCCATACTGCAACGAACCTAGATGTAGTTTTAAAGGAGAATGCGTTATATTTACACTATATTAATATTATAAATATTGTTTTTTGTTTTCTGCTTGTGCACTGAAATACTGAAAACATACAGAAAATATACAAAAGAAGCTGGAATCTAACGGCAGAAAACTTACTAACTATAAATAAGTTAGTTTTGTCCTTTATAACAATTTGGTTCAACCGCTTTGTATGTAATATGTAGTCGTTTTGAGGAGTCGCAATGGCGACGAGTTAAACTACCTTCTTAACATTTATATACAATATATTAATTACGAGATTATTTTAACATAAACACCCCACTACACTGTACCAGAGCCTGGGCCATAGATCTTCTCTAATCAGGAGAGAGTTAGAGCTACAATTTATTTACTTTGTTCTAGTCTTATTTATACAGTTAACTTAAACAAAATATTCTTTTTTAAAACAATTAAGCGACGAGGACCGGACGTTCACTTGATGCTAAGTGATGATATAATCTGCACGACATTGCTGTCGCTTAAGACAGAGAGACGTGGAGTCTCTTTACCCCAGTAATTATACTAGTTACGACGCCCTTCAAACCGGAACATAGTGATGTTTACACACGCATGTTTGGCGACAGAAATAAGCGCTGCGGTGTTACCCACTTAGACGAATCCATCATGGAGACTGAGAAACCAGAGAGTACATACGAAAGAGAAGGATATGATCTAGTAGTAGAAATATATGTAGTAGTAAGTAGCAATGATATATATATATATATATATATATATATATATATATATATATATATATATATATATATATATATATATATATATAAATCAATAGGAAATAATTCTTAAAATATTATTTAAGAGAATAGTGAATTGGTTACATCTAGACTAATGGGCTTTACTATTGGAAGCTACATCACCGTTTACCATCAGGTGTGATCGTAGTGAAGCATCAGTTAATAAAATTATTAAATAATGATACATGTGCTCGCCGCCTTGAGACAAGATCATACTTGTCATTACCCCACTATCCTCATCACGGTACTGTCTGTCCGACTGCAATAGGTGCTGCGTTGGTACCTACGGTAGACTGTCGCCGGCAACAGAGGCCTACCACGTTACTAAACAAACATATTAAATATGATTATAAATATATGTATGATATAATGATATGTACATCTGTATATATGCTATGTATCCGCGTCAGTGTATAACGGCGAGCTAAAGGTCCAGCGGATGCTGATATCGGCCGCATCGACTGGCGTTTTAATTACACTTGGCAACTGAAAATCGCGATTTGAATTAAATTTATTTCACGGCGGCCGCGTACTGAAAACTGCCACGGATTTTTCAGTGCGTACAGCGGCCGCGTCGGTGTATACACTCGTACATCCGTGCAGTTTGTATTCAGATATCCGCTGACTGAGCTGGCGGGCCGGTTGAGGACAAATATTCAACTGGCAGAACAGTTTTTGATAATTCTTTCAATGGATAAATCTTAGTTCAATCTAAATTACAATTGTTGTTAAATGACAATGAAATCGACGGTTCATGTGTTGAATGGTGGTAGATTTATAAATATGAGGGAGGAAATTAGTCCGGTGGGTTAAATACCTTTTCAACAATCCAATACACATATGTTATTTGATCCTAAAATCGAACCAAATATTACAAGTTAACCGTGGTCAGTCGCTGGAAGCCGCTGGATGCTGACAGCGCAGCACCGACCGTTGTTGGTGGAGAGAGACCTATGTCCAGCAGTGGACGTCTGTCGGTCAATGATGATGAATGTTTATACAAATTATGATTGGAATTGGTTGAACGTTGTTGAATTGGTTAAACTGGAAGTTTCGGCAATATAATATGTATAAAAAAAATTGTCTCTATGATTTTATAATATGTGTATATATATATATATATACAAATAAGAGACAAAAGTATGGATGAGTATTTTTACATGAGTACCAGAGTTAAACTTTGGTAAGATCCACGTTAACAACGCTGTTTTGTGTCTTCAAAGAAAGATATAAGAAGGCGTTTTATTTTTAACAAAAAAAAAAATATATTTCAATTAGACTTTTTCATATTATACTTTCAAAGGAAATGGTCTTTTAAGTCTTTCCCAGTGCAAACGGTACGATGACCTTTTACCTTTTCTTACCTCGGTACCCGTCTGAATACTTTGGGTGGTGTTTTATAAATAGAGCGTAACACGTTACTTTACGTCAGGGTCTCAGTATCTGGCTTCCATTACTTCACAATTTCTTATCAGAAAATTCGTCGTCTCTCGCGAAAAAATAACGTACATTAAACCTTGTTATTATTAACCGTTATAATAATACGGGGAAAGCATCCAAAGTATTGTGGAGCACTTGCGCGAAGCTCCGACGCGGGTAATGTTACATACGGGTAGTTAGGACAATGGGATATTTTGGCGGAGGGGGTTCAATAAAAAAAAAAACATAGTTTTAGTTGTAAGGAGATATTAAATATAAATGTTTCCTTGAAACCACGAAATGACGTAGACTCAGTGATACATGATACACTCGCACATAAGGTAACAACGATGTTTACTTAGAACTTCACTGCGCTGAACGCTTTGATACATTAGATGCTGGGTTCTCGTTATCTACGTTATATCAATAATGCGTCTTACAAAGTAGTGTTTGCATGCTACCATTTTCAAGTTTTTATTTATTTTTCTCCGCTTTCGGTACCCGTCTAGGTAACTGCGACCGCTGCTCTTATTTATGTCGCCAAACATTAGTATGTAAATATTAGTGTGTTCCTATTTGGACGGCGTTATAACTAGTGAAGCTGTAACTTCAGGTAAGACTTAACAGCTTAAATCTGAAGGTGAAGAGCGCAATGTGGTGCAGTGTATATGATTCTAACTAGCATCACTTTTTTATAGAGAAACTATTTGAAGTAACTATGGCATTGATACTTGATCTCTTATGCCTCAAATTATACGATGGTACGATTATTGGCTCATCACTTATCATTAGGTGAACAGTCCCTTCGTCTCTTCTCTTCGTAGAACAAAAAAAAAAAGAATACTGTTTACCGATAGTCATATACATGGCATCAAAATAACAGTGTTGCTTAGAATGTGAATACAGTTATCGGAGCTGCTGTTGCTGTAGACTGTTTAAGTAAATGCAACTCTATTTCCGCCGGCGAATAGTTATGTGAAAATTTTGCTGTATTCTAGTTTAAAGAGCGCTGAAGCTAGCCAAATTACTGAGGTAATAAGACAACATCTCATATCTAGAGGCGTCGAGTATAAAGTGGGGACCAGTTATGCTATGGGCGGGCGCATTGTTGACTAATAACTAAACATCTCTGTCTGGTGTAATTTAAAATAATCACGACGAGTATACAACCCACCATCATATCCGCTCCACTGAATCCGTTTGCGTAAAATTAAGTGTTGTCCGTCACACGGGTGCACAGCGGCGCCGTATATCACCGGGGCAGGTCCGGCAGTCGGCTGGTGCAATATGATCACAATCAACAATCATACGGTCCGTTTGACACGCAAGCGCGCGTGGCGCGTGCGCTGAGTGATTTTCTACTTTACAACTTCAACTCCCTCTTTTCACAGTACTTGGTATTCACAAACTATGATATTGTACTACAAGTTGCTGAACATGCCTATGAAAGTCAAAGTAGTTGTATTACAACTACGTTTAAAGATGATACACTGGTTAAGTAGCTGCTGGTTGTCGGCACGCGGGATCAGAGATCAGCATCTCGTTCATAAGAACAGCAAAGTGGCGTCGGTGTTCCCATATACGGCACCGCAGATCGCATCACCACTTAACATGAGGTGTGATCGTGATTTAGCGCTAACCTTGTCGATATAAAAAAAAATATTTTAGAGGGTTTGTGTCTATAAGGTGATGATTATGACGAGTACTACCAATCATTTATTAATCAACGTGGCAAGTAATTGATGATTTACCAAAGAAATATATGGAAATAATGTAAATGTGACTTTAAATGTATTTGATCTTTAAAATGGATTGGTGCTTGCTGGTGTTAAGTGCTGAATGTGATCTGCGGTGGTAAAGTACACTAACCTAGTAAAAGCCTATTCACTTCTTGAAGAATTACTTGGACGAAAACATTGTTGCCCACAAGTTGATCTACTCCTATTAACTCAACCTGGCGATAAGTTGCCGTAGATAATAACAATGTTTTACTTAAGATGTTTACATAACAATACTTTGTGCTCATTACCAGATTATATAAAGTATAGGAAATGGTGCGGTTACATGCATGTTATATTTTATTAACAACATACATGTACGAATTGAATTTCCTGTTTACATTGATAGGTGTCCGTTGGAAGAGACCGTTTACATAGGTACCGCCGCAGTTCCTGTTCCTGTCGCCAAACAGTAGAGTGCAAACATTACTGTATTTCACAATGAATGGTGCTGCGGCTAGTGAAATTACTGGGGTAACGGGACTTTGTTTCAAGACGATGTTTACTATGTGATTGTATTATACGTATCGCTTCATATGAGATAAACGAGCAAGTTGTCTCAAAGTTTTTTCGAATAAAAAAACATTACTACTACGCAGTATAAATAGTCGCTGCAGTAACAGTCATCCTTCACGATATTTGCAGAGATCTGCCATCAATATGTTCTTTCTGATTGCATATATTAAATTCTGTACAATATTATTCCTCGTTACATTTAACTTAACAAGGTTTTAATAGTTCGAAACACAATAGATAGTCAAATTTAACTTAAGCTTATCTCAATTACGCTTAGCAAGTAACTTTATGAATGCTTTTAAGTAGACTGTACTATTATCCAACATAATAGAATCTGAAACAAGAATATTAGCTGAAAATATTAGCGCTCTTTCATTATAGCTTCCTTCTAAATTAATGCTTAGCTACTAATTAAGTTAGCAACATCTTGTCTTTACTAAAAGTAGAATTAACAAATTTCATGTCTTTTTGTTCTAAATGTTAAAAACGATTATTTCAGTGAGGGTGGGTCTCCCTTACTGGAGCTCATTTATGTAGGTATTACCACAACTGTTTCTACAGTCAAATAATAATGTATCACTGTTAACGTGGTCTGATTAGAGGGGCGTTGTAGCTAGTGGAATTACTGAGGTAATGAGATCAACATCTCATGTCTTAGGATGTTAAGCATAATATGGTACTGTGTTATAACGAGCGCCACGATGTTATGTGTAGACGTATTACTTTAAACATAAGATAAAAGTCCTATTCGTTTCCTTGCTTCGTTTTCCTAAATCACTTTTAAGTACCTGTTGTTACTCGTACTAGGAGAGAGTTAAAGCTATCGAGGTGGTGCGTGCGGTACTTCCGCCTAACCATTTTATAGGGGGTGGAGAGCAGTAACTCCGACACGATGTGGACTTATCAAGACCTCTCGCTGTCGGAACCACAGTTATGTGCGAAAGCGTGGGAAACTGTGGGATTTTAACCAGAGTCCGGCATAACTCTTCTGTTCCTCGACAGCAAAAAAGTACCCAAAGCCGGATTTCTCCACGAAAAAAAAGGAGAAAGTTAAAGCTCTAATTTTCGCTGACATATGGATATTCACATAAGCTGCTTGGCGACTTGCGTACAGCTTAAAATCAACCGCACTCAACATTTCAATAACCTTAATAATCCGGAGCAAAGATATTGAATTCAGGATCATTGATGCTTTAGGAGCGCAACAACAAAGACAGTATACAAATATAAAACGGCGACAACAAGGCGAAGGGCGGGGGAATAAAATGATTTGGGTATGAAGCACGTGAACCGTACTGCGGACGAAGCGGTCGACAAGAACTAGCAACTTACAGTAGTTAAATGCAAGAAGAACAATGCGCCCCTCTTCCGCCCCAGTTTGCCTTTTGTATTTGTCGTGATGAATTGCGCAGGTCCCGGGCTGCTACATGTCAAAATAAAAATTCATGCAATACTTCATTGTTTATTCATCGGTCGCGTGACTACTTCCTACCCTATCTAATGAACTAGTTTCCAGTTCGACTTCCGTCACAATTTTATCAACTGCTTTGTATTCTTATTCTCCTTTTGATGTAGTTAGTGCTACCAGTACTTAACTTTTTCTCTCGTCGGTGTTATTGGCGACTTTTACAGCTTCCGACTTATACGATTTCACGAGTTAAAATACGACGTCCCTAGTAAACATGTTCACCAAGCACCATAATACTACTAGTTCAGTAGTAGCAGTTTTCTAGTAACTGTATTAGCGCAACCACTAACACCTCTGTGGATATGGAATAAACAATACATCCATTTTAGTTGTAGTTTTATAAATTATTTTATTCAACTAATGTTTCCCTTCACAATATTCATCATCATTAGCCGATAGATGTTCACTGCTGGACATAAGTCTGCTCTCCATATCCCGCGCTGCCCGCATCGCCGGGCACCAGGGGCCGACGTTTGTAGGGGTTCATATGGGAGGATTTGAGCCTATTCCCACCACGCTAACCCAATACGGGTTGGTGAGAGTCAGAGCCTTGTTGATTAGCAGGGTGCACCACGAGCAAGTGTGGTTGACTTAGGTCCCGTAAGTTGTGCGGGATAACTTAAACCCCTTACCCTTTTCACAACTCTATAAATGACTAGTTTGAATAATGGAAAAAACCGTACCGAGTACCATCTTTAGAAACTCTTGTCCTGGTTTAAATGATCTCCGTAGGCTGGGAGACGTGAATGCACCAGCGCTTGTTACTTAGTGTGCATGAACAGTACAGGTGAATAATTAACGCTAGTGTCTTTTCGTTCAGGTTCCATCAGTTAAATACAAACATACGAGTTCACCTTTTATATATATGTAACTTGTAAAAACTTTAACACTGTAAAATTGTATCATTTAAACGTAAGTACTTAAGATAAAAAAATCAACCACAGATGTAATCTTAATACACTTTACAGTTCTTGAAATTGTGTTTAGTTTTCAAAGACAGATATTTTACTCTATTTTTTATAACAATAATAACTGTTCATAGCGGTTTATATATTTTGTATATCATACACCATGGATATACACCATTACTTCTATAAATATATTGTTGATAATTGGTAATAAATAAACTGAGCTGCAATCGCTCGCTCGCCGTTTCGGAAGAGGTACCAGTTCGATATCATCCGACTACAAGTTTCCGGTGATGAGGAACATCGAGGAAACGGACATGTTTCTGGAGCAACAGCTTCCGTAGAAATACAACATACGTTCACTGTTTTTGGTCAGCCTTGCGGACACTGCCGTCACGCTTATGTGGGACAAAAAAACCCCTCAGCAGTGAGAACATTTGAAGTACTATTTCTTGTTATTATTAATAAATAATATATATATAATATGGGACTGATCCATGTGGAAATCTTTGGTGGAGGCCTGTGTCCAGCAGTAGACGTCGATCGGCTGATGATGACGGTGAAATGAATTGTTAGACTGGATGTGATTAATTTAAGTTTGATTAGCTTAATAGTTATCTATGAATGATTGTAACCGTCTCGCTTCAGTTAGCGTTAGGAGTGTGCCGTAGATCGTTGGCCATAACAAGTAGAGGCGTTAGATCGTTAATCTATATGAGGGTATATCGAAATTCACGACGGTTCAGTTTGAAGTCTATCACCGTGTCGAAAGCGGAGGCTGGCGCGAGTCGTTGTATAACCGATCGGAGCCGCGGACGCGTGCGATCCCGCCGTTGTGACCTGCTGCAGCTTAATTGTTATAATTTTCACGGTCCGTGAATATTGACGGAGTCACGATACTGACAACTTCATCTCTACAATATATCCTTTATGCTACTATGCGATAGAAATATTTAAATTACAGAATATGTTTAATATGATAAAATCTATATATATATACTAAAGTAACGTTCACAAAATAAAGACCATGCCGTGGCCATCAAGTGGGACAGTGAACAGTATTACATCTATGAAAAAAACTACAGAATTTCTTACCAGATCTCTACTTACCAGATCTAAGTCGACAACAGCTAAATTATTTAAATAGACTTGAAATATTTGATTTTATAACATACTAATTAAAGTAGAAATATTGATTTTGTAATTAAGAAAGTAAGACAATCAAATTTATGATAACCTTCTTTTTTTATTCATAAACTACCACCATTCATCCCCTCACACTAATTCAGCTAATATTTCGTGCAAGCGATAACTTTAAACGCCTGTTGTGCATTGAATCGTATTTTCGATGAATGTTGGTCGCCGGTTCAAGTAAAGGGAAATTAGCAGTGGCGCTAATGTCATTACTTGGAGGAAATGAGACTCGGCAAAAAATCCTCACTCACCGCTGAAAAGTTTCCGTTCGTCGAAGATCAGTGGAAAATCAATTTCACATTTATCATCAACAGAATAAGAATGGAAATACCGTGTCTTTGTACATTTTGTTGTTAGATAATGAGCTTTGAATAATTTTTATTAAAAGACTAAGCATCTTAAAATTTGTGCCAAAATTGTTTATCTTGTTCTAAACTGCTAATACTTTCAAAAGTATTACGCGAATTTAACTTTTAAAGCTATACTCGTATTAACGCCCACTGCCGAGTATAGGCCTCCCTCAAGGATCCTCATTAATGAGGAGTTGGGCCTTAGCTCCACCACGCTGGTCCAGTGCAGGTTGGTGGGTTGTCAGAGACTTCTGTTTTTAACAGTATGGTACATCGCGTGCAGGTAACGATGACTTGGACTATGTAAGATTTTAGGCGGGGAACCTTTTACACCCCTTATAACTACAACTATATAATAAACTCCATTGATACCAGAAATAGATTTCAATAGAGGGACGTTTATAATATTTTGCTCATAAACTACAATTATCATCATAATCCTTCTGTCTGTCCACTGTTGGACTGACGCTTCCTAAAGTACGGCATTTTGCTCCATCCTTAACCCCTGTTTGACAAAGTAATATATGTTTTGATAGTTTTTATGTATTGAAAATATATTTTATTACAAAGTATTTAAAGACATAAAAATGTATTTATTCATTTATCGCACAGAAGCGTTTCCGGCTACCCGCACACATTTCCATCCCAAAGCAAACAGTCCAAAAAATGCCCTGACCGCAGCCTTCATCTGTCACCCGTATTTCTCCCCGACTAGAGACGGGGTAGTTTGGAGCAGCGGAATCAGCTATTTTCTTTATCGTGGTAATACCAATTTCTGTGATATTGATACGAAATCTTTTACTATGTAATATAATATTAATAAAGTAGCTTTAATTCATGTTTGAGACTGAGACTTAATCTTTAAGTAATAAGCCTTGTAAGTACCAAAATGAGATTTTTTTTTAATATAGTAGTTATTTATTATATAAAAAAAATGTAAGGGTTCTCGCACAACAACCCAAGCCAACCTCACCTGCATGTAGTGCAGCCTGCTAATCAATAAATGAGGCTCTGGCTTCCACCAACGCGGATTGGCCCATCATCATTATCAGACTTTGTTTATCCATTGCTGGATATAGGCATTGCACAATATTTATTGCGCTCAGGTCCCGTTGGGCCAGCGGAAAATGGAGCAAATCCCCTCTTATGAATCCCTATCCGATCGTTGTGGGAATCTTTTGGAGAGGCCAGTCCAGCAGTGATCGTCTATCGACTGACTACAAAAACATGTAGCGAACGTTTTAATGTTATTCCCCTGACCACTTCATTACTCCATAACCACAAATATAACAATAGAAAAATAAAGGTAAAGCTCCGGAGCACAAATTAACTTCCTATTTGAGGCAGGAGAAGTAATGTAATTAGTTTTCCGTTTGCTTTTATCTTTTACATCTTTACTACTAACGGTGATTGTTATACCGCAACGATATATACATAACATGAACAAATGTTTTAATGATGTACATAAACATCATGTTTAAGATTTACAGTTTACCCAATTTAACGATCTCAGCAAAAACATAACCAAGCATATTTTATGAACGATTACTTAAACGATAATAATCTATGGAAATAAAAGAAGTTCATTTTAAGATAAGGGTGTAAGCGGTCCCAACAACTCACGGTACTCAAGCCAACCTCACCTGGACGCGGTGCAACCTGTAATCAACAAACGTGGCTCTGGCTTCCAACAACCCCCAATGGGCCAGGGTGGTGTGAAATAGCCCGATCCTCCCAAATTGAACTCTTACAAACATGATCTTTGGACGGAGGTCCATCAATGGATGTTTATCCGTTGATATTAAAGAAATAGGTTAAAAAATTTAGCATTTTAGCAAAATTAGACCGCTAAGACTCCTTCGCGCCGATTTTCGGGTCCGTGGAATTTCTTTTGCCGATTTCTGGGAGATTTAAAAAAAAAATGAACTTTGTGGATCGTGCGAGCTAAAATAACGTCACGAATATATAGCAGTGGCGCGGCGTTATAACGAGGCAGGTAACGCTTTACGTCACATAAATTGTCGTCAACAAATTAGACGCACGGGACCGTTGGAGCTCGCAAAACGTTTCCAAACGAGCTGAAGCGCCCCAACAACTCTTTTATTAGTCCAACGACAAAGTAGATAAAGTAGTACGTACAATTTTAGTTGTCGGATTACATGGAATTCGACGTTTGCTCCAGCTCGTTTTGCCCGAGGAACTTCAGCGAATAAAAAGGACGATATTTACTTAGGATGATAATGGAAGACACGTAGTATGAGTGTTACATGATTTATGCCGGCATTTACCTGAGATGTCGATAAACAATACCGTCATTTCTTAAGATAAAGCGAAAAATTGTGCTTGTCCATGTTATTGGCGATAAACGTGGTTTGGGCATCCGCAGTAATAACAAATTTTTCTGCTAAGCTATAAGTTACGTCACTATAATTAGCAGATCCGTGATTAGGGACGACAGAACATTTCAAGCCGAAACCGATAAGGGCTTAACCTTTTATAAATCCACATAAGAATTATTCTATCTATTCATATCGACAAAAAAAATTGTTAAAAAATGGATAAGTAACATTTACGGATGTAACACTTCGATACTTATGATTTCGTGGGTTACAAACCTCGACACCAGTACTCTTTGTGCTGCAGTGATTATTCGCTAAGTTGATTGCTTCAAACGTCACCGACTATTCAATACAATATACTTCACAATTATGAAGTTTGTATTAAAATCTCGCATCAGCACCGGCGCCCGGGCCGGACGCTGGAATCCTTGTTTCCGCTTAATCTTTTAATTCGTAGTGACAATGAGTGAAATGTGTTTTTATGTCATGGACAGATTTATTTGCAGTGTTTGTATTTCTGCAGTATGCTGTTTTTTCTTTTATATTTATCACATTTCGTATTTTCATTGTGCAATATATAAAAGCAATGAAACTACCCTCGCAAAGGTCTCTTCTTCAACTCTTTGGCATCGAAAGTGGCAGAGTTTAAATTGATCGATTGCTGGCTATCGGCCTCATATTGCCAATACAGTGCCAGTAATGCCATTGGTATCTAGTAGACATTAATGAAAGCTAACGATAATGATACGAACATTATTAGGACTTGCAAAACTTGCATAAATTATATGCCTAATGGGTTTGTTATCATTATCATTAGAATTTTAGTCAGTAAAATCGAGTAACTTAGTTAGTAAATATTAACAAGTCCTATGTAATTTAGTTGCGTATGGGTGTTTAAAGCTCCAGGTATCTAAACTAATTTGAATTATATTATATATTTAGATTTTAAGGTTTAACTTATACTCCTTTTCCGAAAAACACTTGAACAGGGGTTCTGCCCAGATATATAGTAATTTTTTTTTTTATACTAATACGCGTTTTTTCCCAGTAGAAGTAGGCAGAGGCGAATAAACACCCACTTTTCGCCAGATGTGGTCAGATTAGGTCCCATGTAACGGGGGGCGAGTCTGTTGCCACTTTATTGGGGCCTCTACACACACACAAAGATAATTTCAGTGTGCGGGTTTCCTCACGATGTTTTCCTTCACCGTTAAGTACGTGGTAATTGTAACAATATGCACATTAGCCATTGCAAAACTGTCTAAGAGTTGCATGCCCGGCCGGGATTAGAACCCTCGTTATCTGATTGCGATGTTCGGGTTCATAGCCATTGAGCCACCACGACTTAACACATGATGAGCCTCTATTTAGACCACGGATAATAATACCTGAGATTAATAAAAAGATTGTGTTCAAGTTATCAAGATAGCGTTTTCTCACTAACGTTGTACGAAAAATCTATATTCACACGGCCACTACATATATAGTATACTAATTTTCAAAGCCAACAGTATCCTTAATTGATCTCCATTCGATTGTAAGTAATTAATTGTGTGCTCTTGTATACCTGGCCTAGACTGGATTTATGGTGTGGTTTTTTACTTGTCTCACATTTCCTGTTCTAAGTAAAAAACTTCGAAAGCGTCCGCTGCAGTAGTCCGCGTCGCCTTATTTATTACATACTGTCTCTTTAGTCGATCTCTAAAACGGATTTACTGTCGTGAATTATTTTAATGGATAGAGACGATTGATCTGTATGAATGTATGTACCTGCCTCTATCATTAAATTTGTAACAATCATCAGAATCTCCTTTTGATTAAACGCCAATTGCTTAACCGTTTAATACCGCTTCCTAATCAAATATTCCCAAGATCGATTCCGTCTTAAATATTTCTCCCAGGCTATCTCTTACATAAAAACAAAGGTTTAAATAGAGAGTTAAATAAACTTTTACTAATGCCTAATATTTGTTTTAACGAGAGAGTCGGCTTCAATCATTTCAAAATCTAAATCGGCAGTCAGTTACTAACGTTCAGACATTACTCTTGATTAAGATAAGGAAACGAATCATAATGTCTCAACGTGAGGAGAATGTGGTTGTCTGACGAACTTCTACGCCTATGTTGGTTTTACGACTGCTGCAAACTCGGAGAGGAATTTTACACAATTGAAGGATATAACATTTGTCGACAATATTAAAGTATGTTATACCTTCCCCGATGTTTGGAAATGAGATATATCGATCCTAGTCGCCAGGTGGACTGATTCTATCATCCAATAAAGGTCAATGAAATCTAACTTTAAAAGGTTTTATCGATTTTACATGATCTCTAATGACGTGTATGATGAATGGTGAGGAGCTCATTCATAATACTCTAGCTCTCATATATTGATAGCTACTGTAGCAGATTTACAATAAGAGGGTATAATTATGTGATTTCAAAAATCATTTTTACTTAATGAACTATACAACCATCATTAGTCAACATGAGCCCACTGCTGGGCGTAAGCCTGCCCCAAAAATCTCCACACCGATGGGTCATTGGTCCTCCTTGGAGGGACTTCCCAGCACTACGTTTAATGGCGATGGAACAATAAGACACTCGAGTATCAACTGCTTACTGGTAGACTATCGTGTTACTAGGCAAGCGTTCAGCCACTACGTCACGGAGACATTTAAGTTTCGGACCCTAAGCAGTACTTAAACAAGATTTAATGAAATTTACTTGCTACATTATTTCTATATAACGCTGGACTTTCGTTCATCATTATTGTGTGGTGATTTACTTGATCCGTGGGCGCTGGTGGCGGGCGGACCGAAGCGTTGCCCGTCGAGGCCCGTGACGTCACTGTCCGTCAGGGCCTCTTTGTAATTTATGTCTGGCTGTGTTTGCGTATCATCTGTCGGTTGTCGGTGTCTCGCTTGTTAATTATTAGGATGCGCCGCAGGCAGGTAAACCTGGCGGTTAGGGTGGTTTTGTTATTCTCTTCCCCACCACTTTACCTCCTCCCTTTTATACGCTCTCCCCTAACAATTACAGAATAACTTTGTTTTTGTTGCCGCTCCCGTTGAAAATGTTCACGTACTCCTTATATGCGAGCTGCTGACATTATTGTTTCGCTTATAAAGGCCGCGTTTCTTTCCGAGTTTGTACTGTGTATGTTTTACGTTTTGCGAAACTTTATGTCAGTACCGTACCCGTCTGTCAATATTGAAACTCTTATACTACTAAATCCATTATTTTCGCTCTTTGCTTTTGTTATAAAGTGTTTCGCATATTATCACCAATTAACACTTCTAGACTAGTGCGCTTTACCACCAATAACTACATTATCACTTACCATCAGGTGGAATCGTAGTCAAGCGCCAGTTCA
Organism: Ornithoptera priamus; assembly: GCA_029034505.1. Lineage (NCBI taxonomy): Eukaryota > Metazoa > Arthropoda > Insecta > Lepidoptera > Papilionidae > Ornithoptera > Ornithoptera priamus. The sequence continues at coordinate 497,010 of JARDWD010000292.1, read as the reverse complement.
TACAATAAAATAAAAAAATATTAAGGAGTATCTTTATGTTTTCGGATGATTTATTGCTCAACCATAAATCGAAAACTATAAAAACATTGAACAACAAAACATTACCATGCTATTAGGGGGTCCGAAATCCGCAGTTATTGGATCATTCATCGCGACCCTTCCTGGGACCTCGAGGATATATCAAAAAATAGTTTTTCGGACACACAGCCGCATTTGCGGGTTGATGTGTAATAACTTTGACGCTAAGTTATAAGCTCATTGTGTCCGCTTACTTTGCGGATTATCTTGTATGCTCATAACTTACGTTCTAGAGGATCAGTTGCAGTTGCGCAAGCGGTTAGATATTTACAATATCGTACTTTAATCTAGACTGGATCAAAAATTTCCCTCTAGCTATCATCGAACATTTACATACAAAAAAATGATATATTTTTTTTTATTACGAAATAACGTCACAAGCAAAATTTTCTTCTTCATTCGACTAAGCGATGAAACGACCGGGAGGTTCACATGATGGTAAGTGATACGCCTGTTCATAACATTACTTCAGTGATTTCATTAGCTACGGCGCTCCTCAAACTGAAACACGATAATATTTTGCACAGTACTGTGTGTCAGCTGCAATTGACGCTGCGGTGGTACCTACCTAGACGATCCCTGACAACAGAGATACTACCAACAGTCCCTGACGCCGGTTGGCATCTGCTAGTGATAACTACGGTTGTGTACTAAAAGCATTTTCTTAGATTCAACCAAAGGAATAAAGACACTGTAAGTTTTACATCAGCTCTCTTACATATGTACTGTAAAGACATATGTAAGAGAGCTGATGTGAATATATATATTATTAAGTTAAAGAATTTAAAAGTAAAGGAGGAAATATTGATACACATGGCATGTATCAATATAGAATGTGTTTAGATTATGAAATTGTTCATTTTCCTGTAACGGAATTGTAAGGAAGCCCGGGCGGCGCGTTCTGTATGTGTATCTGTAATTGTTGGGTGCGCGGGCAACAATTCTTTTATTGTGCTACTCCCGGCTCCCGGCTCGCTCCTGTCTGCGGAGAACATATTCTAAGAAGCACTGGAAATAGAACGGATTTCAATGGGGGATGTTTCATAACAGCCACTCAATAGAATCGCGCACAATACATCTGATAACGGAGGAGGTGAATGCCGGATACAACGGAACTTAAAAAAATATATACGTTTTTCCATCGACAAACGAGATTAGGTGCTTTGGTTGGTAATAAAGTGTACATCGGAGCCGTGGTAGCTCAGTTTGAGCTGCGGCCGTGTACGCGGTATCACTACTTGTAGCTTTGATCCGCACAGAGATAAATACGAAGGAAAACGGTCATATTCAAATTACATCTTTGTTGGACAAGTGAAAATTACTATTACTGGTGGTTGATCTCTAAAAACGTCCAGGTAGGTACCAGTGCGACGCCTAATGCAGCGGACCAACAATAGTCTGCAAATATTACTGCATAGAGTTGATAACAAAGTAGTTGTAAGGTATAAGATGAAGATAACGATTTCTTTTTAAAAGGAAATTTGTGCGTGCTGTGATATTGAGGATGCGGGTGAGGATGTGATGGGTATGTTATGAGGAAGATGAGTAAAACTAAATAACAACGTAACACAAATACTCTTTTTGGACAAAATATATTTATTAAGCTTTTACAATTAAAATTGAAACTTCTTTCTTTATGTGGAGACGAGGTTTTTTTTCTAATTTATTTTGTAGACACAGATGAAGAGGATTCTTAAAAATGTGAGAAATTTCCGCATTAACTCTTACTAGATTCCAATTTGAAGGTTATTAATTACTAGTAAACTTAATGTATTTTACAATGAATAATATAAGGCTTTATTATTATTTGATCTTTTCCCAATGTTTGCTTCATAAATAAATAATTATATCAGATTTCATCAAAATTTGTAACATAAATTGTGTGGTTGTTTGGTAACAACCATCGTTTGGTAAACGTATGTAAATATTGAAAACCGAATAGCAATTTCTGTGGGGAGGCCCGAAACACTATCGTTAGGGCTCCTGAATGATTGATACAGAAATTGCTGGCCCGGCACCGCCAGCTCGCAGCGCGACGGACCTCGTTGTTTAATATTTTAATACACGCAATCCTCGGAAGACCGCTTCGTTTCACTGCGGCTCTACATTTTTTCCCTTACCACATCGCATCTGTTTCTTATCGCTTCGGATATGACGTTGACTTGGACCCATTTTTCTCCTTTTTTTTCTCTCCCCGTCTTAAAGATTTTACCGAAATGCGCCGTTAATATAAACGCCTCATCCCCGGGGTGTAGCCGTCGCGAAAAGCGTACTGTTTCGCTTCGCATCGGAATCCTGCTCATTTTAGCATTACTTATTTACTTCCGGTTTTTTTTCTGTTGGCATTTTGACTGTGATATATTCCATTTTTTTCCTGTGAATTAACTACATATGAGGTTCTGGAGTGATTTATACTCGCTTTGATGTACGATTAAATTTTATACAATGCTCGTAACATCGAAGCTTTCGAAATAAATTATACAAGGTTACAAGTTATTTAACTTTTTTCATAAAACTAACGATCTTCCAAAAATATCTTTTAATGCTCATTATATTGAGATACATATTTTTTGTATGTTCACCTGAGGGTAAGTGATGCACCTGCCAATAACAAACTGGCGCTAGTTAAGACGATATATACAGAATTCCATTGCACTCATCGCCTTGAGATATAAGTTACGTCACCCCAGTAATATACTATAATATATATTTTAAACTATATGTTATGCAGTTATGTTCGTAAACTACTGTTTGTAGGCTGCAATAGAGCTGCGGTGTTGCCCACGTAGACAGTTTCCTGTAACAGACACTTGAGTAGCGTAGTGCATAAATGATCTTGATTCTCTCCTTGCATCGGAAGACCCGGAGTGCTAATAGAAGAATTATTATATATATATATATATTATAAAATTATATTTGCAATTTTTTTTCCTTACTACTTGTAACAATTTTCAGAAGAATAAGATGTAAACGAGATATAAGAAAAATATTTAAAATAGTTATATTATTGCAAGTTTAAGAACGATTCTATGAAACGGAAAGGCAGTTATTTTTACTGTAAAGTCAAAGTAAAGATGGAATACTCACAAAAAACCAATTCAAAAGTACTTGAGACCGAAAAGTTTCCGGTAAGATATTGCCCATATCAAGGTCAGTAAAAGAATCCTCCGCTCAGTTAGATTGCAATAACCTTTTGGAGCGACAGAATTTTTCCAAGTTTCACTTGAGAAACCTTTAAAAGTTCTTTTAAATTCAACAAAGGTAAATCATCTGTTAATATTCTCTTATATTCATGTCATGTAAATCTAGGTTTGATGTAGTATTCCTACTTACTTTAATTTTTAAGTTACGCAAACAGTCTTGGTTTGTTGACGATTGGTAAACCCCAATAAAAATAAAATGATTAACTTTAAGCGTTGAGTAAAGTAAGAAATGATCTATAACAAATGTCACTGCAGATTTTCATCTAAAGATTATATTTTTCTCTGTAGTCAAGAGATCATAGGCTTATATACAAAATATTTAAAGCATCAGCACCATTAATAAGATTTGGATAGCTTTAGAGAAGCTTTTATTTTATCCATCATTTGCTAAACTTTACGAAGTTGTATGTTATTTAGTTACTGTTCCCCGCCCACTTTGTTGGTCGTAACACCCTCACACCTCCATTTGGGGAAGGAATTTTAGAAAATTCATTCTCAGCTGACCTCTAAATGGCAGAAATAAATATCTCTACCAAATTTTGAGTGTTTACGTGTAATATAATAGTTTCGGAGACATCCACGGCTGTACGTAAGCTTTCCCCAAAGAACTCTTCATTAGGACATATATATATTATTTGCTTCTTTCTCATCGTTATTTTTGCTCTCTTTCTCTCTTCTGACGCTACTCAAAGTGAGTCTTGGCCTCCGACACAAGAGAGCGGCAGCGTTGTCTGTCATTGTTATTTTTACGTTAACTTAATATACTTTTGTAAAACGCATGCTCTAATATCATTATTATCATCATCATCATCATTTCAACCGATGGCCGTCCACTGCTGGACATAGGTCTCTTGTAATGTGTTCCATAAACCACGGCCTTGTGCTGTTGGAATCCAGTGGCTCCCAGCGATTCTTTTTTTGTCCTCTTTCTATCTAGTGGGGTGTCTGCCAGCGCTGCGCTATCCGGTGCGGGGGTTATTATTATGTTGTCTAAATACTAAAATTATTGTTATATAAACATATTTATTAAAACATGTTAATTGAAATAAATAAATAAATATGTTGTCCGTGGCGTGTTTCATCTTAGGTCAGTACTTCTTTTATCTAATATAGGTCAGCACTCGACCGCGATCTGATCCAATGTTAAGCGGCGATAGTTAAAAGCATTAGCCTTGTTCAGTCTACTCATTCGACACTACCACGTCAACCAGAAACACTGAAACCGGATACAGTAATAACTATTATCTCACTCCTACCCTGGTCGCAAGTCTCTGTTGCCGGCGACCTCCAGGTATCACTGCAGCTTCTATTTCTACCACCACAGTAGTGTGTAAACATGACATTGTTTAAAGGGTGCTGTAGCTACTGAAATTAATGAGATGGAGACGATCATTATGGGGTATTGTGGTCGTTATCCTAACCACTAACACGTTATCTCAGGCGTATCACTTACCATCATGTGAACTACAGTTTGATCGAATAAAAAAGTCATCGTGTCATTTTCAGCATTTCAGTTGTTTGATGTTCACTAAACACGGACCTAATCAACGGGACAAATAAACAGTTATGTGCTGTTGTAATTATATTTTTTATAATTTCACTGATGGTAAGACTCGTTACCAGAGACTATCCAGATAAATGCCCCCGTGCAGCCGACAAACAGCACAGAGTAAACATTACTGTGTTCCTGTTTGAGGGGCGTTGTAGCTATATACGTCTCAAAACGACGGGAATCTTTAATAACGTTACGTTGTTATGGGCAGACGTATAACTTACCATCAGGTGAACGTAAAGTTTTCACGAAGCGTTCAAAACTTTTTAAATTCAATGATATTTTTCCAGTTAGACTTTAATAATCGTCACAAAGTAACGTGTAACTAACCTTAACTCGCTGAAGCTTTTTGTATGCCGCAAATGAAGTTAGATGGTCCCGCTTAGCGCAATCACGCCGCTAGAACCCTGGGAGCTTTAAAGTGGACGTTTTACAAAATGCAATCGCTTGCAGCTGAAACTTTGTTTGTAATCGTATTATTCTACGTGTGGATTGTTCAGAAACGGTTTATTGTTTATTTTACTTAATATTAATAAATTGACATGCAAACCTTTAGAAATACATCTTATATACAGATAGAGATATGCTTAGTGTTTATCAGGTTGTTGATGCCATGTTGTGGTGGCAGGTCCATGTTGCCGGAGGCTGTCTAGGTACGTTAGGTACAGTTAGCATAACGCCTATTGCATCCGTCAAACAGTACTGTGCAAACTTTATTGTGTTCCAGTTTGAATAGTGATGTAGCTGGTGAATTTATTGAGGTAACGAGTCTTGTCCCAAATCGATGAGCGCAATATGGTTCAGTGCACACCATCCTAATTAGCGCCACGTTGTTATGGACGCCAATTACCATCAGTCCCTCTCGTCTTGTCAATTGAATAAATTAATGAACAAATCTGTAGAATGAGGGTTGATATAGTCGTAAGTAATTATTAAGCTGAAATGAAAATAGGCATAGCGTAATGATCAGATTTACTGTAAACTTAGTGTTAAGTCTTCTTCTTATAAAAAAAAATTATAATTCTAATAAAAACGCGTTAAACTTTTATTCCAAAAAGAAATATATCATAAATGTTTCAGTTAAAGATTATAACACTACCCTCCGGCACACGCACCAGACTAATAACGTCTTAAGGATTTTCAGGAAAAAATCTGTCTATTCAGTGTCTGAATCCATTCCATATTGACATATTGAAAGTTCCCCCCGCCAACTCGTATTGGGCCAGCGTGATGGGAAACGACCCAAATCCCCTCACATGTACCCCTAAAACGACAGCCTCTAGTACCCAACGATACAAGCGGCGAAGGCCGATTGATATGAGGATCTTTAGGAGAGGCCTCTGTCCAGGAGACGACATCTGTCGGCTGATGGTAATGATGATGTTGAAAGAAAATTTTCTAAATTATTAAGTTTATATATATATTTATGTATTTATACAATAAAATTACTTTTGTTCATATGTTACGTAAACTGTTCATAGATTTATTTCAATTGTGTCTTATAAAAATTTTATGTTACAGGTAAGTAGCTGAAAGCTGTAATTATAGTGAGTTTTTATTATCATCCATATCAAATGTCGTTTTTTTTTGTAAAAAAATAAACTTTTTTTTTCCACCTCATGATAATGAATACGCTTGCTCATAATAACGTGGCGCTAGTTACAATGATATACACAGTGTCACATTGCTCTCGTCGCCTTGAGACGTAAGATATAGTCTCTTTGCCCCGGTAATTTCACGTCTCCGGCAACAGAGATCGGTCACCATTGTTATGCGATTCATCCACGTTTAATATACAGGTCATAAAACGTGTATGGTGGAATAATCTCGAAAAATATAACTGTACAATTTTATTTATAATTCAATCGAGGAGCCGTTGGACGTATCTATGCCGGAGTTTTCACTGCTCCAATATTCTCGCCAAACAGTTCCACATCTGTTGAATTCAAATTAAATTTTGACCGACGCCGGGCGCCGTATGAATAGATTTTCACAGGATTTATATTGCATGTAACAATTTCCCAAAAAAAAAAAAAAGGAAGTAAAAACAATTCACTTACATTCTCACCCGCACTCGTTCGCAATTCAACGGATTTTAGATAAATACATTAAAATTCCAACGATTGGATTTCGCCCGTGATCCAGGGTTCAAATCCAATAAAGCACCGCAATCTGATCCAATCATGCCAAATTAAATTTCCTGATAACAATTTGTTAGGTTTCCGTAACTCTAGAGGCGATTTGAAAAATACCGCCGAATGTTCGCCGCGAACGTCGAACCTGATTAATTCGTTCGGCTGCGAGGAATCCTTACGATACTGGAACGAGGAAGTTCTGATTCGTTAACTCATTTAAGATTAATGCTATTCGATTACAACCAATTATTTTCTGAGGCCGACTTACGAGTATATATTACACTGGTTGCACCACTTCTCTGTTGCCAGAGACCGTCTGCGTAGGTGCATATGCAGGGCATATTTCTGCCGCCAAACAGTAAAGTTCAAATAATACTGTCTTCCAGTTTAAAGGTTGCTGTAGCCAATGTAATCTCTGGAGTAACGAGACTGGACATTTCGTATACGATTCAAACGAGCCCCCTACGTTGTTATGGGCGGGCAATAATACTTACCAATCAGGTAAACGTCTCGTTCGTCTCGTCGAAAACCTATTTCAAATCAAAAATAATGTTGTAATACATTCTCTTAATGAAGTAATTCATTAAAATAATTAACACGGCGGCAGTGTAACTTTCTTGTGTTACAAGTAATGACGTCACCGGTGTCGTCGTGTTGACGTGACGTGTGACAGGAAGCGTCGCTGCGCGTCCTCGACTACTGATTTATGAGCTCGACTGTACGCGTGACTATTTGTTCGCTTAAATATAACCAAGTTGTCAGTTAATTGTTATTGACTGTGTTACGTCGCCGGCATCACTTGATTGATTATCAAATACCGTCGGAGTATACAACTAAGAGCTTAATCATATTACTTTGTAATATTGTTTATGATATGTGATAGCGGAGCATCGATCACACCCTCCCCAGCGGTCACTCTACTGCCAACCCTAAAGAATTGCGATACCGTTTCAAGCAGTTAAGTAAAATAGCTTTATATAGAACTTATAGTAATAGAATCATCAATATTGCTTTTTTATCTTAAATAGCATTTCATATGACCGCAACTTCACAAGATCATGGTTGTCATGATTTCTTGCCTATTAAATTCCAGCTCTCATTTGTCGACAGCCGGAGCACAGTTGAAGATGAAAAAGTCTCTTAAAAACATCTGTAATCCATTACAGATAAATAGGACCAAACAATCGGTAACAATAAATTCTTATAACGTCGTCCATGATTTCGAAACCCTGCATGTTATCTCGAGCTGCAGGATTGTGTAACTACATCCGGGTGAACAGACTACATCCGATTTTCGAGCATTTAACCCGAGTAACGTAGAAATGTCTGACGTTGGCATTTCCAACTCCAGTAACACAGGATCATACTCGCAGCACAGACGAAGCAATTTAAAATCTTCATTTCGGAGACGTTACTTGACGGCTTCGTTTGTAACATTAGGTCTGGTGTGAGCTTTCTATTTGCTTTTCTTTTTAACTTGGCGGCTGCGACTTAAGTTTATAAATATTACTTGGAAACTAACTTATTTTGCTGTCAATGGTAAAAAAATCAAAAAGACTGTAAAACGTATAGTTTTAGAAAGGACGATAAGCTTTATATTTAACAGGATCCTGATATCAACTGTGCTGTAATCCCAAAGCGATAATTAATTTTAACGAAGCGATAATGTCTTTATTGGCTACAGCGCCTTATAAACTGGAATACAGTAAACTTATCACACTACTAGTAGTATTCATCTAGGTGATCCGTGATGAGACCTCAGTGCGTCTAATTCTATATTCGCCTTTCCATAACTCGTATGATCATCGTATCTGTCGATCAATTTAAACAGCAATATCATATCTGAACAATTTATATCCGCTTCGCAAACTCTTGAGGATACATCTGCAGCAGATCTATCACCGATGGTTACGTTACCTCGTACGCCTGCGCCGTAAACGTATCTATTCTTGTTCAAACAGGCGCCGTACAAAGTTGGCAAGCATTATTACAAAGTTGAGCTAAGCTATTGATTGATAGATCGGTATTTCTTTCTTGTTACGAAGTAGTTCGTTCCAGGGGCGTTGTCCCAAATCTCTGTTTGCCGGCCGTCTTTAGTACTATACAGTTTTTTTTTTAAGTTTCCCAACTTGCTGCTGAAGTAGGAGGTTTATGTTTTTGTCAATATTCATTTGGAAAATAACTAATCTAATACCAAGGAAGGGGTGTAAGAGTTTCCGCACAACAACTCACGGGACCCAAGCCAACGTCACCTGTTGTGTACCCTGCTAATAAACGAACTACGTTCTGGATCCCACTAACATCCATTGGGCCAGCTTGGTGAGAAAAAAAATGAACAAACCGAAATTCTTCCACAAGAACCCATGCATAAGTGGAGGTCTTCGGTGGGCGCCTATGTCCGTTAGCAGTGTCCGCAGTGTACGTTTATCGACTGATGATGATGATGACCAGATTTGAAAAATATAATTGATACATAAAAGTTAGAAGAAAATCAAAGGAAATTTGAATGGATAGTGCAGATGATGATGTACATAGAAGGTGTAACGATTGTGATGATGAAGTATTAAGATTTAATTACATTTAATCGATATCTAAATTACTAATAATAGTAATTCCATACAGACTAGGAAGAGGTTGTCATCTTTAATATAAAGTTTCAAAATATTGTCATTTCAGTGGAAGTAGACATACAAAGACAAAATTCTTTACTGATCTGAAAAGTACGCAGATATATTAAAAAAAATATTTGTACCGTATTCATATTTCACCATGAATACGAGTACCACCTTTAATGCCGCTACTGTAGTGACACCATGTTAAATATCCTGTGATGTTAATATATGGTGATTGTAACATTTTCTATTCAAAAAGTGATGTAATGTAATGTGCCAAAGTCGGCGCAAACTTTTCCCGAGTAGCCGAAATGGAGGGTATATTTGCTAAGCATCCGTCAGCGCGGTGTGTCCCCACATGGGCATTCCGTTCATGTTGTACGAGAGGTTAAGTCATCAATCTTCCAAACTCGTGGCGTTTGTTTAGAAAAGTTTTTTTTACGGCCCTTCAGGTCCCGTTTCCCCGGCGCGCGGGGGTGCTGAATATTGATTATTGATTTGTCATTGAATCTGAGATAGGATGGAACTTAAGTTTCCGCCGCAAAGTAAAAGATCAGCTTGTTCCCCAAGGACGTTGTGTTTCTATGGAAAACTTTTTCATGTTGTCATGTCAAATAGAAATAATGAATTTTCGTTTTAGTAAATCTATAACGAACGTTAAAGTACTGACGGTTTTCCGGTTACTACTTCAGTGTTGATAATAATTTTATTTTCTTGTAAATGAAATCTGGCTGTAGGTTTCAGTCGCCGTAGATCATCTAAGTAGATACTACCGCAGCACTTGTTCCTGCCGCCAAACAGCGGCGTGCAAATTTTAACATCTTATTTGTAAGACAACGTGTACAATACGGGGTATCGTATCACTTACCATCAAGTGAATGTCCCGCTCGTCTCATCGTTCAATTGAATAAAAACAATCGTTTTTTACTACTTATTTCTAAAAGCTTTTATTTAATTAAATTTTTTAACAATTAGATGTATTGCGTGAAGGATGACATGAGTAAGAAAGGGGTAACCGACGAGATGACGGCTGATAGGCGAGACTGGAAGAGAAGAACATGTTGTGCCGACCCTACATAAAGTGGGACCAGGGCAGGAGAAAGAAGAAGAAGAAGATCAATTAAGCATTTAAAAAGGAACGCGAGTATAAATTTTAAATCTGAATAAAATAAAAAATTATAAATTTAGTGGAAAACTGAAACAAAATTTAAATATATATTTCGCGTAAACGGCAGTAAAATCAAATTTCGTTAATTTATTTCAGATATTCTGAAACGCGAAAAGTAAGCTTAAACCTGCTAAAAGTGATAAAGTGAGTAAAATTTCGCTGTTAGCCGTTTCGTTGAAAATACAACAGTTTAAAATTTTAAACTTTATCTCAACTAGTTCATCGTTCGGTACAGACTATATCAGTTGTACGGAACTTTATGAAAACAGAGTATCATTTGTTCCACAGCCGTCCTGATACGGCTCCTGCAGTTATATTTAAGTTGGTCTTATCACAAGTTTCGAGGGAAATAATCTACTGAGCGCGGAGCACAATGCTCACGGTTGCTCCGAGTGAGGGTAGACGACAAAAAGTTAGTTTGGGCAGCGAGTATATTATAGCGGGAATGGCGGGTATGCAGCGAGCGCCGGCACAAAGGGTACTTGCATAGTTTTAATAATTGCCCAGTCGGTACGAGCTGAAGTGATAAAACGGGCCCGTTCATCTCAACCTCGGCCCGGGAGAGGTTCTACGTTTTATATTCCTGATTTACGCGGAACGCGATAAATTTAACGGCGCGGAAAGTTCTAACCGTGTTGGACTCGAGACGGAGCGCCGCGCACATTTGGATTTCGGGTAATCTCCACGCTGTGGTAACTAAATTTAACAGCCTGCCGTCCATGTGTTACAATTTGCAAAGGATTCCTTACGTGAACAACAACCTTAATGAACCTGTGACACTCGCCAACGCCACCGTCGTTTATACGGTTGGATTTGTAGAAAAGGTCTAGAGGTCCAGCTATAGAAATCCCTTTGTAAAAAACGGAGGTTATCACGCTTACGTAGTCATCGCCGTCATTTTTTTTAACTACTGACCAGCATGGGCTATCATCATCATCATCAGCCGATAGACGTCCACTGCTGGACATAGGCCTCCACCATGTATCTCCACAAACAGTCAGCATGGCGTTCCGTACAGCTGGGCACTACTAGGCCGTCGTTTGTAGGAGTTCATATGGAAGGATTTAGGCCATTTCCTACCACCCAATGCGGAGTGGAAGGAGCCAGAGCCTCATTTGTTGATTATTAGGTTGCACCACGAGCAGGTGAGGTTGTCTTGCATATCGTGAGTTGTTTTGCGGACCGCTTGCGGGATTCTATGCATAATATATACTCGATTTGCATTGTAATATTATTTCAATATTTATTTTACAAAAGCGAACACTCCTGAAACTGTAGGAAACTTAAACAATTTATAAATTACAATAACTTAAATATTATATCTTCATATCATCATCTAGTTATTTAATACCTTTTAATAAGATATTGGATTTCGATATGATGAATTATATATTTCCGTAAATCAAGTGAGTATAATATATAATACCCTTATCCCCTTTTCACCACCGAACGACCAAGACGCACCGCGAGTCTCCTTATGTTGTGAACATCTCCAGTTTGCGAACAAACAGGTTCAGCCTCTCGTTATTCAGGAGAACAGCAAAGGAGTGGAACAACTTGTCAGTGTTCCGTTCAAATACGACGTAGGTGTTTTAAAAAAAAAGTGTATAGGTTGCTACTGGGTTAGTGAGTGTACCTTACAGATCACATCACCATTTAACATTAGCTGGGATCGTGGATAAGAGCTGCCTTTGAAGTAATAAAAAAACTTATGTAGAGAATGGTAGATGAAAACGTATGCCTCATTATATTTATACAGGGTGTGTTCGTATAAAATAATCAATATGATTGCTTATTGGTAAATAGCGACAACAAGTGAATCGTTATGGAAGATATTAACTCGTTAGCGAAGTAATGTAAAAATGAACCTTCACGGGTTCCTCGTTGCACACTAAAATAATTTTTTAACCCTAATTCAATCTCTACGCCGCACATGAATAAACATAGTACAAATAATTTCTGTGTGAAGTCGGAGTTTAGTTTAAGTTACCCGAAACTTACGTATCCACATACTCCGCGCGAACTGTTTGTGTTGTAATCAAATTTCATCGCGTGATGAATTCCGTAAGATTCTCCGACGCGATATTACATTACCCCATTATTGTCTGTGCTGAGTATTAATTATATCGTGTTCATCTAATAACGGACGATCTCGTCTCGCCCTGTGGAAGCCAAATTGTGCTGAAATTTTTGCTACTATCAAAGAACTTTGAAATTCCCTTTGATATCCGCGACCCAGTTTTCGCAGAGGTGTTGATTCCTCGCCAGAGATTGAAGCTTACAAGTCACATGCATTACTGGTCCAAATATGCGTTTATGTTTTTGATGGAATGTAAACAAAGCACTTTCGTATAGCTTATTGACATAACTATTAGTAAACTAAAGATCTTCTTAAAGGAACTAACATAATAAATATATAATTTACAAAGCGATAGATGCTTATCTCATTGTTATAACGGGAGGCCAAGATTATTCTTGACAGCACTTCGACCTAATTGGACCTGTAATGCGGAATCAGCATCTCTAGTCCAATGCGACAAAAAGATTACAATGGTTTACATCATAAAGTTAAAATTTTCGAAGAACTATTTCGTTTTGTTGCTACACTGGACCGACATCGCTTTAAGATGAAAAGAAGTAACTTGTTACTTAGCATCTTTACTTACATGTAAGCAAGCTAAAAAAAGCGGTTGCGTAATCCCACGCGGAAAAAGTGTACGTTTGTATTATAGTTAATTTAAAAGCGAATGAGATGAATACATTATGGGGATGGATACTAGAGGAAGAGAAAAAAGGAAATAAATAATATGAATAGATATATTTTGAAGTGCTTAAAAAACAAACAACAATGATAAGGACGCTGCGAACCATAGCCTAAAAAGCAGTTGAAGGATAAAGAAACTATATAGAAGCGCACTTTATCTTATTCTCTTACACCCTAAATCCCTGTAAATATAGATACAGTTGTCTCTTTTTCGTTACACATTTTCGTTTCATAAAGTTCAATGTTTCAGTTTTCGAAAGGAAGTTTCACTTCAATAATATGAACACTATTTATGTTTTGTAACCGTAACATTCCACTTAACTTCTAATGTAGCCGTCTGCACTATGAAGATTTCAAAGTGGAATTTGCACGTGTCTTTGTTGTCTCACCAGAAAGCCATGCAAATTCTCAACATTAACTGAATTTCAAACGGAAAGCTATTCCGCCTTTTGTAGTTGAACCTCGCACGAAATTTACTCACTAACACATATTACACGGATTTTGGCTTTAGCGCGGCGACGTCGTCTTTCCACAGACAATACGTATTTTAATGATCCACCACCGCACATCCTTATTGTAGTGCCGCTAATTGTATACACATTTTTGGTGTTCCGTTCACTTTCAATCCACCACCCTACCCTGAAGTTTTACCTAACCACCGATCTACACACGTACTTCGATGTCTGCATTGTGAAGGAAGAAATGAAACGCTTTGTTGTAACACGGCGTGTACTGAAGACAGCAGAATGAAAGCTTGCCTTATGATCTAGACGTTTGATAATGAAAATGAGCTGTCAGACTTCTCGAAGATCAGGAAGACTATCGAGTCGATTCATCGATGCATGTACTTCCGCTGCTTAATATCTATACGTAAACATCGATCTTTTATAGTTCAAAGATAACTGTAGCTAATGGATTTAATGAACTAATGATCAGTATAGAGTAATCCTATATAATCCTAAATACCTACAGGATGATGCACGTGTCATGATGAATATCATGCACTTGTAGCTTATCGACTTCATCCACAAGGAATTGCAATTTTTTTTTTATTTATAATTATATTGTTTATCGTTATATACAGCATCAATGTTGACTATTATTTTTGCCATTCTTGTATATCTTTTACATAAAATAAATCTCTTCTTCAGGTACCCAAATACATTTTCCAGATTGATCGGCTGTTTGTTATTTATTAATGAGACAATTTCATTGTTTATTTTCTAAAGCAATCTGTCATCTGTGTACAGTATTCTGTCCGTTGTCGCTGGCACCCCCCGAATCGCCCCGTTTTCACAGAAAGGACCGTTTACAAACAAACAAAAATATAATTAAAGATAAACATCTAATTCTTTGATAATGTTCCCGCCGCTTGTCCGACAGCCTGCGAGAATAATGGGAGAACACAGGCATTGTCTATACAGGAAGGTGGTTGGTCCCTGTTCAATTTAAATACTAGTTACACCGAGTGAATTTATTGTTTAACTTTGTTGTGCCATCGCTGATAAGTAACATGAACTTAATAATGACGATGAGCAGAAACATTTGTTTTTTGTCTATCCATTCCACAAATTGTGCACCAATCAAAAGATTTATGGGTTTATAGACTTCAGTTACAGGAAAATATTTACAATCTATTTCAGCTCCCAGTGTATATACTGCTTTTATTATTTAGACTTCAGTATTCTATTCTAAAGAGTAGCTAATAATGTTGCTAGATTACAAAATATGCTTAGTACTAAAACATTGTTACGCGTCATTAACTACTTAGTCCTATACTTAAAACCTTTATTGTTTTGGGAAATTATTTAAGTGATCTCTCTTTACTGATGGTAGGGTCTCTGTCGCCGGAGACCGTCTAGGTAGGTACCACCGCAGCGCCTGTTGCAGCTGACAGGCAGTAGTGTGGTGAAGTTACTGGGGTAACGACACTTGAAATCTTATGTCTCAAGACGACGAGCTCAATGCGGTGCTTGTTTATATTCTAACTAACGCCACAATGTTATGGGCAAGCGTATTACTTACCATCATGTGAATGTCCGGCTCGTATCGTCGTTTCGTGGTATAAAAAAACGAAGTTTATGTAAGTATCTCCAATCACCAATGTCTGTTTCCAATCTGTAGTGTGCAAACATTACTGTGTTCCAGTTTTAATTACGTTACATAGCCAGTTAAAATAACAAGAAGTATCGAGGTAACATACTGTATCCCAAATCGACGTGGGTGTGGTGTAGTGTATATCATCGTAACTAATGCATTTTGTTCCGTGCATCTATATAGTTTAAGCGGACAGAAATATCATAAAATCCGTGCTTCTCCCATGATCAGAATGTTCCTCATTAGCCGATAGATGTCCACTGCTAGACATAAGCATCCCCCAAAGATCTCCAGATCGATCGGTCCTGTAGTGCCCGCATCCAGTGGATTCGTGGATTCTCGCAACTTACTTTTGTAGGTGTTCATATAGGGGGGATTTGGGAAATTTGCCACCACGCTGGCTAGCACAATGCGGGTTGGAAGGATACAGAGCCCTATTTGTTCATTAGCATGGTGCAGTACTAGCAGGTGAGGTTGGCTTGGATCCCGTGGGTTGTTGTGCGGGGTACCCCTTACGGGTGGTTATTTACATTAGAATGTTATCCCCTTCTTAATAGCAAAACGAGGTCACCTACTACAAAGTGACGTCTCACCCGTCTCATTCGCAATGTTTCATAAAAGTTAAACAACTTGCTCCTTTGCCCCCGGCCGTTAAAAAATTCAAGTGTAAATAACAATAAAGTTAGTCAAACATTTCTTTGTTTATACTGATTACTTACCTCGGGGGCTTTTGTTGAAACCGGCGTTAATTAGGTCGGCCGTTTCAGTCTATACCATGTACTGTGTACTGTATACTGTGTACTATATACTGTATACTGTGTACTGTGTACCCGACTCGACGCGCACAAAGCGACGTCTTAATAAAAACTCCGTTTTCGTAGAATAAGATGTTATCTTCATAAAATAAACTCTCTCCGTTGTTACAAAAGGATATAAAGATATTATTTACCCCTATTCCGAAGCCAGTTTATGGATTGAAGTTAATGGAAAGTCGGATGTAGATGTTGGGGTATATTACTTTAATCCCTTTGTCAAATGCAAATTGTGCGATAGACCATAGACCATAGAAGTACCGCTATATACTCGAGTATTCAACTACATGAAATCGTGAATAAACTTTTCTGTTTCCCTTCCTTACATATGAGTAAGGGATGTAAATGTTAATTAGGCCACCTTGCTCTAATGACATTTGTCAATATCTACTAGCTTGTAGTAGAATATAGTAGTCGTATTTCTACCTTTACCCTACTGTTACGAAGTAAGTAAGATGGCGGTAATAAGCTGTTCATTCTTCTGGTGAAGACACCAATATCCTATTTGTTCACAAACTGTTAGGGCGACAAAAGTCTCCTTCCCTCTTCGTAGGTCTCTGTTGCCTGGGACCATCTAGACACGCACCACCGCAATGTCAATTCCTTGTAGTATTGTGCAAACATTACTACGTTAAAGGGCGTTGTAGCTAATTATATTACTGGGGTAATAAGACTTAATATCTTATGTTTTCAATCGATGCGCACAATATAGTGCTGCCTGCAGGAAGGTACATAGAGATTTCGGGCAGGGTACGTAAACTACACCCTAAATCATTGATGTTAAATACATATAAAAATAAACTTACCAAGTTAGCAATCGTCCAAGCACTAGTTATGTACGTTTAGCGTGAGTTGAGAAAGTAATATTTAGATACGTGTAGGAAGCTAGGGGGTGCAATGGTTATTTGACTGTATGGAGCAGAGCGCACGCGCCTAGATGTGTATCATTCTAGTTAGGGCCACGTTCTTCTGGGCTGGCGTATCGATAACCATCAGGTGAATGTCTCGCTTGTTTTGATGATTCATCAAAAAAATGTTTAGTCAGGACAACCTTCTAATTCCAATGATCCCACCTAGCCAAAGGATCGCGGAAAAGCGTACGCGATTCAGGCTCTGTTAGGCTCCACGTACACCTTTTTTACTCTACAAGTGATGTAGTTTAGAGAGCAAGCAATTCTTTGTTTTTGTCAATCTCCTCACCCCGTCACCGTTGTCGGCGGTGAGCATGCACAATTTATTCGGCCCACGAGCCGCCGCCAACCGTCCCCGGCCCAAGTGTAAGCATTCCGGGCATACGTTGACACTTACGGCGGCCATTAAGTCGGGCCCCGCTCATTCCATTATATTAATTGCGTGGCTCAAGCCAAATTGAGACGTAACAGTACACAAACATCGCTGCGGCCAAATGGATGGTCGCCGAGTGCGCGTGCGGCACTAAACTCCGTGTTTTACTTTATTAGGCCACTACTGTGGAATTAGGATGGGATATTGAGAGGTCGGAGGTCACTTTCTATTAATATTTCATTTTAAAGTTACATTAACTAAGTAACAACACATAAACTTACTTTCTTTTACATATTCACCTGATGGGTATGTGATACTCCCGCCCATAACAACGTGGCGCTAATTAGCATAGTATTAACTGCAACACATTTCCCTCGTCGCCTTGAGACAGGTAGTTCTCCCTCTCCAATAATTTCACTACAGTGCCCTTTATTGGGAACACAGTAATGTTTGTCGCCTGCAACAGGCGCTGCAAGTGAACCTACCTAGACGGTCTCCGACAACAGAGATCTACCACCAGATACGATAGCTTTAACAGTTTATTGATTCATTGCCACTTATTTATTTACAAATTCAAACAAGCTATTCATTGTATAATTACAGATAGAGGTAAAGAATATACAATACTTATTTTCAATGTATACCTTCTTCTTCCTTCCTCTTCCTCCTGTCCTTTTCCCAGCTGTGTGGGGTTGGCACAGTATGTACTTCTTTTCCATATCGCTCTATCAGCCGTCATATCTGAACTCACACTCTTCTCACACATGTCATCTTTCACACAATCCATTCACACTTTCTTCGGTCTTCCTCTACCCTTATAACCATCCACGTCCATTCTCCTTACTTTCTTTGTTATGTCCTCCATCCCTTCGCACAACATGCCCGTACCGTAATATACCTGTAGAGAACAAAGATAGCAGTAAACAAACGAATTTTTCATTTTAATTTACTTCCGTAATTCGTATGTATTATCTTCTCGGCATTTATTCATCCTTTTATCCAATAATGCACTGACAGCGCCCACAAAGGGTATATCAATGAAAATATACTATAACCCGGATTGTTTTACTGAAAGAGAAAAGATATAGTTACATTTTTCACACAAAGAACCTGTAATTATGCAACGGATAAAGAAAACCTGAACTCTTCAGTTCTGCTGAGAATTAATTTAAATACCACAAATACTGAAATCAGTAGTAAGTTGTCAAGTTTTATGGTCGTCTTTTGAAGATCAACAAAGACAAAGGTGGTGTAAAGGTTTCCGCACAACAACTCACGAGATCCAAGCCAACTTCATCTGCTAGTGGTGTACCTTGGTAGTCAATAAACGGGGCTTCAGTTCCCACCAACTCGCGTTGGGCAAGCGTGGTGGGAAAAAGGCCCGAATCCCCCAGTATGAACTCGTCAAACGACGGTTCTTGTGCCCGGCAGTATAGCAGGCTATGCTGACTGTAGATCGATCGATGTTGAGGTCTTCGGCGGGGAGACTTGTGTCCAGTTCTAGACGTATATTAGCTGATGATGAAAGACAGAGAAATTGCCTACTACATGGTTGTCCCTAAGCATCAGAAGACAAAAACTGTACACTTTTTATAGAATATGGCGTCTTTTGAAGACTAATAAATAATTAAAGGTTTGATGAAGATATTCATTGAATAAGTAACAAATTTAAAACACCCACGTGACTATTTACGCCTTTGAAGCTGGAACACTTTTTAAAATTGAAGCCTTGCCTCGTAAAGACTAAGCTGGTAATAATGTTATAAATAAAACTATAAAACAGTATAATTTTGAATTTGCTTAAAAAAAAAATCTACTACTTACCTGATTAGTCGGAAGTAAAAGGATGAGTATCATAACGGTTCTCCTTAAATTATCTGAGCAGTAAAAGCTGTCAAGCCTTCTTTAACATTATTTATTAGAATATCAAGAATCCGGCAGTAAATTGCTGAAAGCTATTGCACGTTATGAATACAATAACAGTAATATTTACACATTTACTACTAAGCAGTAGAAAGGCTTAGTCCAACGGTTAGTACATTCCCCGGCGAGGGAGGTACGCTTTGCGGCAGTACCAGTCAGAACTAGCATAATCTATCGGTGGTAAGAAGGTCTTTGTTGCCGGAGACCGTTAAGGCGTGTGACCATCGCAGCGCCTATTACAGCCGCGAAACAGTACTGTGTTCCGGTTTGAATGGCGCTGTAGCTAGTGAAATTACTGGGGTAGCGAAACTCAACATCTTATGTCCCGAGGCGACGAGCGCAATGTATATCATCTTAACTAGCACCGTACTGTTGTGAAAAGTAAAATAAAAATAAAATAAAAAACATTAGCATGATTAAAAAAAAAAACAAACGACTTCCTGTATAACCGATCGATACGAGACACAAAACAAACACACGGACTTGAAAACCCGAACGATTGCTGGCGGACCTCTTAAGCGGCGTGCCAATAAACCGGCAGATTTCAACACGCGCGCGCCGCTCACGTGTTGCCCGCGATTGAACAGTACTTCTCACCCGGGTCGCTTAAACAACACGGCGCAATCGGGACGCGAACACTCGCCGCCGTTTTACTTCGGCCTCATTAATAAAGCCTTCATGTTAGCGTTGTTTTTATTTCGGAACGAACAAATATATCACGCGTATCTTCGATTTGCGTGATATATCACGAGCCGGGGTTGATTTCATTCTGCGCATAACACCGTCCCCAAAAAAGTGTAAAATTTTTTTGGGGACAGAGTTATAAACAGATGTTTATGATGTTATGTACTTTAATTTTTGAATTTTTTTTAAAGATAAATCTGTACTATTATCCCAAAACACATTTTAACTGTTTGAATATAGCTCTGTAAAATATGTATTTTTTTATTATAAATTTCAGTACGCCGATTACATTAATAGAGTAATTTTCTTACACCCAATCCCGTGTATGGTAGGATTTAAATGATCATTAAATAATTAGATAAAACTAAATTACAATTAATATTAAAAAGATTACATATCGTGATCTCTGTAAATTAATATTTTACAAAGCACTCTTGAAATCGGAATACAGAGTAATATTTGGCAACGTAAATAGACACTCATCTGCGTAATATCGCCTGATGACGACGACTTACCACCAGTATATATAGCCAGCAGCCAGTGCCATGGCCCACCGCAGCATTAACCACATTAGCCAAGAAGAAACGTCGCATTGCAGCCTCCAGCAGCTAGAGTTGTTAATGCAAAACACGATCGAGCTCGAACTGGATCGCTTACCACGGCACACGCCATCCCGATGGCGCAGAGTGATTCTGCGACTCCTCCCCCTCCCTCCGCTCCTTATTCACCGATCGACTATAAATCAGTGGGGTAATACATTGCCGCGATAATGGGACCATGGCGGGCCTCTTCGTCCCGATTTATTAGATTTACATACCCTGGAAATCTTTTATTACTTTCGCCATCTCCCCGTTCAATTATTTCGGCTTTAATTATGGCCTATTTGAAACGTAATAATGGCACGATAGGAATTTTAATCGCATATCGCTTTTGTGTTAACCGGAAATACGTATTTGTAGGTTTCCCGCTTATTATGTCTAAGTGCTATATTCAAAAAAAAATTGTTAGTAAAATATGTTATTGGTATAAAAAAATTAGTGACTGCATTACTTGTTATTGCACTTAGATTGACGCACGTAAAGGTACATAGTGCACGATTGGTACAGTGTAAATAAGAACTTTGATGGTACCCACTTGAATCCCTACCAAAGAGAAAAATCTACATATAAATTGTATTAATTAGCTCGATAGAAAGCTTAATTTATTACTCTATAAATCAGTGTGAACGGGTGTATTCGCTGAAGGAGGTACAGATAAAAACTTTATCTCGCTCATAGATTTTCTGAAATTGAGAAAGTATTCAGAAAACACTCGATGCCTTCTAATTGGAAGCCGATGGAAATGACAACCCCACTCGTCTCCAAACTAAAGATGCAAAACTTCCGGTTTCCGTAGCAAACTGTTCAAATTAACCCCGGTTCGTGGAGACGTTTGAAGTCCGGGGATGTATTCTGAAACTTGCCTGCAAATTTATCTCCGGGAAAAGTTGAATTAGGCACTTTATAGATGGGGACCCGTTTTAAATTGGCGGGGCTCGCGACTACCCGAGTTATCTACGTAGCAGGAAGCGAATAATAATTATCGGAAGTTCTTTGTAAGTGGGAGCGGATCGGAGCCGGTCGTCCCACATTCGAAAGTCGAGATCTGTCTCCAATTGTCTGTAGACTTTCGACAGATAACCGAGTACGAAAGTTTAGATCATAAATTCTAGAACAAATCTTTATTATGGCTACTTTGCACCGTTAACAACTCCTTTTCGATTTTTGGTGAAATTTAGACTAATGATATTAAATTAATAAAGTTTACTGTTAATTATACTGCCAAGCAAACTATTGCTTCAATATCAATGATATTCAAAATCATCATGATAATGATTTTGTTTATCAACTGCTGGATATAGGCCTTCCCGAATTTCTTCCACCAAATGGAATCCTCAGCTTCTCGCTTCCATCCACTTTCAACCGCCCTGATGATGTCGTCGGTCCATCTAAAGGGAGGGCGTTCTATACTTCTGGTAACCGTTACGCGGTCTCCACTCCAAGACTTTTCTCCTCCATCGGCCCTCACTGACACGACAGACATGGCCGGTCCACTGCCACTTCAGCTTGCAGATTTAGAGCTACGTCGACAACTTCAGTTTTCCATCGAATTTCTTCGTTCCGGATTTTGTCCCTTAGAGAAATGCCAAGGATAACACTCACAATCGCTGTGCTACTTTGAATCGGTGGACCAGCTCGATGGTGGCTATATCTCTGCGCCGTAAGGAAGGCTGGAGAGGATGGGTGCTGACCGTTCTCTGGATTTTTCTTTAGTCTTTCACAACACGCCAAAGCTAGTATAACGGTGGGTATATTCTAACCGGTCCCCCACACGGTTCACAGACATGTTCCCCTCTAACTAAGGCTGCACCTTATGAAATTAAATTATATTCTAAGCTACATCACTACATATGAAGGTAATATCTTAAATAACCTAATGATATAAAAACTCGTTAAATTGTAACGTGCTACTTCATATGTAGCAAAGTGTACTACCAACAAACAAAGGTCTACACACACATTACAAAACATCAAAGCACCGGCAACTTGTAATTCCAGTACTGTACTGGCTCCAGCTTCAGCCAAAACAAATACTGGAAATTATTGTTCAAACGCTGCAAGGGTTTGCCGAAGATTTATTTCATATATGAAACCCAAATGTAGGTTTAGGTCGAGAAGTATAAAATTCTTCATGTATTACCCGAACAATAATAAAACGATCATTTGACTTGACCCTCTCTAAAAAAAACCCTCGAGGTCCCCCTTGGCAAATATTCCCGATGCGTCCCAGAGTTATTTGGGCAGGTATTTTGCCTACTTTAATATTGGAAGCTCGTTTTGAATTTCAATTTGGTATCGAGTGCGACGCCCGCTGACTCCTCATGCGATGTTAGAGGTGATCATTGGTTAACCTTCGTCCAGATAGAGCGGTGCTATGAATTTAACACTCACTTTTATCGGAAGTATATACGAATCAGTTTCTGTCTACGTTGGTATAGTGCACTGCTCTATAAGCAGCTTATTCACTTTTCTCTGCCTAACGTTATGATCGGGTTATTTTAACATTTGTTACATTGAACTCCGTGTTACCGAGTGTTATCGATGCGGGTACGTACTGGCTCACGTTATGTTACGTATTACGGGTGCGGTAGGAAAGAGTTCACGTGTCCTCACGTATTTATTAACATAATGCGATGCGTAGAATCTCTGAAATTGTGGCACATCTCAATTTATATACGCTGAAGACAAAATCAGGTTGTCACATTTTGTTTTTTAATACACCCTTATTACTTACACCTTGTGGGAGACTGATTTGGATATTCTCATCACTAACGTACCTTCAGTTATTGAAAGCTGACAGACGTAACGACTTTAGAAGGTTTTCTTTTTGCAATTTTTTCCCAAATATTTTACGGTTTCGAAGACGCTAGCCATTTTGGGAATAATTATTGTATTATATGTATCAGATAGCTCGCCGGCCTAAAGGTTAGAGCGTGCGGCCTTCATTCCGAAGGTCGCGGGTTCGAATCACGGCATGTACCGATGACTTTAATATTTAAGTTGTGTACATTTGTGAATTTTAGTAGCAAAGACAAAATACAAACGGTGAAGGAAAACATCGCGAGGAAACCTGCACGCGAATTGGAATTTAGGTGATTATGGCCCATCGCTCTCATTTTGAGGGTAGGCCTGTGCTCCAACAGTGGGGACATCAATTGGCTATTGAAAAATGTATCAGATAGGGGTTTGTATTATATCGGATATACTTTCGAACCGGACATATGGTGAATCCACGTTATTTCAAATAGTACATCATACACAAATTATCAAGTAAATATAACAAAGATTTCAACACATTGCCTTTAGTTTTAATATTATAATTATCTCAAAGGTTTTGCCTCACATTAGAGTATCTGTATCATGGAGGTAGTAGTCGAACAAACTTCGTGTAAAGATAACGCTTCAATTAAGATGTGAAAGTGTTAGACCATTTCGGAAAAAAAATTGAGATAATTGGAAATGAATATATTGAGGTCTGTTCTTTTAATGGTAGCAAAATAATCAGATGTTTAGACAATCTTGAGAAAAGAACCAAACAATGAAACAATAGAAACAGCAAATGATTGAATAAAAGCGATAAACGGATCTTCATCTGAATCTCTGGAACACTTTCATTTTATCCACTGAAAAGAGGTTAGGTGGTTTTGAAATGAAATGTTTTGTAATTAGAAAGGGGGTTGAAGTTGTAGCAACTCCGAGCCGGGTTTTTAACATAAAAAATTACAATTTCTGAACACCATTACATGTTAGTATGTAAGTGTATAATTTCCATCTGGTGAACGTCTCGCTCGTTTCGTTTCTTTGCAGAATAAAAAGAGCAAACTTTTCGCTCAAAAACAGTTGAAATGTTCTGCTTTCTATACTTATATACAAAAACATCTCAAACTCTAATCATTCTACTTTGAAAAATAAAAATCAGTAGTGTTCCTTACAGCACAAGTTCCCAACCGTTTATCAACTACCGCCTCCTTTCTAAAAATGCCATCCCTTTACTTTTACATCATAGTTTATTACACCCATTTTATAGTGGTTGTTTATTATTTATTAATAATCCCTAATTATATAGAAATTTCCTCTAACAGTGCTATAATAAAACTCCAACAACTAGGTAGCGGTACTGCCCTCGTTGTAAACTTTTGCTATACACTGATGTACTGGACACTCCTGTCCGAATCCGATAGTAAAGAAAGAAGGATAAACTGAAACCAAAAAAAAAAAAAAAAAATCGAAACGTAAATCGTCCGCCTGCCCGTAAAAATTACGCGCTAAAGTTATTACAGGTAGCTGCAAAGTTGGTACAAAGTACACAACTTTGTCCATTATGCCGCGATCCTATCGGGCCACTGAGACTTTAGCATTTTGTATCAGATCAAACGCGCCGCCGCTGAACGCCTTTGCCTCGAGAGTGCGTCGCCGATATTGCTCCGATACAATTTTTTTTTACCGTCCAAAATTCAATTCTTATACCATATTGAAGATTTGAATTACCAGATACGATACAAACAATATCGAATACACACACAGTTACTGATGAAAGTTCTCTATTGCTGGAGACGATCTAGAGTGGGAATTAAAGGGCGTTGTAGCTAGTGAAATTACTGGAGTAACGAGACTTAATATCTTGTTTCAGGCCATCACCGCAATATCCTACAGTATATATTCCCTGACTAGCGCCACGTTTTTATGGGTGGGCATATTATCACCTCCAACTGAACTTTCTCCTCTCGTCGCTTAATTGTATAATAATAAAAAAATTGTTATGTACGGAAATGAGACTATCTGTTGAAGGTCTCGGGAAACCAATGGATGCGGGTGCTGCAAGACTGGTGTGGAAAATCTTTATAGGAAGCCTGCCAGTAGTGGGTGTTTACTGGCGGATGACGATTATAATCAAAAGACTTTCGTCGATTGGACGGCCTACCGATATATGCTTCGTTGAAGGAACCTTCACACCTGTTGTCTCTGTACGATCCGCATTTGTCCTGTGAAGTAGACTTAATGGAAACGTACTATGGTCTTCATTTCACAAAATCATTTCAAAATTAATCAAAATGTGCCATCATTTTGCCAGCAGGCAAATTGCGCTCTAAGTTTAGCCTTACAATTTAGGCATCTCTGTAAGGACTATCAGCATAAGGACTGGATTACTTTATAACACTAGTTCTTCACTACATGTTGTTCGATTATAGAATTAGTTCAAATCCTCTTCACTTTCTACAACTCTCATGTTGTAAATCAACCCCCATTATCATGAGAACCCGAGTACTCTATGCTAGCATATTTTACAACTCTTTCTGTCTCTTTGTTATTTTATATTGGGTTAAATCGGGGTCAGATATTAGATCATTTGCGATAACAAACTAAAAGAAGATGAATTCTATCTCATAGAAATAATAACAGCGAAAAAATGAATTAGGGTAATTTTTCTCTACTCTCCGTCTAAATCTCTATCTAAATCCCAAAATAATTCACCGGCTCCAGTTGCGCGAATTGTTAAAAAATTATGATCTTCATCTCAACAAATGCCGCCTTCATTATGAGAAGCTAAATCTTCCCGCGAAGTCCACCCTCACCTTTATGCCGTCCTTTTATCTCGCAGATTTCACCCGTGAGACCTTTAGGGCTAATAATAAATCATTTCACCCCCGCTTCAAACTCACTGACATTTTTTAGTCTACCTCTTAATGTTTACACAGGATGTCCTGATTAACTTGTTTTTGTTTATCTCATTTGCACGAAACATTTGTTTAGATCTATCCACTAATTAGAGTTGGCCTGCAGAAACCTAAACAGGAGGAGTTTGTTTCGTTGCTTCAAAATGTGAATACTTTGTTGTAATTAAATGCGGGATATTATCATTCCGACATCATTAATCTACTTTATGAAAGGATATGACGTGTAGATTTTAAAGGAAGAAAGAATTTCAATGCTTGGGTCAGCTATATCCTACTACCAGGAACATTGCAACTACTTTTCTTTTTGCTCTTAAGTAGCATTCCTATGACATAAGGTTCTGATTAAACTCTTACACCTCATTTAGGTGTCTATACGAAGGTTACCCGTTTAGACGACTTCTTTCTGAAATGTACCAGCAGTAGGGTGACAGATTTTTTATACTCTAATTAGAGCCTTTATTTAATGAATATAATGTACTTAAATTTACGCCGAGAGTAAAACATCAAACGCGTGTATATTGAAATAATGAAAATTTTAAACGGGAACGAAGTACAACAAAGAGGAAGAACTACTAACAGCAGCTGTTTGCGTCGGGGAAGTGTATATCTCTAAATAGAGAGCAGACGCTCGAGGAATTTCAACCCCCTTTTATTCGTTTGTGTTTTGGAAATGAGGCAAATTAGACCTTCTTAAACAGAATAGACTCTCTGAGAGTGGAATATTTCGCGCGTTTATCATATTGCGAGGTTGCACGTCACAGTCGGGGCAGTGTTCAAACGCGGTTGGATTCTTAATCAAATTAATGTACTCCCTGTGCTCCTCTACAGACAAGACTGCTGGCCCTAATCTAGATAAATAAAATCTATCTATTCCTCGAATTATGTACGAGCCCTTTGAGTAGCGATCTAGTTATCGTGCCTCGTAGCGTTTCTACTCATCAATAACAACACTTCAAACGTAAAATTATATGAGAATATTCTCGAATGGTCCTAATTACAGTATCTAAATATATTGCAGGATTAAATGAACAAATTTACAAGTCAAATATTTCCTTATCCTCTTTCTGTTATGCTTATACTCTTACCAGTAAAAGCTCGCTTTCTCCTCTAACAATACTTTTTTGTTATATTTGTGTATTAGAAAAAAGAACAATAATGATATTTAATTAACTTCCGCCATTGTTGATAAACAGAAAGCAATTCATGGATTTCTTTCCCCCGAAACCCGTTCCGCCGAATATTTCGCAATACCCTCAATTATCAATTCAAATCCTGCGGAGCGGCGCGTTTGAAAATATTTTGCAATTTATTTACCGTAAAATTTAACACTTGAACATTATCTCCGTAATTTATTGGCCGAATAAATTTCATTAAATGATCGGGAGTGAATGTCAGTAATAATTTAACGTGGCCAAAATTTGGATGGTTTCCCATTAATGGCAAACGTGGAAAGAATATTTAATTTAATAAATTTAATAGTTTCCACAGCGGGGCGCGCGCAGCCTCCAACAGGCCGCCGAGCCTGGACCGTTGCGAACGCTCAACTACCCATTACTGTCCATTAGCTGTTTGTTACATTTGAATTTGGAAATATTGGAATAACATTAAATGTTAATAAAGTTTAGGTTATCTAAACATACATTTTTTTTAACTATTATTTATACTGAACTATGCATTATATGATCCCAATTTTCCAAATTGTTAAGTAATATTAAGACTGTAAGTTAATTAAGCGAGGAATCACCCAAAATACTCCGGCTCTTATATGTAGATAACATTAATATTATTTTTCCATAAATAGGGAAAACCGGCCTTGGGCTTCATCTTTTATCTCATACAGCGTCTTCCCGTTTTTGTTCACCTCGATTGGTATTGTGCGGCGCTACCTCTGTATATATATGTTGTCCTTATGTATATATACATATATAAAAAATTGAGACGAATTCAAAGGAATCCTTTTATATAATTCAAGTGTTTATGTGTTGACTCGCAGGGGTGTACACAATTGAAATATTATTTCTTCACTCGGTTAGACTAAGCCTTTAACGTCTTATAACGTATAAGGCTCATTGAAATCTACATACACATTTTTTACTCCATTGATGTATTCTGCTTGTAATAAGCAAGATGTGCTCTAAAATCCTTGTTTCGTCATTACCATCCCCTCGTCCTACGAATCACGTGCTAGTCGTGAACGGACGTACGGCTCGTTTAGTTTATTTAATATAAAAAAGTAATGTATCCCACTAAATTTCATTTGGTGCGTTCAGCAGTAATAACGTTTTTCGCTTAGTTTTATGATGAATAAGTGTCATCGCCATGCTGCAAGAATATAGAGCTCAAAGTAAATTCGCGCAACATCTGCCGGTGACTGGGCGCATCCCATAAATTTAAACTCCAATATTAAATAATTCCTTAAGAGATAGAGAGAACTGTATAACGCGTTTTACTATTGGAAAGGGTTGAAATGTAATATTTATCCCGCGATGTTATTGTTCAAATGGAGTTTTGCGATTTTTTATTGAGCGACTGAATAATACAGGTGGAGTTGTCTGGTAAAGCTTTACGTCATTTAAAGTGTTCAGAATTCGTCGCGAGGCTTGCGTCCATAAGTTCATTATAATTATTATTAAGAGAAGTTAAGTGCATTCACAATACAAGCCTCTACAGTAATCATCTGTATTATCTATTCAATGCCTCTCGCGTCCAAAGAATTCTTAGATTCGTCAGCTCTTGAGCTTGTGTGTCAAACAGTCCATCTTCGTTCGGTCCAACTCGTTTCTCGAAGTAAATTTTAGGTTTTAGTTCAATGATTTTATTTGAATATAAACTAAATGTTCGTTTTTGGAGGAAATGAAGTATTGGAAAGTTTTTAACGATTGCCGAAACAGATTCTTGCAAACTTGATAGAAATCACAAAGCTGTTGTTTCAGCAGCACTTTTTCTTTAGTTGGTTATATATAATGCTACTGAGGCTAGATGTTTTTTTAATATTTCGGTTTTCTAACGTTGTGATGGGTTCCCGCACAATAACTCAGTGTATACAAGACAACCCCACCTGCTCATGGGTAACCTTGCTAATCAACAAACGAGGCTTTGGTTCCTACCAACCCGCATTGGGTCAGTGTGGTGCGAAATGACCCCAATCCCGCCATATGAATTCGTATCCGTTCGATGTGGGAATCATTAGTGGAGATCTATGTACAGCAGTGGACATCTATCGGCTGTTGATGATGACGAATGATGCTTTCTTTCGCCGACAACTCGAGTAAAGAGGAACGAACCTGCGCTTTTTTGAGGCGTGTACATATACTTCTAAAGATCATCTTACAATTTAAGATATCATTGTTTCCCTTTGTTATTGCTTAATATAATAAAAATGTTAGTGCTAAAGTAAGAAAAAAGATGAGAGTAAAGATACGTCCAGCAGAGGGGCTAACAAGGCAAAAGTAATCACTAAACAAATTGCCGCTTTCAAAGCAACAACGAACTAATAACCATTCCTAATCAAGTTTTTCTAAGCAGGGTTCCGGCTAAGTATTTTCGGCGCTCGAGTAATCTAAGTTTTCCAAAACAATTTTGTTTTATCATCGCACCGAGAGCGCGGGCCGATCGCAGATGGCTCCTCGATACCTTTTTGTTTGCTCTATTAACATCTATAGTTTTATTACTCTTTAACTTTTTTAAAGTATAATGCTAACGATTAACTAACTATTGACTATAATATAGTATTTGTGAGGCTTTGTTGTTTTATTCATGTAAATAAATTACGTGTGATTCAAACAGCATCGCATATGTTCTCTTAAAATTCACTTATCATCAATAAAAGAAAATTAACATTTGCATGTGCAAGTGATTTCTTCTTCATGACGCCCATCTCTATAGTTAATAGATTTATATGAAAGACACGACACGATATGTCGCTCTGGTTTCCTTCCACGTATTGAATGAATAAACAATTTAATAACACTACATATCTTTATAAATAAAAGCAGTAGATTCGGTTGTTTAGTCTTCGAGTGTCAGGTGAGAGGAGGACGACGGGATAACAAAGAACGTCTGTCCACGGCGGCGCCGCGATACTCTCGAGCGGTACTCTTGTGGTTCTGGATACACGCCACATATTACAATTGACTCTGTTGTCAATTCTTCAGAATCCAAAATCCACAAACCGTACCATCAATGAATGATACCTATAAAACTAGATTTTTTGATGATTCTAGACGGACAGGACGTTCTGATAGTGAGGTAAGTTCGCTTGCTATAATTCACTTCTAGATTATACTTCACAAAAGAGAGCCGCCAGAAATGAATACTAATATATATTTATATATCTATGATAGCTCATCTTAAGGATACTAATAGACTTAGATGTACATATTTATATTTAGCCATAATTAATAAAAATAGTATGTTAAACATTTGTTAATTATCACCACACTTTTCTTGAATATTTATTTTGTTGTTTTAAGTATTGTGTTTTATTACTTAGTTTCATATATATTAAATTTTTATATTGCCGACATATTGCTAAGAGATAAAAGACTGCCATTTTGTAGTTATTGAATAGTTTTGATACTTAATGACAAATACTAATTATGTGTGTATTAATGTGCTAAATATAAGTTTTGACTTCATTCATCCAAAGCCTTATTTAATTGTTTAATTAAGTAATTATTAGAAAATAATAATAATAAAACAGGTCATCCAAATACCTAAGCTAATTATTCATAATTGGAAATTATTTAAACCTAAATTTAGGTACTTGTAAACGAGAGAGATTCTCTCTAATCGTAATAAATATCGATTTATGAAATTATCAATTCGAGTATCACTACACTAACTAATAGTGAATCGGATAATCTGCAGAGCGCTCAATCGAGGCAAACATCATTATCTTTTTTTTGTTTCGAGGGGGAAATCTTCGCAAGGATACTCTACTTTCTGGAGGGAAGTTAGAGTTAGGTGGATATTTAAAACCCCCTCGAGAGGAGAGATCGCGGAATCTCCGTTCGGAACAATCGCGGCCTCGCTAAAGCTATGCTGGGATAGCCCGTTTCAGGGTCTGCTGTATGCAGACCCTACCAGCCTCGTGAGTACTACTTCAATAACCGGAGACCACGTACAGCCACTGTCCTCCTCAGGTCGTTTAGAAGGCGTTGCGAATCCCCATACTGACCGCTTACGACCCCAAAAGTCCCATTATGGTAGGAGAACTCCATTCACCGGTGCGATGTGTTGACGCGCGGTAGCGCCACAACGGCTTCGTCTCCGAGGCGGGATCTGTCCTCTGTCGATCCCCTTCGGCAGCCTCCTTTTATACCATTAGAGTTTCACAAAAGGAAGCTACGGACCTCCATGCAGTGTCTCTTCTCAGCATCGCCGATACGTTTGGTGGCAAGCAGAGGTTCCGTCCGATCCGATTTATTATGATCCGCTGCTCCGGTTCCCACGCCGGGCAAGACGTCATTATCTGTACTAACATGGCGCCACGTCGTGCCTGACCTAATTGCTTGGGCCTAAGCGATAAATAGCACTGAGCGATACCTAATTAGTCTTAACGAATAATACCTTAATTGGAAATTGATTTGCAATATCAAGATGA
Source organism: Ornithoptera priamus (assembly GCA_029034505.1). Classification (NCBI taxonomy): domain Eukaryota; kingdom Metazoa; phylum Arthropoda; class Insecta; order Lepidoptera; family Papilionidae; genus Ornithoptera; species Ornithoptera priamus. The sequence goes on along the minus strand of JARDWD010000292.1, from coordinate 464,819 downwards.
AATCTTCATCGATTTATTACACGTGAAACCGGCTGGAGGGGGCCCGATCAACACAACGTAACGTTATAACTTGACATGGTTTTTTTTTTTGCTTATTTAACCATCAAAATAATTTCAATAAACCAATGAGTTTTAGTTGATACTATGCGCGGATTCGATTCCCACTAAGTACTACGGAGAAAAAAGGACGTGAAATGGACATTTTATAACATCAACTTTCGTAGATCAATGACTTAGACTTTATTGGTGGGAGGAAGCTCTATATTCTAGTACAGGGAAGAATAAAAGGGTAGCTTGTATACATATAATTGCAAACAGAACACTTCGTACTTCTACACTTTGGACTCGCTTAGTGGACAATGAAGTCCTTCTCCGTACTTTTTTTATAGCTCGCGAACACGAAAACTTAGTGTGGTTCTACGACAGGCAGGATTAACCTTATTCTTGTTCTTACTAGCCCGAGCTGAAGGCAAAGACCCACTCACCCACTTCCCGCGTCCTTCTAGTTGCTTCGTTTTACAACAAAAAAAAAATCACGCACGCTTCCATAAATTTATTATTTATATACCGCGATTCGGTTTCGCACATTGGCCAGTTTTTGGGACGTATCCAATCCTTTATCCGTATCCGAATGGGCAACTATTATGACGTGTATAAAAATATATTCGCGCTGTACTAAACACGCACAGTTAGCCCGGGAGCCCGGGAGCCCGGATAAATGTGACGTATTATTATGTTCCCCGAAAAGCGAGAGTCCGGCTTATTGTATTGTATTTAATGACGAGAGGAGCGACGTGGACGGATATTGTGTGAGTTTTTACATTAAGTATACGAATGTTAAAATTGATACAATAACAAGAGAATATAAGCACGAAGGATCGAGCCAAGTACTGCGGGGAGGCAGACTTTGATTGTATTGCTTCTAAAATAATATTAAACAAATATTTACATAACTTATATAAATATACGAGTACATATTATGTTAACACTACAAGCATGTACTTTAATTCCACTCGCTTGTTCAGATACGTCACTGAAAATAAGCATTGTAAGTAATCGCTTCCCGTGTTACCGTGATACCCGCCTAACGGAAGTATCCGCGGCGTTATTTCAGAGGAAATGGTTAGTGAGGAGAGTAACATTCGGTGTTACTGTCAAGAGGGTTTGTTTTCCTCCTTTAGCCTTCATCAATTCAACAATTTTCTAACTTTTACGTTGCTTTACCTTTTATATAGATCGGGCGGTGAGCCCCGCATAATCCTGGAAACGACCGTCTTAAGGACACTCGTTTGAAAACTATCCTTGTAAGGTGTTCACGTAAAGCATTTTAAAAGTACCCTCGTCGTTGTTTAAGGATAAAGAGGGGTAATCAATTTGCGTTCACATTCATCTCTTATCATATTGTTTTGTTCTTTACTTAAATCGTTTTTGTTGAACCTAAAGGATAATATGTAATCTGAATTTAAAACCTTGTCTATATTGTTAAAACATTTTTGTAGGATACAATCAAACGAGCAACACTATACACAACCTTATAGTAAGAAATCGAAAGTCAAAGCGACTTCATACTGAGTTCAGAAATAAAAAAAATCTAGTCTGTTTGATTAGACTGCTAAGTACAGCACGTTAAGCACAATATCCTGGTGACGGCGATAAGTCAATATTACCTATTTAGTTGACTTTTTAGTAGACAAGTCTATGACTAATTGAACTGAATTAAAATACCTATGCCCTTAATAACACCGCGAAATAAAGTTAGTACAGTGTTCAGTCTATCAGATGTCTTTGAAGACGTTCAAGTGTTTCCACCGCGGCTCGACTGTGTCTTGATTTAAATTAATATAATTATCCACTAACCTTCAATGGCTCATGAAATGGCGTAATTAGAAAAAGCCCTCGGGATCCGGAGTTTTGAATACAAGTTAATTGAAAGCTTTAATTAAGTCAGCGCGAGTAGATTGGAGTGATCCTATTTGCAGGCGGGATTTAGTTTGATTAAACATCAAGTGGGAAGATGCTGCGGATCGGCGGTTTTGGGCCGGGCTTCGTGCTTTATGATAAACAACGCAGAACTCACCACCTTTTTTAGGTGTATGGATAATTTTTTCAGAAACTAGGGGGTAGGGCCTAATTTTCATAGATTTAAAGGCCACTACTACATATAGTTACTACTACATATATATAGTTATTATTTTTCCACGTTCAAATACTAACTCTGCTTTCAAATGATGGTAAGTCACTATGTGACTAACTATGGTAAAGCTTGGTGGATCTGGATACTCTGATAATGTTGTTATGGCGGCAGCATACTTAATGGCAGTAGCCAACTCAGAAGCGTTCTAAAATACAGATGAAAGTTCATCATCGAAGCCTCACAATCGAAACAGAGATCTCTTTATTTCAAAACAAGTGGCTTGTAGTCGTATCTTAGAGGGAATATCAAGAATCAGAAAAAAAAAAATAATTCGAAGTTTTTTCCTTTGGAGGTATGAACGTTATTGTATTCCTAATTGAAAGGTGATCTAGCTTGTAACATTACGGGATACCGGGGTTTAACATCTTATTCTCAAGGCGATAAGAGCAATTTGATGCTGCGCAATCATCTTTTATGACACCTCATCGTTATGGGCCCGTGAACCGCATACCATCAGGAGAACGACATGATCGTCTTGTTGATTGATCATATAAAAATATATTACAGCATTAAACGTTTTAAAATTTACTATAGATCTTACTTATTTAATACTAATAGTAGATAATAATAGTAATAGTGGTAGATCTTACTAAATTACTTGTAACAATGTAATACGATGTTTCTTCATCATTCGCAAACATTGTGGTTAGTTGATCCATACAGAGAATTTTCTACAATAATCAGTAATATTATTAAATGAAAAATTGTACCTTTCACTGGTAAAGTTGGGTGGGAGGGAGGTTTTTAATAAAGCAAACACAAAGTATTAAGCTTGAACACACGCATCACGAATGAAATGAAATTTTTATTACAGACAAAATACAAAGGGTGGACTGGGCGGGCTACCTGATAAACGCAAATTGAACATATTAGTGTACGGTGTGCGGTGTACGGTGTGCGGTGTACGGTGTACGGTGTACGGTGTACGGTGTACGGTGTACGGTGTACGGTGTACGGTGTACGGTGTACGGTGTACGGTGTACGGTGTACGGTGTACGGTGTACGGTGTACGGTGGCGGTGAAATTGTGCAGAAAGATAGGGCGGCGCATTATGCGAGACGCGGCCGCCGCCGAGCCTCCGCCGAGCCTCCGCAGATACAGTATTCGCAGCTGATAGGGTGGAAACGGGGAGCGAGCGCTGGGCCGTCCGCCGCTGCTTCATTACCCGCTTCCAGCGCTTGTGAACGCTTCACGCTTTCATTCGTTAATGCCGAGTTATTTGCAGAATAATTCGATGTAGCAGTACTGGACCGACAGTGACCAATGGTTCAGAAAGCTTTAGTGGCAGCGAGCCAGCCGCTCGTGGGGCCGATAATGTACGTCTAGGATTTGGCGTCGTAAATCACATCGCCACTTTACGTCCCGAGGGAAATTTCACTGGTGGTAGGGTCCCCCACGATCGAGGCCATCCTCCAGCTGCGCCAGTCTCTGCAAAGTAATATGCGTATCCCAAATACTATCTTCCGAAAGGGTCGGTGATTGCAAATGTAACTAATCATAAATTCTGAAGATGGACGTTCATATAAGGCGAAGAATATCATGAACACCACATGAAACTCATTATAAATAAAGTTGTCAGATCAAAGTCAATGTAGCAGAATATTGTAATAGATCTATTAACAGGTACTATGTTATAGTCTAAATGTGACCTTAAACCTAAAAGGTATTTTATTAAACAATTATTACAATACGAAAGAAACATATGTCAACACTAAAGCTATTTTAATATAGATTCTGTTATTAGTTAGGTTTATTTAAATATTTAAGCTAGGAACAAGTGTGGACTTAATGTCATGAATTCTCTGTTCGTCAACTATGACAGCGGTGAATGTAAATATGCAGTAGGTAGGTAGTTATAGAAAGGCAGTGAAGTAGAAGCACTGGACGCAGTCAGCGCCACTTCAGATCAAATCAATGTTACACGCTAAACACAACGATTTTAGAAGCATTCCGGCCAAATGGTAATTGCGTTTGACATCCCCCGGCGAAAAAACAGAGTGCGACTCACCCCCTGCTGAACGGACAGCGCCCTTAGCACGTGGCAATAAGAGCGGCTGAGTGCGCACTATTCCTTTGGCAACTTTATCGCACCCTCGGTTTGGTGTGTGGTGTAAGTTTGAAGTTTTAACTTTATCATTAAGGCTTACTATCTTTTTGTTTGATGTTCTCCTAACTTAATGATATAACTGCCCATAACATAATTAGTATGATCGACTGGCACCATATTGTACTAATCCCCATGAGACATACGATGTTGGGGCTCATTATCCCCTATAATTCTACTAGCTACAGCGCTTTTCCTTTATACTTAATACTTAATGGCGGCAGGTATAGGCTTTATTCTTTACATAACGTGTATCCACATTACCGTAAGACCAGGCCGACGATAAGTCACCACTTTTATGTTGTAAGCCAGTTTTAGACTTAGCTCCTTATTCTTGATGGTAACAATAAAGAAGTGGGTCAAATGCCGTTCCAAATACGATGTGGGGGTGGTCATCAAGAATAATGTGAATAGGTAGGTATACATAGGTAATGGGTTATTGCATTTCACCATCGCATACCAGAACATTACTGAACACCAGGCGAGACCGCGGTCATATATGAAACTATATATTTAAAAAAAAAAAATCAAGTTGTATCAGTCCACAGATTCGCATACACCACTACACCTGACTTTGGCCATAGATGATGTTTCACAATTAATTTGACTGCATATTTGTGAGCGATGGCTTCGGATCCCAGCAGTGGGAACAATAAGAGGGTTGTTTGTTTATAAAGTCTAATGCGATTTTCGTTCCTGGGCTCGAACCTCAAACAATGCCGCGACGCTGATTGGTGCGGAAGTTTTCTCTTCCCCGTTCTCATCACCTGCACCACAACGAGCTCCATTCAGCGACGCGACATTTGGCACGCTCCCGCTAATTGCTCGGTGTGCGGCCGCCTTTATTCCGTCTCTCCTTTATTTTTAATTGCTTAATGCGCCAGCTTTTTAATTATTGGGCTGGGGGGCGTGGGACGCCGGTGCGGATTTTATTGTCATCGGAGTTTTGATGTTGAGACAATTCCTCATTGTTTTGCTAAAAACATTAAATTTCAATCATCGGAAACTTGTTTCATTATACTATACAATCTATGTAAACACCTGTGAAAAATAAAATATCCTCACCGCTACCTTCGGCGTATCGTAAAAAAATACTGGGGGTAGGTTTCCGGTGCTGTTTAGCTAGGTATACCACCGCAGCTCCTATTGCAGCCGACAAACAATACTTTTATAAACTTTATAACTGTTCCAGTTTGAAGGGCGTCGTTGCTGGTGTAATTACTGAGGTTACAATACTTAATATCTTATGTCCTAACTAGCGCCCCGTTGTTACGAGCAGGCATGTATATCTTAACATCGTGGAAATGCCAGGTTCGTGTTTTTGCTTAGTAGAATAAAAAAAAATAATGAAATTAACATTATAGCGGAAATGATCTGGTGTCCTTTATATTTTGTGATATCTGTTCGATCTGTGTAATAGATCTTCTCTACTCTATTAATAGAATAACAGCCATTTTATGTACCTACTGTTGGGGCACAGGCTTACCCCCAATACGAGGGCGATGGGCCACAGTCACCACGCGGGCCCAATGCGGATTGGTGACTTCACACACACCTTAGAATAAATTCTCATTCATGTGCAGGTTTCCTCGCGATGTTTTTCTCCACCGTTTGTATTTCGCTGTCGTTACTAAATTTCACAAATGTACATAACATAAATATTAGTCATCGGTACATGCAGAGATTCGAACCCGCGACCTTCGGAATGTAGGCCGCGCGCTCTAACCACTAGGCCAGCGAGATACGCTCTATAATTACTAATACGAATTTCTCCCTTTCGTCTTCACTTCACTGAACTAATGTATAACGAATTATCTAATTATTTCAAACATCAAATCAAAGTTAATAGAAATCCTCTTATAACATTAAGTATCGAGATACATCCATTAGACTTTAACAAGTCTGTAAACAGTCTTCGAGATGTAGTTTAATTTCGGAGTACGACTTTAGGGCGAAAGAAGGTCGGCTTACTACAGACTAGACACATTTAGTTCAGGTTTCCATTTAATATAATATTACGCTCACTAACATTAAATACTAAGTAATTAAGATAAATTCAATGACGTAATCGGAGTAATTCGCCATTTAAATTAAATCACATTATTTTTAATTAGATATAAATAATTAATTATGTAATAAACTAAAACAGACAGTAATGCTTGAACACTACTACAGACTGCTACAGAGCTCAGAGTTCAGCTTCGTCTTGTAGTTTTACTTCTTTTAGTAGGAGCTCCGAACTCTGGAAATCCACCGAAATGGGGCTTTAGTCACTCCACCACTGGGGTAATTAAACACAATATATTTGCTAAGATTTTCCAAAATAAAACGACCCTTGTAACTATTTACATCTTTCACCCTAACAATTTAACATTACATATTAATCATTTGGTGTTAGTATAACATCAGAAGCCCGATGTATTTATAATTGCCGGAAGTACGTACACGGATAATAATATTAAGGTATTCATTATTTTCATTGAACACCGAAAAAAAAAATCACCGGAAATTTACCGGCTGGAGCTTAGTTAAATTTGTTACAATCAATTTCACATTAATGTCCACTTCGTACGGCTTACGTGGGCTTGTTACAGTCGGGAATATTTCTACACCTGCAACATTCACAAGTAGTTCTGTTCATATTCTTTCAATATTTGCTATATTTCCAACATATACAAAATCAGGATCGGAATTATTAAATTCCTAAATATATAAAATGAATATTGTTCGATTCGTGCTTCCTTCCGTTTCGTTATCACTAATTGCTTACCTGTATTTGAACGTATGTACAATATAACGTTATTTCTTCTCTCTCTCTCTCTCTCTCTTCTAATTTCGTTTTGTGTTCTCATTAATATTTAGGCTTGTCCTATTTACATTTTTCACTCCTATAAATATTTCTTTATTTCGTCGCTAATTGACGAGTTGTTTGCTCATGTTTTCTTTTAATTTAAAAGCCTCTCTAACGAACTGTTAATGCTTAGAAAAAAACTTTTGTATTATTCCCTCTGTAATCTAAATTTTTTTTCCATTTATCTATTATAATAAGATTGTCATTTTTTTTTCGCTTACTTTTAAGCTTAGATAATCTGAAATTGTGAAACTTTAATTGCTTTGGTCTAGTTGTTGTCTACTCCTGCAGCGTATGTTGCCAAGTAGTTTCTTATATGAAACGCTTTGTGTACCCGCACCAGAGCCGACCCCCCCGAAGTGTTTAACTTACGGACAGTTTGACGCTAGCATCATTAGCGGTACTTGTGCAAATCTGCCCAAGACAAAGTTTAATTGAGCGTCTCCAGCGCGCGCACACAACAAGCCGCTACACGTGTTTGGATCAAGAGCCAGTTCAATGGCCAGCGCCATGTGTACGCCGTGTTACCGAACATTTGTCATTTGCATAGTTACGAGCATGTGCGGGATTAGCTCGTGTAATACCGCCCAATGCTGGATCTAATGCTGGCGAACGTTTGACGGCTGATAATTATTTATAATGCACATACAATATTGTATGAATTTCAACTTTTTTTTTTTTCACTTTCACACAAACAGTCACAAGTACAAGCTGTTCCCACCTCGCTATGCTTGTCATAATACAAACATTTGTCAGAAATATTCGCGCCCGGTGGCAACTCACCACCCTCTAGGCTTCTTACTGCTATGAACACCCCCGAAATTCCTTCGGGGAACGAATTTCGTAAAATCCATTCTTAACTAACCTCTAAACGGCAGAAGCAATATTTCTTCCAAATTTTGAGTGTTCACGTCTAATAGTTTCGGAGATCTTGCGATGAGTCCATGAATCTCTCGATATCTCTTATATGTATATATATATATATATATACATGTATAGAAATTAATAAATAATCTATATATCTATAAAATAATGTTAATGAATTATAAAAATCTTATTCAAGAATCTGTAAGAAATATTGATAGAACGCGAGAGAAAATCTTGTCTAGCGTAATTGTTCATGTCCTGGGGTATTTAAATAGAGGTAACCGGAAGGAACGGGAAGTAGCAGTCTTTTTATAAATTTAATATTTGAGAAAATTAACGGAGAATCATTTTTGTTATTTACTGTTTTTTAAAGACTATATCTAACTCGGACCAATTGTGTCAGTTAAGTACCTGTAACTTCAAATACAATCTAAAGTGACTTAAACTTTCCCGCGTGGCGGAGATTTGTCAACGTTAATGTTCATATGGAAGAACTAAGCAGAACAACTTTATTGATTCATGGATGCTTCAACTTAATCTAATTTAAATAAAGCTGGATCGCAAATGAATACTTTTCCATACGATTTTTATAAAATTTATACATTAAAAGGTTAATATGATTTATTGAATTGTTTGCATTATTCATAGATGTAAGTTTCCACTAGATACATAAAATTAGTTATTGTAGTAGTTGTGAGGAATATTATTGTGTCTGTGTTTCGAAGGACAACAATCGATTTTATATACTCGTGATGTATTTTTTTTAGAGTTTCGCACCAAAAAGGATGAAATTTAGATTTATTACGACCAAGTTTAATATATTATAAAGGTTTTTGTTAGTGGAAAAGTTGAAAACGTTGATACGAGAAACAAATTAAACGCCACAGCCCTCCGACTCCTGGCGTCGGATCTAATCTTCGACGATATGAACCAATTATTTAAGGATTCTTATTGCTTGTGAGTTTGACAATCAGTAAAATACAGATATGAAATTGTAGACTAAAACCCAGATAATATCGAAATCTATTTGTTAAGTTGTTAATTAACAAGATAGCCTGGTTATTTATACATTTAATTGGGCTTTGCCGATCCGGGAACCATGCGATAGAGCTACTCGATAGGAATTATTTCCAAGTTATTCTACATTTGAGATCGGACTAGTATAGAGTTCAAGTATTCAATAGACATTCGCATTCATGGAATGCTCTAGAACATTACAGACTGCGGATTCTTTCCGGGAATCTATTACACTTTTTTATTCTAAACGTATATCAATAATATATCTGCTTTTCTATTTAGTCATTCTATTGTTCCCACTTTTAGGACTCGCAGCCTTCTTCGACAGTTGGAAACATTTCCTGTTCAATTCTTCCACAATGCTGACCAAGTGTGGGTTAGTATCCGCGAAAGCTGTTCTTTGAATATATCGGTTTTCTTTATTGTCAGCTAGAGATTACTGCCTATTTGTATGTCCACGTATATCATACTTTTCTTCCTTATTTCCGATATGCTTACGATCATTAGCTTTTGCTTAAAAGCTAATTCGGTCAAATGATAACCTTAAATTATCATATCACTTTTTTTGTGATCTTTTTCAGCTATATAAATCGAAACTATATGTATTTTTCAAACCACTTTCATACTTTCGTCGTATTCGGCGATGCTCAACAAATTTCACTCCTAACTCTTTGCTTCGACCGGCGCCGATTCATAGAAAATGTATTGTTTGAAATTGTGATATTTCGCTACTCAAATTCTCGCTTCCGTAACTTTTTCTGAAATATAGACGTTTATATTTCATCCCCGTTTTTAATACTTGACCGCCAAGTACTATAAAATGAATTTATGGGGGCAACAATGTGCATGAGACCAAATGAAAATGGGAATCTGGGATGAACTTTTGTTTCATACTGGAAAAAAGCTGACATCGTATTTTTTCACCTTTTCCAAGTTCTCGTGGGCTATAGAACTAACGGTTATCTGCTAACAACGGATGACTTTCGTCATTACTGACCCCATTATGAGTGACCACCTTAGACCCGTCAGACAACCATCTAATCAAGGAGGATCGTTTTCGTTTTACCTTATGTTCGTGTTAAGAGATCAGGTAATGGATATTCAGGATATGATAAATCACTGAGTCGCAATATCTATATAATCTAGGCCAGCCCTATTAACACTAAACCAAATTTATCTCATAATAATAATGTTAAGCCGGGCTCGGCTAAACGTTTAATTTCTCTATTAATATCTGGATTTCACGGTATAATCCTCTTTATTAATCATTATAACCTTCGGAGTGCCTACTTCGAATATTTAACTTTAAGCAGTGTTATCTTTTAAGATTACGCGATCAAAGGCAAATTTGATGAGATAATTTGATAACATTCAACAACACTTAATTAGGTACATGAAGTGAAAGTATCTAACCTCTATTAAAACATGTCGGTTTAAGAAATCCTGTTCGTGGTGAACGAGCAGCATCAAGTTCCAGGATAAATGAAGACATGGATTTACAAGTTCATCATTTGTGCTTCTATTTCTATTTTATATGGAACTTTTCGTCTTTTTAATTTATTTCAAGTTTTACTATTGGTTGATAAACATTTGACAGTTATAATTCAAAGTTTAAGAGATCTTGCATATAAATTTAGATTACTTTTAAGTTTTCAAGCTGTGATTACACTTTATACAAATGCAGTCACTTTGCGCTCCTTACACACAGTTCTGGAGCCTCGCCAACGGAATGAGAAAGGAATGGTCGGCGACTACCCAAATCCTATCTTACGGAACCTAAGCCATTTTTACAAATTTCACTAGCAACTTTAGAACGAAATTAATGTTAGAACTCCTTGGTATCTTTAAATGAACACTAAAATGTTCTAGAAGATTCGAATACTCTGTTATATTACACTATGGAATAATTTAATTTCAATTAGTGACCCTATCAAAGGTAAAACATTTTTTGAATGGCACCATTAATACTGAAGAAGACGTTATCAGGATGGTCGTTTCATGGTTGAACAATACAACATATGATTAAATGGCATATGAAACACAAGCATACACTCACAATCATATACATCCAAAATCACGGTCACATCTACTTGTCGTCTTCTTCTTTGTCGTAACCTCATGACTGAGGGACATGACTATGGTGTGTTGCCCTGGCCACCATTTCTTTCCAGACTTTTCTGTCTTGCGCCATTTGGATGGATGATTGTAGGGTCGCTCCCGTAGCGTCCTGAGTTGTGCGTCCATCTTGTAGGATACCGCCCTCTCGCTCTTTCCTTCCACACAACCAGTAATAATCAGTCTTCCTAGACTGTCTAGGTCTCGCCTGACCGTGTGTCCGAAGAATTTGAGGACTCTCTGCCTACAGATTGTTGAGAGCTGTGTTGTTAAGTTCAACTGTTTGAGCATTGACTCGTTTGTGCGACGTTCCGTCCAGCATATCGTCAGCATTCAGCGCCAGCACCACATTTCGAACGCGTCTCACGTCACCATCTACTTGTGCAATAGTACAATTAGTTGCACCACACATCTTAAATCTTTCGTATTTCTGACTGAATATGTTCGCAATTAAAATTTTATTCCTTTAAGTTTGGAAATGATTAAAAAAAAGAGGATGTCCATTCATTTAGTATTTATGACATACTCAAGAAAATTGAAATATGTCGAGTAAAGCCATGAAATTTCATCTAATCGCCGACGTTCATTTGATGATGCACATAATTACTGTGGCGTTATCCCAATGGTTGGTCCACGCCAGAAATCGCGTTGACATGTCCGATAATCGAGTCTGATAATTTGCGGCGACGATGTTTAATCGATTGTCATTACCATCCAAAACCAATAACTGATGTTACGGTACAGGGGGTTAGGTTATTCAAAATGTTCACCTCTGTGGTAAACGTTTCTTGATAAATAGCCCGGAGTTGGCTGGAGCACAGCATTCATTTGCACTGATCCAACTGATCTGTTCTTGATCCTTCTAACATTGGTAATTTTTATAATTTTGATGTTAAAAATATAATATTTGCGACATCATCATCAGCGGATAGACATCCACTGTTGGATATAGACCTTTACCAAAGATCTCCACACACAGTCAACATGGCCTCCGGTACCGCTGGGAACTAGAAGCTGTCGTATGTAAAGGTTCATATGAGTGGATTAGGTCCATTTCCCACCCAACCTGACGCTGATCCAGTGAGGACTGGCGGAACCAAGAGCCTCGTTTGTTGATTAGCTGGCTCCACCACGGGCAGATGAGGTTGGCTTGTATATCGTGAGATGTTATATCGGACCCCTTACACCCCTATCCCTCCAATATTTGCATAAGCTTAATATATTGTGAATATTTTACCTTCACAACAGTTTTTTTATGATCAGTATGATCTTGTAGCTCAGAAACGTGTCGACAGTATCCACGATGCATCAGCAGTAAGGCAACAATTGTGGAAGACTAATTTGTTATATGAATTATTAATATTATTAGCGTTGCTATAAATAAATCATATTTCATTGGTAATGATGGATGGTCATGTAAATAAAAGGGTATTTGCCTTAACGATGTACTACTCTGCTAGGTGAAGAACCTTCTTGAGAGAGTTTGTCTTTTACCGCTGTGGTAGACGGAGTTGAGTACGGGAGACCATGTGTGAGTGATCAGTGATCGGATTTTGCGAACCCATCTGGCCAGAGCTCATGTTTCGAATCTGCCACTACAAAATAATCGCTGTGTTCTACCTGTCAAAATACAAAAAGTAAAGTATTCTGGACTAGCTCGTCTCATCCCCTACACCCTCAATTTTTTTAGCTCCGCTTAAAATTGATATTGAGTGTAAGTTCACTGCAGATGAGGAAATCCTTTGTGATTATTATTTGTTACTTATTACCGCTGTTAAACGTAACTCTTAATTACCCACGCTAGTTATGCAACTGTGTACCACTCCATTAGGTATGTATATATATATATATATATATATATATATATACCTAATGAAGTGCATATATATATATATACACACCGCGGGCAAACTTGGGTATACATATATGTATACTCACATGGGTATAACATCTGTACTCACCATCACTTACTGATTACTTACTACTGTTAAGTTGCTCTACGTAAGAGCTAACGTACTTCCTATTCCTGCTTCGTCTTTTATCTTTCAGTTTCAGTTTGTGTTGTTGCAATGTTTTTTTTTCAAAATGGTTGTCGCTCGCATATGAATTATGTTAACACAAATAACGTTTCCCTTTATCATCGCTAGTTTCATTGTTTCCGCAACAATGCAATTGTTTTACGGAACGTATAATATTTTGTGCAGGATTTCACGTACGCGATAGGGGTGGATAGCGAGCAGGGGCTGCGAGATAACATATGCCGTTTCTAAAGGGTAATGCAACCGAGATGAGACCGAGTTTTACATTCGCATGCTGTTGCGTATCTCATAGCTCTTTAAGTAAAATCTCGTGTCCTCTAAGAGGATCACTTAATATTTTTTTGCTTTTATTTTTTTAGAACCTGTGCACTTTTGATGGCTATGCCATCTGTGTCATTCCCTAAACTACCATTGTCTAATTCACTATGGATCACTTAATTTCCACTTTTCTTACAGCGTCTGCAAATTATTATGTTAACAATATTTATTTTAAATTGTGACTGTTTAATACTTTTGCAATATTAGCCACAGGCTCCGTTATTTAAGACCGTGTCGGTAGGTGTACCACATCCAGCCCTGTAGTCTCCGGCTAGTAACAATAGAACTAAGGTAAGCCCTGCCTGTCGTAGAAGCGGACTAAAAGGGTCTAGGAGATTCGCAAGCCTTGAAAGTGGGCAACAAGCCAACATGCGTGGGACATTGTATGGCTAGGCGATGGTGCCTAGGAGGGTTAGACTCCTCCTCAGAGACGTAACACAAGTGTAGAGGGGCACCGGTGCGTTCTATATCAAATCCGGAGCCTCTTCGAAAATACTGATGTACACCACCGATAGTGGTTTTAGTGAGAAAGAATCTCACATATCCTGGATTCCCCCAAAAAGCAAGGTATCTTTCGAAGATTCTTCCACCGAAATAATAAAGGGGTATTACGTTACCATGACCCGCTACAAATGGCGCTGTGGCTAGTTAATATCACCGCGATAAAGAAACTTAACAGCTTCGTTTTAATGTGACTAATGCGAGTTGATGTTAGTGTTATAACCAGCGCTTCTACTACGGCCAAATGTATCACCAAATCACCAATGTTCCGGTTATCTCGTCGCTTAATTCTATAAAAAAAAAATCGAACCCTCTTACTACTAAGTTAGAGTAAATGATTTTTAAAATTCCCAACCTAATCTTATTACTTTTATGATCGTTCAAGTAATAGAACTAACACAATCGCCACACCTTAATGTTTTCAAACTACCGTCGGACGTGTATTTGCAATTAATGTGTCTAGTATTAATGAGGTAACTAATCACACTTGGATCTTGACCTTTGACTATTGCTGTTTGGTACGTTCTAACAAACTAACTACTTTTCTTAAGTGGCAGTGGGCGGGGCACATTGCACGAAAGGCTGACGGCCGATGGGGCAGTAAGGTCCTCGAGAGGCACCCGGGTACCGGTACACGTGGTGTTGGGAGACCTTCCACAAGGTGGAGTGACGATCTGGTGAGAATCACGGGAACCCACTGGATGCGAGCAACGCGGGACCGATTAATATGGAGATCTTTGGGAGTGATCTATGTCCAGCTGTGGACATCCATCGGCTGATGACGATGACATTCTGACAACACCGTTAAGTATTATACTCGATTCTCCTATTTATAGGAACAAAACATTGGTGCTTTTGCGAGAAAAAAAAATAAACATTTCTCGTTATTAACTAGACCTTAACACAAATAGTATAACCTCGTATAAAGCGTTTTTCGCGCTGCTGATTGAGTTATAGCCAACGGTGCCCAGGGGAGATAGGGGCCGAGCAAACACTACCAGTTGTGTCAAACGGAAAAATGGCCGCGTATAAATAGAATGTAGTTTCCCCCGATCATACAGTGTAGAACTAAGGCAATGTTGGCTCCAAATAAATATTGCGTTTTTATTGCACAGCATCAAAGCGAAATGATATTCAGTTTCGAAACTAAATCACAATCTCAAACAGTTAGTTAGCAATATTAACATAAACACCTGAATCTAAGTTAAACAAACCGATCATATGAATATAAAATATAACTTGAATGACTGGTGGATGTAATTTGTATGGAGATAGAATTTATAGCGAAGCAATAAATGATGTGGAGTAACATTGGTTAGAGCGTGCTGACCATCATTCCGAAGGTCGCGGGTTCGAATGTCGGCATGTGCCGTTAACTTTGATATTTAAGTTATGTACATTTGTGAACTTTAGTAACAACAGTGGAATACAAACGGTGAAGGAAAATATCGCCAGGAAACCTTCACATGAATTAGAATTTATTCTAAGGTGTGTGTGTGAAGTCACTAATCCGGATTGGGCCCGCGTGGTGACTGTGGCCCATCGCTCTCATATTGAGGGTAGGAGTGTGCCCCAACAGTGGGCACGTAAATTGACTCTTGAAACATTACTGGCGGCAAGTCTCTGTTAACGGAGGTCGTCTAGGTGCGTACCATCACAGCGCCAATTTCTGACGCCAAACATTACTGTGTTCCAGTTTGAAGGGTGCTGTAGCTTATGTAATTACAGGGGTAATGAGACAACACTTTATGTCTCAAGCGACGAACACAATACGGTGCAGTGTACATCATCCTAACAAGCGCCACGTTGTTATGGGCGGGCATTGCACACATGGGGGACATTACAAACATTCTATCGCGACCGATATTACTTATGTATATTTCTAAGTAAAACGGAAAATGCTGAGGATGCTTACATTTTGAATAGTAATAAGTACAAGATTTTCTGTCGCCGACCAGCTCTTTCATCCGACAGTCGACGAAAGAAACTGAACTGATGCAGTTAGATAATTTCTTTAACTTTGAGCTCGAATAAGAAGCACATCCAAAAGATGAGCGCGCAAATATTTTTAATAAAAGTATGTCTTTAAGTTTACCTAAATTAAAAAACAAAATGAATAAATGCATCAGATGTTTTATTTTGTAAATAGTGATGAGCAAAGCAAGAACAAGACTAAGATTTGGACGATGTTGCTATTAGCCTTGGCCTCGTCGTCCTGTCTTGGTCTTCTTAAAGTGCCTGCTTATAACTGGAGGCTGGCCGTCACAGTCTTGCTTAAATATTTCTAGTCTCGACTTTAGTCTTGCTCGAATAAAATGACGTCAAGACTCCAAGACCGAAACCAATTTTACTCATCACTATTTGTAACTGAGTTTAGTTCAGTTTTTAACTAATGATGGTCAGCATGAAGGTTGGTAATGGATCACAGTGGAATATTCTGCCCTTTTCCTTTAATTATTGCCTCGTCGTCTCTTTTCAAGGTATGCTTAGGTTTGGAGGATATTATAATGAATCTCCTCAATAAACTCTGCATATCTTACTGATTACTTATTCATAGCTTTTCACTGTGAAGTATGCGAGATAACAAAAAAAAATTAATATACTCAACACGGAATTACCTTATGTACCTTATTTTCTGACAGTTCGAGAACCTTTAAAAACTATTGACGGTTTTTAGGTCTTCTTAGTATTCAGATTTAATATTAGGAATCCTTTATGTATAGTTAATGTGTTTCCATGACTAAACGTTTAGGCTAAATGTTATAGATTTCGATATACACCCGTAGATACGAAGTTCGGAGATGGCCTGAGGATAATGGCCAGGTAATTGGTGATTAATCGTGGAGAGACGAGCCCAATATGAAGACGTTCATTTTATAAAAATTTTCTGATTATAGCAATGCGGAGCTAATTAGTGTAATATACATAGTACCATATTGTGCTTGTTGCTTCGAGATTATAAAATGTCCACATAAGTCCCGTTACCCCAGTAATTTCATTAGCCATAGCATCTTTCGAATTAAAACTGTTGTTTTTTATTTTACAAAGTGATGAGGCGAACAATATGTTCATCTGATGATAAACGATACGCCTTCCCACAACAGCGGCGCTTGTTCGTATGACGTACGCTACTGCGCATTGTGCTCGTCACATCGAGACTGCGGGACGTTAAATCCCGTTACCCCGGTAATTTCACTAGCTACAAGACCCTTCAACCTGGAACACAGTAATATTTCCAGACGTAACTGAGCTGCAGTGATACTTATACAGATTATGTCTATCGAAGGCACATACTATCAGGTGAACATTCCTCCATTCGCGTCGATCAGACGCATAAAAAGAAGCAGGTCGAGGTATTACAACGACAATGTTATAAAAGTATCGTAACGATTGTTTTTAATGTGACAGTGTAAGCATCGGAGGTTTAACGAGCCATCATTACACGATGACATTTACGCACTAATAAATGTGAAGATTTATATACGAGAGTGGGATTATAAAGTATCGGGGGCCGGGCCGAGCCGGGCCGGGCCGGGCCGGCCGGGGCCGGCGCATAAAATGCGGCCGGGGGGTATACTGTTTTATACGTTTTCCAATTTAACTATCGACAAACACACACCTACATAAACACCGACACCTCCCCCCCCTCACCACCACCACCACCACCTTTCCCATTTTGTGTTTCATTTGATTAAAATAACGGTCACTTGATGTACGTTAAAAAATCTATTTAACAGATCTACGCTGTACAATGGCATTAATCTCGTTGGAATGAATATTAAACCGGACAAATATACACCCCGAGGCCGGCATTGTAAACTTTTAGGCAAACAGCCCTCACAATGTCCCCCACAGGTGGGTATCGAAGCCCCCTTAAACAAAGAGAGGATCAAGGCTGTTGGCTCACACTAGCAGGGGCCGGTTGGGGAATTTAATTATGAATGCTGCTGTATATCGGAGAATGTGGATTTTTTTATTGTTTTACTGGATGGTTAATAGGAATTGAATCCATCATCGTCACAACCCATGGACGTCCACTGCTGGACATAGGTCTCTTGTAATGTATTCCACAACATACACACTTACACTGTTGGAGTCCATTGGCATCCAACGATTCTTTCTATAACGTCTGTCTACCTTGTAGGAGGTCTGTCAACATTATGCTTTCCTGTGCGAGATCGCTAGTCTAGCACTTTCAGTACCCAATGTCTGCCGGTACTACGAGCAATGAGCACGGTCTATTGCCACTTCAGCCTGAAGACTCGTAAGGCAATGTCCGTAACCCTTTTTTCTTCTTGTGGCAAAATCCTACATCCGACACTCATCTGTTGCCGGTTTAGCTAGAGTTATGCCAGACTCTTAGCAGCTAAAAACCCCACGGTATCCTCAAAACCCTTGGTCGGAACTGAGGAAACGTTTACGCATACTTTCGTAGTTCCAACAGCCCTGAAGCATTACAGAATCTCGCCTCAGAGTGTATCTGCCACTCCCCACCTTTCACTATCACACAGTAGCACCGTACGCGCCACCGTGAGGCTTTTGATATTCGGCAACGAATGACCTCCGCACCCGCTGCCGTAGCCTTTGTTATGGGGGCTAGTAGGGTATTATGCATTCTCTTCCGCCGCCCAGGTCTCTGACTACGAATAGGGAGAAGAGAGGTTCAGCCTCTCTCTCTGCAGTCTCCTTTTGGGACATCACTTGTTCACAAAATGCGATGTCTGCACTCACCGCCTTCTCGCTTCCTGTTAAAGCCTTAATAAAAGCTTGAAGCGAGAGGTCTTCCGCCATTTCAGCGAAGAGATCTCGAGGCAAACCTGTCCAACTGAAACAATCCTCCAACGCATGCTGCGCCGAGTCCTCATCGCTGTCACAATGATGACGGTAACTTTGGTTCTTCTGCGGATCACTTCATTACCGATTGAACTTGGATTCGGATAGTACCCGCATCTCTTTAAAAAGTGTATAGTCTTTACGAAAGTTATACAAACTGAGCTTTTGCTGCATCTAGCTTTTATTGATTAGTTGAAATACTGTGGTTTTTACTACACTTTTTAATTCACTAAACATTTAAACGTGTAATATTTTTTATACTATAGTTACGTTAGTCCTCGTATGTCCATAGCGATCAATCGTTGTTCGTTTATTTGCGAAACTATTTGTATAATCGTTGTTTACCCCCCCGAAATATTTACAGAGTGGCTCTCTGAAATTCGCGCCATCAGTTAAATATTCGTTCTCGGTTTCCTAGTAAATTTTCTATCGACAGCCTCTAACGAACCAGTGTACGGCAATATTCGGATGCCAAAACAACTAACACACGTTACTCGTACTTACCACTATGTTTATCCACCGTTATAACAAATTCTACACAAAAATATCCCTATCATCATATATCTGGCAAGAGCAGCACACAATCATCGCAAAACCGTCGCTCAGATATTTTTATTATAGCAATAAAATATAATTTCATCAACTGAAAGAGAGGGATCTCTCGGTCCGAATACGGAGGCAGGTCGTCCCGCTTACAACTGGATGATACATTTTTCTCACATTTATTTCTTGAGATTGGCAAATATTTGAACAAGCTCCGTCTAGATTTTTACAACACCACTACCATTAAAGATTTTTATATTTAAATACATAACATTATTTCACATGTACCCTAACAGAGATACCATACATACACCATAAGCCTACAATGAGAAATGATCCTTTCAGTAAAAACACTTGTTAATGTTAAATACAAAGGCGGAAGATAATTTATTTCATTTAACTCTGGCTCGAGGATCTCCTACGGAACACTGATTGACATTGATGGTGGGTCACTGTTGCCGGAGACCGTCTAGATAGGTACCACCGCAGTGCCTGTTCCAGCCGCACAAACATTACTGTGTTCTAGTTTGAAATACGCTGTAGCGAGACTTAACCTCTTATTTCTCAGGCGATGCGCGCAATGTGGTACAGAAAATATCATCTTAACTGGCACCGCGTTGTTACGGGCAGGGCCTCCCGTCTCGTGGCTTAATTTTTTTTTCCACAGCCAATTTACGTCCCCACTGTTGGGGCACAGGCCTACTCTCAATATGAGGGCGATGAGCCACAGTCACCACGCGGGCCCAATTCGAATTGGTGACTTCACACACACCTTAGAATAAATTCCAATTCATGTGCTGGTTTCCTCGCGATGTTTCCCTTCACCTTTTGTATTTCGTTGTTATTACTAAAATTGACAAATGTACATAACTTAAATATTAAAGTCATCGATAATCGCTTCGAATCCGCAACCTTCGGAATGAAGGCCGCACGCTCTAACCATTAGGTCAACGAGCTACAATCAATTAAGCGTGGCTTAAAAGATAAAAAAAAATACTCGTGTCTCTCTGCACTATTCCTAAGCTGGTCCTTGAGAGGGTCATTGCCCTGTTCAACAGCCTTGTTGGGATTCAAACATTCCATATGTTAGATATTAAGTAAAAGAAAAAGAAAGGTAATTTTTCTATGCGAAGATATTAACTATATTACCGGTTAATATCATTTCAAAATAAAAATAAAATAATTGTTTCCCAAACGTCATTGCTTTACAAAGCTTTTGATGTGAAGAACCCAATCGTTCAGTCGTCAACTGACCAATTAAGTTACGAAGTCCTCCGCAGAATTGGAGTAACTCTGAAAATTACAAAACCGATCGAAAGTTCAGTGAACAGAAAAAAAAAGTTCTCCGATGTTTTTTCTACAATTTCCGCAACAAACGCTCCTCGCCGAGGAGCCACCGTAACTGCTGAGCATCAGAAAATCGATAGTAAGTTTTAAGCGTAGCCAAATCTCTAGCGGAACAGTAAAACTAAAAATTAAACAATACATCGCGGCGTAATGCCAACTCTGCGCTATTACGTGTGATGCATATCTGCCCCTCTTGGCACTAAGTCTTGTGATGAAAGCAGTCCGGCGGGCCGCCCGCGGGGTGCGCCGCTAGGTTCCGTCTCGTCGCGGCGGCGGACGCGGCGGCGGACGCGGCTCGGTCGCAGCAGCGCGCGCGCCCGCCCCGCTGCTGCGGCTCGCGCCAACGCTCCGGCTACGTTTACCAATTGTAAGCTTGCCAAGATGGATTTTAGAGCACTGTACTTATGTTTTGTGCTGTATGCGGATTAAGAGCTTTTATTTTTTATCTTGTATCGAATCCAACGCAGTGAGAGCCTTTTCTATAAACGTGAACTGACCGGACGAACAAGACGTTAAGCTCGTGATAAATAACTCTCTGTCCGTAACAATAGGATGTTAAGCAATATACTTAAGTAATTTTACTGGAATAGGAGTGGTAACTAGCTCGCTGGCCTAATGGTTAGAGCGTGCCGTCTTCATTCCTAAAGGCGCGGGTTCGAATCTCGTCATGTACCGATGACTTTAATATTTAAGTTATGTACATTTGTGAACTTTAGTAACAACAGCGAAATACAGACGGTGAAGGAAAATTTCCTGAGGAATCCTGAACGTGAATTTGAATTTATTCTGAGGTGTGTGTGCAGTCAATCAATCCGCATTGGATCCGCGTAGTGACTATGGCCTCATCGCCTTCGTATTAAGAGTAGGCCTGTGCCTCAACAGTAGAATATGCAAATTGGCTGTTAAAAAAAATCATTGATGTACAGACAAAGCAATGCTGCGTCGACATACTCTGTACAGTGTGCAGCAAGAGACGCCTTCAATCATTCTTTCATTTTAGGCTTTTCTTTATTGTGGAGAAAATCTTTAATGAATATCTCGTCTTGGGGAGAAGATAAGGTTATGTGAGATTTGTACACACTAAATCCCCTTGGGTGATAATCTATAGTGCGTTGCATAAGACCTCGAGATCACACAGGGATCACACTAGTGCCATCCTGCACTTACTTTAAACATGATCTGAGAATGGCCCGTACCTTTCCTGACATCCCCACGATGCTTTACAAAAATCACAAGAGCGCATCGTAGTTGTCATCCACCTTGAGCCCCCCAACATCTTTGTCTCAAGGCGACTATCGCAATGTGATGCAGTGCGTAACATCCTAACTAGCCCCAAGTTGCTATGGGCAGGCTTATCTCTTACCATCAGGTGAACGTCCCGCTCGTCTCGTCGTTTCGTACAATAAAAGAATAATCGATGTCCTTCGATTATTGAGAGGGGGATTTCATGATCGCCCAACTTTAATTTGATGATGGAATTCAGTGGTTACGTTTCATGAATATGTAAATTATTCAAGTTACCTCTGAAAGCATATTCATGCCTTTACTTAAACAGCAAACATACTTTACAGTTTATTCTTATATTACTGCACACATTAAAACTGTACGAACTGTCCGATACGTGTAACGGAAAAACTATCACATACGGGGAGGCAAAGAAACCGGAAATACGTTGAAAACAACGCCAGCCAGTCTGTTAAACGTTTATGAGCTACACGGAGACGGCGATGCGAACAAAACAATTCCCCCCATTTTACGACATATTGGACCAATTTGAGAACTTGGCAATAATGGCACAACTGTCCCCGGAGCTAATGCACTGGCGGGCCCGGCTGCTACCAGCGCCACTTTATTGTTTTTATTTATTCTTTTTAATGTGCCTACTGTCCTTTTTTTGTGTGTTAATGTTTTGTCACTACGTTTCAATAAACTCTTACAGCTCTCGGCCTATTTGAAAATATGCAAACGGAATTGGTTTCAGACTAAAGTAAAGAGCATTGTACAGAGACAACAAATAAAAAAGTAAAAGATTTTCAAATCACCTTATCAACTTAATCAATCAGGACATAACTTGGCATGATTATAAGCGAAATAAGAGTTTAAGGTTATATAATAAAGAGCTTGGTGTTATCTTAAAGGAGTCGGTCTCTGTAGCCAATCGGTCGCTTTACTGAAAATTCTTATTGACTTCATGTCTTAAGTCAACGGCTATGTGTTGCAGTGTAAACATCTTAATTAGGGTCACATTGTTAAAGGCAGGCGTGTTAATTACCATAAAAAGAACATCCTGATTAATTGAATAAAAATAGTAAATTGTATACTTATATCAGTTTACGTTAGACCGGTTCATATAGCAGTGGGTATCGCATGTTTACGCCTGTGACTGGACGCTGTTTGCGAAGGTCCCCCATTGCGACGGCTGAATGTGTGCCTGAATGTGGCCCCCGCGCACCTTTATACCCGTCCGAAAAACCTAATATACCTGAATGTTTAGGCCTCCGGCTGTAATACGCCGCGTAAACGGTTATAACCGCAAGGTAGAAAGAGTCACATCAAAGAGGAACGTATTAACTTGTTTGTATACATTGCGATGAAAGTATTTTCTTCTCTCACAAAGTACCTAGATTTACTATATTAATTAATTAAACTTAGGTACTACACTGTGTGATACGGCTGTGTTGTTATCAATGTTGCAGGAACAGGTATCTATTCCTGTATACCGTTAAGGCAGATACCACTGCAACATATACTTAAGCCGCAAAAGATTTATTAAAATTACAAACCTCCATAGTTCACAGGCTAACTTGTCTTATATAGTGGAGATCTTGATCCGATTTAGGGACCAGCCGTATTGGAATTTAGATGGTATGAATTACTTTAATGTTGCGTGTCGCACCTGTTATCATCTGAGCGGTGGGTAAGAATATTTATAAGAACAGAAGAAATGTCACTAAGTCCGATCTTCGACTAAACTCATCAAGTCGCTAACAGTCGCGTCATTCTACATCTTAACACTACGTTATGCCTTTTGTATTATATATTTAACCTGTTTTTAAACCTAAGCCTAAGCATTGTACTTGTAATGTGTACTTGCAATATTCATGCATATCCTCTAAATATTGTACAATAGAAGCTTTTACCTTTATTTTTCACGCGGACACTACAATTTTATTTATTTGTAAGTACTTCTTTTAGTAAAAACATTTTGTATCATCTACTTATAAAATCGTATCAAAAGCGAACTATTTGAAAGCGACTGAAAAGCTACAGCGAAAAGGCATCAACAAAAGTTTGTAACAAAAAATAACAAAAAAAAAAAAAAAAATAAGCAGAAAAGAATACCGGCCCGCAGTTGCCGGCCGAGTTGCTTTTAAAACAGTTTGTAAACACTCAAAAACTGAAAACTACAATCCCAACCAGTTGGAAGCACTCGCTATCTCGCCCCGGAAGTGGTGAAAGAGCCCGCGAGTAAAAGGTAATTATTGACTTTTTCAACTGCCTCCCCCGCGCTTCCGCTAAGTCGAAGGCCTGTCGGAAGTAGATAAGGCAGGCTAATTAAAGGACGGCTTCTTTCAAGTTCCCGCAGGGCGGTAAACCCTGCGAAACCGTTGGTACGTGCTGACCAGCGGCGGGCGGATACAGGAGTTTTATCGCGCGGAAACCGAGTTACAGTTAACTTATTTAAGTGCCCGAAAGATCAGGTGGACCAGCGCTAATACTTACTAAGTAATTCCAATTCGGTACTAACTTTGAATCCCTTAACTCTTTCGCTCTGAATCCTACAAAAGTAACTAGAAATATATCCATAGGAAATATAATGGAGGAACTGTCTTGACGGATTTCTTAAGTGAACTACTTAAATGCTTCCTTCCTCACTGCTAGGTAATAGACTGAAAGCGTATTCCTACGGTTAGTTAATCCAGGTCGAGTTGCGCTGAAATAAAGCGGGAGGCTGTCCCACTTGAACCGTTGCCTTTTTGTTTGAAAGTCGCAGTAGTTAAGGATTTTAATACATACTCATAACATCTACTTCACGATGGACTGTGATGCTGTGCGTATCTCAATGTTGTTCTGTTTCTTCTCTTTCTTCTGAGTTTTCTTTTTTGTTTTAATGTTACTATTATTTATATATAAAATGGTAGTAACATTTCCTTGTCCAGAAATATTTATTTATTTATTTAACTTTATACACCTCGTGTTAAGGCGGGCTCAATGCCATTAGCATTATCTTGCAGTCTACCTTGGGTAATGCAGAGACGATGAGGTAGGTACATCAAATAAGTACAATATAATATAATACACGAATATACACACAAAAACAAAAAAAAATATTTATTTGACTATGTAGTATTATAAATGTAAGGGATGTAAAGGATAGAAATTACTGATAACTAGATAGGAGTAGAAGTGTTATTGTCTTCACCGCGCACCAACTAACCGCCTGTATTGTAACATTGAAATATTTGGTTCACGTTAGTGCTTTAGATCACCCAGGTGAGCTGGTCATTCTCCTGTTGTAAATCTGCTCCTAAAACACCATTATTGGCTCCCTGCTGTTAGTATAGTAGGGCCGAGTTTTCAACGTGAACACCGTCATCAAAATTGACGTGATCAAGGTTTAGTCTACTGGAGATAGAAAATGCAGCTTCATACAAAATTCAGCGAACAGAAGGAATGTTTGAACGCGACCGATGTGTGCGTATGTGTGTGTGTATTGAAGAAATTAAAAAGTTATATTCTCCGACTAACGCAGTTTGTTTGTCGGAATGTTTAGACTAGTGCTTTAGACGAGAGTCTATTGTTTTTTTTTTCAGTCTAAAGCGGTCCGGAAACACTTGCGCGCGGTTCTAAAGCGCAAACCAAGAGTTTACGGTAGTTCAGTAAGTGTACACGATAATATAAGGTTTTTAGTTGTTTTTTTTTTAATTTTTTTATAGCAAATGAGAACGAGAAAAGAAGGTTAACGTGATCACACATTTATCATCCTACTTCGTTATCGCATTAGATTCCTTTTAGTAAGACCAGAAAGTCGCGGGAAACCGCTGAGTGCAAGCAGCGTAGGATCGATCCATGTGGAGGTATTTGAGAGAGGCTGTCCAGCGGTGGATGTCTATCAGCTGATAATGATGGAGACAGAATGAGACAGTGAGGGTAGTCTCGGAGAACACAAAACTTATAACTGCCGTCAGTTAATACTCCCTAATCCACTAATAGTTAAAGTAAGGAAATGCATCGAGGACTTTTCTCAACTTCTGCCCTCTCCCACAGTATTCAAACGCGCTACATAATGAAGCGGAGTGCCATTCATTCCTCTAATTGCATTACCGATCTCACAGTTCCCTTTTTGTTCGATGCTCTCTTAGCCTTTTAACGGGCAACCTTTGAGAGTTTCATTTTTTTCCATTTCTCTTATTATTATCGCGTTTCAAATTTACTTACACTACATTATTTTCTGTCGTTTTACTATTTACACAGTAATTAAATGTTTACTACATATTTTCTCTTACTTCGTTTAAACATCCAATGCGCCTGCTTTAAACTTTCACGAGTTTGTGGGTTGAATGGTAGAGAATTTGAAAATGTTCCCGTCTATTGCTCTCTATCAATGAGGTGTGATAACAATGAATAGAAAATAAATAAACTAAAATCCAAAAAGACTTATGTCGTATATAACTAAATTTGGCGGAAGTTGAACTAAAAATGTTGAATTACAGTTATTATGAATACCCGACCCAGCCATCTCAAACACAACACCAGTTAGAAGAATTAAGCTTTGCGTTAAACTTTATTTATTTTGGTTGGTGGTAAACAACAATGGCTCAGTTTTTGTATACAAATGAAAGTTACTCTTTAGACTACATCACGAGTATACATTCGCCCTAGAGATTTGAGTGGCAATGGGAAATACGGCGAGGGAGTTGTGAATGGGGTGCACTGACGAAAAGCGCCAGGCAAGAGTGTTAGCAAACGCCCAACGGCTTCTCGACGACCTGACTCCAGCTAAATATAGTAACATGAACTGGAAGAAAGTAATGAATGATCTTTTTGATTTATAATGTTATTGGAGATATCTTAAACTGTAGATTTCACATCCCAAGGACGTGAGACTCGAACTGGTCAAGTTCTACTGATGGAAGATTAACGGTTATCTTCTAGTTACGTCCTCCTTAACCCTGTAGTCTCGGGCTAGTAAGAATAGGACTAAGTTAAGCCCTGCCTGTTGTAGGAGACTAAAAGGGTATAGGAGATTCGCGGGCCTTGAGGGTGGGGACCTTTATTGCTCGACAAGCGAAACTGTATGGGGCATCGTATGGCTCAGCGATGGTGCTTAGGAGGGTTAAGTCCCTCCTCAGAAACGTGTAACACAAGTGTAGAGGAGCACCGGTGCGTTCTATAAGAGATCTCGGAACCTATCCCAATACACTGATGCAGAGCGCCGAGGAGCTTTTAGTGAGTAAAAATCTCACATAACCCTGACTCCCCCCAGAAGCAGGGTATCTTTAAAATGTATTTCCCCCCCCCCACCAGAAACAAAAAAAGGTACGTCGTCCTACCTTCTGACAACAATAAAACAATTGTGCTAATATTACTATGGCTAGTATTCTGTTTAATTACTAACGAGACATCTTGGGTCTCAAACCAACGAGCAAAGTGTGATGGACTGTATATCAAAATAACTAGTACTTTATTATGAGGAGCCATATCCATCACCATTGGCCACCGTTATCGAACACAGCAAAGGTCCAACGGAGATGTAACTAGGACATTTTATCATCGCCGTACATTAATCTTGTTAAGTATTTTTCCAACTTTTACGCCATGTATCTTAAAAGCTATATATATTATATATTTTCCTTTTATATATTTGTTATACGTTCCGGCTCTATCGCGTGCAAAACGTCTAAGGCATCTAAAGCTTTGAACTCCTTATGTGAAACTTTAAGACAATACCCGGATAAACTTAGGCCCGGATGCGCAGGATTTCATTAACAGTTTTCACGGTTTCCTTTTTTTTCCCTCTTCAAACTCTTAGAACTTTCCTTGAACAGAATAAGTAATTCAAAGTACGGATAGTGAAGACCTCTTCAGGGTGCTGTATGTTTTCGCTTCAACGATTTATCAGTTTCTAACCATCGTTAGGGAAAAAGGTTTTATAAGTTCGACGTTCGTTTCCGTTCTCTAGTGGATCTTTTTTTTTTAATCTACAACAGACTAAACACTTGACATATACTTCATATAATTTTTAATGGGGTCGAAGTCTGATGATAAAAGGTGTTCGTCCCTCATATGTTAATATCTGAATTACAGCAATGCTGTTACCATGACAGGTTTGTGGTAGCTATCCAGGAGATTCTGCAAAACTCTACCACTATCCGTACTATCAAGCTAGATCTAGTTATTTATTCATACATAGCCACTACAAAGAGCATCATACAAAGTTTAATTTTTTTTGCTTCTAAAGTATATCCACGGAAATAAAGGGAAACATAATTGGAGGATTTCTTTTAAAAGTTTGTTTCTCCTTAAGTAATTGTTAGCAACAGATAGCTCCTAGCCGAACCTTTCTCGAAGATTATTCGCTTTATAAATCATATCTTTTACCAGCTCGAAGCGTTCCGTTAAACTCTATCCCGACCGGAAGTCGTTAGCCGAAATAAAATTACGCTTTATGTGAGCGGAGTGTCGCGAAGTAGACCCGGGGCGGATTGTAATGAGTAAACGTAATGTCTTAATGTCTTTACGTATAAAAGGCGTTTGATTAAGTAACCCGGCGACCCCCGCACGACCCCCGCACGACCCCCGCACGACCCCCGCACGACCCCCGCGGCTCCCCATTGTTACGCCGTGAAACAATCGTCCTTTTGAACTCCTCTTAAGCTTGAATTTCACTGTTTACACCCGAGACATTTCGATCATTAATTGAGTAATATTAATTAAAAAAATTTAAATCGTCCGCACGTTAATTAAAATGTTTTAATTAAAAACCAGAAAGTAGAACTGCTTCAAATAAATTTAAGGGCACCCTCCCTCCTGGTGTACTCCGAAGCAAGGATTTTAATTGTTTCATATAGATACGCCCGTCCATAATAATATGGTACAAGTTAGGATGATGCACTGCAACACATTATTGTTGTCACTTCAAGACGCATAACATTATTTATTTCTACTGCTATCACTATCACTAGCTACACCTTTCAAACCGGAATATAGTAATGTCCACACTACTACTTAATGGTTACATTGATGTTGTTAGTTAATACGTTATAATCTAATTTTACATCTATGTACTCTGTGACAGGTGTCACTATATGTACTTTATGGGGGGTGTAGGAGTTCCCGCACAACAACTCACGGAATCCAAACCTACCTTACCTGCTCGGTGCACCCTGCTATTCAACAAACGAAATTTTGGCTCCCATCAATTCGCATTGGGCCCGCGTGGGTAGGACCATATCCCTCCATATGAATCTCTACCCTAACGACAGTGGTAGCCCTATAGTCTCGGGCTCGTAAGAATAGAACTAAGATAACTCCTGCCTCTCGTAGAAGCAGACTAAAAGAGTTTAGGAGTTTCGCGTGCCTTTGATGGTGCCTAAGAAAGTTTTGTCCTTCTTCAGAGACGTGTAATACAAAGTGTAGAGAGGCACAGGTCAGGTGCGTTCTAAGATCCGGGGAATCTGAATGCACAGATGTAGACCACCAAGGAGATTTTAGTGAGTAGCAATCTCAGATAACCCTTCCCCCCAAAAGCAAAGTATCTTTCGAAGATTTCTCCACCTAAACAAAAAAAAAGGTTCAGCCGTAGACATCTATTGGCTGATAATGCCGGAGTAATCAGAGACTTCTCTTACAAGGAAAAAGTGAAGGTCACGTTTCTATCCCGCTAGCCGAGCGCGAGTTGACGGGTGTCATATACCCTCAAAAGTTCATGGACCATATCGGTTTCCGCTCGTTGTTTTCCTTTACATTAAGCTCAAGGACAGTGGGAATCCAAACCGCTCCTCTTCGAGACGTATGCCGTCACTTTAGTTATCACGGCTTCTTTTCCTATTTCTTAAATGAATTAAGGGAAAATTTGTTTTTTTACTCCTTGAAGCGACGAGTCGAATGAGACGTTCACCTGATGGTAAGTAATACGTGTGCCCATAACAACGTGGTGCTTAGTTATGGCGATATACTGGACGAAATTGCGTTCATCGCCTTGATACCTAGGATGTTAAGTCTCGTTACTCCAGAAATATCACTAGCTACAGCACCTGTCCAACTGAAACACAGTAATGTTTGCATACAACTGTTTGTCGGTTGCAATAGGATCTGCAGTGGTAACTACTAGCAACAGAGACCTACCATCAGTGAATCTATGCTTTGACTCAAAGCGAACGCTTCAAAACCATTCAGGTAGGTTTTCGTTTTTATACGAGGTCAGAGCAAACAGCAATGAAAATAAACAAAATGTAATGAGGCACCGAACGCTGTTGACCACTGGCCACGACAAAGCCCCGGTTCCCACCTTTGTGTGACGCCAGGGAGCGGAACTGTCGGACGCTGGACAGCAATATCCTGTTACGTCCGTCACAAATTATAGGTGACGGCGGTTCGCTATTTTATCTTTCAGACGCAGTATATTAGATTCGACAAAAACATCCACTAATACTTAAGATATATTTTCTGACATAAAGATCACAAGATCAAGATCATATCGAGCTTGGATGGTGTTTTTTAAGTCATTAAAAAAAAAGGTCTTTTCTCACTTATGGGTAGCTCTCAGTTGCCGGAGACCATCTATGTAGGTACCATTGCAGCTCCTATTTCTGCCATCAGATAACACTGTGCAAACATTACTGTGTTTAATGAAGCGCGCTGTAACTAGAGAAATTTCTGGGATAAAAGTAAAACTAACAGTGTTTCTGTGTGACGAGCGTAATGTGGTGCAGTATATATCCTAACTAGCGCCGTGATGGTATGGGCAAGCGTATCACTCACGAGTAACAGTCAAGTGAATGTTTCCCTCGGCTCATTGCTTTGTAGAAAAAAGAATGTTGTAGGATATTTCGAGCAAGATGCTGCAAAATCTTCAAGGTTGTTATGAATAATTTTTTTTTTGCTCTAAAATACAAATTATTTGACTCCGTAGTAAATACTTGTCTACCTGTTTTATTACATGTCAGTTGATTATTATTTGTTATATACAGGGTGCTATTATAACGATAGCCTAATTCGGCTTACTGACAGACACGCGTACTTTGAGAGGGTTCCTTACAAAAACCAGCTTTCTCTCATGACTTGAACGCCACCAATTCATTTTCAAAGTGAACTAAATCAACATCACCGGCACTCGTTATCCGCAGATTTCGGTTCGGGCGGTACACTACACGTACGACCTAAACCCCGCAAAAAGTTAGGTTTCTACTTTATTCGAAAACTTGTTCATACCGAGAAGGGACAAACAGGGATAGCTGATTGGGGAGCAGTCACCAGGTAAACAATGGGACAATATAAACCGTCTTTGTTGTAGAATAATAGAGCAACCTGAATTAACTAATAACGGCAATAGAAGGCCACGGTGAATATTTTATGAAACCTAACGGGGCCTTTGTAGCCCTTCGATCGATTACTCAATTACAATAAAAAAAAAACTCTTGAGCACATTTTGGGTTGGGTTTTGTAATGGACTCTTCTTAAGTACCAATTCGATCTGTCTAAATTATTGAATGTGAAAATAATTCTTTGTCAGATCTTAGAGATGGTCGAAGGACACTGGGTTCGACGACCAGAATGAAAAGAAGATTCTACATAGACTGAATTATTAAAGTTTATTCATACTTTTTCACGAGCTGGAAGGGAGAGCTGGATTTTAATGATACATAATACTCAAAGAATCTAAATTTTTATTAGATATTGGAAGATTTAAATATTTTGGTTACTATCCGCGAAGCATTTTTTTCTGTCTCTTCGTGTCTATATCTACGCTTTAGTTATTTTTTCTCGCATATCGGGTAATATTACCAAAGTATTTACAAACATTTAAAAAAAAAAACGAACAATCAATTCAATGATAATTGCTGGACTAACTTCATTATTCTGATCAATTATCTTCATCAAATATCGCCCTTTCGGCCTCTCCACAATATTACTAAACCGATTCTGCGCACGCATCCGGTGGTTTAAATCAATCAGGATTACCAGAACCTTTACTTAAATTGACGAATACAATGTTGCGCTGTGAATACATTCAGAGTAACGTCTGGTTTATTAGCAGGACATCTCACTACAATTTTAAATAACCATTGAATGAATCATAAAAGATCCTAACCTAAGCTTTATTATTCGAATAAGCAACGAGACGAGCGAGATAATCACCTGATCGTAAATGATACACAGCATTGTGCTCGTCGCTTTGTTATCACAGTAATTTTATTAGCTACAGCTCCTTACTAACCGTAACAGATTAGTGTATCTAAATTTAGTAAAATTACGAAGGAAATTACGTCACCTTTTCTTAAGTGTACGAGCTCGACGTACTCCGACTGAATACGTCCACGGTTGCTCTGCGTTGTAAAGTAGATTGTATCTCTTGATATTTCGCGGTATATAAAATGGTACTAGCATTTCTGCCGCCCCTAGATGACGGCCCATTGTGTACACATTGTGAACCCTGGGCACAATATCTGCAGCCCATTTCCAAAGTTATTGATGCCGCTGTTTCAATGTCAAGTGAATGCACCGCCGCCCCAGTTTTATATCTCTGCCCATGACAGCTCCGCACAATGGGCGCGCCTGCGTGATATATTCAAATAGTTCAGCATAGAACAGAATGGGCCGCGGCGAGGCCTTTGTAAATATCATGTCTTTTGTCTAAAAAAAAAATAGATATCCAATTGCTGAAGATGATATTACATTACTGGTCGGTCTCTGTTGCCGGAGGCTGTCTAGATATCACCGCGGTTTCTATCTTAACCGTTGAAGTACTATGCATGTTTGAAATTTACTATCGCTATAGAAATTACTGAAGTAACACGATTAGACATCTTATGTCTCAAGACAAGCACGATGTGTCGCATTGTATATCATCCTAACGCCACATTGTTATGAGCCTGTGTATCCTTTATAACCTGGTGTACGTCTCGCTCGTCTTATCGGTTCGTTGGACAAAAAAAAAATACTCTACGTATTTTGAACCTGAAAATGATTTCTTTTAGTAATTTCCATTAGACATTTGAAAAGTAAGGAGTTGTCTAATACCGCTGCGGTTGATCAACGAAGGCATTAGAGCGGGGCACACGCCGCGATAGCTTTTATGGCCCCCCCTCATCAAATTGTAAATCAATCAGCAAATTAAAGTCCAAAGTTCTTTCAGAAGCTTTACAGTGCGGCGCGGAGTTTAATTAAATAAAAAGCTTTCAAAATAGAAATGGATTCTCATCGTTCTCCTAATTCTAATAATGATAAATCATAATACTTTTATTATAACCGGCGCCCGCGGTGGCCGGCTAAGCGTTATTAATACGGGGAACGATAAATTAAATAAAAAAAAAATTCGCAGTAAAATGTCAGCTCAGGGGCATTGTTTTAATGCCGTCAAAAATTATTACCGGGGGAAGTTTCACTTTTAACACGTAATGAAGTTTTTTTTTCATCGACTATGTGGCAGCAGGATATCCTGTATATCTCTCTTCAAGCCGCCATTGGTGATGATAATGAATGTGAAGTGAGGTGTTAGAGAGGATGTATAACCAGCACCATATTGTGGTCGTCGTATCGACAAATGAAAGGTTAAATCTGATTATTTCAGTAGTTTCATTCTTCAATACACATAGTAATGTTTGGACAGTACTGTTTGTCGGCTGCAATAGGTGATGCGATGGTACCTACCCCGACGGTCTCTGCCAATGCAGACCTGCCACCGTCCACTGCTGAACATAGGCTTCCTCGAAAGATCTCCACGTCGATCGGTCCCGCGTTGCTCGCGTCTCTCACCAGATCGTCGGTCCACCTTGTGGGAGGCCTCCTAACACTGCATGTATCGGTACGCGAGCGCCACTTAAGGACCTTATTGTCCCATCGGCCTTCGGTGCTTCGAGCAATATATATATATATATATATGTATATATATATATACCTCCCCAACGACAGCGAGTTAATAACGGTATAAATTCAGGTTAATTTGAACAAAGATTTCGCTGGCTAAGTTATTGGAACTCAAACATTTGTAAAATATTTATTTTAAGAAACTTTCAGCCTCTCCATTCCCTTTACGTCCTTAATGAAATGTAAGCCGGCGAATTAAGACGAAAAAAAATTTAATTAATTTACACTCTTTGCACTGCTCTTTGAAATTATTTGCGGGAATTTATAAAACCCTAAAGCTTGAAATATAAATTTAAGCTCTTCAAACAAAACGGAACAGCCTCATGAAAAAATTTATTGCGGGTAATAAAAAAAAATTAAAGTTAATTTCTTTTTTTTTTTTTCATGTAGGTAACCTGTCAGCGTTTAATTATGCGACAAGCAGTACAACTATGGGTGAAGGGTGATGTAGTTAAAAAACTTAGTTAAATTCACAATAGAGTTTTTTTTTTTATTTCTTTAAAGTAACAAATTGCATTGAAAGTAACATGTCCAGCAGTGGGATATCCATATTAATAATAAACAAGTGTTAATGAAGCTCTTTTGTCTACATACTTATTCTGCAGACAGTAATGAAGAGAGATCACTTTTATATTTTCTAACTTTTTTTCTTTTGTTCGCAGCACCACCGACCGCGGTGGAAATCATAAATCACCCGCCGAACTCCAAGCTAGAGGTGAAGGAAGGCGAAGACGTAACGCTGGAGTGCCAGGTGAAGAACGCCAAGCCGGCGGCGAAGATCGTTTGGTATAGGGGTAACGTGGAAATTAGAGGGGACAGAGGTTAGTAATTACACTTAAACCACAAACCATACCATCATTGGAACATCTCCAGGTGTTGCTTCAAAATCGAACCAGGAGCTTAAGTGTTAACCGCTACGCCATCGAATTATACCAATTTTTTTTTCTTAGCTTATATATAACATTTTATTGGTGGTAGGTTTCTATTGCCTGCGACCGTCGAGATACTTACCACCGAAGCTCCTATTTCTGCCCCCAAAGAGTAGTGTGCAAATATTACTGTGTTCCAGTTATAAAGATGTTAAAGTTATCGAAATGATTGCGATAAGATAACATCTTATATCTGAAGGCGACGAGCACATTCTAGTGTAGTGTATTTCATTTTAACTAGAATTGATGCGGAAATAATTGTAAGGAAACGGATGAGGATACGAATGAGGAGTTGTTAGGAGGAAAAGGATCCCGGGGATGTGGTCTTATCAAGTCGGAACCACGGCAATGTACGAAAGCGTTCCCGTGGTTCCGGCCAAATGCGACGAGTGAGAAACCGTGGAGTTTTAGCCGGTAAGAGTCCGGCATAAGTCTTCTGTTGCGCTGACAGCAGAGGGGTATACAATACAGGATTTCCCCACAGCAAAAAAAGAAGAAAAAGGATGTCGTAGAAATAAAGACGTAAAATGAGTAACAAGATAAGACAAATATTCTTTTTTAGCAAAATATATTTGTTATGCCTTTACAATTAGACAACAACTTTCCTCTTAATGTTCTCTCTTACGGGGAAGATTTTTTTACTGTGAAAACCAATGAAAAAATGAGGAAGAGTATTATAGAGAGGAAGACCAGTCGTCATCTTTTCTTAACTAGGACTACGTTGGACAGACGTATCACTTGCCCTTTAGTCCTAGTTTCGTTGAATAAAACAAAGTAGTGAACGTGAATGTCTCAACGATAGCGACATAGTATTAATATATGTTTTGATATATAATGTCGGGACATTATTAATATCACATTATATCTCTTAAAGTAAATAACATATCGTTAAAACATTTTTAATATCGCAACATGGCGGCGGCTCCTTGAGCTAGTATTATATTAAATTGTGCCTAATAAAGGCGACTTTCTCAGGCTCCTACGTATTAACTCATGTTTTATTGGTATCCTTGCGAACACGATTCCTTCGCGGAGGCTTTTATATACATTGTTATCTATTAACAAATAGAAAATGTTTTCTTATTATGTCTACAATTTTCTAAATTAGATCTCTCTC
This sequence comes from Ornithoptera priamus, assembly GCA_029034505.1. Classification (NCBI taxonomy): domain Eukaryota; kingdom Metazoa; phylum Arthropoda; class Insecta; order Lepidoptera; family Papilionidae; genus Ornithoptera; species Ornithoptera priamus. The sequence continues at coordinate 428,955 of JARDWD010000292.1, read as the reverse complement.
GGTTCTTTGTTAAAGAAAATATCGAAGATGTATTCATGTCTAATTATTGTAATGATGATAGTGCGGTTTGTGTGATGAAACTACTGGCGGCAGATCTCTGTTTCCGGGCACCGTGTCGGTACCACCGCAGCTCTTATTGGAGCCGATAAACAGTACTGTGCAAACGTTACTGTATTGCAGTTCGAAGGATGCTGTAGCTAGTGTATTTACTGGGGTAACGAGACTCAACATCTAATGTCTCAAGCGACGAGCGTAATGTATATTGTCTATAGCGCCACTCACTGCATTGCTTGTTTCTGTTACCATACAACAATATACAAATATTACTTACTGTGTTCAGGTTTGAATGAGGTTTTGCAGTTATTGAAATTTCATCATGATTATCATTCGATAGACGTCCACTGCTGGACATAGGCCTCCCCCAAACATGTCATCATTGAAATTACTTTTTTTTATTCTACGAAGCAACTAGACGAGCGAGTTGTTCACCTGACGTAGCGCTAGTCAGGGTGGTTTACACTCCACCATACTGTGGTCATCTCTTCAGGACTGATGTGATCCTGTCATTCCCAGACGATTTCGCCCTTTAAACCGGATCACAGTAATGTTTGCACACTTCTATTCGGCGGCAAAATTAAGAGCTACGGTGACACCTAGCCAGACGGTTTCCGGCAACAGGGACATACCAGCAGTAACCAGCATTACTGGGATAACTAGATGGTTTTGTACCTCAAAGAGACCAACAGAATACGTCAATTGATTAAATATTTGAGTTTAGAGTGAATTGCAGTAATTTTGTCTTATTGTTCATCATTAGGACTCACAAAATGGCTTTGTGATCAAAGCTTTAGATTGTAGGTGACCTAACCGGTATCCTGCATTAGCATTCCTGTCGCGGGATGTTCCAAGGCAATTCCGTTTCTCTAAATTTCGGTTCCAATTATGATTTCGGTCCGATCCCAGTTCCGGTCCGGTTCGGCGATCAGCGCTGGCGATGCTCCAATTTTAATCGCAATTGTTATTCTTTTCTTTATTATCATCCGACTGAAAACGTCGAGTAAGATCTGAAAATGATGATAATAAATATTCTTTTTCGCTTCACATTAAAACTAAACCTGAATCTGTGTTACATACAAACGTATATATAAATGTGTATGTGTGTATTTATTTATTAAAGGACGTTGAAAGTGGTAAAGTCCCAGGCTTTCCCAAAACAACATGGTCTAAGTTTGGATGATGTACTCTACACCACATTGTGTTCATCGCTTTAGGACTTAAGATGATAAGTCTCATTACCCCAGTAATTTCACTAACTACAGCGCTCTTTTATCCGGAAAACAGTAATGTGGTACACAATACTTTTTAGCCTGCGGAAATAGAGGTTACAGTGTTACCTAGACAGTGTCCGGCTACAATTTTTTTTTCAATTATTTGTAGTAGTAAGAAATATTTACAAAACTTCCCGTTTTTATACAATGATCCGTCTGAAGAAGCTGGATATATATTTTCTTCCTCCTACCTTTTTACCAGCTGTATGGGGACGGCACAGTATGTACTTCTCTTCCATATCCCTTTATCAGCCGTCATATCTGAATTCACACTCTTCTCACACATGTCATCTTTCACACAATCCATCCACACTTCCTTCGGTCTTCCTCTACCCTTATATCAATCCACATTCATTCTCATTACTTTTTTGGTATATGACCTAACTTTCTTTATGTGTAATATACTACATTTATCTAGTAGTAAATAATTCGTCCGACTAACTACGGGTGGTTAGAATATTAACATTGCATCTACTTACTCACAACACTCCCAGATGGAGCAATGGGGGATGGCTTTATAAATTTACTTGAGTCTATTGGTCCATCTTTAACGGAATCTCACATCATGATCAAATTGCAGCTCGAGGCTACTACCATTCTCTGTAACATGTTGTTACTTAAACGATCTCTACTTAGACGTATGAGACTATTCACCAATGCTTAACTCTCACCAAATTCCAATTAGGTTAGCTATAGCTGTTAACTGAGAGCAATGCGACCGATTGACTAAAATATTTTTAATCGCAAAACATGTATAATATTTCTAGAATAGAGCTCTTAACGATCTAGACTACACCTCTGCCTACAATCAGATAGAGTCGTAGTCAAACACAAGTCTATACCAAACGTTTGAATGACATCAGGGCACAACCGTAATCCGAAGAGATATCCAAAAATAATTATGATCTCTAACGTAAATTTATATCTGAAATGTCTCCAAAGGCGGAAGATTAATATCTTGCGTTGAATTCATCAGCGGCTGTACTATCGGCGACCGCTGGCTCCTCGGCCGGGAACACTTCCGGCTCGTTAGGCGCGCCATTGAACGAGTCGTGGGAACGTTTTCATGTGAAATTTTCGCGTTATATTTAGAAGGCGGACTCGCCGCAGTCGGTGCGATTGGTGCTGAGGATTTATCTTGATTTGTTACTTTATTCATCTTTCTATATAAACAGAAGCAGAGGCACTTCTGGGATAAGAAACGTACATATTGCAAAAATAATATCTACATAGAATAAGCAACAAAATCACACTGTTTTCTTCATCATCATTAGCCGATAGACGTCCACGGACATAGGCCTCCCTCAAAGATCTCAACATCGATCGGTTCCGCGTTACTCTCATCCAGTGGGAGGCCTCCCAACACTACGTCTACCGGTACGCGGGCGCCATTCGAGCACACACACCTTACTACCCCATCGGCCGTCGGTCATTCGAACAATATTATGCCCTGGCCACTGCCACTTAAATCTAACAATCTTTTGGGCTCTATCGGTGATCTTTGTCCTTCTGCGGGTATCCACATTACTGATTTGAACGCGCTGTGAAACTCCGAGCATAGCCCTCTCCATTGCCCCTGGGTGACTTTGAGCCTTTTCATAAGGCCGGTAGATATTTGTCCATATGTAATCAATATAATAAAAAATCGTTATCATCATTAGTCAATAAATATCCACCGGTGGAGGCCGAGCTCGTCTCCCCCAAAGAGGAACAAAGCATGTATATATCGCACGCTCAGTATCAAAGTGACCGAATTAAGAAACAAACGTTTTGCATTTAGGACCGTGTCTGTTTATTTAGACATAAAAGTCTCACAATGTTAGTTGGAAAGTATTGTTTCATTCCAATGATTGCATTATTAACCGTACAAATTGAATAGAATAGTTATATTAAGGTTTATAGTGTATCTAACTCATTTACGACTGTTTTTGAATTCGGTCATTTTAATACTAAGCGCGCGATATGTAGGTTATGCGTGTAAGTCATAGGAGTCTTTATTAAACTGTTTTCTATTACAAAGTTTTTTTAAGTTGAGTATATTATAATGATATTTAATATTAATGATATAATAGGCGATGTGTTATTTGATAATTTTCGTATGTAAATAATTGTGTTTCGTTGCCGATAATTGTTCATCGGATCGCTAAATGGGCCCCGCGTCGCGCCGCGTCGCGTCAAACGTCGTCGTCGCGCGCACCCATTCATTATTACAGTTTTTGATTTCAATTAGCGAACAGTCCACACGTTGCACTAATGATCCCCACCCTTACTTCCCACTGATCGACAGCATAATATGTATATATTAAACAAACATGATACATAACTTTCCCTGTGTATGAACCCAGAATCTTTTTATATGTCATATTAATTGCCTCCGTACCTCTTTAGCTAGGTACTTTCCTTATAACGCCGAATTCCTTGATTCGCTTCCATTGTCATTATATTGTGGAGTTCGGTTATTTTGGACTCTTACAGCTCATCTGATAGTGGACTCGTGGACCAGGATCCACGGCCTGTTTCTAAAATTGGCACATTGGCCGATGATGATATTCTTGTGCGCGATCTTTACCTTGACGCTGGTGAGGTTACATAATCGGTTTATGCCGTATATCTTCTTGCCCTCTGGTGAGAGTTCGAGAATCGTGAAGATGAGCAGGAGTGCGTTTTTCGTGCGCATGCTGTTCATACAACGAGCTTCCAATACGGGGGAGGAGGTTTTGTTTTTTGAGGTTATTTTACCTCGGAGTTGTCTAGTTCGAGGGAAATTCCGCGAATGACGACGCGGAGTTGCTTTTCCTCTGGGCGAGTGAAGGTGTGGAAGCCGAAGTCCGGCGTTCCGCATGATGCTTGGTATCAGCCCGGAAATCATCGACGGTGACTAGGCTGATGCGAAGTGACCGGCAATCAAATGGCGCTCAATTTATACAAAATTTTGCATATTAAGTAAGCCTTGTGATTGATGGACCAATTGCCTACGTTTTGACCAATCATGAATCATTAGCCTAAATCCTATCTGATGACTGAGCTTTACCTTAGAAAGAGCCGCTCGGCTTTAAGCTGCCGCATTGCTTTACCATAAAACGAGCCTTTCGCCCCTGTTGTATTTAACTACGTTTACCCTTAATTATATATTCTTATACTATACATTGTTAGTTAATACACTACAATTATGTATATTTATCCGTTATCCCATTATAATTTATCCCATTCCGCACAGTATAAATAGCAAGACCGTGGTTTGTGGAACAAATTACAAGAGACCTATGTCCATCCAACAGTGACCGATCATCGGTTGAAATGATGATTAGTAAAAGTTGTTTCAGACATATTTCTTTTGAGTCATCATCATCAACCTATAGACGTGCACTGCTGGACATAGACCTACCACAAAAATTCCCGCTTCGATCGAGTAGGGATTTATATGGTAAGATTTGAGCCATTTCCAACCACGCTGGCCTAATGCAAGTCGGTGAGAACCAGAACCATATATGTTGATTAGCAAGGTGCACCATGAACATGTGAAGTTGGTTTGTATCACGTGAGTTCTGATGCGGGAACCCTCACAGTCCTTTTTTGAGTCCTGATTATAAATTTTCTAGTTGTACCCACCCGCTTTGCACCCCCGCAACTTTGGGGAAAGAATTTCGTAAAATCCATTCTTAATTGACCTCTAAATCGTAGAAGCAATATCTCTAACTAATAGTTTCATAGATCTTGTAATGTCTCAATGAGATTTCGGATATCGAGAATATAATATATATATAATATACATGATAGTCAGATTTATGTTTTTGTGCATTATGTTCAGTATTTTTTTTTATTTTGCTAGTTGGTATTTTGTATTATCTCAATGTACATTTCACGTTCATAAAGTGCACACGTTTGAGCTTTCCTCATACGTGTGCTGAATCGCGATTGGACGATCCCGGGAGAAATCTGTAGCGGTGCTTCCTCCTTTACATCTAGATATAAATTACCGTTTCTTTAAAACATAATCAACGGATATGATTTATTAGGATCCAACTAATTTTCCAAGTTTAATTACAAATTTTCACCGACGCGGCGCTAACATTATTCACGATTTGGGTCAAAATAGTTCACCCTTATACTCCTAACGCGAGCTAGTTCCAATTATTCTATACAATATATGGGATATATTCTCATCGCTTTTTAAAATATTATTGCTTCACATATTCGGTTATTACTTAAGCGTGCTTAATTTAAAGTTGTATTATACAAGCATGGCTAAAACCGAAATAGAATTTTAAACACTTCAATAGATAATCACTGCGTTCTTCCTAACACCTTACGCCTCAATGGGAGAAAGCGGAACGTTGTACTGTGTCAACATCCTAACTATCTCACGAGTGAGAAGTTCACCTGATAGTGGGTGATACGTCAGCCCTTATCAATGGCGCTAGTTAAAACGGTATACGTAAAACTTCGTATTCGTCGCTCTGAGATATAAGTTGTTAAGCCTCGTCATCCCAGTAATTACACTAGCTACAGCACCCTTGAAACCGGAACACTATAATGTCTGCACACCACTGTATGACGGCAGATATAAGCGCTGCGGCGATGCCTACCTAGACGGTCTCCGACACTATAGAAGCATACCGCCAGTAAACATAATTTGTGGTTTAAATATTTTTTCTAAAAAAAACACCTAAGAGCTTGACAGCTCGTGTAGTGTAGCAGTATACAAAAAATCCTGGGTTTAATCCCAGCAACAGGTGTAGTTAACAACGATGTTAACACATAGATAAACCCGCTAAAACTAATAACACTACTCTTCTCGGACGAGGATAAAACTAATAGGTTTGTGATAAGCAGTAACATTTTTTTTGGACAGATAATATTAATGATCCTAACGTGAAAGTATATGAAAAAGTCAATTCCTGTTATATTATGCATCAGCGAACTGGGAGGGGTCCACCGGCACCGATATATTATCTGACAGGTTTTATTACTTGCAACACTAGCTTGTATCACCATCAGCCGGTAGACGTCCACTGCTGGATATAGGTCTCTCCCCATCGATCCCCATATCGATTGGTTTGGTGTTACACGCATCGCCGGGCACCATTGTTTGTAGGGGTTCATATGGGGGGATTTGGGCCATTTTGCATAACGCTGGACTAATACCGGTTGGTAGGATATATATCTCATATATGTCAAGATAATTCCTATACAGACTGATGTCAATCTTTAACCAAGTTTGATATAGCATACGGCTTACTGTCTAAGCGATTTTGTTCAAAAGTTTACATTAACTGGAAGATAGTAAGCACTGGTGATAAGTAGATCTCTGTAGCCGAAGAACGTCCAGGTACACCGCAGCGATCATTCCTGTCTCCAAGCAGTAGTGTGTAAACATTACCGTGGTCCCATTTAAAGGACGCTGTCGCTAGTGAAATTACTGTGGTAACGAGATTGAAATATCTAATTTGTTTTTAATTCGTCGAAGCAAAGAGACGAGCGGTACGAATACATTCTCACCCGGTAAGGGATACTTCCGCCCATAACATCGTGACGCTAGTTAGGATGGTAAAAACATCACCAGGTTGCTCTCGTCGCTTTGAGACTGGTTACCTCAGTAATTACATTTGATACAGCGCCACTCAAATAGCAACACTGTAATGTTTGTAGGCTGTATGTCGACTGGAATAGGCTTTGATGTGGTACCTACCTAGACGGTCTCCGGCAACAGGTACCTGCCTACCAGTAAGTTGGATAGTTAATTCTTTATGAATAGAAGTGTATCAGCTGTTACTAGGTCAGTGCGTTTGTCACTGATCACATCAATACCTAACACGAGATGGGATCGTAGACAAGCACTAACCTAGTTTAAAAAAACATGTACTAATATCTAGACATGTATTCTAGGTTAATATGCGATATTTAACAACTCAGTTTTGATATGATCTTTAAATATATTAAACATTAAAACAAAATACGGTGTGGTTGAATGCAACACATTACTGTGTTCCGGTTTGAAAGGCGTTGTTTGTAGCCAGTAAAATCGCTGGAGTATCGAGAGTTGACATCTTATGTATTAAGGCGGACGAGCACAATGCTTTAATGTTATCATCCCAACCAGCGCCATGTTTCCGGCGGGCGTATCGCTTACCATCACGTGAACGTCCCACTCATCTAATCGCCTCTTCGTTCAGGTGCGAGTGGAGTGGAACAGCTGATCGCGAACACATCAAACTGTAGAGGTCCGGGGTGAGTGGTGCACAAATAATACGTGCAAACTGCATAGAGCCGTTCGTCATCGGCAAATGTACGGTTCCGTACGTTTGTTGTTGGCATCGCTCGGAAAGCTTTACACTTCCTCTTTCCGCCGCGCAAGGTACCACGAGCTCCTCTCAGGGTTTGTTCCAGAAACTTCTCTACACCGAAGCTTATGGGGGATACATAGTCGTGGTTGTTCTAATATTATTTAATACGTTAGTTATGCTCGCTCCCATCCGTCCATCAATATTTATTTCTGAATCATTATTGTATAAATCCGAGATAATTACATAATCATAGTTATTAAAATATTCGGTACTAATAAACTTATGAATAATATGTTTACACAACATCATCATTATCATCTTCAGTCAATAGATATTCATTGCTGAACACAGATGTCTCTCTCCTAAAGATCTCCACATCGATCAGTCTCGCGCTGCCCACATCCAGCTGCTTCCCGCGACCTTCAGTCGTTCGAAGGTTTTATATGGGGGGACCTGGGCCATTTACCACCACGCTGGGCCGTTACGGGTTGATGGGAGTCAGAGCATCGTTTGTTAACTAACAGGGTGCACCACGAGCAGGTGAGGTTGGCTTGGGTCCTGTGAGTTGTTGTACAAGACCCCTTACACCCCCTTTTAACAGCACCACATTGTAGTCAAACTGCACAGAATTAGAAATAGGCTTTTTTTATCTTAATAATCTAAAACTTAATGATGGTAGGAGAATTAAAGGAGTCTTAATTACATGAACTACTTTTCAAGGTAAACTTGAACTATGCCTAAAAAGGGGACCAACGGGACAATCACTTGATGGTAAGTGATACTCCCACCCATAACAAAATGGCGCTAATTAGGCTATCACCTGATACAATAAATGTTGTCTAGCCACCACAGTAATCACATTTTCTACAACGACGTTCAAACCGGAACAGAGTACTGTTTGTCGACTGCTTTAGGCGCTGCGGTGGTATCTACCAAGACGGTTTCCGGCAACAGAGGCCCCAACCGGCAGTGCTGTGTAACTGGAGAACTAAACTAATCTACGACACATCCGGTTACCGCATCCGGCGCGGAATTATTTTCGCACATCGCGCCGCCGCCCGCCTCTACTCCAATAAAGCTGAGTGACGTCGACACGACCTCCGGCCCGCAGTTGCGAGAATTTTCGCTGAACACCGAAAATTCCTGAAACCAGTCGCGTTTTATCGGCTCGTCACTCCGCCAGATTGCGATGGAATTTCCAATTTCATTCCCTTTATAATAATTTATTTGTCTGACCGAACAGTTTAACCCCTGTCGCGGTGTTCAGTTTTCTATGAACTAGGTAATTATTTACATACTGATCACGGTGACTGGTGGTGGCTCTAGTCCAGGTAGGTACCGCCGCAGCTCCTACAGCAGACGATAAACAGTATCGTGCAAACATTACTGTTTCAGTTTTAAGAGCGCTGTAGCTAGTGAAATTACTGAGGTAACGATACTCAACATCTATGTCTCAAGGCGGCGAGCGTCGTGGTGAAGAGTATAACGTCCTAACTAGGGACACGTTATGAGTATGCGTATCACTTACCATTAGATAAACGACCCGCTCATCTCGTCGCTTCGTTGAATTAAAAAAAAATCTCTATGGCAATAAACAGTTTTCGCACAACTCACGAGACCCAAACCTGCACCTGCTCGTGGTACCTTGCTAAAGAACAAACGAGCTCTGGCTCCTACCAACCCGTATTGGGACACCGTGGTGGTAAATGGCCCCGCAATACAAACCCCTGCAAACGACTGATGGTCACAGGAAACCGCTGAATGAAGGCTGCGCAGGACCGCTATATCATCATCAGTTCATCGGCTGATGACGATATTGGCAAGCGCGCCACATATTCAGCTGCTATAAGCTTAATACTATAACCTAACTATATATACCCGTAAGCATCATCACTATCAGCCGATAAACGTCCACTGCTGGACAAGGCCTCCCCTAAAGATCTCCACATAAAGTCAGCATCGCCTCCCTTACATCTGGGTACTGGGAGCTGTCGTATGTAGAGGTTCATATAGGGGGATTTGGGCCTTTTTCCACCACGTCGGCTCAATGCGGGTTGGAATGAGCCAGAGCATCGTTTGTTGATTAGCAGAGTGCACCACGAGTAGGTGAGATTGGCTTAGGTCCCGTGGGTTGCCGTGCGAGGTCCCTTACCCCCATGCACATATAACAATAAGCATAACCATAACTATAAGATTTTGTTATGAAACTTATTTCACTTGCTGAAACTCCATCGTTACTTAAACACATTAATATATTTACACTACTGTTTGTAGAGAGTCGTAAGTACGTGTTAAACTACAACTTAACTTAGTTATCAGCTGTTGTGCGGGACTTACTGCGAATAAGTAATGTACTGATAATGCCCAAGTCCCCAGCATCGATCTATACAGATGGATGGCATTAATTAATGTCACATAAGCTGCGGCCGCGACGGCTTACTGCATCTAATTGGATACAAGCTACGTGAATAACTTACTGCATGTTAATACTGCAAGATCATTATGTGGGATTCATTACAAGGAAACTATGTCCAGCAGTGGACGTCCACCGGTTGAGATAATGATATGAATATTTCTTAGTAAATTATTACGCAATATTATTACTTACTATATATACTACTTATTATATATACGCAGCAATATAACGCCTTTTAAACCGGAACACAGTAATCGTTTGAACAGTACTGTCTGTCGGCTATAAAGGTCTCTAGTCTGAGACCTAACCCACCAATAACTAAGTAAGTTGCTCGCTCCCGTGGCTCAGCGGTTAACCGTTTGCACAGTAATACAAGGATCTCTAGTTTGATTCCTAGATAATATCTGTAATATATCTGAGTGGAGTAAAGTTGAGAATAAATCCCGGAAAACACATTTACTCCGGGTTGGAGAAGCCACGATTCAACAGTGAACATCAGTAGTTATAATGATGATAAAAATGTATTTATTTTAAAGTATCAAGAAGTTGAATTCCCTTGAAAAAAATCCTCTGGGTATACGTAAAGAAATGTGTCATTGATCTTATTCTATATCAACACAGATTGAAGTTGCGAACGAGTGGTAGACTTTAATAATTGGTCCTGATAATACCGGTAATACCGGAAATAGCGACTCTTCTTCCTACGATTCGAGATTAATAATATTTATTCGCAATCAAAAAAGTAGAGAACACTATACATCCTATTCCGGTGGATTGTCGTTGATACTCGCAAGTTGAAATAATTCCCGGCTTCTATTTTTCGAGTGCCCTCGTGCACGCGCCGTTGTTTGCGGAATAACCCTCCTAGTTGCAGGGTTCTCTTGCTGCATTAAAAATGTAAAAGAGAAACATTTAGAGGGCCTCGAAATGGAAAACAAATACAAATAAATACTTCCGGCTCCACTATCGATCTACGGCATCTGCCGAGCGCTACGTACACGATACGATTTGTTTTGTTTGTTCGGTATTTATGATGACTCTCCTTTGTCTAAATATTGATTTATACTTACATCTAGATTTATTAGCGCCATGAATCTCCGTCACATAACAAAAACAAAGTGTTATGCTGTTCAGAAAAGTATCGCAAGAGATTGAAATTGCAAAGTATAGAATATATTTTTTACTTTATCGTAAGTCTTTTTGTAGAACATTAGGTAATACCGCAGTTGATATTTCTATCGCTAAGCAGTACATTTTTTTTATTCACACTAAACGACGAGACAAGACGGTTGATCACCTGCTGTTAAGTGATACGCCTATCTATAATATAGCACTCACTAGTTTTGATACTATACACAGCATCACATTGTGTTCGTCGCCTGCGACAGCCGTCTTGTTATCACAGTTATTATACTAGCTACAACGCCCTTCTAACCGGAAAATAGCAATGTTTGCACAGTACTATTATTCGGCTGCAATAGGAGCTGCGGTAGTACCAACTTAGATGGTTTCTAGACAACAGAGACCTACCAGCAGTGTATGTGTACTTGTTTGTCTTCAATACATTCTTTCGGGATCATTGTAAGATGTTTACAAAGTAACTTAAATATTTGAGAATAGAATAAGAATCCGTTGATAGGCACCACTAGTCGGAACAGGTGTGACGCGCAGTAGAGCTGGAACAGTGTCCGCGTGATGCAAGGTGTCGGTGTGAGCGCTGTGCTGCCGATTAACAAATAGCAAAATGTATTCAAATTTAACGCACTAATATAAATGAATGGCGAACGGCGACGCGCCCGCGAATTTGTTAAATTTAAATGATTTGGGGCGCATTGAATATTCAATTCATATTTTACACCGGCCGGGCTTATTGCCCGATTGTTTTCTATAGCACCACCCCCGCACCACCCCCGCACCTATGCCCCCGCTGCCGGCCCTGCGTATATTGTTTTGAAATCGCTCACAGTTCAGCGAAAACATTTTGTAATGCTTTCGCGCACAGGACACATTTTACTTTGTACGGTCATTGCTCCGAATCATTTCACGATCACAATTCGACCATTTAAATTAATGATCACAATATGATAAATACGAAGCTTTATCAATTTCTTTCATCATCAGCCGATAGAATTCCACTGCTGGACACAGGCCTCCCTCAAAGGTCTCTACGTACAGTCAGTATGGCGGTTGTCGTATTGTATGGGTTCCTATGATGGATTTAGCCCATTTTCCACCACGCTGGCCCAATGCGGATTGGTGGATACCAGAGCCTCGTTTGCTGAATAACAGGATGCACCACGAGCAGGAAAGGTTGACTCGGGTCCCGTGAGTTGTGTGAGGGCGCCTTTGGACCCCACCAAGGTTCTTATCAATGTATTAATAAATAAAATATCTTCACCGAAGTAGTCACAGTATAGTTCCTTTTCTTTCAGTGTGCTGTAGTCTGAAAGAGACCGTCATTTGTGTAAATGTGCTGACAACTCCCACTTTTTTTATTCAATCAAGCAACAAGTCCAGTAAGACGTTCACCTGGTGGTAAGTGATACGCCCGTCCATAACAACGTGGCGCTAGTTAGGATGATATATACTGCACTACATTAGGCTCGGCGTCTGAGACAGATGTTTAGTCTCGTTACACCAGTAATTACACTAGCTGCAGCGCTTTTCAATTCGAAGCACAGTAATGTTTGTACATTACTGCTGCAATAGGCGCTGTGGTGGTACCGAGAAGGTCCCCTGGTACAAACATCTACCACCAGTAAATTCCTCATTATTACAGATAACAGTTTTATCGTAGATATAAATTAAAGTAAACTTCCAATGTGTAATCAATTGCGTCCATTTTTGGATATGACAGTGTGTCCCGTCTTGGGATGAGGAGGTACACGAACTTTTTATTAACACGTCAGAATCAGAGTTGGGAAGATTTTCAATCATCTGATAGAAAACGTAAGGAAGACTGACAGAAATAATCTTATCTCGAGGCTCGAGGGGAGGTTGCGCGATTAACGTGAATTTTACGAAATAAAATTTCAATGCGCGTTAGTACCAATTTATTATCGTACACAAGTTAGCTAAAGTGTAGGAAAAGTGTATATATATATATATATATATATATATATAATTTCATATGCACTTGATTAGTAATGGGGCTAGACTTCACCTGTATCATTAGCACAAGCTCTCCATTCTATTGTAAATACGGGAGAGGCAGCTGGCGAGTTAAACTCTACAACATTGAAGTAATGCTCTAGAAAGTTCCTTGTATTTACTTTCGTGTGATATCAAAAATAATCATTCTGTTACGGAAGTTATCAATTTCTAAGAGCTGAGGGTTCCTAGCTAACCACCAGTTTCATTTTGTAAGTCTGTCTCTATTACGCCACTGCTGCGGTGGTGTAAACGCCGGAGTATCTTTGATGAGCTCGTCCATAATATACACGAGCACATTGTCATTTAACATCATGTGAAGTTGAGATCGTGTCAGCCCATTGTAAATAAAAATGTATACACTAATTAATATATATGTTTACAATTACTAAAAATATATATACACTTCGTACTATCGTACAGCTTCTCGCAACAGATGATTTTCATGAGAAAAGATTAAAAATGTAACAATGCTACGATGTGATACTATATCTATATCAGTGGATTTATAACAGAACATATATATATCATTAAATTTATAGTGCTACTTAAAGTTGAGGTTGAGTTAACGGGGCGGAAGTACTTACGTGTTTCGTAGGAGCAATGCCCACGTCTACGATTGCGTACGAGACGTGGAGGGCCAAATCGCTGGACTTAAGCCGAACTCCCCGCCCGGCCGTTACAGGGTTAACTAACAAATCTGAGTGCTGGAGATAAGTGCATTCGATCGCCCTTGATACGGGGATCAGGTTTGGGGATAAAGGGGAAATCCCTTTAGTGTATCCCCATAGCGACAGATTGAAAGAGATTTTTAACGGGCGGAAGTTCGCAAACGTTTCCCATCTTTTCATACGGCCAGCGGCGCGCCCGATGGGAGATAGCTTTGCTTAGTACTACATTTGCAAGCGCTAGCTTCCATTTTAAGTTGTCATTTCACTTTACATTAGCTTGAATTGTAATTAATAAACATTAATTAAGCTGAATATAACTAAGTTATATATATATATACAAGAAGAATTCCACTTATATAGAGACTGATCACGATATCTCTGGAACCATAAGGCATGGAGACTAGGAATTTTATAGGAATTATCCTTTTTCCGAGTATAAGGGCAACTAAGAACTGATTTTACGAAATTTCTTCTCTAAAAAGAGATTACGAGGATGTTACTGCAGGCAAAGCAGGCGAGAAACACCTTGTTAGTATATAATTTATATCGTTGAATTTACAAGCTGTCCAAAACTTATCAAACTGGGTGATATACTTATTCCTCTGGGCAGCAACCTGGGTGATATAATAATTTTTTTTCGTGATATCGTTAAGTATGTTTTTATAAGAAACGAATGCTATGTAGAAAGTTGTCATGAAATATTTTCACACCACCCGTTTAAGTTATTCCTTTGTTTTAAGTTTCTCCTCATTTTAATTGGACAATGTTAATATTCTCTTTTTCATTATGTGGTAACGTTAACTTATACAATAATTTTACTTGTTTCAGTTTCAAGTGAGGAGGTGAAAGAGGTGGAGAGTCCGAACGGAAATCATAAGTTGACGAGATTCACAACAATTTCGAGGTAATTTACTATCATTATATTGAATACATATAACTGTCTGAACTCTTACATACTGTCTTCTCTTCGTTTGTAGAAACTACTTTGCGGTTTATCAATGAAATTACTGCGGTAACGAAACTGTGTTCCAGTGTAAATCATCCTAACTAGCGCAACGTTATTATGGACAGGTGTATCACTTGTCTCGCCGCAATGTGGCAAAAAAAATATTTAAATGTTAGACTGATAGCTTGTTAGGAGGGTTAGAAAGAAATGAAGCCTCCTTTAATTTTGTTTTCTTATAATTATAGCATGTTGGAAATTAGTTAAACAAGTAAAAACATTTCAAACAAACATATTATAGATGTATGTGTTATTAGAAACGCTTACATTGAACTAACTTTGATTTCGCTTATCGATATTGAAAGATCAAATCATCGTGAGAACATCAATTTGTTCACTCCTAATGACACATTGAAGGTTAGCTCCACATCCGATACGCGATCGTCCTTATAACTAATTCATGGGATTTTTATGGGCTACATAAAAACGGTACACTCCGGCTCGCGGAGCTCCTTTCATGAATGCTTAACAATGCTCTTGAACCTGCACGGCGAGTGTGAAGAGGAATATGTTAATCCAACTACACTTTACTTCAAATTACATCAATATCGCTGTCCCTCTTCTAATTATAATAAATCTATTAGGAAATCAATATTTCAAGTCTGTAACTGTCTCATCATCATCGTCAGTCGATAGACGTCCACCGCTGAACATAGAGCTCTCCCAAAGATCCCCACAGCGATCGGTCTTGCACTGGCCTGCTTCTAGCGACTTCTCGCGACCTTTAATCGTTTGTAGGGATTCATGTGAGGGGATTTGGGCCATTTACCACCACGCTGGCTCAATGCGGATTGGGGAACGAGAGCCTCGTTTGTTGATTATCAGAATGCACCGCGACCAGGTGAGGTTGGCTTGCATCCTATGAGTTGTCATGCGGGACCCCTTACACCTCAGCTGTATATCATTATCATCATTTTCAGTCGATAGACGTCTACTGCTGGACATGGGCCTCCCCCAAAGATCTCCACATCGATCGATCCTGCGCTGCCCGCAACCTTCACCTTTTTCATCTGATTATAGTCCATATAAAAACCTCTGCATATCAATAAAGACAACACCTGCAACGTGATGTTAGGATGATATACACTGTACCGCAATCTGCTCGTCGCAAAGACATAAAAGATTATTTCTTTTTACTCCACTAATTGCACTAACTACAGCGCCCTACAAGCCGGAACGCGGTAATGGTTACATACTGCTATTTTGCGACAATATTAGGAGCTACAGAGGTACTTTAATGGTCTAAGGCAACAGAGACCTACCATCAGTAATACCTGGTTTGGAGACTTCTTTTTTTTAACATTAATTGTACTTATAACTTGGAGGCACTTTAGTGAGGTAGTTATCTGTTAACACAGTTCCTGGTTAGATTCCATATTCACGTATAGTAGAATATGAATAGTATTGAGCTCCTTTTAATCCCTCCTGACTCGCTACCATCATCATATTCTATGTCTCAAGTACAACGATGCCAAGTGTAGGCTGTCAACATATTCTAAACCTGAGTATTAAGAGCTTTCATCTTCATTATCTACAGCATCATTCTAACGTCTCATTATGAAAAATTAGAGTATAAAGCGACGGGATGAGTGAGATGTTCATCTGATGGTAAGTGCCCATAACAATGTGACGGTAGATAGGTTGGTACATATAGCACCACATTTTGCTCGTTGTCTTGCAACAGATGTTAAATCTCGTTACCTTAGTAATTACACGAACTACAGCACCTTTGAGACCGGAACACAGTACTGTTTGTCGGTTGTAATAGGAGCTGCTGTGGTACTTATCTAGACGGTCTCAGGCAACAGAGACCTACCATCAGTAATTAGATATTTTTGATATTAATATAATTTAGTATTTCTATATAAATTATTGCTTATATTATTAGAGCAGATAATATGTTTAGAATACGATTGTTACTTGTATATAGTTAAAGTGCTTAGTATTTCCTTTAACTTGGGGACCAAATTAAAAACGATACAAAGTTAAGGAAAAATGTCATTACGCTGACCTCGTTGCGAGTGACAGGGGAAATTGATTCAATCATTATCAATATAACATCCCGTCCCGGTGCCTTTTGAAACGGCCTTCTGTTGGACTAATGCCGTGTATGACATCTCACGTCAATATATGATACGGGTTTGAGCCCATCCCCCCTCCAGCCCTCCGATTGTTTGGCCCCCCCGAACAAAATGTCATCGGCTCACGTTTAGCTTTTGGCAATATGAATTTAACTAACAAATTTCCGAATGGAGGCGGCACAACTATGTAGCGCTTTGTCCTAAGTTATTTACATAAATCTGCATTTACATATAAACTTGCTTTGTATGAAAATTTACTGCCACATTACACATACTATATTATAACTTATTCACTATGTTACACTTAAGTAGAACTACTAGATATTTATTATATAAGCTAATAATAATGAAGTCGGTAAAATCAATCGGAGACCTGGGTAGGTACCATCGCAGCTCCTATTGCAGCCGATAAAATGTAGTGTGCAAATATTATTGTCTTCCGGTTTAAGAGGAGCTGTAGCTAATGATATTACTTAACATCTTATTTCTTAAGTCAATTAAGAAAATGTGATGCTGCGTGTATCCTTCTATCTAACTTTACATTATTGTGAGGGGCGCAGAAAAAAATGACTGCAGCACTATATTTAACATCTTACTTTTCAAAGCGATAATTGCAAGGCATAGTTGTGTAAACACTCGAAAAGTTGGTCACTATCTAGACTATCCAGTTAGGGTGTTTACAATACTTTGTTTATCGCCTTGTTTATAATCGGTTAGGTTAATAGGTTCTCCTCGTGTTAAATTACCAACGATCTGGTGATCATCTCGGGAACCCATTGGATGCGAGCAATGCGAGATCGATCGACTTGGAGATCTTTGGCGGAGGCCTATGTCTAGCAGTGGACATCTGTCGGCTGATGATGTTGATAATGACGATGACACGGTTAACAATTAATTAAATTATTTAGTGTATACTTAACAGCATCATCATCTGCCAATATACGGCCACTGCAGGACATACGTCTACTCTAAAGATCACTCCAATTGGTTGATTGATTTACTTAATATAACTTAATATTTCATAACGTAAGTTATAAAAAACAATGAAAGCTTTCGCGAAGCAATAAAATTCCATTTGTATAAACCGTTATAAAATATTCCGTTAGCAGCGAACCCATTTCATCGGCAGCGCGGACAGATCCTTTCGCAGCCTCTTTAATATCGAGAACAAATCTTCGGCGGAACCCGTCCACATAAAAAATGCACGCCCGGTACCCTCCCGCTACCTGGCAGGTACCTCGCGAAGAGCCCCTGCGAGCTGCGAGTAGAAACATTCATTAACCATTTAATATGAGCTCTCTCTGCTGCGGAGTCAAGGTCTGAACGGTTCGCATTATCTTCGGCGAAAATTGTATAACAATAGAGACAATTTTTTTATATACAATTGAATAATATTTCAATTTCACGTGGTATTAAGTGAAAATTAGGCCGAAGGTGATAAATAGTCCTCGCAAATAATACACCAAATCTCGTGACGATGTTATGGAGACAGATTTACAATGTAATGGGAGCCAGTTAATCAAACTCCGCAATGGTTCCGGCATCAAACGAAGGACCTGTGTGCTACTAGGCCAACTACCCAAAGCGCCATGAGGGTGATTTTAATATTATGTATTAGCAAAGTATAAGTTTAACTTATTTGTGTTATTAAATAAGATTTCGCCTATCAATTAGATATGTTCTATTTCGATCGCACCGTATGGTTGATGGTGGAGAGTGTGATGGTAAAGAGTGCGCTAGCTTAATGGTAACTGTTGGTTAGCCGTTTCCTGTTGCCAGTAACGTGCGGAGAGCAATTCGAAGCCTTAATAATCGACAACGAAGCAATCAGTCACAGTTTGCGGCGGAGGTCGGACCGCAGAAACTACTGTGTTGAATGGTCATTTCGTCCTTTTATGCCTACATCTGTGACGTCCAGCAGTTGACCCTATTTGGATCTAGTATTATAATTTTTCCGAGTAATTGGATAGTTACCACCCTTTCTTCAGATAAATCTGTTGAGCTGGGTATACATAACACCGCAAGACTGTGTTTTTGGAATTCCTTAAAAACTGCTATATCCAGCATTGTGCGTCAATCGATTTAAATGATGATGATGATGAATTTAACAATAGATTTTAATAAAGTGCCCTCGTCCAAAATACTTCACAGCTGACAAGGAGTCTATGCAATGATAAGAGTGTGGTAACTAGACCTATCCGGTTGGATAAGCAATACCATCATTCTAACTAATAATATGACAGTTCAGAATCGAACCAGAAACTTCCATGTTACAAGTCAAGTTGATAGACAGTAACGTTGATGAGGAGTATATGGGGAATATACGACCGTCCGTGTAGTGGGGAGTTCGGCGAATACTGCGCTTTCCGGTGCAGAATCGCTATTTCATCAGTTTGGCTCCCCAACACCATCAGCTGGAAGACACTGTAACTAAACAGCGCGAGACTGTCTTGTGGAATAGAGTAAAGGAGACTCATGTCCAAAATTGGACGTCCATCGGTTGAGTTTGTATGGGGAATTAAATAACTTAAACTACTTACATAGTTTTTAGATAAATTGATATATATTAGCAGCATGTTGATGTGCACATTAATATGTGTATCGATGAATTTGTTTGTGTGTGTGCGTGTGTGTGTAAATTAGTTTGTTGTAATACGATTTTTATTTAAATGGTTTCGCCGCGCGTGACGTCATCGCGACGGAGCTCCCAAAAGTCTTCATACAACTTTAAATATGAGAAAAGTTTCAAACTGCCTGCTCTCTCCCCCACGCTGCGACCCCCCGCCCGCCCTTGAAGCATCCCCGCACATCGTTTCGGGTGAAGCGTTGTTCTGGAGTTGAACAGCAGAGCAGACAGACAAAACATAAATTACTTTTTGCAAAATGTCACAGCTTGACGCGCGCGTACGCAGATACAAACAGGGTGGAGGTGTCACGAGTTCGAAACTTGTACAAATGAAAATAATAAATGGTACACGTTTGCTATGCTATAATATATATATATATATGTATGTATATGTATCATATGTTACGCGACAGACGGGTGAATATATCGTTCGTTTATATCGATACGCGGCAGCTGCATCTCGATTATAGGAATACGCTATCAGAACGCAGGACATAGGCCTCCCTCAAAGATTCCCATACGATCAGGTAGGGGGAGATTTAGGTAATTTCCTATCACGCTGGTCCAATGCTGTTTTGGTAGAAGTCGTAGCCTCGTTTGTTGATTAGCAAGGTGCACCACGAGCATGTGAGGTTACTTTGGAGTCCGTAACTTGTTGTGCGGGGGAACCCTTACAAGTTTAGGGCAACGTTAGAATAAGTTAAAAACACTTTTTCCTTTATCAAAACAGTTCTTGCTTGATCACTATCATACCTGGTTTTAAATGATGATGTGGCGAAGAAGCGCATTAAGTGACAGCCTATTCATACTCGTCTTAAAAACACCTTGTCCTATTAGTACTAGAACACTGGAGCCGGTTAATCCACTCTTTAGCTGTTCATATTAAGAACGAAGAGCTGGACCTATTTGCTAAACATTATACATTATAAGGTTTTGTAATTTACCAGCTGTTCCTCTTCCGCTCTGCCGGCTGTAACCTCCACAATTGTCTTTGAGGAAGGAATATCGTAAAACCCATTCTTAGCTGAACTATACTCGGCGAAAGGAATAATCTTACCACATTTCAAGTCTCCAGGCCTTATGGTTCTGGAGCCTTCACATAGATGGAAATTTCTTATGTATACATATATCCACGTAGTAACTCTAACAAACGACTGGAAACCGCAGGTAGCCGCTGGAAGCAGCGTAAGACGGATCTTTGTGGGAGACCTATGTCCAATAGTGGATGTCTATCGGCTGATGATGATGATATATATATATGTATATATATAGATTAACGTAAAGTGGAGTCGAAACGTATGATGTAAGTAAACAAGTTATTACACCCCAGCGGATACGTATTAATGAATGGCATGTCAAATATTCCGTAAAGATTTGGAACTGGACGCTCGGTTGGGCAACTTAATTGAATTTCGCTCTTCATCCCTGAGGGTGTGCCGGACCCATCATGATACCACCGCACCAAGTTTGAAATAAATTAAAACGTTCTAAAACATTAACAGACCAACGATTCAGCAGCTGTATCTTGAGAACACAGTTAAGAGATTTATCATCTTAAGTTAGTAAGTTATTCTAAGTTATTGTATATGATTATGTCTCTGTCTCCAGTGAATAAAATAAATAAAATAAAAAACTAAATATGAGAAGCTCTAGTTAGGATGTTTATACAGGTAAATTGCATAAGATTATGCTGCTATATTACTCCAGTAATTTTGATAGCCACAGTGCCCTTCAAACAGGAACACAGTAATGTTTGCACAGTACTGTTTGTGTGGAGCAATAGGCGCTGCGGTGGTATCTACCTAGACGGTATCCGGCAACAGAGACACTACCACCAGTAAGATTTAACATCTTATGTCTCACAACAAGTACAATGTGCTGGTGCATATATCATCCTAATTAGCGCCATATTGTTACCGTCTGTTGACCGACGATCTGGTGAAGGTCGCGGGAAGCAGCTGGATGCGGACAGCGCAGGATTGATAGATGTGGACATTTTTGGGAGAGGACTATGTCCAGCAGTGGACGTCTGTCGCTTGGTAATGATGATGGTGATGGTTGTATGCCAAATAAAAGATGGAGAAAATTAAATTTGTTCTATTTATAACTTGACATTATTGTTATAGCATTAAAGTTAACAGCGCAATGTGAGGACGCAATAAAGTTCCTCAGTGAATACTCCAAAAAGCAATATTGCCACACATTGTTCCTATGGGTGGGCCCCCACTTGGCAAGCGGGTCCCCGGCCAAGAAAAACACTCGAAGGCGGCGCCTTGAGATATATTATGTCCCAGTTAATTATTAACTTGGCCCAACTGGTGATGACGCTCTAAACTCATCTCCAGTGCGAATTGGAATCTTTACACATATTTATTAAACTTCTTCCTCATTGTTTTCTTACTTATTAATTCTAAAAGGGGTGTAAGAGGTCCCTCACAACAACTCACGGGACTTCAGCCAACGTCATTTGCTTGTGGTGCAACCTGCTAAATCAACAAACGAGGCTCTGACTCCCACCAATCCACTATTAGGCGAGCGTGGTGGGGAATGGCCAACATCCCCCTATGTGAACCCCTATAAACGACGGCCCCTAGTACCCCCGGTGATTCGGGCCGCGTGGGACTGGGGCCTATGTTCAACAGTGGACGTCTATCGGCTGATGATGATGATGACGTTAATTCCTGGTTTTTTGTTAATACCAAGTAAACTACTTGCGACTGTCGCATGCCATGCGTCAGTTGGATCCAGGTGTCGGATGAAAGCGTTCACCAACGTATCGCATGACGCGGAAGCTTATGCAGACAGCCAGGAACGAAATATCGCTTATCTTGGATATTTTGTGCGTCGTGACTGTTACGGTGTTCTGCTGTTAATAATGATGGACAGGATAGGCAAAAAACCCACTAACTGATGGAAGAACTTTTCTACCTAGTATAAGAGACCTGACTATCTTCAGAATCAACAGCAAACTATCATATATGAAGAGGGATGAGTAGAAGAAGAAACCGCTTGCATTGCTAATGAGCTGGTAACATCAGTCGGAGAAGTTGTGTTGTTATAAATGTTCTCTGACCTGATAAAGTACTGTAAACGTATAACTGTACATGGAAACCATATGACGTTGATTGGTATAGGCATATCCAGCTGTGGACCGCCTGAAGATGAGGACAATAATACCAGAGCAACTGGATTCATAGAATTATCCGTGTCCAGCTGATGACTGTGTTCGAACTGGTCTCTTGCGGGAACCCGTCTTTGTACTATCGTAGACCCTTCTTCTACCGCCAAACGGTAATGTGCAGGTACTACTATGTTCCAGTTTAACGGACGTTGTAACTAATGAAGTCACTGAGGTAATTAATTATTTTTTAAGTAACATATACTCAGATAAGTAAATAAATAATTCTTGTATTTATATCTTATATGTAATAGTATGTAACGTGTATATCTTTAGATTTCTTGTCAAATCAACGCTTAAAGTTTGAATCCGCATAATTCCCTCCCCCAATACATTCTAATATCGGCTCGGAGCGGATCAAACCGGTTTTATCTGGATTGCTTTAGTTCAATCGAGTTGAAACTTGCATCATTAGCGAACCACTAAATCCGTTTCGATATTTCCCTGAAACGGCTTAGCGCTACTCCGAAACGAACTAACGGCTCCAGCGGACAGGAGACGGCTGGTGCACTTCAGGACGGAAGTTGGTAATTCTTAAGAAGTGAACATCTAATTAATCTATTACAACATCAATAGATAAGTTCATTAAATTTGTGGTATATTATTGTTAAAGCTTAACCGGAAAAGTAGAGGCTTACTTAAATTCCACTTATGTACTCTAATAGCGCTTTTCAGCTGAACAGCGGATTCGACCATGAAACCACAGTTTAACAATACGCTCTTCAACTATAACGCTATAGGTGCTCATGTAGTGTACTTTGTTCATAGTTGTATATATTTTTTTTTATACGGGACTAAGTTCAAGGTCACGCATGTTTAAAACTAAAACACCGATATTGAACTTTGGACCTTCACTACCTTACGCGGTTTATGAAGTGGTGAAACTAACATGACTCATTGGTGATAGTCCTGTGGCGCTAGTTAGGATGATATACACTGCAGCATATTTTACTTGTCACATTGATGATAATTAATTAGTTAATCATTGGCCTATGTCGAGCAGTGGACGTCTATCGGCTGATGATGCTGATGATGATGATTATCATTGATAATAAATCGTCATCTCAGTGATTTCGCTTGCTACAGTACCCTTTAAAGCGGAACGTAGTAGTGTTTACACACTACGGTTTTTCCGCTGCAATAGGAGCTGCAGTGGTACCTTCTTAGAAGGTGTCCAACAACAGATTCCTACTTTCTAGTCTGAGTGTATTATTTGTACTTTTGGTTCTTAACTGTTATTTTTTTTTTTTTAAGCTCCATTATACTATTTTTCCATTTCGAGGAAAGCAATTCGCACTACGTCACCATTATCTGAGTAGTTGAATGAATATTGCATTACTCCGGGTGCGGTTCACTTCGGGAGGGCGGGATTTATAAAATATTCGCAACTCGCGCTCTAAGGGTAGAAATTTATTTAAAAAAAAATAATCGTTTGTTTCCTTTTCCCCTATACCGTTGGGTTCGAAATTAATTTGCAAATTAGAATTGGGCCAAAAGACATTCATTTTGCGAACAATAAATTTTTTTTTTTCTGTTACGTGAATGTTAATTGCCTTTTACCGGGTTTGTTTTTATTAATGCCTTTAAATTAACCCGTTTGTGTCGTCATTATTGCAGCCTGTTGTCCACTGCTGGACACAGGCCTCGACCATCGATTCCCTTACATCATCTGCAGATCGATGCTCCATGACATAACGTGTTGAATATATAATCTGAACTAAAGTATATTTGATTAAGTGAAAAACTTATCTACGAGTCAAATGTTTCCACAAACAAATATTTTATTATTTTTCATACTTATTATAAATTTTTTGTTAAACTCTTTGTTATCTTGATATTTTTCTTTCATTTGTACTAAGCAACAAAACAATCAAAGAATCAACATTCCAACATAATAAATAGCGTTTAACCTGATTAGGGGCAAATCGAGATCATTCTGAGAAGCCTATATCCAGCAGCGGATGTGGTAATAGTTGATAATAATGCACGTTAATCTGCTCTTAAGACGCTCATCGAGACGTACAATCCGACATCGAAGCTTGCAGTGTACGTATTTGATGTGGAAGTGGAGTATTTGCTTTGCCACTTGATGAAGCGTGTAAGTAATGCAAATCCCGCCCCATGTATTCACTTTGCAAAGTAACTCCGTATGCTTTCAAACTCATACCAATTCTAACTCGTATAATAATGTAAATCTCCTTTTAAAGCCTGAATCAAGAACTGGAGGACCTAAAAATATATGTTTTTTTTTTATATCTCTTTATTGTAAAACGCTACTGCGAGATATACAATAGGCGGGCTTAATGCCTGTTGGCATTCTGTACCAGCCAACCTTCGGTGAGATGAGATGTTGAGATAGGTGGTATACATGTGTGTATATATATATATATAAACACAACATATATAAGATGTCTGTATCTGCTTAAAGTATTCCCAGATCGGTTTTGTGAAGACATTTTATGGAAACATTCCGAATCTCTTCGGGTAAGGAGTTCTAGAGTAGCAGTACCAGCCTGAATTATAAATGAGTTCCGACAGCACCCAGAAATATTATTTTATTTTATTTTTTCCTATTAAATAAATAAAGAACACCATCCATATTAAGTTAGACAAATATCTGATGAAGGTCACCGGAAGCTGGATACCGGGTGCGGTGACATCTTTGAGAGAGACACGTGTCTCCAACTATGGACGTCCATCGTTTGATAATAAAGAACGTTTAAATTAAATTAAAATCTCAAGTTAGGAAATGTAGGTAGATAAGTTAGAACCGTGCGTGCACTATGTGTTGCTTGGAGATGGGAATCCTCACCAGGTCGCGGCAAATGGGTCAGCAGATAGCAGACCGTGTAATTGTGATCGGGTCGGGTCGGTCTCATTTCATTTCTATATTTACAACGGTCGTACGGTTTCGTGGCTTTAAGAAAATACAATAAGTAAGTTAAGGGATTACTTTGTAATGATTTCTCTCTGTATTCCGGCGCACGCGGTTAAGTTATTCCCGTTTGCATAGCGTCGACTCGCCGAATCTGCTGTCTATCACAATGTTCACCATCATCACAACTGACATCAGGCTTAATAGAACACAAATCTAAAGCTAAAGAGCTGAAATCTTTGCTTTGTTGGTAGTTGGAGGTCTGTTGCTGGAAATCGCCTAAGTAGGTACCATCGCAGCTCCTACTGCAGCCGGCAAAAAGTACAAACATTGCAATGCTCCGGTTTGAAAGGCGCTGTAGCTAGTGAAATTACTGGAGTAACGTAACTTAGCGCATTGCGTCTCATAGCGACGAGTACAATGTGGTGTTGTGTATATTATACCTAACTAGCGCCACGATGTTATAGATAAGTGTATTGCTTACCATAAGGTAAACGTCTCACTCAGTTGGTGGTAAAAAAAAACACTATAGGGTTGGGATCCCATCATCAGGTTCTACTTATCTTGTTGCATCTGCCCAAAAATACACTTCAGTTCAAACCCAGATTTACTCTTCTTATGCGTCAATATAGTAGAGGTGTAAGGGGTTCCGCCCGACATCTTACGGAGCCCAAGTCAACCATACCACGGTCACGGTGCACGCGCTGCACCATGCTGAAGAATGAGCGTGGAGGGCTGAGACCCAACTCCCTTCAATGAGAGAGAACTCTGTGGATATCTTTGGGTGAGGTACATGTCCAGCAGTGAACGTCTATCGGCTGATGACGCGTCAATAGTTACCAACAGAACGCGTCATCTTCACCACTATCCAGCTCATCCATCAACTGTATCACCTGCAATGTTTTCCAGTATCTAATTTTTTTAATCTTTAATTATACCAAAATAATTTGTGTGAACATTTCAACATTCAGCCGGCCTTATTAAATCGCTGATGACATCTCGTACACCGCCGCGATAACGTTTCGCTACAGGGTGCTTCATTTGTGTAGTGCGTTTTAAAATTAATTTCAGTTAAACGTACGAAATATTCAGCTCGTACAGAATCACTTTAAAACACGTGTTAATTCTATAAAAGGTTTAATTTCACGTCTGAATTCCGTTTAAGTTATAACCTCGCTGCAACGTTCCGTCACTTGTTTATAACTTGCGATTTTTTTATTACTTTAATCATTCGACGAAGCGACGAGATGAGCGGGGCATTCATCTGATGTTAAGTGATACGCTTGCACATAACATGACGCTACTTAGGATATCATACTTTGGATCACGTTGCGTTTGTCGCCTTGAGCCAAGTCATCGAGTTTAGTTACCCCAGTAATTACACTAGTGACGACGCCCTTCCAACCGGAACACCGCAATGTTTGTTGAAGTAAAAGCTACGGTGGTACCTACCTAGCGGGCAACGGACACCTACCACTAGTAATATAAACAATCCACTTCCTGTAGTTCTGTGAAAAGATTCGTTTTTACCAAGTACAGAGTAATAACCTATCATTACACAGACCTTAGAAGTGGAAAGTCTTTTCTCGTAGTATGATTCTAAGTTCTAAATAAGTGCAGTTTGAATCATCATCATCAGCCGATAGACGTCCAATGCTGAACATAGGTCTCCCTGAAAGATCTCCATGTACGGTCAGCTTGGTCTACAGTACTGCCGGGCACTAAAGGCTGTCATATGTAGAGGTTGATATGGGGGGATTTGGGCCATCTCCCACCACGCAAGCCCAATGTAGGTTGGTGGTAGCCAGAGCCTAATTTATTGATTAGCAAGGTGCATCACGAGCAGATGACGTGGGCTTAAGGGTCCCGTGAGTTTGAACAGTAATAGCTTTCAGAATTCCATCTGCAAGTTACTGGCTCGTCCATGCAATACACAATTCACTTACCTCCATTGTGCAGTATTAAGTGCTTGCCTTGTGACACCAAGGTTTTCGGTTCGAAGCCGGAGTTTTGTTGGTTGTACGGTTTTTCAAAATTTGCCTGGCACATACTGTCAACATATCGCCGTAGTAGCTGTTATATATTATTAAATACAATATATATGCGATTAGCGATTCGCGGCCATCCCTAGTGTAGGTGGGAGGGTATGTAGATAATAATAAAAAATGTATAAGCCTCCCGTAACTGTACAACAGATAATATCGCATAACGACACAGGAAAAAAAGGAGGCATAAAGAGTGGAGTATTATAATAACATTTGATAACCTAAGCACCCCCCTTGCACTCCCGCCGCACGCCCCCTTCTATTACGATTCCCGGGTATTCCCCCGTCCCGGGGAATGAATGGGATATTATTAAAGATTTAGCCGGATTAAGGCAGCCGTGACTAAGGGGGGGGATTACAAGTCGGCGTTGTGTCGCGAATTAAATAAGGCTACTGGGGTCATTAAAGGGAAAATAAGGCAATTAATTTTTCATTTTAGCTACCCGGATACAAATCTAACGGAAGTGTCCATGAACATTTTTTTTTAATTTACACGACGGCACGAAGTTAAGGCAACGCGTGACCTATCGATGTGGAGATCTTTGGGGGAGCGTTGTGTCCAACAGTTGGCGTCTATCCACATGATGGTGATGATGATGGTGTTAGGACGTTTGATATTGACGTATAACTTACCATTTCATCTTTATTTATAATTACTGGTGGTAGGTCTCTGTTCCTGAAGACCGTCTAGGTAAGTACCACCGCAACGCCTATTGCAGCCGACAAACAGTAGTGTCCAAACATGACTATATTCCGGTTTGAAGGGCGTGTGGCTAATGCAATTACTAGGGTTACGAGATTCGATATCTGTCTCAGACAACGTGCACATTGTGGGGTAGTGTATAACATCCTAGTTAGCACCAACAACTCGTATGGGCCAGCGTGGTGGAAAATGGTCTAAATCCCCCCCCCCCATGTAAATTCTTCAAATCAACGGTCTCTAATGCCCGGCGATGCGAGCAGCGCAGAACTGATGGGTGTAGGGATATATGTCCAGCCGTGGACGTCTATCGGTTGACGATGATGGCACCACGTTGTTATGGACAAGCGCATCACTTACCATCACGTGATCATCTCTCTTATCACGTAGCTTCGTAAAATAAAAAAAAATCACAATAATAAAATAAAGACTGTAAAAAATCTGTTTATCTCTTTGAAAGTCGCAATATAACATGAAATAATGTAGTTACCACGTCTTCCACGTCCAGCTCGCTTAGCGCACGTATCGCATTCCACCCCTAACAGCCTCCGAAGATGGCGACAATTATCTAATAGAGAAATTTCATCTCGTCGTCTCGATATAATCTAATTAGGCTGCGGAACCACTCGCCCGGTGCATTCGTTACACGACGTCGTTACTGCTGCGCAGTACAAAGTAGTTTTATATCCTCACTTATTACTGCACCGTAGTGTTGAGCGCGTTATTTACTCACCATCAGTGAATAATAAAGTTTTATAAGTGTCACAGTTTATTGGTTCAGTTAGCGTACCCACACAACAATGCACCGTTATACAGGGTGATGTACAAAGCATCACGTTATACTAGTCCTCGAGATATATGATGTTAATTCTCATTACATTAATTTGACTGGATACACCTTTCAAACCGGAACATAGCTCTTTTGTCGGCTGCCACAACCGCAGCGGTGGCATCTACTTAGATGGTGTCCGGAAGTAAAGATCTACTAGTATTAAATTATTGCATGCTATACTACTCACAAACCGCTTTGGATCAATCTTCAAAGATTTTTTTTTTGTTTCAGTTTTGTAGCCTTTATTTTAATGATTATTTGATTGCTAAAAAGTGTATCATCTAATATTTTCAACCCCTAGCAGGTTTTGGTTTATATTTAAGGAACAAGCACCGGGGTATAGACTATAATCTTTTATAAAAATTCTTTTGCGCGCGCAGTCATACAAAAACCGCCACGAATTGTGAACAATTGATAAAAAAAGGGGTAAGGGGACTCACACAACAATTCACGGGACCCAAGCCAATCTCACCTGATTGTGGTGCATCCTGCTAATCAACGGAGGCTCTAGCGTGGTGGGAAATGGTCCAAATCCCCCCATATGGACTTCCTACAGATAACCAGCGCTAATGCCCAGCAGTGCAGGAGGCCATACTGACTACAGCGCTGGATCAATCGATGTGGTGATTTTTGGGGTAGGCCAATGTCCAGCCGTGGACGTCTATCGGCTGATGATGTTTATAAGTAAAATAGACATTGCAGTTATACAGTACAATTCTTTATTAGTGATCAAATTCATAATAATATTTAATTCCATGTGATATTATTAATAATAGCGTAGTGGCGCTTTCCATTTGTCTTGTTGTACAAAATCCCATAAAACTTTGCCTTTGTGACATTGCACATGCACCACTCCAATCGCAACTCCGCCGGCGGCCGCTGCAGACGCGGCTTGCATTTTTTCTATTAAAAAAAAAAATCTTGAGCTCTCTCATTATTTGTGCGAAACAGTAATGGGCTCACAGACTCTCGACTTCGGCAGCGTCATTACAGCATCCGATACTCTGCTCGGTTTCTTATTATAACTCATTTTTACATTTCTGCATCTGCCGGTAACGAGATTGTTGTTGAGAATAATTCTCTGATTGAGTGATAGTGGAGTAGGAGAGAGATCGCCCGATGGAGGCGACGGCTCGCCGCACAGCGCGCCGTCTGCCCGACGGCACTACGGCACTACGGCACTGTGACACTACAACACCACGGCACTATGACAGAACTGTTCGGTGTCAAGAGCGTGCTTATTTCAGTCAACTCAACCTAATTTCACTCAACAGGGTTCACTTCAAGGCGTCAGCGGACGACGACTACGCAGACTTCACATGCGAGGCGAGGCACGAGGCGCTGCAGCGGGACGTACCTATGCGGAGCACTGTACAACTCAGCGTGTTGTGTAAGTGTTTCGTATTTAGAACGACATAACTACCCATATGTTACTTACTGATACACACCATCACATCCCCATTATTAACATTCAATTCAATTTGTAGTGTTCCGTTTTGAATGGTAGTGGCTGGAGTAACATTTTTTTTGGTTATTTCATAAAGCGATGACACGAGTAGGACATTCACTCGACGGTAAGTGATACGCTTGCCCATAACAACGTGGCACTAGTTAGGATATTATACACTGCACCATATTGACTCTGCTTGACGCCTTGAGACAGGATGTAAAGTCACTACAGCCTTCAATCTGAAACACAGCAATGTTTGCACACTCCTGTTTGGCGGTAGAAATAGGAGCTACAGTGGGACTTACCTAGGCGATCTCTGTTAGCAAAGTCAGTGATGAGTACAATATGGTCGCAGTGTATATCGCCCTAACGAGCACCGCGTAGTGGTGGGTACGCACATCGGTCACCATCAGGCACCACCACACCACACCATCACCACATCTATGTAGTACTATGTATAAAACAAATATATATATATATATATATATATTTGTTTAACGAAGCGACGGTACGAGTGTTACGTTCAGCTGATGGTAAACGATACTCCTGCTCGTATCACCCTGGCGCTACTTAGGTTGATATACACGACATCAGGGTGTAAGCGGTCCCGCACAACTCAGGGGACCCAAACCTACCTCACGTAAATCCATTTCCCATATGAACCCGTACAAATGTGGAGATGTTTGGGGGAGGCCTGTATCCACTACTCATTATTAAGTATATTATGTTAACGGTGGTTTGTACGTATTTTTATGTAATTGCATGAAAGAACCTCGCCTGCAGATTATACTGAAACATTACGTTTACAGCCGCTTCCTTCCCGTATGCTGGGGGGAAGGCGGCGGGAGTTGATTAATAAAATTACTTGAATACTAAAAGCATCCATAGTGCTGTTAGAACGATCTCACTTAATAGGATTTCTGTCTGGCACTTCCGTCCGGCCGACTCCCCTCCATTTTGCAAATTATTGACATTTTTAATGTAAACACCAAATTTTTAGTTTCTTTAAAGTATGTAAAATGAAGCACAAAGGTATTATAAAATCGCCTCCGTTATGCGCGTGAATTAATAGAAAAATATGAATCGGCTCACGACTGACAACCACTATTAAGTGGAGGAATGGGGGGTGGTTGGGTTAAGGGTTGTCGCGCTTCAAAAATTAATTGGTCCAATTTGCATCGCGCCGCGAATTAATTGCACGGGATCGTCCGACGCCGGAGACTGTGCGACGATCACTTATTTGTCGGAATCAGAACGCTGTTTCCCCTGTCATGAGAAGTTATTGTGATTTTATTTTCGAAATTACCATTACTATCCTTACCGAACTAGGTATTAAGGTGCATCAGTCCTGTAGATCTGCGCTGGTAAGGATACCACTATTACCCCACTGAAGGTCAAACAATCTGATTAATGGTCAGCAGGATTTTAGTACTTTCAATTTCGATTGATATTTTTTTTTTATTATAAGAATTGCAGTTATTTTACAAAAGAAAGCATTACCAGGTCTTCCTTTATCAGCTCGGAAGTTTCCTAGAAGTAAAATAACTTGTTATAGTTGTAGAAGGCGACTAAAAGAGGCTTTCGATTTGCGGGCTTTGAAGGCGACTTTCAACGAATCGTAATGAACGACAAATACCAAATGTCGAATTCGTAACACAGCGAAGGTACTCCCTAGAATGTGTTTAAACTAAGTAGTAAATGATTTAGGAGTCGCTATCGATGACCAGCCAAGGGTATTCATTGTGCATTATTTCCTCCACCCCGTAAGTGCAGCTTACCGGTTGATCATTTCCTTCCGACAAACAAAAAAGGACCATCGTTTAGTTTTTATCCTATCACCTTCATTATCCCTAATTGTTATTACCTTTTTTTTACATATTATGCATTCATACGAAAACCTCAAAACTGGTACGTTAACTCGGTCGTGCTTACTGTAATTTTATATCCGGCTTCGACACACAAAAGCGGAAATCAGCTGTATGAAGGTAATGACACCGAATAAGCAATAAATCTAACGTCGATTTGTGCGACAATGGGGTAACATGTCTCCCGGCTTGTTGTGTTATATTCGGGAAGTGGTGCTGAATGGGGACGCGCCCACCCGCCGAGACTTACATCCGACTAATTTACTTACTTTGTTTTTTTTGGTACGCGACAAGCAACAACTTAGCTATTTAATAATGTTAATTAAAGCATCTATTCTACTTCATCTTGTCTTCCTTCATCGGACACAGCGGGGTGCGAACGTACCCACCTTCCAGCCTAACGTCGTCCCACTCTACTAACAACTGAACCTTTACCGCTTTGTAGTACAAGGAACAAAAAAAAACTAATGCAGTCATAAAAATCTTTTAAAACGAGCTGCTGGTGAATCAAGGGGCGTTAATTAAATATTCGTGCCCGGAAGTCATAAAATTAATTGTACTCTCACAACGAGCGGCGCACATTAAAATATATAATTGAAAACTCAATACTGTTTGTTATTTATTTATGTTTCTGTATTAATGAGTATTCGATTCAATTATAAATGTGGACTTTGATATATAGCTGAAGGCCGTGGTCCTCCCTGGGACCTCAGGTATGAGTTCACATTGTTGCGCTCACGGAACATCGGCGCACTCGCAATGTCGCATAAAGGAAAGGGAAATAGTTTATGCTTCTATGCCTTCTACCCACTAGAAGCTTCGGAGTACTATTGGGTAGTAGGCTAAGTAGTTTTAAATATCTCTACATCTGATGTATCCATGGGTTTTTGATTACTGATGGAAAGAGCTATGCTTGGCATTTCACAAAGGGATGTGATCCGGAACGAAGAAATTCGATGGAGAACTAAAGTTGTCGACGTAGCTCTCTAAATCTGCAAGCTGAAGTGGCAATGGCCGGCCCATGTCTGTCGTGTCAGTGACGGCCGATGGGGGAGGAAAGTCTTGGAGTGGAGGCACGTACAGGTCGCAGAAGTGTAGGACGCTGACCCTCCAGATGGACCGTCGACATCATCACAGCGGTCGAAAGTGGTAGCGAGAAGCTGAGATTCCATTTGGTGGAAGACATGGGAGAAGGCCTATATCTAGAAGTGGATAAATATAATAGTTAGATCAAACGTATTCTTAATTTTCGTTTTATTAATTACGTTTATACAGCTAACTTTTTAACTAACTTCCGAAGTATAGCAGCTAAACACTACCATTTTAGCTTCACGCCTTGAGATCGATTCTAAGACGATAAGTGGATGTGTTGTTGATGTGATAGTATTTATCACATAGTATCAAGTGTAAGCTCGCTGAAATGTAGGACGCCCCCTCGCCAGATGGATCGACGACATCATCAGAGCGGTCGGAAGTGGGTGTTTGAGAGAAGCTGATGATCGCGGTTGAATAGATTGGGGAAGGCCTACATCCAGCAGTGGATAAACAAAGGCTGATAATGATGATGATGAATATTCCGAAGATTCCAAAAATTGTGATACAGCGATACATTTCACATTTTGTTAAATCTCTATAAGAATGATTGGTAAAGCTTGCTCGTCAAGAGTACTCCAGCACTGAACACAGTGATGTTATGGCGGCAGATTTACAATATGAAAGAAACTGAACATCACATCATGCAGCCTCGGAATCGAACGAGGAACCTCCAACAAATTTATTTTATGAAACTAAGCGACCGGATGGAAGACGACAGCTTTACGATTATACCTGGTCTATCAAATGTATTCATCAGTGTCATGACCATTCTTCTAAGTTTAAGTAACTTGAAACATGGCGGTCAGATTGAGAATACTATAACGAGCTTCAGCTTTTTTTTAGCCAAAACCAGGAGCTGCGCTGGTACCTAACTAGACGGTGTGACCTAAGACCTACTTTTACAACAAAAAGTCTATTTTAGAATTCATATATAAACAAATCCTTTTTAATGATATATACAACATTTAAAATACCAACCATTAGCGGGCACGAGAGGAATACAAAAAAAAAATTGTTATCTTGCTTACTTTTACGTCGCAAATCTTTACCGGGAAAGCGTTACTTTGTCAGAGCTTTAAGCGTAACATAAACAGAGCTTTAATTAACATATTAATCTTTGAACGTGACGTTTTAAAAGCTTTCATCGGATACGTATGGAGAACAAAAAGCCAGCGCCTAAGTGATCACGGGTTCTTTTTAATACACTCGCAGGCAAACGTCTAAAAAAAAAAAATACCGAATCTACTTTGTACACATTCAGATTGTGTCCTTATTGTTGGAACGTTGGTTAAGCGCCAATCCGATCTCAATTTATGGTAGTGTTCTGAGCGAGCATACTTAACCATCTCCGGCCTCATTGTCACTGAATATCGTGTGAAATTGAGGTCAAATGTTAACCAACACACAATCTACATATATATATATATATATGTACAGTGCGAGATAAAATCATTGAAGTAACACGGGGCCTACGTTTGATTGTTTGCTTTCTATAATGAGCTTTTTACGCAAAAAAAAAAAATCTTTAAAAAAAAACAATTACTTGAAAATCGGTTCAACCGTTTGTAAGCTGAAATTCTTTCATCCCTCAAGTTACAGTGCTCTTACATACATTCAAACTGGCATGTAGTAAATATACACTCCCTTATTTGTAAGCTGGCGGTAGGTGTTCTACCACCGCAGCTCCCATTTCTGCCGCCAAAGTAGTAGTATGCAAACATTATAGTGTTCCGGTTTGAATG
Source organism: Ornithoptera priamus (assembly GCA_029034505.1). NCBI lineage: Eukaryota > Metazoa > Arthropoda > Insecta > Lepidoptera > Papilionidae > Ornithoptera > Ornithoptera priamus. The sequence continues at coordinate 393,614 of JARDWD010000292.1, read as the reverse complement.
GCGCTGCAGCTAGTGTAATTACTGGGGTAACGAGATTCGACATCTTAAGTCTTAAAGCGACGGGCGCAATGCAGTGCTGTGAATATAGTTCCAGCTAACACCACGTGGTAATGGGCGGACGTGTCACTTACCATCAGGTGAACGACCCACTCGTCTCGTCGCTTCATTAAATAGTAAAAACAGTGTTCTGATCAAAGAACAACCACCGCTGTCGCTTTGAGACAAATGTTGCCCCTTCGAAAGCTCTTCAAACGACAACACAGTAAACCGTACTGTACACTTCAGTGGAAAGAATAGGATCTGCACTTAGATCGTCTTAACCGACACGCAAAGATGTGTGATCTACCACCAGTACATCAAACATGATTTTATTAGCTTTCTAAGATAGCTAGACTTGATGCTGCGGATGATATTTACAAAAACGTCTGCACTAAAATCAATCGTAAGTCTTAAGTTATTTGTGATCATCAGTTAGCGTTGCAGCGGTCCGTTTGAAAAATCCCGTACTACCCTCAGCAGCACCACCGCCGCCGGCATGAATTATTAATTCCCCATTTAAACGTTTCCGGGGCGCACTGTTTACACAACTCCCGTGTCCCTGTTGACTTTATCGCAACTCGATGGCTGCCCGTGTAATTGCTAGCCGGCGCGCGCAGCGATCGCAGCGAATTAATCCACGATACGGACCTTTTTTTTTTACGGTACCCCGTGTAAACGAATCTATGGGATTTGATATCCCGTTTCATATGAAAAAAAACCATAATAATTGCTTTATCATTACCACCCCTTAATATTAACATTCGTCCTGTATTAGAGACGCAAGCACTATTAGTAATCAATAAGATATAACTTGATAAATATATAATAAAAATTAACTATATATAGAAGTATAAAAAAACTAATTTTAAATACCATAGTAACAATTTCTTTTATATATGTTAATAACCTAGACATATACACGATTATATTAGTATAAAAATATATCAATATGGAAGTATTGCTTGATGTTATATTTACTAGATATGGTACAGTACATAAAAAAATACTTCTTTAAAATTTTAGAGCATTTCGAGAGGAAACTATTTAGCTGTGACTCCTCATAAAAACTTAGAGTAGTGTGCAAATATTATCCTGTTCCAGTTTGAAAAGTCTAGTCTAGTCTAGTCTAGTTTCCTGTGAGAATAAATATAAGAATTTATACGAACATTCCTGTCTAACACCAACGAGCAACGTGCTGTGTATATCATCTAAATTAGCGCCATTTTGTTGCAGATGCTTATTTTTTTATTCGACAAAGAAACAAGACGCACGAGATGTTAATCTGATAGTAGCGATAAGCAGCTCGCTGGTGCGACCTTCATTGCGAAGGTCGCGGGTTTTAATCTCGGCATGTACCGATGACTTTAGTATTTAAGTTATATACATATGTGAACTTTAGTAATAGCTGCGAAATACAGACGGTGAAGGGAAACATCGCGAGGAAACCTGCATATGAATTAGAATTTATTCTAAGGTAGGTGAAGTCACCAATCCGCATTGGGCCCGCGTGGTGACTATGGCCCATTGCCCTCATATTGAGGGTCGGCCTATGCTCCAACAGTGAAGACGTAAATTGGTTGTTGAAAACAAGGAGCAGTAAGCCGCCTGCCCATAGTAATTAGCGCCAGCTAGTTAGGTTAATATACACTGCACCACAATGAGCTCGACGCCTTGACAGACAACATAGTCTAGTTACCACAGTTAGTACACTAACTACAACGCCCTTCAAAACGAAACACAATAAAGTTGGCACACTTTGTTTCGGGCTGGGGTGGTACCGGGACGGTCGCCGGCAGCAGAGACCAACCAGCAGTAAATCCCGTTAATAGGTCGACATAAAAAGCTTTGGCTACTATATAAATAAACGCTGCACGGGCTTCCGTTCAAAGCGAACTTTCCGATAGGAAGCTGCACAGTTTCGTCGCAACTAAGTGTACTCTCAAAGCTCTTCGGAAATGAATTATTAATTGATTCGAACGTGGCTCTGTCCGCGCACTGTTTGATATTCCGAACTAACAAACTAATGCTTTCACTGCATAAAACTGCATTTTTGAATTCTAAAGAAGCCAGATCTTATATCTGCTTACTATAACTAAGCAGATAAACATAAATTTTTTTAAACTTCTTTAAAATATCTCCCATTAATATGCTAGGTGATCTCTGCCTGCTTTTGGCCGGAACACCCCCCTAACTCCTTTTTGAGAAACAGTACCTCTACCAATTTCGAGTCTAATAGTTCCGGAGATCTCGTGTTGAATCAATGCGTCTCTTAATTTCGAGTTTGTATATATATTCACCTTGTATGCATAAACTCTGTAAATATAACCAAAAGATTATTAATATTGATATGACATTGAAGATCTTTATACAGCATCTCATTGTGATAACATTTATACATATAACTTACTGACATATGTATACACTTCAAGTGATAGGACTATATTGTCCGTGACGGATTAGGTACCACTGGAGCGCCAAACAGTACCGTGCAAACATTACTGTGCTTCGGTTTGAAGGGCGCTGGAGCTAATGAAATTACTGAGATAATGAGACATATTTTCTTATATCTCTAAGTAAGGTTCAAGCATCTATAAGTGTAATTAAACAAGGCCGAACAGGGAAGCTGTTTAAAAATTGATACCTCGTATCTGTTTCATTAATTACAGTACCCTTTAAGGTCACGGAACACCTCGTCACCTCCGCGGTGTATTTAGATTAAGGTTGATCAGGCGGTTGCCGCGAGGGTGGGCGCGAATTCCATCGGGCTGTATACATCGCCCCGTTCTCTTCGCCCCTATGCTCAGCTTACAGCCGGCGCAGGGTCGACGTGTTCCCCGCCACCCGACCCTTTGTTGACTTAACCCACACTGTGTATAATTATGTAAAACTTTAGATACTTATCTTTTACTTATAATACGAAATTGTACACAAAGTTACATATATGTTGTGATCATACAAATTTGGTAAGTCATAAAGTTATCTGTTATGCAGTAACTTTAAATCTTCAAAAGTTATCACTAAGTTCAGTGCTCCACGCTTTATTAAACAGTCTAGGTAGATACCACCGCTCCTTCTAATTCCGCCTCCAACAATAGTGTGCAAACATTACCGAGTTCCGATTTGAAGGGCGTTGTAGTTAGTGAAATTACTGGGGTAATGAGACAACATGCGACGTCTCAAGGCGACGAGCACAATATGGTGTTGTGTAATTAATCCTAAGTAGCGCCACTTTGTTAGCTAGCATAGCTTCATCGAATAAAACAAACGCGTTTTTGTATGGGAGGAACTGACTTGAGAGGCTCGTCTAATTTTGTAAACTGCATCATCATCATCATCATCATCAGTTAATAAGCGTTCGTTCGGAGGCGGAAGTAGATGCGGTGGTAACCTATACGGTAATTTATGCGTTAAACACATATATTCAGTCGTTTTAAAGGATAAATTTATCATAATAGAAACGGCCGTATAAAGTTATCTTTGAAAAATGAATTCGCGATGAAAGCAGTGAAATATTATCACAAAGAGAAACTGCGGCCGCTGAAAACAAGTTTGTATTTCAAGTGAATATATTTCAGTGGCGGAAGTCACGACAAAAGCCTGAACGGGGGGAAATCTATCGACCCCATATGAAAAATGCACGCGCCGACACCGGCCGCGCTGCGAAACAAACATCTATGTACACTCGAAAACACTCATTATTCCGTATACAGCGTGGACGTCGGATGAAACGGGGCACGACCTTCGGGCAACGGCGGGCCTTAATAAAAAAATCCTTTTATGTAATTACAACAACGACAAAAAATCGCTTTGAACAACAAAAGAATCCGCGAAAGCTAATTCGAAAGGTTTTCCGATACCGCGTCGCCGGAGAGGGATTTGTTATTACATTTGCTTTACACAACTTTGCAATTATTCACAAATATCTTATTATACATTTTTTGTTTACATATTGTTAACTTTAAGCTACATTAATTCTATGTCGTAACTTATATTTTTCGTACATATTTATTGGTGGTAAGTTTCCGTCGCCGGAGAACACCTACACAGTGCAAACAACCAGTAATGTACAAAAGCGATTATGTACGAGCACAAACGACGCTGGTTAGGATAATATACACAACACAACTTTGTGCTGATCATCATTGTTCAAAAGGAATGGTATTTTTTTATCCAATAAAACGAGCGAGTTGTTCTGGCGGTATGCAAACTTATAACAAGTTGGTGCTAATTAAGATGATATACACTGCACCGAACGTCGCCTCGTTAGTTCAGTAATTTTTGTACACTTGTTTCACGGTAGATATAAGAGTTGCGGTGTTGTGTAACTATACTGTCTCTGATCACCAGTCTCATGTCTCGACGAGCATAATGACATGATGTTCATAGACAAACTACTTAGGTGAACATCCTCTTGAAAACGAGCCTCCTTTTAACAGTCGGTCTTCTCTCCAACTTTGATCACATCTTAAATAAGATTCACCTGTGTAGTGTGCAGCGAGTTTACGTATAATTCAGTGTGCACTTAAACGCATGAGGCTGGCTGGCGGCCGGAAGAAGTGTCGCTACCCTCAAGATGTTTTCCCTCGGCAGTGAGTGCGCGTCGGAGCCGAATTTGCATATTACAAATTTCACCGGCAAGCAAAAACTGGAGTGGGCCCCGCGCGCATGTATTAGAATCGATTACATCACCAGCTCATGATGGTTTATGTATAAATTCCATCACCACACAACAAAACCTACAACTGAGAAAATAAACCTTTAAACGGAAGTTAGTGTTAATAATTGTGTCGCGCCGGACACTCCCTTTTTTCTTATTCAAAGCAGCATGACACAATCGAGACGTTCCCCTGACGGTAAGTGATACTCTTGCTTAATAAAGTGCTAGTTAGGATGATATACACTTCACCACATTATGCTCGTCGTTTTGGGGAATTAGATGTTAACTCCCATTACTCCATTAGTATCACTAACTATAAAGCCTTTTAAGCTGGAACACAGTAACGTTCACACACATTACTCACCGGGAACGAAGACCTACCACCAGTTGAAGTCTTCATAACTACCGTCGCTTTAAATTCCAGTCTCGCTGTAGCTAGTGAAATCATAGCGGTAGCAAGATTTAACGTATAATACGTGAACGAATGTAGTGTATATCATTTTAACTAACATAACATTATTATAGCATGGCGTATCTTTCACCACTAGATAAAGTACTGCTCCACTGCATCTAATTGATGCTCTAACTTCATCTCCACCACTACAAAAATTATAATTTTTAATGCCCTTTACTTCAGTTTTATATTATGAACATAACACTGTGCTTAACACATTACTTAGTAAAGGGTAAGTATATTATAATCGATAGAATACTCCATAGTTGGCAAAGCGGACCCTTAACAAAGAGGTTGCTCCGCGCGCATCTTTATTCAGAACGAAAGTCGCTCGCGAGCAAATAATAACTTGTACTATGAACAGAGGATGCGAGCATGTTACAACTTAACTACTTAACACACCGACTTGTAACGGAAGAAGTAATGCACTGAACACATTTATATAGAATTTTTTTTATATATATAGAAATAGTTTCGCCTGCTGTAAATTTGAAAGAGTTTCAAGAAACGTTTACTCTAATAAATCGATGTAAGTTTATTACCACCGTCATCTCAATAGACGTCCACTGCTGGATCTAGATCTCTCGTAATGTAGTCAACAATACACGGTCTTGCATCGAGTCCAGTGGCTACCAGCGTGGAAGTTACAGGCTTTACATTTCTCTGTAGATTTGCTGCAGCAGACTCTCCTAAGTAGACCGCAGCGAGAAAGACACTCTTTAAAGACATTGTTACCAATTTTTGTATCATTACAGTATATATTCTAATTTTAGAATAAAAAAATAGATCTCTGCAGAATCAGGAACACGTCCAGTGATACCTCTGGTGTTACTGGCAGTTATAGGCTGCAGTTACCGCTCACCATCTGGCGGACCGGAAACCTGTTTGCCACCATCAAAGGGGTATAAGAAAAAAGTATCATACTGTATTATTGCGTCGACGCAGTAAATCTTCCAACACTTCCGTAATACATTACAATACCTGTCTCCACGAGCAGCGCGACCATCGACAGTCAATAACGAACTGATTGGAGACACCAAAGCCACATTGTGGTAGTACAGTGTTGCCACCTATCTAATGTGTTGCCAACCTAAACAATTTCCACTTTAGTTACTCACAAATAACTAATACTAGGTCGCTATAGATTATTTGTAATATTTGATTTATTAACTATAAATTCTATATGCATACAGGTACTCCTCCGTCAGACATTTAACTTATTTACTATATAGTCATGATTAAGTTATTTGATACTAATTTTTATAGTTTTAATATTGCTGACACTTATTTCCAACACAATAGTGGTTGTGGAAAGAAAATTAAGATTAAAATAATTAATTGACATCAAGTGTAAATATACTTGGAGAAAATTCAAAGGATTGTCTGTACACATAACATATAGGTACTATGTATTATTAATGTATTATAATACTATGTATTATTAATGTATTAATGTAATATATATACAGAGAGTATAAGTAAACATCTTAAGCAAAGTTATTCGAATACATTAAACTTAGAAATACAAAACTAAATTACCGGGTCAGTTGTGTTGTCTCGCGGGGTGTTAGCGCTTTGCGATTTCAGTGTATTCATTTTCCCTCATTGTTATGAGCACATACAGATGTTTCATTTAAAGTCTAGTGAACGTTTTGCACTTATAAAAAAATCCATATATATATATATATTTTTAAATTAAATTTTAAATTTATTGTCGCGCTGCGGTGTAAACGCGGCCGCGGCGGTCTGCGGGGCTCCGCGAAACAATGGCCGTTTAATTACTAACATACACTACGAGGTACTGCGGGCTCTTATTATATTTATGTTACTTGTGTTACGTAAAAGATAAATTAATACTAATACACAGTGGCATTGTATGAGAGGAAGGAAAATGGCGCTAATACGACACTTAACACGGAAGAGGGCGAGAGTGCCGAGACAAAGGGCGGAAACAAGCGCGAGTAGAACAAAAACTATCGAAACATGAGTTTCCTTGTAACTGTCCCCGTTATGACATTTTGTTTCTAGTATATTATTAACAATTAGTATTATTACATAAGTATATTACTATAAGCTGTTACTAGGTTAATAATTTAGCTCACTGAACTCCGGGTTCGTGAGCTCCCAGTCCGATGAAGCTGTAGAAGTTGTCGAAAAGACTATTAATACAAACATCACCCGAGAAAAAAAAGCGTGTTTTACCACCACAGACTATACCAGCACTTAGCACGAGGTGAGATTGTAGCCGAGCGCAAAGCTATATTATATTAAATTAAAATTTTGTAAAAAAATCTCTGAATCCCCTCTACTGGTAGTTGATTTCCGGAAATAATTTGTTGAATAAAATGTTGAGTTTTGTTACCTTAATGATTTCACTAGCTACAGCGCCATTCATACCGAAACACGGCAATTTTTTCACACTACTGTTTGTCACCTACTATAGGAGCTGTAATGGTACCTAACCTAGATGGTCTGAAGTACAGAGACCAATCAGCAGTACACAATTCTAAGTAACTGTTCACTTGTTGTGACGTCTACTCCATTCTAAAAAAAGACACAAATTAATAATATCCAATGAAAGCGAGTAACAAAGCAAAAAACAAACCGTTACGAAGAATGCTACAATTAAGTTACAGCCGGTTCTACTTGTTGAGTTGGAAGTAACAAAGTTAGTTTCGAAAGCGATGCTTTTGTTAGTTAAATTGTCTATACGCAAAATTGAAAGCGGACGGCGCCCCGGCAACGAGCTGAAAAATGTAAAACTTGAAAAACACAATCGCGGAAGCGACTGAAAAATGAAAAGGAGAAAAAAAATCATCAAAGACACTCGAGTACAAAAGTTAAACAAATATCTCTTTCGCGACCCGCTCAAAGGAGCATCTCGGCAAATACTTAAAGAGGAGGAGGGTGAGATTTAATTTCTCGAATTGCCCCGACAGTTTACAGTTTCAAAGGGATCGAAATTCGATTCCTGATAGCTGCTGATGCGGCCGCTGAGGAGAATCCGAAGACACCGATTGCAATGTCTACTATCGATATTATTCAGATTGGCTGCAATTTTTTACAAGCTGCTAGTCATAGCTTATCAATGTCTTAAGATATTAATTCGTTTCAATAGTACCTGAGTATTTTAATTAGCTACGGCGCCCTTCAAACCGGAACACAGTAACTTTTAACTGTTTCCGTGGCCCAGCCGATAGCTGCTTACCTTACAACACAGTAGTCTGTAGTTCGGTTCTGAAGCTAGTTACTTGATTTAAACTTTGATTGGTGGTAGCGGGACGGATCGACGCGGAGATGTCTGGGGGACGCCAGCAGCATTCGTCTATCGACTGATGTTGATGATGATCATGGTGATAAAGTTTTGTCCTCATATTTTAAATCTATCATCATAACAGCATCGCTTAATTTCCGCTGCTAATATATGATCCAAAGTCTCTTTGACACTTATGTCTCTCTTACCTTATCAATCGAATAACGTCCAATGCACGGCATAGGTCTCCCTCAAGGATCCTCATTGAGAGGGAATCCCACCACGCTAGCCCAGTGCGTGTCATAGGTGTGGCCTCGTCTATTTAACCGGGTCCATCGCGTGCGTGCAGGTGACGTTGACTTGGGCTCCTTAAGATGTTGGGCGGAACCTCTTACACCCCCTTTTGTAACTTAACACTATCTGAAATTAAGGTCAAACAGTTAGTCCATTATAACCTACCTATTCATGTTTATAAACCCAATATGCTTTAAGTTACTTTAAAGGTTTAACTTTATTAAAGTGACTTGTGTTCATTGGGTCCCTATTGAAAAGTGGATTAAAAAAGGCTTCGCGTTTGACCTTGCTAATTGAGCATGGGACCCAGGGATGAATTGAACGCGGCCGGTGCCGGGGATCTGTAAAAAAAATATAAAAAAAAATATGTAAGTCTTTTGAATGAAATTTCTTTAATTTCACTCACTTGACGAATCGACCCTTTCAGGAGGCGGGGAGGAAATAATTATTTTCGCGCTGAAGGTTAATTGCTTTAAATATTTGTATGGGGATGGAAAGACGTTTTCTGTTAATAACGTAGGTAGAGTAATGGCTGCGCCAACTGTATGTAATTGTGTCTCGTTTTACTGAGGATACTGTCATGATACCGTGTTACATGATGATAGACCTGGTCCTGGCTATAATTCAATCATTACACACTCCTCATTGACGTGTAAGATTATTACTTACTAGGTGGTGAAGTAAATAGTCATATGGTGCTCCATATATTCAATTATTAAAGAAAACGTACATTAATACTAAACTCCCTTTGACAAGTTCATTACCCTATCTAACCGGAAGTAGGTAAAGTTTTCACATTACCTCTTAATGTCAGTAGAAAGCTATACTTTCTTTGCTTTTCTTTATATAATAAATTATATTCCTTGTCCACAGATCCACCCGGTGCGCCGTATATCGAGGGTTACGCTGAAGGTGAAACAGTGAGGCGAGGCCAGAGCTTGGAGCTGGTGTGCAGAAGTAGAGGAGGTAATCCTCCGGCTCAACTCATCTGGTATAAGAACGGCGAACAGATACGCATGGCTTACAGGTAAGAGCGAGTGAACATTAATTTCTTTTGTGATTTTTTTCTATGGAAGAACAGCACATAATCATAACCATAACTGCCAAAGATCATCTCCTATTTCTGGAGCCCTATTCTATTCTCTACGTAATAAAATTAACTGAGAGAGACTATACCTAATAACCTTCGAGTCGTAAGACGACCATGATAATGTGACATAAGACATCTTACCTGACGTCTCGCAGTTGTGAACAGGGAACAAGTATCGAAAACAATATAACCTAACATCTAAAAAAATTACCTTAAGTTAAATTTCAGTATTATTAAGAGCCGCCTCAATGATCAATGTGAAATCACGGCGCCGTGTAGCCGGCCCGTCGTATTAAGGACCCCGTAATAACGTAGGATCTTCTTGTTTACTTTCAGTCCGTTTATCGCATGATATTTTATATTGTTAAGAAATAGTGTATATATTGTATTTGTAATGATGTTTGTGTAAATATGTATGATGTTTATTAATCGGATAAAATATAAAATTTCGCAATGAAACGAGCGATCGCGGCGCGATATAAAAGTTGACAAGGAAAATATTCAAGCATAAGATATGGCGGCGCAGGAAGCAATATCCTATCAAAACTTCCAGAAAATACACAACAATATCACGTCCGCGGAGTCGGCTTTTTGCCTACGCGGAGATTGTAAAAAAACGACCACCCGCCCGCCGCCCTACGCCGCCACCCTCCAGACGTTTCAGGGGATCGTATTAAGCCGGCAACAGATAGGGCGTATGTCTCCATGATTTATGTACTATAATGATGCACACACAATCGGCATTCATTTGTCGATATCTTACTGGTGGACGAGCACAATGTGGTGCAGTGTACGTCATCCTAACCAGCATGACATTGAAATGAATTGAATTCAGGGGGTTGCAAGGGGTCCCGCACAAGAACTCATGGAACCCTAGCCAACCTCACCTACTCGTGGTATACCCTGCTAATCATCAAATGAGACTCTGGCTCTCATTAACGCGCACGATATCAGAGGCCATGTTCACTGTGACGGATGTTGGCAAGGTTCCGGAACCAGGGCAGCGCAACGACAACGTTGATCCATCAGTTTTCGTTGTTGTCGTATATTAAGTTGACATGTGTGTGTAAGTTACTTGGGAAGCTTTTTTTTTAAATGTAAACGAATACAAAAGTTCGCTGTCGATAAACAAGTTGTTGTATATAAATGAGAGACTTCACTTTGAAATTGTATTAAGACATGCCTCGCGTCGGCGGAAGCTGATTTATGAGGCACTACCAAATGCACCCGGACTTAGGGTTGGGCGCGATGTCGATACATTAAATGATCGATATAAATACATAATTTTCTAACGAAATAATAATATATTAGTTAAATACAATATTAATTGTAGTCATACAATAACTACATTATAAAAGTTGTTTTTGATATGTTTTATTTGTATTATTGTTAATATACACGACTTCATGGAATAGAATATTTACACCATTTAATGAAATGGATTAAATAACTAAGTTATTATACAACACTTGCATAATAACTTTATTGCAATTTGAATATTGATTATATTGGATAAGTTATAACAAAAGAAATGGGGAAGATAATTATACATACTTATTCCCTTACTCCTCTGGCGCAGTGATTCACAGAATACCGACGTAGTCTAGTCTCGCTCGGTTTCCTGCTCGTATATTGCTATATAATCTCGTACAGAATATCGTGTAGAATAGAATCTCGTGAAGGTCGTATAGCTAACTATAGCAATATAAAAACCGTGACAGTATTTTTTTTTCCCCTTTAACAAACTGTACGAAACGTTATCTCATATAACTTCTTTATCCCGTAGTTGGATACAACAAAACAGATTTTCCACTCAAATTGTTCCATAATGGCAACGTGGAAACTGAAGCAGAATCGATGCCAACCCATTTGCCCTGAAGGATACGGTGACGCGGCAAACTTTCGCACAACAAAGATATCGCTTAAAGCCAGCGCCATTCAGCGCACGCGAACAAATCGGGCCCCCGAACAATAACAATTCAATTTCTTACCCGATTTCAGTACACGATTGTTTTATTATATATATATACATATATATATATATATATATATATTCCTAGTTCAGCAAAACGACGAGACGCGCAAGACGTTCACCTGATGGTAACTGTTACGCCCGCTGAATAACAACAACAGCAATATAACATCTATAAACACTACACCATACTGTGTACATAAAATATGTTGAATTTCGTTACTTCAGTAATTGCATCAATAATGACGTCCTTCAATCCAAACCGTAATTTTCGCTCACTACTATTCGCCCAAGCCCATACCACCAAAATTTAATCATCGACAATCATTCCGGCGCTTCACTAGTGCGGGCGGGGAAAGCTCCCAAATAATATTTTATTATTTTCCTTTTGCAACTTTTACCTGGATCTTTTCTTTTGGGAGCTTATCGATTGATCCCCGGGCGTGTCTTAACCTGTCACGCTATTACCTCTCTCAAAGCCCTCGCTCCCCTCCATTTCCCCTCTCCGCGTCGTTCTTCCCCACGTGACAAGCTGTCAGTCAGCCGCTTCCCCGTATAGATTCCAGGATTACGGGATCGGATCAGAGCACTCTGTATATCGCGCGTGGTGCGTTTGTGGAGTATATTGGCACATCTGTTTCCGGTTTAATATTTACTTGTATACCATCTGATTCTCTTGTTAAATGGAGTTTCATCATTAGTTGAGGTTGGACTGGACGGTGGTAGTGATTTTTACCCAACGCACTCAACTAGCTAGTTTCCATGTCCATATATTTGACGTAAATCTTTGTTTGCTTTGTAACACGAAGATCATCATTTCGTTTCTGGAGTCATATAAACTTTGAAGTTTGTATAGAGCTGGGGTCTTTCAGAATCTACCTGACCTGCTACAACCTTCATGTAATAAGATAAATCGTTGGCTATAACAAGTTCAATAGCTACATGAGAGGTAGATTATTCTGGACGAGCACTCTTACTAATTAAACATCTTATGAAATATTTTTTTTATTCAAGGAAGGAATTTACAATAACTTATATACTTTCATAGTTTACTAACCCGTAGAAATGCTACGGATATAAGACATGATCATTGATGATGATGAGACTTGATCCTGGTAAAATCTTTATAGATAGCTTATCTTCATCAACTTGCAACAGTCGGCTGATGGACCATATATATATTGGAAACTATGTCCCCGCGACCAGGTCACGGCGTCGGTCCGGACCACGTTTCATACTCCCCAACTAAGCGACCAGCGATTTGTATTAAAGCTTTTAATGCCCGCGCCGGGGTTGCGAAGCTCGGCTCAAAGGGAGTTTTGAACTATTTCAATGAATGCAGCTCACTTATTCGCTCCACTGTGTGTGTATGATTTAATTTTAATTACTGCACGACCGGCATACCGGACCACGTAGCACTACGTGAACAGGGCAGAGGGAGGGAATCTAATTAACTGTACTACCGCATAGGGATGACGTCGAGCGTTGTTTAGTAACATGTTGGTTTTATTGGCTGTTAACGTATGATCATCAAGAGCGTGCGCTTGATGAGTAAATAGGCACAGGATTCCCCAGCTGCCTAAACTTATCTAAATAATAATCTCCTTACTCACTCAAAAGGTACGCAACTACACTGAATAGATATTAGTAAGTTTATTTTTAAGTAGATAAGCACAAAGGTTTTGAATACAGTATGCATATCTTACATAAAATATCTGTGCGCGTTTTAACTTACACGGCGCCGTGTAATCGGCCCCTCACATAAAGGGCAAAAGGTATCCACTACGCCTCCCACAGGTGAAGTATGACCATCATCAGCCGACATTTCACATGATACGGTAATATCTCGTTTATTAGTAAATACAGGACCGTTGCCTAACTTAGACAGTACTATAGAAGTTGATTTAACTTAAATGTATATCTTGCTTATGTTAAGGTACATATTTTCTTCAAAAAGACTGTCCAGTTCATCTTAATTAAATTACGTTAACCTAAATATTATTCATCGTTAATTACATTAACATTTGAAACAAAAAAAAAATACAATTTAACGTTTACATTTAGCATAAATCTGAAACGAGTGCTCAATGTATATTCTAGATAAAAGTTTTCTATAAAAAAGGTCTAAAACCAAGCGCCGGTCGCGTTTCGTAGCGCCGCGTAAATGTTTCTAAAAATACCCTGTAAATTTCATGTAAAACCTCGAACCTCGGACCGAAGTGGTTTATATAATTTGAAGGAATCTCCTGAAATTAACATAAAGTATTTTTTTTAGTGTACCTAAAACATCATCTTAATGCCATATCATCAGATTCAATATCCACGGTCTGCCGTTAAGACAATACATTGACAATATCACTGCAGTAGTTAACTATGTACGTGGATTCGAAAACTTCTGTCGACAACCAAACTCCTCGTGTGGCTCCGGAACCGAACTATTGACGTTTGTATTACCAGATAAATCCTCGGCTCCAAAACCCAGAAGTACCAAGCTGAGTGTTCTTATTAACGAACTTCCGGGACTAACGAGATGTTAACTTCTATGGTAAGCGATACGCCTGCCCATAACAACGTGGCAATTGTTAGGATGATATACTTTTTTTTTATATATTATCACGCCTTTTTTTACCAGGAGTAGGCAGAAGCGAATAAATACCCACTTTTCGCCAGATGTGATCAGATTAGGTCCTATATAACAGGGGGTGAGCATGTTGCTACTTTAGTGTGCAGGTTGGGTTTCCTCACGACGTTTTTCTTTCACCGTTTGTATTTCGCTATTGTTACTTAAGATCACAAATGTACATAACTTAAATATTAAAGTCATCGGTACATGACGAGAATCGGACCCGCGACCTTCGGAATGAAGGCCGCACGATCTAATCATTAGGCCAGCGACCTGGTCGGCTGAGCCGGATGATAGGCACTGCAGTGGTACCTGCCTATACACACTAACGACGGTCTAATCTAACCGAGACCTATCACCAGCACAATGGTGATAACCAGCTAGTCAGATTCGAAGGAATTCTAATAATAGCCTAACTCCTTATACGGGTCCGGAAGTGAACTAAGGATCTCTGTGCTATAAGGTATACGGTTATCCGTTGCGCGGCGGACACAGTTGCGAGCCGAAGCACCGAGCAGACTTTTTCTGTGCCAACATGGTATCCGCTCAGAACGTACCCGGCCCGGCTGAACCAAGTCCGGCGATGTGTATGTTTTATTCATCTGCATGCGCCATTTCCTTTTGTAAAGTTCTCGTTAATAACAGTTTAAACAGGGCCGCCCGGGGGATAAATCCAACATATTCTTCCGCAGCAATTCCCGGCCTCAAATCTACGGAATACATGAATGGGTAATACAAGCGGTGAGAAATATTACTTTTCATGTGCAAGCACGCCCACCACCACCGCCGCCGCCACCGCCACCACCATCACCATTACGAAACGGCCATCGTAAAGGAAATGAGAATGCCCAATAGAAATTTATTCGGAGCCGAACCGCCGAACTGAAGGCACAAATCTTTCAAAGACATTTCCGCCTGAATGATACCGATGGTTTAATGGAATGGTTTTCTTTTCAACTTGCGTAACCCTAATGACGAAAACAAGAACAAGATCGAACTAATATTTCTATTAAACAAACATAACTTTGTAACTTAATAAGATGTGAAGGAAATGAACTTATCTTTACGATGATAAACAAGCATTCGTTTTATTCACAATAAATTTATATTTGACTTAATCGCATGATACGTTAATGCTAGCTTAATATTCCCACAGCTGGGACTCAGAATCTCTCAGAAAAGAGATAAGTACAGTTTCCGCAAGGCTGGTCAAGTGAGAGTTTGCATATTCATGATGTTTATAATTAAGTTATTATAAAAATAATGGGTTTACTTTTAACAACTGCTTCACGGAGATTGTAATACTCTGCCGCTAGTAATGATATACGTAGTTACGATGTATACACTGCAACATACATTTCTATTAAATCCTTAAGGTAGTTGTCCCACCGCTCCCAATAAAACTTGATGACATAAATAGTGAATCGCAATCTGTTCACTCTGCTGGCGAGATTCTCTCTCTCTCTCGTAGTTTTGTCGCAATGACGAGAATTAAGATAATAATCACTGAGCAATACTCGCTTTGTAGTCAGAAAGCACTTCCGAGCAATCATGAAATTCTTCTGCAGGTTTGTAATACTATGTACCATCTTGACTTCTAAGAGCAAGTCCGCTTGTAGTTCAACTACAAAACTATCGAAGCTATACTATCGCTAACTTGGTTCATAGTCGGCGGTGGGACAAGTGCCTAAACATAAGATGTGTCGTTTAATGTTCGTACGGCGTTGGGCGCTAAAAATATACTGCGTTTGCTTCAGATAACGAAGACCCGTATCTTTCTCTTTCTCTCTCTCTCTATATATATATATATATATGTCTGAAAGATTTGTAGATAGATTCTTCATACATCGTCATCAGCCGATAGACGTGACGTGCTAGACATAGGCCCCAAAGATCTCCACATCCATCAATCCACAATTAACATAGCTTCTGGCACTGCCGGGCACTTGAAGGCCGTCTAGAGGACATATTTATATATATATCATCGTCTTCATCAGCCGATAGACGTCCATTGTGCATATATATATGTGTATGTGTGTGTGTCAAAATTTAATTTAAATTTCCCTATAAGGTTTAATTTCCTATAGCTTCACTTGTCTAATGAACGAAATCGGAAAGTGTTAGCTGAAAACTTTCGGTGAAACTCCCTACAAGTCCAAACTGGTCAGATTAAAGGCGGAGTAACTTCGGCTCATGAAAACGATGGTGCGCGCCGGCATGAATATGTCGGTCGGCCATTTTTCTAGATAAAGTCAATATTGTAAAAAACACACACACAGAGAGAGAGAGAGACAGAACGGCTGGAGTCCAGCCAACTCGGAGGCAATTGCCGGCGACGCATTTGTCATGTAATATAATTATCTAATTTGTGGGGCCGCGTCTCCATTTCCTCTGAATCGATCTAATGCCGCTCCCATTTGGGTGATGTTATTTACTTACTACCCTCAGCGAATCGCTCGCCCGGCGCGGGGCCTTCCACACATTGCATTACTATTCTATAATCCACTAAACAAAATACTTTTACGTCATATAACTTTATCAAACTTTACTTAGCTAGTAGTACTTCACTTAATGTGATGTTAAGTTAAAGATGGTGCCACCATTAAAACTACCGCATATCGCCCCGGGATGACCCATTTCCTTTGTACAAGACAAGTGGTTAACCGCTGCACACTTAACACATATTAAGATAGATAAATAAATAAAGCGCAGCTAATGGTCAAGTTGACGGCAGCATTAAGAAATATCTACCTAGATGGTAAAGGCAACAGGAACATACCATCAATGCTGGTGATAGATTTCTGTTGCCGGAGATCGTCTAAGTAGGCCCGCAGCTCATGTTTCCACAACCAAACAGTAGTAGGCAAATATTACTGTGTTCCCGTTTGAAGGGCACTGTAGCTAGTGAAATGGCTGGGGTAACAAGAGGATAATGTGATGATATGTACCATCCTAACTAGCACCAAATTATTATGGGTAAGTGTATCACATACCATCAGATGAACGGTCCGGTCGTCACGTCGCTTCATTGAATAAAACAGAAATCAATCTAATAATAGTGGAAGCAGTGGGGAAGAAAAGTCTTGGAGTGGAGGCCGCGTACAGGTCGCAGAAGTGTAGGAAGCTGATTCTACAGATGGACCGACGACATCATCAGAGCGGTCGGAAGTGGGTGGGATGCGAGAAGCTGAGACTTGCGTTTGGTGAACGAATTGGTTAAAGCCTATATCCAACCGTGGATAAACAAAGGTTGATAATAATAATGATGATGATGATGATTACGATTAGTGCAACTTAGTAAACAAATATTTATTTTAATTGCCGAAACGCAATGTATATCTTTCCACAATAATCATTTATATCTACGTGACCGTTATACTTAATTTACGATGTTTACCGTGAGATGGCGCTGATACAAAAAAACTATTATTGAATCTCAATTGGTGCGTCGTCGGCGCGTCCATTAGAATAGCCACGCGAGCCACAAAAGTTTCAGACAGGATGATAGATGACTTTACAGGATTAGGGGGACGGGACATTCCGGGTCAGGGTACGATTCCGGGGTTAAGCCTTTTCGAGTTTTGCGAACCGACATCTCCATTATCCCCAGTTCATCTCTTCATATCTGATAGTTTGCGGCTTCTGTAAGGAAATGAAGTTGGAATTTGTGTTAGGTTTTTTTTTATTCTGGTCCGACTCTGTGTTCAGGTTTGAAGGGCGCTGTAGCTAGTGTAATAACTGGAGTAATGGGGACTTAATATCTAAGCCTCAAGGGATGAGTACCTGAACTACCACGACGTTGTTATCCATGTTTCGCGGAATAAAAAAAGACAGACACTTGGCAGTTTATGGAATCTGCACAATTAGTTCTTCTACAATATTTTAGAGATATCTTAACAGCCGGATTACGCCCACGACTGGGCTTAGGCCTTCCTCGAAGACCTCCACGCCGATGTATGTATAGGAGACCGCCCCTGTTATATTTTCAATTATCATGTAACAACCATGTAATGTTTTATATATTTGAAAACTTTAAATACTCTTCTCTCTCAGATAAATAAATACAAATGTTTTAAATATGGTTCATGACCATAATTCATACATATTTAATGCCGTCTTAACATTTGGAGTTTTCTAAGTTAATCACTTTACGCGTGATTTATAAGTTATTTCAATCAAAACTTCGCCAATAGTCTATTTAGATCGATAAGGTATAAAAACTATGAACTTATTTCCGCCGCAATTTCTATTAACCAGATACCAATACTGCCATCACATTACCGTATGGGCTGTTCACATATGAAAAAGAGAGTATACGCAAACACTTTACTGTCTACAGCTCCATTACAACTTAACACGGCTGACTTAAAAACCATGAACTCTTCAATAAATGATCTTTAAGCAGGTTGACTTTAAACATACAATTTCCAAGCAACGCCGCTTGGTGACCGCACGTGTAACGATGTTTACGTTGGAACGGATCCCTCTACGTATTTTTGGAGTAGTTCATCCAAAAGATGATTGTATGATATGATCATTACGCGAAGCTCTATTTATCCCCCCGTTCAACCGAAAACCCATATCGGGGGCTGGCTTTATGCGTTGCCCATAAATTCGCGTGTTATTCGTCGCACGATAAACACGGAGTTATCGTATTGTATTAAAATGAAAGATGTATGACAATCAGCTCCTGGAGTCGACGCGGTGGAGAGGGAGCGGGGTGGATATAGTTATGAGCTCCTTGTGGGAGCTTGCTGTAAATCACTATTACCTTAAATTTATGTAGACAGGTTCCACCGTAGCTTTTAATCCTGTATGAATATATATATATATATATGAATTATCCACCAATATAAAAGCTCATTACTCTATCTGTTAAAGCATATGATCTGGAGACTTCTCTTTATCGACGAGAGTAGCAGAATTATTACGGCTGGCCAAGCAGGACGAGGAACAGGTAGTTGTTATATATAAGGTACCATATACATTGCCTAAGGAAAGCTAGATTCAAGTGGCAATGAGCAAGGCACAGTGAATGAAAAACTGACGGCTGGTGAGTCAATAAGGTCCTAGTGTAGCCGGTAGACGTGCTGGAAGACCCCTCGCAAGATAGACTGATGATGTGGTGGTCACGAGAAACTGTTGGATGCTGGAGCGGTGGAATTATGGAAGTTGAGATTCTTGGGGTACGCTCATGTCCAGCCGTGAACGTCTATCAGCTGATGATGATAAAACATTATGATCATACTATTTACTCCTCGTAAGACGTTTTGTACACTTGGTCTCTTATGTATAAGGGAAATAAAATTCGATTTTATCTTTTACATTAAACCCATTTTAAAGAGATATAAGGAAAAGGAGAAAAATGTTTCCTTTGTAATACTACACCGGAGCGAAATTGACTGAAAATGTACTTGAATAAGCTTTGTGATGGAAAGGGAAGCGTATGATGATCAAAAGCCTGTAGCGTTTTAAGTGTACTGCTGTAAAAGCGTGGGTCAACTGTCTCCTCCATCTGGTGAAGGTTGCAAAGAAGGAAGGTTTACTGGTGGTAGGTCTCTGTTGGCCGGAGACTATCTAGATAGGTACCACAGCAGCTCCCATTGCAACCGACGAACAGTGGTCGAGCTAGTCAAGTTACAGAGATAGTGAGACTAAACTTGTTGTTAAGCACAATGTGGTGTATTGTATATCATCCTAACTAATGCCATGTTGTTATGGGCCTGGTGTATCTCGTCACTACCTCGATTAAAGAAATTACTTCCGTTGGTCGGCAGAAATATATGATGTCCAGCTAAAGCCTTTGCACAAGTACTTTTTTTGAACCTGAAAATTATTTTTAACGGATACTTCAGCTTACGTTATACTGTGTACTTTTAAACGAACAACTTTTTTTTTATTAAAGCAACCATGAAACGAACGGGACGTGTTCACCTGATGTTGGATGAGACGCCTACTCATATCAGGGTTAAGATGGCATCTTCTGCTCTCATAATGTACTCGTCGCTATAAAACATAGTCGCATTATCCCATAAATTACACTAGCTACGCCCTTGAAATAGGAGCTGTGGTGGTAACCTACCCAGACGACTTCCGGCATTAGAGACCTACCGCCAGTAACAAGGCAAACAATAAACGATATTGAAATTTTCCTTTCTAATACGAGATGTGATGATGAACATTCCCTCAAGGAACTTTATTCGTTTGTTAGAAAAAGCAAGTGGCGGCGCGCGGGCTTATCGCGGCGGGGGTTCAACGCGTTCATTAATCAATCTCCAAAGGCTTTGAATTTTTTACGCTGCCCCTCCAATGTTACGTTTCGATGAAGAATCAGAACTGTCTGACGCGCCCGCCAAGATAAACTTTCCATAGCTCACTTCCGACGATGAAAAATTACTTTGACAACGTCTTTAATTATTTAGCGATGGCAAGACTTTCGCCGGATATACACGCTACGTGTACTTATTTAGCTTTTTACTTCACATCAATTTACGTGTTGTAACAATGAGGCTGGATGAAGCACAACGTTAGCACATCCAGCACTAGGCAGAGAGACGACATCAGAAAAATCGTTTGTTGGTATTTGACTCAAACAGCAAGTCTGTCTTTTGTGGAAATTTTACAAGAGATCTATATGCCCCAACAGTGGACGTCCATGGATTGAGATAATGATGATGATGAAGCTTAATATAGCTCTCTCTTTGACGACTGATAGAACAAAATTTATACCAACAGATAGACAATAGGAAGTCGGCTGCCGATCAAAACGGTTTTGCAAAACAATATCTCCATTCGAACACGACAACCTGTAACCCCTGTGCGGCGCAGTGTAGTTACTTCCGCTGCACCAAGGTGACAGCTAAATAAATAAAACCTCCTTCTCCTGTAGCGGAGTATAATGTCTCTGTAAATAGAAGACCCCGGGCCGCTCTTAACGGCATTATATCTCCGTAGCAGTTTACTCGTAAAAACATTCGCCCAGCAACGAGATTAAGTAATAAATAACGCCTGGGAAAATTTAGAGAGAAATTTATAATTTCGCCGCGCAAGCCACGAGCGGTAGCGGTAAGCGGGGACGATTTTCACATAGACATTTACATAGAAAGAGATTTTAAAAACCTGTGAATGGTTTGTGTGGAAAATGGCTGGAATGGATAGCAAATTATATAGTCAGAGTTGCATTCGTATAACTTATTTGAGATGCAAGTTAAAGTTATTAAACTGTGCTTAAGGATTGACGTTAAATTATAAGGATTATTAATTAATTATGGACTAAGAAAAGTTTTTAAAGTTTAACAAAACTTGAATCAAATGATCGTGTAAGGTAATATTTGTACAGATTTTGAGTTTGGGTTTCATCGTCATCAGCTGAGGGATGACCACCACCGCTTTATCTTATGTCTGTCTTAATGAATTGACAGGTCTTTACCTGTCATGTTATATATTTGTATAAATTACTAACCTGTTACTAACATAGTAAATAACTAAAAATTGTTACTAACTAACACTATTGGCTCAGTGTGATAAAGGATTCATATTGTACTAGCTGGTCCCCGCCCGCTTTGCTGTCCGTGACACCCCTGCAAGTCCCTTTGGGGGAAAAATTTCATAAAATTCGATCTTAGCTGGCCTATACTCGGCATAAGGAATATTCCTGTTAAATTCCAGGTCTCCAGACTTTATGGTTCCAGTAGTATCGTGATGAGTATATATCATGATGGGAAATCTCTTATATGTATATTACACTTACACTATTTTTTTTAACATATAATCTATATATATATATTGATTGTATGTAAAAAAAATAATTAATTCACTAGATTTAGTAGTCGTAATAGATATAAATCTTTCACTCCTTTTTTGCACAGTAGAGAAGCAGTTTGAGAAAGAGACCCAACACAGATTTTTAAATAAGCTAGTTATATTTGTGTTATAAGTAAAGTATTTCTTTATTGTTAAACTTATTATGATGTATTAATTATTAATCTATATATAAAAATAGTAATAAATTCGACCTTGTGACTTGGAGCCGGTGCATCCGCTGCACCCGCAGCACTGCATTTTGATATATGTTACAACCTCGGCCACTATTAATGTTCAAACGAAAGCATCCAAACGGCGAGACAATCGGGCAACATTTCAAAGGAGGCTTTAGAGGATTTTTGAATTTAACAAATTGTACGGTTTTCACTGAAGGGGTGGATTACTTTTTAACTGGACTCTTCCTGGAGACTGTCTAGGTACGTATCATTACCAATAGTTAGAAAGACGCTGTAGCTCATGAAATTCTGATTACTACAATCTGATGCCGGATTTCATTGGAGCAATTTAATGGTAACATGCCAATGGTCTTATAGTTAGAGCTCGCTGGTCTAATGGTTAGAGCGTGCGTGCCTTCATTGCGAAGGTTGCGGGGTTGAATCTCGGCATGTACCGACAACTTTAATATTTAAGTTATATACATTTGTGAACTTTAGTAACAGCAGCGGAATACAAACGGTGAAGGGAAACATAGCGAGGAAACCTGCACATGGATAGAATTTACTCTAAGGTGTGTGTGAAGTCACCAATCCGGATTGGGCCCGCGTCATGACTGAGGCCCATCGCCCTCATATTGAGGGTAGGCCTGTGCCCCAACAGCGGGGACGTAAATTGGCTATTAAAAAAAAACCCAATGGCTACTGGTATGTCTCCAAACCCTCTAGGTAAGTACCACCGCAGCGCTTACTGCAGCTGACAAACAGTACCTTGCAAACATTACTGTGTTCCGGTTTTAAGGATGCTATGACTAGTGAAATTACTGGATTAATTACACAACACCTTGAGTCTCAAGGCTAAGAGCATAATGTCATGCAATCTTTTTTTGTATTTATCGAAGCCACGAGACGAGCTGGACGTTCACTTGATGGTAAATACCTGGTCATAATAACGTGGCGCCAGTTAGGATGTAACACACCGCATTGCATTGAGCTCGTCACCTTCAGACATAAGGTGATAATTCTCGTTGACTCAGTAATTACACTAGCTACAAAGTTCTGGAAACCGGCACAGAGTAATGTTTGTCTGCTGAAATAGACGCTGCGGTGGTACCTACCTAGACGGTCTATGGCAACTGAGAGCTACCAGTAGTGAACATAGTTACCAGGGTCTATCAACCTAATTAGCGTCTTGTTATGGGCATGCTTGTCCCCTAATATCAAGTGAACGTCTCCTTCGTCTCGTCGCCACGTTAAAAAAAAACCCTCGGCAGTTATATAATAATACCTTCAAATTATGCAGGTTCCATTATAAAAACCTTACAAGAGCAGGTTGTTGTATAATTAGGCAAGGTGTGCGAACGGTAACCACGTTCCCATGGAAGGAACAGGTGGGGCTGGAGGGAGTCCCGTCTAGCGTAAACTTTGATATTCACTTATTATAAACCTCTTAGGGATGGGGCCCATTAGCATAATACTGTTTGTATAATTAAACCGTTGCTCCTTGTTTTGATGCTTTATTACCAACTTTGATGGGTCAAGCAGTGGTGTTTGGATGGTACATGCTTTATTACCACACTAACATTGTAAATTTTTTATTTGTTATTTATCAATGTTAAGTTGCGAGGTGGCCGACTACACGGCGCCGTGTAGACGGCCCTCTCACATTTGAAAATTATTATGAAAAGTGTGCATTACCGTAAACCGAAGCTCTACATACATCTATACATAAAATGACTGATGAGACTTATCAATTCGGCATAGTTAGGAATCTTTTGAGTGACTTTAGATAAATCTAGATAGGTTTAATTAGTTACGTTATGCAATGCTTATTTGCCTAGGAAGAAGCGCACGCTCCTGACTAACGTCAGAGAAATTGTGGTCAACGCGTGTTAACCCACTTTGGATAAAAAGAAGCTACTACGCTACGCGATTGTTAAACTTAAGCACCCCTATTTTCATACAGCTGGTTAAGAATAGTAATGTGGTGTCGATAATAGTAACATTTCCTCGCGCTGCTGTGTCGCTGCTCAAATGAAACTCGCCGCCTGTGGTCCCCGTTGAAATTCCTATTTCCTTCCCCCGAAACGTTTCAACCGACAAGATCCAATCTCGGGTCCTTCAGCGGGTGGAAGAAAAAAAAAAACCTTATTTCAGTTACGTCACACGTCGACCCCTGACCTAAATAGATGACGGATACTTCGCTTGTATCTGATACATCAACTTTATTTTCTTTTATAAATTAGCTTCGAATTAAAGTGGAATTGCTTCATATTTTTACTATCCAAAAGTAATATATATATGCAAAAATAATATATAAAAAAAACTAGATATATATTCATCATCAGATAATCTAGATCAAAGTTAGTATGCATATAATTTACCTATAGATGATTACTGCTGGCATGTCTCCTGGAGACCGTCTAGGCAGGTACCACCGCGGTTCCTATTGCAGCCACAGTAGCATGAAAATATTACTGCGCTCCGATCTAAAGGGCGCTGATAGCTAATGTATAACTCGGGTAACGAGACTTAACATCTTATGCATCAAAGCGACGAGTGATGCAGTGTATACCATCTTAACTAGCGACATGTTATAGGAAGACGTATCACTTACTGTTATCGTCTCGCTCGTGTGGTCACTTCATTCTTTCTTTCCTACTTTCCGTTCTTAATATTATATATATATATATATATGTATATATATATGTATATGTATATGTATGTATGTATACCGTCCGTTTATCAGACCGTCCGTCCGCAGCTGTCCATCCATAGGGCCGGCCGTCGGTCCCCGGTTTCAAAAGTTTTCGATTGTTGACAGTGTAATCATTAAGTTTGACAGCGTGATGACGGTGCGAGGAGTTGCTGAAGGTTCTATTAAAAGGTTACCGCATTATATTAACCATTAATATATAGTAAATAAACTTTACTATAGTTCTATGGAACATCTAATTGTTTTTATAATGTCCACAATGGATACGCTTATCGCCATCTCTCGCGTTAGTACCAAACGGCGATAATTAGTGATCTGAATGCGGCTCGCGATTGGGGAAACTTCGGTGCAATTAGTCCCACTTGTGGTCCGCTGCGAGTGTGCCCACGACCTGTGCACCCCGAACACGAGTAGCCTCACGAAGCGGAGAGCAATGTTAATGCTTGTAACTTTAACTAGAGGATGTAACCGGAATAATTTGCATGGGACAGCATCATATGCCATCCGATGATAATTTGTTACCAGATGGAAGGTATGCGCAAACACATCGAGACCTTGACACATGAGAACACAGATGTAAAGCATAACTACTAGTAATTTACTGTAACCAATTATTGTGGTATACTTTACTGTTTAGCGGTAAAATTAGGTAGTGACAGTGGCGATACTTGCAACCATTATTGCCATCATTCCATCCTGCCCTTCACTGCTGAACATAGGCCTCCTTTTCCGATTTTTCAGTGCATACATTTCAATACCATCGGAACCTAAAAACTCCCTGTCACCTTCGCCAAGTCGTCGGTCCATCTCTTCCGCGAAGTATATATGTGTAAAGCATGTAATGGCATTATTATTTACTATCACGTCATTGTTTGTGTGATAACGATCCTTGCTTTATTGACGCTTGTTATTACTTACGCAGTTGCCATGGTAACGGTTGCTTTAGAAAGTCATTTGCGGTTGCTCTCAAGGAATATTTCCGACTGTCTTCAAGTCTAATCTTACATTACGACCAGCAAAGCGGGCGCGGAACAGCTGGTATATACGTATACAAAAAAAATCGCATTGGTTTTCTACATACGGTAGATATTATTAATTGAACTGAATATGGGATATATTAATGATAACGAATTTCCATATTGCAATCACGGATTCAAGTACGCTTCTATTAAATATTATTACTTGTATATATATATATATATATATATATATATTAGTGGCTGTAGTGTATTGATTACATTAGTGGCTCCGTCCGTCCTGTTAGTGTTCCCGGCGCATAGATTTCGTCAAAGCGTTTGTTGATTAATTGGCTCGCCGAATGCGAAGGGTGCATTAGTGTCAGATAATTACCACGGCATCCGGCCCCCTCGCCGGTACGGTGAACTCACGGGATAACAAACCGGAAACCGATTTGATTGGTAATATATCATTTAATAACGATACTTAACAAAACATAACTAAAATTACTACGATAATTGCTAGTGATAGAGGTTTAGGTAAGCACCAGCGCATCGCCTATTTCTACCGCCAAACGTTACTGTTGCGGTTTAATGGGCTCTTTAAGTAGTGTAATAACTGGGGTCACGAGACTGAATATCTTACGTCTACAGGTATCATAGCATGGCGCAGTGTAAACCATACTAACATGCGCCACGTTGTTATGGGCAGGCGTATGCTTTGCCGTCAAGTGAACGTCTCGTTAGCTTCGTCGCTTCATTGTATAAAAAAATAGCTCGAGACTACATGGCAGATCTCCCACCAACTGGATTGACCCAACGTGGTGGTAAATGGCCCAAATCCTCCCCTCATGAAAATAGTGCCTCGCGATGCCAGCAGCGGTGTACCGATCGATGCGGGGATCTATGGAAGAAGTCGGTGTCGAGCTGTGGCCGTCCATTGGCTGATGATGATGATAACATGGCAGATATAATAACCTACCTACACTGTCTCCGGCAACAGAGACCCAGAACCAGTGATAAACTACGTTATCATTTTAAATGACAGCCCCAAATTAAATTTGTCAAATAGTGAAACTAGTATTTCCGCGTGCATGGGGGGGGGGAGAGGTATCGGCCGCGCTTGTGTACTATTTAAAAGCCGCAGCGGCGGCGCCCTGTTGTAGGCTTTTGAGATGGTTTTGAAAAAAAAAATTATAAAGCGCAAAGGGGTTAAGCGGCTTTCAGTTGAGAAATTGGAGTGCGTGCGCTCGAAACGCTGTTATGAAACATTTTTGCTTTTTCTAAATTAAAAGAATTACGGCGGATAACTTATACAAAGCGGATACGGCAGATTCCGGTTATACGTACCTTTATTGCGAGGTAGGCAACCACCACACCTGCCTTACAACATTTACTGCGTTTCAACTATTCAACATAAACCCCCACCTCTTCTCCCCCAAGGAGGAGACTTTTACTGGTGGTAGGTCTCTGTTACCGGAGACCATCTGTGTAGGTACCACCGCAACTCCTACTTATACGAGTAACATACAAACATTACTGTATTTCTGTTTGAAGTTTGAACGAAATATTAAATCTCATCTCTCAGGGTCTAAATCCTCCCCTCATGCACCTAGTATCTCGCGATTCGAGCAGCGCTGTGCCAATCAATGTGGGGATCTTTGGGAGAAGTCTGTGTACAGCTGTAGACGTCCATTGGCTGATGATGATAATAACATGGCAGATATAATAACCTACTTATACTGTCTCCGGCAACAGAGACCCACAACTAGTGATAAAATCACATCTGGTGAAAAGTGGGTGTTTATTCGCTGGGGGTGCTTCGGTGGGTGCTTACTCCTACTGGGAAAACATGCGTGATAATATAGTATATGTCTCATAGCGAACACAATGTGGTGTAGTGTACGTCATCCCAATTAGCGCTACGTACTTACAACGTCGCGGGTCGTCTCGTCGTCGCGCGCAGGTGTCCTGAAGAAAGCACCAAAAATCCATTAGTCAATATTTCCCTCAACAAACGCTCAATTCAACGGGTAATTGAATATTTAATACATTAGAACTGAAAATGAAAATTCAGCGGAAAGCCGCTTTTGTGTCCGGATTCGTAGGTGAATACGCTAACGGGTTTTTTGGTCTGGATTAACGCGTTTCCTTCGAGCCTTTCAAAGTTAATCGAGCGGCAGAGGTGTGAATAGGCTATTAATAACAAACCGGAACAGCCTAATGCTTAAGGTGAGGCTTGATCATCTAAATTAGCGGGTTCGAATCTACCATCATAATTTTAAATATTATATGAAAAAAATCCGTCTTAGCTATCCTATCGATGCGAAAGTATGTTAGACTTTCACCGACTTCAACCATGAAGTTCCATCTTCAGCGATGTTACAGTTAAAAGGTGTACTATCTTCATATCACCATCATTAGCCAATAGATGTTCACCGCTGGACATCGGTCTGACCCAAAGATCTCCACGTCGATCCGGTCCGCGTTGCTCGCATCCAGTGGGTTCCCGCGATTCTCACCAAATCATCCGTCCACCAGGACCTTGTCTATATAGTATCACGAAATCTCCGAAACTATTAGTCATAAACCCTCAAAACTTGATAAAGATATTCTTCTTCTTAAGGTGCCCCTCCGACTAGCGAGGGTTGACCGTCAGTTCACCATATTTCGCCTTACTTAAGATTTTGCATTTACTATATTTAGAGGTCAGCTAAAAATGGATTATACTAAATTCCTTCCCTAAAACGAGTTGCGGGGGCTACGGTCAGCAAAGCAGGCGGAGAACATTATATATAGCAGATATAATATATATATAATAGTATACGATATAGGTATTAGTAATTAAGCTGAAGTTGCAATAAGCTTGCTGCCTAGCACAAAGTTCGTAGCTGAGGGATCAGGAAGATATTTTCGCGGAGACATCAATTTGTTTATATGATGAGATGAAAAATTAATAAATAAATAAATCAGTTGGAAACAAGGAGACAACAAGGACAATAAATTATATTGTTATTTATAATATAAATTATTGTTGTTTTATTCACACTGGTGGTAGGCCACTCTCACTGGAGACCGTCTAGGTATGTACCACCGAAACTCTTATCTCCGCCGGCAAATAATACTCTGCAAACATTACTGTGGTCCGGCTTGAAAGACGTCGTAGCTAGTCAAATTACTGACTGTCTTATTTTATTTAATTACTTTCTACGTGTAAATATCGTGCAGTCTATACCATCCTAACAAGCGTCTTTGTTATGGGTGTTTTTTTTTTAGTCATATCCAGCTGTGAAATACATATTTGACTATAAAAATAAGTTCTTGTTCTATTACCAGTAACACGGAAGTAATTGTTTAAGTGTAAAATTTAAATGAAGACCCATAATTTCACTGCCGAAAACATTATCAAAGTAAAATACATTGTTTACTGTTACTTCATACATTATATATGATTACTATTCGTTTGGAACTGTGAGTGAGAATCTATCTGTTCCTCCCGCTCCGTCACCAAGTTTTCGGTGGAGGGTGGGGGTCCCGCGGGGGAGCCGTCGGAGCGTGTTTAGGTGAATTACGTATACGAGCGGAACCCTATCTACCGTGAAGGTTCCGCATTAAAAAGACTCTTCGATTCAATATTGGAACTATTAAACGTCGCCTCCGCAGCGCCGTGAAGTTTGTGGCTCTTCTGAAAGTTATCACTTTCAATCTACTGGTTTTATTTATTTTTTGTTGTTATCCAACGAAATACGCATACCTGGTGATGAGTGATATGTCTGTCCATAAGGTGGATGTTATACACTGCACCACTTTAGAAACTATGTCATGATATGAGATGTTAAGTCTCGTTACCTCTGTTATTACATTATTAACAACTCCTTTCAAACTGCAACACAGTAATGTTTGCACACTGCTGTTTCTCAACTGCAATAGAGGCTGCGGTGATACCTAGACGGTCTTCGGCTACCAGAAATCTATCACCAATAAGTTTCAGTTTCTAGTCACTCTTTTAATATTTGATAAACCTTCAAAATATACCTTCGTGGTCAAATCAAAGTAATGTGTGATTTGTACCATATTGCTTTGGACCCTTGATGGTCATCAAAATCACTAGTGATAAACGCAATCTTAAGAATTTGTTCAACTTATGGTAAAGTTAGTGTCATATATAAGTTATTACAACTTTTGTGGTCTTCATCGCATGCGGAAAGGATCCAGGACATACGGGACGTGTAGGAGCCTGCGTTCTCGTGTACACCATAAGCTTTCATAACAGTATTTTACACAGCAAGTTTCCTGTGCTGCTCGCATCCAACGATACATTCTTGAGATCTTCGACCCTTTTTATTTTCTTAGTTTTTTTTTTTATAATTAAAAACTAATTATTTTTCCTTTGTTTATAGAACCAGCGGAAGGATGTCGGAGAACGTCCTCTCGTTCAAAGCGGACGCGTCCGACAACAAGGCGCGGTATACTTGCGAGGCCAAGAACGTCATGATTAGCAACACTTTAAAGGCTGAAATAGACCTCACTGTACTATGTAAGTATACTATGTTCACCACCATAATATTGAAGAGCTATCCTTTTTTTTATAATTAATCCTTCCACAGTCGCCGTTTGTAGCACACTGATAGTACAGTGGCTCAACGAATATTCCAATACTTATACCACATGAAGACTATACGATTTACTTCATCATCATCAGCCGATAGACGTCCACTGCTGGATATACGCCTCCCCCAAAGATCTGCACATCGATGGTTCCAGCGTTGGTCGCATCCAGTGTGTTTCTGCGATTTTCACCAGATCGTCGGTCCACCTTCATCGTTGGTCCTACGATTTACTTAAGTAGTATTAAATTATAACGACCAGAAATATTCAAAGAAGCAATAAAAACCTTTAAAATAGTCACTGCAACGTTTTATGAATCTTCATCTTTTTCTCTCTTTCTCTAATCTTGCTATAACAAAGCTTCAGCATCCAATTAGTGGCGGTTTTATTTCCATTAGAGTATTGTGCTTTGAAGTATAACTTTGGTTTTCAATCAAAAATCATCAGCCGATAGACGTCCTCTGCCGAACATAGGCCTCCCCCAAGTATCTCCACATCGATCGTTCCTGTACTGCTCGCATCCAGTGGCTTCCCGCGACTTTCACCAGATCGACGTACCGTCAGCACGATCTCCGGTACCGCCGGGCACTTGGAGCCATCATTTGTAAAGGTTTATGTGGGGGTGTTTGGGCCCTTTCCCACCACACTGTTTTGGTAGGATCCAGAGCCCCGTTCATTGATCAGTAGGGTGTGCAGAGTACCTTATAATTCAACTTTTCTTATAAATTACAATATTTTTATATGCTTAACTTAAGTTCAGTTTTAAGTTGGAAGTGTTAACACTAATTTTGTATTAAAGTATATTAAAAACTTTCATATAATTAAAGAATTTAGCCTTTTAAGGACTTTATAAGAAAAAAAAGCAATTGATTATAAAACTTCTTTTTATATAACGAAGCGACAGGACGAGCAGGATCTTCATTAGATGGTAAGTGATACGCGTGCCCATAACAACGTGGTGCTAGTTAAAATGATATTCGTAGGACCAAATTGTGTACGTTGCCTTAAGTCATAACATGTTAAGTTCATTACTCCAGTAATTTCACTAGCTACAGCGCCCTTTAAACCGGAACACAGTAATGTTTGCACGCTACTATTTGGCGGCAGAAATGGGCGTTGCGGTGTTACCTATCCAGACGGATTCTGGATACAGAGACCTGTTACTATTGTATATATATTTTAAACTAAAGCAGAAAAAACTTATAAATTTTAACACAGTTAAGCAGAGAGTAGTAAGTTATTACCACTCTTTTTTTTAGTTATTTATTTCCAATTTTCCCTGATATTATTATTCAAAGCTTTACCTTATCCTATTATTTTCAACGTTTACTTACAGCATATTCAGTACTATTGGCTAATTACATTTTTTTTTTCAAAGTCATACTTCAAGCATCTATGTGTAGGACAATCCGTCAGCAAACGAGGAACCGTTTCCTCAACGGCCTCATCACATTTCTACGACGGGGTCTCCCGACACTTGAAACGCTTCAAGTATTGGGAGAATCCGCCGTGGCCACTGAATATCTGGGTTAACTGTCCAATTGGTCGGACCTTCTTTATATCCTGATATGCCTCTGCTGCGTTCTGGAACCTAACCTGGGCGCTCCATATCGCAACTGAGACATCACCATTTACTGCTCACTAAAGATGACTGGGTAGTAAGAGTAGTGTTTAAATATTAACGTAGATGATAAATATAAATGTAACACAATCGCGGGGGGGACAACGACCTACAGACAAACGGCGCAATATAAAGGCGCGCGCGTTTTAAACAACACGTAAAGAGCGGTGCTCGCGAGCCGCCAACACAAACATCCGCACAATCCGGGGAGGCGCGCTCACCCTTTGCGAATTCTCGAAACCTTTGCTGGAGTAACCCCGCCGAACAAGGGTTCACTCAAAGAGTGGACTTATTTAAATACAAACTCCAATTTGCAAACGTATAATTAGTTAATATTATAAAACTTAACTTATTTTCAAATGTTGCAAAATTGAGGTTTAAGTAACGAGACGAGCGCGATAGTCACCTCGTGGTGAAACGCCTCAGATCCAGCCGTGGGCAGTATGATAATGATCATCGTGATACATATTATATAATGAAATATATAGGTATATACATTTCATCCCTTATAACTTAACAGCATCTTTTCTACTGAGCCGCAACAAAATCACTGCCATAAATTAGATTGTGAATTCATCAAACCAAGGAATCTTCCTTAACTCTTCAGTTGCATAACCGTCGTATGATAGCAGCTGAACAGGGTCAGCTATAAGTCTTATCACCCCGCCCCGCTTGTCCGATTCTTTGCCAAACTCGATATATCACCAGCGGCTTTGGGGGTTGGTAGTTTTGTTGTGAACTAACATTTTTGATGTTTACTATTTCATTTGAAGCCTTCAAACTGACAAACGGAACGAGCATGATGTCGGAATGGTGGTAAAGCAACCTAAGCTCACTGGTGGTAAGTCCTCAAATATAACTCAGTCCCATCTAGGTAGGTAGAAATAGTACTGAGTTGTATTTGAGGACTGCAGCTTGGTGAAATTACGAACGTTAACGTAACTTAACATCTTAAGTAACAAGAAAATGAGCATAATGTGGTGCAGTATATATCATTCTAAGTAGCGTCACGTTATGTGCGGTCGTATCACTCACCACCAGGTCAACCTCACGCTCATCTCGTTGCTTCATAGAATAGAAGAAATCATAACAATGTGTTAATAATAAGTTGAGCTCATCTCGAAAACATAAACATGCAACTTAAACTTCATTAGATGACAAAGCATTTCTAAAGTTTTATATCGGATCATTATACAGAGTGGAAAGCAAGTTTTCCTTTCTATACAAGAGCCGCTCGCTGAGCTTTAAGAAATCCATTATGTTGCGCAGTGTACGGATTCCTACGATATATACATAAGCACGGACAAGTTCAATGTTTGCATTGTTGTTTGTACACGGGCGGACATGTTCCGGCGAGACCGGACCGGACCGGGAACCTTTCAAAAGCAAATCTTTCAAAATTGACAAATCCTATTCGCAGCGCGAGTTCGGTGGAAGAGGGGGTGGGGGAGAGGAAGTTGGGAACTGGAAACGGATACGCCTATTTTTCAGGCGACACGTCGAAACTTTGTTACGGGAACTTGGCCCAATATATATCACCATAGATTTACGTCCCGCTATTTTGCTAAGGAGCAGCGCGCTCTTTAAAGTTTATCTGCGACGCGAGCCGTTTGTAACTCGCGCTAAATCTACATGAGGCTCCGTTTAATGCCAGAGTTCAGAACCCTGAACACTGCCCGAGCCTTTGGATGTCGCTGAGTCCATCTGTTTTAAAAGAGTTCTATAAGAGAGAGGAGGTGTAAGGGGTCCCGCACAACAACTCACAGAACCCAAGCCAACCTCAACTACTCGTGGGGCACTATGCTAGTCAACAAACGAGGCTCTGGTTCCCGCCAACTCTCATTGGGACAGCGTGGTGGGAAATGGCCCAAATCTCCCGATGTGAACCATTATATACGACAGCTCTTACTGCTCAATGGTACCCGAGACCATACTGACTGTGTGTGGAGACCTTTAGGGGAGGCCTAGGTCCAGCAGTGGACGTCTCTCGGCTGATAATGATGATGTAGGAGAAGAACCCGTGTATAAAGTCTCAACAATACCACCTACTTCACTCATAACAAGATGGTATCGTTTAGTCATATAACATTATACTCGTCGCTTGGAGACGTAAGATACAACGTCGCGTTACCTTAGTCTCACTACCTACAGCGCCCTTCGAACCGGAATAGTATGACGCTAAGCACGGTGTCGTTTGGACGGAAACAGAAGCTGGGGTGTAATCTAATTCTATAATGAGATTTGTAAGTTAGACTTGAAGTTGGTAAGCAATATTCCCGCCCGGTGGCAACCCGCCGACCACGGGCTTCTTCCCTTTATCAACACCCCTACAACTCTTTGGGGAAGGAATTTTGTAAAATCCCTTCTTTGCTGACCTTTAAATGACAGAAGCTATATCTTTACAAAATCTTGAGTGTTTACCTCTAACAGTTTCGAAGATCTCGCGATGACTTAATAGATCTCGGGATCAATCAATATAATATATATTGATTGATCCCCTACATGAACCCCTACGGACTACGAGCCCTAATGCCCGACGGTACCGGAGACAATGTTGAAAGCAGAGCAGAACCAATCGATGAGGAGATTTTTGGCAGTGGCCTATGTCCAGCAGTGTATGTCTATGGACTGATGATGATGATAAGGCGAGCACGCTTCAGCATCTTGCTACATGCAAAATTAAGATCAAGCGTTAGTCCATTGTTAATGAAAATACTTATGACTTCCGCTTGTCGTTAGTCGCTTTCACTTTTTCTTTCTGTTCGTTGAAAATATGATTAATCAAGTACTTTTCAAACAAAGCATTTGGAAATAATTCCGTTGGTATATCAAAGTGCGGCTGGGGGTGGGGGTGCGGCGCACCAACTTCTGAGTAATGTTTTAAAGAAAACTTCCCCAGCTAGATTGCTTCCAACGGTTCCCTCTTTTTTTTTCTCCACTTTGAGTGTTTTAGCCACTGCTTTATGTTCAATTTGAATTTTTAAAGACTTCCTAAATGGTCGGATCTTTATTTATTTCAAGGACAATTTAACATTTTCGAGATGGGCAAGGACTTTATGATTGCTCTTATTATTTCGCCGCTTTGCAGGATTTAATCAATGAATACGGATTTACTGTTGTTAAGTATTTTATACGAGGAAATGTGATAAAAAAAAACTTTTTTTTAATTAAGCAACATTCATATATGTACTGTATTGTGTCAGCATCTCAGCTTACAAATATCTAGTGCTGAACACAGCTCTCGTCCAAAGGAAGTACTGGCTGTACTAGTCTACCTTAACTTTTCGTTAGCACAGTATACTAGTAACGCTCATAGAAAAGTTACTGCATTTTTATGCAATTATCTCGTGTGAGTAGCCTTTTACCAAACGCTACGAGCTTGGCAGTATCTCGGCAGAATTATTGTTACCCTATAAAATGGACAAAAGGAAACGTTTGATTATTGTAATTATTCGTTTGCAGTAAAGATGTTATTGTTCCAGTCGCACCCGCACATGTGACGATATCCGGTCCGTCGGAGGCTAGGGTAGGCGATCCGGTTCCTCTGAGTTGCAGCACGGCACCCTCTAATCCCGCCGCTGACGTCAAGTGGGTGGTCCTCGGTAAGCACCACAAGGACGCCAGCAATAGGACGGTGATATCACCCGAAGGTATGTGTTATTTTTGTGCAAATGATCTAATTTTCCATTGTCATCCCTTATTTCCTGATAAAATATGTTAAAACCAAACGGGTTTTTTCTAACTCCTCCTATTCACCAGGTGGTTGGATCACTACTTCCAACATCACGGTGGTGGTGGAACCGAACAGGAGGTCGATCGTGGTAGTGTGCCACGGTATCAACGCGCAACTCACGGAGAACGTGGTATCAACACACACCATCAATGTATTGTGTAAGTAAATTTTCATGTTAACTCTTACCTGCTAAGAAAGTTTTTAACCATTGACCAAAGAGGAGGGTTATCATTAAAATAATTTATTAGATAAGAAAAGTTTCTCTGAAATATTACACGCAATGTTATTACCGTACAGCAACTCACGAAACCCGAGCTAATCTCGTCTATCCATGGTGCACCCTGCTAATCAACAAACGCGGCTTAGGCCCCCACCAACTCGCGTTAGGCCAACATGATGGAAAATGGCCCAAATCTCACTCATATAAATCTTTATTCGTTTAATGTAGGAATCTAGTAGTAGACCTCTATCGGCTGATGATGATGAAATGAGGCTGGAGATAATCAACCGAATCACTTAGATTAAACTTGATCTCATCTATTAACACTAGAGTCTACAATGACTATGGTAACCAGGTAGACAGGGTGTCAAAAGGACACTACCAAGATTCCAAATTCACTAGTTTCGGAGGATTTATTTTATTCAACGAAACTACGAAACGAGTGAGACGTTCTCCTTCCTATAACAAGATGGCTTTAGTTAGTATGATATACACTGCACCACATTGAATACAATGATGTGTATTTCGCCTTAAGTCATAAAATATTAACTCTTGTTACAACGACCTTCAAATATACTGCTAAATGATCTGTGTTGGCAGCCGACAAACAGCACTGTCCAAACATTACTGTGTTCCGGGTTGAAGGCTGCTGTGGCAATCTAATTATCCCAAAAGGGTAACGCGACATTACATTTTGGTACTGTGTATAGTATCTTAACTAGCGCCACATTGTTATGGACTGGCGTCTCATTTACCATCAAGTGAACACCTTTCTCGTCCCGAAGCTTCTTCTTTCTCTCCTTTTCCCAACTATGTAGGGTCGGCACACTATGTCCTTCTCTTCCTTATCCTTCTATCAGCTGTTATATCTGAATTCACACTTCGTAGAATAAAAAAAAATTAAACGCCTTAATGTTTGTTCAGTACGGTTACCTAGAGTGTCTTCGGCAACGGAGACATGTCAGTACATAGAAGCCGTTGTGTTATTACCTTGTCAGTGTATAATTACAACAGTAATTAAACAGCAGAGAGCACATTAAAAGCACACTGCGCGCGTAGGCCAATATACATTTAGTGGGCGACCACATCATTATTCATAAATTTCGCCCGACAAGATGGCGGAACGACGGACCCCGGGGCCCGTTAACAAAGTGCGCGCCGCCGCCCCGCCGCACCACCACACCGCCACACCACCAGGACGTGATCAGAAATCATATCGGCACTAACGCGGGCCCCGATCGCGTGGCTGGTCTCCGCGTAATCAGGATGCGTGTAATTTGATAATCTAAACCTTGGAGACGAACAGGATTTTCTGATATCACTTCAATACATTTCATCCGAACGACGCCGCCTGAAACGCACCTAACTATAACAGCTATATCGCAACAAATGTTTATCACTTTATAGTAAGACGTTTTAAAATTATCATCATAAATTTCTCTGTTGTTTACCTTATATTCATTATCATCATTTTAAACGTGATGACATCTAAGAATCATCACATCTAGCACTCTTCACACCGATCATTGTTTTTGTATCTAATAACAACAAAATTATTATTATGTCATGAACGCTACCAAAGTGTGCAAATATTACTGTGATCCAGTATAAAGGATGTTGTAACCGATATTACTGGGGTAATGAAACTTAATAACATATGTCTTCATGCGTGGAGCACAACGCGGTGCAGTGTATATCGTCCTAATCAACGCAACGTTGTTATAACTGGGCGTACTACTTACCATCAGATGAATTTATCTTTCTTGTTTCTTTGCATCATATCATATATATATATAAGTAATATAGTCAAAGCTAAGACCTTTTAGTCTACGGGAAATATAGTTAAAGAAGAAAAAACCTCTGTATCTAAGAGCAAGCGCGTCGATAACTCCGGTACAGCACCACACCGCCCACCAGCCTCCACCATCGATCGGATCACAACAACAAAGATTAACATAAGTCCGTGCTTACGCGTACACGCCCTCTAATTAGTATGATGTTTGCATCATAATTAACCCGTTTTTGCTTGACTTAGGCGCCATGTTGCCACCACCCTCGCAACCCTCTGTACTTATCAAATGAATTGAGCCTACACGAACACATCCTGCCGCATTACATGACACCGACAAGCTACATCAAGTGTGGCTTTCATGGGTTTGAATAGTTGCTGGATTTTTTTAAGCCACACACACACTTAGTTGATGAAACGGCATCAGTAAGTTTCGACTGTCATATGAGACCTAAAGTATTCAGAAGAATATCAGTCTTCATAGTCACTTAGCACCATGTGGAATTGAAGCCAAGGTTACCTTCTTAGATTATATATAAGAATTTAAAAATAAGGTCCTAGTGTAGTGGCCGGGTACTGGCGGAAGCAGTGCTGAAAGACCCTCCACAAGGTGGACCGTTGATCTAGTGGAAGGTCGCGGAAAAGCTGTGGATGCGTGTAGTGGATGACCGAACGAAGCGAAGATCTTTAAAAGAGAGTGTCGTCTAACAGCTAGTTATGATGATGACTGAAAAAATTACTGTGCCAATACTGTGCACAGTAATAAAATACTAATACTACAGTAATAAAATACTACTTTGCAATACAGTAATTTTTTTCTAATAGAGTATTCAAAATAATATTACTTATACATATTTTCCAACACAGAATATGAAAAAAAATATCTTTTATAAATCATTGTCAATGTCATCATCATCATCATCAGCCGATAGACTTTCATTGCCGCCAAAGATCTTTACGTTTGTAGGCGTTCGTACAGGGAGATTCGGGCCATTTCCCACCACAATGGACCAATTGGCGAGTATTGGAATTGGCCAGAGCCTCCATTGTTGATTAGCAGGGTGCACCACGAGCAGGTAAAGTTGGCTTTGATCCCGTGAGATGTTGTACGGGACCCCTTACACCCCTTTGTCAACGTCAATTAGAGATTATTAATTATTTGTATGAAAAAAAGGATACAGAAACGTTCAAGTAGACATTTAAATTTTTTTAGGTCTACAATCACATTGCAATGATCAATATGTACTAATATTTTAATATATACACTAACCACTTCCTCCATCGCATTAAATTATTTAGGTTTAGAGAACGCTACACGGATGTGTCCGTTTGTAGCATTGTAACTTCCGCCTGTACCGATAACGATGTGATGTTCACTGGTGGTAAGTCTTTGTTGACGGAGCTCTTCTTCGTATCACCTTAGATCCTATTTCAGCCGACAAACGGTACTGTGCAAACATTTCCATGTTCCAGTTTGAAAGGACTCTGTAGCTAGTGGAATTACTGGAGTAACGACCCATCTTATGTCTGTGCTGTGTAAATCAACCTAACTTACGTCAGGTTGTTATGAACTGGACGTATCACTTACTATCAGGTGACGGTCCGCACTTCCCGTCGCAACCTAACAATAAGAAAAATAACTGAACGGTTAGTCATAGTTAGAGTTGAAACTATGTCCTAACTAAAAAAAAAATTGCAGATTTATAACTGACGAATTTACTTCAAAACTATATATTAGATTTTCTATTAACAATGTACTAAAGGGATGTAACGGTTCCCGCACAACAACTCACGGGATCCAAATCAACCTCACCTGCTCGCGGTGCACCCTGCTAACCAACAAACGAGGCTCTGGCTCCTACCATCCCGCATTGGGTTAGCGTTGTGGAAAATGCTCGAATCCCCCCATATAAATCCCTATCCGATCGAAGTGGGAATCTTCGGACAGGCTTATGTCCAGCAGTGGACGTCTATCGACTAAATGATGGTGATAAAAGGATATACTTATGTTATTCAAGTTAAGGTAACCTCAGCAAGTACTTATCCATCTAGAATGTTCCGTATGAATGAAATTAATCGTCGCAATACCGGTTCCGCAGCGCGCGACCCTCGCCTTTGCACGCTCGCCTCGTACGCGCTGAAAGCTACAGCCGGAGAGGGAAAACCTCATCCGAAACATGAATCGTTTTTCAGGGCCGCACATTTCAGGAATAGAACCGACGCTTTCCAATCACGTATGATCAACCTTTCAAAAACACTGACGGGGTGTACACGCTCGGGTGTGTTTATGCTGAGTCGGTGCGAGGGTGGAGGAAGCCATTTTCCACGCGAGCGGGGCGCCATTAAGCTATTTGCTTCTGTGATACACACGACGCGATTTGTTTCTAGCTTTCCAATTTTACTGATTTTTTTTTTTATTCTACGAAGCGATGAGACGAGCAAGACTTGTGTCCAAGTCGTCAAGTGATACGCTTGCACATAAGAATATGGCGCTATCTATAATATTATATATTCTGGGGGGAAGTCAGGTTTATATAAGATTATTACTCACTAAAGCTTCCCTGATAGTCTGCATCAGTGCATTCGGAGAGGCTTTGTGTTACACGTCTCTGAGGAGGAGCCTATCCCTCTTAGGCACCATCGCTGAGCCATACGCTGTCCCACGCAAGTTCGCTTGTTAAGCAATAAGGGCTCCACCTCAAGACCCACGAAACTCCTAGACCCGTTTAGTCTGCTTCTACAAGAGGCAGGGCTTACCTTAGTTCTATGCTTACTACTCTGATATTACAGGGCTGCGGTAATGCTGATCTATGACCAGATTATGGTAATACAAATACATATGTAAAAATAATTTTATATCGCATGCTAAAATGACAAGCTTAGAGGCAAACAGTTCCCATCTTCTTCTTCTTCTTAAAGTGCCTCTCCAACTAGTGAAGGTTAGAGCAGGTGGTCAGCCTTTCTGTCTCTGGTTCGGCGGAACAATTCCGACGACTCAGATATGCCAATCCATTCCCCGATATTCCTCACCCATGACTTTTTCCGTCTCCCTGCCTTTCGTTTTCCATAAACTTCACCCATTATAATTAACTGCAGAAGATCATATCGCTGATGACGGAGTACATGACCGAGGCAGGAGAAACAGTTCCCATGTTGAAAAACAATTGCTAGATGAAATTCATGTTATTCGAACTTGGTCCGGCGGCAGAATTCAACGA
This sequence comes from Ornithoptera priamus, assembly GCA_029034505.1. Taxonomy (NCBI): domain Eukaryota; kingdom Metazoa; phylum Arthropoda; class Insecta; order Lepidoptera; family Papilionidae; genus Ornithoptera; species Ornithoptera priamus. The sequence continues at coordinate 352,395 of JARDWD010000292.1, read as the reverse complement.
GTGGAGACGACTGATACATACATACTTATATATGTATTTATATACACATACATATATATATATATGTATTCATTCGCTGTATTCAAACGTAGGTCCGCAGCTCGGCGCGGATGCTAGTTACGAAATCTGTTTTAAACCGTCCGACAAACTCCGACGTCGTCGTTTTCATAACTTCGCTAACTAAATATAAAACCCCGCCGCGACGCGACTCCGCAGTTGGTTAATGAAAACAAAACCGAAAAAATGGCGAAAATTTACAAAAAATCACACCGACGAAAATGTTCGAAATAGTGAAACTACGAAATGCGCATAAACACGGCGGGCCGGACTTCCGGTTGAGAGAATTATCATATTTCCGTTGCGGAGTCGGGCGGGTCTGGTATAGTCGTTAGGGCGGCTCAATTTTTCGACGCTCCGTCACAATTGTTTGAAAGGTTAACGACCTCGAATAATTATTTAATTATGAACCGAGTCCGCCATTTTTCCACCCCGATCCAAATTTTAAACACTTTACTGTTATAAAGTAATTTTATAATTATTTTCTACCAATGGTACTTTCACATCACTAGTAAACGCGCTAGAGTACCGACTCGAATTCTCGTGAGCGAAGACTTCGACTCCCAGCGGTGGGAATAAAGTGAGCTAATTTTACTGGTAGCAATATATCGCATATACCGCAGCTCCTATTTTTGCCGACAAACATTACTGCGCAAATGTTGCTGTTCCGGTTTTAAAGGCGTTATAACTAATGAAATTGCTTTACATCACAACGACCAATATAACCTATTGCAGTGTATACTATCCTAACTAGTACCATGTTTTCATCGGCGGGCGTATCACTTACCATCAGATGAAATCCCGTTCGTCTCGTAAAATAAAAAATTTAATATATGTTCTTTATATAATCTTTTGCAGCAGCCATGGACCAGTAGTTTGGATTGATGTTATGAATATATCAATATGTTATAATATATGGTCGGAGATTCGAACCCGACTACCTTAGACCCCATGTAATACTAATGAAATAATTTGTTAGTGTCTTATTACAATCTTAGTAATGTTAGTGTCATCCGGTGAGACGGATATCTTAGAAAAATATCTGTTATCGATGATTAGCGATATTCGTTAACCAGCACTCGACCTGGTGTAACGGAGGACTGGCTCGACACACTTCTTGCAGTAAGGGATCCGGTGTCATCAAACATGTTAAGTGGTAATTAACGAGATACTAACGATAACACAAATGTACACAAATAGGATGTACATAAATAGGTTCATCATCATCAGCAGCCGATAGACGTCCACTCCTGGACATAGGCCTCTTCAAAAGATCTCCATGGTGATCGGTCCCGCGTTGCTCGTATCCAGTGGGTTCCCGTGACTCTAGCTATATGGTCGGTCTACCTTGTGGGAGGCCTTCCAATGCTGTGTCCACCGATACGCGGGTACCACTTGAAGACCTCACTGTCCCATCGGCCGTCGGTTCTTCGAGCAATGTGCCCTGTCCACTGCCACTTAAGTCTAGCAATCTTTTGGGCTATATCGGTGACCTTGGTTCCTCTGCGCATCTCCACATTTCTGATTGGATCGCGCAGAGAAACTCCGAGCACAGCTCTCTCCATTGCCCTCTGGGTGACTTTCAGCCTTTTTATAAGACCGATACTTTCTTAATTTTCCGCCGTACATTTTTTCTTTACATCGCATTCAGTTTCATGTTGAACTTAAAGAGCATTCACTTCAGCGACCCACTTCCGGTCCGCGCGGCGTTAAGGACAAAGCGGAACACCGCCGAGTTGTAAATTAATATATAAAGTTAACGCAAAAACGTCAACCAGCCCTCTAAATCCAACTTACACGTCGTTTGCATTTTTTCTCTCCGCCCGCCTTACGCTATAAACCACTCCTCTTAAGCCGCTTTTAAGCACCTTCCGATCGCGCGTCCCTCTCGCGCGCGCCGCCCTCGCCCTCGCACGTCGACCCCGTTGCAGGCACCACTGCGCCCTGGATACTATCCGGGAAGTGAATTTAACCGACTCTACAATTCGGATTTAGTGATGCAATAAAATCAAGCATAAAAACGCTCCCACGCTCCGCGGGGAACGCGATCACTCGTACCACCGGCTCCGAACTGGGTTGTGCTGATGGAAACCTTACCCTTTCTTTATTAACGTCCTCAGAGAGTATATGAGTTGTATATGTGGTATATGATATATATTGGATAGACTGGTGGCAGGTCTCTGTTTCCAGAGCCCGTCTACTTAGCTACCACCGCATCGCCTATTTCTGCTACCTAACAGTAATATGCAAACTTCCAATTTGATAGGCGCTGTAGCCAATGGAGTTACTGCGGTAACAAGACATTATAATTAGCCAGTTACTCAGTAAAAGAACACTAGTACCAATAAAACTATATTTACTGGTGATAGATCTCTTTTGCCAGATTCCATCTAGGTAGATACCATTAGCTCCTATTTCAGCTGAATTCCAATTAGAACAGCATCGTAGCTGGTAAAGTTATCAAAAGAACGAGACTTGACAACTTATGGCTACGATGTGCGCAATGTGGTGCAGTGTATATCATCTTAACTAACTCCGCACTATGTGCAGTCGTGTTACTGACCACCAGGTGTACGATCGCACTCGTATCTTTGCGTTGTATAATATACTACTGTACATTACTGTCGCACAGTATATATAATAACTGCATCCCGTAATTATACACTGCGTCATCTAATTTGCATACATCGTATGATAATTGTGATGTTAACGATGCGAAATTCGATGAGGACTTCTACTGCCATACAGTTAACATTACTGAGTTCTAGTATAAATGGTGTAATTGTTAAATAAATATTAAACTAAAAAGATATTGTTATATCCTTGATGGAACTCAACATCCTGCAGTAGGAGTCTAACGACTAATGGTAATATAAATATCATTATCATCATCAGTCGATATAATGTCCACTGCTGGACTTAAGTCATCCCCAAAGATCTCCACTCACACTCAACATGGCCTCAGTTGCCGCTGCTCACCAGTCGTTGTTTGTAGGGGTTCCACCATTTGAGCCATTCCCCACCATGCTAGCCCAATGCAGGTTGTTGGGAGCCAGAGCTTCGTTTGTTGATTAGCAGGCTGCACCACGAGCAGCTGAGGTGGGCTTCGATCCCGCGAGTTCTTGTGCGGGACTCCTTACACCCCTATATAATATCAGTTAAAAAAAATTATATATATAGAATAATAAAATATTTTTATGTTCCCACTGCTGGGACTAGACAATTTTTATTAGGAAGGAGTCAACTTCAAATACAAGTTGGTATATATCACGTAATTATGAATGGTAGTATTACAACCCGACGATTTCCTTTCGATTATTTTCCTTCACCGGAAGTTCGAGCTGAGTGTGGATCGAGCCTATGATCTCTTCAAGGCATACCTTAGTATTACAATAACTTCTTAAAACCTTCAACTTCAACGATTTATGGATGCGTTTGTAGCAGTGCAAGATAAGTTTGCACTTTATTTATTTTTTTGTTGTTTTCAACGAGACGAGCGGGATGTTTCCCTAATGACAGGGTGACAGCCCTGACCATAACGACGTGAAACTATTTAATATGGTATTCATAGCACTACATTGCACTCATTGTCTTTAGACGATAAATTGTCTCGTTACCTTTGTAATTTCACTAGCTACAGCGCCATTCAAACCGGAACACAGTAACGTTTGCACAGTACTGTGTATCGGCTGTAACAGGCGCTGCGGTGGTACTTACACTCCGGCGACAGAGACACAATTACCTGCGACAAGTTTCATTAAGTTACTGTTAATGTTGTTATAATGAAATAGCACACACACACACACACACACACACACACACACACAGACGTAAATTTATTCCGTGCTCTGGTTGGAGTTAGCGGGAACCGAATTTATCTTTGGGACAGCGCTCATTCTGTTTGCATTGCTCCCTGTTTGTGTTTAGTATTGTGTTCGCAGTTTGTTTTGTGTAATAATGTTTTCCTTTGGCTATGGAATTACCGGCGGACGCCGTGGGCCGCGCTGCCCAACTTGCAGGCATTGCCATTGCCATTGCCATTTCATTACAAAATCTAACTTACTACACTATATTTATTATATGAAAAAAAAATTTGAATTCACACATATGAATGTTTACACTATATATATATATATACATATATACAGATTAGCGGAAATTATATCCACGAAAACTGTTGCCGGTTTCCTTATGATCTTCCTTCACCGGAAGTTCAAATTCAATGGATATCAAACTCGCGCCTCTTCGAGACGTGTAAAGTACGATCGTCTTATAAACTGAGCCACTAGATCATAAGGAAACCGACAACACCTTTCGTGGATATAATTTCCGCTGGTCTGCAGTTGACAGCATATTTGATAATATTCTTTTAGGAGATATCTCTGATTCCCAGCATTGGGAACAATTTGAATGTATATATCATTTATATGCATATACAATTAAATATATTTTTTATTACTTTGTATAGTTCTGTGCAATCTCCGTAAAAGCTGATCTGGTTTAAACGCGGCTTTCGCTACCAAATAGCTATGGATATTAGACAGTGTTAATAAAAAAAATGCGGTTCCGTACAAGAAAATTAAACTTTGGTAGATTAATATAAATAGTTTCAAAAATGTTTTAATTTTAGGTTTTATTTAAAGTTATGAGATAGGTTTTATAGTTCATTAATATAGATATGTACTAAGTAAATATATTAAGCAACTTATACGACCTTATCAGTTTTTTTTGTAATCGACAAAGCGACGAGACAACCGGTTCCTTTACCTGATGGTAAGTGATACTTGGAGTTAGGATATATACAACACCACATTGTGCTCATCGCCTTAATACAAAGATAACTTGCGACGGTTAACACTGTGTTAAATACTTTAAAACACCATGTAATCATTTTCATTACCTAAGTATTAGAGTAAGATCTGTTATGGATCGGAGAGGCACTACGATAAGATAACGCCTTTCAAACCGGAACACGGTAATGTATGCACACTACTGTTCGTTGGCGGAGATAGGAGCTGTGGCACCTAGACGGCCTCGTCATTACAATATAAATACGTGGTCTATTTATATCCAAACGTCTGGGGTTCAAATCGTGGCGGGGGTCTCTTAATATGCAAAATTATGCAAGTTAGAGATTAATTGCATATGCAGCGCCGTGTTCCCGTGCTGTATTTGCACATCCGGTATAACGAATTTAAGGCTTTCGAGCCGTATTTCATAAATGGTTCAAATTTTTAATAAATACATGAGTATTTTTTTTATAAGATGAGAAAGTTTCTGTTGCCGGAGATCATCTTGGTACCACCGCAGTTTCTACTGCAGACGATAAACAGTCATCATCAGCCTATTCACGTCTTCTATTGGACATAGGCCTCCCCCAAAGATCACCACTTGTATTACTAGGGGCTGTCGTATGTAGGAGATCATAGGGAGGGATTTGGACCAGTTACCACCACGCTGACCAAATTCGAGTGGGAACAAGAGCTTTGTTTGTTGATTAGCAGGGTGCACTACGAGAAGGTGAGGTTGGCTTGAGTCCTGTGAGTCTGTGCGGAACCTGATAGAGATATTACTGTGATCCAGTTTAAACGGTATTATAGCTATTGAAATTACTGGGGTAACTCAAAGTCTTGGCTCCAAGCGACGAGCCTAAGGTCGTCAAGTGTCTTATTATGCAGGCTATCACCACCATCGAGTGAATTTCGCCTCGTTCCTTCCATAAAAAAAAAAACAGACAAATTACTGAACTGATGGATCGTATGCCTGTTGGTCATCTCAGTTATAACTTGTCAAACAGCTTAAGTTCACAATTGTACATATGTTTAACTTATCACTCCCTTTTATTGCATCGGTGGTTAAATAATCAAAGTTATATAAAAAAGTTGTAATCAGCAAAGTGAAATGACTAAATATCTTCAGACCCACAAAGAGTTTTAAAGTGCTCACTTTAACCGGCGTTTAAGCATACTGCAGCAGCGCAAACTTGTTATCTGGAAACCATTAATCATGACTGAAAAAGGTTCCGGTCCAAGTTGGGAGTAAGTAGCGGGAACAGAGTTAATATTGAACTAAGAAACGAACTCTATTTTACTATTTAAATTTTTTCGATGAATTGACGATACTAGCGGGATATTCACCTGATGGTAAATGATACGTATGTCAATAACGTGGCGCTAGTTAGGACGATATACCATATTGTGTTCATCATCTCAAAACATTAAATCTCATTATGTTAGAACGTTCACTAGCTACAGCGCCCGTTAAACCGGAACACAGTATTGTATGCACAGTATTGTTTGTCGGCTGCAATAGGCGCTATGGTGGTATCTAGACGGTCTCCGGCGACAGAGACCTACTACCATGGTGTTAAGTGACAGTGAAGCTGTTGACTTAACATGTGTCTTATAGCGACGAGCACAATGTGGTGCGGTGTATAACATCCTAACTAGCACCACGTTGTTATGGATAGGCGTATCATTTACCATCAGGTAATTAAATTTAATTATCCACTCATACCAACCGGCATTGGCCCAGCGTGGTAGGATGTGGCCCAAATCCCCCATATGAAACCTTCCAAACGACGGCCCCTGGTGCCCGGTGATGCGATGTATATTATCCTAATCATCAGTGAACTTTCTTGAATTAAAGATAATCAAATATCAGTGCATACACCGCAGACCATAAAATGATGCTGCACATACTGAAGGATATATATCTAAGCACAGTAAGACGTACACAGTATCTCACGCTCACAAAATCAACAATTTCCAGTGCCAAAAGTTTTTTTTCGTTCTTTATCTTAAGATAAAATGTTTTTTTGTCTGTAGAATGTTCTAGCTGAAGAGTTCCATATCGTATTGAATGCAGCTTAACCACAAAATTATGCTTTAAACTTTTTTTATATCGTATTAAGCTTTAAAACAACTCACGGGACCCGAGCCAACCTCACCTGCTCGTGGTGCACTCTGCTTAACAAACGCTGCTATGGCCCCTACCAACCCGCATTGAGCCAGCGTGGTGGGAAATGGCCTAAATCTTCTCATATGAATCTCTATAAGCGAGGGCCCCTGATGCCTAGCCGTGCCGGAAGTCATGCTGACTGGAAGCTCCCGAGAAGCTACTGGATACGGGAGGCACAGAACCGCCTGAAATGGGTATCTTTAGAGGAGACCAGTATCCAGTAGTTGGTGTCTGGCTGATGATGGAATTTAAATTGTTAAGTTTGTATGAGGCTAAATATGTTAGAGTCGCTTACGTAACTCTGACCATCAGTTCTTCAGTCTCCGGATATTAAGAATAAGACAAAAGTAAGCCCTATCTGTTATAGATGGCGAATAAGAGGGTTTTCGGGTTCGCGGATTTTTGAAGATAGAAATCTTCATTGCTCACTATGCTAGCTGAGGATAGACATCAAATACGAGATGGTCTCATGTATGTCGTAGCAAAGTAAGGATGCTGGGGAGGGTCACAACAGTCCTTTGGACATTTTTAGATACAATGCAGGGAGACATCAGCTGTCTTTTATAGTAGATCCTGGGGCCTTTCGCAATGCACTAAGGATGATCTTCGTGAAGGTTTAATTAGGTATCAAATCCTACATAACCCACTCTTCTCTACTGGAAACAGGATATCTTTTGATGATTTCTTTCCTCCTCCCTTCCGGCAAAAAAGATAATTCAGTCTTAATTGTTTTACAACAGTTTACACTGCAATACTGTTTTACTAGTGCAAGTTAGGTTTGAAGGACGTTATTATAAGTGGCCGCAGAATCAAACTGGACACCTTCACGTTAAAAGGCAAGTGGCTAAAACCTTTTCACACCATGAACCTCAAAACAAAAACACTATAATATAAACAACTAATGAATATAACAGTTGATTGTTCGATCTAAAAAAAAAAACAGTACAAATGCAAATTAGCCATTTCATTACAATGGCTTTCATTCCCATTGTCTCGTGCTAAAACAACATTTCTAACTTAATTCCCACTTATTGCTAACTTAGGCCGTTAACTTGAATACGATCGTGCTAATAAGCTCGATAAAGATCAAACGTTCCCGGTCTATCGTTTTACACTAATTATCTAAATTTTAAATTCAGTGCACAGCAACTAAATACAATTAGATTAGTTCAGACTATTGCTGTCCACTGCTGGACGTAGACTTTCGATAACTAGCGCGACTCGTCCGAGACATCTAAATTCAAAGACTTCACGGAATCTTCATCAGCTCGTCTGTCTACCAGGCAGGTAGTAATCACATATTAAACTTGTCAATTCATGGTTCCCACTCAGATATTTTCACCCATTGCTACTTCAGCTTACTTATCCTCTGGATTATAGCAGTATTCTCTATTCCTGTACGGAACTCCTCGTTCCTGATAACCGACACCACTTAGCCGTCTCCATAGCTACTTTTAGCTTTTTTACAAGACCTAACTTTAAAGACCATTTAGAATATTTTAGGTTTATCAATAATAAACCTTGGTTTATTACTGCAACGTCTTTTGCTGCCTACAAACAGTAACGTGTAAACATTGTTCTGATCGGGTTTGAAGGGCGCTGTAGATAATGAAATTACGGGGGTAAATGAGACTTGACGATCTCAAGGCTGCAAGTATAATGCGTTGGCATATAATCCTATGATGATAATCCCGCTGGTCTCGTTAAAAATAAATACTACTGTGATATTGCTGAGTTTAAATAGATTTGACAAACCTATAGCCCAGTAACAAGGATTTTGTAGCTGATGATGATGATGATTAAGAGGAGAAGTTTTATATAATTGAACTCAATCTAAAGTTCACAGAAGCTTAACACAAGCAGTGAAACAATTTTGTTATGAGGGTAGTTTAGCAATGAGGATAATAGCTATCTAAAGGTATACTGTGCTCCACTACTCTCATGCTGGAATTTAACTTGAACCTCCAAGTTATACGACAAGCAGTTATCCGCTGCGCTGAAAAGGTGAAGAAAGCTATTAACGACGCCGTATTTTTACCATGAGGATTTCGACGAACTTGGACCAAGTGGAACCGTCTCGATTAACTTAAAGTATAACATTTCTATCTGAATATTTCCAGTCGTTTCAGTATTTTCCCTTTCCCCGCAAAGTTTTTTTGCTTCCTGTACAGCTGAAGCATAATCAGGTATTCCGACAGGCGACTTGCGGCGGGTCGTTACGTTTCTTTGTCTCCGCTCAAGTGTCCCTTGTTTCCGGTCAATGAGAAGTTAAATTGAAATGCAATATCTAGAAATGAGAGATCATTTGGAGCGATTCTTTTGTAAAGGTTTATACAACCGGAATGGTTTCCAGGTGTAGCGTTACCGCCGAAATAAATGTAAATTAATGATCTCGTTATCTGGAATATCTGATCTGTAGACTAAAGACGTCGAAATCATTAGATAAAATGTCTGGATGTTTCAAGCTTAGTTTCCAACAAAATATTTTTTTATTTAAAGAGCCGGGCGAGACTTTCATCCTTTTACCTTAACCGATGCTCTCTGTTGCCGGATACCGTCTAAGTACCAGCGCTGCGCCTATTGCAGCCGACAAACAGTAGTGTGGAAATATTACTGTGTTCCGGTTTGAAGAGCGTTGTAGTTACAGAAATTACGGGAGTAAATGGGACTTAACATCCAGTCTCAAGGCGCTAGCGCAATATGGTGGTAGAGTATACCATCGTAACTAGTGCCATGTTGTTATGAACGGATGGGGTAAATACTAATAAGTATGAAAACATTCCATTATATTTTCAAACAATTATTTTACTATCATGAGGCGACTTCTTCATACTGAGGGTTTGCAGTTCAGATTCAGCAAAATAAATCGATCTTAAACTGCACTCTTAGTTTGTACTAATTACTAAAGAGTTCTTAAATGATATCTGTCTCTATAGTTGTTCCCGTATATCATAAGGTTTCTGTCTGGAGCGACCAATCTGCGTCCACTGGTTCCTGACCAGTGGATCAGCTCTTTAACTTGATCGGTCCATGTGGTCACTGAACGACCAAATCATCTTTTATCTTCAATGTTTACAACCGCGACCAGTTTTTCCAAACTAAACAGAAGCACTAAAATAAGTGATATCTCTAAATATTGCCTTAAAAGATAAAGTGAAAGACATTTCGTAGGTCTTACATCGTGGCAAACAAATTAACTCATAACTTCCGCTCCAATAGAAATCAACAACATAACTCCATCCATATCCGTATTGCCGTCATTTGCATACTGGCAGCTAGTTAGGGAAATTTCTGCTACGCGATATTGGAACTTATCTCCCGATTATTAATAACTATATATTGATACAACACGTAAGTTCTTCATTAGGTGATATGCTGTGACATGGTAATCTAACTCATCACTAATTTACGTTCTGAATTAACCAATGTGGACATTAAACACAAGCAGGAAGCAGCATGTACTGGTGATAATTGGCGACAGAGTTGCCGGAGACCGTCTAGGTACATCCACAGCGTCTATTGCAGCCGATCAAAGAGCGTTGTGCAAGTATTACTGTTTTCCGGCTTGATAAGGCGCTGTTGCTCCGTGAAGTTACTGAGGTGTTGAATCTTAACATCTGTCTCAAAGTGATGAACACAATGTGGTGCTGTATATCATCCTAACTACTGCTACGTTATTATGTGTGGGCGTATCACTTACCATTAGAAGAATGTCTAGCTCGCGTCTTCGTTTCGTCGAATTAAAAAAATAAATGAAATTTGATGAGACTTAATACCTTTGGTCTTAAGGCAACCAGCACAATATGCTGAGTATATCATCCTAACTAACGCCATTACAGTATAGACAAGCATATCAAAAATCAAATAGATATATTGTTTGTTGTAGTCAAAATAGAACACACACATACATACAGATTAACAAATATGAAGGTTTCCTTACATAAGACCATTAATCGCTTGACACACTGTATGTACTCGTACAGTGTAGACATGAGTGTGTGTGCTGCAATGGTACAATAGGCCGAAGCTCAGTGGATTATTCACGTACGGGAGGCGAAACATTGATTTTCACCTACCGCTCGTGGTGCGATCGCAATCAAAGAGATAACCTGCTTCCAATGTTAGTTACATTTTTTTTATCGATAATTGTAATCGATCAAGGAAGCTTCAGTTATCGAAGACAAGTAAATCAATGCAATAAATTATCTTTATCTAAATTATCTCATCCACCTAAATAAAAATGTTGCCAAAGATATTGTCAACAGTGTTGAGTTATATCAGGTAAGTCTTGCTCCTCTTGTCTCTTTGTAGAAAAGAAAACCGTGTGCACTAAATATGAGTACATGCGGTGACTTTTGTCTTCACACATTATCATGAATAAGTGAGGAATCGAACCGATATACCAACCGCTGAACCATAACATCAAATACTCAGACAATATAATGGTTTTAAAAATTATTACTACGAATAAAATTTATGTGTAATATCGTTGAAGTCTTTTACTATTAATATAACACTCGAAAGTAATAATCGACTCCATAATACAACTCTTATTAGATGTCATCTCTTATCGCCAACTCCTACCCTCCTCCCCGTCTCTATCAGCCACCCTCTAGAGGATAATTTCAGTTATTATTACCAGGTTCAATAAACGCGTATATTTTAATAGTGGCCATTTGTTTTACTGCCACTATATTACGGCCGTGTGCTGTCGGTGCGATCTGTGATGGTGTTACCGACCTTATTCTCCACGCGATAGAGTCCATTTCGACCATGGAGGTCCGCAGCCCGTTGGCCGCACATGCTGCGACCAGACGCAACCGTTCCATATGACATGTGGAGATCAATTTACATTTGGAGCGCGAAGGGAAATGTCCTAAGAATGTTAAACATTTATCAAGGACTTTAAAACAAGGGATTTAATTATAAATTTATCCAAGTTGTAAGAAGTTTATTATTTTATTATGAAATCAAATTATTATTAATTTTGCGTTATACGGAGAATTTCGTATTTATTACTTTGTTATCTATCTATATATATGTAGGATATATCTAGAGATTCATTGACTCATCCCGAGATCTCGGAAGCTATTAGACGTAACCACTCTAAATTTGGTAGAGATATTGCTTCTGCCGTTTAGAGGTCAGCTAAGAATGGATTTTACAAATTTTCTTCCCCAAATAGAGTTGCGGAGTCAGCAAAGCCATAGATAAAAGCTAGAGGATAGTATGGACCGTCGTATATGAAAGGTAGATCTTACTAAATTTGGTAAAGCGGTCCACATCAAAAGTGCTGTTAGATCTATTTGCTCCCAGCTACGCATTATGAGAAGATAAGGGTCGAAATAGGATACATTTCTCCTTCCAACCCCTAATCTCGTACGTAGGTCGACATTTTCACCTTTTTTAAAAAATAAATACATCCTTAACGTCTACTGAATATACATGAGGCTCGTAATTTGGCCCGTGGTATCGCACGAGCGGTAATTGTAAAGCTCCGCGCACAGTGCCGTTGGATTAGAACTTTAGTAGGTTATATATTTCTAAAACATTACACCGAGTGTTGTGTAATTATACTAATCAAAACAATAATTTAATAACACAAGGGATTTTCAAAGTTTGAGGCGTGTGACAAACAGAAAGATGTACGTGTTTGTGTACCTGTGATAATGGACACTCCAAAACTCTTAAATATGAATACAACTTTATTATTAACCAAATTAATGTGAAATATATTCACAAAATATCATTTATTTTCTACATGTGGAAAAAGTAGTGCCCGCGTACCGGTACCATGTAGTGTTGGCAGGCCTCCCACAAGGTGGACCGACGATCTGGTAAGAGTCGCGGGAACCCACTGGATGAGAGCAACGCGGGACCGATCGACGTGGATATCTTTGAGGAAGGTCTATGTCCAGCAGCGGACGTTTATCGGCTGATGATGATGTGGAAAAAAGATAAATAAATAGCCTTTATGTAAGAGGTCTAAAGTTCCATCAATGGGTATATAAAATGATCTCTTTGTTTAATTATTTATTCCAATAAGTCTTTCATGTTATTGTAAAAAAAGTAACATAAAAATCAATGTTGTAATACGCACTACCCTAGACATACTTAATTCGGAGCTGGGCCAATTTTCTTCGCTCCGACCCCGTCGGGGGTAGCCCCCAATTGAATTAAATTCTCACTTAACCCTCCCCCCACCCCTAAATACATTCCGTGCATTACAAAGGGGGCGGCCGTAACACTTCTTTAATTCAATGAAGCTCGCAGCCGGTGCCGATTGCTCGGCTAAATTCCCAATTATCGAGGCAGACGGTGTGCACCTGTCCTACGCAGGAGCTACGCCGCCGCTACGTCGATGCTACGGCGGCGCTACGTCGAGCTCAAAGTCCGGCACGTTCCACTCATTAATGTAATGAGCGCGCGGGTCGATTAATTGCTCAACTGTAACACAGTCTGCGGTGACGTCACCGCCGTGCTCATTACACTACAGCCCCACTCTAGTACGCGTACTGGTGGTAGGTTTCTATTGCCGGAGACCGTCTAGGTAATCACCACCGCAACTTCTGTTTCTACCGCTAAATAGTAGCGTGTAAACATTATTGTTTTCCCGTTTGAAAGGCGCTGTAGCTAGTGGACTTATAGGGCTCTATATAATATTGCTGTGTACATCATCCTAACTAGCGCCGTGATGTTATGGAAGCGTAACGCTTTCCATCAGAAAGACGTCCGGCATATTTCCATAATAAAAAGTTAAAACTCTCGGTACATCATTAATTATTCAATCTAACTCTAACCTACCTGCATGGCTTAAGTTTTAAAATGGCGGTTAACTTTTAAGTTAATCTAGTGTTAATAATATAAGACACTTATGTTAAATCTGCTCACTTAGACTTGTTAGACGAGGTTATTAATTAAAAACATTTACAGCTCTTTAAATATTTTATCACCTGATTTATTTCATTCAATTAACGCTTACTGCTGAATATAGTCCTTCCCAAAAGAGGATAAGAACTCTATAGTAGGCATGTAAGTTGGGAGTCGCAGTAACTTAATAACGATCACAAGAAAAGCTTCCAGTTCTTTGCATGGAATTATTACTTCCTTAACCGCATCTTCGCTATACACTAATAGTTGCAGTGGATATATCCTAATCCATCTCACAATTATAAACATGAAGTCCAGCTTGTCTGTTACGCTCTCACCTTTATACAACTTGACTCGTATTTTATCATGGAAAAAGAAGAAACATCTGATAATGATACAGGATATGATTGATATGGAAAAATAAATCTATTATCATTATCATCAGCATCTACTCTTCCACTCCTGAATGTAGTCGACCACTAAACCTCTCCGCTTCGATTGAACTCTCGCTATCTTAAGGGTGTCCAGCGAAATACCTCGATTTTCACCATATCATCGGTACATCTTCTGCAACTCCTGTTTCCACCTGTAAGCGGCTGCTGCTCTAGGATCTTACTATCCTTTCAGCTAACTTAAGTCTACCATTTATAGGCTATGTCGGTGATCTTAGTTTTTCTGTTCTCCTTATATCTAATTCGGCCGAAAACGATCGACGTGGAGATCTTTTGCGACCTGTGTCCAGCAGTGGGCGTCTATCAGCCGTTGATGAAGTAAAAGTATAATTAATTGTGTTAGTTAAGTCTTATAAGTTTATATTTTTATTATGTATGTCTCTGTTAAGGTAAAGTATAATTTTATATGCAAATATTCTCGGGTCGGTCACGTTGGGTACGTGGGTCTCATACTCCAGGCAGGGTGAAGATTTTCAAAGTCCTCGCCGCATGCAGATTTGCTTGGACGGTTAATTGGATTGCCACTTATCAGCCAGCGAGTCGCTTTTCGGCTTTGAAAATGTATCTCACGTCATATATTTATATTACTACCAGAAAAATTATATAAGATCTGGAGTCACCGACACAAAAGAATTTGGCTACCAATATATTTTAACGAAGGACCTGTCCTTGTGAAGATCTTAAGGCGTGTCCAGTAGTGATCATTATTAATTAATCATCATGATGACTAAGTTGACATATAATCATGATGATATAATGATCATGATCATTCTATAAACGTTGATAACGGTCATATAGGCGTAGGTTATACAATCGGTTTCGAAAAAACCAAACCACTACCCAACTTCGCCGCATGCGGCTTCGGAAATGAACCTGGTACTTCCGTTTTATGAGACAATTGATTAGCCGGTTCGTCGAGAAGGCAGGTACAATTAATGCAATAAATTTTTTTTTTACATTCCATGTAACAAGATGAACAAAACGTTCACTTAATGGGAATTAATATGGGCGTCCATAACATTGTAGAGTGGTCGCTGTAAAACTTATATAAGATGTAAAGTCTTAAGTTTAATTACTACAGTAATTTATACACAATAGTATAGTACAATACTATTTGCGTAAATAAATAAATAATTGTTACTATTCCTATCGCCGGTATTCTAGACTTTAACGAAGAGAGAATCAAAGTCTTGGACCATCGCTCAGGCGAAGCACTGATTCATTATCAGCTAATAGATGTCCACTGCTGGACATAGGCCTCCCTCAAAGATCTCCACATACAGTCAGCATGGGCTCCGTTACTATGAGCTGTTGTAGGTAGGGGTTCATATAAAGAGATTTGGGCCATTTTCCATGAAGCAAGCCCAAAGCGAGTTGACGGGAGCTAGAGCCTTGTTTGTTGATTAGCAAGGTCCACCACGAGCAGGTGAGATTGGCTTGTGGCCCTTGAGTTCGTGTCGATGGCGGTCAGTATGTGGGTTCCCACCGCCTTCTAAACGACCCCGAGGCGGACAATGGCTGGACATGGTTTCCGGTTGTAGAAGTAGTACTCACGAAGCTAAGAGGGTCTGCATAAGGCAGACCCTGGAACGGGCTATCTTAGTATAGCATTAGCGAGGCCGCGGTTGTGTTCCGAACGGAGATCTCGTGACCTCTCCAAACGCCAAAGGTGACAACCGAGAGGGTTTTAGTGGGTAAAAATCTCCACATGACACTGGCGTCCCCCCCAGAAGGCAGAATATCTTTTCTCTCCATGTTGATGAGCAAAAATGAGTGTCCAACCTGCGACTTTATTAACTATATACATGCAAACTAAACCAATATATAGTGTATAACTTAAGTTGCAATTTACGAGACGCAGTCTATTCAGTGCACAGTTACTTAGATGGAAATATTTCCACTGCATCCGGGCTCACATCGCGAATTACAATGAGATATTATGAGCTCGCGCACACAACGCCAAGAAGCGCTCGTCTCTAAGGAATGCCATTACGCAGCTTTTTGTCGGGCGCTGCCTTATTAGTTCCTACACTGGCGAGTACGTACCTCCATACTACCGTTAGCTGCGCTTGCGCGCGCGGGTGTACCGCTACGCGACCCCTGGAATCGCACTTCACTTGTTTGTATTTTGTGATATTCTATTGCGAGAATCTAATTACTAACTTAAACATAACTTAGCGAATATCTTATATATATATATATGTTTTAACGATTGTTTTATCTCATGTTATAAATATTTGTCTGTAGTGTTTGTAAGTTATAATATTTAGTTTCCGAAATGACTTAACTGATATCTATAGAACCTTTGCTACATGATCATTAGGTGCCCTCTTCAAAACGAAGTTAGACGATCAGATTGAGAGTACCAATTCGATCCTCAGCTATTCTTTTTGACTGATGGTATTTAAGCCCAGTCCACTACTTTATGTCATCAGACCGTTTTTCACGCTGTCTACCAGGTGCACGTTTTTCAGGAGTTCTGCCCTCCAGAGTCAACCTTGGGAACTCATACAGGTATTCTCTTAGAAGGTGTCTAAAAAATGCAACAAAAAAATAACTAAAAGTTATATGATAGTAAATAAATTCAGTATCATATATCAGTTTTGCGTAAATATATAACCATGCGAGAAAAACTATTTAGGTTTTCTTAGGTATAGTTTAGTGGTTAACTTCATTAGATATCCAGTTAACTTTACAATTAAGGAAGTAAGTTCAATCCGTTACACTGTCTGTAACAATAAAGTATTAATATGGAATGTTTAAGAAATTAGTCTTCAAGGTCATATAAAATGGTATAGTTCGGATGGTGACAGAATTTCTTCAACTACCATCAACAAGCTTCGTTTATAACGGCATTATTGGTGGTAGGTCTCTGTTGCCCTAGGGCGTCTAGGTAGATAGGCCGCAGCTCCGATTTCTGCTGCCAAACAGTGGTGTGCAAACGTTACATTGTTCCGGTTTGAATGGCGTTATGTCTAGTGAAATTAATGAGGTAACGAGACTCGACGTCTTGTCTCAATGCGGCGAGCACGATTTTGTGCTGTGTTGGTCATCCTAACTACTCGTAACGGGTGGGCGTATCACTTACCATCATTACATCTCGTTCGTCTAGTCGCTTCGTAAAATAAAAAAAATACAGTGTTTTACTTATTGAACACACGGAAGCTGTTAAGAGCACGCTTGACCATCATCGACTTTATTGGAACTCGTTGAGGTTTGTATAACCAAAGTATATAAAAAACTAGGAACAATCTTTGCTCTTCCTGTTTGAAGTTTGATAGTTAATTCTAAAAATATCCAAGCATTTTAATTACTACCTAGTAAGTAACTATGTTATTAATAACTGATTGTCGTAATTATTCATCATCAGCCAATAGACGTCCACCGCTGGACACGGACCTCCCCCAAAGATCCCCACATCGATCGGTCCCGCGCTGCCTGTACCTAAGGACTTCCCGCGACCTTCAGTCGTTTGTTAAGGATTCATATAGGGGATTCGGACTACCTCCCACCACTCTAGCCCAATCCGGTTTATGTCAGAGCCAGAGCGTCGTTTGTTGATTAGCAAGGTGCACCACAAGCAAGTGAGATTGGCTTTATGATTAGGACCCCTTACACACCCCCTCATCGAAGTTATTATTTACAGTCATTAAAATAGTTAATTAAACGGAAGTAGATAATCATTGATCTGATGAACATTAGACATGTTTGCGTCTTAACGGGCTCATAAAAATAAACACAATTCCCTTTCCGGTCGTGGGACCTTAAATTGGGGTCCGTGTTTGGGATACCCGCGCCCCGTAACTGCTGATCCCGGTTCGCGCGTGCCGTGAATAACGTTATAACGTATAGCTTCAGTAAACGCTATTTATTGAACGAGCCCGGTTTAATTTCACACCGGTGCGCACACCCACCCTACATTGTTTTAATTTATCTTTATTGCTGCTAGTGGATCTACATCCGGAGACTGTCTAGGTAACGCAGCAGCCTCTGCTTCAACCCCCAAAACATTAGTTAGCGAATAACACTGTTCCAGATTGAATGGCGACATCTTAATCGACGTCTCAAAGGGACGAGTACAATGTGGTCCAGTACTCCTCCTTCATCATCATCATCAACCAATACACGTCCACTGCTGAACATAGGCCTCCCCCAAACCCCCACACGGATTGCTCCTGCGCTGTTCGCATCGTTGGACACCAGGAACCGTTGTTTTTAGGGGGGTAGACCACGTCCATTCATTGTCCTCCTCACGATCATTTCGAAGACAATGAGAACCCCGATCTTGACTGCCAATGACCCCAACTCATAAAGCCCAAATCAACTTCACCTGGTCGTGGTGCAGCCTGCTAATCAACAAACGAGGCTTTGGCTCCCACGAACTCACATAGCGTGGTAGGAAATGGATCAAATTTTCCATATGAACCCTTACATGGGGGATCTTTGGAGCGAGGTCTATTTCCGGCAGTAGACTTTTATCGGCTGATGCTGATGATGATGATGATACAAAAATAGCTTATACTTGTGTAACCGCCTACCCCCCTACCCCATTCAAAGTAAACGACGAGTGCGCTTCCAGTTCGTTAAATAAATTCCGTTCGATTTCTTATAAAAAATATTTTATAAATGTTTCATTCACTTTCATCAATACAAAAAGAAATCTTTTCATGAAAGCTTCACTGAAAATGTCATTGTGAAAAAAAAATGTTTGAACGTATTTTTCCAATTTACTTGCCTCTATCATCCATTCTTTCCTCTTCAATAGAAATCCTGAAATAGAACGAGAGAAAGGAGTGTGTATATATTCGTATTTATATTTTCATATTTAATATAAATACTCATATAAAAGTTTATATATATAAATATATTTTCCGAAGGGGTGTAAGGGGTTCCGCCCAACATCTTACTGAGCCCAAGTCAACCTCAGCTGAATCTCTTCTGAATAACAGACGAGACTCTCAACACCCACCAACTCGCATCGGACCAGCGTGTTGGGCTAAAACCCAATTCCTCTCAATTAACTCAACGATCTAGTGAT
Organism: Ornithoptera priamus; assembly: GCA_029034505.1. Taxonomy (NCBI): domain Eukaryota; kingdom Metazoa; phylum Arthropoda; class Insecta; order Lepidoptera; family Papilionidae; genus Ornithoptera; species Ornithoptera priamus. Next base: position 333,018 of record JARDWD010000292.1, on the reverse strand, counting down.
ACTCTAGAGCACCGCAGGACTGATCAATGTAAAGATCTTTGAGGGAGGCTTGTCCAGCAGTGGACGTCTATCGGCTGATGATGATATTTTCCGTTTCGCAAATAATTACTACTACCCTTATGAAACGATATTGACTATGTTACTCGACAACGACAAACGTGAGAGACGTTCAACTGATGGTAAACAATACGCATGTCTGTAACAGTCTATAGTGCTAGTTGATATGATATACAGCATCACATTTTACTCGTCGCTAAGATACATAAAATGTAAAGTTTCGTTACCGCTGTACTAGCTACAGCGCCTTTTAAACCGGAACACAGTTTTGTTTGACAGCAAAAACAGACTCGTCTTGTGACATAGCTTCAGCGCCGTTTAATACACACAGTAATATTTTTATACTACCGTTCAGCGGCAGATTTAAGAGCTGATGGTAGTAGACACAGGATGGTGGAACCACAGGACATATATATATATATTTTATATTTTTTATTCTTTACAAAGTATAAAAGATTAATTCTCCCACATAATGCATATACAGGTAAACGAACACTTGTTAGGGTCCAATAGACACACATAAAGTTTAATTTTATTACAACTGGTCCCCATCAGGGTTGGGTAATTAAAATAATGGAGGGTCAATATCCTCGTTACTCACTTCACTAATTAACCGTGTAATTAACCGAACAGTTAAACCTTTTTTTGTTTACAGAGAGGACAATGGCTAGAATTGCGATAGCCAATTATTTAGATTGTATCAAACTCAGACTCGGACCCATCTCCATATCGTGATAGCAGTTGCTCAACCGGTCATAGACGTTATAAGTCTCGTAAGATCGCGGGTTGGAAACCCATTGAGCTTCAGCTTCTGGTGAAGGATGTCATCGTGAGGAAACCGATATTTTCCAATAACGGCAGCCTTATTGTTCGTGTAAACTCATCTAAACTGCACTACAGTAACGTGGTGTATAAATAATTTTGACTCTCTACTTGTGAGAATAGGCTCCGAGTCCCAACGGTGGGAACATTCAGTGGGCAGTACTCAACCTCTTTATTGTAAAGAACTTGTATAATTTCCTGAAAACTCTTCGATATCATAAAATCTTTTGTGCTACATCCTGATCCTGCAATCTATATAGCGTACTGATGTTTAATGCAACAAAAAATACAATATCCTCATCTCTTCTAGATCCACCGAGCGCGCCGATGATCACGGGCTACATACCTGGCACCACCCTCGCCGCTGGCACGGTCCAGAAGCTGTCTTGTATCTCCACGGGGGGTAACCCGCTGGCTACATTAACCTGGTTCAAGAATGACAAAAAGGTAAAAAAATATAGTAATATTTATCACTATTTTTTTCAGTCAAGTAATAGTTGGTTAGTTAGTATTAAGGAGGCCCAGGTTCGTTCCCCGCTGAAGGTGAAAATAATGAAGAAACCGAAATGTCCTAAAAGATAAACTTTCGTAGATGAGTCATCTACTGACCAGATAATGAGTTTAACAAATTGAAAGAGGTAGCCCACAGTCCCAGCTGTGGGATTGTGGTTAACGTGGCAAGCTGTGTATAAAATTTAATATTGATGACCACGATCTGTCCCGGCAGATACATTCGACGTCTAAGGCGAGCGACAAATCGGTGTCGGCCGAGATATCGATCCTGACTAATGTGACCGACAACCAGGCCCAGTACAGGTGCGAGGCGACTAACAGCGCCACCGAGATCCCGCTATTCGAGACCGTCACCCTAAACGTGCACTGTAAGTATATTTACGTACGTATGTGTGGAATACATACATACACGTCACTGGTCGGCTGGTGGCTCCCATTTCCGCCGCCGAACAGTAGTGTGCAAACATCACAGTCTTCTGGTTTGAAAGGCGTTGTAACTAGTGAAATTTCCTGGGGTATCCATACTTATTATATTATGTCTAAGGCGACGAGATCAATGTCGTGTTGTGTATATCATCCTAACCAGCATCACGATGTAGCCAAGCTTAATATTAAACATCAGCTAAAAACTAGTATGCTGGTACCAAAAGAACACTCTGTAATCTACCATTGTTAGCTAGAAATAATCTTCAGAAAAATGCTCCGTTTTCTATAGCGGAAGTGATGGTTATATGGAGAATGTGACCTTATTAAAACGACTACTGTATTCATCTTCAAAAGATAAGTTTTCATCAAGTGAATCCGGCGACTTGTAACGAACTATGTTTAGAGGTCGCGGCATTTCCGGCCGGAACACAGCTATGTCCTGTCCAATAGCATATTAACTCTGTCTTTCTCTAGGTTCGTTTCCTCATGTCTGAGGATTTTAGTCAGTGCTAGGATTGCCATCTGTCCGATCTGCTTCCACCGGTTCCTGTCCAGCGCATCTATTACGACTGTGTAAATTTAGAGAACGACGAGTCTTTAACCTGATCGGTCCATCTGGCTGGTGAACTGTCGTCACCACCCAAATGGACATCTGTTCATCATTAGTTGTCAGTCCATACATTATATAATTTTCATCTAACCTATATGTAATAGAAGTAAACACAACAAACAAAATCTTTGACTATTATCGAGGCAATAAAACGAGATGTCAGTAGCCACAGCGTCCTACAAACTTGAACGCTTGGCAATAGAAGGAACAGGTTCCGCAATAGTATGCAATAGCTCCAACACGAGACCTAGGGGTTCCATTAAAATCATATCCCACCTAAATTGTTACAAAGGCAAAAGTTTCGCAGTTTAAATTAAATTCCCCCGCGAAATTGTAAAGTTATATCCGCATCCCGGCGCGAGACGGCGGATTGTGTGAGTTTAACGTTCAGCTCTTTAGTTTTACGTAACGAAATATTTGCACTAAGAGGCTGGCTGCATCATCACGAAGCCGGGAACTCCTACCCATTTCCACTGAACCAATGCAAAGGATATAATAAAGATTGAATATTACATAGAGCTATATACTTAATGTATGTAATACATTAATTTATATTATAGTTTAGGCTTCAATGCACTAAGGACGTAACCTTAATATCACTTGATATCGAGTGTTAAGATCATAGATAGTGGAGTTTTCTTTTCTAAGTTACACAGGATATTAATATTTCGAGAATCCTAAACTCGGTGAGGCTGTTACGGCGGCGGATGTACTAAAATGTGGTAGCTAGTCAAATGTATAGTCTAACGACGAAGAAGTAATAGCCAAGTGGATTTGAAGAATCTTTCGCCAATCCTACTCCTCAATAATGACTTCGGAACAGAATTAGAGGCATAAGTATTAATTACTATACAAACGGTTAGTCGCTGTGTTACAGTAATTAAATTGTTATATAAAAAGATAGGAAAAAATCTCAAAAAAAAAACATTGTCTGATAACCTATGAGATGCAATAATAACTTTATCTCCGCACAGTCGCACCGGAGGCTGTCAAAGTGAGAGCGGAACCAGCGGAGCTGAAGCCGGGAATCGAAGCTACGCTGTTCTGTGACGCCGCGAGCAGTAACCCGCCGGCCACGTTGTCGTGGTGGCGGGACGGGATACCTGTCCAGGGTGAGAGCTTTGCATCGTATTAAAAACGAAATCGAGTTTGTATACACCTTAAAGAGTATAAACAATACGCGGAAGTCAATCCCAAAACATGTCTTTATCCCACTTATGGGATAAAAGTAAATGACTTGCTGTCTACGTTTTTTTTTTATATTATTTGTAATTGTTTCTAAAGAAATGTAAGAACATGAAGTAACAAAGTTTTTGCACTTGCTTTTCATCCAATTCCATCTCATCTTTATAAATCCGTTATTTATGTTTTCGATACGTTCCCTTAGGTCTTCCAATGCAGCTGAAGAAGGGTCTGCACGGTGGTACCGTCTCCACTATCGAACTCAAGTTGAACATAAGTAAAGAACTTAACGGCGCCGTGTATACCTGTCAAGCATTGAACGAAGCCTTGCAGCGAAGTGTCCACGACGCCTTGCCCCTCAAGGTTTTATGTGAGTGTATATCGAATCATTTGCGTTCTTCACCTTCCTGGCTAGCCTTCAGATGGTGAGAGATGTCTGGATAATAACGATTAGAAATCAAGTTAAAACTTGTATATATACACAGATGCACCAATTTTCGATGAAACGACGCTGGATACGACGGTGGGCGTGGAGAACGAGCCGCTGGTGATAGTGCTCCGAGCGGACGGCAACCCCGGCAGCATCGCATACACCTGGACTAAGGACGGCTTGCCTATCACGCAGTCTTCGTATAGCAGTTCAAGTGAGTAATATCTGTTGGCAACTCCTCGGACTTAGATCTTCGTTCATGGGTTCTTCGGCGATGGTACCAAAGTTACAGGGTGGGAAATTAGATATCTATTTCGTTGAATTTGAAAATAGGATGTTTCAAAAACTAGCCACGGGGGAGGTTCCCTCTTTATATTTTACTTCCGATGAGAGTGAGAGAGACACTGAGTGACTCCTTTATATCACCTGCTTTTGTGCAAAGAATAACAGGATATGTCGGACTTGCACCGACTTACCAACGATACATTAATTAGAAGAAACTCTTCAAGAAATATCATTTGACAAAGCGACGAAATCAACTGATGATAAATAATACGCCTACCAGTAACAGCGCTAGTTAGAATGATATACACTATACTAAATCGTGATAAGATATGTTAGGTCACATTACCGCAGTAATTTTACTAGTTATCACACCTTCCAAACAGCAGTACAGTATTCGTTGGGCGCTACTGTTTTGCATTAGATACAGTTGCTGCGAGGGTTCCCTGGTTTCCGGCAACAGTAAAATCCGTGCATCTTTATCATATATTATACTTTGTAAATTTTTTTTGGTGCAGACGACAGAATCATATCGGAAGGCAGCATGCTGAACATGACCAGGCTGTCGCGGCACGACGCCGGCATCTACACCTGCGAGGCAGTAAACTCCCAGGGTGCGGCTACGGTCAACATCACCGTTTCAGTTCATTGTAAGTTCTCCAACAGAAAATAACATCAACTGTTTTCTATCCAAACCCTCGATGACAATTTTTGAGGAGTCTTCCAGCTGATGGTAAGCAATAAACATGCCCATAACAACATGATGCCAGTTAGAATGATTTATGCAGCACAACATTGTCCTAGTTGCATCAGACATAAGATGTTAAGTCTCTGTTACCCCAGTAATTTCAATAGCTATAACGCCTTTCAAACCGGAACACATTAATATTTGCACACCACTTTTCGTCGTCTTCAAAAGGAGCTGCAGTGGTACCTAGACGGTGTACGGCAACTGAAACCTTCCGCCAGTAAACTACATTTCTAATCACTAATTTCTCATGTATAACACCCCCCACCCCCAGTTATAACCTAATATGATTTTTCTACAAATAGATAAAAAAATAAAGAGAGGCTAGACATTACTCTGTACAAAATCATATTAATGGCAACGATTCCACTTTTGTGTAGCTAACGCCCTGATGACATGTGATATACCGCCAGCAAAACACTGACGTCCACTGCTGGACATAGGCCTCCCCCAAAGATCTCCACATGATCGGGTAGCGATTCATATGGGAGGAGACTGGAGGGAAATGTCAAACATTTCCCTCCACGCTGGCCCAATGCGGATTGGTGGAAGCCAGAGCCTCGTTTGTTGATTAGCAAGGGTGCACCACGAGCACGTGAGGGTGACTTGAATCCCGTGAGTTGAAGAGCAGGAACTCTGCGTTATTTCAGTGTTGCCAATTTATAATTAACGAACTTCCGTTAAGTTGGTTTTTAATTAATTTAATTTAGTTAAGTTAATATACCAACGTAAAACGTAATACTTTAATTTTTATTTAGATAACGCTAACAAGTATACCATCACAACGACCTTCTCGCCTCGATACAGCCTCGAATAACAGTACTATGATGAAGCAGCTCCAGCTACACGAGTACATAGTTTGTTAAGGAACAACATAGTAATATACAACATACAACAGGCATTACCTGAAATTGCTCATGAACGTTATGCAAAGATAACAGCTCCTCATATTCATAGCTCAGCAGGAAATCTAGCCGTTGCTCGGGAAACTAGCGCCGTAGGAAAAAAAAAAACTATAAGCACATTTTTATATAAGAAAACAGTAGGGTAGTTCTGAGCTCGTTACTGCTAGACGGTATTTTTTTTTTTTTTCAAAGAGTAAACAACCTCATTATTATCAGAGTAAATATGCGATATATTGCTTGATCTCCAATATTGATTACTAATAGACAAGGAAACTATTTTGTAGGATTTATTGCAAATATTAATTATTAAAAGCAATAATAAGCGAGAAAAGAAAGGAAAGAACATGAAAACGGAAATGATTTTTTTTATTTATTCATTAAAGTGACGCCGTGAGCCAGGAGTTTGCTTGATGATGAACGAAACTCATACAACATGGCGCTACGTAGAATCATCTCTTTGACAACATATTATGTTTCGTTGTTATGGTGAAAAGTACTATTGAATATAGGTTTTTTTTTCAGTTCAACTCTGTAGCGTATTGTCTAACAGCATTCCGGTTTGAAGGACGTTTTAGCTAGTGTAGATACTGGGGTAGGGCAACTCAACATTTTGTCACAAGAGACGAGCATAATGTAGTGCAGTATATCTCATTCTAATTAACGCCGCGTTGATATAGGCAGGCGTATTACTTACCATCAGCTGAACGTACCGCTCGTACTCTTCGCTAAATTGAATAGAAAAAAAAATAATGCACATGTTTTGTTCTAGATCCAGCCGGCATTAAGAGTGTATCGCAAATTGGAATTGTGAATCCCAACGAAGACGCTGTACTCGCTTGTACAGCATCTGGTCAGTATTAGCATCTTCTTGCTCTCCACTTAATTAGCACAAGTAGTTCAACACATTCCATCCATATTTTATCCTGTTCTCCGTCTTCTGTTCCAGTCATCCACTAGGTCATCGATATTATTATACATTTATATGAACTTTTATCTTTACATATTTTTCTTCTCCGACTTACTCCGATGTCAGTTCCTCCTTTTTGTTTTGAAACTATATATCATCATCATCATCATCATCGTCATCGGTCTATATTTATCCACTGCCGGATATAGGCCTTCCCCAATGTCTTCCACCAAATACGACCCTCGGCTTCTCGCATCCAGCCACTTCCGACCGCCCTGATGATGTCGTCAGGCGATCAGTAGAGAGGGCGTCCTAATATATATATATATATATATATATATATATATATTTGTTTACTCGGCTGATAGTTACAATCGATACGAATTAATATTAGACTTGAGAGAATATTCTAGAAAGCAATACTCTCGAAAGGGGCTTAATAAAAACAACACTAATTAAGCTTCAATTTCCAGGCAATCCATTAACGGCGGAGCACATTAAATGGGAGAGGAAAGGCTACAGCTTAGAGTCTAGGGCTGTGACCTTCGAGTCGAGGAACCAGACGAGCTACCTCACGATCGATCGCGCCACCAGGGAGGACGTCAGCAACTTCCAATGTATCGTTGATAATGGAATAGGCGGCGAGACGCGGCAGGAAGCGATGCTGGTCGTTAAATTCAAACCGGAAATGGATACATCGCCGAATTTGGTCAAATCAGCGTCCAACGTTGGGCAGGTCGGAAGATTGATGTGTCGGTTAGTATGCGGTTTGCGTTTTTAAGAAAACAGTTAATATTAAATACTTGTATAAATAGTTTTTAATTCCGTTTCCTACAAACTAATGTAGTGTAGTTTTAGATCGACGGGGACTACAGATCCTCATAGAAACATGTACTTCAAAAAATTTAAAAATCTCTCCCTACATCCGATTTGAACATCTCTTTTCCGCTTTAAAGGTTTCTCCATTTCAAGTTTATATATATATTTGTGTTTATATATGCTATGAATAACTCCTTCTCTTTTTATTTCTTAACATTTCTGAGGAGTGAGATCAACTTTCCTATTTAGCTGTTTAATTTAGTCATTCATCTATCTATCAATCCTTCGATTGATGCTGTGTTTACATTATGATATACTAAAACACTCATTATATGTATTTATCTCCTGCAGACAGTACACATTCAAACGTTTACACAGTGAGAGATATCTCTCATACTTGAGCTTGCGTCGGCTCTTGTCAGTCTTTTTAACTATTAATTTCTCCTCTCCACTCATACTTGTCTTTGTTTCCTTATCCGTCATACTCAGTTCTACTTACACATTTATTTTATTGTCATATTGCATCTTATTTCCTTGTTTCGTACCTGTCGCAACCAGTATTATCTCAAGAGTCCTAGCTTACGACTACAGATTTGCCAACTGTATCCTACTCTGATGGATCTTTTGGAGAACTCATTAGATAAAAATTTATATTAGAGAATTTATCTTGAATTCCTGTAGATGGAACTCGGACATTGACGTTATCTGCACAGTTCAAATGTTCCCGTGTCGGTTAAAGTTTTGCGGATGCTGTGAGTTTGCACACTGCAGCTAAATTTTCGAAATCGGCAACCTTTGATAAATGGCGTTTGTTAAATCGATTACATTTCCCGCTCAACTGATTCATTTTCATGTTTTTTTTTTTATCTTTTTGATTATGTATTAATTAATGTAATATTACTTTCTTTTCCTGTTTCCATTTTTCTAACCTACTGCTGCATCTTTCCACATTTTAGGTTCATTGATACAAAATTATTTATATTGTTTAATCGATTTCTAACACAATTAAATATATAAAATTAATATCGATATCGTTGTAAATCGGCAAAATTTCTACATAGATTAAAGTAACTATTACATTTCGTTAGAAATTATTATTTCATCCAGATTTCTATTAAGAAAATAATAAACCTTATTAAGAAATTATCTCACCTATAATGATCAAATAATTGAAGTCTGGGTTTCTAAGCTTCTTCACCATAAAGTGGTGATCTATATCAATGGTAGAAACAATCTGATAGAAAGTTTTTATCTTAAATTTTTTTTTTCTCCCTATTGAATTGCTGGAAGCCATTGGACTGGAACAGCGGAAGGGCGTGCTATGTGGAACATATTATGGGAGACCTATGTCCAGCAGTGGACGTCCATTGGCTGAAATGATAAATAATGCTCCCCTCTCTCAACTTTTACCATATTAATTTTGAGTAACAGTTTGCCTGTGATAATGCACCAATTATGTGTGATGATATGTCCCATCATAGTCTGGTCTAATGGAAGCCCAATTGCAGGTGCAAGTCGGCGCCGGCACCGAATTTCACCTGGTCGAAGAACGGCGCCAAACTGCCCGTCAACACTTCCACCAAATACTTCGCGGAGTACCACAAGTCCGATCCCATCACCTACACGTCCGTTCTGCTGATAAGTGACGTCACGTCCTCCGACTACGGCTCGTACGAGTGCGGCGCGAGGAACGATCTCGGCTTCAGCACCACTTCGGTTAAATTGGACATCACCAGCGCTCCGGGTAAGTGCAACCCCTTATTTATTATTAACTTGAAAGTAGTGTAATTAGTCCACATTATAAAATAAAAATATAATATAAGCCCACTGCTGAACGTAGATCTATTTAGACCTTGTCCAGCGTGACTGGTTCGGTATCCACCGGATGCGAGCAACGCGTGACCGATCAATGTGAAGATCTTTGGTGGAGGCCTATGTCCAACTGTGGGCGTCTATCGGCTGATGATGAAGAGCGCTGTATCACGTGTAATTACTGTGGTGACGAAACTTACTTCTGTTACCTGACGGTGTAGTATACTTACAGATCTGGTTTCGTCGCTGACCGTTACAAATGTGACCCACAACTCGGTGACCCTCTCCTGGGTGCCAGGTTTCGATGGCGGTCTGCCGTCGTGGTTCAGGATCCGCTTCAGGTTGGTTACTCCAATTTGCATTATTGTTATATTATATGGTAGTTCCTCTTGTTAAATTCAGGCTTACCAAATCAGATGAAGTTATTGTCTCAACTGCACTTTGCTTCCATCCAGCCTGAGGTTCATGAGCCCAATGTGTTGGTTAATGGTAGAGGAAAAGCTCCTGGCACTGGTGGTTGGTTTCTATTGCCGGAGATCGTCTAGATGGGTACCACCGCAACGCCTATTTCTACCGCCAAACAGTAGTGTGCAAACATTACTATGTTCCGGTTTGAAGGGCGCTGTAGCTAGTATAATTACTGGGGTACCGAGACTCAATATCTTATGTCGCAAGCGACGAGCACAATGTGGTGCAGTGCATACCATCTTAACTAGCGTCACGTTGTTATGAACGTGAGTGTCACTTACCATCAGGTGAACGTCCCGCTGATCTCGTCGCTTAATTACATAAAAAAAATACTTTATTTATTCTCTTATTTGACTTCTGCAGTACTGAGTGTACAGTAGTAGTGGAGATGTTCCTATCCGTCTCCCACATCGACTCTTGGACACTGTGACAGTAATAACAATAAATGTTTTATCATCCTGAACACATGCTCCAAATACAACTTGGCTTTTAGGATGCAGTCAGGAATATGTGGTAATTTTTCCCCAATAAAACTCTTGGTGGTCGCCCTCAACGTTTGGGGTGACCGGATCTCCGTTCTGAACTCAACCCGGTTCTCTTATCACTACGCTTTGAAAACCTATCCCTGGGTCTAATCTATATCCAAACCCCAATACCCAAACACCTTACGCACTACCATAATGGCTGAAGACCATGTCTAGCTAAATTTCCAACAATAAACCAAGTGTGACATGACTTCAGATATTCCTGGTTCATAGAAAAATTTTATATAACAGACAGAAGAAAAAATATGAAAACAAAGAAACTGTTCATTGATCCCAAGTTACAAGAGATGATGATGATGATGATGAAGCTAATTTTTTTTTAGTAGTAGACAAACTAAATCACGGTTAAGTTACAAACTTACTGGATAAAAAGATATACAAGTAGCGATGAATTTGTTGCAGGAAAATATACGACGAAGCCTACAAGTACGAGGACGTGTCGCCGAGGAACGCGACCAGCTTCACCGTAGCCGGCCTGGAGAGGAGCACGGACTACGTGTTCTCCGTGATGGCAATAAACAAAATCGGCCAGAGCAAGTACAGGCCGGACGACACCAAAGCGACAACACTTAGTGAGTGCGAACAGTCCGTCATCTTTCTGCTGCTGGTAGGTCTCTGATGCCGGAGACCGTCCAAGGTACCATCGCAGCTCCTGTTGCAGCCGACTAACTACTGTGCAAACGTTACTTTAGTGCGATGTCGCAATGATATTACTGAGCGGTAATTAGATTTAACATCTTAAGTCTCAAGGCGACGAGAGAAACCTGATGCAGGGTATACCATCGTTGTTATGGACAGGCATGTCATTTACCATCATGTGAACGTCCCGCTCCTCTCCTCACTTCGTTGAATAGAAAAAGAAGTCGTATATATCAACAGATCCTGGAGATCACGGCTGAACATAGGACATTCCTAAGGGACATCGGTTAGTACCATCTTCGATTAATCGAGGAACAGTGATCATCAAATAACATCATCATCAGCCAATGTCATCTATGTCCACTACTGGACATAGACCTTCTCCGAAGATCTCCACATCGATAGGTCCCGCGTCAAATGATATGCCTGCATATAACAAAGGCGGTAGTTAGGGTGGTGTATACTGTACCACATTGTAGTCGTCGTCTGGAGACAGGTTAACTCCTCACCCCTATTATTTTACTAGCTAGGAGCTGAGATGGTACCTAGACGGTCACCGTCAACAGAGACCTACCGTCAATAGTATTCATTCAAGAAATACTTTCCTGATTCCTTTCACTAATATCTCATTTGAATCACAATGAGCCTCTGTAATGCAGTGGCCGGTTGCCCACGATCCTGGTTCGAATCCGGGAACATTGATTAGTGGTAGGGTTTATTCAAACCCTCCTCGCTAGCCAGCCACCACTATAAAAGCATCGCTGAGTTTTCCAACAAGTTAGAGCTGGACTCACTGTCACTTAACATCACGTGAAATTTAAGCGTTACACTGTTGTATAAAAAAATATTAATAATTCGTCCTTCGGATATTTACACGACTTTACTCAGTATTAATATCTAATGAATTATTTTCTTCACCAATATTATGTGATTGCTTATCAAACGTTTTATATTATATTTAAATTGTCGAATAACTTAACCAGTATAACTTAACCACACTAATTTTATTTTTATTCGAATAACGACGAGTAAGACTTTCTCCAGATGGTAAGTGATACCAATAACAATGTGGTCCTAGTTAGTATGATATACACAGCACTACTTTTAACTCGTCCTTAAGATACGTAATGTTTTGTCAACTCAGTAATAACATAAGTTAACGGCGCCTTTTAAACCGGATAACAGTGATGTTTGCACACTGTTTGAAAGCAAAAATAGGGACTGCGGTGGTATACAGGACGGCTTCCGGCGACGGGGACTTACCACCAATAAATTCACCTGCCCACAACTATGTACCGTTAATTAAGATTACTACACTAGCTACAACGCCCTTCTGACCAGATCACAGTACTGTTTGTCTGCTGCAATAGACGTTGCGGTGGTACCTACCTAGACAGTCTCCAGCAATGGAGACTTACAAGTAACACGCAACATCCGAGCCAACTAATAAGACATTCATCAACATAATGATGAGCTGAAAACATACACCACGCTCGCCGCCTAGTTCCCGCGAGCCAGACTGTTCCAGCGCCATGTCTAACCTAGATTCAGCACGATAAAGGCCTAGACAAAACGCGTGCGCCTGCAGCCCCTCACAGAGCCCGTCTAAGAGGGAAACATATCCATTAGCGTCACAGGTAGCGGACCGTACGTACGCACACAACAAAAGCTTCTTTGTGTTATAAAGCATACACATCACTGATATTTACGTGTGGCCTCACAAGTAATCTCAAATTAAAAAAAAAACATATAGTATTGTTATAACAATAGAAGTAAAGAAATCCTTTTTACTACAACTCCGTCTAGGTACCACCGCAGCCGACAAACAGGACTACACAAACATTAGTCTTCCGGTTTGAAGGACGCTGCAGCTAATGTAATTACTGTGGCAAAGCGACGCTGCTTTTATTTAACACAACTATTATGTGCACATTTCCGTGTAGTGTATATCATCCTAACTACCATTACATAATTGTACGCGACGTGTAATTACTAGTGGTAGGTCTCTCTCGCAAGATACTGTCTAGGCACCACTGCTGCCTCTGTTCTTACTGCTAAGCAGTAATGTAATTACTGAGACACGAGACACAACGTCTTATATTTAATAGGACTAGGACGAGCAGATCTCGGTGGAGTGTATATCATACTATCACTACATTGTTATGGACGTATCGCTCATTACGAAGTAAGGGTTTAATTCGCCCGATAGCTTTATCAAATACCCAAAAAAAGGGGGTTGAAAAGCAATCAACAATAGCATCCCTGTTATATAATCTGTTAGTTAAAAATAACGTTATTTGCACGCATCAGACGCGATCCCATCATCGGTACAGTCCAGCTCAGAGGAGTACAGTTCGTATAACGTACCCGGCGTGTTCATTATCACGGGCACCATAGTAGGCACCGCTCTGATACTCCTCAACGTGCTGCTGGTGGGATTCTGTCTGCATAGGAGGACCAACAAACGGATCAGAGGTTTGATATCGTTGATAACATGTAGACGTTGGCTGACGTGCTAATTTAACCGGGTTCGTATCCAACGACCATTCAAACGACCAAGTTAAGTCTAGACTGCGAGCTGAGTTGCAAACAGTTGTAAACTTATGCTCCTCTTCTTGAGATCAGGTCTTGTAAGATCATGTGCTCCTGTCTAGATCTTGATAAAATTTTAGTGTTTATGGTGTCGTTGGCTGGGCTCGCTTAGTTAGCACGTTTCCATTACCCGCCCTTCGTTATCCTAATTTCTGCTTTTTGTTTTTGTTCCCCCGCCCCGCTCCCATCACCCGTAGCTTCATCGGAAGTAGGCGAGTTGAATGTTGTGTCCACGGAGTACGTGGAGTCCACGAACGTCTCCAAGTCCGTCACGCTGTACGTGTGCGTCACCGGCGCCGTTTTAGTTCTGATTAACGCCGCTTTAGTTGCTTGCTTTGTTTTAAAGAGACGCGCCAGGCGTTTGAAAGGTGAGATATACATTTTTTTTTCAGTGTTTTTTTTTTATTTCAGCAATCTCTCGCTGTATATTACATTAAGTTAATCTCATTGATGAATTCCGAGTTTATATTCACTTTAACTGTAAGAGTCTAAAATCGTTAAAATTGTCTCAATCACTTTAAGACATCGGCCATCTAAACCAAATTGCAATCTTTAATTAATATAAGTTATAGATATTTTCTATAATTGACCTCTTATTTATTGACCTTGAATACTGTCTAATGAACTATATTAAAAAAAAATAAAGTACATATATATCGGAATTCAATTCACACAACCGTAGAGTCATAGTCGTTTATTCACCACATGTGCCAAATTAGCGGATGTCATATATCCGGTAATGCTGTTGTGCTTGGAAGGTGACAATGTTATCCTTCACCGGAAGCTGAAATTCGGAAAATCGAACCCGCGTTTCTTCACGATCTTACAGCCGCCGAACAAACGGTTTCGGCTTTGGTAAATAGATGACCTTGACTCTTATTGTTAAAGAAATCCCCTAATCCCAGCAGTGGAAACAATCAACCGTTTATTATTATTTATAATTGTATATTAATATTTTTATCACCACTTCTAGAGATATCATGAAGTATCAATTATATTTAAAGTAGATAAAATATCATACCAATATCTTAAACTACTACTACAGTCGGCACTAGTTTTGAGATCATATGTTCTTACTTACATATTATACTTAGATGATATCATCATCATCAGCTGATAGACGTGGCCTGGCCTATGCCCAGCAGTGGACGTCATAATAAGCTACGAAAATATTTTCTTCTCTATAATATTTTCTTACAAAAAAGTACGAAATAAATCCTAAGACCTGACTGTGGATCAAAGGATAACCATTCGTCTTGTTGCATGGAGGTCTCTGGTTCGTTTCCATAGCCACATCTGATTAAACTTTATCCGGCTGGTTACTTCCTTTATATTCAAAATCTGCTGATACATGTAAGCAAGAACATTCTAGATGCTCGCGTATCACCATCTAAATAACTTACCATCACGTGATATTGAAGTTTGCCACTGTTATGTCTACACTGTCATCGATTGCCCAAAATTCGTGCCGTTGACTTCAATTAACTTC
Organism: Ornithoptera priamus; assembly: GCA_029034505.1. Taxonomy (NCBI): domain Eukaryota; kingdom Metazoa; phylum Arthropoda; class Insecta; order Lepidoptera; family Papilionidae; genus Ornithoptera; species Ornithoptera priamus. The sequence goes on along the minus strand of JARDWD010000292.1, from coordinate 317,772 downwards.
ATTCACCACCGCTGGTATTACAATATGAAGTATGATGCATGTTGGAGACATCATAGTTGATAAACGGCTGAACTGTTTTTCATCATAGCTTTGATTTAAATAATTTTTCAGCCATGTCCTTACTTCCTATTTATATTTAATTGTTACCACCAGAACAAGCCGGGCAGTCCTCGAAGTCCGCGACGATAGAAATGTACGCGCCCTCCTCGTACAACGACACGATGACCGGCGAGACGCTCAGCTCGGTGTCGGAGAAGTCGGAGACGTACTCGCAGGACGACGGCGACGAGAGGCAGCCCCCGCCCATACCGGAAGTGCCGTCGATGCCTAACCGTCACATGCTTAATCAGGTAACAACTAAATTAAAGCTAAATTATAATATCCTGACTAGAACTGGTAATCCCTTTGGAAGATTTAGGAAGCTTTGGCTTACCTGAGGATAGCAGTAGGTTAAAATAATAATGAAAGGAACCCTGAAGAGTTTTTTTTTTTAATTTACACTTCTTTCTACATTATTCTTCATGTTTCATGAGTTACTTATTTAACTCATATAGATAATCATCATCAGTCGATAGACTTCTACCGTTGAACAAATCTGCAACAAAGATCCACACCCACTGATCCTGCACTTCATATATGCCTGGTGGACAGACTACTTCCGGAGACCGTCTTTTATCTGAAGGCGACGAACACAATGCATTGCAGTGTATACCATCCTAACTAGTGCCACGTCGTTATCGACTAACGATTACTATCAAGTGAACGTCTCTCCAATCTCATCATATATAAGTTATTGTTTGAACAGACGGAGGCGTACCTGGTGGAGGATTCGAACCTGCTGCCGCCGCCGCTGGACTACCCGCCGCCGAACTACGCGGCGTACGACGGCGGCGAGCATGCGCGCACGCTGCCGCACGCGCACCGCGCACGCGACGCTGCGCACGGCACGCTCGGCCGCACCGGTGGGTACATCGGCGTGCATGTACTATATACATATACTCGTACATATATATATATATACTATGCAGATATTACTCTATTACAGTTGTACTCGTGGTAAATCTCTGGTGACCGTCTAGGTAGGTACCACCGCAGCTCCTATCAAACCCTACAAACAGCGCTGTACAAACATTGCTGTGCTCCTGTTCGAAAGGCTCTGTAGTTACGAGTAATTACTGTGGTAACAAAGCTTCACATGTTATGTCTCAAAACGATGAGCACAATTTGGTACAGTGTATGTCATCCTAACTAGCGTCGCATTGTTATGGTGAGGTGTATAATTTACCATCAGGTGAATGTGTTGCTCGTGTCACCGCTTCGTGGTATTAATAATGAAGTTTATGGTGCAGCAGGTAAGCAGAACTACGTGGCGGCGCCGAGCCCCATGCCGCCGCTGGACGGCTCCTACTACAACATGGCGTCCGACAGATACCTCTCCTACCCGCCGCTCATCGGCGAGTACCTGCAGCAGGTGAGCGCATTACATATCTAACCTCCCTCTATTTTTTTTCAACGGAAATTTACGTCCCCACTGTTGGGGCACAGACCTACCCCTAATATGAGGGCCTCTCTTATAAAACACGATTTCTTTAGTATTGACAACGGGCAATTTGACCTCATTTTCACGTGGTAATGAGTAACAATGAATACTGCTGGACGTAGGCATCTCCCAAGGGACACCACTTGCTCCAATCTGTTTTTATATGAAGCTCTATGTTCTGTGTATTTAAGAAACTATATATAACATATAGGGCCGATGTCCAGCAGTGGGCGTAATGATGCTGATGATTATTATATGCAATTGTTTGTTTTCGTAGCAGACGGGCAGAACGCCGACGCCGCCGCAGCAGTACGGCGCGCAGCCAATACCCAAGCCGCACCTCATGAATGGCGGCGTCCAGGGTTCACCAGCTCACGTCGCCAGTCCGCCGCTCAGCTACGGACTGGACGGTCAGTCACCGACATTTTATATTAAAGCAACGCGACAGAACCACCAGCACGGTCAGACGACGGTAAGTGATACGCCCGTCCGTAACAACACGGCCGCAAGTTAGTATGATATACACAACACCTCGTTGTACTCGTCGCCATGAGACAAAATGTTACGTCTCATTGTCTCAATAATTTCATTAACTACAACGCTCTTCAAACCGGAGCACAGTGATGTTAAACATTACTGTTTTGCGGCTGATATAAGAGCTGCAGTGGTACCTGTCTACATCGTCTCCAGCAATGGAGACCTACCACCAGCAAAAAGATGTTCCTTTAGATGTCCATCTCTGAACTTAGGATTCCCTGATCCCCAGTCTGGGAGTAAATGTCAGACTCACCATTTGGCGTGTGAAATTCTTACATTAAAATCACAGGAGACGCTACTGTCATTTCCCCGAGATGTTGAGTTCTTCTGACCATGGGCAGTGGTAGTGGGGGGATGTGGTGGGTTACTACATACTTATGCATGATATGATAGATAATTTGCTAAAATATCTTCGCAATAGTTATATAAGTGTTACTCACTGACAGGCCTGGACAGGCAATCGGCCGGCGGGACGCTGAGGCGTCAGAGGGTGGACAAGATGGCGGTGCCGCCACCTGACGTCACCGTGCTGCACCAAGGGAACTGTAATCAGGTGATTAGTCACATTCATCAACAGACCATTACTAATAAATAGTTGCGGTACCTATTACCAGACGCATGATCACCTGGTGGTGAACGCCTGTCCACAAGGAGGGTATTGCTGGATGAGATAACATATATGTGCACAATACAACATTCACCGGGTTTATATTGGTAACTTGAACTTTACTATAGGCAGCGCTACATAACTTAACAGACTGCTACTTGATAATGTTTATTACAACTTGGCGTTGGAGGTATTGTGGTGGTATTTACTCTCTCTCTGGCTGACCGAACTGTGAATGTTTAAAAGTAAAAAAAAGAACCGTTTTTAAAATCCAGTTAAAATTCCAAAAGGCTTACTTCTTCGTCGTTGAGAGGATATTGATTTGATTACTGATGTTGCAGCACTCGCAGATGTCGCAGATGTCGCAGACGCCGTCGATAAAGCAGCCGCAGTCGATCCTGAAGGACCCCTCGCGGCACAAGTACGGACAGTACGGCAGCCCGGTCTCGTCCAGCACGCCGCAGAACGGCTCCAGTCAGATCCTGACGGTGCAGAACCTGACCGCCGAGGTCCCGCAGTACGGGACCATCAGGAAAGACAAGAAACAGAACGTGACCATAGACGAGACGTACAACAAGAGAAACGAGACGCACGTCGTGTGAGCCGTCGCGGCGGAACCGGAAGTGAATGTGCAGTGAACAGTGTAAATATGTGAACTAGTTAAAGTTTTTTTTTTTCTAGATAGATTTGAAAAATTCATTGAATGTGATACGACGGAACTGAAGCAGCGCGCGCACCGTCGCAGGCGCTGCGTCGATCGCGCGATCATCGTCCAAGACATTGACAATCGATTATTAATTCTAATTAACGTTAAGTGGTGTAACGATTGCGATTAATCGTTTCCAATCTATCGATTCCCGCGACGGATCTCTCATATTCCTTTAAGTCGTTTCGTTTCTAAGTGATCGCCAATTGTTACGGGGGGAGCGTTTTTGTCCATTTTAAAGGAATAAAAAAAAATGTTTTATGGGAAAATTATGAATTTTTGCCCCGAGTTTTTGATGATTGTTCTTAATCGTTTGTTGTTATGAGAATAGAAATGATTACGGAGCCTGTGTTCAACGCGAACCTCGTTTACTCGAACAAAATGCGTCAATTGTCAAACGATGAGAGAGAAGTAAACGTAAACGTCGAAACTACTGTCGCACTGTGTACAGTCTGCGGACGCGACGCCACGGAGCACCGGACGCCGCCATTATCAAATTAATTTTTTTTTTTTTATACCGGCAAAGGTTTGACAGTTGAATAGGATTTGACCCGTTACGAGATAATCTGTGCAAGTTGCAACTGCTATCGTCTCGCTGTAAATAATTAAAAAAAAAAACAATACTCAGATCGCGAACTGACAATAATGATAAGATTTCATTTTTTTTTTTAATAACTACTTCATAATTTATCTTCGCCGCTTACATTCTCTGTAAATAGTTTATATATATTGTAATTTTTATCTGTCACATTAATAGCTTTTCTACTAAAAAAAAAAAATAATCGGTTTTAATACGAATACCAAAGTTTTTTTTTTAATTAATTTTATTATTACTCTTAAGCGATTTATTTTAATTATTTTTTGATTTTATTTTAACTATTACCTTTTTGTAACAGCCACCGAAGTGAATGTGGGGTTGGGGAGGGGTGTCGAAGCGGGGGTGTGTCACGTCCGGACCGGGCCGGGCCGGGCCGGACGGATGCGTCCGGGCGTTGCTAACGAAAGTAAACTTTACGTTTCACAAATTTAAATGGAGTCCATCCAGTGATGAAATACGACTTTATATTTACAGATGGATCATATTTACTGTTACAGTTCAATCAAATTTGAATAAATGAGAATTAATCATGATCATTTTGTTTTATTTCGTGCCTCTCCGTGTGTTCTCGCGCGTGTCACGTGTCACGTGTCGCGTGTCGCGTGCTCGAGATTCAATTATTAACGACATATCAATGCAAAGGGGGTTCTGTATTTCCGCATCAGCTCCGACGCCGCGCCAAGCTAGTTGGCTGCGCGTGAGCGGCCGCCCGTCACACCGTAGCTGCGTCAAACGTCCTTCTATATGATAAAAATAAATTTAGTGAAGTATTTGAACCGTGCCTTATACTTTTACGCCATTTTGAGATTAAAATATCACTTAATCGTATCGCCAAAATTAACGTTAGATATATAATATAACTTAAACGAACTTCACTTAGGTCGTAAGCTCTCTTCGTTATCTAGATAGTGTTATCACAAGTTTCGGATGTAAAGTTGAGGTGCGCGTGGGTAAGCATCGTGTCCCAACAGTGGGAATGTTGTGAGTCGTTTACTTATATGTAAGAGTAAAAGTTGTTAATATTCAAAAGACAAACGTTCTGTTTAAATGCAAACTTTACAGTAAACTATTAACTGGTCGGTTAACGAGTTAACTCCGACAGGCATAGGCACTTGCCGACTGTTATTAGTTATTATACTAAACTAACGTCGACTAAATTCGCGTAAACTAATTATATATATACTAATTCGCGTTAAATAAATTTTTTAGTCCATTTTAAATGTTATTATTTACTAAACTAGTATTATAGTGATATGAGATAAACGTTTTAAGAGTTTCCAGTTTTTTGCCGATTTCATTATTTTTAATGGTAAATATAGAAAAAAAAAAAAAATACTCGTTTCGCTAGTTGTTAACGTCGGTGTATTTGAGGTATTGCGTGTGTTGCCAAAATCGTGAGCTTCTCGTTTGTATGTAAGCGCTAATGTACAAACACTAACGTCAATACGACTCTAATGTTAAACAATAACGATTATCGATACAAACTCGCAAATGTCGAATCGGAATTAATCGATTCTCTAAATTCCAATCGTTATATATCCATAATGTTATATTAATGTGAGAGAAAATAAATTAAACTGTACAATACATTTACTACGACGGGTTTCAATCGTGTGACTTACGCAAGTATTGTTAAATCCAAATTAACTTAATCTAACTTTTTTTAAAACCTGACGGTAAGTAAAGTAAAGGCATTTATACTCCTTATGTGGTATAAAACGATGTCTTAATAAAGGAATTTGAAGCTTAACAAATATAAACTTCAATAACTTGATACCTCACACCATAACCTAGTATACAGTATACTTTAAAGAGTAATTGAATCTCTTGATTTTAGTGTTCAGATGAACCTGCAAAAGTGTACTATTATTATAGCAGCTGGTTGAGGCATTTGTAATGAATGTTAATATATGATAATTCATAATGTCAAACATATATATACATATATAGGTTTCATCATCTTATCAATTCTTCATAAAAGGTAACTACTTTAAGATACAATTGAACACTACTACTAGCGCCATCTTTTAATTAAAAATGATACTAATATGAAAAAAATTTTTAGTATCTTTACTTAATAGTAAAATGTATTAAAAAAAATATATTTTTATGTGCGAGCTTGATTTATAAAAAAAACATCGAAAATTATAACTGTTACTTATCTAACTAAAGACATATTTTTTGTAAGATAGACTAATAACTTAATTTTCACGGTTAATAGATAATCTGTGTTAAGGGTGCTTAACAAGCGTTACTGCTGTACAGTAAACGGTGGTTTAGCTAAAGAAATTACTGATGATGATAATTATAACGTAACCATGGCGACGGACGTAATGTGTAATGATTACATGTGAAGTAAATCATTATGTTTCGGTTAAGCACGTTATTTCTTACCTATCACTTTATGTTAGAGAGAACTTGTTATGTTTGGAATGTTTGTTATAATTACTTAATATACTTGCACATGACTGAAGCCCGTAGTATAAGGATTATATTTTCCACCCCCTGCTCATTGTAAAATATACCTAGTGTGTACGGCATAAGGTTGTAAATCGTTAATACGTGATGTGAACTTGATATTACTTATATAAGATTCATGTAATCTGCAAAGAAATTGAATTAAACTTACATGTTAAACAAGAACGGTTTTTTTTTAATTTCCCACCTTAACGGCTAACTTTACTTTGGAAGGACCAGCAGTTCCAGCGGTGGTAACGTGAAGGTTGCATACATATAACTTCAAGTTATAAAGTTTCACGTTAATAAGATAACGTGGAGATCTTTGGGCGAGGACTTTGTCTAACAGTGGACGTCTATCGGCTGATGATGATGATGATGATGATGATGATGACATTACTTATGCCAATATTTTAATAGGGAATGTAAATTTAATGCATCCATTCCTGCTCTAGAAGAACAATGTGTTCTGGTTCGAAAGGCGCTGTGGCTAGTGGATATGACGACTGCAACAAGACTTAACATCTCATCTTAGCTGCATTGTTATGAGCGGGTGTACGACTTACCATCAGATGAATGTCTCCAGTTTCATTGTTTGGTAGAACAGAGAAAATAACATTTATATTGTAGTTCTCCGTGTGGAGATCTTCGGTAAATGTGTATGCCCATTAGTGGACGTTTATCCACTTATGAATCATCATCAGCCGCTAGACGTCCACTGCTGGACATAGACCTGCCTCAAACATCTCTATATACAGTGAGCATGGCCTCCGGTACCGCTGGGCACTGGAGGCTGTCGTATGTTGAGATTCATATGGGGGGATTTGAGGCATCTCCCACCACGCTGGTGCAATGCAGGTTGGTGGAAGCCAGAACCTCGTTTGTTGATTAGCAGGCACCACGAGCAGATGAAGTTGACTTGGGTCCCACGAGTTGTTATGCGGGGCCCCTTAAAACCTCACATCCACTTACGATAATGATATTTAAGTTCGTTGAAATATTTAGAAGCTCATCATGATGTCTTTGGAACCATGAGACCTGAATAATAGAAATTTGGCGAGAATATTCTTTTGGCCGAGTATAGGACAGCTAAGAACGGATTTTACCCATCGTTACCCCCAAAAGCAGTTGGAGGGATGTCACACCTAGTAAAGCGAATCAGGAACAGCTTGTTTTCGTATACATTAAAAGTCCAGCCTCATTCAACATAAAAGACTTTCACCACCACTGAGTAGTTAATTCAGTGGTGGTGAAACTCTGACCAACCCGCATTTAGCCAGCATGGTGTGATATGGCCCAAATACCCTCAAATGACACCTCATACGAAGGTCGCAAGAAGCCGCTGGATGCAGGCAGTGCAGAACCGATAGATGCGGAGGATCTTTGGGGGAGGTCTATGTTCACCTGTGGAAGTTTATCGGCTGATGATGATGATGAGTAGTTGACACACATACAGCATGACTATATACTTATGGGATTAGTTTAATTTTTATATGGAACCAAGCTGCGATACGAGAGGAAGGTTGACCTGATGGTAAGTGATATGCCCACGCATAACAACGTGGCGCTCGTCAGCTACATTGTACTCAGCCTGAGAGATAAAATGTAGTCTAGTTGCTCCAGTAATTACACTAGCTACAGCGGCCTTCAAATTGTAACACAGTAAGGTTTGCATACTACTGTTTGTCGGCTCCAGTAGGAACTGCGGTGGTACCTTGACGGTCTCCGGCAACAGACTATACCACCAGTAAATCTTTATACAGTACAGTTAAGTACGAGCGTATAAGTATTTGTATGTACGAATGTAAACCCCAATCAAATATATTAATATAAATAGTGCTATGAACAAAGTAAATGAGTCATTACTATTATTTATTATAAATTATACTACAACGCAGTAATCACATCTGTGTGGGTTAAGTTGAAGCTGCTTGGTTCGTTTCTAACTTACATTCAATTTACATACGGACGTCTGGCGCGGACGCTCGAGATGAATTCAACGTATGCAGTTCCCAACTGCAAGTTCACGCGAATATTAATTCAGTTTACTCGCTTACTGCTTGTCTACTTGTTGGGGGAGGGGGGCAGAGGGAGTGAGGGAGAGGGTTTGGAGGAGATAAGTTTCACTAATTCACCTCCACCGCGAGTTTGATTCAAGGCAATAAACCAAATTACCTGGTGTATATTTTTTTGCTTTACAGCTGGTAGGTCTCCTTGCCTAGCCGAAGACCGTCTAGGTACAAACATTAGCGTGCAAATATAATTATGTTCTGGTTTGAAGGGCGTTGTAACTTGTGTATTTACTGAAGTATCGAGAGTGAACATCTTGTCTCAGGCGACGAGCGCAATGTGGTGCTGTGTATACCATCTTAACTAGCGCCAAGTTGTTATGTGGGAGGGATCACTTACCATTAGGTGAACGTCCCGCTCCCCTCGTCACGTATTTGTATAAAAAAAAGTATAATGAGAAGTGAACGAAACATATTTACTGCTTACTAATAATGTAACTACTATGTTGATATATAAATAAATATAAGTTAGCAAACCATAGAGAGGCAAGTCGTAAAGCTGCAGCGCTGATATATGAAGCCATTAGTAAACATCATCAGCCGATAGACATCCACTGCTGGATATAAGCCTCCCTCAAAAATTCCTACATCGAATGCGTAGGGATTCAGATGAGGGTATTTTGGTTATTTCCCACCACGCCAGCTCAATGCAGGCTGATGAGAGCCAGAGCCTCGTCTGATGATTATCAGGGTGCACCAGCAGGTGAGATTGGATTGAATCATGTGAGTTGTTGTGCGGGACCTCTTACACACATTCTTAGTATCTTTCACATTCATATATATGTCGGAGACTTCTCGACACTGTCGTCAGTATTAACGGATCTTGTGGGCGTCGTTAGAGTAAAGTGCGAGCACAGAGCAATACACAAATCACTTTTTCATATAGTTTTACTTAAGTGGGTAGGTTCTTAATAATTGTATTTTAATGAAACGTTGATTTAACTAGGTAGGTAACAATTAAACATGAGCAGCGAGTTCAAGGCGCCGATCTAACTCTTCAATATGAAACACTATGCGATCCACCTCGATCGACCGCTCTCCAAGGAATGCGCCGCGTGCGCCGTGCGCGCCGCGCAAGAGACAAGATGGCGCCTCGACCCCACTCGATGCCGTGCCCCGCTGTCATTCATTCATTCAGTCATTTCATTTCTTCTTTACTTTTGAGGAAATTAATAACAATTTTCAAGGTAGAAAATAACAAAATAAATAAAATAAAATTTTGCAAAGTATTTTGGGTGTAAACAATTGACACCTAGCTTCATACAATCATCAATTGACCCAACCCGTCACTTCCTCTGACATATATATAAAGTATGAATGTATGTACATTTATACATACACATTACATAAATACTTAAAATGACTTCATAATATTATATATAATTAATTAAATGGAAAGATAATGATTCCTAAAAGCTTGCGGCGACCGCGCCTGTCTTATTGTGAGAGGTGAGGCATTCCATAGACGTACAGCCTGAACAGGAAACGATGGCTCCATGAATTTGGTGGAATGTTTTGGAACCTTTAGGGTAAGGTTTTCGGCTGATCTTAAACATTGAGAGTGTGAGGTATCAAGAAATTCAAAGCGTTCTTTAAGATTAGGCGGGTACAAAGGATGAAATAGGATGTTGTAAAGAAGAGAAAGTATATGAATATTCTATTATAATATTCTGGCAAAGTCGAATTGGTAACCACTTGAGCTTATCACGGAAATGGGAACGTGGTCATATATCTTCACATTCTTAGTATCTTTCACATTCTTAGTATCTTCCACATTCTTAGTATCTTCCACATTCTTAGTATCTTCCACATTCTTAGTATCTCCCACATTCTTAGTATCTTCCATATTCCATCCTATTTTTCCTTTAATTCCAGTTCTCGCTCTCACATTTAGTTGGGGTTCGCTATCATTCTCCATCCCAATTACTTCTAGCATACATCTTTTTTTTTTGTTTAACGTGGGGGAAATGCCTACGCATACTCGTCCTCGCGTGGGCGAGGACGAGTTATGCCGGACTTGCACCGACTAAAACCCCCACGGTGTTCCACCTCATCGCCATGATGGCAGGGTCACAGGAACGCGGATGCGCAATCAACCGCGCCCCTGCCGGCGCTGGCCGCTTTCGCGGCCCCACCTCGGGAAGGAGGGATGAATCCTCCCTTTCCAAAGCGCGCAGTGTGCCCCCTCCACGGCCTCCTGCAGTCACGCGGGTGACAGATTCCCTTGAACCCGTCGCCTAGAGGCCATGAGAGCCAATGGAGAAAACCTCTCCCGGCTCCCCGCGACGGAGAGATGTTAGGCCCGCCGCTACCTGTCAGCGGCCGCGGAGGATAGGGAGAACAGCGCATTTCAATACCGCCACTCTTCTTCCCCCGCGGCCCCACCGCCGCCGCATCGCCGGTGCGACCCCGGTTTTTTTTTTTGAGCATTCCCCTGCGTGTTTTGGGTCAGGGCCTTTATTCATCCAGTCAATCATTTACCATCATTTATGCTGTATCCAATTTCCTAATTTCCATCATTCATTCTCCCATCTTTTATTCTACTTATCTTCCATGTTTTTCTTCTCTATCTTTCTACATACCGTTTCATTTCTGTCATTCGTCCTCTCTTCAGATGCGGAGCTCCTGGTGAGTGTTCCTGGGAAGAGAGAGGGGGAGGAGAGCCTAAAAAGTAGTATCCCCCTGTAGCATCTATCTTCTTCGTATTCCAGATTGTACATTTCTTTTTCATTATATTTTTATTACATTTTGTATTTTTACATTTTATATTGTTAAGTACATTTATATTTCCTGATTACTATTACTATTTAATTACATTTATTTATATTTATTTCCTTACTTACTTACATCTTGTTAATTTTTACTACTTTCCCCACAACTCTCCTACAGTATTACTGCGACTTTCGTCATCACTCATCAGAGCGGTTTCATACCGCCCCTGCAGCCTAGCCGCTAGGACAGCGTAAAGCCGCCCCTGCGGCCCCCGGCCGCTCTGGTGAGCTCCAGTTATCCAACCGGTGCTCGAACCTGGAGCGGCCGCTTCGGCCAGGCCTTCGCCGCGGGCCGGCCAGGTGGATTCCACTTAGCTTCACCATATGTCGGCCCACGGTTACTAAGCCCCTCCGCCACGACAAGGCGAGCACCCGTTGTAGGAGTCTAGCATACATCTCTCACAAGTAAGGACAAGCATCTTCTTTATTGAATACGATATTTTGTTTACCTTCTTATCACAACCTGTTCCTTAATCTATTCCCATTATTGCTCTATCACATTTCCTTATTTCCCATTTACATTTTTTGCCTAACTTTCATATTCTACCTAAGTACTAACTTCCTATTACTTTCATTTTCCTTTGCTCTAGTTTTTGTTTGCCTCTATTGCTTTCTCTTATGACTATTCTCCGTAATTCAAGGAATGAGCGACGGCTGCTGTCCTCACACATCAGAGAAACAATGCTTCCAAGCTAATTTCCTTTTTTCCAGCTTCGCCTCTCATTCGAAGCGCTCTTTACCAAATACGGGGCAGCAGGTAATCACGTGCATCACGATCTGGGCAACCGCCGGCTAACAAATGCACGGGGGACTCTCCCTGCCTTCAAACCTGTGCAGGTATTCGGAGAATCCCCTGTGCCCCGCGAACATCTGGATTTGAACCGTGTCCAGCTCCACACGAAGGAGTACGCGGTAGGCCAAAACGGCGTCCAGGAGAAAGATCCGCATTGTTGAAACCGTCGTGCCTTCCACGTGGCGCCAGTTCCATTCATCAGTCGTACTCAACCGAAGTTCGCGCTCGACGAGGGAAACAGGGCAATCTTCACATTCCGGTCTCCTTTTGCTTTTTAGGGCAGCGATCTTGGCCAGCTGTTCCATCCTCTCGTTCCCCTCCGTCCCAGCTTGCGCTCTCACCTAGAACAACTTCACTTCTTTTCCTTTCTCTCTCGCTTTCACGACATTCTCTTTCACGCAGAATCATCTCATTAGCTACCCTCGTATCTTCCACCCGCCCTAGCCCTTTCAATCAGGACACCGTAATGTTGGCACACTACTGTTTGGCAGCGGAAATAGTAGCTGCTGTGGTGGGGGAAATGCATTCGCATGGCAGTTCTCGCGGAGGCAAAGACAGATTATGTCGAACTTGAACTAAGTAAAACCACCACTGTGTATCACCATCGTCGCTTTACAGCAGGGCCATGGAAATACTTTTGCACACCTCCGCGACCCCACCAGTGCCCGCTGGCATCTCGGCGTAGGCACTCCATCGTTTCCACCTCTGCAAGGGCGCGCCAGAATATACACCGCGCCCTCTTCTTCCTCTTACCCTCACCTGTGCAACGGATCCCTTTGAATCCGTCACCCAGAGGCCATGGGAGGCAAGAGAGAAATCTCGCAGCTCCTTGCGGCGGATGTAAATGCAAGTCAATTTTTAGGTAACGGAAAGCCGCTGGATGCAGATTCGCAGGTGCCGACCGATGTGAAGATCTTTGAGGAAGGAGTATATCCAGCAGTGAACGTCTACCGGTTGATGATGATGATTTCTATGGTTATTCCTCACATGTTCCACCACTACATGTATTTACTAACATATCAATATTGGTTTCCTTGTAGTCTAGTGTAGTATGGTCCAAGTTAAAAGATGTGAGCGTTTTGATTTTATTAAATTTATTTTCAATTTATACTTTATAAAAAGCGTTTTGTAAATTCATAAATATATATATTTAACATGACGATGATAACTCTGGTAGGTTTGAGGTCTCCCTACCCTCCCCCTGCCGTCAGTGAAACGGTGTACAGGCGTCTAACCGCTCAAACTTAAGTACCTGTTCCGGTATCCGGTTAGAACTGGATTAGACGCTGGCGAATGCTAAAGCGACGTCGGTTTAGACACAAACTTTGAATACCGATGTTAATGCTGTTGACATGTTAAACGCTAAGTTAACTTGCAGCGGGTTTACTTTCAACTTAGCTGTTGTTAACCATTTACACAAAAAGAGGGGGGAGGGGTGCTTACGTTATTGCAAATAGGTCAGCTGCTGTTTATTCTGATAATTGCACTGGCGGTAGTTATATTACCGGATACCGTCTAGGCACCACTACAGCTCCTATTACACCCGATAAACATTACTATGTTCCGGTTTGAAGGACGTTGTAGCTAGTGGAATTACTGTGGTAACGAAACTCCACATGTTACATATCACCGACGAGCGCAATGTGGTAAAGTGTCCATCCTAACTAGCGCTATAGTTATGGACGAGGGTATCACTTAACATCAGGTGAATGTATTCCTCGTCACATCTATTCAGACATGAATGATTGAAGTATGATGATGGACGAAATTAAATAATTTTTTTTGAAGAATGAATAATCTGAATAAATAAGTATTTAGACTTCTTGGGGCAAATGGTGTATCTGGTTTAGACTGCGCTGTGGTCCGCGTGTCACGCCGCCGCTGGATCTCTGGAAGTGACTGGTGACGCGCTTAGCATAGCGGGCGCGGGATCCAATCTCGAACCTGAATGCAGCCATCAGCGCCGGCGGCGTCTGATCCAAGCATATTACTGAAATTATATTCAGCCACAAACAATATGATGATAGGTCCTCACAGGCAGCCTAGGTACGGACTGTGTGACCTGTAGTCTCGGGCCAATAAGAATACGACTAAGGTCAGCTCTGCCTGTCGACCAAAGGACTCATCGGGTTCGTGGACATTGATGGTGGAGACCGTCATTGTCCATTAAACGAATTCAGGGATGACGGCACGGGGACCTCGTCTTTCTAAGGGTTAGGAGGGTTACAGTGGTCCCTAGACAGACCTAGTTGTACTGCTGGATGGCACAGGCCAAAGGCTTCCAGCAACTGATGACCACCGAGTGGGTTTTAATGGTGTAGCTCTCGTACAACTCTAACTACGCGGAGAAATCTTTTGAATGCCTCCCCTCTCCTAAAACCAATAAAGGTCACTGGTAATCTACACCGTCTAGGTACCACCGCAGCTCCATCAGCAGCTCCTTTCTACCGCTATACAGTAGTACGCAAATATTACTGCGTATTGAAGGGAGCTAGTGAAATTACTGGAGTAATGAGCCTTCATATTATATTCTCATCATGGCGTCATGGCTCTGTTCTGACTGATTAACTTTTTTTTTACCAAGAGAAGACCAGACGAGGTGGATGATTAGCTGATAGTAAATGATGCGACTGAATATGACGTGCCGCTAGTCAGGATGATGTACACTGCACATCATTGTGCTCGTCGCCTTAAGACATGATGTTACATCTCGTTACCCTAGTAATTTCATTAGCATCACCCTTTAAACCGGAATAGTGGTAACCAGACGGTGTCCGACAAGTGAGGTCTACCGATAAAATAAAACCAGTAAAACAGATCAATATATCATTGAGAAAATAAGAATAATATTTTACTGGTGGTGGTGATTGGTGGAAAAGACGTGTGTAAATAATTATTGTGTTCCGGTTTGAAGGGCGCTATAGTTATTGTAATTTTACCGGAGTTACCAGACTACACCTTATGTATCAAGGTGATGAGCGAATGCGGTGCCGTATATGTTATGTGTTGCTATATCATTAACCATTAACCATCAGGGTTTACTGACCTGGTGGTTTCGTTGATTAAAAAATAATGTACACCTATCTTACTATGTTGTAGTCAAGTAAGGCAGCTATAGAAGTTTCCGTAAAGAGAAGTAAAGCCGGCTGAGGGCCGCGAACCGCTGACGGCGCGGCTCCCCGAGGGTTACCTATAAATTTAGACTGAACAAACCGCGGGCGGCATCAGACGAGTTAATAGGTTCCTGCGGCTCCCTCATTACCATACTGAGTGGCAGTAGGTATCGGCAGGGGAGTCAACAAAGGATTTAGCAAATTATATTTCCACTTCATAATATCAATGTTAATAATTCATATATTTTTTTATTCCGACGAAGCAACGAGACCAGCGGCGTATATATCACCAGCTGATAGTACTCCACTGCTGCGCATAGACATCACCCAAAGATCACATCGATCGGTCAACAGTCACCATGCTCCTCTCAGCACACTGGACAATCCTGCTTGGTGGGAATCAGAGCTTCGTCTGTTGATTAGCAGGGTGCACCACGAGCAGGTGAGGTTGACTTGTTTCCCATCAGTTCTTGAACAGGATCCCTGTCGCCGCATGATATACACTAGAAAAAAATATATTGCGCTCGTCGCCTTGAAACATAAGATGTTGAGCCTCGTTACCCCAGTAATTACAAGCTGTGACTCACTTCAAACCGGATCACAGTAATAGCACACTACTGTAAGACGACAGAGATGTTCTGCGGTAGTATCTAACTAAACGGTCCATAGTAAATGTACTCAGTACATTACTATCTTCTAGTGAGAATAGTGTTTGTAATTAGTTAAATTACTAGATTGGCGGTTACTAAAAATGTTCAATATCAAATCACTTAACACCAACTTAACGTCACTTTTTATATACAATTATATATTATTAGTAAACGTCATTCTATTAATTTAACTAATTAGTGCGGATTTAGTAGTAAGAGATTTATGATTTCGCTGCGCCAGTAAAAAAATAATATTTAACATTTTACTAATAGTGGTGGTAAACCACTGGTGGTATGTCTCTGCTCCCGGAGATCGTCTACATGTTAGACAGTAATGTGGAAACATTACTGCCTTCCGGTTTGAAGGGGGTTGTAGCTGTTGTAATTGCCGGAGTAACGAGATTCAACATTGTCTCAGGCGACGAGTACAATACAATGCAGTGCATACTATCCTAACTACCGCTAAGTTGTTACGGCCGGGCGTATCAGTTACCACCAGGTGAACGTCCCGCTCGTGTCATCTCTCAATGAAAGTTTAAAAAATATGGTCTATGCCCACCCCCCTCAGCGCAAACACTGACCGCTGCGTAGACAGTGACGCGACGCGAACAAACCACCGAGGCATAACAACGCGGACGGACAAATTTAATCGGAGTTCATTAAATAATAATTGTACATTGTCCGTGGGCGCGCGCGAGTGCGCGTGCGCGTGTGTTTGCGTGTGTGTGTGTGTATGCATGTGTTATACCAGCTCTGCGAGCCCTGATCCGATGAGGCCGCTATGGATGTCAATAAAACGGCACAAACATCACCATAAAAAAATCAGTGTCGTATCCGCCATGTTGCAATGTACACAGTGATGTGAAAAGACAGCTTGCAATCACTGTGCGAACGCCATTGCGAACAATTTTTAAGAATTCTCTTCTCATCTCTTCTAGTTCGCGGATAATGAAGTCATAAGTTGGATGAAGCCGCAATAGTAGTCAAAAAAACAAGCGGCGCGAACTTCCATCATAAAAAATCAGCAGACAGTCGCGTCCCGACCGCCGCAGTGTCCGGATCTCCGGTGAACTCGTCACGCCGAACGAGAAATATAAGAGGATTCTTATAAAGACTTACCATTTTTAAGGATTGGTGGGGGTGGAAAACATTTCTGGAGTCGTTTCTCCGACATATAGAATTTGTATAAATGTTATTAAGATTTAATGTTTTAAAAACTTTGTAGTATAACGCGAGGTGATGATAAATCTTCAGGTTATTTTATACCATGGGATATATGGATGTATGTGGTGAAGTTTGTCGTGGATAAACTCTTAGCTCTAACAACGTCCGCAGCAGCCGGAATGGTCGACTACGACTCCATTGTGCTGGAATTACTTTATTGTCGGAGAACTCATTATGCCCAAACAATGGCCGGGAGGGAGGAGGGACAGGGCCCAGGAGGACAGAGGAGGGAGGAGTACGGATCGTTAGCACCGCGATTGTCTACCTCTCATTACGGAATCGGGAGGGGAATTTAACAATATTTTAGATTCGATTCAAATCTTCAGATGCCTCTTGAGGAAGCAAGACGGGAAACGGAGATGTTATTCTTTTTTTCATAGCAAAGTTTTCTGTTCAAAGCTGCCAGTATATGCAAGGTGTTCACCTGTTAATACGTGATATAGTGTATTATTTATATCGCTTATATTGTTGTTATATATGTATATACACAAAGAAGAACAGAAGAAGAACAAATAGAAAAGAAGATAATCTAGAAATATACAGAATACTACTTAACGTAGCCGTCTTCCAACACACTTTCTTATAGAGGATATTTACACTATTAATGAATAACATATTATAATTTGTGTTAAGGAGACCGGAGGAGAACACAGGAAAAGGGGGAGAGATGAGGAAAGCAAAAATACAAAATTTATCACGCGCAACGCCATGCCATACCACCAGTGCCTTGTTGTTACAGTCAGGCGTATCACTTACCATCAAGTGAACGTCCCGCCCGTCTCGTCGCTTCTTTAAATGTAAGAAAAATCTACGGACATCCACTGCTTAACTTAGATATCTTGTCGTGCTTTTTACTAACAACTTAAATGTTTTTCAAGTTACAAAGTACGGCGCAAGATGGCGGCCCGCGCCCGGGCTATGAACACAACAATACGTTTAAGTTAAATTCAAACAGTCATTAAAAGCGGCCAAGTTACCGCGCGTCCGGAGACAAACTGTTAAGTATTAAGCAACTAGTTAAGTGGAGATTACTGTTCACCGAGCAACTTGCGATACAAAGTGGCGCCAGTAAGAAAAATGATTAAATATAGAAAATTTATAATGTTACTACAAGTCTTTACATAGAAAGACAACTTAGTCTTCGTTAGTCTTGTGCAATAACTTCCATTACCTAAACTTAACATGGACACGGTATACATGAAATGTCACCACCAGCTGAAAAACGGCCACAGCTGGACATAGGTCTCCCCCAAAGATTCTCACAATATCAAGTAGGGATTCTTATGGGGAGATTTGGGCCCTGAAAGATACTTGGGATATGAAATATACTTAAACTTAAATAACATCACTGGTGGTAATTCTTTGTTGCCGGAGACTGTCTAAGCCGGTACCATTGCAGCTCATATTGCAGCCGGCAGACGCTGTAGCTAGTGTAATTACTGCGGTAACGAAACTTAATATCATATATCTCAGGTGACGAGCGTATTGCGGTGCTGTGTATACCATCCTAACTAGCATCGCGATGTTATGTGCAGGCGTATTACTTACCATCTAATGAACGTCCAACTAGTGAAATGGTGATGAAGTATCTATGGCAGTAAAAAAAATATTCATTAAGTTGATCACTTGATGCATATTATTTAAAGATGCAGCTAAGTTCATTTAAGTTATGTGAATATTTTATATGGAAGTCATGTGACGTTTTACAGCAAGGAGTCATGAATGTAAGCACAAGGCCAATGAGCTCATGAAGTTATCTAGAATAGAAGCTTATGTTAAGCTTTTTTAAAGACCATTTACAATAGTTGACCCTACAAACGTATCGTCTAAGCCTGCACAGACTCATCTTATGTAAGATCACTGTATATCTTGTTGTAGCTAGCTGTTCCTCCTGTGTTAATATGGAATTACAACGGAAATAAGTTTCTATAGCAACCGTTACTATAGCAGCCGCATAAATAAAACGCAATGAAAATGTTTGTAATAATTGGAAATCCACCTATCTTCTCTAATCTAAGCTAAGCTATCCATCTTATTGAAAATTCTAGAAAGGTTAGTACATAATTATATATATCTTTTTGAATGCATCGACGATTGTATCCAGGTAGACTCAGTATACACTGACTTCTGTAAAGCTTTCGACAAGGTGGATCACAAACTACTTCTTCGGAAGCTGGCTTTCGACGGGATTCGGGGTAATCTATTAAAATGGTTTACCTCGTACGTTACAAACAGGACACAGCGCGTTTCAATCAATGGATATACTTCCACAATGATAAAGATGTCATCGTGTATAGCTCAAGGTTCAATTTTAGGACCCTTATTATTTATTTTATTCATTAACGATATAAATAAATGCTTCCAAAATAGTAAATATCTGTTGTATGCTGATGACTTGAAAGTTTACTCTGAACTCCTTAGAAGATTGTTTAAAATTACTGGAAGACTTAAATCGATTTTCTAACAACTGCAATAATTATAAATTATACCTTAGCTCACCTAAATGCAAAACCTTCTCATTTACAACAAAAATTAACAATTTCATCTTTAATTATTTATTATATGATACCTCTTTAGAAAGTGTCGATTGTAAGGGACTGTTCATCGAGATCAAATTGCAGTTTGATTGACAAAGCTATTAAAATATATGGGTATGTTATGAGAACATACACATCATATCGGGTTCCTTACAAATGTTTGATACGCTCTCAACTTGAATATGCACCGGCTGTCTGGAGCCCGTGCGGTGCAGTGTATCAAAGCAGGATCGAGAGAGTGCAACGTAAGTTTATAAAAGCAATTCATTATCGTTGTTTTCGTTCTAATCCATCTTATGACACACCGTTAACGACACATTTACTACCGACTTAAGACGAGAAGGATGTTTTTGGACCAAAAGCTCTTACATAAGATTTGTCACAACAAGTTTGATTGTAACTAACTGACAGGTCCAATTTATTGTTATATTCCATACAGAGCGCAGACAGCGCGGGAGACTCGCAAGCGGCGCATGCGCGGCACCGCGTACGCGCTGGACGAACGCGGGTGAACGCGCGGGTGTGGGGCGCCGCCGCGCCGTCCCACGGCGCACTACAACGATTTCTTTATTGATATTGATATCTTTGCAACTACACTCGCGTCATCCATCAAAATTATTAAAATAAAAAACACCTGAAATTTAAACCGTGTGGCCTTATAACAACGCAAAAAAAATTATTAAAAATTGATCGAAAAATAACAAAAAAACAATATAAGACTATAACTAAAATATCACTTCATTAATTACAATGTATGTACCATAATATTACTTCCTCAAAAAAAAACACTGTGTACGACGGCGTTGGCTACATTGTTAGTAGTGTTAAGTTATAAATAAGATATGTTGTAACCGATTAACTGTTTTTTGTGCCTTTTTAACAAAAAAAAGAAAAAGAAAAAAAGTTAAACGATAAAGTATGTACGTATCTACAAATCATTCCGCTTGAATGTTCATGTTCATGAACTTCCACTAGTTTTCACGTGATAGGTGAACAAAGAAACTCATGTTCTTTATATATATATATAGATTATAGTAATTCAAGTGTTATTACTAATTTATTTAAAACAAAACATTTTGAAAAGTAAATAGATAAAAAAATCTATAAAATTGATATAGAAAAACAAGATGGCGGACGTAATCACGCATGACGCTCTTTCTCTTTTATATCTAATTAAGCGACGAGACGAGTGAGATGTTCACCTGATGGTAAGTGATACTCCCGCCCATAACAACGTGGTGCCAGTTATGACGGATGTACAACATCATATCGTCGCCTAAGAAATAAAATGTTGAGTTTCGTTAGTAATCACACTAGCTACAGCGCCATTTAAACAGAAACATTATTTGTCGATTGCAATAGGCGCTGCGGTGGTATCTATCTAGACGGTCTCCGATAACAGAGAACCACCAGTGCAAAAGCGACCTACCACCAGGGCAATAATGACCTACTACCAGTAAACGTATAAACCTTCACCAAATATAACTACGCACTGTGGACGTACTCGTCGTCTTAATTGTGTTAATATTAACGGCAATTAATACACAAAGCTAATTATGTTCCACAGCGAGCGAATCAATGGCGGCGCATTAATATAATAAGATTACGTTAATCCCTTGTTGATGATCAAAATCAATGGAATAACACTATCTATAGTACGTGTGCGTCACTGAAAATAAATATCACCCCTAATGCTCCCACTTGTGGGACTGGGGTGTGTGAGTACAAAGACAAATAGAATCAGACTTACAACCGTGATCCGAATAAAGAAATGATCATAATACATGTAATGGTTAAATGATCTACAAAAAGAAAAAATATGTTATAATTAGTGTTTACATATAAAACTAGAAGTTTATAGAATAAACAATACGTATAGAATGAAACTAATTATATATAATAAAAATTATAACGGAAATGGTGACAAGCGGAAACAGTACGAAGACGTTAGTACATCAGTATACACTTATGTTTGCTCTGTACTCTCGGGACTAAAAGCCCTGCCTTGTCGGGTTCGTGGACTTTGAAGCGAGCTTGGGCTGAATAAGTACCAGGTAGTCTAGTGCTTGTTATGCCAAAGAGAGGGTGCAGATGAGGGCTATCCTCTCTGGAAAGTGCTTTAGGCGGAGTGCCCGTGGACACCGGTGCATTCCGTTGGAGATAGATCCTAAGGTCTCCCGCAACGCACTAAGGATGACCACCGACTGGGTTTATTGTAATAGGGTAGTAGTTTATAATAACCTTGACTTCCCCCAGAAACAAGGATTAATTTCTCTTAAAAAAAAAAGAGTCACAGATAGCTACTACACTGGTCAAGTGCGGGTTGGTGGATGTCGCGTGTCCAAGGAAGCTATTTTGGAACACAGCGGTTCCTCCGCAAAGTTTAATTTCACCGGAAATAAAGAATTCTATTTTTACTACAAATAAAGGCTTCTAGGAATAGACACTTCTAGATTTTAAAAATAAATTAAATATTTATACTAATAATTTATTAATATAGTCTGTACGGGGATGTAAGGGTTCCCGCACAAGCAATCACGGGAGCCAAGCCAACCTCACCTGCTCGTGGTGCACACTGCTAATCAATAAACAAGGCTCTAGGACCCACCACCGGGTATAGAGCTAACGTGGTGGAAAATTGCTGAAATCCTAAAACATCCTCTACAAATGGCGGCCCCTAGTATCCGGCGGTACCGGAGGCCAGGTTTCATTATGTCGCAGGAAGCAGCTGGATGCAGAGCAGCAGGAAACCGCTGGATGCAGCCGCAATCTTTGGTACAGACCTATGTCCAGCTGTGGACGTCTATTGGCTGATCGATTGATTAGTCTCTACGTGAAAACATTTTGACAGTCGTAGACTTCGTCGCTAGGTTTGAAGTAGATTTTAGCTTTATAAAGCTGAAGTCTATAGTCTTAGGCTATCAAGAACGGGTTCATGGTAAGCATTGCTTGTTGAAGAAGATCAATAAAGTCCTCGGAATCCCGACTTTTGACTGTGGTGGCCTCATTATGCTATAAAGGTCCATGTCCCCGTTTGGGTGGAAGAACTTTTGTGTTATCAAGTATTTTTTCAGCATTTAAATGTAACTGTATAGATTATGAATTATACAATAATATAAAAAATACAAAGTGAGAAACCAGGTTACGTCTACGGTTAAATACGTTTACATAAACTCTTCACAAACCGGAAGTAAATCTGAATAATTGTAAATTCAACGCGGCGGAGATCTCAAATCTGCTCATGTAAAGCGAGCGGGAACGAATTTTTAAATTCTACGTTTACAATTGTAGATTTAAGTTTTTATATAAAAAAACTGTCTGCTACTTCCTTCCGGTTAGATTGTGTTATATATTAACATACGTTATATTTCTAATTTAACCGGTAACATCATTATATGACGATTGTATACACCAGTGAAGTAGGAAGTGTATCAAGACTAAGTATTGGCAAGTTGTTTGCTTTTCACAATGATAGTACAATGGCGATAAGGATAACCTGTCTTCCGCATATGACACCGGAAACAGTAATATACAAATTAGTATTGAAAGGCAGTGTAGCCAGTATCCTTTGTTGTTAATACACGTAACATTCATTACCATAACTTGCACCGATGTATACTTTAAATTTGTCAACACAGTGGCGAGTGACTAGTTACAAAAGTTATTTACACCACATTGTGTATCTTAGTATTTCCTCTGTTCTCGTGAAGACTCGTGGCAATAATGCCTTGTCGATAGGTCGCGTCACCGGTGACGTCACGGCTTAGTTATGTTCCGAACATCTTCCCCCTCCACTCCCCCCGAAGTCTCCGGATCTTCGAGATGTTTCTTATGAGGACAAATCAGGCAAGGAGCAAAGGCTATGGACATCGCTACGGATTATGCCCTTCGTCGTGTAGACATCGACGACTCTTGCTATTCCGTCTGATCCAGGATATAATTTGCGGATTCGGGCCGTTCGCCATTTCAATGGTGGGACGTTAGCGTCCTTGATGACTACCAACTCGCCTTCCTGCAGTCCCCGCTGCTTGACTCGCCATTTGGTTTTTTGCTGCAACTCGCCCAGGTACTCGTTCCTCCAGCGTTCCCAGAAGTGTTGCGGCATGGTTTCGTGCCATCTGTATCGGTCGAGTCTGCTTGGATTTGCATCTAGTAGGTTTTCTGAAGGCAGCGATGTGAGTGGTCTACCAATCAGGAAGTGCGCAGGAGTGAGGGGATTTACGTCATTGGGACCAGAGGAGAGAGGAGTTAATGGCCTGGAGTTGAGAATTGCTTCAATCTGCGTGAATATAGTCGACAACTCCTCAAATGTGAAATTTTGCAGACTTGCCTGCCTCCCAAAGCCCACCGAAGTGGAGAGAATAAGCCGGTGAGAACCAGAATTTAATTCCCTTGCGATCGGTTATGAGAAAAGGACCAGCGAAGTCGACTCCACTGGTCTGGAATGGAAGGCTTGGGCTGACTCTCGAAGCAGGTAGGTTTCCCATTATGGGATTAAAACCTTTTATGAGTTTACACAATCTACAATTATTAACAGTGCTCCGGGCTAGTACCCTGCCTCTTAAAGGCCAGTACTTGTTCCTTAGGTCGCTGAGCAGCAGTTGAGGTCGGCAATGTAAGGTTATGCCTATCAGCAAATAGCAATTTAGTTAAGTTATGATTTGTGTCTAATAAAATAGGATGTTTTCTCTCATACGTTTCGTTGGAATTCTGGATATGGTCACCTACCCTACCGACTCACAGTATGCCATGCTCATCAATGAATGGTCTGAGGGATAGCACGTGAGAGTTAGACGGTAAGTTTTGTTAAGAATTTTATAGTTTCATTTCGTTGGAGAAACATTCTTTCTGATGCAATCTAATTAATGCATGTAGGGATGACTTTAATTCATTCTGAGTTAAATGCTCTGTAGTTTTGGGGTGATTCTTACGCAAATTATTGATAAAACGTAGGACATAGGCTATGGATCCGTGCAGGGTAATGAACTTTGAATGTCTTTCAAAGTTCACCAACCTGGACAGGTCAGATGCAGGTTGTACGTGTGTACGATTGGTAGTGTGTAATGAATTTGTAGTGTGTAATTTGAAATATGATTTTCTTTCCTCATCGTTGGGCATGCTCTTGAAGTTTCCCATTTGAGGCCATTCCCATGGGTTTTTCCTTAAAAACTGTGGCCCTTCCCACCACAATGTAGCTAATTTCATTAAACTTGGGTTCAATCCGCGGGATGCCAAGTCTGCTGGATTTTGAGTTCCAGGAACCTCCAGGAGGCTGATGCAGTCAACTCTTGCACTTCACCAACGCGGTTTGCCACAAACGGCTTTAAGTCATTGGCTTGAGCAGATAGCCAGCACAAAACCACTGTTGAGTCGGTCCAGTGGAAAACGTTGTGTACTTTGCAGCGAAATGCAGTCAACACCTTGGTGCTTAGTCGTGCCGAAAGCAATGCACCGCGAAGTTCGACACGAGGTATTGTGGTGTGCTCTTCACTGAAGCAACCTTAGTCTTGGCACAAAGTAACCTGATAAGGACCCGACCTGCGCCATCAATAGATCGTAAGTAAACTGCAGAAGCGTAGGCTGTCTGGGACGCATCTGAAAATGAGTGCAGTTCGATGACTTCTGGTTCGCTAATGATGACGCATCAGCCAGCAAAGGCCAGCCATTCCTTTTTTACAACATGACTTACTGGATCATCCCAATCGAGTTTTGTGAGCCACAATTTTTGTAGTAGTATTTTTGGAATAATTGTACATGGCCCCAGCAGGCTCAGTGGGTATAATAACTTAGCTGAACTGGACAAGATAGTACGCTTGCTTACCCTTTCATCCAATTGTATACCGATTGGAAACCATAGAATGTCCTTAGGTGGATCCCATTTCAAGCCCAACACGCTTGATTGTGAAGAAAGGTCTAGATTTTTGGGCAGTAACGTTTTCGAATCGTTATCGAAGATGGAGGGCACATTGGTTCGGAACTTACGCAGAGGCAGGCGTGCTGTATTGAGAATGGACTTTACTGATTGAATTTTGTGGCGCAGCTCAGCCTCAGATGAAGCTCCTGACAAATAATCGTCCACATAATTAATAGTCTTCCTTCATTGACTGAGATATGACCTTATCGTTATATACCTTCGACAGCTGCAATAAACACCTTGTACTTAGAAATGGTGCCGACGCCGTACCATAGGTTACTGTATCCAAATGGAATATTTTTAGTGGCTGCGAAGGCTCGTCGCGCCACAGAATGAGCTGTAGCCCACGCTGGCTGGGATGCACCAGAATTTGGCGATACATTTTCTCCACATCTGCTGACACTACATACTTGTGCTGTCTGTAACGCAATAGGATTGAAAATAAGTCGTCTTGTACCACTGGCCCAACATGTATGTCGTTGAAAGATATTCCAGGTGTAGTTTTGGCAGAGGCGTCAAAGACTGCACGAAGTTTCGTGGTTTCACTTGACTCCCTAATGACTGCATGGTGCAGGAGGTAGCCGCCAAATAGTGGTTTAGGAATCTCAGTCTTCAGCTTCTTAGACAGAAGAGCTTGATTGTTGGAGGCAGCAGTCATGGATACGACGGTGGAGAGGCTAGATGCTGTGGAGTCGTGATCAGAATTGAGTGAGTTTTCGTTGCTATTTGTTTTACGGTGGGCTGTAGATGGCGTAGTATGTATGAACGGACTGGGTGTAGTTTTGTGTAGGCGTAGGTTGTGCGTACGGTTTGTGTTACAATGTGTTGTGTTTTCGGTGGCAGATCCTACAGTCACCTAGCCTACACAGGTAGGACTGATGACCACTGCGCAAACAATTGGTACACAACCTTAGTAACTAAGTTTTAGCAATGCGTTCTTCTACAAGCAAGCATTTGAATTTGTTACATTGGTATAATCTATATTCTTGTTTGGAGATACCGCATCGCTTGCTAGGGGGAGAGTCTACGCATGGAACAGTAAATTTTGGAAAACTGTGACGTTTCTCAAATACAGATGGCTTCCTAGCATTTGTAGTTTCCAAAACTATTGCTTGTCGACGTAAGAAAGAATAAAACGCGTCTAATGAAGGCGAATCGTTACTGCTTCGAAATTCCTCCCACTTGCCAGCTGTGACACTGTCTAGTTTCATCGACGCCATGTAAATAATAATAGTGTCCCACTTGTCGGTGAGTTCATGTAACGAATTAAGTGCACTTAGATTTTTAGACAGTGTCAATTAAATTCCGAAATCCACTGTCAGTTTCTTTCTGCAGCGGTTCGATTGAAAACAAACATTTAAGATGTTCGTTGACTAACAGTGGTTTATTATTATACCTCTCACATAGTAAGCTCCAAGCGATAGAATAATTATTCGAGGATACAGACACCGACTGTATAACCGAAGTCGCAGCGCCCTCTAGGAACCATTGAGGGTAGTAAAATTTACTAATATAGTCGATGTCTTCATTGTTATGAATGAGCGATAAATGCGAATCCCTAAAGGTAAGCCACTTGTTTGGATCGCCGTTAAAGGGCGGGATTTTTAGTGGGGGTAGCTTTGAATGACGTTTACCCTCGCTATTGTTGGATGAAGGTTCAGTTTTATTAGACCTTTCCACAAAGTCCAGCAACGACTGGGATTGAGCGATTAAAGAGAAGAACAAATTTTTTGTCGCTTCGCGTTCTTGTAATTGTTTGTCACTGTCTTCATCCAACATCTCGATCTGTAATTGAACCTCTTCGAAGTTCGATGACTGATCTCGCATTTTATTTAATCTAAGACTAATTTCATTTGTACTTAGTGTATTAGTTTCTTTGGAATCCATCAAAGGCGCTAAAAACTTTTGGAATAACGTTAACCTCGCCTTGATGTTACCTCTTTGCTTAATAAGTTGCGGTAATTCACCCATCGCGCGTATCACAGCCAAGTGAGAAACAAGTATTAACTTGTGCATATACCTATTCGTGGAGACGGTCGACTAATTGATAATGGGTAAGTACACTCTGGTTCCAATACCGGTGACAGCACACAGCGCTTGATGCAGTACGCCGTCGAGCTCATGGAGTGATCACTGGCTTCGCGGCTTAAACTCGGATTGCACCTGGAATCGGCACGTGGCGAATGAGTTTTAGAATATATTCCAATGGGTGACAACCCTGGAACGACGATTAACAAGAAATAAAATTGAGCTAAAGCAAAGTAGGTATTTTTACAATTGTGTGACAGTGTCTTGAATGCAATTAATATATCTGTACGGTGGCAATGACTGGATAAGTTAGGTTACTTATGGTGAAATGCACTCGGAAACAATGATTTGAGTTAGTTTTATAATCACTTTGATGAGAAACTAGTGAAAAATACCGAGTTTAAATTTTTACCTAAGTACCGACGGGTAAAATTGAATTTGTAAGTAAGTATAAGTAACTTACCTTTTCCTCGCAGATTATCAACGATATTCACGCAGACTGAGGTAGAAAGTAATGTTAGGATAACAAAGGAAAAAACTGGCACTTCCCTCGAACTTATGGCTGCAGCCTTTGGCTGGCGAGTTCCTTTAAGATGGTGGCGTTCGTAGCACGGAGACACTAAGTCCTTTGTTTGCGTTTGGATGGATTATTTTGATCACGTCGGGGTCATTAGATGATTACGCCGTATTATTGGTACATATTATTACATCTGTTCTCGTGAAGACTCGTGGCAATAATGCCTTGTCAATGGGTCGCGCGCACGCGCCGGTGACGTCACGCCGTAGTGATGTTCCGAACACATATGTCCTATTAGGATCAGGTAATTTTATTCACCATCAGAACAGAGACCATATCATTTAAATGCTTTATTATGAAAACAACTTCAAACCACCAGAAACACAGAATAAACTATGGAATCTTCATTTGCCTTTTATACGAACAAAAAAATTATTTCTATCCCATTCCCAATTACTTCCGCACAATACCAATCTGATAAATCGTCCGTCTCTTTGCCGCGTTCAGTCGACAATAGGCTTTATTCCGTGGGCGGTAAGGTGCACGGGCGCAGCGCCAGGAGCCATACATCACGCCGCCCGTAGATCCGATAATAAGAAAAGTTACAAGCAATTATGTTAGGAGAGCTCACACTGCGGACCGGATATCCGCTTATGCAGCGGGAAATAGTTTTGTGTTGAACTAACACGCGGGACGTACGGACCGAAAATTTGACATAAACTGTAACTGTGTGGCAGAGGTGCGAGTTCGATACTTATAAACTTTGAGTTTCCGGTGAAGCAGAACAGGTAGGTTTTATATATTCGCTCACTCATTCATTTTATCATTCATTCGCTCATTTGTCCATTCATTCACCTGTTCATTCATCCATTCTTCCATTTGTCCATTCGTCAATTTATTCATTCGCCCATCTGTTCATTCATCCTTTCTTCCATTTGTCGATTCTTCCAGTCGTCCATTCGTTCACCTTTAGTAATTTTGTTAATTTGTTAAATTATTTATTAATTAATTCATCGATTTGTTCGTTTCTACATCCATTCATACATTTATTCATTTATCAATTTGTTTATCCATCTATCCACCCATTCGTTATTAATTCATTCATCCATTCATCCTTTCATTCGCCCAAACATCCATTCATTAGAGATCTACCACCAGTAATTGTGTTGATTCACCACATTTCGCGTGTTGTCCTTAAATATGTATATTTTTCATGTTCCGTACACATTTTACACTGTAGGAGTACGTACATGTGTTCCGAATATCCTCCCGTATGTTACAGCACCAATGACGGATACGCAGTTCGCAACCCGTAAATTTCAGCGGCGCCCCGGCTGAATGAATTGTAACCGGATAATTTACAGTCGATGCCTGCTGGCGTGCGAGTGAGACGGCCTACATCCGGATATGCAACTACAGACTAAAATGTGCCAATATTATAAAGCACAGTAAGCAATGGACGCCTCCTTTGAATAAATTTGTTTTAATATTCGTCAATCGCTATTACAACGTTTTGATGGCCGCCGACTACCTTCATCATCAGCATCAGACGATAGACTTCCACTGCTGGACACATGCCTTCCATCAAAAACCTCCACATCGATCGGTCCTGCTCTGCCGGCAACCAGCTCCAACTAAGCAACTTCCTTAGTTATCAGCAATATTTTGGTAAGTTACAGGGAACCTGAAACTGAGAACCCTTTTCCTGAAATTGTATTAATCGACTAATACGACAACTGAGACTATAGAGACAGTAGGGATAGGTGATGAATGGATGGTGCCATAGATGGTTATAATTCGCATGTATTTTTCATTAACTACCTTTTAAGTGTTCCGATAATCACCAGTGATGGAGTGCTTTCCTTATTCCTAACGTTGTATTAGTCGACTATTACGACACAGCGCAGCTTTTAGAGGAAATGCAAATATTCTAACCTGCGTCTCGAACGGAAGAATGGATGACTGAAAGGTTATTATAATTTACGTATATTTTTTGTTAGACCACGTGCTGGACATGCTGATGAATTCCCAGCAGTGGACATCCTACTGCTAAATATGGGACTGTCTTCAAGATGATAACTGCCATACTTGATTCGCTAGCGAGTTGGTGAGAGTAGTAATTAAAATACGACTGTTCCTTTTGCCTGGAGTTACTTCTTTCTTCATCGCCTCTTACATCATGCCGTGGATGAAGTGTTAGTGGGATATATTCTATCCTGTCTACTGATCTCCTCATCCCGTACCTTCATCAAGTATATATAACAAAGGCGAGTCCTTAAAGAAAAAAGGAAACATTTACATCAAATTTTGAATGACAGAAAGGAAATATGTTAAATATCTATTTAGAATCGCAAATCAGAGAAGAAGTGTTCAACTTTAAATAATACTTACACAGCAGCCACGTTTTAAAAATGCAAACGAGAATTACACTTGAATTTAAGTTACTGTCAATCTCGACTATCACTCAGAATTGAGTAAGGTCCGAGTGGGATGTTCGAGAGAAATGAACCTGTAACTTTTTTTTACATTTTAACCCTCGGCCTAGACGACGACCTAAAATTTGCAACATTATTAATATATTAAAGGATGCGATGTAGTGTAAAGGATTCATCTGATGGTGACTTCATCAGTATCAGTGGGATGTGCATACAACATTAAAATTTACACTCGTCATCTAACTCAGGACTCAAATCAGGGTTAAGACGAAGTAGGCTGACCTACTTACCGTCAACACGTCGCATCGGTGAATGGTGTTCCCCTACTTTAATGGGGCCTCTGGGGTCGTTGGAGGTCAGGATGAGGGTTCTCATCGCCTTCCAAACGACCCCGAGGAAGACAATGGCTGGAAGTCGTCTCCGGTCATTGAAGTACTCACGAGGCTGGTAGGGTCTGCATAAAGCAGACCCTGGGATAGGCTATCCCAGCATAGCGTTAACGAAGCCGCGGTTGTTCCGAGCGGAGATCCCGTGACCTCTCCAAAGGCTGACGGTGACCACCGAGGGGGTTTTAGTGAAATCTCCACATAACTCCTGACTTCCCCTCAGTAGACAGAGTATCCTTTCGAAGATTTTCCCTCCGAAACAAAAAAAGTGACCTTAAATAATTCTGAAAAAGAGTAAGTAAGATGTTTCTTGTCTGCTTATTGTAGTGTATTTAATGCTAAGTTCCCATTTGTCTGTATTTAAGAGGAAACACAAGACCGTATTCGTAACACACTTGACTCCAAAGTCTACGATGCTCTCCTAGTAACCGGTGATTGGATATCACGAAGACAAGAGTAATGCGTGGAGTTAGTCACGACCCTCGGACATGAGCTATACAATTTTAAAGGAGGAAGAAGAAATAACGTGAACACATTGTTTCCATTTTCATTGTAACTAGTGTAAATTATAAAGATTCTTATTATTTTATCTCCAAGAGATAAGATGATGGTTGCAGTGTGAGTCATCCTAACAGATTATCAGGAGAACATCTTGCTCATTATAAATAATATATGAAATATATTTACAGAGTACAGGATTTAATTACGGCTCTTTCTGTAAACATCAGTATGATTAATTAATGATATATCTGAACCGGAAACGGACAATAATACGAACGATGAAAGGTTTATTTAGCTTATTGATGTACTTTAATATTCTGAATGATAATTGCCTCTAAAGTCTTTCATCGTCATCATCATCAGCTGATACATTACCATCGATAAGCATAGAACTCACCCTAAGAGCTGCTTCCCACATTCAACCCCTATATCTTGTTATAAGAGTAATAATATAGCTAATATCTTAGTGTTTTTTTAATATGATATATATAACATCAGATAGTGGAATCTTTTTGTTGAAGCTTTCTGCAGAAGCTACATAATGAGGTTTTTTAGAGAAGTAGGATGAGGTTTCTCCAAGCCCAGTAACGCTCA
The DNA here is from genome assembly GCA_029034505.1 of Ornithoptera priamus. Taxonomy (NCBI): domain Eukaryota; kingdom Metazoa; phylum Arthropoda; class Insecta; order Lepidoptera; family Papilionidae; genus Ornithoptera; species Ornithoptera priamus. The sequence continues at coordinate 285,795 of JARDWD010000292.1, read as the reverse complement.
GGCAGCAATCTCTAGTATTATAGACGATCACAGGTTACGGTAATTGCTTACTATCATTTTGGCAGTGTGCCTATATACCACTATGGTGGTATAAAAAAATTACCATCAAATATAATGAATTTCATAGTGAATGATTCTCTTCGACTTTGAAGATTAACTGTCTTCAAAATTAGTCGGACATTTGACGCCAGGTTTTTTTTATACGATTAAGCGACGAGATGAGAGGTACGTTCACCTGATGGTGTCTAACATAAGAGGTGATCTCATTACCCCAGTAATTACGCTGGTTACAGCGTCCTTCAAACCGGAACACAGTACTGTCTGTCAGCTGTAATACGTGCTACGATGGTACCTACCTAGATAGACTCTGGAAACAGAGACGTACCACCACTAGATGAATAAGTTCCATAGATTATGCTATCGGTCCACTCCCGTATGTTTACTAAATAAATTTAATAAAAAAAAAATATGAACATATCACTTTGTATTGTTATATACCATAGATTCAAGTTTAAATTAAATCTAAGATAAAGTTCCATTTAAACTTAAGAAAAATTAGCTACATTACATTCTCATGTATTATCTGTCAACAAAATGGCGGACGGTGCGTTGAACGTATTTGCATTGTACAACCAAAATACAGGAATCGCAATGACCTTGTGATGAACCGGGGTACGTTCAAAATGACCATTAAACTGCTGGTCATTTATCAACCGTAAATTACTTCAGCTTCAGGGAGTTTTTTTATAAAAAAAAAAACATAATTACAGCGTTAATCCATCAAACGGACGCTTCCCTTGATAAAATTCGTCGCATCTTAATTTCATTAACTGGAAACTTTTCTTAACGCTTTTAATTGTTTTTCCCTCTTTAGAACCGCTGACACAAAAAGGGGGTACGTTTAATTTAACGCACACATTTTGATGCTACCAAATGGCTATAATCATTTATCGAATTAGTAAGATAATTACAATCATGGACCATCATCACTATTGGATTCGCAAAACTGGTGTTAAATCTTAAACAGTTGGAGGGGCACAAGAAGAAGACTAGTCGCCGTCAACAGCAGATAGACGTCCACTGCTCGTCATTCGTTATAACCGGGACGTGTATACACGTAATTCGTTATCAGTAGGTCGTGCATACACGTCATACGTTATAATCGGGACGTGTATACATGTAATTCGTTATCAGTAGGTCGAGCATACACGTCATACGTTATAATCGGGACGTGTATACATGTAATTCGTTATCAGTAGGTCGTGCATACACGTCATTCGTAATAACCGGGACGTGTATACATGTAATTCGTTATTATTAGGTCGTGCATACACGTCATACGTTATAATCGGGACGTGTATACATGTAATTCGTTATCAGTAGGTCGAGCATACACGTCATACGTTATAATCTGGACGTGTATACATGTAATTCATTATCAGTAGGTCGTGCATACACGTCATACGTTATAATCGGGACGTGTATACATGTAATTCGTTATCAGTAGGTCGAGCATACAAGTCATACGTTATAATCGGGACGTGTATACATGTAATTCGTTATCAGTAGGTCGTGCATACACGTCATTCGTAATAACCGGGACGTGTATACATGTAATTCGTTATTATTAGGTCGTGCATACACGTCATACGTTATAATCGGGACGTGTATACATGTAATTCGTTATCAGTAGGTCGAGCATACACGTCATACGTTATAATCGGGACGTGTATACATGTAATTCGTTATCAGTAGGTCGTGCATACACGTCATTCGTAATAACCGGGACGTGTATACATGTAATTCGTTATTATTAGGTCGTGCATACACGTCATACGTTATAATCGGGACGTGTATACATGTAATTCGTTATCAGTAGGTCGAGCATACACGTCATACGTTATAATCTGGACGTGTATACATGTAATTCGTTATCAGTATGCCGTGCATATACGTCATTCGTTATAATCGGAATACAGCTAACTTTTTTACTAACTTCCGAAATATAGTAGCTAAGCACTAGCATTTTAACTTTACATCTCAGGTTCGATTCTAAGACGATAAGTGAAAGTGTTATCGGTGTGATAATATTTATCACATAGTATCAAGTGTAAGCAAATTGTAGATAATTTAGATAAAGTCGTGGTTTAGTTCTTTTTTTTTTTAAATAAATCAAACCTCTTAAAGATATAATGAGATATGAAACGGTACCGGTGAGCGACAGTTCGATAACTTCGACATTCATCAATCAGCTCTTAAAAATTAGGTCGCCTCCTCCAGGTCTCTGCGGCGTCTCATTCGTTTCTCATTATCCGGTTTGTTGCCGTTCGGGTCGTCTTGTTACCGGTAACGAACGCGGCCTTCATGATTTCCAGCGAAGATTTTAGTTTATCAACTCTCAAACTGCGATTAAATGATATGATTGTAGAACGTAGTGATTTAGTTTTAATTACAATTATTCATACAGACGTCTAATTCTCGTTGCTGAAGTCTTTATAAATACTTCAGTTTGCGCTTCCGCTGAATTAAGTGATCTTGAGAAAACGGATGTAACTTTTAGTAGACTAGATATATTTAAACATTGACTTTCTCATTACCAAAAGCCCCAGACGCCTAACAGGCAAAACATTATAAGTAAACTATTTATATTTTTATTTTTAGCTCCTGTGATGATGCTGAACGTTTAACTAATGCTTTTCAGCTTGTGTGGTGATATTGAGTGTTAAGTTAGGTTCTTAATGTTGAAATATGAGCCCTAGTGTATATTTCCACTATCAAATAGCAAACTATAAATATTACTGACCTCCTGTGGGAAGATTACGAGTAGCCATTAATGCTACTGAGTGAACTGAGCTTCACATCTTATATGCCAAATTTATAAACGCAAATTGGTATTAATTAACACCATATAATTTAAAATATGTATCTGTTACCACCTTCAGGACAATCTCTCTCGTCACCAGAATTTTGAATAAAAAAATTTACGAAGTACTTACTAAATATATTTTAACTACAACAAGCGTCCCGTTGTTTGAATAAAAACCAATTTTCTCCGGCAGTTAACTCGCGCCGCTTCCGGGAGTCCTTTGCTCCTTATCGTGCTCGCTACAGGACTAATTTTGACACGGAGCCGTCGTCCATTGTTTAGTCCTGTCTATCATCGCCATTAAACGCGTGATTTGTTTGTATCCTCAGTTAACAAAGGCACTCTCTTGAACCTCCTCTCTTTCCTTATGCTTTCGTAATAGATAAACGTTTAAAGTTATATAAGAGTTGAAAACTTTAAGAATTTCTTGTGATATTTTCTTCTTCATCTAGCTCCCATATAACAGGAGTTGAAGTAACATTTAGCTAGTTCCTCTCAACCTAGTCTCTCACCTTCCATATGTTAAGAGCCAGAATCCAAAGAAAATTTTGTCAACAAATTTACTATATGAAGCTGGTAGCTAACCACGAACACTTCAGAATGATCCACTACTGCACCTTGGAGGCAGATCAACATATATCGTTTCTCCTCTCTTATCACCTCTCATCATCCGGTATCACAGTAATTACACCTTTTGCCCCACATATGGTTGAATCTATACTTACCAACATATTATACCATACAATTTATACCAAACCCTTGTCATCAAGTTTCCACGTCTTCTCATGACATATCCATTACTTCAGAGCTTTTCTTCTTCCATCACTTCTTTCTTTCCAGCAACCATGAACATAGCGTACCTGTGTACCAGTAGTCATACATCATGAGTATATTAGACTATCTCCACATTTTACAGCTTCATTATCACTTATAAAATAAATATCTCATACAATAATCCCATTTGTGGGACTGTGGGCTACTTGTCACAATGAGATGGTCAAGGCTGTTCATGCACGTCATCTAATTCCAAATCGACAGATGCCACGTGTCTTAGTTATTATTTATTGAGCGTACTAGTTTTCGTTGTTTTTCTTCCGGATAAAGATTGTCACTTGACTTCACGTGAAATTTAGGTTAAGAGTTCATCCGTTATAGATATATAAAAAAAAATCCGGACTAACTGCAACGGTGAGGATTGAAATATTATTTTCAGTCAACGCTCAGGCTACGTCTTAATCTGAATAACTACAAATTCAACAGGGCGCTGTATAAACTTTATGTAAATCCAAGTTTCAGTGCGGGAAGGAATTTAAACTGTATAATTACAATTCTGCAGTTTTTTTTTTGGTCCTCAGCATAAAATAACCCATGTTTTTAAATAATACCAAGTTTACTCGTTCATCTTAAGATGTAAATCTTCACTGATATAATTTTATTACGACTATATAATATCTGAACTTGAGATACTTTGTCTTATCAGTATATATTTATTTCATATTAATGCTTTTAAATATTTTTTTTATACGAAACATGAGCAAATGAGCCAACAGTTCACCTGGTGGAAAGTGTTCGCTGACACCCATGGACAGTTGCAACACCAGAGGGGTCGCGGCTGCGTAGCCGATCTTTAAGATAATATGCTCTTTTCCTTGAAGACCCATATTTAACATTTCACTAAACTTCATCATCATCATCAGTCGATAGACGTCCATTGCTGGACTTAGGCGCCCGCAAAGATTCCCACATCAGGTAGGGATACACATGGAAGGGATTTTACTCACTAACTTGTAATGCTTTAGTCATAAAAAGGAACTTTGTACGAAGAAGAAAATTTGTATGGTTACTGCTGATAGAATGTAAGGGCTCACGGGATGCAAGCCCTCAACCCTCACCTGCTCGCGGTGCACCCGCTAATCAACAAACGAGGCTTTGACTCCCACAATCCCGCATTAAAGCCAGTGTGGTGGGAAATGGTACAAATCTCCCCACTTTATGCAAGTTTAAAATAACATTGCCCATTTAAATTGACATGGTAATCATCATAATTGACAATGTACCGGTTGAAGGCTTCCATAAATTAAATCGTTCAACAGCGGACAATTAATAACTTAATTCCCATGTTATGTTATTATAACTTAAAATTATCGTAACAATTTATACAGTCGTTGTTTACTGTTACAGGTAATTCTTTAGGTTGTCTTTGTAAAACGTCTATTATCGTCGTTATCTCATCTCATCGAAGTCCACTGATAAACAAAGCCTTCTTAAAACAATTTGCAGAATCCACCACTATCACTCTTCGGAAATAAGATTCCCTAAATCTAAATTCCCCTAAAATCATACCCTCTTTAGTCATCTTTCAAAACACGCCAAGAGACGAATGATTGTGTGGATATCCTATCTTCCAAACGAGTTAAAACTAAAATATCTGCTTTCTTAATTGTATTGTAGATCTCTCTGTTCAAGCGGACAGTCAGCATCATTGTGGTAGTTTTTTATATACACATATATATATATATATATATATACCTAATCCGGCCACAAGTGCTGTTACATATGAAAATGCATTTTTTTAAAGAAACAATGTAATATTAATAAAATATATACTTACATAGTTATTAGTCTCAGCAAAAATAAAAAAAGTATTCTATACGAAATGGCCACCTTTTGCTTTTATACAGGCCTTTAATTTGTTTGGCCACGTATCTATGGATTTACCCGCTGTTTCCAAGGGAAACTTCCACCACCGCCACCGCCACTTCTTGCTCCGAAGATTTCTTAAGACACTCAATGTCGCCGTGTCGTTGAGAAAAGCAGCAGGCCATATCCTCTAAAACTGACCATAATTTGAAGTCTAAAGGGTTGAGGTCGACGCTATATGAGGTCCAGTCTTCAGCACTTATAAAGTCCGGAACGTTGGTTTCAAGCCAGGCTTGGGTAGTTCGAGCCGTGTGACCAGGTGCAGAGTCCTGCTGGTAAGTCCACGGTATATTTTTAAAAAGTGTATTGCTGGGTAGTTTAACAACATTATCCAACACTGTATTTTGATACACTTTGGCTGAAGTTTTCACAAAAGTGTAGTTTTATGACTCCTTGATAAGACACGCTCCACCAAGCTATCACTGACGCTGGATGATAGCCACGTGGTACCTTTCCGACCACTTGAGCAGCTTCTTTAGAACTGTGAGCGTACACTTTATCGTTTTCCTTATTGCAGTGTTCTTCAATCGTGGCAATGTTTCCATCTGTGGAGAGGATATTTGTGTGCCTCTCACCTGCCTGTTGTGTCGCGACGGGAGGTCTGTTCGTTTTGATCGATCCACTCTCTTTAATTGTAAAGATTGATTTAGGACATGTCCTGTATATCGACCGTGACCTGATGAGCACCGAGCACCGAGCTTCAGTTCTTTATTAATAATACGCGATACGCGACAGAGTCCTAACGGGAATCTTCATTTCTCGCTATAAGATCTTTTGCTTCCTAATGGGGTATCGATGAATTCTGGCTTTAACAGCATTAACCGCCTTTGTAGCTCTGACAGCACGCGGCCGCCCCCATCTTTTCTGGTCTTCGATAGAAGAAGTGTTGTTGTATCTGTTGATAGTACAATATACGAATATACGGCTGATAGCAGGCCTTTGAAGTGTCTGGAATATGACCGACGGCTGCATACCCACTTTGCGTAAGGCGAGTACTGGGATCCTTTTTGATTTAATTTAACACCCCCACCCCATTCCGTATAGTAATTTGACAGTGAACACAGACAAAACAAAAATATGTGAAATGGTAACAAATTGAAAGAAGTTTTTAAAATAATAAGCGTGTTCCAAATTCAAAATAATTAAAAAGTTGAAACGAAAAGGAGTTTTTATGTAACAGTATTTATCCTTAGACTAGTTATTTTGATACAATAAACCAGACAAATACTCCATTACTTTTGTAGCTCCGGTATCCTTTATATGTCTTCAATGTCATATCATGTTATGTTAGGACCTAACCGGAAATCCCCGTTACAACGCCAGCAGCTCGTTACCACCACGATGGCTGTTAATATCATACTCGATAACGAAGCGATGTTCAATAATGTTAATTATAATTAATTCGTATTGCACGTTTTAGTTAAGGGACGAGAAGAGAGGGACGTTCACCTGATGGTAAGTGATACGCCCGCCCATAACAACGTGGCGCTAGTCAGGATGCTGTATATAGCACCACATTGCGCTCGTGTGTCGTTACCCCAGTGATTACACTAGCTACAACACCAAGATTTGAGTGATCGTCATCAACTGATAGACGTCCACTGTTGGACATAGGCCTCCCCAAAACATCTCCACATGCAGTCAGCATGGCTTCCGGTACCGCTGGGCATTTAGTCTTGTAAGGGTTCATATGGGAGGATTCGAGCCATTTCCCGACACGCTGGCTCCATGCAGCTTGACGAGATCCAGAGCCTTGTTTATTGATTAGCAGGGTGCACCACGAGCTGGTGAGGTTGGCTTGGGTTCCGTGAGTTGTTGTGCGGGAACCCTTACACCCCAAATTTTTTGTATTTACATCTAATAGTTATGTAGGTCTCATGATGACAATGAATCTCTGTATATCTCACATACATACATATATATTATTAATATTTTAGTTTATTAGTTAACCTATGTATGCTTCAGTTATGTGTTTACGGATGTTGATATATCCTTGAAGGATAAGAGGATGAGGAACAGCTTGAAGGTTAATATTATCTCATGAAAGGAAAGCCCGTGGGTTATATCCGAGTTTTATTCTCGTCGTTTCATTTAACCGTCCGCGGTCCTTTTTAGCGCCGCGTCTCGACTGTTCCGATGCTGCGGACATACATTATTCATCTGACCCTTATATATATAACGTATTCGGGAGACGAGCGACTCCTCATACGCTCCTATTTCTTTTTATTGTCCTGGTGCTGCATTCGGTGCTTATTTTGTCAACAAAAAAAGGCACCGGCCACGATTTAACAAGAGCTATCAAAATGGAGAAATTCTAAAACTATTACCTTTTTTTTATTTTATTAAACGACCACGAACGGGACTTTCACCTGATGGTAAGTCATACGCAAGCCCTTAACAACGTGGCAGTTAGAATGGTATGCACTACACCACATTGCGCTCTTCACCTGATACATAAGATTTTGTCTCATTACCCCAATATTTCCACTTGTTACAAGCGCCCTTCAAACCGGAAGAAAATAATATTCGCATAGTACTGTCTGTCGGCTGTATAGTACCTACCTAGACGGTCTATAGCAACAAAGACTTACCATCATCTTTTGACTTGTTTGTCTAAATCTACGTTGTTCTATTGCTTCATCTACAGCTGGACATAGGACTCTTCTATAGATGTCCACTCCAATAGATTCTATTCTGCTGTATCCACTGGCTTCCCACGACCTTCATCAGATCATTGACACACCTACCAAAATGATATTATATTAAAATTGAATAACTATGTATGTATATAGATCGAACTTTTGAAGCTTCGTGAACCGGAAATTGATTAACCGAATCCAAAATTATTTGCGGTGCAGCGTCAGACGTCAGCCTGTCACCAACGCGATTTATTGACATCACCACTAATATGTTAATATTAAAATGACACTTCGTCCAAAGAAAATCAGCAGATGATTAACACTGGTGGTATACCTCAATTACCGGGGACTGTATCAGCGCAACTCCGCCGACAAATACTGGTGTGCAAATACTACTGTGTTCCGGTTTAAAGGGTTCTGTAGCTAGTGAAATTACTGGGAGTAATACTTCTTAAGATGACTGACATATCATCACCATCATCATCAGCCGATAGACGTCAAGTGCTGGACATAATGCAACGTAGTGAATATCATCGTAACTAGCGCCACATTACCAGCAAGTTGGTCGATCCAAAAAGCTGACACAGACAAAGAGAAGACTTCATCATCACCAGCCGATAGACGTCCACTGCTGGACATAGGCCGCCCCTAAAGAGAGGAATTACTTTAAGATATTTAGCAGAGGGAGTTTAAAAGCCGGTCATGATGATGAAAAGGGAGAGGATGTAGAAACACAAAAACAGTTTAAATAGCCCAGTCGATCAGAGCGACTGATGGAGCATGCAGATCGTGGATTGGAGACTAGGTAATGGTAAGCATAACGTGAGACTGCTTATCTGGTGGTGCAACTGGTGTGTTCATATAGGTTCATTGTCACAGGCAAGTGATTAGAATTGGTCGCGCTGGATAGCATGTGATGAGGATAATGACGACCATGATAATAATGACGTTGATGATGATGCTAATGATAGCGACGATAACTGTGATGACATTGATAACGCTGACAATAATGATGATCTCGATGGTAATAATAACGACGATGTCAAAGGTGATGACGATGGTGAAAGAAATTACATACTCGCTTTTTAGTTATACACGGCTAAGTGTCGCGGGTACAGAGATAATTTTGAAATAGGGGGAAAACATATTTTTCAGCTTCCTTTTGAGCAGGCACTGGATTTGAATTTCAAACTAGACCCAGGATTTCGAGGTACAAAGTGTTTCTCTCAGATATAAAAATAACTAACCTATTTAACTTAAATAACCGCTAAATTTAAGCATGTTAAGTCTTCATCTTTTTCCTCCTGCCCTTTTCGCAGCTCCTGGAGCTCACGTACAGCGGCCACCAGAGCCGACCAGGTAGGCTCCTTTTAGCGTCATCGCGGTTGACCAAGCCACCTCAACTAAACCCCACCACCACGACAATGCGAGAACCTGTTCGAGGAAAACAGAAGAGAACCTAACCACCAACTGTGAACTGATCGCCATTTTGTAACGTGTATAAACATCACAAAATGGCGTCGAAGTTTTCAAAGTAACATCGACTTAATTTAAATCAACGATGCACCGAGTACAGTCAACAGATTTGTTGCAAAGCTTTATTGAGATTAAAACAGCGCTTTGTTAGGCTTCGCGTGTGGTCTAGACTACGAAAGAGAGAGACAACATATTTAATACCTATACATAAAATTTATGATATAATAGCTGTTTTCGGCGCAAATTAATTTTTATAACAACCGTTACTATAGCAACCGCATAAATAATACGCAATGAAGAAGTTCATAAGTATTAATTGGAAATAAGATGACGAAGCATCTATGAAATTCAAGGAATAAAAAACCTAAAACCATCTTTTTTTGCGTTCAGGGGGGGAAATATTCGAAAGTTTCCTTCCTTCTGGGGTGATGACAGGGTTATGTGAGATTATTACAGACTAAAACCCCTCGGAGGTCTGCATCAGTGCATTCGAAGAGGCTGCGGGATCTCTTATAGAACGCACTGGTGTTACACGTCTCTGACGAGGAGGGTAACCCTCCTAGGCACCATCGCTGAGACATACGCTGTCCCACGCAGGTTCGCTTGTTAAGCGATAAGGGGCCCCTCTTTCAAGGCCTGCGAAAATTTCTAAACCATTTTAGTCGCCTTCTACGGCAGGGCTTATCTTAGTCCTATTCTTACTAGCCCAAGACTGCAGAGCTGAGCCTATGACCATCTACAAATCATTGTGCGTCAAATGGTGACGTTCACTTATTTTTACGTGATTTGCGAACAAAGAAAACTCATTTTCATTGTATATATGCTGCCATCATAAGATGATTTAGATCTTATGTCCGAAAACGAGTACAATGTAGTGCAGTATATAACATCCTAACTAGCACCATTTTGTTATAAACATGCGTATAACTTACCATCAAGGAAACTTCCCTACCGTCTTATTGCTTATTAAAATAAAAATATACTATTAGTAATCTGTTACGCTTACGCTTGTGACTTAAATAAGTTTTAAAGGGTCGAGTTGAACCAACAGGGTTTTTCGTTGATGAAACATTGATTAACTCCTGACCTGATAGTGATTCGCCGTTGACCTTTGTAACCTGCGATGTTTACACAATGTATATGAAAAAAAAGTCGATGCTACATTGTGTGTGCCTTTTGTTTTTTTTTAATTTTATTTCGGGTAGGTAATCTTTGAAAAGATAGTATGTCTTCTGGGGAGAAGTCAGAGTATTGTGTATCGTTACCAACTATAACCTCCTCGGTGGTCACCAGGAAAGGTCGTGGGATCTCCGCTCGGAACACAATCGCAGCCTCGCTAACGCTATCCTGGGAGATCCTGTCTCGGAGTCTGTTTTATACAAACCCTACCAGCCTCGTGAGTACATCAGTGACCGGAGGTCGTTCAGCTATTGTTCTCCTCAGAGTCTTTTCAAAGGCGATGAGAACCCCCATACTGACTGCCAACGACCCTAAAGGTCTCATTAAGGTAGGGAAACACCATTCACCGGTGCGCCGTGACGCCGCGCGTTAACACCACAACGGCTTCGTCTCCAAGCGGGATCTATCCTCTCTCGATCCCGCTCAGCAGCCTCCTTCTGTACCATAACAGGTTCACATAAGGAGGTTATAATTCTTCTCACAATATTTCCTCCCAACGTAACCGACACGGTTGGACAATCCGGTTTGATAGGGTTCATCAGGCAACCCCGAGCTTGTGCGATGCGGAATCCTGCTCTCTCCTTCCACAGTGGATCAATATGTACCCTAAGTTATTATAACGATTTTCATAGTAAAATAAACTATTACCAAAGTTATAAATAAGTACAACTTACCACGATTTGGTGCTATGTAAACATCATAACCACGAACATATTGTTATGAGTATTACCCTGATAGTATAATTTTACCGGAGACTGTCTAGGTAGATATTGCATCTCCTATTTCCACCTTCAAACAGTAGTGTGCAAAAATTACAATATTCCGGTTTAAAGGACGCTGTAGCAGTTACTGCAGAAATTAGACTAAACATCTTATGTCTAAAAGGGAAACAAACAAGACTTTTACCTGCTGGTAAATGATACGACCGCTGATATCAACTTGGCGCTAGTTAAGATGATGCATGTCTTCGAGCTGGAGAAATAATATGTTTAGTGTCGTTATCGCAGTAATTTCACTAGCTACAACGCCATTCAAACCGGAACATAGTAATGTTTACACTGTATTGTTTGTCGACTGCATTACGCGTTGCGGTGATACCAAGACGGTTTTCAGCAACAGACACCTACTACCACCGGTAAAAGATAAGTTAGTTATCTATTAAGTTTCACTAGCTACAACGCCATTCAAACCGGAACATAGTAATGATTGCACACTTCTGTTTTGCGGCGGAAATGGGAGCGGCGAATACACCTAGACGGTCTCCGGCAACAGCGACCCACCGCTAATGAAGTCTTTATATCTCGATGTAAGATCTACCTTTAATGTAAGATTCTGAACTCTTCACGCTGTCCAGGTTTCCATGGGTCACGAGTTGAATTTGCAAATGGCCGCCAATCCCGTACGGATCACTCGTACGTATTGTCGACACGTCATTTCCGCTGTTTACTTTAACTGCTAACGCATCAAATATAACTCTAATAGTGTGGGAGTCAAACAAATTTTATTTACTACATAATTTATATCCTTATTTATTTATTCTTTTTATACCCACAATATGAAAAAAAAATATGAAAATCTTAAAATATACATACTAAAGCAAACTTAACTTTAATAAATTTCTCTTTCAACAAACATAAGCATGATGAGGAATTCGAATACTTCACGCGGAGCTAAGATGTGTACACAATCAAATGATACAATATTAGCAATATAAACAATATAACAAATATAAAACTAAAATAAAATATAAATCATCATCAATAGAAGTTCACAGCTGGACATAGACCCTCCCCAAACTTCTTCACGTCGATCAATACCTATCTTGCTGACATGCAGTGGTTTCCCATGACCTTCACCAGATCGTCAGTCCATCTCGAGAGCCTCCCAGCATTGTTCCATCGATCCTCAGTTCTTCGAACACTGTACTTAAGTCTACTTATCATTAACACTACATTTCATTTTCGTTCGCGCGGGAAAATTATGTCTTTTTAACTTTTTTTACTACTTACCGTATAATTACTGACTAAAGTGTATCCTGGCTTCAGATACACGAAAGCATCGACGCGGACTGCACCACAATCTCGCCCACTATCAGTGTTTCCGTTACACCTGTGCTGGCATGTGGAGAGCTTCTTCCAGGTAGATGATACGAGGCATAATAAGGTTAGAATTTCAAATATTTCGTCATTATTTCAATTTGATATTATCCTCCATTTAACATGATATTTACTATACAAAATATACAAAAATAGCAACTGCGCATGCGGTTTCGACAAACTTCTGTTACCATCCTATTACCACGGTATCAAGTGTTTTAAAGCAAGTGATTTATCTAGGAGGGCATAATTAAATTAAAACGAAATACATTATTTATAGTTTACAGCTCTTCAACTATAAAGTGTATAGTCAGCTATGAATTTCGATATAAAGGTAGATGAGATCTTTGCGGAGTAAAGTCTCCAGGGGTCCTGAAGAACCGGAGATTGTTGCTGTGAATATTTGATTCTTTTGATGTTATTATAATAAAGCAATTGTTTAGGTTAACGCGTTAACTGGTGGGTCATTTTCAGAGGATTCACAGCCAGCGTGTTTGGGACCTAAACGATCTCCTACTTTTTTACTCAAATATTGTATCTTACCGAAAGTAAGAAAACATGTATGTATATTTATCTCTGGCAAATATATAGAAATAAAAAAATTACAGCTTCTCGCGCAAAAGGAAAGACCACGGTTTTCTGACACAGCTGAAATACTCACAGGAGATCCTTCAGACCCCATAACACACTTATCATGTTAAAGGAAGCCTCCTCGAAATGCCTGCCCATAACAACGTGGTACTAGGTAGGATATACACTGCACCACACTGCGCTCGTCGCATGAGACATAGGATATTGAGTCTCGTTACCACAGTAATTACAATAGCTACAGCTCCCTTCGAACCAGAACACAGTAATGCTTCATCATCATCATCATTATCAGCCTTTGTTTATCCATTGCTGAATATAGGCCTTCCCCGATGTCTTCCACTAAATTCGATCCTCAGCTTCTCGCATCTAGCCACTTCCGACCGCTCTGATGATGTCGTCGGTCTATCTGGAGGGAAAGCGTCTCACGCTTCTGCGACCCATTCTTCATCGAATTTTTTTGTTCCGGATTTTGTTCCTTATATGCTAAGCATAGCTCTCTCCATCGCTTGCTTTGCTACTTTGAATCAGTGGACCAGCCCGATGATCAGATGCCATGTCTCTGCACCGTAGGTAGGGGTGGGGCAGATGCACTTGTCTTTTGTATTGAGACACTGGAATATATGCGCGGTGAGAATGTGGCAGAATTTCCCAAATGCTGCCCAGCCGAACCGAATGCATCTATCCATCTCTTTGTTGAAGTTACCTCGGCCAAGTTCTATAATCTGTCCGCGGTAGACGTACTCTTTTACTTCTTCAATCACCGCGTTCCCGACGGTTACTGGACTAGGGATCATTAAGTGATTGGACATGACTAGTTTTGTCCAAATTCATCTGCAGTCCCATGCATCGGGTAGCGGCATTGAGATCATTCAGCATCCGGCTAAGATCCTCCAGCGATTCTGCCATTAAAACCACGTCATCCTCAAACCGTAGGTGCGATAAGTGCTCACCGTTAATGTTGATGCCCCGTGTGTTCCAATCTAGAGTCTTCAATACGTCTTCCAGCGCAGTTGTGTACAGTTTCGGGGATATTACATCCCCCTGTCTCAACCCTCGCTGCAACTGGATAGTCTTCGACTGCTGTCCTTGGATTCGCACGGTCGTCGTTGCGGAGTTGTACAAGCACTTCAGTACATCGATGTAGCGGTGGTCGACTTGGCATCGCTGTAAGGACTCCAGAACTGACCAGGTCTCAATGGAGTCGAAGGCCTTTTCGTAATCGACGAAGGTCACACAAAGCGGCATATTATACTCCGTAGATTTTTGTATAACTTGCCACGGAGTAGGGATATGGTCCTTTAAACCCGGGCTTCGTTGCCGTGCCTTTACGAAACGCTCCCCTGCGGCGGAGATATGTTGGACCCGACACTATCAGTTAACGGGCGCGGAGGATAGGGAGAACGGCGCATCGCAATACCGACACTACTCTTCCCCCGCGGCCCCACCGCCGCTGCATCACCGGTGCGACACCAGTTAGTCGCAGAGGGTACTCCCTCCGCCACGACAAGGCGGGAACCCGTTGGGGGGACTTAGCGTAGTGTTGCTGTTACGTTATCCGCCATCTTGTCCACATCTGTGGTAGTTTCCAGTAGATTGAACCAATTTTTTAATTTTATCTGGAACTTGTCAGGTATAGGATTTATTTGGGGTAGATTCGGGCGCAGTCGACTTCATCATTCAGGATCTTTCCAGCTTAAAATCACTACTGGTGTTAAACTTGTTGACCATCGATACATCCTTAAAAATACGCTTCTTATTCGTCATGTTAAAGTCGATCTCGTTCCTGGTCACTTGGTCAGTACTTTGTCAAGACCATCTCCTTTGGGGCATCATTTTGTAGAACGAGTTCATCAGGAAGAGTCCTTCCCTGTGAAGAAAGTCGACTAACATTTGCCCCCTGTGATTTCTCGACCCCAAAGTAAACCCTCCAATGATCAATTCACCGCCTTTTTGTACTCCTACTTTGGCATTGAAGTCTCCAGCAACGACAGTGAAATGAGTCTTGGTGGTGCCGTGGATGGCTTCAGATGTATCATCATAGGTGGCCTCGGCCTCTTCATCCAAGTGAGTCGCGCTTGGAGCATATACTTGGACAACTCTCAACGAATATCTTTTTGCCAGTTTAAGTACAAGATAGGCTACCCTCGGTGATACACTATTTCCCCTATATTTTTAATGAGACCTATGTGGACAAGGAACCCAACACCGCCCTGGGAGAGTTGCTCGCTTTCGCGATAGTAGAAAAGGTGCCCCGATTCAAGGACTCTAGTATCCTCACCCTGTCTTCGGATTTCCGATAGCTCCAGGATCTGACATCTAACTGACCTTAGTTCTACTTCTAACAATTGTAAGTGGCAAATAGTGAGTTAATGGTGGCGGCCTGTTGATCGGGAATTCTTAGCACCCCCTGCCCCATCGCACCGTGACCGCCACCTTAGCAAAGAATAGTGGGGCTGCCGGGAGTATTGCCCATAAGTCACCACGCGGGAAATGCGGGTTGGCGACTGCATGGTATTGGTAGGGATGACATGTGGGAGGAGTGGCAGACTTTTGAGAGCAATGTTGCGCAATATATAGGAACAAATGGTAATGTAGGATATTACTATATGGATATTGTTGGGGGAAAAATAGTAACAGCTGTGGTCTTCGGGGGCGCGAACCTGTATTCGTCGAACAGATAAATCCACTGACAGGGTATGCGAGTAATGGTCGCAGAAATATTATGCTGAACTTTCCCTGGATTTTTCCTGCTTTAGTCGCCTTTTACGACACGCCAAAGGTAGTATAGCGGTGGGGATATTGTAACCCGTCTCCCACACGGGATGCTTGCACAGTACTATTTACCGGCTGCAATAGGCGGTACAAATAGTTACCAACGCGATCTCCTGCAAAAGAGACCTACCACCAGTAAAGTCATCGATCACATAGAAAGTTGTGGTCTTTTACTTATACCTAGTCCCTTTTTTAGTCGCCTTTTACATCATCCAGAAGTAAAAATATCTGTTTCATTCAATCTTACAACTGATTCAATTGTAATATCTCCTCAAAATGTCCTTTCTTTTCATTAAAAGAGGACCTTTTGCAGCGGGCAAGTTTAAATGACATAACTTAAGAAATCCTGGAGCGTCGGTAGATGGAGGAGGAGGGGGTGGAGGAGCAGTCTCCAATTCCCGGATAGCTGTAATTAGTTGGAACGGACTCCGGGCAACGACAGGAAGTAGTGTAAGAGTATCATTTATTCATTGGAATTTTAAATTATTTCAATCCATGTAAATTTCTTTTCATAGTTAAGTTTAAACTGAAGCTTATATATATACTAACGAGGCTTTGGCTCCCACCAACCCGCATTGGGCCTGCGTGGTGGGAAATGGCCCATATCCCCCCCATATAAATCCCTACTCAATCGATATGGGAATCTTTGGGGGATGCCTATGTCCAGCAATGGACTTCTACCGTCTAAATATATATATATATATATATATATATAGCTCAGGGTGTAATGTGGTTTACAGGTATGACACACGTTGACAATAAACTTCCGGTTCCGGAGAACATCCTCACCAACATGTTCAAAAAACAGCTGCCGAGGATATGCGATATACGCCAACCCGCACTTGGCCAGGATGGTTCCAACCTCAGCAATGAAATCATTTAATACCAGTTAAGATTTGACCCTGCATCACATTCCACATATCAATAGACTAGAGCTGAAGGTCTCTGTTGCCGGAGACAGTCTTGGTAGACCGTCAGCTCCTACTGCAGCCGACGAACAGTAGTCACTGTGAACAGTAGTATGAATAAATTACTATATTCCGATTTAAAGGACTCTGTTAGCTAGTGAAAGTAAAGAGTAACAAGACTTAAAACATATCGCATCTTATGTATCAAGGCGATGATCACAATGCGGTGATCACCATCATAACTAGCACCACGTTGTAACGAACAGGTACACTTACCATCAGGTGAACGTCCCGCTCGTTTTATTGAAAAAAAAAATCGTTTTAACTTTATTTTGTAGACCGTACAAGCTTTTATTGTTCAGTGTCCTCATTCATTCGCTTGATAAAGAGCCGATTAAAATACCTATTAATATTTAAAATCTGTTATATTAGTTATACTATCATCGGTCCCCCTCCCCCGACACAACTCACCACCAGTAAGCTTTAATTAATACAACCCGATCCGGAACCGGAAGCTGCAAGAATGTAACCATTACAGATTAAATCCTACACGGATTTATTGGCAGTAGTGTACCACAGCAGACGTAAAATTTCTCGCATTTTACACGCATTTACTTTCATTTACATCATCATCATCATCATCATCATCATCATCATCATCATCATTATCAGCCTTTGTTTATCCACTGCCGTATCTGGGTCTTCCACAGCGTCTTCCACCAAATGCCATCACCAGCTTCTCGCACCCACCCACTTCTATTAAAACACGAGATATTTACACAGCGACAAATAGTTGTGAAATATTGCTGGTAGGTAACCGACAAACTACTGCGCAAATATTACCGTGTTCCGGTTTGAAGGGCGCTGTAGCTAGTGAAATTACTGGAGTAATGAAGCTTAACATCTAATGTATCAAACTGACCAGCGCAATGCGGTGTTGTGTGTAACAACCTAACTACCGCCACGTTGCTATAGGCAGTCGTATCACTTATTATCAAGTGAACGTCCCGCTCGTCTAGACGCTTCGTTGAATAATAAAAAAAAAAACAGCGCCACATTATGTCCGTCGCTGAGACGTAAAATGTTGAGTCTCATTATCCCCGTAATTTCACTAGGCACGGCGTCCTTCGAACCGGAACATGATAACGCTTGCACACTACTGTATGACGGCAGTAATGAAAGCCCTTTCATTCTAATAGTAAACGGTCATTCTTATATACAACATATTTATAATACTGAGTCGTTCATTTATATATATACATATAAACATATAACACCCCTTAAAATAGGGTGGGGGGATGGCCCGGGCAGGTGTATTGTACAAACACCGTACATCATTCACGAGCCGTGCAAAAATTACGTCCCAGTCGAGGGTTAATCAACGTTTTATATGAATACCCTTGTTTGTTCACCCCGGAACATGTTAGGCGCAATTCAAAAGCGACAGCGGGTTGATCATCATCGTCATCAGCGGGTGTTGGTGGATAGGTCTCCGTTGCAAGTAACCGTCTAGTTACCACCACAGCGCCTACTGCAGCCGATATACAATACTGTGCTAACATTACCGTGTTCCGGCTTGAAGGACACTGTAGCCAGTTTAATTACTGAGGTAACGAGACTTAACATAAATAGTCATATGAAATGTTTACACGGTAACAATAAGTTACGATTAACTGGTGGTAGGTCTCATCCGGAGACCGTAGAGGTACCACTGCAGCTCCTACAGCAGCCTGCAAACATTACTGTGTTCCGGCTTGAAGGACGCTGTAGCTATTTTAATAACTGAGGTATCGAGACTTAACATAAATAGTCATATGAGATGTTCACACAGTAACAATAAGTTATAATTAACTGGTGGTAGGTCTCATCCGGAGACCGTAGAGGTACCACTGCAGCTCCTACAGCAGCCTGCAAACATTACTGTGTTCCGGCTTGAAGGACGCTGTAACTAGTTTAATAACTGAGGTAACGAGACTTAACATAAATAGTCATATGAGATGTTCACACAGTAACAATAAGTTATAATTAACTGATGGTAGGTCTCATCCAGAGACCGTAGAGGTACCACTGCAGCTCCTACAGCAGCCTGCAAACATTACTGTGTTCCGGCTTGAAGGACGCTGTAGCTAGTTTAATAACTGAGGTAACGAGACTTAACATAAATAGTCATATGAAATGTTTACACGGTAACAATAAGTTACGATTAACTGGTGGTAGGTCTCATCTGCAGACCGTAGAGGTACCACTGCAGCTCCTACAGCAGCCTGCAAACATTACTGTGTTCCGGCTTGAAGGACGCTGTAACTAGTTTAATAACTGAGGTAACGAGACTTAACATAAATAGTCATATGAGATGTTCACACAGTAACAATAAGTTATAATTAACTGGTGGTAGGTCTCATCCAGAGACCGTAGAGGTACCACTGCAGCTCCTACAGCAGCCTGCAAACATTACTGTGTTCCGGCTTGAAGGACGCTGTAGCTAGTTTAATAACTGAGGTAACGAGACTTAACATAAATAGTCATATGAGATGTTTACACGGTAACAATAAGTTACGATTAACTGGTGGTAGGTCTCATCTGCAGACCGTAGAGGTACCACTGCAGCTCCTACAGCAGCCTGCAAACATTACTGTGTTCCGGCTTGAAGGACGCTGTAGCTAGTTTAATAACTGAGGTAACAAAACTTAACATAAATAGTCATATGAGATGTTCACACAGTAACAATAAGTTATAATTAACTGGTGGTAGGTCTCATCCGGAGACCGTAGAGGTACCACTGCAGCTCCTACAGCAGCCTGCAAACATTACTGTGTTCCGGCTTGAAGGACGCTGTAGCTAGTTTAATAACTGAGGTAACAAAACTTAACATAAATAGTCATATGAGATGTTCACACAGTAACAATAAGTTATAATTAACTGGTGGTAGGTCTCATCCAGAGACCGTAGAGGTACCACTGCAGCTCCTACAGCAGCCTGCAAACATTACTGTGTTCCGGCTTGAAGGACGCTGTAGCTAGTTTAATAACTGAGGTAACGAGACTTAACATAAATAGTCATATGAAATGTTTACACGGTAACAATAAGTTACGATTAACTGGTGGTAGGTCTCATCTGCAGACCGTAGAGGTACCACTGCAGCTCCTACAGCAGCGTGCAAACATTACTGTGTTCCGGCTTGAAGGACGCTGTTGCCAGTTTAATTACTGAGGTAACGAGACTTAACATAAATAGTCATATGAGATGTTTACACGGTAACAATAAGTTACGATTAACTGGTGGTAGGTCTCATCCGGACACCGTAGAGGTACCACTGCAGCTCCTACAGCAGCCTGCAAACATTACTGTATTCCGGCTTAAAGGACGCTGTAGCTAGTTTAATAACAGGTAACGAGACTTAACATAAATAGTCATATGAGATGTTCACACAGTAACAATAAGTTATAATTAACTGGTGGTAGGTCTCATCCGGAGACCGTAGAGGTACCACTGCAGCTCCTACAGCATCCTGCAAATAGCAGCGTGTAAACATTACTGTGTTCCGGTTTGAAGAGCTCTGTAACTTGAGAAATTACTGGGGTAACGGGGATTAAAAATGAATCAAAACGACGAACATATATATATGGTGCCATTGTGTTACAAGTAGTTTACCATCAGGTGACAAAATGCACGGGACGATCACCTGATAATAAGTGACACGCCAGCACGTAACAACGAGGTGCTAATTAGAACGTTATACACTGCATCAGATTGCGCTCGTCACTCTGAAACATAGGATGTTAAATCTCGATGCCCTAGTAATAACTGATAACTACAGCGCCCTTTAAACCGGATCACAATAATGTTTGCACACTACTATTAGGCGGCAGAGAAGTACATTATGATAACCTAGGAGCCTAAGACGAAAGGTATATAAACAGTAATTCTTGATTCAAGTTATTTTCAAGTTCACAAACTATATCATCATCATCATCAGCTGATAGACGTCCACTGCTGGACACAGGTCTCCTTCAAAGATCTCCCCATTTCCAACAACCTTACAGTCACCATGGCTTCCGGTACCGCCGCACACTAGAGGCTGTCGTTTGTCGGGGTTCATATGGAGGAATTTGGGCTATTTCTCACTATGCTGGCTCAATGCGGGTTGGTGGGAGCCAGAGCCACGTCTGTTCATTAGCAGGCTTCACCACGAGCTGGTGGTGAAGTTGTCCGGGAATATATAACTGTTAATACAATCACAAAAACAGTCAAAAAATGTTTAACTTAGAGATAGAAGCAGTGTTAATTACTCTTCCTGTTGATTAACGACTCTGTTCCGTCGTGATCGATGGTGTACCTGTTCCTCTCCTCAACATTTATAGATCCCGTGTGAAATCCTCATGTACTCCAGGTTAAGCTACAACTTATCCGCGTCACTGTATTAAGGAAGAAATAGCTTTTTCTCGATATTCCATAATTCGCAGTCAACTGTTCCATTGACCCGGACAAGTGCTCCCCTAACGAAGCCACCCTCAACAAATTATTGCCCCGGATAAAGAATAAACTCATTTCCTTTCAATATGTAATTTTATTATACAGTTGATAGTATTTTAACCTAATTTATTATGATTTTAACCGGTAACTGAGGAAACGGATGAGAAGCTTATTCCGTAGCTTTTCATCAGTTTCCTCATCACTTCCGTCGTTTCCTCTTTACATTTAAACAATAATCTCAATTTCTTAATGAGATTAAAAATGGTGGAGGCTATCTGTGGAGAGTACTATTGCTCTCATACGAGCTAGATATGTGTGCTTTATAGCTCGAAATGCTGTTATAGCCACAGATTATGAGCTTGATAGCAAAACATGAGTATTTGAGTAAACCCTACCACCAATCAAATTCTACGACCTTGGCCTTGGCCCGTGACCTTGGAATCTAAGTAGAGACCACCGAGCTACGATGCAAGCATTTAGCCAATGCTTAGCGGAAGCACTTATATATATACACCAACCCTTGTTGACTAACCCTCCGTAAAACAAACATACATCATGCATCATCAGCTGATAGACGTCCAGTGCTGGACATAGGTCTCCTACAAGGATCCCCACATTTGTTTAGTTTTATAAGGGGTGTAACCGAAGTCCACACAACAACTCAAGGAGCCAAAGCCACCTGCTCGTGGTGCACCCTGCTAATCAACAAGCGGATCTCAGCCTACCACCAACCCGGATTGGGCCAGAGTGGTGGGAAATGGTCCAAATCCCTCCTTATGGAAAACATCCATAGTAAAATTTAAATGAGCTGTATAGTTTTATTACTCTTGAAACTTCTCTCTGATGAAACATCTTCCAAAGTCAACAGCATCATTACTAAAAATTTAAAAATAAACTCATTTCTTACCTCAACATATTATAAAGATGTTTTTTTTTACAGATGTAATAGACAAGGGTTGTAAGGGGTTCCGCCCACCATCTTGCTGAGCCAAGTCAATCTCACCTGCATGCGGTGAACCTCATCTGAATAACAGACAAGGTTAAGGCCCATTTACCCTCAAAGAACTCAGAGGGAAGTTTATATGAGCTGATGATGATTATAATGATGATAATAATGATGATGATGATTAAAGGCATATTACACTCCCCGCATTAAACATATTACCAACCCGCATTGGTGGAAAAGTGCTGAAAACGGCCCATATGAACCATTACCAACGACGGCACCTGGTGCCTGGCGGTAGCGGAAGCCATGCTGACTATTGACTGACTCCTATATCCAATAATGGACGTGTCTTAGCTGATGATGATCATGATAATCATATTAATTGTCTTTGTCTCTTAAAAGATGAAGATTTTTTTACTAAAACATTCCGAAAGTTTTTTATTATAATATAATAATAGCTGTTCCCCACTCGCTTTGCTGGCCGTAATATGAAATTAGACTTTCTATAGCAACCGTTACTATAGCAACCGCATGAATAATACGAAATTTCAATTAGAAATAACATGATGAAAAGATCCATGAAATAAAAAATTAAATGCCCTTAAACATCTACAAATCATTCCGCGTCGAATGCTCATCTTCACTTGATCACTTTCACTAGTTTTCACGTGATTGGCGAACAAAGAAACAAATTATCATTATACATATATATATATATATATATATATATATATATATATATATATATAGATATATATAGACAAGTGAAGAGAAGGAGAAATGAGGTGAATACATTATCATTATTATCAGCCAATGTATCCACCGCTGAATATAGTCCTTCCTCAATGTCTTCCACCAAATGCGAACCTCAGTTTCTCTTCCATCCAACCGCCCTGTCTTCGGTACATCTGGATAGAGGGCGTCCTACACTTCTGCGACCTGTACGCGACCTTCACTCCAAGACTTTTCTTCCCCATCAGCCGTCACTGACACGACAGACATGGCTCATTGCCACTGCAGCTTGCAGATGTTGAGAGCTACGTCGACAGCTTCAGTTGTTCGTCGGATTTCTTCGTTCCAGATAGCTCTCTCCACCGCTCGCTGTGCTACTTTGAATCGGTGGACCAGCCCGATGGTCAGGTGGCATGTCTCCGCGCTGTAGGTAAGAGTGGGGGAGGATTCCAACATTAGGACAAATCTAATTATAGTAACATACTAAAACATTATGTTGGGTACGATTTTGTTTTATTCAATTAAGCGATGGGACGAACGGCATGTTCACCTGATGGTAAGTTGTACGATAATTACAGTAGCTGCAGCACCTTTCAAACCGGAACACAGTAATGTTTGCACACTGGACAACTCGAGCCATTGACCATTTGGGCGCTAAATTTACATGATAGGGGGTGTAAGGGTTCCCGCACAACAACTCACAAGACTCAAGCCAACATCACCTGCTCGTGGTGCATCCTGCTAATCATCAAACGAGGCTTTGGCTTCCACCAACCCGCATTGGGCCAGCGTGGCGGGAAATAACTCAACTCCCCCATATGAGCCGCTATGTGAAGGGCGCGGGCAGCGCAAGACTGATCGATGTGGAGATCTTTGGAGGAGGCTTGTGTCCAGCAGTGGACGTCTATCAGCTGATGATTGATTGATGAAGTGCCTTATCTTCTAGCGTTATCTTAAAAGAAATATTGATAATCTGGCAAATCCTAACAGGATATGTGTTGACACGTCGATTTGAGATTAACATAATTGGAAGCCGTATTTCGGAGGCTCCGCTTATGTATTCCTCATCCGCATCTTTACCTTATTATCAGTGAACAGCGAAAGGGAAGAATAGTGTACTAATACTGGTGTGCGAGCGAGCAACACTCTGTTCCATGTTGGCCTCATCTCAATATCAAGATTAAAAGAGACGCCTCGCTTGGTGCGAATTAGTTGTGGAGTCGCTTCATCCCCACCTTTCGATTTCAGCTGCGACGAGCGGCACGTTCACCTGATGATAAGTGACACGCCCGCCCATAACGTGGCGCTGCCCATTACATATGCTGACAGAGTCCACTGCTGGGCATAGGCGTAGTATTATATATACTGCACCACATTGCGCTCGACTCCTGAGACGTAATATAAATGTCATTACCCCAGTAATTACATTAGCTACAGCACCCTTCAAACCGGGACACAGTAATGTTGGCGCAATACTGACTCTTGGCTGCAATAGGAGCTGCGGTACCTACCTAGACGGTCTCCGGTAACAGAGACCTACCATCAGGAAATAAGTCATGTCTATGGATGAGTACGATAGAATTTCGTTTCTATTCTTCGATACTAGATAAGCAGTACTATCACCTGATAACGAGTGATATGCTTATCCACGACAATTTGACTCTTGTTAGGACGATAAAAACTAAACCATATTACGGAAGTCGGTTTGACATATCTTCTTCTTTCTCCTGCCCTGGTCCCACTTTATGTAGGGTCGGCACAACATGTTCTTCATTACCGAACATGTTGTAAATAGTTTTGGCTAAATTTTTTACGACCGGCCGCCTGCCTGACATCAACCCTCTTTTTGGGAATCTTTGGGGACTTTTTTTTTTTTTTTTTTTTTTTTTTTTTTTTTTTTTTGTTTTTTGCACACAAATAAAATATGAAACGTCGTCTACTCAAGTAAGTTTATTAAATACAACGTCCTTTAAACCGGAACACTGTAATGTTTACACACTTATGTTTGGCAGCAAATGTAAAGCCTGCAACTGTTAAAGGTAAATTGTCCAGAGAGAATATATTGAAAGAACATTTAAGATATAGTCTTCTAGAGGATTAAGGTAACCAACACAGTTCAATAACCTGATTAAGGATTTTGAAGGGCGCTGTAACTAGGGTGGTTACTGGGGTAACGAGAATCCACGTCTTATGTATCAGGAGACGAGCGCAATGTGGTACTGTGTATATCATCCTGACTGGGGCCACGTTGTTTGCTTGCGTATCACTTGCCGTGGAACAACGAAGAAAACCTATATGGAAACCTTTGGAGGAGGCCCAGGTTAAGCAACGAAGATCCACCTGCTGATGATAATACAGCCCGCAGATTATTAAATAACCGCTTTCATTAGATCTCTGTCCAGATGATCAGCGTTTACACTGCGGTTTAGGTTAATAACTAGATAACAAATCGCTAGATATTGCAGTAATCAAAGCTGGCAGGCGAGTGTTACAGCTGAGATGCAGCTGCGATCAAAGACTTAGCTGGAATCGCGTGTGTCCATTCAGCAGACGAGTTATGGCTTCCTGCCAATACCGTATCCGCAGTTATTGTCGACGTAGACACATCGACTCATCCTGCAACGGTTCCACGCAGCCAACCAACTGGCTACGACTGCAGCATTGCTACAAGGCTGCAGTGAACTGCTTTATTTATTTATTTTATTGCTTAAACTCACAGCATCCAAGCCAGCCTCAACTACCCGCTATGCATCTTGCTAATCAACAAACAAGGCTCTGACTACCACCAACCAGCATTAGACCAGGGTGGTGGTAAAAGAACTATAGTCCTTCATATAAATCCATACTCGATCGATGTGGAATATTTAGGACAGGTCCATGTCCAGCAGTGGACAACTATCGGCTGATGATTATTCAATTAAGCGACGAGACTAGTGGGACATTCACCAGATGGTTACAATCTGAGACATGATGACGTTGAATCTGTTTACCTCAGCAATTACACTGGACGCCTTTCAAACCGGAACACAGTGTTATTTGCATAGTACTGTTTGTCCGGTCGGTTTGTACGGTCTGCAGCGACACGAGTCTACCACCAGTAAATGATGGCAAATAGACATAAGGAAAGATTACTCAGAGAAAAATCAGATTGAAGTGAAGAGGTCAGCGCTCGAGGTCAATTGTGTAAATAATAAATAAGTAAGAAACCGGCGCTGACGCTGAGGATCCAACAAAAAGAAACTCCTCGCTCCTGAACAGTGAACAAAGAATAACAACGGCGGCGCGGGGCACAATAAATAATTAGGACAAGTTGGATAAAGCAATTTGTCTTTCACTGGCTGCTGGCTGATCTGCGACGAGACTGCGGACTTCAAGTACCAATCGATAAAATACAACCTTTTCATTATCCTACAGCATCACATTCAGCTCCTTAGGGATCTGTCGGCGGAGACCGTCTAGATACCACCGCAGCGCCTCTTGCAGCCGAAAATCTGTTCTGTGCTAATCTTACTGTATTCCAGTTAGAAGGGAGTTGTAGGTAAGGAAATTACTGGAGTAACGAGAATCAACATCTTATATATCAAGCCGACAACATCCTTATTAGTGCCACAATATTATGAGCAGGCAGTTACCATCAGATCATCAAGTCTCGTCGCTTCGTAGTATAAAAAAAAACGAAATACATTATCCATTCCTTAAAATGAAAGTATTTGGAGTACTCTCAACACTTTTTGGAGTCCACACACTTTGCGGTGTTCACCTGATGGTAAGTGATACGCCCGTCCATAACAACTTAGCGCTAGAAAGCTATATATTGCGCTCTTCACTTGAAATAAGATGTTGAGTCACGTTACTCCAGTAATTTCATTAGCTACAGCGCCCTTCAAACCGGAACACAGTAATGTTTGCAGTGCTGTTTGTCGGCTGCAATAACCGCTACAGGTAACTGATGGTCTCCGGCAACAGAGACCTATCAGCAGACAGAAGTATTAAGAAGAATGGTCGGTATCACTCTTGACAAATTGGTCGTGGTCATCACTTCAGGTGTTGGTCGCAAGCTTAACCACACGTAAAGTTATGCCTCTTTAAAGCGGCTGCTTACTGTACTTACTAAGCTAGGAATAATTTTAAGAAAAAAGGAAGTACTTCCCTAAAATTCCTCAAAATTCCTTTTCCTGTTTACCTCGAGGGTGAGGAGAATCTCGAGTCCCAATTAATTTGTAAACCACGTAATAGTTTGCATGAAGTTAAATAAATGTTAATAAGCTACTTAAGCTGAAGGTTGAAGAAGTTTTTTTTAAATGGTTTTTGAAATTGCGCAAGTCCACAGTGTCAGTGGTCGCGCCAACAGCGGAAACAAATGATTCTATGGGACTCACTGTGAGAATAATTAATTTTGATTCCGAAAGTGGAGTAACTCCGGTTCATAAAGAAAAATATCTAATTTATAAATTATTTATACTGTCTACCGCATCGTCATCACTCTTGATTGAGTGATCGCCGTCATCACTTCAGGTGTTGATAGTAAGCTTTACAACACGCGGCCACTCTTCTCTAATGGCCGCCTTTCTCGTGCGTTTATATAGTGATCACCGCCGCTTTTGTCTGATCCTCACCTTCTCATCGGCAATCTTCCTCCTAGCCCTCATCTTTTCCCTGTACCACATCTCCATGGCGTCCATCCTCTTCTCCACTTCCTGCAAGGTCCAAATTTTTATTGCGTACAAGAACATGAGGAATACAAATGCCCGAAGTAGCCTGAGTTTTGTGGCTCCATATATGTAGCGATTTCTCCATATTTTCCTCATATTTATAAGATAACATGAACAATTTTTTTTTATTTTATTAAGCCACGGGCTAGTGTCATTTACCATTAGATGACCGTCCCTTCACCTGATAGTAAGTGACACCCCCGCCCATAACAACGTGGCGCTAGTTAAAGTGATATACACAGAACCACATTGCGCTCCTCGCTTTAAGACATAAAATGTTGAGTATCGTTAGTAATAGCACTAGCTACAGCGCCCTTTAAACCGGGACACAATAATATTTGCACAGTACTGTTAATCGGCTGTATACATAACATTCCTTCGAAGCATTATATATGTAAAACAACCCTCTGAACAGATCTACAACCCCACATTTTTAACTGAAATTTCGAGTATATATTATATAACGACAGATTATATCACCTTCTCCGTTTTTTTTACTTAAAGTAGTATAAGTGGATAATTCAAATCAAAATTTAATATATATATATATATGCTTTTCTTATATATTAATATAACATTTATTTAAATTTTACTTTATTTACATATTAATTTACGTTTGTAGTTTCTTTTTGCGACATTTTCAATGTTCACGTTTGTGTTTAAAATAATCGCGACATAAGACTTAAAATTAAGTACAAATATTATACAAACTAAACCTTTGTTGGAGTAGACTGTAGCTGTAGTATTTGGTGTAGTAAATTGGCAATTTTCTCTTCTTGATCTCAATACCGGATAACAGATGGCTCCAGCAGTATTTTAAATAGCGATAAGGTTTCGCCGCCTGCGGACTACTAGGGCGCGCCGCGTCAAGTTCGACTTCGTGCCTTAGTAGCTTTTAAGCTCTCTTGCAATCCTTTATTAAAATAATTTGATTACCAATTTTTTAAGAGCTGCCCACATTGTATTCAGTGTGACTGTGCGGTTCAGTATAAACATACAGTACACCAGAAGAAGTATCTCTCAAAAGTGGTTCTTCAACCCCTAACATCAATAAGAGAATAATACTTTCAAATATATACAATCCATGAATAATCATAGAAAATGATCAGTTCTAAGGATGATATATCGGAAATTATTGATTTTTATATATGAGGAATAATCAGTTGAGTTAGTATATTTCTTAGCGTCCATTTATCATATTACTAGATGAAATAAGGATGTATTGATGAATGATTTACGATTAAAACTTAAGGATTCAGCTTTGTGTTTCATGGCGTACATTTAATTCAACTATCAAAAAATGGAGAGGAATAACTTTCATTTATTTATTTCTATAAATAATATCTTTTCCACCAAGTCCAAGGATTCAATGCAAAAAGTCGACGAGTAGCTTTTGTAATTTTTACTTAACGAATAAGTATAATAATAGGATTGGAAATCTAAGTCTATGTACATTAGGTTAAATGGGAGAAAATTAAGTCATTGTGTTAAGTTCCAAGACTCCTGATGTTATAAAAAATTTAATTATAAAAAAACAATTATGTTAATAGTTGTTTAATTTATTAAGTTAAGAAATATCTGCAGTGAAAAAAGTATTAATTTTCCTGCGCACCCCTTCACGCATTCCTCTCCTCCCTCCTCCATACCTCTCTGGGCGTATCAAATCGCAAGCAAACAAATCGATATACTGCTCATGCAGAAATATAATCTTCATCATCGTCATTTTAAACTTACGATGTCCATGCTGAATGTAAAAAACCTTCAGGTCTTGATAGGTAATCCAAATGCAAAAAAATATTTGGTTTATTCAATAGGACATGGTGTAATTATAATGACATAGATGGCGCTAAACTAAATCTCCTACTATATACGTAAATTGTACGTTTACTAGTGGTTAATTTTCGGAGACACAGATACCACCACAGCTATTACTTCTACCACCAAACAGTAGTGTACAAACATTCTTAAGTGCCAATTTAAAGGGCGCTGCCACTAGTGAAATTACTGCGGTAAGCAGTCACAACATCTTGTTTCAAGGAGACGAGGCTAATGTAATAATATTCGACGAAGAGACGAGACGAGCAGGACGTTCAGCTGATGGTATAGGATATACCTACCCATGGAGCCATTGCACCGCATCACGCCCGTCATCTGAGACATACGAGCCTCGTTATCCTAGAATTACACTAGCTACAGCGCGCTTTAAACCGAATTATGTGAATGGGGGCAAAGATAGGTTATGTCGGACTTGCACCGACAAATATCGTCGCTTTACGGCAGGGCCACGGGAACACTTTCGTACAACTCCGCGACCCCGTCAGGGCTGTAACGTGCAGCTAGCTCTAACTCGGGAGGAAAGATTCCTCCCTCCCTTTCGACCTCTGTAAAGGTTAGTTGGAACAAACAGCGCGCCTTCTTCTCGGCCTCTTATCGTCACCTGGGCAATGGATCCTCGAATCCTTCACTCAGAGGCCATGGGACCAAGAGAGAAAACTCTCCCGACTCTATGCGGCAGATCTAGTCTTGGGTTCCACCACCAATCTTTATACGGCGGTGCAGGGCAAAGAGAGCGACAAAACGCAATACCAACACTCCACTTCCCCAGCGGCCCCACCACTGCTTCTCCCGCAGCTCACCAGCTCACGTCCGAGGTCAGCTCACGGAATTCACCTGGAGCG
Source organism: Ornithoptera priamus (assembly GCA_029034505.1). Classification (NCBI taxonomy): domain Eukaryota; kingdom Metazoa; phylum Arthropoda; class Insecta; order Lepidoptera; family Papilionidae; genus Ornithoptera; species Ornithoptera priamus. The sequence continues at coordinate 255,027 of JARDWD010000292.1, read as the reverse complement.
GCCACCTCGGGCCGGTCGGGTAGGTTCCTCTTAGCTTAACCGTGGGTGGCCCTGCTTTTAAGTAGCATAAATGCTTAATTTTCTACTACAAATATATATACCAGCTGCTCCCTGCCCGCTTTGCTGACCGTAATATAAAATTAGACCGCAAATGGCATGAAGCAAACGTTACTATGGCAACCGCGTAAATCATACCAAACAAGAAAAGAGCATATTCTTACCTGAAGGGTAGGCAACGCACTGGCGTCGCTAGTGACGTGGGCGGCGGTGAATCACTTACCATCAGGTGACCCGTCTTGCTCGTTTGCCTAGTATCTTAAATAAAAAAAAAACGAAAATGTTTATAAAAGTTAATTAGAAATAAAATAATAAAGGATCTATGAAATTCAAAAAATAAATATCCTATAACCATTAACAGATCCTTCCGCGTCGAAAGCTCGTGTTCTCTTGTAAATGCGTTCACTAGTTTTCAAGTGACTGGCGAACAAAGGAAACCCCTTTTCTTTATTTATGTATAATTTTTTTTCCTGTATGTATTAATAAATTGATATTAAAACGTGAAAATGATAGAGACGTTGGATCTTTTAATAATAAATGATTCTGTGATTTCGCGAAATCATCTCCGATGAGTTGTGAAATTGGCGCGGAGGTATCCGAATGCGACCCAAATTCGCAGCATCCAGTCTTCTGGTCTAGACTGATTTATTACGCAGCCATTGTATTAAAATTTAATTTATTACCTCGATTAATATTCAGTTTTACCAGTGGTAAGTCATTGTTACCAGCCGCCCTGTGGATACCACCACTGCGCATATATTACACGAGGAGACCACACTTTCCACCCTTTTGAAGGTCACTGTAACTAATAAAGTTTCTAGATTAGATAACTTGTATCTAGAATCTATTACATAACCATATGACCGTGAGATTTTGTAAAGACTGAAAGATTTCTGAGGGTTCTGTAAGGGTTCCCGCACAACAACTCACGGGACCCAAGCCAACCTCACCTGCTCGTGGTGCACCCTGCTAATCAACAAACGAGACTCTGGCTCGCACCAACCCGCACTGGGCCAACGTGATGGAAAATTGCCCAAAGCCCTCAATGAACCCCAACAAACGATAGCCTCTAGTACCCAGTTGTACGGGACATCATGCTGACTGCAGCGCAAGACTGATCGATGTGGAGGTCTTTGGGAGATGACTATGTCCAGCAGTGGACGTCCATCAGAATAAGATGAAATATTTCTGTAATTTTCCATCTTTGATAACGTCTATTTCTGTCTCTCAGTACTAATGTGTACTCTTTATTTGTAATGCGCTGGAGTTAATGTAATTACTAAGGTAATAAAACAACAAATAATGTTTCGCGACAATCAGCGTTATATGGAACTGCATTCAAACTGAAAGGAACAGTCCCTCTTGGTTTAAGGGTTGAAAAAGATTAAAAACGAAGACTAAGAAACAACAGAGAGTTAACCAACAGCTTTACAAATACGGAAGTCACTGGTCCAACATTTAATAGAATTTGGAAGATACCACACCCGTCCAGGTTGGTTGCCATGATGATACCGCTGTGTTCAGGATACCAACATGGGAGAACCAAATCACGTTTCACCATCCCTGACCGCTTAATGTCCTGTATAAAGTCAAGTGATAGCATTTTGATTGTAGATAAAGAAACCTGTGACCAGACCGTAACACACTTGACTTCATAGTCTACGCTGCTTTCCGATTAGCCCGAGAAGGACGAGATGGTGAAACATCATGAAGACAAGAGTGGAGGTAATCCGACCCTCAAAACATGAGGAATACGGATTGAGGAGGTGGAAGGAAACATTATGTTATATATTCTTTGTTCTAACAGTATTTTGTTGCATACACACATACATCATACATCATCAGCCGATAGACGTCCACTGCTGGACATAGGCATCCCCAAAGGTCCACACGTTTGTAGGGTTTCATAAGCGTCCAATGTGGATTGATGGGAGTCAGAGCCTCGTTTGTTGATTAGCAGGGTGCACCACGAGCAGGTGATGTTGGCTTGGTGTCCACGAGTTGTTTGTGCGGAACCCGGTGCGGAGTTAGTGTGCGGTATGTAAAGAGCAGCAATAGCGATTGTTTTACTTTAATTTATAATACAATCAATTTAATCGCCGGATGTGCTTTTAAAAAAATAATTAAACATACAAAAGTCAACCATTCAACTGTGCGCACGAAACGTTTTCGAATATATACACGAGATTAATGATGTAAAAAGTTTGACAATCCAACTGAAAGCGTATCGCTACCATGTCACATCGCTCTCGATTCGATTATAACTCGAATCGATTATTCTTTTTTTATAGGAAGGGTAGACAAAGGAGCTAACAGTTCACCTGGTGGAAAGTCATCACTGACGCCTGTGGGCAGTCGCAAGGGCAGAAAGGTCGCAGCTGCGTTGCTGACTTCTTCCTATGACGATGAAACTTGTCCAGCAGTAGACCGGGAATAGATTGTAAAGATGATGATGATGATGAGTTGAAACTCAATGATCATCATAAACATCGAATTTATCTAAACAGCCTAAAAGTGATTTTTTTTATGCGAAATGTCATAGTGGTTCGTGTATTGTTTCAAACAATGATTTTAGTGTTGAAGGTATGAAAAAAAAGAAATAAAATATTTATTAAGAATAATTATATGAGAAAGTTAGGGTATGTTGTAAAAAAAATTATGAAATATATCTTATTATCAGCCGGATAACATCCACTGCTGGGCAGAGGCCTCTTTCAAGGATTCTCATTGAAGAGAAATTCGCTTTTTTTTTAATTGTTCCTCTGCTTGTTTTGGGTCAGAGCCTTTATATACTAATTACATTTACCATCAGACATTATCTTATTTCTAGTTTCCACATTCTCGTCTTTCATTCTATTCATCTTTCATATTCAGCTCTTCTTTCAAACTTCTCTTCTCTATCGTTCTACATTTCATTTCCCTTCTGTCACTCCTCTCTCAATTTGTGAAAACTGTCTGTCTTCTTGCGTTTATTTCTGGGAAGAGCCTGAAAATAAATCATCCCCCCATTTATCTCTTCTTATTAGTTTCTTGCTTCATTTCTTCTAACAATTTTGTTTTTATTCTTTACTTTTGTTTTTAGTTTTACTGTATACAATTTATTTTACTATTTTCTACTATTTATTACAGTTCTTTATTTATTTTTACTTTATTTAATTTTATTGTTTCTTCCTATGAAGGAATTGGCTGACTCAGTGATTAGTGGGTGGTCTGCCTCGTCTGGCCGTGGTCAGAGCACCGTGTGCAGGTTAGGTTGGTTTGAGCTCTGTGAGATGTTGGGTGGAACCCCTTACACCCTAAAGAAATATATAGATATTTCTTAAATCATATGCAAGAACCGGTCCCAGATGAGATCCTTGCGATACTCCTGAGTGTACATAGTACATCCGATAAGCAAAAGTATTGAGAAGGAAACCATGTGTATGAAAGTGTTTGAGCTTCGCTAAAAATATTAGATAACGTCTATGTTACTGGTAATAAGTCCTGTTTCCGAAGACCGTCTAGGAAAAGACCACCGGAGCCGACATAGAGTAATGTGCTGTGTGCAGGTTTAAAGGACATTGTATTTAATGAAATTATTAAAATGAGACATATATCAAGGCGAGTACAAAGTGGTGCTGTGTATATCACACCAGCGCCATTTTGTTATGGACGGGCGTATAACTTAACATCAGGTTGACGACTTGCTCGTGTTGTCGCTTCATCTAATAAAACTAATAACGTAGATATTAAAATAGTAATTGCTGAAAGGAGACCTTCGTAGATAATTAAAGTTGGTAAATTCCATGAAAAATAAGTTGGAGACTATTTGTGGACCCTGGTAGAGGTAATTCAGTATTCGCTTGCGGTGTTAAGTCGACTTCAGCGCGGATTAAGCGAGCTTCCTGTCAGTTTGATTATTTGTTTTAAGTACGTCCAGCGAGCGGGCGCTTCATAGCTTTACAGTGAACAATATTTTCAGCAGTACATACGGATGCATTGTTAGGCTTCAGTGCACTTCATGTCTCGTTGATACAAAGCTTATGAAGCGCTTTAAGTTGAGCGCGGGTTTATTATTTTAACAGTGGTAGATCTCCATTGGTAGAGACCATTTAGGTACCACAAGCGGCTTGGGCGTCATAAGAGGATGTTTCACGCTCTCGAATCCCCGTAACTGACACCATGGTGGCGGATTCGGGGGTAATCTGTTATCAAGTATATTAGGTGTAAAAGTGACTCACGCGGTGCTTCCGCCTATTACTGATAAATGGAATGGAGAATGTCAGTATCATCCCGAGACGCGGTCTCATCAAGGTCTGTCGCTGTTGGAACCACGGTTATGAGCGAAAATGGTCCCGCAGTTGCGGGTAAAAGCGTTGAGAGGCACACCGTGGATCTTAGCTGGTAGGAATCCGGTGTAACTCCTCTGTTACCGCCACAGCAGAAGGGTATTCAAAGCTGAATTTCCCCACGAAAAAAAAGTACCACAGTAGATACTATTACAGCCGACAAACAGTACTGTGTAAACATTACTGTGTTCCGGATGATGAAAAGCTATACAATATGAAATTACTGGGATAAGGCGGCTTAAAGCCTTTTGTGTAATGAGACGAGCACAATCCGGTGCTGTGTATGACATCCTAATTAGCGCCACGTTGTTATGGGCAGGCGTATAACTTCATCATCATTAGACTATAGACGTCCACTGTCGGACATTGGCGTCCCCCAAAGAACTTTACATCGATCGGTTCTGCACTGCCCGCATCCAGCGTCTTCCCGCGACCTTCACCAGATCGTCAGTCAGAGACAGCGTAGCATGCGGTACCGCCGAGCACTAAGAGCCGTCGTTTGCAGGGGTTTATACGCCACGCTGGCTCAATGCGGATTAGTGGGAGCTAAAGCCTCATCTATTGATTAGCAAGGTGCACCAAGAGCAGATGATGTTGGCTTGGGTCCTGTGAGTTATTGTGCTGGACCCTTTACACCCCTATATCGTATCGCTTACCATCAATGAACGTTCGGCTCGTCGCATTATTTCCTTGAATGAAAAAAGACATTGTAATGATTCTAGACTCCTCGTACCTTCACTGTAGATAACCAGGCCACGGATAATAAGTTCTTCTGCGACAGAGATTAGATGAGAGTCAGGTCAGTGTACCTGACCTAGCTGAAGCTGATGATAAATAATATTGTAACAATTATGAGATAATTTATTAACATGATGACTTTGATCTACCTGTTTTTTGTGTCCATAAACAGGTCCACAGACACGAAACGCCGTTTTAGGTCATAAATTAAAAAATATATCTAAGGTCACTCGAACCCTAAACTCACTTTAAACTCATTAAGGTCCATTTGTACGAGAAACTTTCGATAATGGAAGTAATTATGATGGATGGTATCATTATCTACCTTATCGGATTTACAAGAACTTTCTGATTTATTACATTATATATGTTTACTGCTACAGGCTTTACTGGTGGTAATGTCTGGTACCACCGCAGCGCCTATTGTAGTCGACAAACAGTACTATGGAAATATTGCTATATTCCGGTTTGAACGTCGTTGTAGCTAGTGTAATTACTGGGATAAGAAGACCTGACATCCTATATTTCAGGACAACGACCGCAATATGGTATGTTATCCAAACTAACACTACTTTTTTATGAGAAGGGCGTATCACTTGAATAAAAAAAATTACAAGAATATTTCTTAGTTCCTCGTGATGTCAAGTAAGAAATATCATCATCGCTGTTCTACGCTGGACGGTGAAGGGTTTGTCTTTAAGGAGTGATTGATGCTACAGAAAGTACATCAGTGTTACTGGTTACCATTGGTGCTCATTGTTCTACCAAAGCTTATATATTTTTTTTTATTCATGACCAGCAGACCCAAACTCATCTGGTGAATATTACCATCGTAAGTAAAACGTCTGTAACCATGGCTTTAGTTAGAATGATACACAGCATCACAATGTGCTCGTCGCTATAACACATAAGTTACTATGTCTCTTTACTCCGGACGTTTGATTATCATCATCATTATCAGCCGATAGACGTCGTATGATAGAACAAAACAAGAATATGTAAAGATGATAAGGTTCAAGAGTGAAACAGAGAAAGTATTAAAGATGAAAAAGAAAAGAATATAAATAAAGAAAAGAAAGACATACCCAACACAACCCAAGCCGGGGGGATGGTTTAAAAAAAACAGAGATCACCACCAGGGAACAGTCCACACGAACAATATGAATACGGCACTGAGGACGTAATTAATATGCTAAATTTAAATATACTATTTTGTTTATATTCTTCCGCTTCCTGTGTAACAGAATTTTTCTTTTCATTTTAGAAGTAATTTTATACTACCCGTGTGCATATGTAATGTGGCGACGAGTGCAATTAAAAATTCTCTTTTGCAGTTACTGAATTTAATAAAATAGAAATCATACAAAAACTTTTTCCTCGTATATTTACACAGCGCATTAAATATAAATATTACTAATTTACAGTAAAGTAACGACTTTAATTTGTTTGGTTTATTTAAAACATGATTGTTGCTTCTTAAACTAGACTTATACTTACCCCGGCGCAGCTACCCAAAGTGGGTCTTGGCCTCCGACACAAGAGAGTCTAGCCCTCAATGCGTATACGGAGTGTCCTCCGGGCAGCGGATAGAGGAAGGGTCGGTAGTACAGCTAACTGCCTGATGGGCTTGCTGGCCAAAGTAGGATGTGGTTCTCCAGCATTGTGGTAATTGTGCGATGGCCTAGCAATCTGCTCATATAAAGAAAACATAACCATCTTTATTATAAAAACATATTTTTATATAAATAGCGTTCTTATCATTCCCACAGTTGGGACTTGGTACTCTCACTGTTATTTATTCAGCCCTGACAAAGTAACGGATGTCACATATCCATGAAAGATGATTGGAACATGTTGGGTTCCTAAATATTTTTTCCTTCACCGGAAGCTCTATTGTCTGTGAGGATCAGACCCACACCTCTTCGAGAGGTTTTTTTTATATTTTACCTTCCTCATAACCTATCATTCTAATATTAATTTTTTGTAGACCCTGCGGGAAGTAGAGAAGACGATAGCCGAACTGGAGATGCGGTGCTCGAAGATAATGCACGGAGTATCGTGGACTGAATACCGTACCAACGAGTCAATACTTCGAAAAGTCTGCATCAAGCATTTATCATCTTCCGTACAGTCTGGTATCCTCACCTTTTTTGATCACGTATGCCGCCGAGGTGAAGTGGCTATTTACTTTATTTGCTTATTGGGTAAAGCAAACGAAAGTTTGGATTATCTCTGTGGCTTGTGTACTAAATAGTTTTGAGAGTAATCTAGCATTAATAGAATTTCAGATTTGTACTGTATTTTAATATCTTCACTGGTGTAACAATGTGAATCTTTATATTTCTAGTTTTGGTCTTGTTTTCTTTTAGGCTCGGGGTAGCCTTATTCCCTAGAGCCCGCGTCCACAGGTGGCGGATGGTGGAATGCTCGATGAGGGGGTACAACCTCTCAGAGGGTAGGAGGGAAATAAAATGCCTCCCGCGGACCACAAGGCCGGAGATGGAAACTCCGTTATCAAACCCCGTCTGCAGGCTTCTCTGACATATTCGGAGGCGAGGCTGCTGGCGTGCTGAGTGCTGGGTTGGAGCACTCAGTAGTGGAGGCGGCGGAAGTACCTTTGAGTCAACGGCGGCCCACAAGCCCTCCAAGAGGGTTACACCTTGGCGACAGTTGGCAACCGGCCGTAAAACCAATAGCCAATTCTTTATTCCTTGTCCAAACATGAAAGCACACAGAAAGATAGCTATCTGGAGACTTAGGACGAGGAAGGCCGACCTCAATTAACTGGGAAAAGGCGAAGATAGAAGAAGAAGAAGAAGGTCTTGTTTTCTTTTAGATTTGCATTTAACTAAATTGTAGTTTAGTTTATTTGTCTTTTATACAGCACTCAACTGGTAGACGGAAACATTTAGTTTTAGCTTCATATCAACTCATTCATAATCTAATATTATTTTCTATTTATTTTTCTTTTCTATTTACTTAGACCTATATTCTATATATACAGTGTTTCATTTATACCGATATGTCATGTATAGAAAATAGTGACGATTCTGATGCGTTCTTTTCAGCAAGTAGTCTCCGCTACTTGCTGCCTGGGTAGACTGTTGCCTCTCTCTGAAAGCTTATCTTCTCAATTATATGATGTTGCGAAGAATTTTAATGTTACTCATATAAATGCCCGAAGTATTCCGGCATATTTCTCTGATTTGCTGGCCACTTTCAGTTCCAAAAACACTCATCTCCGAATCATGACTAAAGCCTTGCCTGCCTTCAACAAGCTGCTCAAGACATTATCTTTCGCTTTAATTAATTATATATAAAATTATGAAGTTATTTTAAGTATTTATGTAATGTGTATGTATAAATGTACATACATTCATACTTTATATATATGTCAGAGGCAGTGACGGGTTGGGTCAATTGATGATTGTATGAAGCTAGGTGTCAATTGTTTACACCCAAAATACTTTGCATAATCTTATTTTATTTTATTTTATTTATTTTGTTATTTTCTACCTTGAAAATTGTTATTAATTTCCTCAAAAGTAAGGAATAAATGAAATGACTGACTGAAACTTAGACAGGAATCATTATCTTTCGCTTTAATTAATTATATATATATATATTATGAAGTGATTTTAAGTATTTATGTAATGTGTATGTCTGTATTATTGGTTTTAACAACATTATTATATTATGCATATATATATAAATTAAGTACCCCCACCAAATTTTCGGTTATTTTTGATATTTTCCATCCAAAGGTTGTCTGGAAGAGATCGCTTTAGGCGATATGACCGCCCATTGCGCATTTATATATATATATATATATTATTTTGTATGATGTAATATTATTTGGTGTGCTATAAAGTATTTTCTATTCTATTCTATTTTATTCTATTCTATTTAGGTACTTGTGGTTCAGGTAAAGGTTGAAGAAAAACGGCAGTAAAAGGCTCATCATCACCAAATGAATACACAAGGAAATCGGCCACCGGCGAAGAGTGGCGGCGTGTCGTGAAGTTTGCCACCAACACCTGAACTGAGGACTGTCCAGAGTAATACCGACGAAGAAGATAAGAATCATTTATATCCTATATACATTCATTACTTATTTAAGCTGTCTGCCGCTGAGATCCAGATTATAAATCCAAATAATGTTCAGCCTTAACTGTTGTACCTCCCACCAGATAATCCATGAAAATCAGCAATATTTAAAATCATAATTTTATGAATTTATCAGAACTTCGGAAACATCCCTCGTTTAAAGTAATTTATACTTGTTCTTTGTTCTATTATTTCTAATTTATTTTCTATCAGCTTGTATATCCTACTTCTATCTACCCTTAACCCTATCTCCTCAAATTCAGAGCCGTGATCGTCTAACGGTTAGGACTTTAGTGTTCATGCTTGTGCTGTATAAGCCTTTGGCATCATGATGAACATTCTCTACATTTCCACACAGTTTTTTTTTTAATTAAATCAAGCCGTTGTCAGTTAATTTCATTGTACCCGAATATATTTCTAGCACAAAATAAATCCGTTCAAGGGTCGGATATATTGTGGCGTAATTATAGAAGGGTTGGGGCATTAATTTGCGGTTAGCCGAGTACTGATTTATGGCTTGTTTACCAATGCTGTAGCCTGGTGTACCGGTTTACACCTACCCTGGGGTAGGAGTTAGGTGTGAACACTGAAATGAAAGCAACAGTCTAGACAAGACTGACGAGACTAAGAAAGACGAGAATTGGACTTCACTGGAACTTCATTGATAGTAGGTCTCTGTTGCCGGATGTTGTCTAAGTACCAACGGAGCTCGTATGTCTGCAGCCGAACAGTACAGTTCAAACATTACTATGTTCCGGTTTAATGGGCGCTGTAGCTAGTGTAATTACTGAGGAAACATGACTTAACATCTCAACCAGCAAGCGCAATGTGGTACTGGTAATACTATCCTAACTAGCACCATGTTGTTATCGACAGGCGTATCACTTACCATCAGGTGAACGACTCGCTCGTCCCGTCGCTTCGTTGTATAAAAAAAAGAAAGAATAATACAAACTCACTCTGCAGGTGGTAGATCCGTTGCCGGAAATCGTCTAGGTAGGCATCACAGCAACACCTATATCCGCCGCCAAAGAGCTGTGTGCAAACATTACTGTATTAGGTAATAACTAGTTTAATTACTGCAGTAACGAGACTTAATACCTTATATAAAAAGCGACGAGCGCAATGTGGAACAATGTATATCATCCTAATTATTCTAATATTATTTTGTTATAACCGTGTACTGCCGAGTGAAAATATCATCATCATCATTATCTTCCCCCAAAGATTTCCACGTCAATTAGGTAGGGTCTCATATAGATGGATTTGAACCATTCTCCCACCAGGCTGGCCGAATACAGGTTGGTGGGAAGGCGGAGTCGCGTTTGTTGATTAGCAGGTTGCACCACGAGCAGATGAGGTTGGTGTCGATACCGTGAGCTGTTGTGCTTATAAACAATTTAAGATGTTATATCTGATCATCATCAGCCGATAGACGTCCACTGCTACACATAGGCTTTTTCCAAAGATCTCCACGTCGATAGATCCCGCGTTGCTCGCATCCAGTGGGTTCTTGCGATTTTCTGATTTGGTAGTGTTGGGAGGCCTCCCACCAGGTGAACCGACGATCTGGTTATATCCTCATTATCTCTAAAATATTATAAGCTTCCTTTCACGTTAATTATAGTGCACTAAAAGCGCCAGTTACTAACTTTTCGCTAAGGGAAGTTTTTCACTAAGTAAACATAGACGCAAAAATACTTCCGTCGCTAACGTAATTAAGTTGAGGCTAATATTTATCAAGACGGCATCCGGTCGGTTTCCGGTTTGACAGATTACCGCGGTAATTATGATTTTTTTTTTTCAAGAAATCCAACAAAACAGAAGTAATTAACAGCGGAATGATAAATGAGAAACGACAGTACCAAGAAATTATGAACAGTGATATTTATGCAAATGAAACTTTTCTTGCCGTTTCTTTTTGTGGTAATCATGCTTTCGATGATCATCTCCTCAGTTATTCAGATTGTATAATATAACTCAAAGAATGAGGAGGGCCTCCTCTCAGCTATCTACAATTATTACCCACATTGGACCACCATTTTTATGATGTTGGGTCACTATAACCAAATCTTCCAAGTTTCACCGCAATATTTAAATTCAAAGTATTGTATTACGGTTTAATTGGGGTTGTAGCTTATGAAATTACTGGGGTAATTAGGCTCATACTTTGTGGTGGACTATATCATAATTAACACCACACTGTTATGGGCGTATCACTCATTATCATGTATTTGCAGCTTTCCCGCCTGCATTCAATGGAGCTACTACAGATGAATGGTGAACGAAGAAATGAATAATTGAATGAGCAAATTAATAAACAAATAAAGCCTTCCTACTCCCTCTACTAGAACTTAGGCTCTACTCTTAAAGAAGGGGAGCTAGTGCCAATAATTTATCAGATAAAATGGGAGCGGATACCACATAACCAAAAAAAGTTACCAGAAGGTAAGTCAGAACTTGGGCCTTCATGAATACGGCCGCCTCACAACACCGATCTAATACAACTTTTTTTTCTTCAATGAACCCATGAGATGAGCAGACGTTCACCTGATGGAAAGCGATACACCTGCCTTTAAAGTAACACTAATTAGGATGATATACACAGCACCATATTACAATCGTCGCCTTGAGATATAAAATGTTAAGTCTCGTTACTCCTCTAATTACACTAGCTATCATAATCATCATCATTCGATAGAGGTTCACTGCTGGACGTAGGCCTCCCCAAAGATCTCCACGTTTGTTGGGTTTGATATGGGGGAGATTTGGGCCATTTTCCATTACGCTGGTCCAATGCGGTTTGGTGGGAACAAGGGTCTCGTTTGTTGATTACCAGGATGCACCACGAGCAGATGAGGTTGATTTGGGTTCTGTGACTTACACTAGCTATGACGCCTTTCAAACCGGTACACAGTAATGTTTGCACACGACAGTTCATTGCCTGCAATAGCAGCTACGGTGGGACCTAAACAGTCTCAGACAACAGGAGACCTTTTTTTGTTTTGGGGAAAACTTGGAAAAATACCCTGCTTCTAGGGGAAACACAGGGTTATGTGAGATTCCTATTCACTTAAGCCTCCTCGGTGATCTGCATCAGTGCATTCGGAGAGGCTCCGGGATTTCTTATAGAACGCACCGGTGCCTCTCTACACTTTGTTCCACACGTCTCTGAAGAGTTTAACCCTCCTAGGCATCATCGGTGAGCCATACGCTGTCCCACGCAGATTCGCTTGTTGAGCTATTATATCCCTCACCCTGAAAAGCCGCGAAACTTCTAGACCCTTTTAGTCTGCTTCTATGACAGGCAGGACTTACCTTAGTCCTATTCTTACTATTCGGAGAGTACAGGACTTGTCAGAGACTTACCACCTACCATGTTCATCATAGTTTATGTCAAAGTTTCGGTCCGTACGTCCCGCGTGTTAGTTCAACACAAAACTATTTCCCGCTGCATAAGCGGATATCCGGTCCGCAGTGTGAGCTCTCCTAACATAATTGCTTGTAACTTTTCTTATTATCGGATCTACGGGCGGCGTGATGTATGGCTCCTGGCGCTGCGCCCGTGCACCTTACCGCCCACGGAATAAAGCCTATTGTCGACTGAACGCGGCAAAGAGACGGACGATTTATTGGTATTGTTAGAATGAACTGAGTCATATTAACTTTTCCTATTACTTACCTGCTGAATATCATGCGTGTAACTGTAAAGAAGAAGAAGAGTTGTTTGTTGGCTTTTACTGAAGACCATTACAGCACCATCTTTTCAAGCAATGGTCTAATTGCCCTTAATTTTACATGTTAATTAGCGATAACTTCTTATTACTGCTGATAAGTCTGTGCCGGAGACTGTTAGGTACCAGCGCAGCTCCTATTTCTGCCGCCAGACAGTAGTGTGCGAAATGCTGTAGCTCCGGAATCGAATCGGGGACCTATAGGCAATGGCACTGCTGCGTGTGTTGGTGAATAAACAAAAAGCAGTGCTCTTATATCGTGTTGAAACGTAACCAGTGTTTTATACCACGTGAGCGGTTAATCCCGGGGGCAGATTTATTGGGGGGCCAATCGGGGATGTATTAGGCTGCGGGAAGCGAACGCGGGAGATTTATGCGCAGCGGTTGTTTTTAACTAAACATTGAGGGGGTGGAAGTGAGGGTGGGGAGAGTTGTTGTAACACAGCACAATTTAACTGACATATCTAGTCCAAGCTATTTGGTGTGGTGAAGAGCTTTTTAAAAAGTAAACTTGTAAGTATAGAACAACGTATATTCGCGAATCATCCTTATTCTTCTTCTTCTTCTTCGTAGGTATCACTTTCGAGAGAGTGGTCGTGATCATCACTTCAGGTTTTGGTCGTAAGCTCAACAACACGTCGCCATTCCTTTCTGATGACCGTCTTCCTAGTGCACTTCATCATCCTTATCACTGTCTTACTTAACGGACTTACTAACTTATCTTATGCTTACCCATGTCGATATGGACCTCACATAAAATTCGAACTAAACAATTTACTCTACCTAAGTACTTCACAGAATTCTACTTGGGATCGAATGCATTAACCTTCTTCTCAAATTGCCTCTCCAACTAGTGAAGGTTTTTTTTTGTTCGAAGGTGAGATCGAGGTCCAAAATCGAAAGCTATGTCTGTCCACGTACTGCACAGTCTACCAGGCGGAACTCCTGGCGTTATGTGACACTAAAGCCGCGCTCGATTCTGTTACGAATCGTGGCTCCTTCCACCCTCTTGCCGTGGTGGCTGGGGAGAATTTGCGGAGGACCTCTGCCGAGAGCAATGACGTGTCTTTGTTTGGGACAAAGCTTACGCGGGGTTTCCTGGTAATGAGCTTGCTGATGAATTATCCATCCATCCATCCTGGCTGTTCTTAACTGCAGAAGGAAGCCAGATCATAACCAGTGCCTGATATCATGTTGAACGTTTGCTTTGAGATGTCTCAGTTGCGAGATGGAGCGCCTGATACAGCCAGGGCAGCACCGCGTCCATCACTAAGATATTTTCATGAACGCAGCAGAGGCATATCAGTTAATAGGGAAGGTCCGACCAACTGTAGAGTAAACGGTTCCTCACTTGCTGACGGAGTTTCCCATACATAGATGCCTAAGATATGACTTTGAGCAGGAGATAAGCTTAAGAATAGATACAGCCAGTCTACACGGAGATGATAAAAATATGTAAAATAGTAAACAATAGAAATAACAACAAACAAATGTTATTTTATCCATATATACACAATAACATTGTGTATTTCTGTGTATATTACATAGATAGCATAAGTATAGGTCAGAGTTCCCCAAACTTTTTTGTGTCGTAGACCCCTTGCCATGTTTTTCCGTGTTGGGTAGACCCCCTACTTACCTGATATTGATTTCCTGTAAATTTCTAACTGTAGTGAAGTTTAGTGTTAAAAACACATGTTAATTTATACATTTATTAATTGAATTTATATAAAAACCACCACCATCTACTTCATAGGTACTTTTGTACTACTATGTAAGTAAATAGGTACTATCAGTGTATGTGTTGAGATCCACTATCGTGCACCCCCATTTTCATTTCATGGACCCCCATATTTTTTTTCGCTGACGTAGACCGCTTGCAGGTTTTTTTTTTTTTTATTAACGTGTATAACAAAATGCTAACGGATTGCACACCCCGTACCAATACTGGGCCGGTAGCGGGGTAGTGTCGGACTCCAACCGACTAAAAAGCTTCACACGGTATTCCATCACATCCGCAAGGAATGCAGGAGGGTCACGGCATAACGCTTTGGACAGTTCTTCCGCAACCCCCGTTCGGTGCCCGGATCGAACGGGCCCGCCTCGAGGAGGGATGTGAAGCATCCCTCCCAATTGACAAATCCCTATCACTTAGCGGCGACGCGTCCCTTTCCAAGGGGGGCGCCGGACCGACGGCCCTTGTCGGTCGCGGCGCCAGGTTCCTCTGCCTAAGGAGGCAAGCGGCGGTACCGCTTGCAGGTTGTCATAGACCCCTAGGGGTCGATATAGACCACTTTGGGAATCACTGGTATAGATAATGAAAAAAATTAATAATAAGAAAAATGTATATAAATTAGTAGTAAATATTTTGTAAGTAAACAGTTGTAAGTAAAAATAATATCAGGGAAAATTAGAAATAAATAAAAAAAAAATATATCTTTGTTCATATATATACTGGTGGTTAATCTTTATCGGTGGTGAACATTTAGGTAGATACCAAAGCTACTGTTCCCGCAGCAAAACGACAGTCTTACTACATTCGAGTTAGAAATACGATATCATTAGTAAAAGAAAGTATCATTGAAGAGTTACATTCTGATGTAGAAGCTAACTGCTTTCGTAGAGCAGTGACTTACTGCTTGCCTTGTAGAACGAAGTTTCCTGGTTTAATTCCGTGGCAAAGTGAAGTATGGATAGTGAAAGTTATTACTAACCCCCTGAGTAACTATAACCCTTCTGTTTTAAAAACTTTGTCCTTAAAAACTGTGTTCTAAATATCGACGTATGAGAACCAGAGAATTCTTAAGCAAGCTTCATCTTTGATCGGGGAGGGATAATTTAGCTGTGGAAGCTAAATACAGTAATTAAGCTTCTTTACCTTCAGCCTCGTTGTTTCTTAACTTCAGCTGAAGTCGATGTTAAGTTATAACCAATTGTTTATTTACTTCTTCCCGTACACGGTACAGAGAGCAAACGAATTACCTAAATGACAATTTCTGCCAGTCAACCTTGGGAGACAGTAAAATTTTGAAGAGTTGTAATAAATAATAGCATAACTTAATACATAAGTACATAAAAATATAAATAATACGATATCACTTATAAAAAGATACAAACTAGATCTTTATGTGAAATACGTCAGACTGGTTGGGTCCTCAAGTATTGGAAACGAAGAATCCTAACGTGAGTTGAATGGGTGCAGGTTGCCTTACTTCAAAGGAATGAGGTTATTGTCTACAAATGAAAAGTAAACCCTTATTCTCATCATTATCGATTGTGGAACAGGTTGTTTTTTCAGATGAACCTAAAAAAACCTTGCGCGTAGGTAATAAGACATTATGCGATGGCGCATTGCCAACATGAAGCGAATACGATCAGAACTAGAATGGGAACGGGAAACTTTCCATCGTCTGATGAAACCGTAGATGAATCCATTACAACTTTACGTATCCAACTGTGTTAAACAAAAAAACTGGGATCAACTTCAATTTATGACAAGGTAACACATATTTGCAGTCATCTGGACCAGACAGGAATTTACAATAATATGTCAACAAACTAGAAGAATATGGATATCTGATGCGGACTACTATAACACGGCTGATGACATCAGCATTTCATCGACCCTCGTTTGAAAAGGTCAGGCTATTGTTTTCCCCGTTACTTTCTGTCTATCTTATTTTTTTATCTATATTTTTCTTAGCATTCTTTGTCTCCTTTCCTTCTTTCTATTTTCTATCATACTACACTTTTAACAACTGTTCCATTTCTTCTTTCATACTTGATCTCCCGGTCTTTATTCACCGCATTTAAACCAAATTTCACTTCATATTTTTCCCTTTATACTAAATGGTGACAGTTTTGAAGCACTCAGTATAGATGGCAGGTTAGAGGTAGAGCACAAAAGATCCAAAAAACTTGTAGTACTGTCAGTAAATCCTGGACCTCCGGGATAATATAACAGAACAAGACGATAAAATAGACAAGGACCAAAATCAAATTCGCAGTAGTTACTACTGTATTCGATAGGATTACAACTTTATGAATATTGACCCTCCATCCAGCAAATTTTCCATTCTTCTAGGAATTTCTTCTACATCATATATCTTATCTTTTATGTATGATTGACATTGTTTGTTTGGCAATCCGAATTAATTTACTGTATAGCACTTCAGTACCAGTTGTTTTTATCATGTAAAAGTGGGTAAGCCTCACGATGAACCCTCTTCATTTATCCCGGTTTATGACGGTAGAATCCTGAAGTGACGCTGGCGGAATTAAACCTGCAGACGGTTTTTTATCTATTTTCTGCGCCAGACTGATCCAATCAATACTACTGTAATCACTCCATTACTTATGTGATCTACCACTTCTTTCTTTTCTTTAGTTCTGTATCTTATCGACAGGAAATCAGTCTGATCCACAGTATTCATCTAACTGTCATCGTTGACTCAGTGTGTTCTGGAGATCGTCATTTCAGTTTTATTACTGAAAGAAATATATTAATCTCATAAAAAAAACTTATTACTCGAGTCAATATCCAAGTTGATCCCAACTTGAAGTAAAAATTAAGTGATATTGATCAGACACGACCCTCGGCAGTTTGCCAAAACACAGTACAAGTATCTCCCGCTGCAATAAATTTGTTATCGTAGACCATTTCAACGGTGAATATGATTTATTAATGGCTTTTTATTCCCAATTCCGAAAACTGTGATGGCTAACGGTTCAACCATTGTAAATCCAACATATTTTTTACTCACTTCGGTAAGAAGGGGTTGTTATAAATTTACCGCTTGTATTCTCCCGACATCCCTACGAGTCGCGAGGATACACAGGCAATGGGCGAAGCATGTAGCTCGTATATTCTATGGACGATGGTATCTTAAAGTGCTGGAATGGCGACCTTGCACTGGAAAGCGCAGCGTCGGTAGGACTCCGACTACATAAACGGATGACATGAAAAGAATTGTTGGGAGCCATTGGACCCAAACAGCACAAGTCCGTGCATTGTGGAACACATTAAAAGAGGCTTTTTTTTATTAACGTGGGGGAAATCACTGCGCATACTCGTCCTCGAGGGGGCAAGGACAGATTATGTCGGACTTGCACCGACTAAAACCCCCACGATGTTCCTCCTCGTCGCCTCATGACGGGGTTACGAAATTGCTTTGGCACCATCCGTGACCCCGCCGGCGTTGACCACGTGCGTAACCCCACCTCGCGAGGGAGGGATGAACTCCCTTTCCACCTCCGCAGGGGCACGCCGGAACATGCAGCGCGCCTCCTCCGCGGCCTCTTGCAGTTGCGTGGGCGACTGCATGAGGCTGAGGAAGAGGCGCGCTGCATATTCCGGTGCGCCCTGAAAAACGAGGGCTCATCTGGGCGGGGTGAGGTGGGGCTGCAAAAGCGGCCAACGCCGGCAGGGTTGCGATTGCGAGCAAAAGCGTTCCCGTGACCCGACCATCTTATCATCATATCATCAGTATTGTTTGCACAGTACTGTGTATCGGCTGCGGTACGCGCTTCGGTGGTACATACTCAAACGGTCTCCAGCAAGAGACTCCTACCACCAGTAAAACTTGGTGTATATATAAAAATCCCAGTAAATTTCGCATTCACTTCCCAAACCCCTTACTTCGTTAGTGTCGCGTCTGCGAGATTGTTTCGAAGAATTTAAAATACAACGTTGTTACGCTGATTAAGCCGCAGCTCTGAACAGAAAGAATAGAAATTTATATCTTCCCTTATTTATAACCTATACTATTCTATGTTGTACATCATCATCATCATTATCATCATCACCCGATATTCGCAGAGCTTAATTATAAAATTACAAATAGATTGAAAAAAAAGCTGAAGGTTTTAGAAAATGCGATGATTACTTTCACCACAGTATCTAAATCTACCCCTAAACTTTTTATTATGATATGGATGATTGATGGTGATTTTATAAGGGTGATATACACAGCAATGAGCTGTCGTTTTGTTACGTAAGATGTTATATATCGTTACCCCAGTAATTACACTAGCAACAGGACACTTAAACCCGGAACACGGTAATTTATGCACACTCCTGTTCTTATCAGCAGTAATGGGAGTTGCGAAGGTAACTAGACGGTCTCTGGCGACAGATTACCAGTAATAGAAGCTGGACTGTGTAAAAAGGACTAGGTTCCATCAAGACAGTTATCACCACAGAGTCTACTTGTAAGCAGGTCAGTGTAAAATTGACTGTGAGTTTTTCAAAGAGTATGACTACTGAAATGACAGTAAAGAAACTTTTTTTTCTTGCCTTTTGAACACAACTTGATACTGTGTAAGTATTCTAACTTGCACTTCACTTCTAATAAGTCAAGGATCGTTATATATATATATATGTCGATGTATATATATTATAATATTTTCAGTTACCCAAAGTCGGATGATAATATGTATTAGCTGTTCTCCGCTCTTTTTTGCTGACCGTAATCCTCCCCCAAGCCATTTGGGGGTAACGTTTTATAAAATCTTTCCTGTCCTTTACTCGGCCAAATGAATATTCCTACCAAATTTCAAGTCGCCACTACTTATAATTCCAGAGATATAGTGATGAGTCTATCATCATCAGCCGATTAACGTCTACTAGTGGATGTAAGTGTTCATATGGGGGAATTCAGGCCGTTTCCCACCACGCTGGCCTGAAGCGGGTCGGTGGCAGCCGTAGCTTCGTTTGTTGATTGAGCAGGTGACGTTCGCTTAGATCCCGTTACTTCTTCTGCGGGTCTCTTTACACCCCTGATGATTCTCTACATACCTAGAAATCTCTTACATATATACGTATAGACTATCACAGATATTTATTCATATATCATACGATTTGTGGAGCTAAGATGGTAATGGATACTATCTTGGGTGGAACCGTTGTGTGGTGGGTACTTATTACGACTGGTGACTGAAATATAGTAGACGTCAATCAGTTAAGATGATGATTATACCTTTTTAAATAATAACAAAAGCTTCCAAAGATTTAAGTAGGCTAAAAGAAACTTTAAAAGCTCAGCTAATATAATCAGTTACGTATTAAATATTCGTACGTCAGCTTGTAAAAAGTTTTGCTGAAGGAAATTCATGAAGTCCATAAAATTTGTATTATTTTCAGAAGCGTAAAAATGGTGCCTTAACTTTTTTTTTCATCCTTTATAATGTTTCTTTAAATTGTTGAAGAGTTCTTCGGGACGTAATTTACATTTTTTTTTTTGGTGAAATTCACGTTATGTTTTATACTATATTGTACTGTGGATAGGTAGCTTTGTTTTACTTTCCCTTCTAGGTCTGAGTTTCTAGTCTTAGTACATCTATAGTTATCTTGAAGAATGTGTGATTTTAGCAGCAAGCCCTTTTCGAAATCTACTTTACGGGGACTAGATAACATTAAAAATCTATTAATATAAATCAAATGTATAGTAAATAAAAAGTAGTAAGCACGATATGCACTGCACTCATCGCCTGAGACATAAAAGGTTGAATCTCGATACCATAGTAATTACACAGTAATATTTGTTTAGTACTATTTGGCGGCAGCAATAGGCGTAGTCTCGGCAATAGAGACGTACCATCAGTACGTCTCTACGTCCATAGTGCTTTGGGTAAGCAATTGCCTTCTAACACGGAAGTCTACGTGCTTCCGGTTCACATCGATTCAGAGGGTCGGCCCGACATACACGACACACCCTCGAACGACACCAACACGCACAACACGACATCCATGCGTAATCACAACAATCAAGAATTCACCACATTTCGGACACGCCGCTTCCGCCGACGGTTGAGGCGCCCGGCAGGCTCGCACACCGCGCACACAAAGCACACCCGACCTCTTGGGCGGTCCTCACCGCCCCCGGTTCGTAATACAGGCGAAGATGATCGGAGGACGGGCCCGAGCCCTCCTTCGATCACCGCATAGTCATTGCCGCCATCCGATGCGCGTCGTACGCGTATTAAATTCATAAATATACTTATCTATGTATATATTTGACCACATCCCCCTCCCCCTTGCCTTTCCCTCCATAACACTATCCAATCCTTCGACCCATCCGCATCCAATATCTTCTCACCCTTCTCCTTTCCCTTTATATATTAGTTTTATTTTTTATTATTTTAGCTCGCGGATACCGGATCCGCGAGCCCTGAGTTCGATGAAGCTGCTATGGTTGTCAATAAAACTGCGGCGAAACATCACCATAAAAAAAAAAAAAACGGAAGTCTAGCTTCTATTCCTTGACTATGTTATTACTACTGTGTCGTTTGAAAGGCGTTTTAGCTAGAGAAATTATTGCGTTTATCATCATCAACCTAATTAGCACCATATTGTTATGATCAAGCGTATCACTTATCATCAGATGAACTTCTTGCTTATCTCGTCGCTTCGTCGAGTCGAGGTCTAGTTTTATTTTATAGTCATCAATAAATATATAGCAATAAATTGTAATTTCGAAATCACGAACCAACTTCAGTGGCAATTAAGGAAATTGTTTTACCGTAAATAGAAAAAAAATTACACAAATCAAAGAGGAGGGCATGGAAATGCGAAGGGAAAAATTAAGAACGAAATAATTCCGACGTTTACCTTCGTAAGATCCCTCATCACTCCGACGAACTCCAAACACAATTATCGAGTTGCGAAAACTTAAACAGTATGGTGATCACAGATTATAATTTCGTGGACAGTCTACTTTTTTTATTTAAAGGAATTACGAGAGGAGCAAGACATTCACCATACGATAAGCTTTGTCATGACAATTTCAGTGGTGGTAGGTCTCTGTTGCTCTCGGTACTGCAGCGCCTGATGCAGCCGTCAAACAGTACTGTGCAAATTTTACGACGAGCGCAATGTGGTGTTTAATATAACATCCTAACTGCTGCCACGTTGTTTTGGGCGGGTGTATCACTTACCATCGGGTGAACGTCAGGCTCGTCCCCTGTCTTGATTGAATAAAATAAAAAAAAAACAATGTGGCGCCGGTTAGGATAAGATACACTGAACTATATATTATTTAAATCCATGAGACATAACAAGAGAAATCAGCGACATCAATAATCAATAATGGATCTGTTACGCACCAAAATACTATACTCAATGTAGTCGTTAGAGTGATAATACTGTAATAAAGAGTTTTCAAACAACTCAACAGATGGCGCCACCATAAATAATAGATCGCGCTATCGTTTACCATTACATCATAAAACCAGCAAATCCATATAAAAATCCAAGATCATATGTCTTTGCGCACATAGCCCTTGGCCAACAGGTTATTATGGTGTTACAATTATATTAATTAACTGGATATCTCTGGGAATGATGGGAATGCTAAAACTTGGGTCAATATGTTATATATAATTATATCCGTCAATGGTATCTACATGATCAGAAAGTCAGTCAATACGACAGTATACAATTTTATCTATCAATTTAATCTCTAGATCTCCGTAATGCCAGGATTTGGATTAGTAAGTCATTAAGACTAATTATTGAGATTAAGACAGTATACAATTATATCTGTAATGCTATGACTTGGGTTCCCGAACAATAACTCACGGGATCCAAGCCAACCTCACCTGCTAGTGATGAACCCTGTTAATCAACAAACCAGCCTCTGATTCTGGCCAATGGCCAGCGTGGTGAGAAATGACTCAAATCTTCTCATATGGGTCCCTACATGAACGATATGAGAATCTTTAGAGGAGGCCTATGTCCAGCTGTGATCGTCTATCAGTTGATGAAGATGATTCAGGACTTGGAGCAGTATGTCATTACGGGTGTATACAATTGTATCCATCAATAGGATTTCTCTGGACCTTCGTAATGCCACGAAGGAACTACTATTACTCTAAATACTACTTTCTACTTGCTGGCTCGCACCTTAACGACTATTACATTGGCGCCCAACTCGCGGCTACGACTACATGCCACACCTTATCGACGACTATAATACATTATTTTAATATTACTGCACACCAGTAAAACTACATAAATGATTGTTTAAAACGTAAAAAAATAAAAAGAAAATGTTTAGAGAGATATGGTAACCCCAATCGAAAGGACAGCCCAGAGTGCTTTTAGTTGTACAGAGCCCCCACACCCTTGAAGACAATCCCGATAAATTATTTATAGAAATAAATCAAGATATTTTGCATTCCATCTTCCCTTTGTTTGAATAACTTTCACTAGAAAATGATATTGGTGGGCTATATTGAAATATTATTTTATAATGTTTTTTTTAAATAAGACACTATTTTATAGGTGATTAATCTTTTATGTCCCCACGAGTTCTTAAAAAGATTGAAGTGTTTCATGGAATCAATCCAGTCCAAAGACAGTCCAGGTAGGTACCACCGCAGCGCCCATTGCAGCCGACAAACGGTAATGTGCAAACATACCGTGTTCCAGTTAGAAGGGCGTTGTAAGCTAGTGAAATTACTGGGGCAACAAGACATAATCTCATATCTCAAGGCGACAAGCACAATGTGGTGCAGTGTATAACATCCTAAATAGTGCCACATTGGCGGCCATCGCAGTGGACGCCGCACTGTTTCTCGCGCTCTCCTACCGGTGTCTCGCTCTCACCTACTTTGCCAAGAAATGGAAGGAGGCAGCGGTCGTAGTGTTGCGGAAGCCCGATAAGGACGATTACACGCACCCGAAATCCTACCGGCCCATCGAACTCTTGCCCGTCATGGGCAAGGTCCTGGAGTAGATGATGGTCCAGAGGATCCGGTGGTACACTGCGTCGTATATCAGTAGCCGCCAATACGGCTTTATGCCGCAAATGTGTACCGAGGACTCCTTGTATGACCTGATCCAGCACATACGGACTCGCTTGAAGGAGAAGGAGATCGTTATGCTGGTATCATTGTACATAGAGGGAGCCTTCGATAACGCCTGGTGGACTGCTATACGGTGCAGACTGGCGGAGACTCGCTGCCCCGTCGGCCTGCGGCGCCTTATCGATAGCTATTTTAGCGAACGCAGGGTGGCCGTAAGGTACGCGGAGGTAGAGTACGCCAGAGATACCACCAAGGGGTGCGTGCAGGGATCAGTGGGCGGCCCAACCTTCTGGACCCTCCTCCTCAATCCATTGCTGGAGGAGGTGGCCAAGAGCGGGACACACTGCCAGGCGTTTGCAGACGACGTAGTTCTGATCTTCTCGGGGCAAGAGACTGGGAGCATCACGAGAACGGCAAATGCGGTACTCGTCGATATTCTCGGTTGGGGTGTCCGAAACAAGCTCAGGTTCGCACCACACAAAACCAAGGTGATGGTGCTAACCAATAAGCTGAAGTACGACAACCCAATATTGAGTATGGGTGGAGAGCCCCTTTGTCGAACTCGTGAGGTTCGGATACTGGTCCTCACAGTTGACGATAGGCTCACGTTCAACACGCACGTGAAGAACGCGAGCAAGAAGGTCCAAGGGCTCTATCGTCGACTGTGCAGAGCTGCAAAAGTATCGTGGGGGTTGAACTCGGCGGTGATCAGAACGATGTATCTGGCGGTGTTGGAGCCGATCATTCTGTATGCAGCGAGTGCATGGGCGCCGGCGACTAAGATGCTGCTTGTCCGAAAGCAGCTCGATGCGGTTCGGCGTGGCTTCGCGCAGAAAATTGCGTGAACTCGCCGAACTGCATCGTTGCACTCGGCTCTAGTACTTGCCGGGCTGTTTCCTCTGGACCTGCGGATCTAAGAAGCGGCCACTTTGTTTGAGATAAAGCGCAGTCACTCCCGGGAAGTGCAAGGAGACCGGGAGCTGGAGGTACCAGTTAGCTATCTGAAACTACCACACCCGTCTGAACAGGTTGGTGTGGAGTTCTCCTGCCTGGGGGAAAGCGCGGAGGAGGTCCAACTTGCCACCTCGGGTGCCGAATTGGCCATTTACACCGACAGTAGCCACATCGACAACAAGGTGGGTGCGGCGTTCAGCGTCATGCAGAACGCCGCAGAGGATGCGACGAAGAAACTCAAGTTGGGCACCTTCTGCACCGCATACCAGGCAGAGCTGCTGGCACTAATAGCAGCGACGGGGTACGCGGCCAGCGGGTCGGCGCAGTCATGCGCCGTACTTAGCGACTCGAGGTCCGCCCTAAAAACAGTCGCAAGATCTGACACCCTCCACCCCCTGGCGCTCCGTGTGAAAGAGAATATTATGAAAGCGCGGGAAAAGGGACGAATGCGAGGCTATTCTGGGTGAAGGTGCACGTGGGGATGAAGGGAAACGAAAAGGCGGACCAACTGGCCAAGGAAGCGGCCCTGAAGAGTAAAACAAGACCAGAGTACGAGGATTGCCCCGTTTCCTTCGTCAAGGGTCAACTCAGGCTGAAGACACTTGACGAATGGAACAGGAGGTACGTGCAAGGTACGACGGCTTCGACAACGAGGATATTCTTCCCAAACGTCGCGTCAGCTTACAGGACCCTTCGCCGATTGGAGCTCGACACGGTCCTGGTCCAGATGTTCACTGGGCACAGGGGATTCTCCGACTACCTTCACAGGTTCAAGCTCAAGGAGAGTCCTGCGTGCCTCTGTGACCCAGCGGTGGACCAGACCGTGGTGCACATCCTCACTTCCTGTCCCTTATTTGGGAGAGAAAGAAATGACTGCGAAGTGGAGATTGGTAAGAAGATAGAAACTGGAGTCATCGCCTCTCTGATGAGTGAAGACGGAAGTCGCGCTATATTTCTGGAGTACAGTAGGGGAGTAATTAGTAAAATAATTAAGAAAAATGCGAAAAATAGAATATAAATAAATAGAAATATAAATAAATAAGAATAAAAATGTAATACGTAAGAAGAAAAAGAAGAAAGAAAATAAGCCTAGAAAAAATTATGCTACAGGGAATGTTTGTTTCAGGCCCTCCCCCTCCCTCCAGAAATACAAGGAAGAGGCAGTCTCCACTTCGATCAGAGAGGATGCACGAAAGAAGGAATTGGGATGGAGTAAGAATGATAAGAAAAGTATGAAAGATGAGTAGAGTAAGATAGATAAGAAAGGATGAAAGAAGAGTATGAGAAATATGTATAGAGATAAGTAAGTAACAATTGTGATGGAAAGAGAATGGTAGAAATACGCCCTGACCCACAATACGCAGGGGTGAATGCTATAAAAAAAAAAAGTGCGACATTGTTATGGGCAAGCTTATCACTTACTGTGAGAGTCTTGTTCGAATAAAAAAAAATATTTAAAGAAAAACTTTCCTTAATAGGAATTTAATGAAAAATTGTGTAGGTTATTAATATGTTTTTTAACCAAAGAAAATTCTGGAAGAGGATTTTGCATAATTATTTTTACCATTTTATCATCACTACATATAATTGTCGCATACATAACTGGCTACCGTCAACATCGCTAAGCCGAATATTCTAGGCGAGCACTCTTCACCATCTTCAGCTTGATTGTTACTTAACATTATGGAAGATGAGGGTGTCAGCCCTTTGCCGATGAATGATTCGAAAGACGAGACGAGCCGGACGCAACTCTTATTTCTGCCCCAAAACCGTGTTGTGGAAACATTACTGTGTTCCGGATTGAAGGGTGTTCTAGCTAGTGTAATTACTGGGATAACGAGGCTTAGTCTCAAGGCGACGAATGCAATATGGTGATGTGAATATTATCTTAACTGGCGCCACGTTATGGGCGGACGTATCACTTACCATGAAGTGAACGTGCCGCTCGGCTCCTCATATTTATACAAAAATATATTTATATAGAAAGGAGTTCTATTTAGGAAATGAGAAGCGAGACGGAAAACAATAACTTTTTATTTAGAAACTTTACAAGATGTTTGCTTAAATTAATTGTTTAATTAAATATTCAATACGAACAGAAACAATTTAGTTCATTAGCAAATTTACAAATGACGTATATTTTTTATTTATTTATAAACTTTATTTACACACACAAAAAATGTGCAAAAAGGCTTAATTATATTCTCTCCCAGTCTAGCCAAGGATTGAGTAGAGAAAGTATGAGTACAGAATCGTGCAAGTGTAAAAAGGAAGACACATAAATATATTATTGGTTTATAAAATCTCGTAATATTAAGTATTATATATGTATTACATATATATATATATATATATATATATATAAAGGTCGTTTCATAGACACGTAGTGTTCACAAACATTCACTTAAATGAAGCTTTACTGCGCGCTGACCGTATGTCAGGCGAGAACTGAATTCCAGTCTTACAGGTCTAGGACTGAAGGGATTGTAATGGAAGTTAATTTGGCAGAGAGGACTTTCACTAATCCTGGTGGTTCACTGCAGTTGAAAGAGTATATTCGCGTGGTTTATTTGGTCGTCAGCGCCGCCAACTTCATCAGGCACAGGCGTCAATACTCTTACACGGAGCGAATGGTAGAAGCAGTTGAAAAATTTTTCCCGCCTTTTGGTTCTTAGAATACATACATAATCGAAATGGGATTTCTTCGTTCGACAATCACTCGAAACCTGGTGAACGCGAATACTGGAACGTGAGCTTTCAGAAGAGATTTGTAGATGATTATAGGTTATTAGTTTTTTTTCACACATCCTTTAATTTTTTGTCTAAAATAAATTTTGTTCGATACTAGCAGTTGCTATAGCAACGGTAGCTGTAGAAAGTTATTTGATGTTTAATTTTATATTACTGCTGGCAAAAACAGCAAGGAACAGCTGTATGCATATAAAGGGGTCCCGTGGCAGATTTAGGATATGAAATTTGAATATTTTTCTAACGGTTGCGCGGGGGACCGGGGAGGGGTAACAGTTTGGCGCGGCATTTGTGCGGATTAGTCAGTCACAATGTCGCAGTTGACTGGTGCTCTTTCTGTCAATGGAATAATTGGACCGTTTTTCTTTGAAAATCCTCGTGGAGCAACCGTAACTGTTGATGGTGATGTCTATCGCCACATTTTTATACCGAAACTAAGAGAACATCCATCGAAGAGCTATAACGCATGGTTTCAACAAGATGGCCACGCCTCACACAGCAAGAGCCACCATGAGCCTCCTTCGCGAGATACACTCAGAATACTCTCGAAAGATTCCGCGAGTATGTACGTCGCGATGGAAAGAATTTGGACGGAGTGATCTTCAAAAAATAAAATCAGCATCGCTCTTCTTTCTTTTTATGACAAATATATGTATATTGTAAAATAATAACATCCGTTAATTTAATTAAGAAGTCCTAAATCTCCACGGACACCTATATATATATATAGTTTTGCATGAAATAAAAGCCAAGTTTCCAATGGACCTGCTGTATTTTAACAAATTATTATTTAACTTTATACATATACTAAATTTATTATATAATAAACTTCTTTTATATACAACTGGCTATTTGTCCTTAGTTTTAAGTGATGTTAAGTGACAATGAAGCTGTGGAAGTGTGCTCAGCTAGAGTAACACAGAAAAACAGCAGTTCATTTACAATATACGAACGGTACAGGTGGATTCTGTGACAACACCAACACCTATCAAATTCCCCACAAAACGTGACCCAGGAACTAACCTGGAACTGCCACATTACAATGCCAACATCAAGGTATTTATATTTCATTTATTATTACAACCTAAATGGAAATTTTCTATCTCTATCCACTCTTTTTGTCAATATAAGTATAAATAATGTTGATAACTCATTACGGTACTATTTCCAATTCAGCTGGTAGGGGAATGCTCTTCATGATTGCAAATCTCTTCAAAGCATCATATTTGCTTCTGAGGGCTTCTATCTCCTCCCTGATCCTAGTATTCTCTTCCTGCATTGCCTCCATGTCTTGCCATTCCTATAAAAATGTAAGATGTTCTTAAAATAATAATGCAGATGTACATGTGGCTCATAGACTAGCTCAAAATATCATCATCATCATCAGCCGATAGATGTCCACTGCCAGACATAGGTGTCATAATATACTTATTTATTATCTATGTATTTTTCCTCACTTTTGAATGATTTAATAAAAAAATTATAACAAATACAAAACTTAATCTTATAGGAAAGTTTCCATTTCATAATAATATTTTCAAGAGAAATGTAGAACAGTCACCTATTCGACAAGCTAAAATATTAAGGAAGTCAAAGTAAGGAATCATCCTACCTGGCTCTTCTCAGTCTCCAACTCATCCTTCTGTTCTATTCGTTTGATGCGACACGAGGCTGCATATCCACGATTCTTAAGGGTTCTGCGTCTCTGCTTCATTCTGAAATATAAAAACAAATGTATGCAAACTTTGTAATTACTGTTACATAATTAAAATATGAAACAATCTCATTAACATAAATGTTTCATAAGTAAAATTAAAAATGGCCCATAGACCATTAAGTTTTATAACTTAATAATAATTAGGATTTGAATAACCTTACCACAAAAAAATCCGAAATTTGGTTTTTTATCTGTTTTTTTTATCTTTTAAGTACTTATAATGCTAGAAACAGACATAAGTATTATCAAGGACTAAACATGAATAATTAAATGTCTACGTTTTGTAAAAAAAGTTTTTAAAAATGAATGAATATTGTGGAAAAAAGATTAATAATAGTTTACTTTCATTATGCTTAAAATTTGTTGCATATTTATGCAATGCGTAGAATATAAACTTACCTCACAATTTGATCTCTTGTCAATCCTCTCATCTTAAGTTGTCTGTTAAGGTCCCTGACAGATATGGAAACGAGCTCATCATCACTTATTTCAGCACATGGAGTTGGGGATAAGGGAGCCTAAAATAATGCACATATTTAATTTTTTGTTATTGTACAATGTAATTAACAATCATTATACTCATTCTCAGCAGTGAGTATCTATCTAGTCAGTATTGATTGAGTTCTTAGCTATAATTTTGAATTTTTTTGTAGAGTTATAAATATTTGCCTTATTTATAGTCATTATTAGATGCACACTTTGCCAGGAAATTTTATATTAAATGATACAAACATACTAAGACCACATTGTCACAGATACTTTATATTCAACTAAGTGAAGATCTTATTTATCTCAAAGTTTTAAAAACTGTTTGATATCACATTAGAGAAATATGTTAGCTTAAAAAAGTATTTAATATAATCTAATGTTTTAGATTGCCAAGTTCTGTGAAGTAAAATTATAAGTGTAACACATACCATTATAGCTTTCCTCACTCCCAATTCCTTTAAATCATGAGGCATAATAAAGTTTTATTGACCGAGTAACGGAGCACCCGTTAAGACGTATATACTCTCGTTTTTGTATCAATCGCTTGATTCACTTGTCGACCAAACAGTGAATATATACAAAGAAACAAATACGTAAATCCAATATAGTATAAGTTTGATTCAATAAGGGAATCACAAATAAGTTTCAAAGTAGTATTTGTTTTAAAAAATATAATAATATTATCCACCTGCTAAGAATAACAATACAGATAATATAAACAGTGACGACTTTGTTAGCAGTTAAATTAAAAAAGTAAGTATTTTTATTTTAAATTACTGACAACAAAAATCTTACTTATTTAATTAATGTTATAAATAAAACTAACATTAATTAATGTTATTGATAATATAAAGAATATTGGAAATGTAAAATAAATTCTTTGCTCTAAAAACAAAAAAATCGCGACTCATTAGTAGCAATTTTATTTACATTTTATTTTGATTCATCGATTAATGAAACGCAAGATTTACTCAAATAATTACATTTTTCCAATTCGTTTGAAATGTTTTTAATTTGACCATCCGAACTGTTACAATTTCAAGGTATGCGATCTCTCAATGATTGTTAAAAAAAACATTTTGTGTGTAGCAGTTGACGGACAACTTCGTAGCGTAGGGGAAAAGATCTCGTAACGTTCTTTCTAAGTACAGTGAACAAATATGGCTAAAAGAAAAAATAAACCACTCATCGATTCAGATTCGAGCACCGATTGTTCAGATTTAGACTCTGTAAGTAATTTGAATTATACATTTCTTAGGTTATAGGTTGGTTTACGACAGCTTTTTGAAGACATTCCTATCTTATTCCGCCTGCGTATTTAGGCCAAGATCAATTGTACGGAGCTATAATTAAGCCTACTGCGCATTATTTCCAGAATTTTTTAAGTAATAACGTATTTACTGAAAAAAAAAACATGTCTTGCTTTTCTCTAATAACACGATGTTTTCTTACACAGCTAGGTTTTGTAATGGCTACTTTTTTGTATGACTCATACGAAATTAGAGAAAAGCTGCTCTTTTAAGTTACGAGCACCACAATTTGTTAAAATAGTCCTACATTTGCTGTCCAAAATCTTAAAATGCGTCCAAAACATTGCCCAAGCATTTCGTTTTCATTTTAACTAAGATCCTCCCTTCCAAAAATCATTAGATGTTATTTAAAGGTTACCTTGTTACCTAATCTAAAAACCTTTTTTGTAGTTCTTAAAACACTTAAACAATTTGTTATTTTCTTTGTAAACAAAAAGATTAAACCATAGACAAAATATTTTTTTCTTGTTTAAAACCTTTTTTATGTTTAAAAATTTAAAAAAATAATAATTTCTCAGGAAGTATGTATGTAAAATTTGATAAAAATATCATTTATTTGAATCAATTTACTATTTGAGGTGAGCTATTTAAAAAAATATGCCTTTCCCTCTTTTTTAAAGATTACACTAATTAGAATGTTGCATAATATTTTCTTTATTCATTGATATCTACATGAATACTTCTACTTTTTTACAGAACCTCTGTAATCACATAAACATAAGTAGATAAAGGAAGCAATACTTCATGTTTTGGTTCCCCTTTTATAAATAACTATTGGATTGGCCCAATTTTGATATTTTTTACTGGAAAATGTGTTGTGATAGTAGCATTGTACTGTAAAGTTTATCTAACAATTAGAAAACTATTAAAATATTATAAACTGCTCTCTTATTGTCCCAATCACTGGGACTTGGGGCTGTCTCATACATGCGGAGATTCAGTGAAAAAAAGAATAGAAGAAGATGATTATATAAGTCAGTGTATAGCTGAGAAAGCTCTTAAACATGTGTTGGACTATAAATGATGCAGAATGCAGATCTCCTAATTTTCACAGTTCATGAGAAGTGTTAATAAACTTACCTTTAAAATATAGTATAATAAATATATGAATTTTAATTGAATTGTCCGAAATATGTATGTGTACAGAATTCTATTCTTAGGTTTTTCTTGAAAAAAATATTAGAATAGTAGAAGATTTATATATTTATTGTTACAGCAATTTCTCAATTTGGCAAAAAAAAAGAAAAAACCTGGTGAGTCTCCACCACCATCGAGATCAAACAACAAGTCTTCAGATAGTGAATCTGATTGGGATGATGATGATAAAAAAGATGGCAAGTCATTTATTAATATTAACTATCTTTATAATACATTTACAAAGGAGATTACATGTGGCTGAGATGCGAATGTTAACATGGATGTCTGGTGTGATGAGGATGGATAAAATTAAGAATGAGTATATTAGAGGAAGCCTAAAAGTTGCGCCAGTGACAGAGAAGTTGAGAAGCAAGAGGTTAGCGTGATACAGGCATGTTATGCAGAGGGATGAAGGACATATAACAAAGAAAGTGATGAGAATGAATGTGGATGGTTATAAGTGTAGAGGACGACCCGAAGAAAGTGTGGATAGATTGTGTGAAAGATGACATGTGTAAGAAGAGTGTGAATTTAGATATGGCGGCTGATAGAGAGATGTGGAAGAGAAGTACATACTGTACCGACCCCACATAGAATCGGAAAAGGGCAGGAGTTAAAATGATCTTTATAATACATTTAATTTTGTTATTTTCTTTGCGACAGGAGACTCAATGTTCTCTCGTCATGACAAGCATAACAACCCCCTAAATTAAAGAAGCTTCTATTCAGTGGACATTAATAGGCTGAAATTATGATGAACTAAAATACATCTTCATTACAGATAAATCCTCTTCCTCGTCAAATTCAGATTCGGATAGCGACGCCAGAAGCGACACGTCCAAGAAAAAGGAACCAACACGTACCTCTAGAAAGTCATCGTCAGATCACACAGAGGAAGTCAAGAAAAAACCAGAACCAAAGAAAACTGAAGTTCGGAAGAGTATTGACAGTGTAGGATCTGTTAAGAAGAAAGATGTATATAGTGAACCAGAAGAAGGTATGTAATATTTTTTAATCTACAAAGTGTTTAAGCACCTTTCACTTGATAACCAGTTAGTAGTCATCCCATTAATACACCAGATGAGGACTCTATAATTAGCTCCAGTAATGTGAAACTGGAAAAATTATGGCATCCTACTGTTTGATGGCATAATAGCGTCTCTGTTAGTACTTTGCATGGACTGAAAGCTAGTCAATATACCACCAGTTTTTTAAATTGTCTACTTTAGAGAATTTTGTATTAGGAAATAAAATTTAAGTGAAACAACAAAACTTAATAAACATAAAACCTTTCTTTCAGGTGAAGTATCATCACATTCATCTGACAACGATTCCATAGATTCTGAAGAGGAATTTGATGATGGGTGAGATATAAATGCATGAAATATTTTATATGTTTGGAATTATATTTATGCTTTGAGTCACATGAAGCCAAGCAATTCAAAACGTTTCATTCCCGTATTTGGCCAGCACAGTGAATGATTTTGCTTCATGAGAGAAGGCATATGACCTAGCAGTGAGAACATTGTATGGGCTCATTGCTAAATCCTATATCGATGTTAACAAACTGAGTTTTAAAGTCAACGATAACATACTTTTTCCATTTACTTACTGATTTCCTTTTAGTGAGGTGAGATATTGACTGTTAGTTTCTTTTTTAGTTATGATGAGAACTTAATGGGTGATGAAGAGGACAGAGCGCGACTGGCGGCAATGTCCGAAAAAGAGAGAGAACAGGAGATATTCAAAAGGATTGAAAGAAGAGATCTCATGAAAACAAGGTAACGAAACCAATTAATTCAAAAGTTAGTTATATAATGGTTATAACCATATTAACGGTGTAATAGTAAAGTCCACAAATAAAATAAAAATTTATTATGTTGTCTAGTTAGGCAGTTTGTTCACTGAACTCTTATCGAAATTGTGATTACTAGTGCTAGGTCCCACTTTCTTAACACCTTCTGACCTCTGTATCTGATATTTCTATATCAGTATGCTATTTCCACCCTTGTACAGCAATGTACAAACTTAAATGAGTTGCAGCTTGAGAGGCACTGTGTGTTGAGACTCTGTGAAGTTGCTCTAGTAATGAGACTTGTCTTATGTCTTGAAGCATAGACTGCAATGTAGCGCAGTATGTAACTTAACTAGCACCATATTGCTATAGATGGGTGTATCACCTATCATTAGGTAAACATCCAATAAGAAAGCTGTGCTCCAATATGACGTACTGATCACAAGTTTAAACACTAGATGGGAGATAGAGAGGAAGTTGCGGTTGGCGAAGCGCTCGGCAGCCGAGAGGGGTGCATCGCCCGGAGAATTGGCGCGACGCCGAGATGCCCGGAGAAGAAGAAGGGCGCAGAGGCAAAAGGAGCCGCCGCCGGGAAGGAATGAACGACCACTCGAACCGCCCGAAAGGATCGAGAGGACAGAGAGGGTCGAGAGACATGGTGAGAGACAGTCTTATTTTCGATATTATATCTTTATTTTTACCTCAAGTACAACATGAAAAGTCAAAATATAGTTTGTAAGGTGGTCCTACAAGTTCTCTATTATGAAACAGATTTTTTTTATAGAATCAGAATCTGAACCGCCCAAGGAACTAGAAAAGGAGAAGGAGAAATCACCACAAAGTCCTGGTGAAATATTGGATGATCAAAAGGACAATGGTAAGTCCTTTGTTAAGTATTTTATAAACAATAAAACAAACGTATTCACAGTCCAGTTGATATTATAATTTTTTTAACTGTATTGAATGTTAAGAAAATGTAAAGTTAGTGACTGCAGAAATTGTTTTCAGCTACTGTGAACTTTTCAAAGATACTGACAGCTTTTTGTGTAATTCACAGTTTCTTGTACAACCACATTTGTAAACCACTTAAATAATCACCGATCCTCTTCAGTGCATTAGAAAGAGCCTGGGAATCTACATCAGAGTACACAGAAAAGCAGGAGATCCTCTAGTTTAACTATACAAACTCTAGCACCTTTGCCAAAAGATTGCGAATGGGACACTACAAGATATTTCCCGTACCCTTTATATTTTCTTATTGTGATGTCTTAAGGCCATGGTACTTCGAGTTTAGATCAGTTATTACATAGTTCTTTATTTATTACATGAAACATAATTGATTAAATATATTAGTATAATATGTATTATTTAATTAAATTTCTTTTTATTTAATGTATACTTTCCTAACTTCCGGTTGCTGCCTGTGTGAATTAAGTCACTTTCATTAAACACACCAATTGAGACATACTCGAGGATCTGTCATGGAGAGATGTCTTAATAAAACTGTTATATATGTGGGTATTTGACTTGTATGTGTTATTGACAAATAATATCAACTAAGTGTGGGTACTTCATAATATATTAATAATGACACTGTAGAGCACAGCTATGGAGCTGCTAACATAGTACCTACTTATGTCTTATCATATATACAGTACATAACAAAAACAAATCTAATTCTAACCTGATTGTTCCAATCAAATGTAGTTCTTTTAGCAATATCTATCATAATAATTGTTAATCAACAGAGGCATCAGAAAGATCAGCATCACCTCTGTTCGGTGCTAAAACAGAGAGGAAAAGAAATGTTGATGACAGGAGACAAAATGCTATGGCGGCGTTGAGAGCTCAGAGAGACGCAAAGGCGACCAGGACGGAGCACAAACAGAGGAAGAGGATGGAAGAAGAAAAGGACAAAGATGAAGATGATGTTAGTATATATTCTTTGCTACTGTGTAATACTGATCATCTAATACAGTGGTACCCAATCCGTGGTATTCTACGAAAGATATGGAGGGGTATGTGAAAATAATATTCGTACTTGACAAAGTATTTAATAAAAAAATAATACAATCTTGTAAATGTATGTTAAGGGACTCGTTAAAGTAAGTCCCTAGAAGCAGTATGTGTAATTTTCTGGAGTCGGTACAAAGTTATCAGGGGAAAAGTCCATAGTAATATAGTTTTATTAAGAGAGAACTTACTTTACTGCTCTGGCGCAGCGACCCAAAGTAAGTCCCGGGCTCCGACACAAAAGAGTTCCAGCGTTCTCCGTCTTAAAGCATTTAAAGTTCCATCCAGTTCTGTCGTACTTGTAAAGCGATTAAGAGATGGAAAAAACGTTGAAAAGCACTGAACCAGGAACACATCTTACAGGATGCTGATGCTGAAATTATCGGCGGTACGAGCAAACAGAGCGTCAAGCTGAAGGCATCAGACATATACTCCGATGACTCTGGCTCGGATTCGGAAGATAATAAATCACAGGGTGGGTATTTTTATATTTTCACATTGTTATAATTAAAATATCATTATCAGCAGTCTTTTTCTATATATATGTTACTGTTGGTAAGTTTCTTATGTTGGAGACTGACTGAATAGGTATCACAGCTCCTACTGCAGCCCGCAAATACTAGTGTGGAGACATTACTGTATTCTAGTTTAAAAGGTGTTGTAGTGTATTTACTGGTGTAGAGACTTAACATTGTGTATCTTAAGGCCATCAGCACAACATGCAATGTGGTGTATCATCTTTGCGTGGATGACCTTAGTCAAATAAAAAAAATCTATCAACGGCTGGATGTAAGCCTCTTAATTGATTCTTGTTTTTCTTACTGATGAACTTGGCTGCATCTACGAAATTGTGTCTTATATGTTCTCCTTCCCCCTCTTCCACTTCAATTTAAAGGAAATCAGAGAAGTAACGAACATAACTATATCAGCTCTGTAATGAAAATGGTATCTCATCATAGATACTCATTATAGATGATTAGATAGGATAGCTTCAGAGATAATGAACTGTTTAAAGTGTTATATCATCAACAATACCTGTTTAGGCCGTCGCAGTTCAACCAGCTCCTCGTCTTCCGGCGCTGAGGAAGAGGAGAAGAAACGAGAGGAAGTTGAAGTGAAGTATGCTGATACGAGGGATCAAATCAATAAACTCAGACTGAGCAGGTAAGGAAAATTTAAAAACTGTAGACGATGTCAGGCTTACATGATGACGATAAATACTGCAGATGCAGAACCAACGCGGTTCACTTGCATACTGTCACTATATATAAAATTAAAACTATGTGTGGACACTTGATGATATTGAAATAATTGAAATGATCAATAATGGTTAATAAAGTAGACACTCCATAAACCCCTTCATCTTCATAAATAATGTTGTCATATACAAAAGATTAATTAGCTTAGAACGCAGTCTATTACTAAATAAAATGTACTAATTTTAGTATTTATAAACTACTCGCTCCGTGTTTTTTACATGGTGTTAGTTATAATGGAGCCCTTGTACATTATCCATTAGCCATTTACGTTCATTATGCAGACTGGCGATTGCCCAAGGTCCCAACTAATGGTGAACGGCGATGTTGTCTAGAAGTAGCCTGTTCTCATGAAGGCTCCCATGTCATAGATAGAAACACTGATGCCGGCAGACTGTGCCTATTCTTCGTTGTATGTCGTAGCGAAAAGCTTTGCATCAATGCTCGGATATCAACAACGAAAGAATGCCTGCGGTGTGTCAAGCGCGATGATAGTATCAGATCCTTCTTCTTGTGCCTCTCCAATTAATATAGATCGGACACCAGTTCTGCAAATCCATTCCTGTCGCGCCGCTAAATGGATCAACTGCGCGGCGCTCTTGATCTTGGTCCACTCCTTGATGGTTTCCAGCATTGCCTTATGATTTGTTTTTTTTTTGGTATCAGAGTCACAATATACTCCAAATTCATCTAGTATAAC
This sequence comes from Ornithoptera priamus, assembly GCA_029034505.1. Lineage (NCBI taxonomy): Eukaryota > Metazoa > Arthropoda > Insecta > Lepidoptera > Papilionidae > Ornithoptera > Ornithoptera priamus. The sequence goes on along the minus strand of JARDWD010000292.1, from coordinate 217,138 downwards.
ACTGAAAAGATCGCTGGCCTACTTAGGTGACATAGGCATGAACTTTAGTAGTTATCAGCTCATAGTCATTGACTGACCTGAACATGCAATCCATGAAGTTCAAAACCGATAAATAAAATGTGTACTGAAATTCTAGTAATCTACTCACTACCTAGACAATACTACTCTAAGATGGGACATGTCTAGAATATAGGACTTACTGTTAAGTATATAATAAGTTTTCTTTACTATCAGGTTTAAACTTGAAAGACTAGTACATTTGCCGTTCTTCGCCCGAGTGGTCACCGGATGCTTCGTTCGGATCGGTATCGGTAATAACAACGGAAATCCTGTATACAGGGTGAGTATTATTGTATCAGCTTTTATTAATATTTTTATATATATATATATTTCCCAGATAAGTCTGTTGTGGGAGACCGATTAAGTGACATCGCAGAGCCCATTTCCGTCGTCAAACAAGTGTGCAAACATTACCATGTTCCGACTTCAAAGATGCTGTCGATAGTGAAATTACTGTGATAATGAAACTATGACATCTTGTGTCTCAAGACCAGGCATATAATATGATGTAGTATATATCATTCCAATTAGCACCAAAATGTGTTACTGGAGGTTATTATCAAAATACTAATTACAATCATAATTAAAGTATTATGCTTCTAAGAAATTATTTATATATGTTAACATAAATAGTCGTACATTACCAACCTGAACATCACCAGAGTAGTATTGCTAACAATTATTTACGACAGGTGGCAGAGATCATAGATGTGTATGAGACCGCTAAGGTTTACAACCTGGGCAACACACGCACCAACAAAGGGCTGAAACTGCGCCACGGGACCCAGGACAGGGTGTTCAGGCTCGAGTTTGTCAGCAATCAGGTGATCATTATAATAATAATAATGAGCAGTCACTATACATTTCTCATTGCTGGGATCTGATACCGTTTGTCACCATGTAAGCAACTTGATGAATGCCACCCTTGTCAAGTATAGATTAGCAAATTTTTTATATCTTTGGAAGCTGTGATTGGAACATGACAGTTTCCACATGATGTTCCCTTCAAGATGAAGTTCAGCAAGGATCGAAGCCTCTTTAAGACTATTTCACATACTGAGCTATCACAGCTTTACCTATTTATTTAATCTATTGGAAACTCTAAAATATATGTTTCTTCTTTATAAATAATTATCATGGTAACTGTTAACATTTTACAGGAGTTCACCGACAATGAGTTCCAGAAATGGCACAAGGCCATCAAGGACGCCAACAAGAAACCGCCCACAATGGACTTTGTGAGGAACAAGATCAGCGAAGTGAAAGAAGCACTGATGTACGAGTTCAAAGTAAGATTAGTTTCCATTTTTTTTTTTAATTCGACAAGACGAGTGAAAATATGCCACTCATAACAATGTGATGCTAGTTAAGATGATAAACACTACCATAATGTGTATGAGGACCTGAGTCATTATACCTGATACTCCAACTCTCATATGTTAACAATCTGAATAGCAGTATTGTTATTGCGGATTAATAATATAATGGGTGGCCAGTTGCCCTCCTCAATATGTGCTCCAGTTCCAAACCTCTATCCTCCATGAAGATACATAGACATAAGTCAAAATCTTACTGTATTGAATGAAAAGAATCTAGAATTTTATCATACTATGTTCTGTTGTGGACATCAGTTAGCTGATGGACTTCTTCAAAATGAAATCCGTTTTGAATCCAAGAGTGATTGTTACAGGAAGAAGATATAGAGAAGATAGTGGCGGAGAAGGAGAGGTTCCGCTCCCACCCCACGAACTATGCAATGAAGAAAACTCAGCTCATGAAAGAGAGGGATGTGGCGCAGTTGAGGTGAGAAGTGCACTTTTTTAACTACTAGGCTAGACTAGGCTTTGGTGTTATGATCTGCCATATACCTTACATCCTCAATTCTTCCACATCAGAGGCGACGATGAACTGGTGATGGAATTGAACGGGAAGATTCAAGAGTTGGAAGATCGAGCCAGTCAACTGGACAAGACGAGGACCTCGTCCATACAAAGCATCTCATACATTAACAATAGGAACCGGAAACTCAATGTTGAGACAGCAGAAAAGGCTATAATGGAAGAGGTAAGTGATTTATTTTTTATAGTTATTAATTAGCAAATTTTTTTTATTATAAGGAAGTTTTGATTTATTTAAATATTTCAAAGGATTTTTAAGAATTTTGAGATGTCCTTAAAGTTTCCAAGAGTTTAAAAAGTGATTTACTAATAGCTGCAGATTAAATAACCTGATGGTGCCGAGGGCTATCTAAATAAATAGTTATTACTATTATTATATAGTAGACATTCTTACCGCTGAATAAGTAGTTTGCTAATATTACTATGTTCCTGTTCGTGGGGCCCTGTAGCTAGGTAAATAATTGGTGTAATGAGACTTAACATCTTGTGTCTCAAGCTCCACACTTATCATTAATCATCTGGTGAGCATTCCAATGGCAACAGATTTTTGCGACCAAGCAATAGTAATTCTAGTTATTAAGAGACCTCTTTGATACACCACAAGACGCATAAAATTGACAGCAACTACAACAGCAAATCCAATGTTACCATGTTGCTTTCCAGGTAAAGGCAAACAAGGGAAAGAAGCAGGACGACCCATTCACCAGGCGGCATACCAAACCAGTCATGAACTTCAAATCCCACCAAGGCGGCAGGAGCCAGGTATCTACTATATACACCATCACATCATCTCAACCGATAAACACCCACTGCTGAAAACACAATCTTGAGCTCCATGAATCCAGTGGCTCTCTGCGAATATAATGCCACATATATTGCTCCTAGGTTGAATCCATCTAGCCACAACTGTTTACTTTAAGGAATCTATATGGCTCAACTCCATTTTGTGGAGCAAACTTAGTTCCTGTCAGCAAACCCTTTAAATAAACAAATAAAATAGGTTTTTAAATACTCTATTAATCAAGGATGTATTAATTCTACTAGTAGTAGGTCTCTGTTGCCGGAGACCATCTAGGTAGATACCACCACCAGCTCCTATTGCAGCCAAAAATACTGTGTTGCTTGAAGGACTTTATCCCTAGTGAAGATACTGGGGTAATGAGACTTCACATCTTATGTCTGAAAGCGAGTGCAAGGTGGTGCTGTGTACAGGCGTATTACTGATCATCGTCGGAATGTCTCATCTCGCCGCTTTGTAGAATAATAAAAACTATATAATAAATATACAAATGGAATACTTGTGAAATCAACAGGAACTGATGAGGAACGAGGAGGCGGCAATGGAAGCGCAGAAACAAAGGGAAGAAGAGGAAGAAGAGAGAGCGGCGCGTGAGAGACACGAGCGGGATAGACTGATGGTGTGTGGCTCCCTCTACCTCTCTCACTTCATAATGTAGAAAAGGACCTGTATATGAGTTTCAAATGTTCATTCCAGCAACAAACGGAGCAGGAGAGGCCAAAGAGAGAAAAGACCGGTTCATCAGACAATGCCAGTCTGTACTCCTTACACGACTTTGACATCAACATAGACCTGGATTTGCCTGTGGCAAGTGAGTGCATTCATTCTATTCTATCCTAAAGGGATTCTATGAGCTGAACTCTCACCTGATAGTATACAGCCACAATGTGGTTAGCATGTTGTACACATTGTTCTTACCGCTTTGAGAGTGTTACCATAGTAATTACACTGGGTACAACACCCTTCAAACCACAACATAGTAATGTCTGAAATAAGCAATGCAGCAGTACCTACATAGACATTCCCCAGCATCAGAGACCTACCACCAGAACTGAGGTGTACCGGCTTAACATTTTAAGTCTTAGAGTATACTACTGTTTAATAGCATTCAGTGTAAGGATTTAGTAGGATATTTACATAACACAGTTTATCTGGAAACCATGTTGGGAAACACCACTTCACTACGCATGGCAAAGATGTGAAGATTGTACCGTCTTCCAGTTTGAAGAATGTAGTAGTAAATGTAATTACTGTGCTAATAAGGTATACCTAGATAATTTCTAGATGCAATGAGCGCTTCGTGTGGCTGTGTAAACATCCTCTTGAAATAGATATATAATCTATTTTCTAGAAAGCATGAGCAGCCAGCCGAAGCAAGTGGCCGGCAAGGTGAAGGAGACGGGCCCGAAACGGTCCCTCAACCTGGAGGAGTACAAGAAGAGGCACGGTCTCATATGAGCTGGGATGCGCTGCGCAGCGCGGGCATTGTGATAGCTTTACACTGGGGTGGAGTGTTGACGGATTTCTTAGGGAGAGGGGATGGTGGAAAGGGCGAGGAGACATTGAGATGTCTACACATTTCCGTAAGTACTAACCGGACACTCGCCGTCAGACGTCGCCCCGTTAACGCATATATTATAGTTTTATCCGCTTCTCTTACTTAAATGGTCCTTCGAGCCAGATTTAATTTATTTAAATAAATATAATATTATTTCATTATTACTCTTCTTTAATATAATTTTGTATATAATAAACATATTACACTACACTACCACTTATCATCACTAAGCCTTATATTAAGAGGCGTAGGCTTTACCATATCATAAAGATCGTGAATGCCATCATCATCACAATGGTTTATTTCAACACCCATCAAGTTTTTGATGACACGCCTCCGGAGGACTTAATTTCGCTAGTTCAAATCCTTGAAGTCCAAAGACTGAAACCGGTAAAGTAAAAAATAGTCTAGTATATAACCTATAACACTAACACAGATGTGACAGTGGTGATAAGGTATGGTATGGTGACCAACACCCCCGCATCCTTTAGTAACTCATGTATCACTAGTAGAGTAATGTAGTGTAAACATCCTAAACTATCACCTTGTGGCGACGTCGCCGGCGACCCGATAAAGATCTACCTCGACGAACTGGAACATCCGTCAACACTCCAATGTTAACACTTAATTATTATTGACATTTAATTATAGCATTAGTTAACGCTAAATAACGTTATTTATGTAAACGTTATTTTTGTTAATCTGCCGCCACTGCGTTATATATCGTATAGATTAAATATATCTGTCAAGCTGACGACGCGACCATAGACAGGTGGTAGCCTGTGACGACGTGTCTCTTATACGGTAACAATATTCAGTGTTGCAACAACAAAAATATTACCGCGTAAATTATGTTGGCAACACTGTCAAATTTTGTTTATTATTTGTTGCCAGCATTTGATATTGCCAATGTGTACTCGTGTAGCTCAGTTTCTAACACTACGTCTGCATGCTCAACTTTTTGGAAGAGCTAACTGCAAACCTGGGCTGATGATGACCTTCATGTAAAGAAAGGTTGCATTTTTCGGACACCTGCAGATAGGCTCCCTTTATAAGTTACCAAGGTTTATAATTCCTGGGTAACCTGCACCAGTTTGACAGCCGAAGAAATGATTTGACGATATAAAGGAGTGGACTCGGCTTAAATACCATCAGCTAAATAGCTGAGGATCGAATTGATTTTCTCAATTTGATCGCCAAACTTCAGTTCGAAGAGGGCATCTAACGATGCTATATATATGATAACCATCGAGCTTAAGATTCCGATGAAAGAAAACATCGAGAGGACCGTGACATGTTCTTGTTACTTCCGCCAACTCACACATAGCCAGTATAGCAGAAAAATAGGTTTGATTCTTCTAATTAGAAAGATTCCAAACCCCATCAGTGGGAACGTCAAGTTCTTTTCTATTTTGAAATGGATGGAAACGCATATCATTTCCTTTTGTAAAAAAAAAACATTGATTTTGTAAATTTTTAATAATCATGAGGAAATTTTTTTTATGTATACCGTTTGTAAAGAATGATATAAACAGTAAAAAAAAAAAACTGAAAATTGCTATATCCAAAAAACCTTTGGTATAATTAAAAACAAAACTCTATGGTCGCGATATTAAAACATAACATGTCAGATATTGGTATAAAAACTTCGTGGTACTATATTAAAAAAGTTGATTCGCAAAATGTCAAACAGGCCCAAATAAAACACCCACTTGTCTATGATAAAGAATATAAAAAAAAATACCAAGACCAGTTGGAAAATACATTAATAAGAAAACTTTATCTTTGGTACATTACATAAAAAGCTACACCGAATCCCACTTGTGGGAATAATTCGAGGGCTGTATAAAAAGCTAACGAGTAATTTTCTTATAGTATATAGTATGATAATAGATATGCGATCGGATGGCCAAAATTAAAAAAAAAAACAAAAACGAAAAATTAAATATTTATTAATAAAACAATATCATTCTATATTAAAAATTAATAGATATGATTTCGTATTGTTAACGTTACTTCGCGGCAAATATGTTTATTGCAATGGCGGGAAAATTTGGCGCGCAAATGAACAACAGATAATAAATATTGGGAGTCGTAGTGGAACGTTTAACTACCTCTGTGCAGTGGCTAACCGCTCGGCTTGTAACGCGATGGTCTCCGGTTCCAATCCAATTATGATCGGGTGGTAGGTTTTTAACTTCACAAGCATATTTTTAATAATTGAGCGACAAGACGAGCGGTATACGTTCACCTGATGGTGTGCTCGTCGTGTGACTTGTTACCCCAGTAATTCCACCAGCTACAGCGCCCTTCAATCCGGAACACGGTAATTTGTATACACTACGGGCGGCAGTAAATTTGTAAATCTGTGGTAACGCCGTCGCTGTGGTCCGGCTGTACACATATGTAAAGGCCTCATCACTTTAAATCAAGTGAGGTTATAGATTAAAAAAAAAAGTAGAACAAATTCTACGGGTCTATATTGTTGATTTCGTCATAGTGGGGACGCCATTTTGAATAGTGTAAGTATTCGCTTAGCAATAAAACTGTTAGCTATATATATATATATATATATTGATGGACGTCATTTGAACCTGATTTTCGTTTAGCTATTGACAATGGCGGACCACTTCGTCGTGTACGTATTATTTATTTTAATAATAAACTTGGTTAATACTTAACGTATTTAATTTAGTTAAGGCTCAAAAATGCTTAAATAAATTCGTCGGAAACAAATTGACTTGTGTATGTATTCTAACTAACCCTCTCATCCTTTTTATTTTTTATTCTTCGAAGCGAAGGAACGAGCTGTACGTTCACCTGATAGTAAGTGATGCGCCCCGCTTATAACGCGTCGCTAGTTGGGGTGATATATACTGCACCAATTTCCCTAGCAACGGCGCCCTTCAGGAGTGCAAGCGATCCCGTACCACAACTCGCTGGCCCAAGCTACCCTCGTTTACTCACGGTGGTCCCTGCTAACCAACAAACGAAGCTCTGACTTCCATCAACCCGCATTGGCCAGCGTGGCGGGAGATGGCACTAATCCTCTCGTATGAATCCCTACTCGATCGATATGGGAATCTTTGGGGGGAGACCTATAACCAGCAATGAACGTATATCGTCTGATGATGATTCAGGACTTGGGTCAGTAACTTGTTACAGGAGTATATATTTGGATCTCTGTGAATCTTCGTAATACTACCACCAATCCACATTGGACCCGAGTGGTGGGAATTGACTTAAATCCTTTGCCTTTTCCGCGGCTTTAAAAAAAAAGTGCTGATGTTAAGTATTATCTGTGCCAATGTTAATTAATCCTACTTAACTATTAGCTTACCGAAGTGATAACTTTATTATTTCCTGATTTGCTAATAAAATGAAGATATTTAGCTAAACGTGCATATCTATGTTGCAGTCACTTTAACTTAGAAAGTTTACTCTATTACTTACCTCTTACCTCCATTACTTAGGGGAGTAAGATGGTCCGGTAAAACAACTCACGAGGTCCAAGCCTGCTCTCTTCCGCCAACTTCACCTGTTCATAGTGAACCCTGCTAATCAATAAACGAGGTTCTAGCTCTAACCAACCCGCTTCCGCCAGCGTGGTGGGAAATGGCACAAATCCCACCATTTGAATCCCTACCTAATCAATATGGCAAACTTTGGAGGAGGCCTATGTCCAGCAGTGGACGTCTATCGGCCGATGATGATGAGTCCCACTTAATCATATTAGGCCAGCGTGGTGAGAAATATAAAAAATCCTTCCATATGAACTCCTACTCAATTAATTTGGGAGTCTTTGGAGGAGACCTGTGTCTAACAGTGGAGGCCTATCAACTGATGATGATGAAGCCCACTTAATCATACTGGAAGAGCCTTGGTTAGAAATGGCCCAAATCCCGGCATATGAACCCTCACTAACGACTGCCCCTACTGTCCAGCAGCACCATAGGCCATGGGAGCCAAGAGGGAAAATACTCTCCCGACTCTCTGCGGTGGATGGGGAGAGCAGCGAATCGCTATGCCGACTCTACACTCCCTCTGAAGCTTCAACTCTGCTGCGAAGGGCAGTACAAACCTGTCCTCGCCTGTATACAGCTTATTAATACCTTATACAGGTTATTAATACCTTATACAGGTTATTAATACCTTATACAGCTTATTAATACCTTATACAGCTTATTAATACCTTATACAGCTTATTAATACCTTATACAGCTTATTAATACCTTATACAGCTTATTAATACCTTATACAGCTTATTAATACCTTATACAGCTTATTTAGTTTAAAGTTTGGACTTCCGGTATTTAAAGTTAATTCAGTTACTTGTAAGTTATGTAACTCTACGTTTCTTTTATGTACCATTAAACGGGCTTATGGATGCGGAGGACCGGATCTGGTGGAAGAAATTGGGGATTTAGTGGCGTAACGAAATTCAACATCTCATGTTTCAAGACGACGAGCTCAATGTGATGTGTGTACCATTCGAACTGACAGGTTATGGGCGGGCGTATCACTTACCATCAGGTGAACGTCCCTCTCGTCTTCTCGCTGCGTATTTAAAAAAAATTGAATTGGTCCTATTTGGAAATGACCTAATAATTGAATTACGACAACATTTAAAAATGTCCAGCTCCGCAAATAAAGAATGGCCGTGACGGAAACTACTTAAATACCAAACGACTAGATACTTTAGTGCTGATATAAGTACTAGATTATTGAGAAGAGTCCTATGTAAGTATTTCTTATATTCGATTAAGTGACATCGGGACCTTCACCTGATGGTAAGTGATACGCCTGCCCATAACAACGTGGCGCTCTTATCAGTCAGGTAACACTAACTGCTGATCATATTATTGATAAGTGTAATGTATATCACTGGTGGTATAAGTACCACCGCACTGTGCTCCGGTTTGGAGGACGCTGCAGCTAGTGTAATTACTGGGGTTATGTGGTGCTGTGTATACTTACCATCAGATGAACGGCAAGATCGTCTTGTCGCTTCGTCGGTTAAAAAAAAATTCGATGATACTTCAAGGAGAGAAGGATATAAACCCGAACCTACTAGTTAGGATGATGTGTCCTGAACCCCATTGTAGCCTTTTTCTCTCCTCCCAATGTCTCAATAATCTCATTAGCTACAGAGCCTTTCAAACCTGTACACGTTACTGTCCGGCGGTAGTGATTGGTGATCTTCGGCAGTAGAAACCTTTCGCAAGACACCCTTTATTACATTTATTATCTTATTATTTTTTACTACTTACTGCCAATTATTACTACTACTTAGTAATTAGTAAACACGCATGAATTTCCCAGATCCAAGATGCTGTACAAATATTTATTGGTGCTGCTACCGGCGATGGCGTTTGCGAGGATAGATGTAGAAATAACTGGCGAGATCAAAGGAAGCGACAAGACAGTGAGAGTGGATTACACCGGAAGCGACACGAGCGTCATCTCCGAACTGGAACGGGCAACATTTCAGCTCAACGAAGACACGCTGATGGCGAACACGCTGAAGGTATTCGGCGGCAAACCTGATGACGTCTACCTGCGCAGTCCGACCCCGTTCGGGGATCTATATAAAACTTACGACTGGGAGGAAGTTACCAGAACTTTAACACCGAGGGCCGCAAGCATCCTGAACGTCTCCAGCGAGACCTGCACAATGGCGAGCAAGACCTTCACCAACAACGACTCCAGGCCGAAGACCTACAACTTAGGCCTGATGAAGCACCTCGAAAACACCGTAACATCATTCTGGAGTAAAGATGGTGACCTCACAGTAGACAAGGGAATAAACTACGCAATACGTTTAGGTAATGAAACGATCTCCTACACGTCCCCATGGGGTCTGAACACAGAGAAGGCCACGACCAAGTTAATAGGTTCCAATGACACTGAACTGGTGCTGCTGCCTGGTCAATCTGTCACAACGGAGCTACGGGTCACAAAAACGACCATAACGTTACAAATGGGGTACACTGCGACGCTGTCGGGTACAGTCGCGGTCAACTACCGCGAATCATTCAGAGGCCACCACTTCTGGTCTTTGGACCTGAACGAACTGATGTCCGCCGGCGGTTTGACCAACACGGTGACGTCGAAGGAGACCATCGATATTACATATTACTCCAATCCAGAAGTCGTCATCTTCGACACGAAGACAAAAGAACAAATGACCGATTTACTTATGTAAATACCTTATGAAACGAAAAAGTGTAACGAGGGAGAGAGAGAGAGAGAGAGACAACCATACAGTTATAACGTATGGGGTGTGAGAGAGGGAGATAAAACCTACTACCTACCACCAGGGTAGGTGTCTGTTGCCGGAGACCCTCTAGATAGCTACTACCGAAACTCTATTGCAGCGGACAAACATTACTGTGTTCCGGTTTGAAAGGCGCTGTATCTAGTGTAATTACTGGGGTAACGAGACTCAACATCTTATGTCTCAGGCTGCAAGCGCAATGTGGTGCTGCGTGTACCATCCCAACTAACGCCGAGTTATGGGCAGGCGGGTGAGTTACCATCAGGTGAACGTCCCGCTCGTCTCGTCGCTTCGATTCATAAATAAAAAGCTTCCCTATCTCTGGTCTTGTCTTCGTGCTGCGGTCTGCTGTCCACCAACTACTCCACAGCATACTGACAGACAGACCACATCCAGCATTGAAATAATATATTCTTATATTCGTGGAAATAATTTGTTTCTCTATCAAAATATATTAAGAGCTTTGATTTATTTCTCTATCGTTCTTTCTTAATTTAACTAATTAATAAAATTGTCGATTCATTTCTCCCTCTCTCTCTCTCTCACACTCTTTCTGTTTACCCTCATAGTATATATTATTTTTATTAATCGCAGCGACGACACCAGCAAGATCTGATGGTAAGTGGTGGTATCATTATCAGCCGATAGATATCCCTATGTGGGAAGCCTATGTCCACCGCTGGACATAGGTTTCCCACATAGGGATTTATACGGAGGGATTTTGGCCATTTCCCACCACGCTATCCCAATGCAGATTGGTGGGAATCAGAGCCTCGTTTGTTGATTAGCTGGGTGCATCACGAGCAGGTGAGGTTGGCTTGGATCTCATGAGTTGTTGTACGGGAACCCTTACACCCCTGGCACCAGATACCTACCACCAGTAAATTAAACATTCATCTCTCATCTTTCAAATTAATAAGAATACAAAGATCACCTCTACCGTGTCTAAGATTATTTTTATATTTATTTTCCTATATATAAGTTAATATCACGTGCCAGTAAACTTACTTCCTAGCACTAGGGTCCCTGCTTCGATTCCTAGGTCACACATTTCCGAGTTATACGTAAGTAGTAGTATAAGAAGTACGAAAGTATAACTACACCTATTTTAGCTTTGAAGGTAGATAAGGATCAGCAAGCATGGCTCGAGGTCCGTACATACTCGTAGACCAGAGCCTCAACCTGGTAAGCCTTGTGAACCGCTCGGTACTACTATATTTCCGAAGGTGCAGTTTGGTTGGTGCTAGTTATAACAAACCCTGGTTACCTATCAACCTCATAATGTGAATTTACCACCACAGCAGCACCGCTGTTCCGATTGTCAATATGAAAACCGGAGTATCCAGCGTTAGCTTTAGCATCAATAGGCTTGCCACAACAGCATGATACTGAGGTTAAATAGCCCATAGGTAAAAAAAACTTTAAGGAGCTTATGCATAATGGAGTCGCAACGAGGCGTGCGGGATGTTCACTTGATGGTAAGTGATACGCCTGTCCATAACATGGTTCTAGTTTTAGATGATATATACTGCACCCTACACTCGTTTGAGACGTAATGTATAACTTTCCTTACCTTAGAAACTTCCCTAGTTACAGCGCCCTTCAAACCGGAACACTAATATTTGACAGAAATAGGAGCTGCGGTAGTAGCTTCTTAGATAGTCTTCAGCTATAGAAACCTATCCATCAGATATATATTTTCCTTTATAAAAGGGGAATCAAATGAAACAATATTTGGTACAACAACACGCATTTCATTAATAAAAAAAAAACTGAAAGCTTAACATGAGTGCTAAATACAGTATACAGATATTTTTACAATACATAAGGGGGCACACTATTAGTCGCCTAACCTAAATACATTAATAAATAAGTGGACTAAAATGTAATGTGTTTGGTTTAATTTAACTAGCACTAGACTAATGCATCGGATACACACACCGACGTGCAATACAACTGTACAGGATGGAAAGTGTGTGTGTGTATATATATATATATATATATATATATATATATATATATATATATATATATATGTATATATATATATATATAAATATAAACAAATTGTGTGTTTGTTATTAATATATGAAATTCACAAGAAAATTTACTTAAAATAATACAATTAACAGCTGACTCAATGTTCCCACAACTGGGACTGTGGGCTTTGTTTCACGTAAAGAAAGTCAAGGTTAATTCACAACACTATACAATTACTTGTAGAATACCATAAAATATTTGTTTAGAGTAATATCCGAAACGGCTGAACCGAATTTAAAGGGTTATTCACTGGCTGATAGCTGAAGATTTAATATATAATAAAGGCCACTTTTATTACAATAAAAATATTAGTATTAAATTGTTAAATGACAAGGAAGTTGTTAATAAAAGAATTATAAACAAATTTCGTAGTTTTAAATAATTGAATCCTTTGGTAATGACAATTATAAATAAATTAAAGCACAAACTGAAAAGTGATTTTCGGTTTTTACTTACATTAAAAATATTGTACCGATGAAAAGTTTTATTGACTGTCTCCATGACACGGTGGTTAAACTCTTTTTAACACGGAAGCCGCTGATTCGGACAAGTAGTTCCTATTGTTATTGTTTTTCAAGCGCGCCTGTCCATCTATCACCACCATACCTCTTTCTTTCCTGCTGTCTTGTCTCTTTCTAGCTGTCAAAATGAAAAAGACTGTATTCCCGCGAGCATCGCTCGTCATCCGAATAGAGGCAAAGGTTAACCCATTGTAGAGGCGTAAAAAATAATTTAAAATATTTATAATATATATTAATTTATGCATAATATGTGCGCTTAAAATAATTCAGTTCGATTTATATAAAGGCATTAAAAAAAAACTATGAAATCTTACTTAAAATAAAACTTTAGTACGAAAGTTATAAATAAATAGTGACAAAAAAATAACCTTATCAAAGATTTTAACTTATTACATTGTTTATTTGTGATATTCTTAATTGTAGTGTGCTAATGTCATTGCGTTCCGGGTGAAAGGTTACAGCTAGTGAAATTATTGGGGTTACGAGATTTGACATAAGACACAGAGTAAAATGTGTAACATCCTAACCAGCGCCACATTACCATAACATGAACATAGTGCTGTTTTGTTAAATAAAAAAAAGGATTATACCTTATAGAGAAATACCTATATTGCACGCCAGTGTACAAACAGATAATAAATCAATATAAATACAATGTCTAAATATGTAATAAACTTTATTAAAAGAATGTTTAAATCATGAAAATTATTTTTTATCAACGTCACATGTTCACTTAAAAGAATACATTTTTCATAAAAAAAAATTGTTTAATTCTTACTTATAACATAAATAGATTTATTTACAAAATTAAAAAAAGTTTTTATTATCGTCATTGACTGCATTGTGTTAAAACATTTGCCTGTACCATTATGGGCATAGGCGACGAATAAACATACGGCCATTTATAATATTAAATTTTTTGTATACATTAGTATAGGCAAAGGAATAAACACTATACAGCCAAATAAAATAATTTCTATATATATAGAAATAATCTACTTAAGATTATTATTTTATAAAATGACATATTTAATGAAGTATAAAATTTGTAAATCTGCAGAGCCTATTTCTACCATCGAATAGTAGTGTGCAAATATTACAGTGCTCAGGTTTGAAGGGCGGTGTAACCATTGAAACTACAGTGTTAACGTGACTTAGTTTTTTTTGTAATTCTTAATGTTTAATAGGTAAATGTAGTTGTGAGTGCATATGGTATAGTAAAATAAAATATTAGTTAAAAACTGCTTATGTTCACTTTTCTCTATTATTGTTTGGTTAAAGTCAATCATCCAGTATGATGACGTCATCGCAAGATAGGCGTCCATAGCTGCACATTTTTTTTTATTTTACAAAGCGACCTTCCACCTGATTGTAGTTTGAATGATATACACTCCACTACATTGTGATCGTCGTCTTGATACATAAAATGTTAAGTCTTATTTTCCCAGTAATTACACTAGCTACAGCGCCCTTCAAACCGGAACACAATAATGTTCGCACAGTACTGTTTGTCGGATGCAATAGGCGCTGCGGTGGTATCTACTTAGACGGTCCTCAGCAACAGAGACCTACCACCAGTAAACAGGCCACAGCTCTTAAAATAATAACAATGAGAAGCGTTTGAATAGAATGATGATGAATGGGAATCGAGAGGATGATTAACTTGTTTTTATTTACATTTTACTTCTGTGCTTAGGATACTATCACAATTAAGTTAAACGCAGGTTTATTGTTCGCGAAACATTTTTTTTTCTAATAAGCGGCAAGACGAACAGGATGTTCGCCCGATGGCAAGTGATACGACCAGCACGCCCATAACACGTGGCGCTAGTTAGAATTATATACACTGCACCACATTGTGCTCGTCGCCTTGAGACGTAACTTAATTCCCGTTATCCTAGCATTTACACTGGCTACGGCGCGCCTCAAACCGGATCACAGTAATGTTTGCACAGCACTGTTTGGCGGCTGCAATAGGCGCTGCGGTGGTTACCTACCTAGACAGTATCCAGCAACAGAGACACTACCACCATCTGATTGCTTATTTCTAGTATGTACGGCAGGTAGTTTAAACCATAGATATTTTAATAAGTCGACTTGAGAGTGAAGCGTTGTGTGGAACAACCGTCAGTCGGTATTGATAGGGCCGAGAATTCTGGTGCTAATGGAAGAAGGGTAGGTTAGGGCGGCTCTGTCAAGTGTGATACTGTAAGTGGGCGAGTGGGTGCTCGTACAGGGGGTACAGCGGCTGAGGGGGTATCGCTGGTGGGTGTGGGGCGTCGCTATCGTCATCCGTTGAGGAGTCGAGGGGTTTGTCGCCGGCGCCGCCGCTGTAAACAAAAATATTACATTAGATTTACTTTACGATGTGATGAGACGTTCATCTGATAATGTGGCGCCAACTAGGATGATATACACAATATCACGTGCTCTTCGTCTTAAGATAACCTCGGTGGTTTCACTAGGTACAGCGCCCTTCAAACAGGAACGAAGTAATGTTTGCACACTCCTGTTTGACGACAGGAACAGGTGCTGCGGTGGTATTATACCTAGACAGTCTCCGGCAACAAAGACTTATCAGCAGTTTCTGTTGCTACAGACCGTCTAGGTTGTCATCACCGCAGCGCCTATATCTATATGCGAACATCTAATTTGAAGGGCGCTGTAGCTATAGACAATTTTCAAAACATAAGCAAAAATCTTATAAATAATATAACTTTGAAATGTGATTTTTTTTACCATCTTTGGTAATATAGTCGTTTGTTGATAATGGTTTTATTGTTGATTTAAGAGAAATGTTACAAAAATGCGTTAATGTTAAGTTTGTTTAACTCGTAGATTTAAGTTAATTTGTCTTCATTCCGATTGTTACAATATTTCTTATACTTATTAACTTTTGTCGACTTCTTCCCAGTTTTCCTATATTAGACACCCCTGTTTAGTGTTATACCTGTACGTTCGTCAATTGTTATATTAAAGACATGACTGTTTGTGTTGAAATATAGAAGAAAAACATTCATATTCGAATTTAATGAATAGAAAAATCTTAAAAAAAAAACAAATCTATAATTTAACTATCTATTACTATATATTATAAAATTAAGAAAACAAGTATGAAACCTTTAAGTTCAAATGTAACGAAATAAAAAATTCCTAAACAGATTTTAAATTTAGAATTCGTCCATAAAACTTTCAAATTTGAAGTTAATGATATAGAAAATTCCTAAAATAATTCGAATTTAGAATTTATGTATAAAACATCCAAGGTCAAATTTAATGAATAAGAAAATTTATTAAAAATTTTAATTTACAATTTTTATATAAAAATTTAATATTCGTATTCAATGAATTATAAAATTCATTAAAAACTCATATTTAGAATTTATGAATAAAACGTTTTCCCACCGATCTAAGTCTAGCGTTGAGAAAAAAAAAACAAGCCGCGCGTCGCCATCTTGCGTGTCGGGTTACATCTGTTCGGGGGAGTCGGTGCCTGCGTCAAAACGCGCCCGGATGATTAGAACCGACTACCGCACGGTGCTCCTAGCGAACCCTGGACATCCGATATTCCTCCATGTTTATTGTTCTGCGGATATTCGATATTAATTGAACCCGTCGAATTAGATTTGTGTTCACTTCAACGAATATAAACTTTCCTAAGAAATGTTAAAATATTTTTTTTTGTCTTCTATATAATACAACGGTTGCCCAACGTTCCGCCTCTACTGCCGGAGACCGTCTAGCCACCACCACGGCACCTATTTCCGCCGACGAACAGTACTTTACAAATATTACCGAGTTCCGGCTTCAAGGGCGTTGTTAGGCGGAACGTTCACCTGTTGGTAATTGATACGCCTGCATACACCGTGCTAGTTAGGACGATATACCCTGCACCACTTTGTGCTCGGCCTAGGAGACGGAGAATGTTAAGTATCGTTACCTTTTTATTTTATTAGACAAAGCAATAAAATGGTCAAAACGTTCACCTGATGGTTAGTGATACGTTCACCCATAACAATGTGACGCTAGTTAACATAACATACATTGCTCTCATCGCCTTAAGACATATGACAGTAAGTCTCGTTATCCCAGTAATTTCACTATCTACAGCGCTCTTCGAACCGGAACATTAGTATTTGTACATTACTGTCTGTCGGCTGCAATAGGAGCTGCAGTGGTACCTACCTAGACGATCTCCAATAATCTAAGATAATACTAATTGGAGTGTGGACAGTCAGTGCGGTGCGAGCTTTGTTTTTTTTTCTGTTCCACGTACTCCAAGGGCCACGCCGACCGCTTGCTTCCGCCTCGACGATCACCAACAGGATTTCTTATTTAATCTTTATAACTAAATCCCGAACCCCATGAGGTGTAAAATCTTTTTTTTCTCTTTTAGGAAAAAATAAACAGTATTTTTTAAAAGTTCAATAGTTAAATGTATAAAACTATTTACTGGTGGTAGGTCTCTGTTTCCGGAGACCGTCTAGGTAGATACCATCGCAGCGCCTATAGCACCATACAAACAGTGGTATGCAAACATTACTGTGTTCCGGTTTGAAGGGCGCTGCAGCTAGTTTGATTACTGAGGCAACAAGATACATGTCTTAGACGACGAGCGCAATGTGCGTGCAGTACATACCATCTTAACTAGCGCCACGTTGCTACGGGCGAGCGTGTCACTTACCATCAGATGAACGTCTCGCTCCTCTCGTCGCTAAATTACATCTTTTACTATTTCCATTTTTAATTATCCCTTTTTTGTGAACTATCAGGTGAACGTCTCGTGTGATTTTCTTGCAATATTATAAGAATATGGCTAACCTTAGTCCTATGCTTAGTAGTCTTAGACTGCAGGGCGGAGACGGTCACCATACCTACCACCAGTTAAAGAATAGCCACCTTGATATATTATGTTGATCTTGAAACTGTTGTATAACAAATATGGCGGGATATATAAGTTATAATACAATGTAAATTTACAGTGCAGTAATGCACTCATGGACCCCTTACGCGCAGATGTGACGGTGTCGGGTTACTTATCGCTGGTCTTCCGTCCGTCGCCAGTTCGACGCCGTGCGATTTTCAAACTTAACCACCAATTAATAAAGTTAAAGTTCCCCTTAAAGGTTCAACTACAAAAACTAATTGTTTACGTTGCGCGGCAAATAGTTTTCGCATGAGTTTATCGCCGATTGTCAAAGGGAATATTTTAAACTGTGCAATGTGTACGTGTAATCTATGTCCAGCGTTGGGATCCGTAATTATTTATTGTATACAGTGTGAAGAATGTAATCATCAGCTCGCAATCCACTGGACATAGCAGACCTATCTCTACCAAAGAACTCAACGCATCTTCATCTATTCACACCTTACGCAGCTCGTTGCTTTATCTAGTCAGTGGGCATCCTGTGCTGCTTTGCCTACACGTGGTCTCCAGCCTAAGACACGTCTACTCCAGAAGTCCTGCGGCAGACATCACCAATCTTGCTACTTTCTTCTGCACACTCAAAAGACTATGTCGTTTACCTTACTTCTCTGGCTGATTGCTCCATTTTAAGCTTAAGTTAAAAAGTAAGTTTAAAGTATATGTGGTAGCATCATCATCACGTTTCAGCACCGATAGTACAAACTGGTTAAGAGTAAGGTAAGACTTTCATCTTCAGGCTCTTGATTATAAGCGAAGAGAAGAATTTACTGGTGGTATCTGTGACCGGCAATCAAAGAGCAACCTTGGCTAATAGAATGCTCCAAAATTATTAAACATCAGCTCAACTCCAACAGAGTTCTCTTACTGGTGGTAAGTCTGTAGTCGGACATCGTCTTAGTTAGGTACCATCGCAACTCCTATTGCAGCCGACTAACAGTACTGTGCAAAAGTAATTGGGTCTGGTTTGAAGGTCGCTGTAGTTAGTAAAATTACCATAGTAATAAAATTTCATATCTTAAGTCTCAAGTCGACGCGTACGGAGGTACTATGTACAACATTTTAACTAACAACTTATTATGGGGGAGCGTATCCCTTACCTTCAAATCTTCCATTGAGATGATGATGATAGTAACATATAAAGCATATTTTTTTTAAATTAAACGAAAGTTTAAACTGTCATAAAACAAAATTTGATTTCAAATAGAAATAGATTTGCAGTATTATGACATAACATTTTCAATGATATTTAAAAAACAACCCTCTTACTTCCCCCTTTTGGTTGTCGTGACCTTTGTTTCAATTCGAAAAAGCGACGAGACTAGTCGGATGTTCACCTGATGGTGACACGCCTGCATAACAACGTAACGCTACTGAGCGTGTTATACACAGTCCCATATTGCGCTCGTCGCCTTGAGACATAAGATGTTAACCCTCGTTACCCCAGTAATTTCACTAATTACAACACCCATAAACATAGTAATGTTTGCATACTACTAGCGGAAGTATCTTGGGAAGAATAATTAATGTCATTTATGCACCATGCTAGTGGAATGGAGAGGTATGAGTCACATGGCTGGTTAAGAAAACGTATGTAGTCCTAATCTCACTCTATGAATCCCTACAAGCGACGGCTCCTGGTGCTCGGTGATACCGAAGGTCATGCTGACTGCGATGAAGGTCGCGGGAAGCCGCTGAACGCGGGCGGCGATCGATGTAGAGATCTTTGGGGAAGGCCTATCTCCAACAGTATACCTCTATCAGTTGATGATGATAGCTTCCGGATGTCAATGAATCACAGCCTGTATCCTGATCGGAGCAGGCTGCACCATATCCAGTCTCAATGTAATTTAACACTATTTGAAACTGTGCTAGTCACACAACAACAAACAGTGTATATAATGCTGAAGGAGGTCAATGCAAAGATCTTCCTGGTTTACTGTCAAGGCACAAGTGGCAAGGACATCAGCTAAAGCAAATGGCTCAATTATTAAATAGCGACGTACAATAGTAAATGATAAAAAACACTTGTCACATTCATCATCATCAGCCAAAAGACATTTACTGCTGGACATAGACCTTCCCCAAAGATCTCCACATATAGTCAATATGGCCTCCAGTACCGCTTCACACTAGGGGCTGTTGTATGTATTGGTTCATATGGGGTGGGCCCTGTCCCACTACGCCGGCCCAAGCCGGTTAGAGGTTGGCTTGAGTCCCGTGAGTTGTTGTGCGGAACTCTTCGAGATATGTGGCGTTTCAGCACAGCAACTCGGAACCCAAGTCAACCTCACCTGCTCGTGGTGCACCCTGATAATCAACAAACGAGGCTACGGCTCCTGCCAACCCGCATTGGGCCAACATAGTGGTAAATGGCCCAAGTCCCTCATACAAACTCATACATACAACAGCCCCTGGTGTGATATGGGTATCTTTGAGAGAGGCGTATGTCCAGCAGTGGACGTCTATCGGCTGACGATGATAGACACAAATGTTTGAATATTATGAATGATATATGCTAAAGTTATTGGTAAGGCATCAAATAATCAGTTTAATTACTGGTAACGCGTCATATTATAATCCGTATATCTTAATTACTTAAAAATATAATTAGGTAAATAGAGCACAATTAAAATTATATTCTAATGTTAATAACTATAAGGTTGATATTTGTATTATAGTTTTATTATAACAATATGAAGGCGTAGGAAATTGAGTTCTATTATATTGCAGTTAAGTTGTTAGTTAAATTAAACCGCGAAACGTGGCGTAGCGTGAACGCACTCGGCCCCGTATTGGGTTACCTACGAAGCCGGCCAAATGGGTACGCAAACTGTAGGGTGACTACTTTAAATAATATACGCGGACATATTGAAATCTAATACCTTATCTAATTTACAAGGGGTCGTAGACCTTGCCACGTTAGACATTAATAATAAATACCTGTCGTATAGTTAGGAGAAACTTCATAGAAACGAGGAGATACCAACAGAACTTGAGCACCACTTTGCTTAAGCCCGTGGTGCTTATAATAAGGTTGATAACACCGAAGTCATGTTTATGAGAAAAAGATTTTTGACAAGAAAATAATAATAAAATTCTTCCAAAAAGAACATTCATCCAATACCCACACAACTATAATAGATAATGATGTTAAACATCATCATCATCAGCCGGTAGACATTCACTGTTGGACATAAACGTCACAAAGATCATAAACATACCTCACATAAATTAAATGACACTAACGCAGAGAAATCTGATAAATATTTAGACAACAGCACAAAAATAGCACAATGGAATATTAAGTCTCTACACGAATGATATTACTACGGTAATAGTTACTTATAGACAGTATTCTCCTACTCTTCAACTTTACAGCATGTGTGTGGGCGGAACAGGAGAAGACCAAAGTGATAGAAAACTATGCTTGTAAAAGAAATAAAGATTTGGTAGAAAAACGCTAAAGGAGATGAAGAAGACATGATGCCGACAGAAGTAGAAACATGGTAGACAGATGACGACTGCTAAGAGAAATAATGTTTTCATAAACTCCTCAGTTTTGAAGCCATGGAAGACAGAATTCGAATAAGATAAGCATAGTCTGTCAGAGGCGACGAAATGGGTTTACGGGTTTCATGAGGTATGGGTGGGAACTCTTATCGTTCAACAAGCGATCCCCTGAAATAGCAAAGGTGATGTGATTCCGTAATTACCACGGCTAAGCAAGGATGCCGAGGGCTTTTACCTTCATTGGCACGTTATTGGCCGAAGTACAATAGAACATCGGTGCACGGGTGCATTTCGTAGGAGATTCTGGGTCCCTTGCAACGCACTGAGGATGACCACTGAGTTTGTTTCAGTGGTATAAATCCCACATAACCTTGTCTTCTCCCAAAAGCAGAGTATCTTTAAAAAAAGTGGAAAACCGCTGCATTGGATCAAGATCATAGGATATTTCATAACCACCTAATAAACTAAAGCAGACCACCGAGGGCTTTAAGTGGATTAAAATTTCGTATAATTCTGACTACCTCCCCAGAAGCACTATTTGTGAAAGTCTCCCCCACCTTCAATAATAAAAATATATCGTATTGCGTACGTCTATCGGCTGATGATGATGATAGTAAAAATTTAGTAATAATTCCATTGAAATATTTTCATAATAATGCAGTGTATTCATTTCAGATGTATTAATAATGTACTATAAAAATATGGATAGCAGAAATAACGATCTTACGACTTATTCTAAACATTATCATCATCAGCCGATAGACGTCCACTAACTATACGTATAAGTAATATACACTACAATCGGAATACAACATATGTGTATGAAACGAAGAATAGTATTTCTTTCGTGTTACCCTATTCTACACATCAGCGTTCAGTAGATCAGATTCAAGATCCAAATCTCATATCCTCGACAGCATTCAGTTATATGATTTATCTCGACGAATAGTGTATAGTTATTCACTCGGCCTCAAGCAGCGTTTACTATCTTTGGTACAGTCTCGTATCTTCACCTTTTTTAGTCACGTATACCGCCGAAGGGAGGTAGCTGTTGAGCGACTTATGGCTCAGGGAAAGGTTGAGGGTACCGGGCCACGAGGAAGAACGCCTATGAGGTGGACTGACCAGACTATACGATTGCACTAGGAAGCAGGTGCCATCGTAGTCGGTGACGTGTTACACTGCGACCAACATTTCCGAGGGACACAGCAAGATACTGACGAAGAAGAAATAGTTGTTCAGTGAACTACAAACTATAATATTAATATGTGGTGAACTGACCGGCAGCCTCCCTAGTCGGAGACGTACTTTTTTTTATTATATATTTTTATAGAGGGTTTAGTCATAAAATTATCATAACACCCTCATAGTTATCATAACAATGGTCTCCTCAACTACCTTATATCATCATCATCATCAGTCGATATATGTTCACTGCTGGATATAGACCTCCCCCAAAGATGTTAACACTAAATACGGTTGTTTAAAATAATTAGAAACATCTGCGTTTAATTCCAATTTTATAAATTGCTCTCGTCTCCTCTGACAACGGGAAGGCAAGAAAATTGGTAAACGCACCAGCATCAAATAAATTTATATTAAATTGTATAATAAAATGTGGTCTTTCGGCATTTTTCCGGCCACATTCCACCATGAGGTGATGAACGTCCACAACGATCTTACACGCGGAACAATTTCAAAAAGGACCTTTACCTTAACAGATATATAAAACTATTAAGAGGAATGTGTCCCGAACGAAGTCGAAAAGCCACGACAAGATCTGTTCTGCTCGGGGATAGGCACCATAACAATAAAATAGTGGTTCAGTCCGGTTACAAAGTAACGTGTTGTCACACGAGCGTGTACTCCCATTGCTGTGCTTGTGTGCGTTTGTTTCGTGTTTATTTATAAACTGCGCAGCGCCGCTTGAAACTATAGACGGGTGCCGTTTGTACAGTGATGTGCACAGTATGCCGTAATCTATGTACTCATCATATATGTATATATATATATATATATATATACTATCACTGGTGGTAGGTCTCTTTTGCCGGAGACCGTCTAGGTGGATACCACCGCAGCATCTATTTCGGCCCCGAAACAATAATATGCAGTCGTACTGTCTTACAGATTGAAGGAATTTATAGCTAGTGAAATTACTGCAGTAACGAGAAAAAAAGAGAATTCTTTCTCTCTCTCTCTTTTATTCAATGAAGCGACGAGAGAAATCACTGACCTGATGGTAACTAACACGCTTGCCTATAACTAAGTGCTACATTTATGCTCATCGCCTTTATATATATAAAATGTTAAGGGTAGTTACGCGAATAAATAAATTTCGCACACAATTGTTAGAGGGTAGAAACAGGAGCTGTGGTGGTGCCTAGACGGTGACCGTAGAGCTACCATCAGTAAAGTACTTTATACTATAAAGTTCTTATGTTAACTCAGCTGTATAAGCTTTAGTAAAGTTGCACAAGAGTAAAACAATCAAACGCCCGCCGGAAGGATAACAAAAACAATATCTTCCTGGATTTACTGACTTGGCACCAGGACTGGCGTCGGTGCCAATTGATTGGCAGCTGAACTAAATAACCTCCGTGTTCATACATAAATACGACTTGATTTAGGTCTCTGTTGTCCACTAGTCTAGGGTTGTTATGGATAGGTTTACGGTAATCCTTGCCTGCCGTAGAAGGCGACTAAAAAGGTTTTTGGGTTCGTGGGCTTTGAAGGTGGGAACGCAAATTGTACATTAAACGAGCCTGGATTGAACGACAATACGAGGATATCAAGGAGGGCTACAGTCCTCCTTGGGTCGTGCTTCCGGCGTAATGCCGGGAAGCACCGGTGCGTTCCATAGAAGATCCTAGGACCTCCCGCAACGCGTCCAAAATGACCACTGAGAGGGTTTCAGTGGATAAAATCCCGTATAACCTTGTCTTCCCTCCAGAAGCAGGGTATAAGGGGATAAAAAGAAAGGTCTCTGTTGCCAGAGATCATGTTCTTAGGTACCAACGCAGCTCTTATTGCAGCCGACAAACAGTCGTGTGCAAACATTACTGTGTGAAAGATGCTGTAGTAATATTACTGTTATAACCACACTTGACAACTCATTTGAAGAGTAGAACGTTGTGCAGTGTATGTCATCCTAACTAGCGCTATAGGGCTATGGATATATCACGGTGTAAAAACTTTACTGTTTAAATGTTAAGGGCGCTGTAGCTTGTGAAGTTACTAAGGTAACGACACTTAACATGTATTTTAAAGCGAGGCCAATATGGTGCAGTGAATATCATCCTAACTAGCGTGACATTATAGGCAGTCTTGCTTACCATCAGGTATTTCGGCTCAGCAAATGTCGGGTTTGATTTAATAAAAAAAAATAAGAAATAACCATAGACAATGTCAATTAAATGGAAACGTATTTCGTAAGTTATCTCGATAGATGATCATCTCCTTTTTAATCCTATTTAAGAGACCCTCATCCATTGTGCTGCGATGTGGAAGTGGAAAAAAAATATACACCGGTCGGATGAAGCCGTACGGTCTTAAACTCCAATGGTTTTACACCAGGTGCATATGAAATATTTACACAAGATATATAACCATAGTAATATATAAAACGAATGAAACTAGCTGGATGTACACCACCATAAGAGTCTAGCGCTAGTTAGGATGACATACACTGCACCATCTTCCACTCCACACACGAGAGATTTCAAGTGCGAGTACATCAGTAATTTCACTAGCTACAGCGGCCTTCAAACCGGAGCACAGTAACGTATGCACACTACTGCCTATCGGCTGCAATAGGAGCTGAGGTGACCTAGACGGTCTCCAGCAATAGAGACCTATCCACCATGCCACATAGCCCAACACAATGTTCCCACTATTGGGATTAATATCTTTTTTTGTAATGTTTGCATTCTACTATTTAAATTGCAATACTTTGCTTCATATATTATATCTGATGAATTTGCAATAAGTTTCGCTTAAGTTGCAATTTTAACTTAGCACTTGCATTAAGTCGACCTAATAATTTTGACAAGTAATCAGTTTGGATGACTTACTAATTGAGACTACACGTGTAGTCAAGGGAAGGTATGGAGGTTCTATTCCGTGATCGAAATGTCTTTTCAAAATTCATAGGTGTTACCCACCACAGAATCAATTTCATCATCATCAGCAGACAGACGTCCACTGGACTTAAGCCTCCACCAAAAATCTCCACATCGTTTGTTGGAGTACATTGAAGAGAATTGGACCGTAAACCCACCACGCTGACCCAGTGCGAGTTGGTGGGTGGTCAGAGCCTCGTCTGTTAGCAGGTTGCACCGCGACCCCCTAACAAGTTCCCGCCTTGTCGTGGCAGAGGGACTCAGTAGCCGTGGCGTGGTCCCCCTGAGGGAAGCGAAGAGGAACCTACCCGGCCGGTCATAGGTGTAGGGCCGGCCCGAGGCTGCCGCTCCAGCTTAGAGCTCCGGAGCTCGAACCGTGACCTCACCTCAGCTGCGTGTCGGTAGGCTGCAGGGGTGGTTTTATACTGCCCTTCGTAGCCGAGATGGAGTCGCAGAGAGAGAGGAGTGTCGGTATTACTATGCGCTGTTCTCCCTTCCTTCAGCGATTAAGCGGTGCTGCACCGGTGATGCGGCGGCGGTGGGGCCGAGGGGGAAGAGGAGTGTCGGTATCCTCCATGACCGTATAACGAGTGGCGGCGAGCCCAACATTGGATCCGCCGCAGGGAATCGGGAGAGTTTTCTATTTTGGTTCTCATGGGGGGGGGGGGGGCTGTGTGTTCCAGCGTGCCCTTGCAGAGGTGGAAAGGGAGGGTTCTTCTCTCACTCCCGAAGTGGGGCTGCGTTGTGCAACCGGCGCTGACGGAGTCGCGGATGTGTGTGAAAGCGTTCCCATGACCCTCCCATAAAGCGACGAGGAGGAA
Organism: Ornithoptera priamus; assembly: GCA_029034505.1. Lineage (NCBI taxonomy): Eukaryota > Metazoa > Arthropoda > Insecta > Lepidoptera > Papilionidae > Ornithoptera > Ornithoptera priamus. The sequence continues at coordinate 190,606 of JARDWD010000292.1, read as the reverse complement.
CATCGTGGGGATTTTAGTCGGTGCAAGTCCGACATAATCTGTCCTTGTCCCCGCGGGGACGGGTGTGCGCAAGCATTTCGCACACGTTAAACAAAAAAAAAGGTTGGACCGCGTGCAGGTGAGATAGACCTGGGCGGAACCCCTTACACTCCGATCGATTTAACAGTGTGCAAACATTGCCATGTTCCGATTTGAAGGGTGCTGTCACTAATGATATTATTAGAATAACGAGACGTCCATCTAGTATCTCTAGGATACAGTAATACGTAAATATTTTTTTTATGTAATTAAGCGACGAGACGAGCGGGACGTTCACCTGATGGTAAGTGATACGCCTGATCATAACGTGGCGTTAGTCGGGATGATATACACAGGACTACATTGTGCTCGTTTGAGACTTAAGGTGTTAAGTATCTTTACTCCTATAATTTTGCTAGCTACAGCGCCTTTCAAACCGGAACACAGTAATGTTTGCACACTACTGTTTGTCGGTTCGACAGTCTTCGACAACAAAGACCCACCAGCATTAAGTGGTAGGTATGTAGGTTATATTGTCATCACCACAGCATTTATTTCTATACAGTGGTGTACATATATTCGTCTACTGGTTTGAAGGGCGCTGCAGTTAATGAAAGTAATAAGTTAAAGAGACTTAATGTCTCATGTCTTAAGAAAGGCACCATGTAGCGTAGTATATATCATCCTAACTAGCTCCATTTTACCATGGTGGGCGTATTTACTTATAAGTAGTTTAGACTTGAAGTTTCTCTGAAATATACCTTGGGAACAACCTGCAACCGCTAATGACATTCTATACCAACCGTTACCATAGCAACCGCGTAGATAATACCAAATGACAATTTTTATAGAAGTTAATTAGAAATATAAAGTTGCTATGAAATTCACAAAATAAATATCCTATGACCATCTATAGATCATTCAGCGTCGAATGCTCACGTTCACGTGTCGATACATTCACTCGTTTTCACGTGATTGACGAACAAACCAAACCAATTTTCATTACACATACACATATATATATATATACTACTATACTTTGATCTCAGCCAAAAGGCCGAGAAGCGATTGTAAAGTTCTAAAGGGTCCCGCACAACAACTCACGGGACCCAAGACAATTTCACCTGTTCGTGATGCACCCTGCTAACCAACAAACCATGCTCTGGTTCCCACCAACCCGCATTGGGCCAGCGTGATGGTAAATTGCCCAAATTCCCCATATGAACCACTACAAACAGCAGCCCATAGTGGCCGATCAACGTGGAGATCTTTGGAGCAGGCCTATGTCCAAGAGTGGACGTCTATCTGCTGATGGTGATATATAGATTATTAACAAACTTACCTATCCTTATGCTCGGCTTGTCTGTCCCTTTGTCGTCTATTTTTGAACCAATTTGAAACCTGGAAGCAAATTTTTTTTTAGTAAAAAACAGTCCACAGTCATCCCACAGCTGGGACACGCTTTCTCATAAGACGATCAAAGGCCATCCATTACGTGATGATTGTGATAAATCTACGAAAGCTATTGTTTTTTAAGTGTGGCGGCGTCCTTCCGTTGTCTTCGCCGGAAGTTCGAAATGAGGAATGAACCCACACTACCTCGCGACGTATAAAGTATAGGATCGTGTTACAAACTGAACTATCAGTGCATTTAAAATCATCATCATCATCATCATTATTATCAGCTGACAGGCGTTCAATGCTGGACATAGGCTTTCCCCAAAAATCTCCACATCGATCGATCCTGCGCTGCACGTATCCAGCTGCTGCTGCTTTTAGAATAATTTATCATCATTAAATAAATTTTCTAATAATTCTTCCACTGATAATGTAAAATGTAGATAGTTTATATATGCCTCTTCACTACTGTAACTTGAGTAACTAGAGCGCCCTTCAAACCGGAGCCAAACAAACGTAAACTGACTATAAAAGCAGATATAAAACTTTTGCTTTTAATTTTGTAAACTTATTTCATTATCTAGATTTGTTTTAAGGTCTAGTTAAAAGAAAAAAGCTTTTCAGCAGTTTGTAATATTACTAGTAATGAACAGCTCATTTAACATAGTCAATTTGAAGGTGGTGATAAACCAGATAGTTTCCAAATACCCCATCACCAATCAAACTCCACAACGTCCTAGAATCGAACCATGGACCTACGTTTTACAGAGCAAGAGCTGTGCCGCAACGCCAACGGGGATATTTAAATTTGAACATTTCTCATCAGCAGCATCAGCCTACAGCTGGGCACAGGATCTTCCCTAAACATCTCCACTTCCACCACACCTTATTTGAAATACAAATTATTTCATTCCATATAATACCTGAACTGTTGTCAATCCGGTAGTCTCTGCCAGCTCCCGCTTCTCCTTAGGAGAAGGGTACGGGTTGTGAAGGTACCAATCCCTCAATACTGATCTGGATTTTTCCTGTTCCAAAAGGAAACTTCATTAACAAAAAAAAAATTGTTCTTCTACAACAATTATCAAATATGGACAAAATCACAATGTTTCTATTAGTTATGTCCAAGAGGATTCTCTAACTGACCCTGAGACACCAGAAAATGGATACGAATGAGAAGGTATATTCTAGAAGTAGAAATAAATGTAGAAGTAGCAATGATATATATATATATATATATAAGTGAAATAAGATAATATAGAGAAGGAGTCTTAAAATATTCTTTAAGTGATAAGTGAATATGCTACATCTAGAGTAAAGACCTTGAGCATCAGAGGCTTCATCACCGTTTACCATCAGGTGGTATCGTAGTGAAGCTCCAGTCAATAAAGTTATTAAAGAATAACAGCGTTAGTAAATAGAATAATTGTTTAAAAGAAAGTAAATTTGGGAGTTTTAGAAAAGTGTTAAGTGATGAAGGAAAGCAGATGTAAGAGTATCAGATAAGAAAATGAGGTCCAGAGATGATCGATTTAAAAGATTTAACTGATGATAGTAAGTTGAGGAAAAACTGTAGAAAAAATAAATATTGAGAATGAAATATAACAGATAATCAATAACTCTGATATCTAGGTCTAACAAACCCCAGCTCTGTAGTCTCGGGATAGTAAGAATAGGACTAAGGTAAGCCCTCCCCCTTCCAACGGGTTCTCGCCTTGTCGTAGCGGAGGGGCTTAGTAACCGTGGGACAAAACACGGTTAAGCTAAGTGGAACCCACCCGACCGGCTCGCGGCGAAGAGCCGGCCGAAGCGGCCGCTCCAGGTTCGGGCACCGGTTGGATAACTCGAGCTCACCGGAGCGGCCGGGGGTCGCAGGGGCGGCTCTGAGGGGGTTTTAGTGAATAAAAATCTCACATAACCCGGACTTCAGCCAGAAGCAGGGCATCTTTCGACAATTGACCCCCTCCCCACCAAACAAAAAAGGGTCTAACAATCCGAAATTTAAAAGACACTCGTCCGAGGTTTCATTATGGTTTGCGGTATCGATTCCAGAGACCCTAATTTGAACTCTTCGCATTTTATGAAGATCATCATTGTATTCACACAATAGAGGACCACAGCTGAACAAACGCCTTTCCTAAAGATCTGGAATGGTTTCCCACGACTTTCGCCTAATGGCAAGTAATACGTCTGCCCATAACCCGACGCTGGTCAGGATGGTACATATTGCACCATATTGCGCTCGCAGCCTTAGACATAAGATGTTGAGTCTCGTTACCCCAGTAATTACATTAGCTACAACGACCTTTTAAACCGGAACACAGTAACGTTTGCACACTACTGTTTATCAAATGCAATAGGCGCTACGATGGTACCACCAGCAAGACCTCCAGCAATGGAGGTCCATAGGTTGAGATGATGATGTGACTCACCTTAAAGCAATATGAAGTTTCCTCTCCATCCCATATGGTCCTCGGTAAGGGAAACTTGCGCCGCACTCTGTATTTGCCGACGGCGCCTAAAGGCCTCCCTCTTAGCCTCTCAGCCTCCATATAGTGTGCTGGTACAAAAAAAATATCTTTTTATAAACAGATACTTTAATTTCATTATCTACATTACTATCCCCACTGATTGTTGTCCACTGCTGGACATAAATTATTTACTTGTGCAAATGTATTAACAACGTATTTTCGCTTCAAAATTCTTTTTGTACCTTCAAACCCTCCACCATTACTATGTAGTAGTTCCTTTTTATATTACTATACGATAAATAAATAAATAAATAAATAAAAAAAATTGGTTTACCTTTTAACCATAGATTCTGTAGCTTGGTGTGGTTGTGCGGACTGAAGGTGTGGGATTCAAGCAGCCTGTACAGCTCTTTGAAGTTACCTCGATGGAAGGCGACCATCGCCTTCGCCTTCAGGACCGATTCGTGGGCGTGCAGCCTCTCGCAGGCAGGCAGAGACCAGAGGAACCGGCCCAGCCTTTCTATATTGCCCGCTTGTTGGAGAACCTGGAGGTAGAGTGAGATAGATTTATCAATAACGTTAAACTAGACAGTTTCAATATTTAGGTTGTATTAAAATTAGCAGAATAAAGCTTCCACCAACCCGCATTGGGCAGGCGTGGTGGGAAATGGCCCAAATCCTCACATATAAACCCCTACCCGATCATGTGGGGATCTTTGAGGGAGGCGTATATCCAGCTGTGGACGTCTATAAGCTGACGATGATGAATAATAAGAATGATACATAATATCATTCGTCATGCCGGAGAATATAGGAAAAAGACGAAGATCAGGTAGAATAAAGATCTACAGGAATCTACAAGAATAGTTTGACACGAGATTTTAATTGGTGATTAAAAAAAAAAACTAATAAATCTTAACTTTTAACCATTGACAAATTTCTCAAAGGAAATTCGGTCTTTACTCAATTGTTAGTTTAGGACCTAAAAAAAATATATTAAACCGGATGTCCACATGTGCGCACACCCCTGCAAATAAATGTTCGTAGTGTTTGCGACCACCCCGGAGACTGTCCCGCCGGATTGGGTAATGGTGAGAAGAGATTTGGCAGGAATGAGGTTTATATTTTATGAGGCGAAGAACGTCGTGCTCGTCTAGTCAGAGCAAGAGGTTCACCTGATGGTAAGTGATATGGTTGCCCATAGTGACGTAGAGCTAGTTAAGATGATAGAACACTGCTACAAATTATGATTATCGCCTACAAAAATTTCATCATCATCATCTTCAGCCGATAGACTTCCACTGCTGGACATAGGCCTCCCCCATGTTTGTGGGGGTTTATATAACGGGATTTGGGCCATTTCCCACCACGCTGGCCCTATGCGGGTTGGCGGGAGCCAGAGCCTCGATTGTTGATTAGCAGGGTACACCACGAGCAGGAGAAGCTAGCTTGGGTCCCGCGAGTTCTTGTGCAGGATCCCTTACACTCCCTTTACTACCCTTATAAAAGTTTTATCTCGTGTAAATATGATACCAGATGATCATCATCATCATTAGGTGCACTCTTCAAACTGAAGTTTGGTGATCAGATACATTATTGATAATATACAAGTTATCAGTTCGTTGATATCACTAATTCTGTTAAGAGTAGGAAGTGATCTACCGTCACGTCAAGGTATCCTCCATCAAGGGCAACCGGAAGTAGATAATATTATAAAACCTAGAAGGGCTTATCAGCATATTTTAGAATTGTGGTACTTCGTGTAGGTCACATAAGGATCCCAAGTTCGATTACCGGACCAAATGTTAGTTACTGGTCTGCGAAAATACACAATCTCCAGGGTTATACCTCATTATGGTCAGTGGTCCTTAATCCTTAACCTTCGAAGCTAAATGATGGCTTGGTTATACTTATGTATTAAGAGAAGAATGTATCAAGGCCTGCTCTATCAATTTAAACAGCAGACCCGTGTCCCACACCCTGTCAAAGGCTTTCACCATATCTAGAAGTACTCCGACACCACGTGTCAACCACGATTTAGGTCAGGATTCCCACAGAGTGATCAATATCGACCTCCATGGGGTCAAAATCTATTTATGTGTGTATAACAAAATGCTAATGGTCGCAGACCCCAAAACCTAAAGGGCCGGTAACGGGCTAGTGTCGGACTCCAGCCGACTAAAAAGCTTCACATGGTATTCCAATCATTGCCGAAAATATGCATGAGGGTCACGGGATAACATCGAGCAGTTCTTCCGCAACCCCCGATCAGCGCCTAGATCGAACGAGCCCGCCTCGAGGAAGGATGTAAGGCACCCCTCCCGACAGAAAACCCCTACGTAGCGAAGCGTCGGAATACGAGACGCGCCGCTAGATGCTCCCCGGGAACCCTCTCCAAGGGCGCCGGCCCGACGGCCCATGTCGATCGCGACGCCAGGTTCCTCTGTCGAGCAGGTAAGGTTTGCTTGGGTCCCGTGAGTTGTTGTGCAGAACCCCTTAAACCCAAGTGTGCAAGTGGATCAAAGCTGTTGGAAAGAACTTGGATACCCTCTGTCTTTATGACGCAGTAGTTAGACGCTTGTAGCCCGGAAGTTAATAGTTCTATAACTGTCCCACATTTTAAGTTAGGTTGATCATAGCTTTGTTCTGATCCCAACTGCTTAGCTATCAGCCATATATTGTGAATCCGCCGCCATAACAGCATCGCTTTCCAGCTATCAACATACGAAAGCCAGGTTATTCCGAACGAGCTGATCACCAAATGTGAAACAAGGATGGTTAATTAAAATACTCAGTAGTCACAAACTACAGAGTTAAACCTGTGTGATATATTTCAAACTACATTCAGGACCTTCATCATATGACGTGCGCCAGCATATATGACCAGCTAGTTAAGATGTTTACACAACACTGATATGCGTTGGTCGCCTTGAAGTTAAATTTCGTGGCCCAACAATCATATCGATCTTTATTCATAGTGATGTTTCCAGTCAATTTGGCGTGAGTAATAGCTGCTGCTAGACGACCCCTGATAGAGATCCGCCATCCAACCAGAGCATATTCCAAAGGTCATCAACCATTGCTTCTTCTGTTAGAAATTTAAGCTCCCCATTGTTCTACTTTTTGATTTCAAGGAGAGCAATGGACATCTGTCGGCTGATGATGATGAATTCGCACTACGTCACCATTATGTGAGTAATTGGAGGAATATTGCATTAATCCGGGATTGGTTCACTTCGGAGGGCGGGATTTATAGAATATTCGCGGCTCGCGCGTTAAAGGGTAGAAATTTATTAAAAAAAATAATCGTTTGTTTTCCTTTTAATAATACGAAAGTTTCCTAACCTTTTTTATTTCTCTATCCCTTAAAAAACCTTTATTTATGAGTACCCTGATAATCGCACACCTACTTCTTGAAATATCTCGTTTTAGCTCCACCTATTGTCAATCTTAACTTTGAATTATACGCTCTCTCTCTCTCTCCATCTCTCTCTTTATTCTCCAGCTCCTCAGTGTTACAGGGTTCACTTTAAACCACATATTTTAGAAATACGTTATAATAAAAGTTAACTGTTTTAACCTTTATACTTCTGCCATCAAACAGTACTGTGCAAACATTACTGTGTTCCGGATTGAAGGTCGCTGTAGCTAGTGTAATTACAGGGGTAATGAGACTCAACATCTTATCACACAATACGACGACCTCAATATGGTGCAATATGTATCGTCCTAACTAGCGCGAGGTTGGTTATAGGCAGGCGTATCATTTACCATCACGTGAACGTCTCCCTCGTGTTGCGGGCTAAATAAAAAAAAATTGCAGTATTTCAGATCCATTTCCGGTTAGGAATCCCTGCGTTATATTGTAGGGTTTGAAATTAATTTGCAGATTAGTAGTGGGCAAAAAGAAATCATACGTCCCGTTCTAACAGTGAGGTGATATAAGTTCAATGTATTTATGTTGAACGATTCCATGAGCCCCGAAGGCATCTCATCAAGCTGTGCAAACAGTACGTAACCTAGGCTACGGGGCTTCGGCGGATATCCGGTTACTGAAAGGGGGCGGGCCTCGGTGCGGATTCGTGTAGTGGGTGTGCTGTTTATATTGTATATTTTAAACATTAATTTATTTGAAGTAATTGTATCAGTTATTTGTGATATACATTTGAAAAGATGTCCAGCAGTGGGCGTAGATGTGTTGTGATGATAATAATGAACAGTACCAGTATATTTAATTTTTCTTACCTACTAGGGTTCTTTTACCTTGGTTTTTATAGTAGAGAGGAAGTTAACGCTTGACTTAAACAATAGGGTTGACAAGGAAGTAATTGTGTGGAAGTAAATGAGAATTTTTTTGGAAGAAAAATTGATGATTCTGATAAGTATGAGGATCTTATCAAGAAGAAGAAGATAAGGAGAAATAAATAACAATATAATACAGGTAATCTTTTTGAGAATAATATATATTATTAAGCCTCTGCAATTAGACAAAAATTTTCCTTTTCAATCGTATCTTATATGAAGAAGAGGATTCGCGTAAAGCGAGGAAGGTTGGCAATAAGAGGAAGATGAAGCGATTCCTCATCAATCCTACTTAAGAATACATGGTGACTATGATAATAAATATGGTGAAACTGGGACAGTATATTCCAGCTCTCATATGACAGTCGAAACACGATGGTATGAAAGTAGACATACCGTATGAGGGTAATAGTAAAACCAAGCTGGTCTGTAAAACCTTACCATCAAGTAGATCAATCAATACACCAGTCCCTCATTCGATTCCTGATCAACATATCCACCACAGCCAGGAAGCTGTTAGACGTTCCTCCACGTGGCCATTAAATCCCATTATCAGCATTCGTTCCAATTATACCCCAAATAAAGTAATTTGCATTATAATTATCATTATAAATGGGGGTGATATAACAATGGACGGTCAATACCTGTAACCCCTAATCCCATTATCTCGCCCCGTCCTCCCCTACGCGAATTACTGTAACCGATACTGTTACCATTAGAGGGATGGTTTATAACTTTGCATTAGGGATGGGTATGGGGTTGTTTATGGATTCGAACTGTGTTGTACTGTGTTCAGAACATTTGAAGACAATTTTTTTTAATTCGGCAAGATTTACGCTCGATCACCATCCCTACTGACGTTAAGTGGTGGTGTATTCTGTGGTGGTAAGAGGCACTAACACGGTAACAGCCTATTCACTCTTTTCTTGGAGACACCTGTCTTGTATTTAGACGGGAATCGGGACTCCGGCAAGTTGTTCTACTTCTTTACTGTTCTTAACAACCAGGAGTTGAATCTATTTGTTCGCAAACTGAGGATATCCGCACCATAAGGATGGTGACTTTCCATGCGTCCGGTGGTCCAGTGGTGAAGATATGGGGAAATTGTATCATGTATATCCATGGCACACTCTTCGAAATGTTTCCTATAGAACCACTGCGACACCGGACACACGGCGCGTTTTCAACACTGTCGATCTTAAGTATGACAAGATAAAACTTATAACTAAAGAGATCGTCATCAGCCTATAGACGTCCACTGCTGGGCATAGACCTCTTCCAAAGATCTCCACATCGATCGGTCCGTCGCTGCCCGCATCCAGCGGCTTCCCGCGACCTTCGTTCATACGGATTTCCCACCGCTCTGACTCATACTGGGAGCCAGATCCTCGTTTATTGATTAGCAGGCTGCACCAGGTCTGTGCTCCAACAGGTGAGGTTGGCTTGGGTCCCGTAAGTTGTTATACGGGATTCTTCGAATAAGAGAGTAAAAATACTTTTGTGTATGCTATATAAGAAATTTATCAGTTTGGGTTGCTAAGGATTTTCGCGGTCAGCTGGTGGTTTTCCGTTGCCGGAAACTCTCTAGATACCACCTCAGGTCCACTCTAGATTGCGTGTGTTACAACAAGCAACTAATACACATATATCTCCTTATCGTTACATACTTTCGTTTCATAAAATCCAATTCACATGATATCAAAAGATTCGCTTCCATACTTCAACTATTGATACGTCATATATATGTCAAAATTTAAATAATATGAACATTTATAATATACATAATGTTGTATGATTTGTTAGGTTGTATATTAATATATTATTATGGCTACATTAATAACTACAATATAAATATTTGATCGTTTGACATTTCAAGACGCAACCAGTTTTCTATGAGCGGTGTCGAAACGGTCCCGATAACGGTATTAGTTTTAAAATACTCTAAAATCATAGTTTTTGTAAAGAAGACATTTCTTGGGAGAAGTCTACGTCCAGATGATGATCATCAAAGGCTAGAGTAGGTAATTAGTGTATCAGCTGTATCACCTATAGAGCCGTAACTGAATTGCTGAACTTTATGCTTATCTTGGCTGCGTCATCAGGCCCCTGTATCACAATCACCTCTTAACCCTTTCTCATATAACAGTATCTCAACTTTCCCCTTCCTCATATACAAAATTATCTACATATATATGTATATATTTAGGTTTGCGTGTGTAGTTTTAATTTTTATTTTTGTTCAGCTCGCGGATACCAGATCCGCAAGCTCAGAGTCCGATGATGCTGTTATGGCTGTCAAAGTTACTAACGGAGCAAATTTCATCGTAAAAAAAAAAGAACATCAGGAAGTGGACCGAGATTGCGAGTGTTGCCCGATTGTTCCGCCTCGCAACAGAAGGGGCGAAATATGGTGAGCTGACCACTAACCTTAAGAAGAAGCTAAGTGACAAGACTATACGATCACCTGTTCGTGAGTGATACGCCTGCTAATAACAACGCAGTGCTAGTTAAGATGATACACTCCATTATTATAATAATCAGCCGATAGGCGCCCACAGCTGGACATAGGCTTCCTCCAATGATCTCCACAGCGATCGGTCCCGCGTTGCTGGCATCCAGTGGGTTCCCGCAATTCTCATCAGATCGTCGGACCACCTTGTGGAAGGCCTCCCAACGCTACATCTAGGCGGGCGCCACTCGAGGACGTTACTGATCTTACTTCTCTATCAGTATATCCGAACTTATTTTCCACGTGTTCCAAATAGGAGTCTAAATTGAGCTGGTCTATTCTATAGATACCTCGGCTCCTACTCTTTAAAATTTCCTTAAATGATTTTTTTTATTCCATGAAACCATGAGACGAGCGATACCTTCATCTGATGGTACAGCGATATGCCTGCTCATAACAACGTCGCGCTCATCGCCTTAAGGCATTAGATATTAAAACTTGTTACCTCAGTAATTTCACTAGCTACAACGCCCTATCAACCGGAACTCAATAATATTTGTCAGCCGCAATAGAACCTGCGGAGGTACCTAAATAGTGGTAACGTAGTTCTATATAGGATATATAGCCTTCATGGAAATTAAAAGCTTTGCCTCAAATAAGGAAAAATATTACTATTGTAAACCAAGGGCTCCTCATCAGGTGGTCCGATCTGGCAAAAGTTGCAGGAAGCAGCTGGATGCGAGTAGGGCAGGATCGATCGATGTGGAAATCTTTGTGGGAGGCCTATATCCAGCAATGAACATCTGTCGGCTGATAATGATGATAATGGCGTAAACCACCCACATTTACCAAATGAAATTTCTCTCTTTACTATCCCACTTGACCAGCTTTTCCATCACAACAGATACTGTGAAAGCTGCAATCCAACAATTCTTCTCATTCGGATAACGTCCACAGCTAGGCACAGGCCTCCGTCAAGGATCCTCATTGAAGGGGAATTGAGCCTTAGCTCCACCACACAGGCCCAGTGCGGGTTGATGGGTGGTTAGAGCCTCGTCTGTTGTTTAGCAGAGTGCACCGCTTGCAGATGTGGTTGATTTGGGCTCCGTAAGATGTTGGGCGCAACCCCTTACACCCACTACGTTGTTTAAATATAGGTTACCAGATGTTGATGGATCTAAGAAAGCTAGTTCTTATCGGTTACTGGTGGCAGGTCTCTGTTGCCGGAGACCGTTTACGTAGGTGCCACCGCAGGGCCTATTGCAGCAGACAGACAGTACTGTGCAGATATTACTATGTTTCAGTTTCAGTGGGGATGTAGTTAATGAAATTATTTTGGTAATTAGACTTACCAATATTTCAAGAAGTCGAGTACAATGTGGTGCTGTGTCAATCATCCTAACTAGCACTACGTCATTATGGACAGATCTAGCTCTCACCATCAGTTAAGTTAATAATGAAAACATAATAATAACAGCTGATGATTTTTTTTATGACTAAATTAAAATTAACCAATTTAACCCCTTTATTGTAGAGGGGGTAATAATAGATAGAAAACTAAAATAATCTATAACTATAACACATAATGCAGAATTAGAAACAAAGAAGCTATGACGCAAATAGTATGACATTCCACTTGTCAATTAAAGCTGATGGTAGGTATCCTGCCGGAGATCGTTCAGGTACCACCGCAACGACTGATCCGACTCTAAGAAGTAGTGTGCAAACATTACTGTGTTCCAGTTTGAACGGTGCTATAGCTAGTGAAATTACTGAAGTATGAAGTCTTAATATTCTATGTAGCAAAGGGATGAGAATAATATGGTTATTTATATATCATCTCAATTACAGCCTCATTTCTGTGGTGTGTCACTGACTATCGCGTGAACGTCTCGCTCTTGTCGAATAAAAAAAGCTCCCGTAAAAAGTGCAGCAACTTTAGTATTACAAAAAGAAGCCAACAAAAGCTTAATGAACGTACCTCGCATACGCACGCGACCTGCTCCTGTGTGAAGCCGAAACTCGGCAGGGGGGCGTCCCTGGGGGGCGTCGCCTCCCGCTGTCCCCATTCGGGGCCCCCCAACATGTCCAAATGCTCGTCGCCGGCCACTTTGACACCACGCTATAACACCAACGGGCACCACCACGTGGCGCTAAAGAACCTCTACTCTTAAACTCTGAAGAGTTCACACACAACACTTCTTAACACTTTACATATATAGAATTAAACTGATGATTAAACTTATTAGTATACTTCCAATTATACAGTATGTTGTAAATATTATATAATGTTTTTTTTTATTTACTTTAATTCTCTTTGGACCTCTAACTAAATATTGAAAGCAAAGGGAACTCAAATGTGCTCAAACAAACTTTATAAATGGCGTTTATTTGTTCCCGGTTTAAAAGCTTGGTTGCTTTTCAAATTTTTTTTTTATAATAACATGCCCCAGTCCTATCTGGTTTTACCACTACACCGTACAGATACCGTTAGGATTATATATATATTTTTTTAAATATATACACTACGTCCATTTATGATTTAACACTTCACTCTCGATTTTCTCTTCTTTTTCATTTTAGTTGCTTCAAACCGTTGCGGTTGCCATCTGAAAAAAAGAACAGATTATTAATATTGTGTTATTATAATAATAATATATAAAGATAATCTTTAATATTTTTTTTATACCAACTACCTGATGGTAAGAGATACGCCCGATCATAACAAGGTGGCCCCAGTTAGGATGTTATACACCGCTCTACATTGCGCTCGTCGCCTCGAGACATGAGATGTTGAGTCTCTGATGACGCAAGTAAATTTAATCAAATTAAAATAAAAAAAAAGTATTTTTAAATTAAACATATGCATTATTTTTTAGTTCGCCCTTTTTTAGGAAAAATATTAAGTCCTCCTTACTCCTTACATATTATATTGGCGTTTTGTCGATCAGGCCACTGAGATTTTAAATAAACGTGCGATAAACAATAAAAAAAAATGGGTTTGGTTAAAAATTCCAAATTCAAAAATGATTCGTGCAGCTTCATGAGGTGTAGTAAATTTAATCAAATTAAAAGAAAAAATAAGTGTTTATTTTGTTAGAAAAGTTGGTAACATTTTCTAGTTTGCCATTTTTATTTCTTTGTCTCAAAAAAAAAAATAAATAATATAGCGGACAATGAAGACGTTCTGCTGTTATTGTGACATGTCTGTTCATAAATATGTGGCGTTAATTAGAATGATATACACAGCACCATATTGTATTCAACGCCCTAAGAGACTAAGTCACTACTAAATTTACTCGCTACAACGCCTTTCAAACCGGAACACGGTAATGTTTGCTACTATTTAGCGACATTAGACCAAAGGTGATAAAGGTGAACCTAAAACACTCCAGATTTTTTTTAATCAATTAAGTGTCGAGACGAGCCGGATGTTTACCTGGTGGTAAGGGATAGGTCTGCTCTTAACAAAGTGGCGCAATTTGGGATGTTCTACACAGCTCCACATTTCGCTCGACGCCAGGGATATAAGATATTGAATCTCGTTACCCCAGTAGTTTTAGGCGCTGCTGTAGTACCTACCTATTACCTATCCTGCAACAGAGACCTACCTGAGAGCATCAATGCTGATTATAACGTTAACTATATATTGATATTATTAATTTATCAAACATGAAATCACTTTTCTTTTATTTCGATCCAAAAATTTTAATTGAGATTGCGTCCTAGGTGATCAATTGTCCAGTGTTTATATATCACAGAAATACCATCACGTAACATAAAGTATTACGGAGATCCAGAGACAAGACAACAAAAGATTTACTATTTATTTTCACGAAACAAACCTGACGCTTTTTTTTTCCTCTCGAAGAGCCTAAAAATTCCCGAAAGAGATCGACATCTCGACTATTGGCGTCCCAGCAGCCCTTAAGCAGTTTATACCATGTTGGAGTGAGACGGAGGCAGCTCGTGAAGGGGCAATATGTTAAATGGTTGGTGTTTTAAGTAATTTTTATCATCGACACGATCTCGGGGGTGTCCCGCTGATGTATGCAGTTGACGGGTTAATAGTGATGCGACTAGGTCTAATAATTTTCTTTTTAATATAATATAAAACCAAATTACTGCGTCATGCACAATTTGGTGTTGTGTATATCATCCTGACTAGCTCCTGATAAACAAGTGTATCACCATCAAAAATTCTGTCTTAAATCATCTAGGAATTTCTAGTATAAAGGTAAGTAGTACTAGTCCTAGGTCTTATGTCGGAGACCGTCTAAGTAGCTACCACCGCAGCTCCTATTGCATCCGGCAAAAAGTGCTGTGTAAACACTACAGTGTTACGGGTTGAAGGCCGCTGTAGCTAGTGATATTACTGGGGTAATGAGACCGGACATCCTATGTCTTGAGGCGACGAGCGCTGTATGGTTCAATGTGTAACGACCTATGTATGTCCTATGTATCTAGCGCAACTTTGTTATGGGTCACTTACCATCAGGTAAAGACCCGCTAGTCTAGTCGCTTTTTAAAAAAAAAATTGATCCGGCTGTGCTGATCGTGGGTCGACTTCCGGTGATGCCGGTAATAATTCTCACAAACGAGACAATACTGAACACCTTGAATCATCATAACCTCAAACGATTGAATACTGTTGCTGGCATGTCTATTGTAACTAGGCAGCCTACTAAACGTTCCCACTGCTGGGAATAAAACCCAACTAACGTGAGGAGAGTCTCATTCAATCTCCGAGACGTTTAGTACATACGATCGCCTTAGTCAGTGAATCATCTCAAGTAATCATCTCGTAATCCAATTCCCCATGTCTAGAGGGTTTCCCGTCGTCTGTAACTAGTCTTAATCTAATCTTGTCGCTATTATACCTGATAGAGTCTTCAAACAACTACCACTGTACCACATCATCACCGACAAGTGGATACCAGACCAACTAGCCACCACCATCATATTGCAAATGTGCCGCCATAACAAAATCGATTTGTTCCAGCAGTCAACACGTGAGAGCTGAAGTATTCCACATCAGTATACTTCACTCTCTTCGATCTTGTCACCTTATATAACCTAAAATCTATATCAAGCGTTGACCAGACAAACGAGACGTTTACCTGATGATAATCGACAAGCCTCTCCATAACAACCTGGCTCTAGTTAAGATGATAAACAGCACCACATTGTCCTCATCTTGAGAAATAAAATGTCGAGTGTCATTACCCTCGAAATTTTACTAACTACAGCGCCCTTCAAACCGGAACAGTTTGCACACGGCTTTAATAGAAGCTGCAGTGAGACCCAGACGGTCTCTGGCAACAGAGACACAGTACCAGTACTCTGATGGCGTTAAGAAGATAGTTTTTTAAATTTATTTTCACCCCAAGGTTAATGGGAACTGCTGCTATTTAACATGGATGGGGTTGATACAAACAGCCGCAAATTGTATTTGGGGGTAGTACAGTCCAAGACATTTTATAGGACACCTATCTGGGTGGGCGCACTAACAGCTCGGACCATTGATTATTTGAGACGTCCACAAAGAGTCATGGCTATTGGATATCCTGAACTATCTCTTACGAAGATCTGGATGTAGACTCTCTAAATAATGATATACAAAATCACATCGTTCTCCCGCTTAGATGTGTAAGTTGTTAAATATTATTACTCCTTAATTTCACTAACGGCGTCCTTCAAACCGGAACACAGTAATATTTGCCGGCTGCAACAGAAGGTCCTACCTAAACGGTCTCTCGAAACGAAATCTTCTTAAAAGATACCTTGCTTCTGGGGGAAGTTAAGGTTATATGGAAATTCTCCCCACCAAAATCCAGGCAACAGAGATCTACCACCAGTATATCTTTCTGTATCATAAGAGCTGTTTAAAAAAAATATATCGACAGCCAGAAATAGATAAAAATGTATTAAAAAAAAAAAATACTGTACTTATAAATTTTATTACTGGCAACAATCCAGATATTTTCAATTTGTCAATTCTCTCGTCTATGAAAAGAGTTTGTCTATGATATTTGTGTCACACGTAATAATTTCCCCTTTCGAGCGTCAACCGCAACCCAGTTCCGGCAAGAGTTCTCTAAATCCCGTCCCACCATCAGAATCTAGATTGGCTAAACTATTAATAGAACACCTACGACTGAATTAATTAGGTTTTAAAAAAAAAAAACACGTACTGTCTCCAAGAACTAGATAATATGGTGATGAAGTGTCTATTCTACATATTCATGTTGCCATAATGATCTATAAGATCTATAGGGTTACTAGTGTTAGGTCTCTGTTGCCGGAGACCGTCTAAGTAGTTACCACCGCAGCCGACTAACAGTACTGTGCAAACATTACCGCGTTCCGGTTTGAAGGGCGCTGTAGCTATTGACATTACTGGAGTAATGATTCTTAACATGTAATGTCTGAAACTGAGACTTTGTTATCATTTAGCATGAGATGAACAATGTGGTGCAGTGTATATCATCCTAACTACCCCTACAAACGTGGGGCTCATTGGGGGAGACCTATGTGCGGCAGTCATCGGCTAATGATGAATAAAAATGATTAAAACCGTAACTATGTTATAGTTCTTCTAAACAGAGCTGATAGAGGTACTGCTGCGTGCAAACTCTTCATCTTTCAGCTGGATTTCAATGGAGTCGTATATATCCACCAGGACTATAACTTGCAGATTTTGACCATGTCAGTCGTGAATAGCGACGGCGGATGGGGGAGAAAAGTCTTGGAGTGGAGGACGTCCTCCCTCCAGATGGACTGACGATATCATCAGGGCGGTCGAAAGTGGATAGACGCGAAAAGCTGAACATCGCATTTGGTGGAAGACATTGGGGAAGGCCTATATCCATCAGTGAATAAACAAAGACTGATAATGATGATGATGATGTACATGTCCAGCAGTGGACATTATTAGCCTGTTAACGAGAATAATAAAAGCAGAACTGTAATTCTTCTATTAAGATTTTTTAAAGAGAAGTCCACCGTTGGCAATTTGGGTTTGCTGCTTTCTCTGCACTGTCCAAGACCCACAAGCCGACTGAAGGCTGGTCAACAGACGATGTTGAGGACACAGCGAAGAGGAGGATGAAGACAAAGAAAGCTGAATCCATCACCATATGCGACAATTTGTATATATATTCTATATCCAGAGATCCATTAACTCATCACGAGATCTCCGAAACTATTTGACGTAAACACTCAGAGTTTGGTAGAGATATTGTTTCAACGAAGCGACGAGACGAACCGAACGTTCACCTGATGGTAAGTGATACGCCCTTCTATAACAACGTGGCGCTAGTTCAGATGGTATATACTGCACCACATTATGCTCGTCGTTTTAAGACACAAGATATTCGGTTTCGGTTTAAAAAACTTTATTTCTCATTAAAACATTTGTCTGATATTAAGTCTCTTTGCCACAGCAATTTCACTAGCTACAACGCCCTTCAAACCGGAACACGGTAATGTTTGCACACTACTATTCGGCCGACAGAAGTAAACGACGATGTTTAAAGGTTTCTCCCTATTTAATAGTATCAGTGTAGCCGACAAACAGCAGTATACAAACATTACTGTATTCCGGTTTAAAAGGCGCTGTAGTTATTGTAATTACTGGGGTAACAAGACTTACATGTTAGGTCCTAAGGCGACGAGTATAGTGTTGCTGTATATCATTCTGACTAGCTCCACGTCGTCATGAGCAAGCGTATCACTTACCAAGAGGTGAACATCACGCTCGCCTCGACGGATAAAAAAAATATATAAATATGATGTTATTCATCGATAAAGGTAAACGCGCATCACTGGCCGCCCCCACGTGGCGTTCGCGATCCTTATCCAACAGCACCAGCTGTAAAACACAAGATTTATCGACAGATTACCGCGCCGCGATAACGTACAAATCACCGCACTATTTGTAATAACATTTTAGTGGCCATTTTGAATATGATCCATGCGCGGGAGATTAACATTACCTTTATTATTATTATTTTTTATTCGTTCCCTTAATTAAATTAAAAATATGAAGGTATAAAAACACAGAGATACGATCAATTATATATATACATATAATTATAATAAATTATCAGTGTGTGGATATCCCCGTGTGGGAAACGGGAGTGTCGTAAAAGGCGACTAAATAAGAAAAATACTAGGGAAAGTTCAGCATAATATTTCCGCTACCATTACTCGCATACCCTATCAGTGGGTTCATCTGTCCATTGGATACAGGTTTGCGCCCCCAAAGACCAGCTGTTACTATTCTTCCCCCAACATTCCAAATAGTAACATCTTACATTACCCTTTATTCCTGTATCATTCCTCTCAAAAGTCTGCCACTCCTCCCACATCTCAGCCGTACCAATACCTTGCAGTCACCAACCCTCATGCCCAGTTTTGACTAATGAGCAATACCCCAATGAACAGGAGTGGATATCATTAAACTTTTATATATTAATACTTACTAATTAAATTTGAAAAATGATTCAGGAGTAATTGCGAAATGAGGAGGCGCGCGGAGTCAGGGTTGCCGATGTAGCCCTAAGAGTGGCGAGGCTGAAGTGGTTATGGGGCACATAGCTCGTAGAACCAATGGACGTTGGGGTGTTAAAGTGTTGGAATGACGACCCTGAACCGGAAAGCGCAGCGTTGGCCGACCACCCACTAGGTGGGCAGAGGACATAAAATATATTGCTGGGAATCATTGGACATAAACAGCACAAGACCGTGCATTGTGGAACACATCGCAAAGACCTATATCCTGCAGTGGACGTCCATCGGTTCAAATAATGATGATGATGAAGAATCCTCATAAATTTCGAAATACATCGATTAAACAAGAGATGCTTGTTTACGTATAGGTTTATAAGCAGTGTAGGTATGACGTGGAGATCTTCGAGGGAGGCCAGCGTCCAGCATTGAACGTCTATTGGCTGATGATGACGATGATGATAATGACGATTTTATAAATTAAAGTGATGAGACGTTTATAAGTTATCAGTATGTAATCAATGTTAATAAGACCACGAGTAATGAACCTTAGACAGTGAAAGAGATACTAATAACATAAATATATATAGGGATCTCCTTTAATCGCCAATCACGTAAAAACTAGTGAACCTATCAACACGAGAACATGAGGATTCAACTCGGAATGATCTATAGCTGGTAAGAGGATATTTATTTTGTGAATTTTATAGATCCTTCATCGTTTTATTTCTAATTAACTGTTACGAACATTTTCTATTTGGTATTATTTATGCGGTTGCTATAGTAACAGTTGCTCTCAAAGTTGCAGACAAGTCACAACTCTAATTCTATATTACAGCCACCAAAACGGCTAGGGAACAGCTAATATGTGTATTTATAATAAAGCTGGCAGAATGTTTACTGGTGGTTGATCAGAACAACCGTCTAACAGTAGTGTGCAAATATTACTTCAGGTTTGAAGGGGTTGTAGCTAATGAAATTAATTGCATAGAAAAAAACTTTTTTTTCATTCGACGAAGCGAGGAGACTAGCAAGACGATCACCTGATTGTAAGTGATACACTTGCCTATAACAATATATCGCTATTTAGGATGCTGTACACAGCACCACATTGTTATCATCTGATAGATAAGATGTTGAGTCTCGTTACCCTAATAATTTCAACTAGCTGCAACGCCCTTCAATCCTGAACAGTCATATTCAGACTGTTTGTCATCTGCAATGGGCGCTGCAGTAGTTCCTACCTAGACGGTCTGCGGCAACAGACACTACCACCAGTGATTGTCTCTTTTAAACAGATGTTATCTCATCCGTCATGATAAAAACCATTATCATCATATTCAGTTTTTTTTGTCTACTTAACTTCAATAATTCATTCATTCATTCAATGAAAATTGTTTAATGGTTTAAATATTTAACTAACTGCCGTTTAGTAACTAGTTTAAAACTGAACATTACTAATTAAGAAACACTGATGACCTAGACACAGGATTCTACGGAATTCTAGCAAATAGGTCTTCGACATTCTTATCTATAATTCTCTAATATATAAGAAATGAAAAGAGAATATATATATATATATCTCCCCTGTTCAAACCATATTCCTCATGTCTGAGGGTCGTGACTACCTCTACCCATCACTCCAAAGATATATTTATATATCTTTGAGTTACTGTTCATCAGAAAAAAAAATATAATAATCATTGGTGGTAGGTCACTATTGTCTATTGCAACCGATAAACAGCAATGTGCAAATATTAATGTTCCGGATTGAAGGGTGTTGCGGCTATTGGAATTGCTGGGCTGATAAAACTCAACATGTCTCATGCGACGAGCGAATTGGTGCAGTGTATACCATCCTAACTAGCGTCACGTTGTTATGAGAAGGCGGTTCACTTACCATCAGGTGATCGTCCCGCTCGTCTCATCGCTTAATTGAATAACGTATCATCAACAACTGACAACCAAGAAATAGATATAAAATAATATAACGCTTTAAGGGATATTTATATTAAAACATTTACAGCACAGGATCCAAGCCAAGTGGACTCTGCTAATCAACAAGGACCTGGCTCCCACCAACCGGCATTGGGCCAGCCTGGTGAGAAATAACCCACCTAAATCCCCCATACGAACACCCACCCGATCGATGTGGGAATCTCTATGAAAGGCCCACGTCCAGCAGTGGACGTCTTTCGGCTAATGATGATGATGATTCACAGGACATTAAAATTATAATTTAGTTATGAAAACTATACTTTCGATTTTAACATAACAAATCGGTCTAACGTAATTTAATGAAAAAAATAAATAAATAAATAATAAAGATCCCTGATATTATCTGTAAAATGTAAAACGATTCGTTTATGGTCACATGCCTGTTGGGCGGTTAATTAATGACCATGTAAGGCCATATTACAAGTGGAATTACGGTCGGCGGTGTCTAATAAACATGGTAACATTTCGAACATGTGTTTTAGGGTAATACTTGGATTGCTTTGATGGGACTATAAAATTTATTTCGGTTCACATTCGGTATTCGGAATGGACGTATCGAATTGACCAATGATCGACCCTAAAGCATTCAATGAATGCCACAGTGTAACGGTTACGTGTTACCGGTAATTGGTGGCACACGACAACGGTAATTTAAGCAGCAACTTTTACAATCATACACAGATGTATAACTTCTATTATTATCTTCTATATATTCCGTTATTTTAAGAAAATTATATATTTTTATTAACATGCCGTTCAGGTAAACAGATAAACAAATAACATTTATTTTTATTATTAACAAATAAAATAAAAATCAATTGCTTTCTAATGGAGAAAAATATCTAAAGATGATATAAAGTATAAAAATAAAATATACTTATAGAGCAAAGAGGAAGAGATATGTCCTATGATCACAGTTCAATGAAAAATAGAAATATGTTAGTTTATTCTAAAAAAAAAACAGATAAACTGTAAGCTTTTTTTTATCCGATGAAGCGTCGAGATGAGCGGGACATTCACCTGATGGTAAGTGATACGCCCGCCCATAACTACGTGGTGTTAATTAGTATGGTATTCACAACACTAAAATATTACACATTGCGCTCATCGTCTAAGACATTAGATGTTGAGTCTCATTACCCAATTAATGACACCAGCTACAGCACCCGTCAAACCGGAACACAGTAATGTTTGCACAATACTGTTTAACGGTAGAAATAAACGCTGCGATGATACCGACCTAGACGGTTTCCAGTAATAGATACCTACCACAAGTACTATATGATCACTAACAACAATGTTGCTATCATAAACTTAAAGGAAAGAGGTTTAATTTTTATTGATCAACAATAAACCTGCAAGATGCTTTCATAACATTAAAGAGGAAGCCTGTCCTCAATATCAGGACGTTTGTAGACCGGTACTAACATATATATACGCCAAAAGATCAACAGTTGTGTGGTAAAAATAGATACGTTGTTTTTCGTAGTTTTGTCTCGTCGGAAACGCTGATGATATTTTTACATAACGTTCCTGTTTACCCATTACTTTTAAACATCGGTGGCGAAATTATATTAACTAGGAAAATTGGCAAGTCAAAAATATTTAAAAAATGTTATTCATTTATACGAGATAACAAAAACTATTAAAGTAATTCTTTATGAATATAATATATTTACAAGCAGTGTATACAATCAGATCTTGCATTATTATTATGCATTTTTTATTATTGTCTATGGAATAGTAGCTGCATTAAATTAATGAAACAAAATATTGTTAAATTGCGATCTGGCTGTACGGACGAGATGCCTTAGTACCGAAAAAAATTTAAGAATAATTTTAATTTAGTACGTGGAAACTCATTTTACATTGTTTATTAATAATAACAAATGATTTGATATGATTGTAAATTTTTTTACTACTAAAACTAATTAAAGAAACATTCATCGGTATAATACAGGCAAATTAATGTATACACGATTGCATTCTTCATTATTTATCTATAGCTTTATGTTGTTTTTCTTAGGCCTAATAGGCAAAACACATGTGTTCATTAAACCTGTTGCCTTAAGTATGATTATTTAAATTCACTTGTTAACAGTATAATTAAACAAACTTGAGGGAAAAAAATATTTTTTAAAGAATATAATTTTCTAAATTTGTAAGGTTCTCCGTATTTTGTATTTAATTAAGTCAATCGTATAAAAGCTTATTAATTGAAAAATAGGTTACTCATAATTTAATTAAATCCATACTAGTTTACCGATCTCTAACAAATATCTTTATTTGATAACTTTTATTTCATTCCCGACGGAAAATGAACAATTTTATAGTAGGAGTTTGTATATTTTACACCGTTGTCGGTTGTCAGTGGCAATAAAATATAAGGAAGACGTCCCTCGCCATACTTACACTCATGTGCAACACTCTAAATTAAGATCCTTCTCGCATCACACGAACTTTAACAAGCTACCGCTAAAAATATCCTCCAACAGTGACGAAACACAACCTACATTAACTCATCTATAACAATTGTCTCCAAAATGACTGCGAGCACATTCTTTATACATTAAATAAACTTCACAGAGGAATCACTCGGTTTTCAAACGAAAATCCGTGTCGCTATTAAAAGAAGGTCTTTAGGCGAGCCAAATACGTCCGATTAATCCAAAAGCTAAAATGGAACTGGTTTGACTCGTACTTCCGTTCTCGTCGTTCATTGGTCAGATGCAGGCGGAACGGTCCTAGCGTCCAATGGCGTCGCTTTTGGTATTTCACATACGACCGCCTTTTATTGGTCGTCATCTCCGTTCGCCATTTTCCGACGTTGTTGAACAATTGGAGTTATTAAAGTAGGCGGAATCTTGGCTAACGTCGGCGCGGTTCAACCGTTTTGGAAAATATTGTGTCAAATTCATATTTCAGTCGCGCACAAACCGCGTGCAACAGCTGACACTTCAACATAGTATAATATATTATAGACGTTTATATCAACAGAGTTGTTGTTGTGACCATGACCATATAGCACTCTTTGGTAGGTCTCTTACCGGATACCATCTAGGTAGGTGCCACCGCAGTGCTTATTTCTACCGCTAAACAGTACTGTGAAAACATTGCTGTGTTCTGGTTTGACGAGTGCTGTAACTAATGTAATTAATGAATCAACCCCACCTTATGTCTGAGGCGACGAGCGTAATGTGGTGCTGTGTATAACATCCTAACTACCGCCACGTTATTATGAGCGGGCGTATCACCAACCATCAGGTGAACGTTCCTTCCGTCGCTTAATTGTATAAAAAAAAGATACAAATAGCAAAGGTTACCTGGCTGCCTTGAGTAATCCTTGTTTTATAAGACGCGAAAGGGCTCAGCTGTTGTTTGTTTTCATTACCCAAACAAAACTGAACAGTTTGTTGTAATAAAGCCAACTTAAATGTAAAAACTGGGAGAGAATAAAGTTTTTTTAAGCTTTAACTATTGTCTAAAAAGACGGATATCTCTTTTTTATCGATGGAGAAACCTTGAAAAGATATTCTTCTTCTGGGAAAAAAACAAGGTTATATGGCATTCGTATCGGCCGAAACCCCATCGGTGGACATTCTTAGTACTATGAGAAAGCACAGGATCTTCTACGGAAGTTACCAATGCCTCTGTGCACTACGCCTATGTAAACTCTAGGGAGGGCCTTAACCTGGCACGGTAACATCATTAAGCTACAACAAACACGAAACCTCGTTGTATTTATCGTCCACCCCACGTTAACGCTAAGATTCCGCGTTCCGGGAGCACATGTGAAATTTTAATAGTAGTATAATTTTTTTTAATCTTTGGGCTAGCTACCATCTTCACCTTTTTCACCATAATTTTATCAAGGTGTCCTGACTGTTCAGGTATTAAGGCATTAATATTTAGGCAAGCTAGCTTTGCCTTTTAAAGTTGCATTGTAACTTAAAATTATTGTAGTTAAGTGCTAGCCAATTATAAATAAAAAAAGAACAGTTTAGAATAAAAACTACGTACTAATTCCACAGGGTTTAAAGTATACATCTATTGGTGATCAGTCTGGCAAGAGGAGTTTTTTCAACGAAGAGTATAAGTGCTTCTTCTTCTTCTTGTCCAATTAATAAAGATTGGACACCAGTTCTGCGAATCTATTCCTGTCGCGCGCTAGGTGAAGCAGCTGCGTGGCGCTCTTGATCTTAGTCCACTCCTTGATATCGTCCAGCCAGACCTTGTTTCTGCGTCCGATCTTTCTCTTTCCTGCCACATTCCCCATTATTCCTATCTGTGGAAGACTGTATTTAGCATTTCGGACTACATCTCCCAGATATGTTGTCTTTCGCTTTATAATGGTTAGAAAAAGCTGCCGTTCCGCTTTCACTCGCCACAGAACTTATAAGTCCTTATAAGTTTAAAGGCATCGAAATTTCGGTACGATTGTTGTTCATAAAAGTAAACGTGTGAAAGAAATGTAATACAAATATTTAAGTGTCGTCATGAATCTAAGTTGCGCTTGATTAAGACGTTAATGAACGTCCACAAACCGAGCATGTGTTCAAATAAAACATTAAAGTTACTCGCAGTAACAAAACACACGGAGGCGGGGACTTTACAAGTTTGCTCATTTCATACCATTCTCTACATTATAAAAACACTTTAAAATCACTTAGTTCACACCGTTTAAACTAATATCAACTTTATCGTTTAGATAATAAGGAATAATAATGCGAAATGTTGTTATGGTTGTGGATCATAATGCGTTGAATATGGTCATTATACGCTTATTTGGCGCTTTTGTTGGAAGCCTTTGAAGGGAACGCGGGCTTTTGTTCGATGACGTTTAGCGGTAGACATCTTGTTTTTGATGTCAAAAATAAGGGCTTCAGGTTTGGAGATCTGTTCATATATTTTAGACAGTTATGATTTTTACATACAGGATTCTTTTTATTCTAAAAAGTACACAGTAGTTTTCAAATATTACTGTGTTCAGGTTTGAAGGGTCTCAACATTTTATGTCTCAGGCGACGAGCACAATATGGTACAATGTATATCATCCTAACTAGCAACGCGTTGTTATGTGCAGGCGTATCGATTTTTCTTCTTCTTGAAGTGCCTTCCCAACTAGTGAAAGTTGGTGGTGGTTGGTTGGTTGACCATCAAGTAAACGTTCGGATCGTTTCGGCGCTTAACTGTTTAAAAAAAATCTGGAGTGTTTTAGGTTTACCCTTCTATCATCTTGAGTTTAATTGCCATTAATTTCATATTTTTTTTTTTATTCAATGTAGACAAGCGGAACATCCACTTGATGATAAATGACACACCCGGTTATAACAATGCAACGCTAGTTGGGTGATATACACTGCACCACATTGTGCTCAACGTCTCGACACTTGAGAAATAAAGTCTCGTTACCCCAGTAATTAAACTAGCTACAGCACCCTTCAAACCGGAACCCAGCAATATTTCCACAGTACTCTTTGCCGGTTGCAATAAGCGCTGCAACGATACCTACCTAGACGGTCTCCAGCAATGGTAACTTAATACCAGTAAAAGATAAATGTTTACTTATAAATAATATTATAATTACAATTCATTCCTCCTTTCTCGTTCCTTTTTCCTTCTGATCCTGCGGCTGCAAGTTGTAGAATTTTGATGGTGATGGCACCTTCGTCACCTAGAGAAGGACGGGTGCAGTTTTCCACTAATAAAACCAAATGCTTTACACTCTTCTGTTATAACTTAAATCTAAAAACCCTCATGGAAATTGGCGAAGCGCTTGGCTAGTAACCCAGAGGTCCATAATTTCGATACCTCACTATGTACAGTTTGGATGGTTGAAGAGTTTTTTGGATTCATCTGACTAGATACTCACTACAATAGCATTGAGTTCCAACCGTCAACGTATGAGATCTAGTGTTTTAAGATCTTTCTTTTTTTATGTGAAATAGATTTTTTATTTAAGTATAATCTATGTTTATAAAAAGCGATACGGAACCTTTACTTAATGAAATAAGTTTTTTTTTTGACGACTCCAAATAAAGTCGGCAGTCAAGTACCATACAATGGTACGTACCATAACAATACGAGTAAGAGATCTTAAACAAGATAAAACATTCAGGCCCGATGCGTTCCGAGAGCCTTTCAAGGATCATTTTGAATCCCATTTTCCGGTTGACAGTTGCCCTTGTAATTTTTTTTTTCGGTTATTTCCGCGATTACTAAATAGGTTGTAAAAACTGTACAAAAGGGATTAATAATTACAGAGGATAATGCTGTTAAATATACAGGCACGTTTATTATGATCCGGCTACATCTAAGAGCTTTCTCAATATACCACAGTAATTATGCAATTATCGAGCTATTGGACCGAAGTTACTGTAGTAACGGTCTTCAATAAATTTTACCGTAATTACGTTATCATTTCCACATTCATCTTAACGGTTCAATTCCATGTGGAGAAAATAACTGGGTTGTGTGTAATGGCTCACAAATGAATGAATAAATGGCGGATGTGTGGGAAAGCTTTCCTGTGGTCACCCATAAAACAACGAAGACGGAACATCGTGGGGATTTTTTTGGTGCAAGTCCAACATAACATGTCCATGCTATTACTTATTTATCTCCTTCCTTCTTCCTTCCTCCTGCCCTTTTTCCATTCTATGTGGGGTCGCCAGAGTATGTACTTCTCTTCCATATCGCTCTATCAGCCGCCATATCTAAATTCACACTCTTCCCACACATGTCATCTTTCACACAATCCATCCACACTTCCTTCGGTCTTCCTCTACCCTTATAACAATCCACATTAAATTAAATTATCAACACATTCATCTCCTGTAAAACCAAAAAAAAGTTAATCGGTCATTGTTGCTTTAAACCGTCTAAATATAAACCATCAGTGTCTATGATATCATAATCTTCAGCCGATAGACGTCCACTGCTGGACATAGGTTCCTCTTAGATTCCCACATCGAGTTAAGATTCATATAAGTGAATTTGGCCCAATGCGGGTTTGTGCACCACGAACAGGTGGTTGGCTTTGATCCCATGAGTTGTTGTGCGGAAATCCAGGTGTAGGGGAGTTTTGGGGTGTTATCTATTATACCGCTAAATACTGCAAACGTTACTGTATAACGATTTGAAGAGTGTTGTAGTTAGTGAGATTACTGCGGTAACGAGACTTAACCTCTCAAGGTGAGGAACGCAATATGTTGCAGTGCTTATAATCTTAACCAGTACATCATGACTAGAATATAAAAGTATAATTTAAGAATACTATTTTTATATTATACCCTTTTATAATACAGCTACGGTATTCTTATGAAAACCATATAAAAAACATTAATAAGTTTATGAAGAAAGTAATTAAAATACAATAAATCATATTGGAAGCACCCTCGATGCGGATACACAAGTACACTCTGCTAGGGTAGCGTGTGGTGAACAGGAATTCACATACATTAAACTTGGAGAGACGGGGTGTTAACAATGTACTTATAAATGACATGAAAAGGTACCCCTGTTCTGTTTCAGAGATCCCTTTAAAATAAAATATCAGAAAAACCTCTAAACAAATTGGTACAGAGACAAAAATACCGATATAAATATATACTAGCTACAACTATGCTCGAGGCTTTTCTTTTCATCATCATCATCAGCCAACAGACATCCACAGCTGGTAACAGGCCTCCCCCAAAGATCTCCACATCGACCAGACCTGTGCTGCCCGCAACCAACGGCTTCCGGCGACCTGCACCTGATCGTCGGACCACCTAGTGTATGGCACCTGATGTTAAGTGATACGCCCGCTCATAACAACGTGGTGTTAGTTGCGGTATACACAACACTAAATTGTGCTCATCGCCTGAAACATAAGATGATGAGAATCGTTAATCATTTATTCATATACAAGGGTGTAAGGGGTTCCGCACAACAGTATACGGGACCCAAGCCAACCACACCTACTAGTGACGCAATCTGTTAATGAACAAACTAGGCTCTGGCTCCCGCCAACCCACATTGGAATAGCATGGTGGGAATAGTCCAAATTCTCCATATAAACCCCTACAAACGACGGCCCATTGTGCGCGGCGGTACCAGAAGCCATGCTGATTGTTAAAGGTAGCGGGAAGCCGCTGAATGCAGACACGAGGACCGATTATCGTAGAGATCTTAGGGTGAGACCTATGTCCAGCAGTGGACGTCCACCAGCTGATGATTATGACGATCTATTCATATTATCTTTTCATGTTTAGTAATAATTAGTTTGTCTAAATAAAATTCTCACAAAAATCATACGGAACCCTGATAAATTTTTTTTTACAACCAACCCCACTTATCAAAGGCAGAGCGAAGAGCTCTAAAATGAAGTGGTTTGTTATTGAACCATTCATGTTCTATCACCACTAAACTACCATTATGTTAGGTGAGCGTCTGATGGTAACTACGTAATTTTTTTTGCGCATTATATTTTCTTGGGAAAACTTTCGGAATCCCTTATTACTGCCGTAATTTTTTATCTATTCGTTTCACATGTTTCATTTTCATTGTAGCATAAATTACCAAGACGAGTAGAACATTCAGCTGGTAGTTTTTTATCTATGGTTTACATCAAGGGCGTGCGCTGCATACAGGCAAAAGAGAAATATAATAAAAAATTACAATTATTATCTATTGGTGGTAGGTCTCTGTTGCCGATTGCCCTATTGCTTTTTTTTTAAATGCTAGGACGCACACCCCGGAACCAAAGACCTGTTAACAAGGTAATGTCGGACTCCAACCGGCTAAAAAGCTTCACACGGTATTCTAATCACTTCCGAAAATATGCACGAGGGTCACGGGATAACATCGAGCAGTTCTCCCGCAAACCCCGATCGGCGCCCTGTAGTCTTGGGCTGTTAAGAATAGGACTAAGGTCAGCCCTGTCTGTCTTGGAAACAGACTAAAAGGGTTTGTAGGTTCGTGGATTTTAATGGTAGGGACCCTCACTGTCCACTGAGAAGAGAGAGTTGAGCCCGGGATGAACTGCAAGTACGAGAGCTCAAAGACAGGACAACGCACGGAAGATGTCCAACGAAGGCGTTTTAATGTGTAGAAATCCCACATAATCTCGTCTTCCCCCCAAAGCCGGATATCTTTTCAGATTTATCCCCGGATAACATAAAAGAAAAGTCTCTGTTGCCGGAGACCGTCTCAGGTAAGTACCACCGCAGCTCCTATGACAAACAGTACTCTGCAAAACTTACCGTGTTCCGGTTTGAAGGGCGCTGTTGCTAATGTAATTACTAGGGTAACGAGACTCAACATCTTGTCGTGAACCGACGAGCGCGATGTGGAAGAATACTATCGCTCTTATTTATAACTGCAGCAGTATTGTTATTTGGTACAATGATGTTAGTAACTATCTAGAATCAGGCATTACATTCAGATTCTCATGTTTGTGTAAAACACTTGCTTTACCAAGAAATCGGTTAAGCCGATACGACAAGCAGGTAAAAGAAGCAAAGCTACACACATAAAGCTCTGCTTATGATGTCTACATAAATAGTAAAAGCTTTGTGAATAACACCTTATAAAAAAATCTAGCAGCAAAACTCTTGGAATGGAGATCCTTGTAAATACAACAGTAAATATATTTGGGGACTACCGGCGCCATAACCTGGATATCAGAGCGCACCAATGAAAGTACAATCATCAGTGGCTTTTAACTATGATTACGGAAACAGGATACTAACTTATCCTCAATGTCCGTGGATGTTCTCGAATAAAATTGGCTAGGTCAGCCACAGTAAGGTCAAACGGTCTGAGACACACACACACACAGCTTCATTACAGTTACAGACAATTATCTGGTGAAAACAGCCACCGCTCATAAATAACCTGAACCGCTTCCGGCACTGATTCATTATCACCATAAATAAAAGTACTCATAGGTTTTATTAAAGTGAAGACTAAATTCCTTTGTTGAAGAAGACTGTGGTGGTTCCGCTCGTGAAGGGCTACGAGATGCGAACCGGTGTCAGGTTCCCGCGGTGGTAGCACAAAAAATGCACACGCTCCATCAGGCACAGTGTTGTAGCTCTGTTGAAGTGCTATGATCATTCTGGCTGGATTCTCTTCTTCTCATCTTATTAAGTGGATTATTAAAGGGAACATATAATTATTATTCCTCCTGATTACAACCTGGACTTTATTCATTAACGTGTATAGTGCTTGACTACTCTGGACGGATCTGGTAAGAGCCTATTCACACTTCTCTTGGCACCCACGTAGTATTTGTACGAGAACGCAAGTTTAGCTTCTCTATTTCTCTTCGTATCAAGGAAGTGGAGTTTAAGCTCTTATTTTTCGAAATATCTAGAATAAGACATTAAATTAACAGGGGACTTATATTGGATTGGGGTGTAAGGGTTCCCGCACAATTCACGGGACCCAAGCCAACCTCACCTGTTCGTGGTGCACCCTGCTAACTAACGAACGAGGCTCTGGCTCCCACCAAACCGCATTGAGTCAGCGCGGTCCCCCCACATGAGTCCCTAACCGATTGATACAGGAATCTTTAAGGGAAGACAATGTCTAGCAGTGGACTTCTGACAGCTGGTGATGATGATGATATATATTGGATTGTTACTTACAAAATTTGAATAATTGTTGCCAAAGTGCCAAAGTGAATGGATATAACTCATAACGTTTATTCCTAACTTAATTATATATATATACATATATATATTTACTTCCAGAAACATTATAAGTTTAACTAAGATCCTTAATCTTAACTGAAAGAAAGAGCACCATGGATTGGTAATTTCTATAAATCTATATATTAGGTATTCTATAAGGGCCACCAAGGGTTCGGATGAAAAGAGTTTACATGTGGTCGAGATGCGAATGTTAAGATGAATGTGTGGTGTGACGAGGATGGATAAAATTAAGAATGAGTATATTAGAGGAGGTTTGAAAGTTGCGCCAGTGACAGAGAAGTTGAGGAGCAAGAGGTTAGCGTGGTACGGGCATGTTATGCGGAGGGATGAAGGACATATAACAAAGGAAGTAATGAGAATGAACGTGGATAGTTATAAGGGTAGAGGAAGACCGAAGAAAGTGTGGATGGATTGTGTGAAACATGACATGTGTGAGAAGAGTGTGAATTCAGATATGACGGCTGACAGAGGGATATGGAAGAGAAGTACATACTGTGCCGACCCCACACAGAATAGGAAAAGGGCAGGAGGAAGAAGAAGTATTCTATAAGCTAGCCACAAGTCTTGTTATACAGAGGTACTCAGTTCGTTTTTTTTTTACGCCTTCCTCAGGCATTTGTAGGCCTAAGCATCGATTCTCATTTTTATTAACAGTTTTTTCTTTGCTTTAGTAACTTCTTTCTCTTCTTTCTTATTGTTCTTATCTTTATTTCCCGTTTTTGTTTTCCATTCGTTCTCCATTCCATTTCCTTCTGTCATACATCGCGCTTAAATGAGGAAGACAACCTTTATTTATTTTTTTTCCTTGTTTTATATTTTTGTTCTTACTCTGTACATTTCTTCCCTCAGTTCATTTACAGGTACATATGATTAATGGTGGTGGAAACTAACATCTTTATATTAACTTACTGTTATCTTAGTTATAGTTTAAAGTTGTTCTAAGCGTATTAATATGACGAAAGCTGCATACACGTAAACTACGGAGCCATTTTTTTAAGTTTTTTTTTTGGAGACCTGTAAGAACCGTCTTTATTTGCTGTGTGTTTGCAACTTAAACGTACTCCAATTTTCTAACTTAACTATTCAATCTAACTGAAAGCATGAATCAAGTTTGTATATTTGTCTCCGGCGGACACAGAAATAAAGATATAATAACCTCTCACACGAAGTATGAGAAATCAATTTTTAACGTCGTACTATCTGAATGACTCGTAGGAGATCTTTTAGGTCTCATAACTCATTAAATGTGTCAACCGTTAATTAACATTTATGCTGTTGGTGTACCAAGTAAATACAATCTGCAGCCCTAATATCATAGCTGTGTTTTAGCTGTCGACATTTGAAAGCCGGAATATTCCAGCCAAGAAAACACCACCATCTTCGGCTCCATTGACACTTAACACCACGTGGAACTGATGTCAAGTGTTAGCTCGATAGGAATAAAAAAAAATTAAAATATGTCCAAAAGGGCGCGCGCGCTGTGTGGCGCGGCGCTTGCGCATAAATTATGTTGTTACGGCGCTGCCGGACCGCCATTAATCGTAACTCATGTAGACTATTCATTCGCTTAATATTTTCACTTTTTTTGTTCAATTAAGCAACGAGATGAGCACGACGTTCATCTGATGGTAAGTGACACGCCTGCACATAATAACGTAGCGCCAGTTAGAATGGTATATACAGTACCACATTGTGCTCATCGCTTGAGACATAAGATGTTGTCTCGTTAGCCCAGTTATTACACTAGCCACAACGCCCTTCAAACCGGAACACAGTAATGTTCGCATAGTACTCTTTGTCGGCTGCAATCTATCGAAATCGACAAGCAGTACGCTGGTCGTTTTATTACGTGAGGGGAAATGCCGGAAATGGTTATGTCGGAATGCACTGACTAAAACCCCCGTGATGTTCCACCGTCTGCCGCTTTACGGCAGAAGCCACGGGGACGCTTTTCGTATTACTTCGCGGAAGACGGTCAAACGCAATACGGATACTAGCCATCGATATGGGCTTCCCTCAAAAACCTCCACATCGATCAGTCCTGCCCGCAACCAGCGGCTTCCCGCGACCTACAGTCCTCCGGTCCTACCAAGCACCAGGGCCTGTCGTTTGTAGATTAATATGGAGTGGGGAGTTTGGGCCATTTCCCATCACACTGGCCCAATGCGGGTTGGAGCCAGAGCCTCGCTTGTTGATTAGGCAGGGTGCACTGCAACCAGGTGAGGTTAGCTTTGAGTCCGTAAGTTATTGTGCGGGGCCCTTTACATCCCCCATTCAATCAAATCGAAATCCATTCTAATCAATATTCAGTAACGTTCATGGTTGAAGTTCGAAAGTGTATTTTAATCTGTTTTCAAATCACGTTGGGTTCCGCTAAGAGATAACAAAATAAAAACTAGACCATACATCATTCATACATCCGATGCGACCGGTATCAGATACTGACCTACTACAACACAGACCCACACAGAGAAGGTAGCGCGTTAAACTTATAGCAACCGACTTTTCGCGTGGGGTGTTAAATCGAACTTGTACATATGAGAGAGTGAGAGGTGATACGAAGGCTTTGTCGGAAGGCGGAGCCTCCGGCGCGCGGCCCACGGGCCTCCGCCCCTGCAACCATTCATTAACACCGACAGACAGTTCGGTCTAAATATCAGTTACATTTTAACCGGAGTTCAAGTATACATCATTTCTAAGATATAGAAGTAAACTATGAATTTTAATCATCATCATTTCTATTGTTTTTATCTCTTTATTTTAGCAGAAATATTATCATACCGGAAATCGTCTAGGTAGGTACCACCGTTACTCCTATTCCCGCCGCCAAACGGTACTGTGCAAACATTAACATGTTTCAGTTTGAAGGGTGCCGTAGCTAGTGAAATTACTAGGGTAAGGAAGCTTTACATCTTATGTTACAACTGAGTGCAGTGTTAATCATCGTAACTAATGCACATCAGATAATGAAATCACTGGAGTATCAATGTTTATATTCCCTCTTAAGATGGCTAGTGCAATTTGGTGTAGTGTTCATCCCTCTAACGAGCACTACATTGTTACCCTTACTTCGTCTAATAAAACATAATACAATTTAGGAGTACTACAGAATAATTCCGAATCTAGTGTACACTCGTATATATAAATATATACATTGAAACATTTACTACAACCATCCATGAATGTCGGACAAAAATATTTAATTAAGTGACGACACGAGCGGGGCGTTCACCTGATGGTAAGTGATAGGCCTGCCCATAACAACGTAGCGCTAGTTAGGATGGTACATATTGCACCATATTGCGCTCGTCACCAGAGGTATAACATGTTGAGTATAGATACCCTAGAAATTAAACTAGCTTATTACACTAGCACCCTTCAAACTGAAACACAGTAATGTTTGCACAGTACTGTATGTCGGCTGCAATATGAGCTGCAGAAGTACCCACCTAGAAGGTCTCCAGCAGTAAAGACCTCCGAGCAGTAAATCTTTTTGTAATAGTTACTAGATCGATCTTCAGCCAATCAATAAAAAAAAATTATGCACGATTCACGTCTCCGGAAATGAATGTTTAAATTCATTCTTTTCTTGTTTTTACATTCCTTAGGGTCGAAATATCTTTAATAATAGCCTTATCCTTATACTTGCGTTTCAATCTAAAATGCTGTAGCTATAGAATTTACTTAACATAAAACTTCTATACCTAATATTCTTTTATTACCTAAAAGCAGTTAATCAGAGCAATAAATGATGGCCTAGGCTATCTAATTTATAAGAGAAATCTTGGAGTCCACATAATAGGACCAAATACGCATAAAATAATGTTTTTTTTAAGTGACAGGGAACTCTTTACGTAAACACAACTGTTTCACAGCGTCTAGTGCAGACTGGTACCGAGGGTGAGGTACCAACAAATTGCTTATTGGATCACTCCCCAATTTGCATATAGATGAAAAGACTATTATTTAAATCTACGTGGTTTCTCTAATGGTCGGCAAAATTTTCCAGTAATAATGCTAAGCATATCCGCCAATCATGTTATCTTTATCTACTAACACCAACAACTCCACATGGTGATGCTCAAGCCAGCATATTTTGTGCGATACGTTTTTTTTGTCGGGAAGGAAATCTTCAAAAGATTTTCTACTTCTGGGGAGGAAGGGATGGTTATGATGGATTTGTACCCACTGAAACTCCTTCGATAATCATCCATAGTACTTTGCAAAAGGCCCCGGAATCTCTCATGGAACCCACCGGTACCTCTGTATATTAAATGCAAATAAAAGAAGCAATTTGTTAAGATTCTCTAAAGCCATTAAAATGATTGCCTTAAAAATAGGAAGTATTTTTGAAAATAAATTTTAGGTTCTATTTTGTCAATCTTCTCTCAGGTCACGCTACAACGTTTCAAACCTCATAAAAATATATAGCTTAATATGCATCAAATTTACAGGGCAACGCCAGTGTAACTCACAAGTTTATAAAAATAAATAATTTTGGTCTGACTTCTGCTGACATTGAAAACCAAAGCTCCTCAAGAAAGCCTAAAAAAGTATTGTTTGTTAACATCACGACATCTAGCGTAAATAGCAAGTATACAAATCATCCAAAGTTTATTAATAATTGTGAAATGTAAAGAGGGCATTGTCAGTGAGACGTCATGGTTGTTAATCCAATTTCAGTAAAAATACATAAGATTATTATCGCCCAGACTTTCCAATTTGATTCTTAATACGTAACCCACTTTCAGTTTGTTTTATTTATATAATAATATGGGTTACCATACAACCGTATGAAAAAAAGCTAATTAAAGTTAATATAATGGCTACGAAATACTTTTCCACTACTACAAGACAATATAAAAAATACATTTATTCCATTGCAAAAATTATTTTCTGTACATTTATTTTATAAAAAAAACTACTCTATCAGCAAAACAATTAAAAAATTACTTCACTAATTTAAAAGTTAAAATTTTAAGATTTTATTTCATACATTTACATATATCTGTGCATATTATTATTTTTTTATTTAATCTGTAGAGCATATGACGTCACTCCACCATTAGTCATCTATAGTCTATACATTAGTAGCTTATCTGTCGCACAAAGGCCAAGCGAAGCGAGCGGAGGAAATGCACGGGATTCGTACTCTGTTGAAATAATACGTCATCTCTTATTCCAAAGTGATTTCATTTATTCGTTCGTAGTTTCGAAAACTTTAACCATTTCGCTTAAAAGCAGTAAGTAAATTTAGTAAATAGAAAGCAGTATATTTCCGTATGTTACGAGTGCGTTGTTTGGTTTATGGTGTAGTGCTATACAAATGCATAATATAACCTTTCTGCGCTTTGCATAAATCTATGGGGCAGTAGCCTTGTAATCAGTGCAAATGTAAGTGATGTGGATTTCAGAAACACATGTAATAAATTAAACCAGTGAAAACATTATAAATTCAGTGTGAAGGAGTAAAGACCGTTTGCCGCGCTCCGTGTACTGTTTATTGATGCGTCCATTGCAATTTCGCAGGCAGAATGCCGGCGGCGCGAGGAGTCAAACGGACGGCGTCTAAATCATCAGCCGGGCCGATAAACAAGAAAAAACGTGGTGGTAAGTGTTACGAAGGATATTATAGCATGTTGTTTTCTTTTCATTTTAAGTCCTACGTCAATGACCTGTCAAAGCATGATGGCGGGAAACGCGTCGTTTAGGTCGAGTTTTTCGACGGCGCTAAATATATGTTGAGAAAATACAACACTTTATTATTTATTCGTTTACTTAATAAATGTTAATTAGTCTTTCTGTTATTATTGTCATCGTATTCAGCCTCAAAATTACGTAAGCGTTGTTGATATCTTAATGGAATATTTTTGAGGTTAACAGAAATTGTCCGCTATGTTACGATCAGATAATTTTTCTTATTATCATTACGTATATTAATGTAACTATGTAAAGTGTTGGTAATGCAATAACCTTCAAATGAAGATTAGGTAATTGGTAAACACTTGACCAATGTGAATGATATATGGCGCCATAATTGTTTGAAACGTTTTGGCGCGATCTCGTTTTGAGAACGTTTCAAGGAAATCTACATTACGATAATATCTGTATATTGTAACAAGCGATTGTTGAAAAAAACTGAAAAGCACCATTTTCTTTTTACTTTTACGTTTCCGTTTTTAGAAATTACGTTCGCGTCTATTTTCCATACGGTACCATAAATTAAAATTTTAAAAAAACCAAAGTCATTAAATTTTATCAAAATGTATAACATTAATATAAACAAAAAAGGTTTTTAGAGATACATAAAATGGATTTACTTTGCTACTATTATTATTAGTGACACAATTTTTCCTATTGTGCTAATTTTTTTTTGTGCCTGCTATATATAGACAGATAAAAATGCTTACATGTCAATTGTTTTAATGTTTAAAATGCATTTCAATAAATTGTTTATTCAATTGGATTACCCATTTATATCACACATTTATATCAGTAACATTACATATAAACTAGAACACAGAATATGTTGTGGCAAAGGCCATTTCTTTCAAATTCAAAATTGTCTGCAAAACTGTTCATGTTATGATTTTGGTCCATTTAACCTTATATTGAGTATGTAAAATGTTACCTTGCTCTATTGGAAGTTATTTCTTATTGTTTATTCCCATATATAATGGGTACTAACCAATGGAACTCACATCTAGGAGTAAGCTCAAGTAAATTATTAGTACCTGGGTTAACTGCAATTTAAAATTTAAGTTAAATATTTTTCATTTTTCTGTTATGCATATTTAATTTATCTATCTAAAAATGAAAGTAATGTCTTATATATTTAAAAAAATATCTTGTTAATATCAAGGGTATTTAAAACATTCCGTCTTATCTAACATGTCATATTGTTCAGTAGTGGACTCCTGGGAGTGGATGGCCATGATGATTATGTATAAAATATGTACAAATAACTAAATAGAACAAATAAATCTGGTCTTATAGGTCTAATAACTACGAAAAAATTAAACTTAATGTTTATAGCAGTGGAACAATCTAATGGCAAGACAGCATAGATAATAAAAGCATATATGAAAATACATAAATGTGTAAATATTCTTGTTGATAAGTCCAACAGTTTTAGTGAGCATTTTCAAAATTGTTTCAATAAATTTTTATAAACAAAGTCCTTATTAGTAATATATGAAATGCTTGCTGGCATCTACTATTAATAGTTTTCAAATATATGAACTTTTACTAAATAAAAACAGCTGGTATTTTGCATTTGTATTTGCACTTTCTGGTAGAAATTGTACCAATTGTGACTATGTATCTATAACTGAAATTAATAATGAAACGACACAAAAAAAAATACAATACAACATATGTAATATGAGTGAAGTTTTAATTATCTGTGAATAATTTTTTTTCGAAAACAACGTTGATCAGATTGTGCCTGTTCTTCCTTATAATATTTAACTAAGTAAATTAAAGTTAACTTTATGCACATAGATAATGCAAACGTATTACATACTTTCAGAATTAAACACCTTAATTTAAATACATTATTGTTAATTTAGAAAGTAAAAACACGGGAAAAAAAACTTGTGTTACTATTTAGTTAGTGTTTAAAAAAAAGTTGAGATATTTCCTATAGAATTATTAGAAATTCTTCAATGAATACAATCAGTAGCAATAGATCTCTATTGGCAGAGACCGTCTAGATAGGTTCTACAGCAGCTCCTATTTCTGCGGCAAAACAGAAAAATATAAACATTACTATGCTCTAGTATGATGGGTGGTGTAACTGGTCAAAGTACTGAAGTAATAAGATTTACATCGTGTATGTCAAGGCAATGAACACAATGTGGTGCTGTGTCATCCTAACTAACACTATGTTGTTAAGGGCAATGGTTTATTTATTATCAGGTGAACATCACCCTTATCACATTGTTTTGTGGAATAAAGAAAAATAAATATATATTGACGTCCAGCTGCTGAACAGCAGCAGCGGGAAAACCTCTTAGGAGTATAAGTTAAGCAAAATTTTCAGCTTTTGCCTTTCTCTGCTTTTCTGGGACACTCTAACATTAACATTGGACACTTAATAAGTAATTCTTTTTCTTTTCGTTCAAACATCATATTAGTTTTAATGAGAGCTATTTTTGTACTATAGCAATACTATCGATTCCGAGCGCTCCAAAGAAGAAAGGACGCGTGTTCACTTGTGGGCAAGGCGATGTGGGACAGCTGGGACTTGGAGAGGATGTAGTGGAGTCTTACAAGTAGGTGCAATTAATGTTTGTTAATTTATTAGATGTTTTTTCAAACTCTCACTGCAGCTTCTAAATAGTTGTTTGCCGATGACATCAAATCGGAAATATCAGTGTTCTTTAAATCTTCAAAATAAATAGACAACACTCTTAATGTTCCCACTCCCCACTATAATTGTTTTCTCTGGGTTGAATAGTTTTCCCATTTAATAGACGAATAATTTCAGATTCAGTCGTGTGTCGACGCTCGGAGATAATGTGGTGGACGTCTGCGCCGGTGGTATGCACACAGTGGCCCTGGATGTCAACGGCAAGGTAACATTACGCCAACGATGTAGGCTTTGATTGAGAAACCTTCCAGACCAATACTGATGGTAGTTCTCCGTTGCTGGAGCCCGTCTAAGTATGCTATCACCAAAGCGCCAATTTCAGCTGAAAAACAGTAGTGTGCAAATATTACTACGTTCCTGTTTGAAGGGCGCTGTATCTAGCGAAATAACTAGGATAACGAGACGTCATATGTCTCAAAGCGATGAGCTATAATATATCATCCTAACTGGCGCCCATCGTTAAGTGATACGCCTACCCATAACAACGTGGTGCAAGGTAAGATATAATACACACTACACCACAATGTGCTCGTCGTCTTGAGACATAAGATGTTGAGTTTTGTTACCCCAATATTACACTAACTACAGCGCCCTACAAACCGGAACTCATTATTGTTTGCACACTACTGTTTGGCGGCAGAAATAGGAGCTGCGGTGGTACTTATCTAGACGATCTCTGACAAAGGAGACCCACCGCCAGTAAAATACTTCGTCCAAAACAATCCGCAACATGGAGACATCCAGGCGGTCAAAAATCCTATTACCGACAAAACTCAAAAACATGTAGCCTCGGAATCGAACTAAGGACCGCCATATTACAAAACGAACGCCTTACAGCAAGGAACCTCAACAACCAAGTTACATCCCCACTGCTGGGGCACAGGCCTGCCCTCAATATAAAGGCGATAGGCCACAGTCACCACGCGGGCCCAATCCGGATTGGTGACTTCACACACACCTTAGAATAAATTCTAATTCATGTGCAGGTTTCCTCGCGATGTTTTCCTTCACCGTTTACTAAAGCTGTCGTTACTAAAGTTCACAAATGTATATAACTTAAATATTAAAGTTGTCGGTACATGCCGAGATTCGAACCCGCCAACTTCCGGAATGAAGGCCGCACGCTCTAACCATTAGGCCAGCGAGATACTCACAGCAAGGAACAGGAGACAGTAAAAATGTTTTTAACTGTGTAAAATTAATACATTTTATTAATGCTATTCTTGTTTACATCAAAGAGTTATATATATATGTATCGCTCATAATTATCATGGTCGGCGGATGGACGCCCACTGCTGGGTAAAGGTTTCCCCCAAAAATCTCCACTCCAATCGGTCGTATTTATAAACTCCGTTCATTGTATATTATACATTTTTTATGTCGTCAGTACCGCGTCGGGACACCCCGTAAGGTAGCGCGACCCCCGCGTTGTCTCTCTGGGGGGTTGAATCGAAGTTACAAGTTACTGAAATAAAAATAAAATTTACTTTGAAATGTTTCAAATAAATGTTACATTGACAAAAATTGAAGTGAACTAAAAATATTGTTATTATAAACATATATACTTTTATTTATATATGTTGTTCTGTGATATAAGAGAAATGTTCAATAAATTACCGGTAATTATCTAAAACTGTAAACTCAGTTCATAAATTTAGGTGAATGTCCTATATGTCTCTATTGTATTAGATCTGTCGAGATTAACTCCGCATAACAACTCATAGGACCCAAGCCAACCTCACCTGTTCGTGGTGCAGCCTGCTAATCAACAAACGAGGCTCTGGCTTCCACCAACACACATTAGGCCAGCGTGGTGGAAAATGGCCCAAATTCCCCCATACGAACCTCTACAAGCGAAAGATTAGTACCCTGCGATACTGAAGGCCATGCTGACTAAGGTTACGTGAAGTCACTAGATGCGGACAGCGACTGATCAATGTAAAGATCTTTGGGGGAGGCCTATGTCCAGTAGTAGCCGTCTATCGGCTGATGATGATATTAGACGGTAGATTCTAACCACACTTATTTAATCCTGAAAAGTATAATGCAGATGAGACAGGCGAATTCACGCGATGGTCATTTATAGGCTTGCCCATGACAACGTGGCGCAAATTAGGATGATAAACACAACACCACATTGTGCTTCAGACTTAAGATGTTCAGACTCATTACCCTAGTAATTTCTCTAGTAACAACGCCATTAAAACCGGAACCCAGTAATGTCTACACGTTGTTCGGCGGTTGTAATAAAAACCGCAGTGGTACCTAGATGGTCTCTAACAATAACAGTATTATTAACACTAATACTTCGAAGCAATAAGCAGACCTTTTAACTTCTTTAGGTATGGACATTTGGTTGTAACGACGAGGGAGCTCTGGGGCGCCCTACTAGCAGCGAAACGGACGAAGGCACGGCCCGCAACGTTACACTTCCTCATAAAGTTGTTTCCATATCCGCTGGGGACTCGCACACCGCTGCCCTGCTCGAGAATGGCGAGGTGTACGCGTGGGGAGCGTTCAGGGTAACTACCTCTTATTAGAAGTTTATACTGCTTAATCTAGTCTGAGGGTTAAGTGGAATTTCCACCTACTGAATCTACCATCGGTGGTATCTTACATTGCATTACTAGAGGATCTCCTAATTCATAACCCAAAAACAGGAAACCCTTTCTTAGTGGCTGTCTCCTTCGGTTTAGTTTATCAAACAATAAGAGCCCCCACTAGGCCACTAACCAGAAGACCATATTAGAAGCTTTCTATGGTAGACTGGTTTAACCATAATCCGTCTACAAGCTGGATTCAGAAATATATCTACAATTTATTTGTTTGATTGTCTGTTTCATATTTTATATCATTTGCAGGATTCACATGGTACCATGGGCCTCGTAGTGCGGGGTAGGGAGGCACAAGCATGCAAGGAACCTGTCAGAATCGACATTGGTGAAACTGCAGTGGACATTGCTTCCGGTGGTGACCATCTAGTTATACTGTCTGTAAGTATTAATCAACCTACCACCGAAGTGCTATGGAGAGAAACTATATTACTTACTTCCGTGACTCAGAGGACCTTGACTTGTAACACACTGGTCACTAGTTCTATTCCATGGCCACATGTAGAGTATCGTTATTGGGATGGGTTTTTGAAGAAAACCAACTATCTATCTCACCGGATTAAATTTGCTACCACAAGGTTGTTGCTCTCTTCGAGCTGTCAAAATATGGAATTCGAAACATTCTGGATGTGATCCCTTCATCAACAATTTCATTGCCACTAAGTTCTATTTAAAATTGTTGTCAATTGTTGGTCCATTGAAGATGATGGACTATGATTTCACCTGATGATAAGCAGTGATGTATTCTCCAATGGTATAGTACACTAATCAAGAAATAATCTGTTCTCTTTTTTTGAAGATTTCATCATGAATAAATAATTCCTCATGTTTATGTACACAACCCACTAACAATTATAATAACATTATTTATCAACCACAGACAACTGGCTCGGTGTACACAATGGGTTGCGGTGAACAGGGACAGTTGGGTCGCCTGTCCCAACGATCTGCCTCAAGATTTGCAAGACACGGGATCAGTGAGTAGTCTATTTAATTTGTTAAAATGTAAATTAATTAATTTCACTCAACATTACCAGCAGTAGCATAAGGAGGGATCATCTGATAATGATGAATGAACCATCTTACTTCAACTTGATCAAGTATCTGATTCTTGTAAGAGAATGACTGATTATCTGAGAGTAACTTATTTTTATTCTTATATGATTGTTTGTTCCCCGACATTGTCATTTTTTTTGTAACCTTTT
This sequence comes from Ornithoptera priamus, assembly GCA_029034505.1. Taxonomy (NCBI): domain Eukaryota; kingdom Metazoa; phylum Arthropoda; class Insecta; order Lepidoptera; family Papilionidae; genus Ornithoptera; species Ornithoptera priamus. The sequence continues at coordinate 146,568 of JARDWD010000292.1, read as the reverse complement.
ATATACTGAATAAATGATAAAACTCAAGTAAATATTATGTGATTTTAATAGCTACTCAGCCTGTACATAGATAATATAAATATTTATCAAATACCACTTTTATCATCATCATCAACTACCGGCATTACCCATATAGTATATATTATTTTTCAATAATACACAAAAGTAAAATATCTACAAATGTGACAGAAGCCAAAATGTTTTCTAAAACAGGATGCTTTGTGTTTCATTCGCCGTTTTGTTTGTCTATTTCTATTTTTGTTTTCTTTAATTATTTTATTATATCCTATAATAATATACTTCCTTCCACCATAACTAGAAAGGACAAGCAAGAACAGCTTTTACTCTCTATATCCTCTGACCGTTCAATATTATAAAAAAAAATTTTTGTCTACAGGTGCACTACTAACGCCTTCTAAGGTGACCCTGAAGAGCGGCGCGTCGCGTGTATGGGCCGGGTACCATGCCACCTTCGTGCTGGATGCAACTGGTGACAAAATCTTCGCATGGGGACTCAATAATTATGGACAGCTTGGTATGAATGACAAACACATTATCTATTAAATGGAGGTAACTGCCTCCGTGGCAAAGAAAGCAATTGCCTTATAACATGGGAGGACCCTATTTCAATTCCAGGAGTTTAGTTCTTTGTAAAGTTTCTAAAAATAATATTTGCTAACCATCACTCTCATATTATTATTATTTTTTTGTTTGTTATTTAATTACTACATCATAAGTTATTTTTCCACTGATCTTCACATGTGCAGGTTTCAGCTAATCATATGTGTTTAGGTATAACGGGTGAGAAACGGAAAACTGTGTTGTACCTGCCGATGGAGTGCGACGCTTTCACCACGGCAAACTCGTCGTGGAGCTGGGTGGCCTGCGGGCAGCACCACACCTTAGCTCTCGACACTAATGGGCAGGTGTACGCGATCGGGCGCACGGAGTACGGCAGGTGGGGGCATGTGGAAACTAATGACTGAATTTTGCCTGCCTGATGCAGTGGCTAACTGCCTGCTTAGTAATATAGTGATCTATGGTTCAATACCATGTCTACATGTGATCGGTGGTAGGATTTTTCCGATACTGTTTGGCTAACTACCTGCTCTTGTATTGGAAACCTGCTACTGTATCAGTATTATTTTCCTTAAAGTGTCAATAAATGAGAGGTAGTTTTGATGGTGAGTTTCGTTTCACCATCCACTTACCATCATGTGCAATCAAGTCGAACTAAGTCATCTTTTATATTATTAACACATAATTTGCCCACAGGCTGGGATTGGGCGATCGGACAGACGACGCCGAGGCATTGGAGCCGGTACCGACCCTACAGAACAAGAAGTGTGTCAGCATAGCAACAGGCACCAGTAACTCCTTCGCAGTCACAGATACGGGTAATAAAGTCAGCTTGTTTGTATAAACTATATTGGCCATTCACATCAACAGCGGCAGTATACCTTATGAAATATAGCATGATAATTTGGACAGCTCACGCACATGACACTTCGTATTTTTTTTTTGTTATATGTACTACACTTAATACCATACTTTATAGAAGGTTGCCGCCCACTTCGTAAAGTAACGCAACAAATTACAGACTATCAAAAATCGCTTTGAAATAATATAAATCGATGATCTAAAGATGACATTTGGGTAAAGTTATATAACTTTGGAAATATTAATTGATTAGGTGAACGTCTCGTTCGTCTCCATCATCATCATTTCAACCGATGGACATCCACTGCTGGACATAGGTCTCTTGTAATGTGTGCCAAAAACCATGGTCTCGCATTGTTTGAATTCAGTGCCTCCTAGCGATTTTTGCTCGTTTCGTTCCTCTCCACGACACGCTAAATAAAAAATAAATAATTGCGGTAATAAACAATAATCTTTATAAAAAAAATGTAAATGGTTTATTTTTGCAATAAATATTACCTTTGAGAGTTCCACTTTGATGCGAGGCGCGACTATTAAATAATCCACCTAAATATTGTATCATAAAAAAAAAATTGAAATTAAAATTTTAGCACACAGTGTAATTATACAAATATCGATTATAAATTCTATAAGTATGGCAATCGATAATCGAATACATTCATTTACGATTATACACCACCCCACACTTAACATGATCTGTCAAATTGATCATGTTATATTTTACAAAGTATAGTGTCAAACTTTGATACGCGTTAAAGTTGCAGTGTCCTCCATTTAGCGTCGCAGTTGTTAAAAAGATGGCTGCGTGTGTTTTCACCAACTTCGTTCCTCAGGTGAAGTGTACTCGTGGGGCATGGGTAGCGAAGGGCAGCTCGGCACGGGCGCCTCATCGGACCTCAATGTACCCACTCTCTCCAATCACAAGCCCTTCGAGGGACATCCAGTGACGAGGGTAGCTGCAGGAGGGCAGCATACAGTTATACTATTGGTGAGGATTTTTTTATGTATGAGAGCAATACACAAGATATGGTACCATAGACAGTCTCTATATCCATCAGATCCAGTACATGCCTCTTTAATTTTTACTTCAAATATAATTTCGTATACAGGAGGAGCCGAAGAATCCATCACCTACACCAGATAGTAAAAAGGTGATCACAGAAGAGACACAGGATGAGGTTGCGGAGGAAGAACAGAATGATGTAGTGGAACAACCGGAGAAGAAAATGAGACAGACAAAGAAGCAGAAAAAGCAAGAACAGGATGAAGAGATATCATCAACATCTAGTGCTCAGTCAGCAGAGGTTAAGAATAGGAAACCACAGGTAAGACGACCAGAGGCTCTACTCCCAATATTTTAAATACGGTACTAATAGCCCACTTAATATTCCCATCATTGGGAATTGGAACTGTTTATTTCAATACACAAGACAAGTGAAGGTCGGTAGATATCTTGTTAAAATTGAATATACCACTATTAGGATTATTTTATATGTAGTCTTTGTTGCCGGAGACTAGTTGGGTAGGTCACACCACACTTGTTCCAGCTGAACAGTAGTGTTCAAACATTACTGTGTTCTGGTTTGAAGGGTGTAGTAACAAAGGGTGTAGAATAATAGAATAAGAGAAGTGTGTAGTAATAAAACTTAACATCTCGTCTCAAGATAATATGAGCATGTTTGTGCAGTATCTTTGCTAACATATGCCTGTCCATAACACGTCGGTAGTTGAGGTGATACAGCAGCACATCAAGCTCATCTTGAAATATGTCAACTCCTGTTACCTCGGTAAATTTAATAACTACTACAATTAGACAAATCGACAAGAGTAATATTTGCACACTGCAGTTCGGAGGCTGCAATGGGAACTGCAGTGGTACCTAGATAGTCTCCAGTAATAAAGACCTACCATAACTGTTAGTTGGTTACTTACTAATGGATGTTCAGACAAGAGTTTAACGAAGCTCATTTGTATTCACTATTGATATTATTTCTATTTATTTATGTTTGTGATTGCCCTCCTAAATATAGTTATTTGTTTCCCACCAGCTATTTTATGTCTCTAACCATCTCGTTGGTATACCATGTAATATATAAATTAGAAGTATTTAGTCCTTCAAGTCGGATCAGGGGTGGGGCGTATCACTTATCCCTAGGTAAACGCTTAGGCCATCGCTTTATATTATTTGTATGGAAAAACAAATTCCAAAGGAGAGTTTCTTCTAGTCATATTGGTAATGGGGCGTTTGGAATACCACCAGGTGCCTCCATCTGCTGATCGCTCTTAATATATGTGGTAAGATAAAGAGCGTGTTCCATTATCATCAGGTGGATACCCGATCCGCCAGTCGTTTTATGTTACATGTTAGGGAGGAAATAATTTAAAAAAAAATTACTTGGTCCTTCGAGCCGGATTTAGTGGCGGGGCGTGTCGCTTACCACCAGGCGAACGCCCCGTTCTGCCGACACATGTGTTACATATGTTATGTGTATGGCGTCTAGAGGAAACGTGGGCAAGCCACAGCGTCGAGGATCAACGAGCAAGCACCGCCCAGCGCCAAGGCAAACAGGACGAAACGGAATTAGGTTTCAAACATACCTACATTTATACATAAATATATAAATATATATAACAAGTGTATTCAATTGTTGACACTTTTAAAAAGTATTAGTAAAAATTATAATATTAGATTGCATTTTGATTATTATTATTATTATTTTCTCATCCCATAGACAATAACAACATAACCTCAAAAATTCATTAACCATATGGATCTGTGAAATACTTTTAATATTTACATAGGAAACTTTAAGAAGATATTGACTACGGCTTCAGATTTTTTCTGTGATCATCATCACATCAGCTAAATACGGTACATGTGGTTTCAGACTGATGCTCCAACTATCACCTGTATACACATTTAATTTTGAAACCTCTGTTAAACCCGATAAACATTATTTATATACTGACGCATCTCATTTTATTTTAAACTAACTTAAAATTTTTGTTCACTTAAGTTCTCGAAATGTAACTTAGCAAAAATAAAATAACTAATTCGAACCTTGTATCAACTGTTCTTCTGTGAATAAGTTCCAATGTACATTAGAAAAAAATAAAGTAATATCGACATTTATATAAAAAAATATATTAGAAATATTAGTATATAATGGTAAAAATATATATATTACATCACAAATGTAGAGAAAAGAGAAAATTGCATATGTCGTTATTTTTTTTTTTAATGACATGGCTTGAATGCAAGTCCTTTAGCCGAATACGTCAAGATACTATGAAGATAATATATAAATGTTTTTCTTGTTGAAGAATCGTATTTATGTTACAAAAAATTTTGCTTGCAAAACAAATTAAAAAAAAAAGCTCTAATTTTTTTTTTTCAAGTATTACCATTGTAAAAGAAAATGTAGGGTTGTCATACATATAAATGAAAATACACAAAATTTTAAACTACCTTACGACTGAGTCAGTTAAATAATTAGTGTGCGTTAAAGTAACTGCTGTTAACTTTTTTCAAGTGTCAAGAATGTCAATTGTATCGTTAGATTGTTTTGGTAGTTAAAAATTAATGATAACTAACAGGTGGTAAGGTGGCAAGTTGGTGATGCCGGTGACAGGTTTAGAAGCAGTTGGTAAATGTTTGTGAAGTCATATTGGAGAAGTAATTTGTATTGTACGGTGATTAAGTTAGTGTCTATCTCATTTACGTAATGTTTTATATGTTGTTAATGTTTTTTTTTTTCGTTGTCTCCTCAGAAAGTGAACGGCGATGATCAGAATGAAACACCAATGGACGTTGATGAGACCGGTGAGTTAACTGGTAACTGATAGAGGAATATCATTGTTATATATGACCAGGGTCGGCAACGCTCGGTGATACCTCTGGTGTTACTGGCGGTCATAGGCTGCGGGTATTGCTCAACATCAGGCCGCAAGTCTGTTAGCCACCTAAGTGGTTAAAAAAAAAACTACCGACGGTGGATCTGATGATGGGAGGTTTCTGCGCGAGTAATCACCGGAGCTCCTACTTATACCAACAGACATTACTGTGTATATTGAAAGGTGTTTTGTAGCGAATGAAAAGGTTGGGGAGTGTTAGCAAGATTTATCTTTTCAGGTCTTAAGGTATCGAAAGAGGAGTTGCACTGTGAAGTCCTTCATTACCATTGTTATAAGAAGGTGTATCACTTACCAAAAGGTGAACAGATCTCCCCGTTTCCATAGACTGAAAGAACTGTTGTAAGCAATCAGGCCATTTCATCTCGGAACACAGTAAATATGTTGCCGTAGATTTACTTAGGTTTTCTCCAATAAAAAAAAATTCCACGTTTAAATTTTGTAGCAGATTTTAAATTCAGGCTTTTCTTCCAGACAAACAAGAAGACAAGAAAGAGAACGAATCGCCCGAGCCGGAAAAGGAGAATGACGAAGCAGACAAACAAACTGAGGACAATGACAGCCAGCCCGACGACAGCAAACCGGACACAATGGACACATCCAGCCAAGAGACAACCGACAGCGAATCGAAACCAACGGACATGGAGACAGAAAAGACCGAGGAGGCGCAGAGGGATAGCACGGACAGCACAGAAGTCAACGGCACAGTCGGACAGGTCGACAAGATCGATCAGTTACCAAGCGACAACGCGCTCACCACGTCGGCGTGATGGTAAACCAACGGCGGGTAGCGGATACAACCGGATAGTACCATCAGATATTAATTGAATTTTTTTACCATACTACCCACACCTGTAACAGACCTGATATTGGTGATGAATATCTATTTGTCCGTCTGTCCTATAAGACTATTCTTAGACTTAAATATATGTAAAGGCCAATCTAAATAATATGAACGTGGGATTTTTGAAATCCCATAAAAAAAAATTACTTGCGCATGTATTTCCTGATCACCAAGTGAATCAATTACATTTTGAAATGAACATGAAACAGTAAGAAATTTGGAGCGGGAGAGGGTTCCTTAATCAAAATTAAATGAGTACTAAAGAGACGGCAGTGGGTGAGGCATAATCTAGAAAAGGTCAGATATATAGTTTAATATATACACCAAGAGACGACCAGGTAAGAAGACCTTTGGGTCACCGTGACATTTGACTTATACATAAAATGAAATGATCTACTTTATTGTCAAAAATAAAGTATTAATATAAATAAATAAAACAAAATCATTTTAGACCTTAAGGTCTTTAATGCTGATTTAAATTAATTTTGACCTCAGTCTAAAAATGTTGTCAGCTCACACCAAGTAGTAGTAGATACAGTAAGGTATTCTTTTATACAGATCAGATGGATCAAAGAATGGTGAAAGCTAGACCTGCCTGCAAAACCAGGATCAATGATTAACAGAACTTAACAATTCCGCTGTGCTGTAGCTAACCGCTTGCTTAATAACTTGGTAGTTTGGCATTTGGACTTTTCTCAAACTACCCACATATATCTGTTTCAATAACAGCATCGCTCTGTTCCAGCTTTTATATTATGAGCTGTACTATACTGGTCATTGTTCAACTTCAGTCTCAATGCAACTTAACACGGAGCTGACTTAAAGTCAAGTATCTCATAGTCCAATGTAGATTAAAAATAGAAACCTGGTTACTTGTACAGCGGTGGGTGGAATCCAAAAGATTTTAACATTTGGTTGTCAGTATTACTATACACTATGATTATATATATACATATATAAAATTGTTAGAAAATAATGCAATCTCTTATCAACAGCCGTTGAACGCTAGAGGGTTGGTATACATAACGTTCGGCCGTAGGGGTTGCTCGCTTAAATAATATATGTATTTATTTTTTTACTTGAATAAATGGAAAGTGTCTTAAATTGTATAAACATATCGCTACCTGTTTGCACAAATAGTATGTATATAAAACTCTATCCGCAACACTTGTTCACATCGGTCTGCTTACTACCCCCTCAGTGGTGGGGGCATTGTTTTCTCACTATCCGGTTTCTGTCTGGCTATCCATCAATAGTACATCACTATTGTATATACAATAGTAAATATATATATATATATACCGATATTCGAAGTTTGGGAATGGCCTCGGGGCTTGTTTCTATGGAAATTTATATACATATTGTTGTTTGTTTGTTTGTCTGGTTGTAACGACATTGAAAAAATATATCGACATCATTCTCGTTGATTTTAACGTGGCAATTTCGTGTTATAATAAAATATTTTGTTGTGTTTATTAATTAATTATAATTATTTATTAATGATAATTTCCAATAATTTAAAAAAGAAAATAAACTAAAAATGTGGTGTGATGGGGGGTGTGGTCTTTGTCTTATGTGAGATACGAAAAAAGAAACAAGCTCTTTGGAAGTTTGTTTATGGTTGGTGGCGCGGTCGATTTGTTGAAGCAAACTTCGAATATTTTATACATATAGAGTAACGGCTCGCCGTTTAGATTGACTTAGGTTTGGGCCTTATCGAGCGTTTTTAAAACGCTGCGAGAGAAAAAAAAAAGCAAACGAGCGTTTTAAAAAACGCTACAACTTGTGTTCTAACGCGGCCCGCGCATGTGTCTGGCCGTTGGAATTTAAATTTAGAACGAGGTTGTTAGAATATAAATATATATAATATTAAGTGTCAAAGTTGGCGAACGGCTCGAGACTGTTGCGAGGTAAAAAAAAAAAAAGAGTATCCGGAAGCATAGACAATCTAGACATAGGTAAACAGGTAAGTTTTGTTGGGTGGAAAAAAAATGATTTATTTTATATAAAATTTTCTCGTGCATGATTCTTAAAAGTACAAATGTACGTTTTCTTTCTCGCGACGCTATATTTCTTAATTGTTATAATAAAAGAATGAAGTATAATGTATTGTGTTTTCCTAATAAAAAGAGTAGTATACAGTTGCTGCGACTTATTTATTTCGTTGTCGTATACCTTCACCACCAGCATTGGGGACTGATGAGCATCAGCATATGTTAAAGAAGAGGAGAAATAACGTAATACAAATACTATTTTTTGGCAAAATATATTTATTGAGCATTAACAATGAGACGAAACCTTTACATTTCAAATTCTCTTATACCAAGAAGAGGATATTTTGATATTTATTATATAGAGGAATTCATAAGAAATTAGTTTCTCCTAATTACGAGGAGGGATCAAAGAGTAGGGAGGATGAGAAAAGATAATAACTTAATAATTTATTTTTGTGCATAGTCTGTATACACACCGAGTGCAGCGCTTTGCCTAGGTTTCAATCCCTTTAAAAAAAAAAGTCTTGTCTCGCGGCATCCATCACCTCGTTATCATCTGCGTACCTGATTCCCCTCAAGTATTCTTTCAATTTGGGGAACAGATAAAAATTGCTAGGCGCCAGATCTGGTGAATAAGGGAGGTGGTCAACCAATTCGAAGCCAGCTTGCTGAATGACAGCCATCGCAACTGCCGACCTGTGCGCGGGTGCGTTGTCGTGATGAAACAGCACGCCCCTTCGAAGTTTCGCTCTCCTTTTCTTTTTGAAGGCATTCATCAACTTGGAAATTAAAGCTGCATTATATTGGCCCGTAATAGTGGTTCCACGCTCCAGGTAATCAATCAACAGTATACCTTCTGAGTCCCAAAATATAACCGGCTATAACCTTGACAGCCGATGCGACGGCACGAAACTTCTTCAGGGTCGGTGATGATAGCCATTTCCATTGCGAAGATTGCTGTTTTGTCTCGAAATCAAAATGATGGACCGATATTTCGTTCTTTGTTACGAAACGAGATAAAAAGTTTTCAGAATCTTCTTGAAACTTGTCCAACAATATCTTCAAAATGTCAAGTCGATTTTGTTTCGAGTGTCGGTTAACATTCTCGGCAACCATCTTGCGGAGACTTTTCTCATATTCAAAGATTGTTTCAATATGGATTGAATACTTGCATATGCAATGCCCGTTTCTTGAATTAGGTATCGCATGGTAACTCTTCGATCGCTCAATACAATTTTCTCGACTTTCACAACATTTTCTTGGGTGACTGACGTCGATGGACGTGGTGACGGCCGCAACGATGTTCGTCTTCCGTGCTCGTTCTCCCTACTCGAAATTGAGAAGCCCACCTTGCGACAGTGGAATACGGCGGATCAGACTCTCCTAATGTTGCATCCAGATCGCAATGAATCTCTTGCGTCGTTAACTTTAATAAATAGATGTATTTAATAACGGCTCGCACTTCGTTTTTCTCCATTTTCGAGAACACGTTCCGACACGAAGCAAACAAATAACTACAATTACAAAAAAACAAAAGAGAATCGAAGATTTTTTTCTTTAAATATATTACAAATATGTATCTGAGCTATGTTAGTATTTTTTTTTACGAAGGAGTATACATATCGTTCTCACTACTTTTCGCATTCCTCGTAAGAAGAATCTCATCAATTCTAAACATTAGAGTACTTTTCGCCACTGCAAGTCTGAGTAAGGATGTCGCTTAATTTTGTTCAACTTTTATCATCACAAATACCGTTTTTAACTCGTCTAGCAATACTAGGATCTGTGGCGAGAAGTTAGCGCTTGCCGGTGTCGGATTCCCGTTCAAATATGACACGGGTGTCTTCAATAAAAGAGTGAATAGGCTATTACATTGTTAATACATAGTGAATAGGCTATTACATTATTAATACATAGTAATAGCCTATTCACTCTTTTATTGAAGACACCCGTGTCATATTTGAACGGGAATCCGACACCGGCAAGCGCTAACTTCTCGCCACAGATCCTAGTATTGCTAGACGAGATAAAAACGGTATCTTGAAGATATGGCAACTTTGAAGATATCAAAATAAGAAAAAAAACGTTAATAATTACATCAAGTATTATCTCATAGCTGTCTTGTTAAAAAAAAATTGATTAGTAACACAGCTCCCAGGTTTGATTCCGTTTTACTAGTTACTGTGTTCTGTTCAACCATGTTTCGTTATCGTTTAACACCATGTACCATTGAAGTTAATTTTACCTAGGTAGGTCTCTGTTACCGGAGACCGTCTGAATAGGTACTACCGGAGCGTATATTTCTGCCGCCCCACTGTGTTCCAGTTTGAAGGGCGCTGTAGCTAGTGGAACTTCTGGGATTGAGGCTTAACATCCCGTCTCAAGGCGGCAATCGCTGTTTCAGTGTATACCACTAACGTCAAGTTGTTACTGGCGAGAGTATCACTTACCATCTGGTAAACGTCCGGCTAGTCACGTAGCTTCGTTAAATAAAAAAAAAATCTCTTTTTAAGATTTTAAGATTTTTTATTAAAAAAAGGGGGTCTTTAATAAAAACAAACAAAAGCACATTTATACATAAGTTTTATTACTAAACAGTGTAATCACTTAACATAAGTATCCGAAGCGTCCTCTATGTCTTATACAGGGTGTGCGGTTCGTGGACGCGGCGTGCGGACCTGGATACACTTAGACACCAACAGGACCTACAACACGATCAGCTGATCACGGACTTCCGGCTCGTCGCGAGATTCCGCCGATGTAACTACTGAACACTTTACGTAAATATGAAACTTTATTAAAAATACGTCCCTCAGACATTTTCCAAGCGTCGCCCCTTTGTCTACGTTTAATCATTACATAAATTATTAAAAAAAAATAAGATGATAAAACAAATTACTAAAACGTCTTTTACTTTAATCCTTGTCATTCTCTCATGGATAATCTAATATGATATTTAGCCGCTACCATTGTTTTCCGGTGCATCCGGAAGAACCGCGAAAGTCTTTGGAAAAAACGCACGCAGCAGTCTTTTATATCGAAATCGGCAAAGATTTTAAACACAAAGTCCAAAAATTACCGCGAAAAAATTTCTAAGTAAAAAAATATAGTGTTGCCACAATAATAATATTGGTTTTAGAAAAATTACTGAAAACCATTTATAAAATCAAAATGCGTTTTTAATTTGTATATATTTTTAGTTTCCCTATTGTCTATGATAATCAAAAAGAAAGAAAGCCGCTAATAAAACTAAAGACTCTTCATCAATCGTGAAGCCGAACAGGTATTAGTATATTACGCTTGTAATATATTTTATTATAAGAAAAAAAAAAGCACATTTTATATTATTTGCGGGAGGATACAATAATTTAAGAAAATTAAATTCTATGAAAAAAAAAAATCGGTACAAAACCGGTATTTGTTTTGAAGCTGCAGGTGAGAGGACATCACTAGTGCACCATTCACATCCTACGGATATAGTTTGAGCGAAACATTAACTTTACATATATATCAAGTTTACTTCGTAGTGTAACGTGTATACAAACTCACAGACACCGCTTTTATTTATTTATTTATAATAAATAAGCAACACTTGTGAACAATCCCCCCAGGTCGACCCCCACCCGATCGAGGTGGGAATTTCCGGAGACTGGAGGAATGTCCAGGCAGCAATACTTAAAACACCAATATGGATTTTTATAAAGAAGCAGCCGCGGAGTGAGAGCGAGATGAATGTATTCGAGGTAATCTGCCGCTTGGAACTTGAAGAATGGAAAAGCGGATGAGGATCTCCCACGAGCTTGGCTAGGTGGGGGAGACAGGTGAATCATTTCCTTCAAGATAAACGAAACTAATAGAGCTCGGAGGAAGCTGCTGCCGTCTGTGGAACTGCTCCCTATTTAGTTTTACGTTACGAGATCAGAGTTACATGAATTTATAATTTTTAATTAACTTTATAAACTGACCATTTATCGATCTGCGCCGTTATCGACGTGTATACACGTCACGTTGCGTATAAGTAATTTGACGTGTATACGCGTCCAATTGCAGACGGGATCTTTTATACGCAATATTTGACGTGTATATACGTTACATTACGTACAATGTGTTTGACGTGTATACACGTCATACTACTTGTAAGTAATTTGACGTATATACACGTCTAATATTGCTTGCAATGTATGTGACGTGTATATACGTCAAATATTGCTTACAATGTATGTGACGTGTATACACGTAATATGGATCCTTGAGCGCAGACTACGAACTTTTGGAACTGCACCGGGGTTATGTTTTGGTCTGAACCAAATTGACATCTAAGGCAGCTGAGTAACAGTACAAGGAAACCATTGAGCGGGACAGAGTGGTGATGGCGCGGCGTGACGGCCGCGTGAGGAGTAGGAGTAAGTGCAGATTCACTCCTCCACGATGTCAGCATCCTCACAATCTGAAAGAGTTAATGTTACTGTACTAACAGCGCATCACCTATCACAATCCATATCTTCACTAAAAATCAAGTGTTAATTTTTTAAACGAGCGGGGCCTTCACCTGATGGTAAGTGATACAACGTGGCGTTAATGAGGGACCACTGCACCACATTGTGCTCGTCGCTTGAAGCAGATTAGTCTTGATACCCCAGAAATTTCACTAGCTACAGCGCCCTTCAAACCGGGACACAATGTTCGCACACTATCAACTATCATAGGCGCTGAAGTGGTACTTAGCTGCATGGTCTCTGGCATCGGGCGCTCACCACCAGTGACTGGTGATTATGATCAAGCATTAACCTATTTAAGATTCAACTATAACTGGCCAAGTCTTCGACTTAGTGTCATATGAATCTAGATAACCTAAGTTATATACCAGTGACTGACCAAGCGGTGGCTAAGCGACTACCTTGTAATGAGTACATGCTTCAAATCAGGATACCACACAAGGAGTCGGGGTAACAGTAAGATTCTCTAAATCCACCTGGTCTTTTTGACAATCATTTCCACTGCTTGAAGAGGAAGCATCTTTTTTTTTCTGTTCTCATGCTACCATATCAGCACCATCAAGTTCCACTTATATGAGAGTTGGAGTGTTCTGGAGCATGCATTACTATGTATAAAAAATTTATGAGTGGTTGGTATACCTTCAAAGTATCCGTTGGTATTGTCCAGACGGAGGTGCCTCATCTGCTCAGCAGGTGCTGCTTCGCTCTCTTCAGCATCTTCAAACTCATCATCACCTGGAACGATTTCTATATATCTATTTATATAATTCTTATAAAAATTAACAATTTTTTTTTCCAATTGACCAGATCAATAGGATGTACCACCACATATTGCTGATGGGGATATACACTGCAAGATGTAGCCTATAGACATGATGTTAGTCTCATTACCCTGTTTACATAGCATAGGATTCAAACAGAACAAACCCTCATCAAACTCTTCACCATCGACATAGTTATCATCATTGTCTACTTCGTCAGCTGGGTCGGGATGCAGAGCCTGGCCCTGGTTCATCGCAAAGTACAACTGCGGAATGTCAACCTCGTTCTGTGGAATGAACCTGTAGAAGGATAGTACACATGATATACCAGTACAACTGTAAGTCCACCCTTATACTGGAGTTGTGGATAAAATTATCTTGACTCCTTGAGAGAGTCTCGAAGTCAAGTCAGGACCTGCTCAAACTTGCTCCAGAACTAAGCACATATTTTGTCATTGACTAGAGCCGACTTGATGACATCAATACCTCTCATCCAAGCTCTATGTGGGTGTCTTCAAGAAAGAGCCAGCTCCGATCAATAATCATAGAACACATTACACCAAGTGGAATTGCAGGTTCAATCCTCTCAGAGCTTATACTTGAAGGAAAACTTAACAAAGTTTGAGAACACCTTCAGGGATATGTGTCATTTCTTCAATGCCTCTACTAACTGGTGGATAGTTATCACAAGTCCAATTCTGCCATCTGGGTAAACCTCTTGCTCGTCTCTGCCTCATCAACGGAATTTGTTCAATCTAGTCATAGGCATTAAAGAGTAATTTTAATAATAGTGATTGTATAAGTATAACTTACTTTAACTGTGTACTTGGATGTTCTTCGGCATCATAATCATCATCGTCATCATCATCCTCATTAGTATTATCTGAAGCCTGCTGAATTTGGTCAGACAGCCTGAAAATTTAGTATTTTCAATATTATTCAGTACAATATGAATTCTTAATAATACTTTGATATCTTTTTAAATACAACCAATTTCATTATATTTTTGACGTACAAATCAAACCCGACAAGAAATTTATCAATCAATTCAGATTACCTGAGCTCGTAGTTTAAAACTACAAATAGAGATGGTCTAGGTTCCCTCTGTATAGCGTGCAGTGTGATGGTGGGATACATGAGGGAAATAGACGGTGATGGCATTCCATTACTTCTCAGGCCTCCACCCCAAACAACATTGCTGCAATCAAAACATTGTAATATTTGTGATGCATAAAAAGTCAATAATGTAATCATTATTCCGATGTAACTAAATTAAAACCTATAATAATAAAAGCTATCCAATCAGATACCAATTCCTATACTTGTTAATTAAAAATAAATAAATATACAATTGTTATCTTTGGTAAGTACATAAATATTCTTTAGCAATGGACACCTACATTAGCGGTTGTAATTCTTCAATATAAGGTTTTTTAAAGGTTTAAAAAAAATCTTAAACTAAACAATTCTAGTCATTGTTCCCTCTCCTTAGAAATTGTCATATAACAAAAACAAAAATATGAATAAACTAATAGATATTAAAAACTTGTAATTATTATTTCTTGGATTACAGGTGAGCTATTACTATTATATAATAAAATTAGAATTTCAAAAATTAATTACTTAAACTACTCAATAATCAAATACGTTTATAAAATAAATAGAAAAATGGAGCAATAGATTTTTATTGCATTTATAAGAGGAACAATAAATTTAGACAAAATTAGATTATAAATCCTAAGTATATTTTTAAACAACTAATGTTATCTATTTTTTCTTTACTTGGCCTTTAAATAGTGCAGTGTCAATTATTTAATGCAGGCAATATATATATATATACATTAGTGGTGCATTAAGTATTAGTTAAATAACACCGATTTACCTCTCAGTAATATAAAGAGTACCGGTCCCTAGTTCTTGATCATTTAAGAACAATGTAGTGGAAGGACTTTCCATAATAATCCCCTCACCCGGCGCCGAAAACGAAGACGACACCACGACCATATTGTAAATACTAAATATTTAAGTCTCACTTAAATATATTACAATATCCTCTCTATTACGCGGTTTTAGTTAAATAATTGATCTATTAATAATATTTATTCAGCACATGTGCAGCAGCAAATGTTAACAAACAAAATAAACCTTCCCTAAAACACGTTTCGGCCTGAACACAGAGTAACGCTAGTCCAAGCTGGATTTGTAAGCGAAATCAAAACGAAACATGAACTGGGCACAGATTATATATCAAAAATGTTAATGTATTGAACCGTTGCACAGATTATTAAAGTTAACTTACCACACAGACATAAAAGGAATCCAAACTAACACTATGTTACTGGTGGTAGGTCTATTTTACCACCGCAGCGCCTATTTTTACCGCCTAATAGTAGTGTACAAACATTATTGTGTTCCGGTTTGAAAAGACCTGAAGCTAATGAAAATTCTTGGCTAAGTCTGTCAACATCTTACGTTTCAGGCGACAACATTGTAGAGCAATATATGTCATGCTAACTAGTGCCACATTTTCTTGAGCGGGTGTATCACTTACTATCAGGGGAACGCCCCCGTCCTCTTGTCGCTTAATCAAATTCACAAACACGTGGAAACTCTCCAATCAGAGCTCAATAATGTTTTCTCTGCTTCTTCGCTGCAGAGATTATGACACAATCATAGATAAAATTGTTATTAAGCCAATTTCCCAATAGTCAACCTGTAAATAAGCTGCATATAGCATTAACAATAAATAACAATAGTTTTCCTTTGCTTTTATTTCATGCTTTTATCTTATTTCTTTTGCTTTTAAGTAAAAAATGACGGAAAGAATGTGGTAAAGTAAAGTGCGACATATTGTGACAACGTTTTTTCGGTCAGTTTTTTTTGTTTTACACATTCTCATATGGTCACAGTGATATATTTAGTTTAATGGCTAGATAAGTTAAAGCTGTTATAGTAATTGACATTCGGTAAACAGCTACTGCAGTTTCTATTTTAATTTACATTATCCAATCGACAAATTTAACATCCGGAACAATCAGATTGACGTTATATCTACTTGCATATTTTGAGGGGCTGCATTCACATATTTAGCACTTTTTAAAAATTCTGTGTAACTCTATATGGATTTTTCGAATGTATTCTTATTGTGCAATAGTCATCATAAGACTATTGCACAACATTCCAAAGAATGAAAATATGATTTTTTTCTCACGTCGCTGTGTCAAATAAAAAAAAAAACAAAAAATAAAACAAACAGGACGTTCACCTTATGGTAAATATTACGCAAGTCAATAACAACATAGCGCTAGTTAGGATAATGTACACTGCACCATATTGTCTCGTAGCCTTTAGATATAAAAACTAAAGACATAATACCCAGTAATTTAGTTAAGTTAGGGTAATGTGTACGGGCACAATCAAAGCTGCGCTGAAAATCAGTTTTGTGGATGCATGCCCATGCATGCCCACATGTAGACTGAGCGTATCCATGTTTGTCCACTAACATTGTGTGTAAATTATTTTATATGTATAAAATAGAAAGAAAACGGGTTATGGACAAATAAAATATTTCTTTCTTTCTAATTTCATTAGCTATAACGCTCTTCAAACCGAAATAGCTCTGTATGTGTGATAATACTGTTTGGCAGTAGAAATAGGCACTGTGGTGATATTTACCTAAACGGACTCCGGCAACAGAGACTTACCACCAGTAACTTTTTAAACTGTTTTATATATTCGCCATATAAAGCTGGAAATTAAAAATAATAATTCGTTTACACACAATATAACTTTTATATTATGCTGATAATGGCGTTCGCACTCCTAAATGTGAAAAAGCGTTACCTAACTGGTTCCCAGTAATCACGTGGGGTGTGGCAGCATGCTTTATCTATTCCCAAATGTCGATAAGTAGAAAACCACGTGTCCTAATATTACAACATCGCTGCGATACGGCATACGTTCGCCGTGACCAGTCGCTTACAGAGAAGTCCTCGTTTAACTCCGTCGGGTGAAAAGAAAATATTATACATTTTTTTTATCCAACGACGCGACGAGACGAGCGGACAATCACCTGATGTTAAGTGATACGCCTGCCCGTAACTGCCACAACGATCTCTGTTGCCGGAGATCATCTATGCAGTTACCACCGCAACATCCATTTCTGCTACCAAATAATAATGTGCAGACATTACTGTATTATTTACTATCAAGTGGTGGTGCCGCACGTCTCATCGCTCCATTGAATAAAAAAATTAAGATGAAGACAATGAGCTGGTCCTCGTCCATGGATCTTTAAGTTCATCCTTCAAATCTGATCCTTTATTTCTTTTATAATCTTATATAAATAATTCTAAAATTTGTTTGTCCAAGTAATTATATAAAAGAAAAATGTTGCCATATATATAAAAAGCCGAATGGATTAAATTAATATAATTTTAATTCAGCTACTGTTATTTATCATGCATCACCATCATCAGCCGGTAGACGTCCACAGCTGGACATATGCCTCCATCAAAGATCCCCACTTCGAACGGTACTGCGCTGCTCACATCGCCGGGCAATAGGGGCAGTCGTTTGTAGGGACTGAATGGGGGGCTTTAGGCTATTTCCCACCACGCTGGCGTAATACGTGCTGGTGGGGATCATAGCCTCGTTTGTTGATTAGCAGGATGCACCACGATCTGGCGAGCTTGGCTTGGGTCCCGTGTGTAATCGTACGGGACCCTTTCAATCCATTTAAATGTTACCATGGTTTAAATTTTACTTACAAATATTTTGGTTATATTACGTAAAATGTTTTTTGTAAAAAAAATAATTTAATGTTTGTATGTATGTGTGTGTGTGTGTGTGTGTGTGTATTTGTTATCTAACCAATTTGTAAATGACTGTAATTTGTTTTATCCTAATCACCACAGTATCAATATAATATAATGAGTACAAATACAATGATTTATCAAGTAATGTTTATAAGATAAATTAATTTCTATATATAACTAAGCGACGGGACGGGCGGGACGTTCACCTGATGGTAAGTGATACGGACATAACGTGAACCTAATTACGATGGTTTACACAGCATCACATTGAGCTCGTCATTGATGATATAAGATGTTGAGTCTTGTTACCACAGTAATTACACTAGCTACAGCGCTCTTCAAACCGCAACACAATATTGTTTGTCGGCTGCATTAGGCGATGACGTGCAAAGTTTTCATAACCTCCAAAAACTTTTACTGATGGCAGGTTTCTGTCGCCGGAGACGGTCTAGGTAAGTACCGCCGCAGCGCCTGTTGCAGCCGGCAGACAGTACTGTGCAAACATTACTGTGATCCGGTTTGAAGGACCTACAGCTATTAATGATGGCAGGTTTCTGTTGCCAGAGACGGTCTAGGTAGGTACCGCCGCAGCGCCTGTTGCAGCCGGCAGACAGTACTGTGCAAACATTACTGTGATCCGGTTTGAAGGACCTACAGCTATTAATGATGGCAGGTTTCTGTTGCCAGAGACGGTCTAGGTAGGTACCGCCGCAGCGCCTGTTGCAGCCGGCAGACAGTACTGTGCAAACATTTCTGTGATCCGGTTTGAAGGACCTACAGCTATTAATGATGGCAGGTTTCTGTTGCCAGAGACGGTCTAGGTAGGTACCGCCGCAGCGCCTGTTGCAGCCGGCAGACAGTACTGTGCAAACATTTCTGTGATCCGGTTTGAAGGACCTACAGCTATTAATGATGGCAGGTTTCTGTTGCCAGAGACGGTCTAGGTAGGTACCGCCGCAGCGCCTGTTGCAGCCGGCAGACAGTACTGTGCAAACATTTCTGTGATCCGGTTTGAAGGACCTACAGCTATTAATGATGGCAGGTTTCTGTTGCCGGAGACCGTCTAGGTAGGTACCGCCGCAGCGCCTGTTGCAGCCGGCAGACAGTACTGTGCAAACATTTCTGTGATCCGGTTTGAAGGACCTACAGCTATTAATGATGGCAGGTTTCTGTTGCCGGAGACCGTCTAGGTAGGTACCGCCGCAGCGCCTGTTGCAGCCGGCAGACAGTACTGTGCAAACATTTCTGTGATCCGGTTTGAAGGACCTACAGCTATTAATGATGGCAGGTTTCTGTTGCCGGAGACCGTCTAGGTAGGTACCGCCGCAGCGCCTGTTGCAGCCGGCAGACAGTACTGTGCAAACATTTCTGTGATCCGGTTTGAAGGACCTACAGCTATTAATGATGGCAGGTTTCTGTTGCCGGAGACCGTCTAGGTAGGTACCGCCGCAGCGCCTATTGCAGCCGGCAGACAGTACTGTGCAAACATTTCTGTGATCCGGTTTGAAGGACCTACAGCTATTAATAATGGCAGGTTTTTGTCGCCGGAGACTGTCTAGGTAGGTACCGCCGCAGCGCCTGTTGCAGCCGGCAGACAGTACTGTGCAAACATTTCTGTGATCCGGTTTGAAGGACCTACAGCTATTAATGATGGCAGGTTTCTGTTGCCGGAGACCGTCTAGGTAGGTACCGCCGCAGCGCCTGTTGCAGCCGGCAGACAGTACTGTGCAAACATTTCTGTGATCCGGTTTGAAGGACCTACAGCTATTAATGATGGCAGGTTTCTGTTGCCGGAGACCGTCTAGGTAGGTACCGCCGCAGCGCCTGTTGGAGCCGGCAGACAGTACTGTGCAAACATTTCTGTGATCCGGTTTGAAGGACCTACAGCTATTAATGATGGCAGGTTTCTGTTGCCGGAGACCGTCTAGGTAGGTACCGCCGCAGCGCCTGTTGCAGCCGGCAGACAGTACTGTGCAAACATTTCTGTGATCCGGTTTGAAGGACCTACAGCTATTAATGGTGGCAGGTTTCTGTTGCCGAAGCCGTCTAGGTAGGTACCGCCGCAGCGCCTGTTGCAGCCGACAGACAGTACTGTGCAAACATTTCTGTGATCCGGTTTGAAGGACCTACAGCTATTAATGATGGCAGGTTTCTGTTGCCGGAGACCGTCTAGGTAGGTACCGCCGCAGCGCCTGTTGGAGCCGGCAGACAGTACTGTACAAACATTTATGTGATCCGGTTTGAAGGATCTACAGCTATTAATGATGGCAGGTTTCTGTCGCCGGAGACCGTCTAGGTAGGTATCGCCGCAGCGTCTGTTGCAGCCGGCAGACAGTACTGTGCAAACATTACTGTGATCCGGTTTGAACGGCGTCGTAGCTAATGTAATTACTGGAGTAACGAGACTCAACATATTCACAGGCGACGAGCGCAATGTAATGGAGTATATCAACCTAACTAGCGCCACGTTGTCACGGGCAGGCGTATCACTCACCCTCGGGTGAAAGTCCAGCTCGTATCGTCCCTTATATATATTAATGAACTTCCTCTTTGTTGTAGGTTAACTGATTTTTTTTTTTAATATTTTTGTTGTGTAAATTATCTCGCTGCACCCTTACACCCTTAGACTACGCCTGGACCACCCTTCGATCTCATTACAAAGGATTATAAGAAAACAACCCCAGCCTGTGAAGTGAGATTCTTCATTGAACATTTTTGTCTTCATCACCTAACTCCTGACAGCCTCGCGGAGTTCATGAGCCCCAGAAGTCGACTACTAACCACAAGTGTTGACAACACTTTTATTCGCGGGTTTCCAAAATTATCTTTTTTTTTCTTAGATAAGGGCTGTTTCCTCGCTATATTTTCACAGAAACACACCCCCTCCATTTTTTTTATGTAATCAAGCGACAAGTGAAGCGGCAAGTTCACCTGATTACAAGTGATACACCCGCCAATGACAACGTGGCGCTAGTTGAGATCATGCACAGCATACAGAGACGTAACGTACTTGAGTTCCGTTACCTTAGTAATTAAACTAGCTACAGCGCCCTTCAAACCGGAGCGATAGTCTCCGGCAACAGCTGATGTGTATTTAAATATTTGTTTATAAACTATTTATATATATATATATATATGAATTTATATACTAGCTGTTCCTCGGCCGTAACATAAAATTAGACTTGAAATTTGTCTGAAATATTCCTCGAGAGCAACCGCAACCGCAAACGTATCTATAACAACCGTTGCCATAGCAACCGAATAAAAATTAAAAATAATAAGAAATAAAATGAAGAAGGATCTATTGAATTCAAAAAGTAAATATCATGTTACTAGCTAGAGATCATTCCGCGTCGAATACTAAATTCCTGTATTCACATTCACTAGTTATCACGTGATTGGCGAACAAACAAAACCTATTTACTATTTATATATATAGATAAATTTATAAATGTTTAGTTATTATATCACCCTTCAAACCGGAACATAACCGTCTTGGTAAATGAAGGTTATTGGCTGCAGTACTACACCACCTCTAGGATAGGTGTTTAGTAGAATACACAATGAAACTCCTACATATTTTTTTATTTCAGAAGCGACGAGACGAGCAAGTTCACCGGAAGATAAGTGTTGCGCCCATAACAAGAAGGCGCTAATTAAGATGATGTACACTGCATCAAATAGCCCAATAGAATGACTTAAGTGGCAGTGGGCAGGGTGTAAGGGTTCCCGTACAACTACTCACGGGACCCAAGTCAATTTCACCAGCTCGTGGTAGTCAACAAACGAGGCGCTAACTCCCGTCAACCCGCATTGGGCCAGGGTGGTGGGAAATGGCCCAAATCCCCCCATATGAAATCCTACAAACGACAGCCCCTGGTGCGCCCGGTGATGCGGGCGGCACAGGACCGATCGATGAGGGGATCTTTTGGGGGATGTCTGCGTCCAGCTGTGGATTTTTATAGGCTGATGATGGTGGTGGTGGGTAGGGTACATTGCTCGAAGGACTGAGGGCCGATGGGGCAGTAAGGTCCTCCAGCAGCGTCCGTGTACCAGTAGACATAGCGTTGGGAGGCCTCCCACAAGGTGGACCGATGATCTGGTGAGAATCGCGGAACCCACTGGATACGAGCAACGCGAGACCGATCGATGTGGAGTTCTTTGGAAGAGGTCTATATCCAGCGTCTATCAGCTGATGATGCGCTTTGACACAAGATTTTAAATGTTGCTCGTCAAACTGGAACACAGTAATATTTGCATACTGCTGTTCCGCGGTGGAAGTAGCAGCTGTAATACCATATTTTTAATTAAATCGACAAGGTTTGCACTTGACCACGATTCCACCTGATGTTGAGTGATGCTGTGATACTACCGTCATGGTAACGAGCAGAGAACCTAGTAACAGCCTATACACGCTTTTCTGAAAGACAATCTCGTATTTGTACAGGAGCACCGACACCGGCAAGTTCTTCCAATCCTTTGCTGTTCTTATGAAGAACGAAGAGCTGAACCTTCTACTATCACCAGTAGTTTTAAAATTTGTGAGCTTGAAAAGGTTTCTGCATGGTCCACCTCCAGTGGTACCTCTGGTGTTGAAAATTTAAAGTATTTCTATATACCTTGCCCTACTAATTACCATTACTACCAACGAATGTGATGAGGACCAGGTAGAACCATCTATGACAAAACGAGCCGCCTGCAATTCATCAGGCACAAGCAACGTGACGTCATTATTCAACTGTGGGAGTTGGGCGATGTGAACACAGTTCACGTGCTGATAATATAAACCCTATTCGGGTTCCTCTCGAAGAGTTGATTCATAGAAGAGAGCTCCACTTTGGCCTTCCGTTCATACTTACTTGGTATCGGAATCGAACCGAGGACTTCCGTGTTACGTTAGGTAGCCGGTAACACGTTGCGCCATTTAAACTATGTATCTGAAACTGAATAGAAGATATTACAGAACTGAACAAGTTTTGGTGGGTAGTACGCTAAATTTATGCAACGTGACAAAAGTTCAGCGAAGATGAAAAACAGGTTTGCCCTGTATATAAATATAATTAAAATTCAATGTGAGATAAAGTAAATTATTATAATGATCAGGTTTGGTGCTTACTTAATAGAATTGAAACTATGTTATAAAAACAAAGTTTATAAAAAAGTGTTCGCATTGCACCTAAGCAGCGCGTTGCAGCGATGTTATTACGTCCTGACCTTCCGCTGTCCCGTGCCGCGACAGTTTCGCCTTCGGTCTGCTGACGGGCGCAATTTCCATCGCGACGGATTCAATTTCAGGTGATGTTTAAACTGCAAAGGGAGCATATTCACCGGCCACGGCGCTGCTAGGATGTATCGCATGCATTTTATTTATTTATTAGCGCGAGGAAGGCGATATCGCGGCGAGCCGGGCGGACGCTCGCACCTATGCGTTTCCCCGCCGTCTCGGGCGGCCATGTTGCCCGCTGCGCCGCGCCGCCCGACTCGAGCCCGCCAGTTTCACGCGGGCGTTCAAACGCGTCGTCGCGTGCCGCGCGCCCACCTGCACTGAACGCACTTCAAAAACAACACCGCGCTAGAACGCCGCGCTCCAAATTCAAATTCGACAACTTTCGTCGTAATTTAATTTTTTTTAAAAAAAAAACAAATACCTCTACGATGGTCAGGCCGAAAGACGGCGACGGGATGAAGAGTAGCCTGATCGTAACTGAAGTGGAGAAGAGACCGTGTTTGTACGACACGAACCACACTAATTATGGAGATAGGGCGGAGAAGGTCCGCTGCTGGGACGAAGTTTGCGAGAGCGTGGTGCCGGGCTGGTGTGCGCTGGGGCAGGCGGAGAAGCTGGCGGCCGGTATGTTCACGCTACGTTGCCTATTTGCGGATGTCGGAGCGCCGCACCGGCCGCGTGCGGCCGCGCGCGCGCTCCACAACCGGTCGGGTTGCAATTGTCGCGTACGACTTGCGTGCTCTTTGTTCGGACGTCTTTCGAAATACGACTAGTTTAAACTAACGTAAAAGATTTATTAAGTTTTATCTACGTTTTTTATTCATCTGCCCTTTTACACAAGAATTATTGAAAATTTAACAAACAGTTGTTATGTAATTAAAAACTTGTTTGGGCGTTAATTTATTAAATGTTTTTTATTATATCGATTATTATGTGCACCGTGTTACGACGCCATTAATCAACCGATAACAACTAGTATGTACATAATATAACAACATGGTGCCTCGATGTACCGTATTTATCTTCGCTATATTGTAGGGCGTCAGGTTGCATGGTAGAACTATAGTTTTGATTAACTATAACATGCAAAACTAAGACCCATACTTGTTTTTGTATTATTTATCTCCGAATATCTGTTACATAAATTTTTCCAAGTATTATTAATTTTAATAATCTGAATATAGTATTAATAATTATAATGTATATTTTAAAAAATTATTAGAATTAAATTATTATTTTAGTTGAATAATATACCATAGAGTTTCCGTGCGAAAACGTCCGCTTTGCGAGTCACGTCCGCACTAAATTTTAAAACCTACTTATACACTGTTTTAGCGCATTAACTCCTCCCAACGTTCAAACACTCGACACGAGAATAATTATCGACGTTTATTTTAACGTTTAACAATAATAAAGTCAGTCGGGATAATTAGCGCAACAATTTCAATGTGGATCTTTTTGTTCAAGGACAAAAAAATAATGAAATTGTCTATTCCTGTATGGCCGTCACGTTTCTACTGTGCGTTAGATAAGTTATGAGCATTACTTGCGCGAATTTGGCTAAATGAGTAAGTTTAAAAATAATTTATAGCGTTATTAGCCATTGTGGAATTAGTTATGATTAGTTTAATATTAGGTAACAATTTTGTCACTAGGCGCTGCTTTATCTCTGCCTACCATCAGGTGATATTGTAGTGCTGACCTAACCTAAATCTATCAAGATTTTTTTTCCATTATCTAAGTGTCACAGCTAATTTTTTTAGACATAGAAAAATTTTATTGTTTTTATTTTTTCTTTAAATCCCTTTTAAAATTAATAGTATAGACTACATCGCCGCTTACCGTCAGGTCAGATCGTAGTTAAGCGCTAATCTAACAAATAAGAAAAAAGAAAGTGATCGTTTCGCAAAAACTTTATACACCTATACAATATACACATACATCCTTAACATTTCTATTTTTTTTTTAAATATTTATAGATGATGCAATTAAACATATGCTCTTTTCTCGAACCGCTCCTAATTTGCTGTAAGTGAATGCGTGATTCAACCGGAATTACAACGCGAATATAGAATATATTCAATTTGTGGGAAATAATTTCATCATCGTTATATTTTCATATCGTTACGAGCGTCAAGTTTAAAACAAAAAAAAAACTTGACTATCCAGCGTACTCGACTCCATACTATCAAACACTTACCGTCGACTACTTGAGACGTTGAAACAATGTATACATTGCGCGTTATACATTACCTTTTCGTTTTTACACAGTCTAACAAGCTGTTGTTGTGAGCCGGCAGTGTATATAGCGTAATGAATATGCTGGGAACTAAATTATCGTAGAAGAATACGGTGGTAGGAAACAGTGCGGCGTTCGTGACTCAATCGACGCAAGGGGCCGTCCCGCACCCGTTTATTCGTCGTTACGTATTTACCGCGGCTCAGCTCGCTTCCACTCACACCATCACCTCCTCATCGAGCGCCGGTGCCCGCGATTCTGTTACCGAAGCGTCAATGTATAACGAATATGTTTTAGTTGATGTACGTGGAAGTTATCGCGCCGCTTTTCTCTCCGACCAAAATCTTGTGGAAGTAAAAATTGTTTGTACTTTTTATTATCTTGCTTATACGTTTGCCGCTGCAAAATCTAAAGATTATAACATTTTTTCGAATTGATTATAAATAACACGGGCGTTGTCAAACACACAAAATGGCGGCGGGTTGCCTTATCAAATGTAATGAATGCGTTTATTGTTTCAATTGCGATTTGTTATTTTAAAACTCAAACAATGGACGCCGAGTTCTTAATTAATTTTATAAATAACTTATTCGTGATACAAAGCAGAGCTCTACCGTGACTTTAAATTTTTTGGATCTTTCGCAACCTTCACTTTTGTGTTCTTTAATTTTAAAAACGTTTACTGTAATACTCAATGCCACAAAGGCCTACTTTAATCAGAAATATTAATTACTCATTCGTTGTAAAACATTTGGTTGTTACAATAAATAACATATGTATACAAATAAAATTAAAGTTTGTAATATCAAATAAGCAGGTTATTACTTAATTTACATGAATGTTTTTTCAATATTTATACCAAGAGATCAATTAGAATTATTTTTATATGTATAATATAATTTGTTTATGGTAATATCCGGAACGGCGGGAACGATGCTTATGCTAGTTTGACTAGAAAATAGCTGAAGATATTTAAAAAAATTATAAAGGTCCAACGCAAAACTTAAACAAAGGAAACACTTGCAACAAAAAAATAATTAAAAGTAAAAACAAATTTTAATGAAATTTTTTCATTGTTTTTCTAAATTCAACTTTTGTATATTTACAAAAGTTGAATTTTGTTTTGAACTGTTTGATAAATTCAGTCGGCTGTCAAAATAAAAAAGATCGTTTATTTATTTTTTATTATTCTGTGTTATAAATTAAAAAAAAAAGCAAATCTTTGCAACATTTAGAATGTTTTTTTGTCTATTAATAGCAGGAAGTGAATTATAAAGATATAAACAATGTTTTATCCACACATATTTTCATTATTTTTAAAAATATACAATATATGGTGGTATGTTAATAAAGATTACGAATCACTCTTACATATCATGATTACAATGATAATGCTAATATTAAAAATATATCCCGTGCACAAAATGCAACGTTATTCACGTGAAAGTATAAAAAAAAACAAAAATGTCTTGTATGAATTTTTAATTTAATAAAATCAAAATTAATGTATTAATAAATTACGTTATATAATAAGATGATTTTCAAAAGTTAAACAAAACAAAAAATATATATATTTTTTTTATTAATGACACTGACATCTTTTAAAATTTTTTTTATATTCTATAAATCTAATTTACTTTTAATTGTCACATTGATTATATTTTTAAAAACATAAATATATAACAAATAGAAATTCTCGGTATTAATTTAACGAACACATTGTTTAAAAATTAATTAATAAGTAATAATTTAATATTTCCATTTGATTTAGATTGAAAATCGTCTATTGGCCTTATGTCGACTGTTTCCTTTAACTCCGAAGGAAGTTTTCTAACAAAAAATATGTACAAAATTAATTCAAAATGCTAATGTTTTCCTGCTATAATGAACTACAGTTTATAGATATATGATGTTACTGGTATTCCGGCCCCTCGCGAGGAATAACTGTGGCAATAGTCCGTTTCATGTGCATACTTGTCTTACGGGAACAATTCGACGGTAAGTTAGGAACACTAGATCATCGTCTCATCAATACAATATTCCGATTTATTGTGTCCCATACAAAGATGTCGGATCTGAATGTTTTATGTTTTTATTTTTAAATGCATTCTAAAGTCCAGTTTATCAGAAACCGAACAAAATTAGCTGAAAATATTGTAGATCTTTGTTGCTGGCGACCGGTGATACTCCTACCCATGACAATGTTGTGATGGTAGATTTTTATATATAATTAAATTGCGCTCCTCGCTAATTTCCTCCTCCTCGATAACTTACGTCTTGTCAATTTGATAACAGTAGCTTCTGCACACTACTGTCCACGAGTGTAAATAGGTGCTGCACTGGTGTGGTCAGTGGTGTACTTCCTCCCAATCATAAAAGTTCCGTAAGCCATATAAACTAAACGGGACTATTTGTTCCTTGTTACGTCGCATGAAGAGAGATTACAATATATTTGAAAAGCTAATTTCTTGGATGTTGATGTCTCGCGACCTTCACATGACATTGCATTCGAACCCTTCAACGGCCTAGTTGCATAAGTATTAAATCATATTCGATGTAAAGGTATCTTCATTATCATCAGAGAAACGTTCACTGTTGGATATAGACCTCCCTTAAATATCTCCACAGCATTTCGCCTGCGCTATCCACATCCGTATTTGTGCTTAGTCTCCGTAGTCGCAAACCGTCTAGGTAGGCGCTACAGCAGCCGCCACATAGTAATGTAAACATCACTGTGTTCCGGTTTGAAAGGCGCTGTAGCTAATGTAATTACTGGAGTAACAAGACAATATCTTGTCTCAAGGTGAGGAGCATTATGGATGCTGTTTATATCATCCTAGCAAGCTCCACGTTGTTATGGGCAGGCGTATTACTTACCATCAGGTGAAAGTCCCGCACGTCTCGTTGAATTAAAAAAAAGTCTCAAGACCAGGAGCATAATGTGAAGCTGTTTATATCAACCTAACAAGCTCCACGTTATTATAGGCAGGCGTATTACTTACCATCAGGTGAACGTCCCGCTCGTCTCGTCATTGATTTACAAAAAAAAGATATCTTGTCTCAAGGCGAGGAGCATAATGTGATGCTGTTTTTATCATCCTAACAAGCTCCACGTTGTTATCGGCAGGCGTATTATTTACCATCAGATGAACGTCCCACCCGTCTGGTCATTCGTTGAAAAAAAAAAGCATGTTTCGAATACAGTTATTAAATTATATTTTAGTGATGAAGCTGATATAAGACACGTGGGCCCTGAAAATAGGGCAGAGCAGAACCTACCCTCCCCAGCGTCCTCCACGTCAGTGGCCGATCAGCGTCGGGTTCAAGGTGGAGCGGCTGAAAGAGATTGTTACAGATTGCTGTAGATTGCAGGCTAATTCCAATTACGGGCCTTACAGTTTGCTTGTTTGGAGAGAAAATACTGATTTTTTTTTTTATATTACGAAGCTATGAAACGAGCGGGACGTTCACCTGATGGTAAGTGATACGCCCATTCATAATAATGTTGTACTATTTAAAACATTACTGTACAATTACTGTATGTCAACAAGTCGGGATCAGTTTTTTATACCATCCTGAGATGAACGAGCTGTTCATTTGATACAGCCCAAATTGTGCTCGTCGCCTGAGACATAAGTCAAGTCTCATTACCCTACCTATTATATTAGTCACAGCGCCCTTTAAACCGGAACGAAGTAATGTTCGCATAGCACTGTTTGTCGGCTACAGCAGGCGATCCCGTGGTAACTAGACGGTATCCAGTAATGGAGAAGAAGAATTAATTAATTCACCAGAACAGAGCCTGGTGTTTTGGTATCATCACACTGATCAGTATGCATTTGTATCAATGCTCTTGTTTTATACAACGGAGCAAAGAGACGAGCGTGACGTTGACCTGATGGTAAATGATACCCCCACCCATAGCAACACGGCGCGAGGGTATACACTGCACCACATTGCGGTAGCCGCCTGAGACATACGTATCATAACTTCAGTAATTACACTAGCTGCAGCGCCATTCAAACCGGATCACAATAATTTTAGTGTTTCTCGGCTGCAATAGGAGCTGCGGTGGTACCTAGGCGGTCTACGGAAACAGAAATACTATCAGCACAATATTCGTAACTATATCTGATAACAAGTCGGTTCAGCCGTTATTAAATTATGGTGATGAACTCCGATCGAACATTGGAGTGGTCTAACAAGTATTTAATTGCTTCATAACTTAGTATACTTATTATAGTAAATAAGCTTCTAAGTTATGGCGATTATCCAACATCAGCGGTGATTGTAGACGAGCTGACAGAAAAAAGTTATCCCGAGTAGAGTACAGGATTGTATTAACCTTTCACTGCATTTATGTAACTCGGGTATTTTTTTATTCGATCAATAAAAAGACTGGTGGTAGGTATCTGTACTGGTGGTAGGTCTCTGTACTGGTGGTAGGTCTGTGAACTGTTGGTAGGTCTCTGTACTGGTGGTAGGTCTCTGTACTGGTGGTAGGCCTCTGTACTGTTGGTAGGTCTCTGTACTGGTGGTAGGTCTCTGTACTGTTGGTAGGTCTCTGTACTGGTAGTAGATCTCTGTACTGTTGGTAGGTCTCTGTACTGGTAGTAGGTCTCTGTACTGTTGGTAGGTCTCTGTACTGGTAGTAGGTCTCTGTACTGTTGGTAGGTCTCTGTACTGGTAGTAGGTCTCTGTACTATTGGTAGGTCTCTGTACTTGTGGTAGGTCTCTGTACTTGTGGTAGGTCTCTGTACTGTTGGTAGGTCTCTGTACAGGTAATAGGCCTCTGTACTGTTAGTAGGTCTCTGTACTGGTGGTACATCTCTGTACTGTTGGTAGGTATCTGTACTGGTAGTAGATCTCTGTACTGTTGGTAGGTATCTGTACTGGTGGTAGGTCTGTGTACAGGTGGTAGGTCTCTGTACAGGTAGTAGGTCTCTGTACTGGTAGTAGATCTCTGTACTGGTAGTAGGTCTCTGTACTGGTAGTAGGTCTCTGTACTGGTGGTACGTCTCTGTACTGTTGATAGGTATCTGTACTGGTAGTAGGTCTCTGTACTGTTGGTAGGTCTCTGTACTGTTGGTAGGTCTCTGTACTGGTAGTAGGTCTCTGTACTGGTGGTAGGTCTCTGTACTGTTGGTAGGTCTCTGTACTGGTAGTAGATCTCTGTACTGTTGGTAGGTCTCTGTACTGGTAGTAGGTCTCTGTACTGGTGGTAGGTCTCTGTACTGTTGGTAGGTCTCTGTACTGGTAGTAGATCTCTGTACTGTTGGTAGGTATCTGTACTGGTAGTAGGTCTCTGTACTGTTGGTAGGTCTCTGTACTGTTGGTAGGTCTCTGTATTGGTGGTAGATCTCTATACAGGTGGTAGGTCTGTGAACTGGTCGTAGGTCTCTGAACTGGTGGGTAGATGTTGGTGGGTATCACCGCAGCGCCTATTTCTGCCGACAAACAACACCGTGCAAACATTAATGTGTTCCAGTTTGAAGGGCGCTGCAGCTAATGTAATTACTGAGGTAACTAGACACAACATCTTTGGTCTCGGGTGGCGAGTACAGTGGTGCAGTGTATACCGTCTTAACTAGCGTCTCGTTATCGCTTACCATGAGGTGAACGACGTCGCTTAATTAGCTATAAAATAAACAAATTGAAATTATAATTATTCAAAGTTTCAATGTAATATTGACTATAATGTATTTTCCGCCATTTAACTCTGTATCATATATGAGCATAATTTAACACCGAAGATATAAAATATCCTTGACTACGCTTAAATGCCGCAAATTGGCACAAAACGCGTCGCGTCATCCTTCATAACCTGATCAGCGAAAGCTTGGAATAGCGAATGCTTTATTGTAACAGTAAATTGACTGCTTCTACACTAGTTCATTTCAACATCACGGATCGAATAACTCACCATCACCGTCTAGTATACCTAGACATAAAGAAGCCAGTTAAACGACCGAAATGCGAGGTTATTACAGTTTGCCGATGTGACTAAGCCCGTACAGCGGAGTTCACGAAGCCGACATTTTGTAATAGACAAGCGCGAAAGAAAGCCTGGACTTGGACAACCTTAATATGTTGCAGTCTAGACCGGTAAGAGGTCTGTATACTACTAATTTTTCTAAAAACAATTTGCACACGTGAAAATTGCAACTGTATTGTGATGCAATAATGTTACGTAATAAATGATGAAATAATGTCGCACGAGATGAAGTTGATGTTTATTTACTACAATTTAATTAAACATTGTTAATTCGTTTATTTATTTCAACAAAAGGGTACATCAACATGGATATCCTTAAATCTGAAAAGACATTTCTGAAATAATTGACTGATATGCACGGCGTATACATTCACCACAAAATTAAATACTTTGTTATTAACAAATAAAACTTGACATTAACAAAAATTTTAAATATGAAGAACATAAAACAAATAAATATACAATATAAATATATCTATCTATAGACATTACGGACTGCGAACGAAAAACTACATATTTGGCCGTTTGTTGAGATATGATACTTTATTATTGTCTTGGCGTGACGAGCCGATAGATATTGTTACCTATGTACAAGTTACGACGTCCATGATCTTATTACATTATAAGCAAAAATTTTTATTAAAATGAACAACACATTTACATTTAGAAAGCGTTGACAGTTCCATACGCGGCATTTTTATATGTTTTTTTCTTTGGTTTTTTTTTTTTAAAGGCGATTGATGCTGACTCACGCGGCCAGCGTTTTGCCTCGACGACGTGCGCCCGAACGCGTGGCCCCGTC
The DNA here is from genome assembly GCA_029034505.1 of Ornithoptera priamus. Classification (NCBI taxonomy): domain Eukaryota; kingdom Metazoa; phylum Arthropoda; class Insecta; order Lepidoptera; family Papilionidae; genus Ornithoptera; species Ornithoptera priamus. The sequence continues at coordinate 114,041 of JARDWD010000292.1, read as the reverse complement.
GCGTATGGCCCGCGTCGGGACGCCCAGCTAAATTCTTATCTGGGTTTTTGAACGGGTTATTTGTTTTACACGACACTTACTAGTTTACTAAATGTCGTTTAACTAGAACAGTTCGTAATGACACTCTAAAACTTTTTATTCGTCTTTAATTTTAATTATTATCAATAAGGTAAATGGGCGGTACAGAACAGTTAAATTAATGTAATTTAATATATTCGTTATATTCAATTAACGTGCAATGCAATACAAATGTCTAAACTATTAATTGTAACAGTTTACTTCTGTTATAAATCAATGACACAAAAACAGATAATGACCATATTTAAAATAAATTTGTTAAAACATTACATTACTGCAGTTATATAACCATCAATAATAATTCTAAATTTTAATGTCTATTTTATACACTAAAAGGTTTTGATAGGCTTTAATCGAATTTAAAATCGTGATGAGTATAACAAGTCAATACATGTGAAAACCAGCTATATTTAATGCCGATCGACATGCGTAATAAAATGGCCGTCGCCGTCCACACATGATCATTGTTACGTGTGCCCGCAACTAATACGGCTTATAAAATTAATAACACTTTCTTGTTAAACATAAGTCAATTGTAAAACTGCGCCTAAATGCAAAGTATCAATAGAATAATTACGATGGGATCACGATGTCAGATATGCTAGAATTTTTTTAATCTATGGTAAGACTTTTTGAATATAGTACGTTTGAATAAATGTTATTTAGTTATTTAAAGCAACAAAACATTTGCTGTAGAAATGCAGTGCGCTGAATGCAAGAGCGAAACGTCACACGGCGAGACTAGTTTGAGTCGGTGCGAGCGACTTGACGTACCTATCGCAGGCGAGTCTCTGTGCGGAGCGGTCGCGTCCGCAGCGCGCTCTCTCGGATTCAATATCCGAACGCGTTCGGCTTGTATATTAAAAAAAAAAACAATTATAAATATTACGCTTTCGTGTGTTCTATTAAAAAAAAAACAATTTGACGTTAACTGTCACCGAATTTTTTTTTTAAATTCACAAAATAGTCCAACGTCATGTATGCGGTTTTTGTAATGTCGAAGGCGTTACGAATTTATAAAACAGATATCTTTTGTTTGTTGAAACAATAAATAAGCGGCTCCGTGATAACGCGAACGGATTTTTGTGTCAAATTAAGTGGTGCGGTGATGTCGTTTAATAAATACGGCACGAAAATGGGTAGGTGAAATAATTTATATTAATTTCTATACTAATAATTAACATTTACATATTTTCTATAGAAGAGCTGTTATGTTTTAGATTAAATAAATAATATTCTACAGGCTTCCAAAAATATATATTTGTGTTAAATTTTAACAATTGTTATATTATAATTATAAATTCAAATTATTTAAATACATTACTCACGCTATTTGGCTACGAGTACAACCAACCTCCGTGGAGGTCAGTTTTTTTTTCCTATTTCCATGTTAATTCAACGAGTGGAAAAGTTAATGTAATATAATCAATTATATAACAGCAATAACTTGTTATTTTAACACCGATTGCTCGGTTCCCTCGCATATTTTACACCATGACTTTAAATTAAGCACTATCAACACATCAAGGTCTTCGGTACAAACGAACATGACTGTAGACAGGACAGGTTATATTTAATTTGAGAAATATTACCAATCGCTAATATAACTCGAAACATATTCTGTTTTTTTTTCTCTTTCTCCCTAACTCTTAACAATTATGAGTCGTCTTCAACGTTATAATGTACCGTTTGAAAATGATAAATTTTGATGTAATATATTTTTGCGTTTACGAATTTCCTGTTATATTTATCCTTTCGTCCATTTTATTTGTGTTATATAAATTGTAAGCGTGTTCACGGTAAACAAGTAATGAAAATTGAAATTTATTAAGTATACTTCAAATTAATATAGTTGTGTTCATTTTCTACTTAAACGCTGTAAATTTAGAGTTTAAATTTAACTGAGCTATACAGTTTGAAAATATATTTTGTTGCTGGTTTGCTTTTACGTTCGCTTCGTGGTTTATTTATAAATGATTGCTTAGTGCATTGGTAAAATGTTGTATCGTTTTATTTTGTCATTATATTAAAGCGATTCATAGTTAAAACGAAATATTTATACAACAGTTAATATTACAGTGAAAGTGCGTATATTTTGGTGAGATAATGTTATTTTTAAAATGTAAAGATATACTGATATGAACTAATTAGGTTAGCGTTTCGTAATATCATAGAAATTTATACGTCAATATCATATTAGGTTAAAGTGGAAATTTATGACTTGGGTATAATTGGTTTACAGTTGAAAATTGTTTAAATAAATCATACACAGCTACTATTGTGCGGGCAATGGACAGCAGACATTAAATAACTTATTGTGAGATAGTCAAGGTAAATTTCTGCTAACTTCTATAATAACCAGCTAAATTACTCTTCGCTAATTTACATAATTAATGAATTATTATTTTTTTTTATTTTCATAAATAATGACGAATATAAAAACATTCTAGATTGTTTTAGAAATTAATAACTACAATTATATACAGTTATTTAATATTATCAGTTAAAATAAGTCAGTTAACGTAATAACATATTTTGTTATTAATGGAACAGCTCTATTATGTTAAAGTATTAAAAGTTGAATCGTAACTAATGTGCCGTTCTCTAGCATCGCGTTGGCTTTTCAAAATGGCGTCTAAGACCGCTTCTATATATTGGAGCAATTGTACCAACATTCAACATGTAACGTGTCACGAAAATATTTGTTCAAACGTTGGCCTAACGTTGGCCATACGTTAACCAAACTGATCTAATAATAATTCCACGTAAACATTTTTAACGCAAACATAATTTTTGTTTTTTCTTTATTTGATTGTAGTGTATATATATGTCGAGATTTATATGTGTACTGGTGGTGGGTCTGTAGCAGATACCATTGGTACTGGTTATTACTGTGTTCCAGTTTGAAACTGTAGCTAGTGCAATTACTGGTGTAACGAGACATATCTCACGCGTCGAGTACAATGTACTGCTGTGTATATCATCATAACTAGCGCCACGTTACGCAGGCGTATTATTTACCATCAAGTGAACGTCGCGCTGGTTCCGTCGCTTAATCTAATAAAAAAAAATTGTATATTTTTATTAAACATCAATTTAACGTGTTACAAAGTGGGACGGCCGTTGCCGCTTAATAAGTAGCAATTTACAATGTTACGCTGCTTTATGAATACTTATCGTTCATATTTGATTCATCCATGGCAACCAACTGTATATAGAATAAATTATTTTTCTATCATCATCTTCATCATCAGCCGATAGACCTTCACTGTTGGACATAGGCCTCCCTCAAAAGATCTCCACACAGATCTGTCGATATTTTTCTATTTATTTAAGCAATAAATATAAATACTTAAGGTATAGAAGGTGAGGCGATTCTGTACCACTCACTGGACCCAAGCCAACCTCACCTGATTGTGGTGCACCTTGCTAACTAACGAGTCTCTGGCTCCCACCAATCCGCATTGGGCGAGCTTGGTGGGAAATGGCCGGAACCCCTCAATATGAACCTCTACAGACGACGACCCCTAGGGCCTGGCAGTTTTGCGGGCAGCACAGGATCGATCGATGTGGATCGATAGCGCCTGATGATGATGAATCAGCAGCGACCGTGCGCTACCGTTCGACGACATAGCTATAAAGAACTTCATTAATCTTCGCACACGATCGATAGACACTTCATCATCAGCCGATGGACGTCCACTGCTGGATATAGTCCTCCCTCAAAAACCTTCACACCAATCGGTCCTGCGCTGCCCGTATCCAGCGCTTTCCCGCGACCTTTATGGCATAGCCTCCGATACCATCGGGCACTAGAGGCTGTTGTTTGTTGGAGTTCATATGGTGGGAGCCTGAGTTTCTCGTCTGTTGATTAGCAAGCTGCACCACGAGCAGGTGAGGTTGGCTTGGGTCCTGTGAGTTGTTGTGCGGGGGATCCTTTAGGGCCCACGCGATACTTCCTAGAAAAATATCTTTCGGAGACGATAGTCTCTAGTGCCCAGCGGTACCAGAAGCCAAGCTGACTATATGAAGATCTTTTTGACAGGCCCATGTTCAGCAGTGGACGTGTCTATAGGCTGATGAGGTTATATACAGTAATGTACGATTCCAGCTGATAGTAAACGGAGATGGTAAAGCACACTCATCTAAAAGTCCGTTTACCGTTCTTTATTCAAATAAGCGACGAGCGGGACGTTCACTTAATTGTAAGTGATACGTCCGCTTATAACAGCGTGGAAGGCGCTCAGTTAGGATGATATACACTGCATCACATTGCGCTCGTCGCCTGAGACATAAGTCGAGTCTCATTACCCTACCGATTACACTAGCCACAGCGCCCTTCAAACCGGAACTAATATAATATTTGCACAATACTGCTTGTCGGCAATAGGCACTGCTGAGGTACTTAGACGGTCACCAGCAACGGAGACCTACCACTAGTGCATGTGGCTTATGGCCAATAAGCATTACCTACCAGACAGCTCTGGTGGACTGAGAAATTAAGGTGTGGTGTGTGAGATATTACTGCTGGGTTTATATATGAGACCATTCGTGAGGGTACGAAGGTTGCTGATACGCCCAGTCTTAGTAAGCGGAAGTCACAATAGGTCACACTGATCTTACGGCCTGCAAGTCAATAAGATTATGTAGTGGAAATCGCTTGTTGAATTTTTTTATACGAGACGAGCTGAACGTTCACCTGATGGTAAGTGATACGTCGGTCAACCTGGCGCTAGTTAGGACGGCGTTCATAGCACCACATTGCGCTCGTCATCAAAGGTCTCCTCATCGATCGATTTGTTGGAGATCATTGAGGGCCGTAACTCACCATGCTGGTCCAGTGCGGGTTGATGGGCTTTCAGAACCTCGTTTGTTATACAGCAGGTTGCACCACGTGCTGCAGAGGTTGACTTGGGCTCCATAAGATGTTGGGCGGAACTCCTTACACCCCACACCACTCACATTAGCTACAGCGCCCATCAAACCGGAACACAGTGATGTCTGCACAGTAGTGTTTGTCGGCTGCAATAGGAGCTGCGGTGGTAGCTAGATGGTCTCCGGCTACAGACCTACCACCAGCGATGTACCAGAAAAGAGCCTGGTGCTTTGGTATCATCACACTGATCAGTATACATCCATACTCAGCAATACTGTTATGTAGTGTTATTTATTACTACCAGGGATTGAATTGGATTACGCAAGATAATTAAGAATATTTTCATGCCCATCATCATACTCTGCTGGATAACAAACGAGGGTCTGACCATCCACCAACCCGCACCGGGCTAGCGTGGCGGGCTAAAGCCCGATTCCCATTAGACTCTTACAAAGAGATCTTTAGGAGAGGACTATGTTCAGCTGTGGACTTCTATCAGCTGATGATGGTGACGTATTTATCACTCCATCCTTTGATCTTAGTGCCACATGATGGTGAGTATGAGGCTGAGGATAGTGAAGTGTACTCATTCTAATACTGTTACTTACATTTTGACCGCCCGGACACAGCTGTTCTGTTATGATGATGTATTTATAATAAAGGATTACCAAGTCTCCAGATCAGCCGGATTCGGAGAAACCTTATCAGTAACCAAACTGCCAAGTTATGACCCAGGAATCGAACTGGAGACTAGTAAGCAAGCTCTTAGTTACAAAAGCGGTTAATGGATTCATTGTCCTCTTCCTCTTCAAATCGTATTCCTCATGTCTGAGGATCGTGACTACCTCCACCCATCACTCGTGTGCTCATGATGTCCCGCCTTGGTGAGCATCGTAGTAGACTTTATTCGAATGTGTTGCGGATCCGGTCAGATCAACGCATTGGGTTGCGGACCTCGCGACCTCTGTTCCACTTCCACCCGTAACCATAAGGTTTTTCAAGGTGGTCTCCGTCCATCCTGGCAATGTGTCCGAAGTGCTCTAAGATTAGCTCGAGGTAGATAGATTGTCCTCGTATCAGGCAATAAAATTTTTTGGACACTCGGATAAGTACTAACATTCACTCACGTACACTTCATTTACACACACATACATAATATATATAACACAACATACACATGACTCATGGCCAAGTCCAGCAGTGGACATCTATCTGATGATGATGATGACACATAACCCAAGCCTTGTGGTGAGTCTCACTTGCCGGAGACCGTCTAGGTGGGAAACGCCGCAACGGCTATTTCTGCCGACAAACATTACTGTGTTCCGGTTTGAAGGGCGCTGTAGTTAGTGTAATTACTGGGGTAACGAGAGTCAGATCTCGGATACCATTCTAACTAGCCCCACGTTCTTATAGACGTATCACTTATAATCAGGTGATCGTCCCGCTCGGCTCATCGCTTACATAAATAAGCTTGTTCCCTTCCCGATTTGCTTTGCCTACGCCCGTTCATACAATAAATATAATAATAAATTAAAAAAAAAATCTTTACTGTCAATAAAAAAAAGTAATTAAATATTATAATATACTCATCAGGGTAGGGTACATCATCAGGAATGAGTAGGTGACTGGGAAACCAGTGAAATACATCTTAGTTGATATCAGATAAAGTTGGTTACATCAGGTATATGATTAAAATAACGTGAAGTTTTCAAAATTTTTTTTTTTTTTTTTTTCCTTTTAATTATATATATTTGTTTAGGTAATGGAGACCCACCACCAGAGCATGTGTCGTAGTATATATAGTGTAAAGTACTTTACCGTGACTCGTATAAATACCACATTGAAGGTAGGTGTACGAAGTTTTCAGCGTGACGCTGAAATGAAGTTTGTTATCATATGTTACCGTTCCGGCAGTAGTGTGACGTAACAGCACCGGTTGAAGCCCAGTTGCCGTTCCCACTGCTGGGGCTAGCTGTTTTCTCTCTGTTGATAGTTAAAACCATTAACCGTCTAGAAAGGTACAGCCGCAGCTCTTATTACAGCCGACAAATAGTACTGTGCTAAGCTTACTGTGATCCGGTTTGAAGGGCGCTGTAGCTATTGTCATTACTGGGGTAATAAGATTCAACTTGTCTCACGACGAGCGCAATATGGTGTAGTGTATATCATCCTAACTAGCGCCACGGTATTATGGGTAGGCGTATTACTTACCATCAGGTCAACGTCCCGGTATCAACTTTTCAAAAAAGCATGTTGTTCTGAGAACATTCCACTTTCATCACTAGAATTTCATTCACCGGAAGAAGGTTCAGCGAGGATTGAACCTATGAACCTTCGAGATGAATATTGCTGCTATACAGCATTTACCATAGATCATTATTTTTATTTTTTTTCAGACGACACGAGCCGGAAGTTCACCTGATGGTAAGTAATACGCCCGCCCATAACAACGTAGCGCTAGTTTAATGATATATACTACGCTCCCTGCCTGAGACATAAGATCTTGAGTCTTGTTATCCCAGTAATTACACTAGCTACAACGCCTTTCAAACCGGAACGCAGTAACGTTTCCACACTACTGTCTTTCGGCTGCAATAGGAGCTGCAGTGACCTAGACGGTCTCCAGCAACAGAGACATTACCACCAGTAAAGTTATTCTATGAAACGACGAGATAAGGCGGTAGTTCACCTGATGGTAAGTGGTGACAGGTCTCTGTTGCTGCAGACCGTCTAGGTACCACCGCAGCGTCTGCAGACAAACTGAACTGTACAGATATTAGTATGGTCCGGTTTGAAGGGTGTTGTAGCTAATATAATTACCGTGATAGAAGGACTTAACGTATAATGTTTAAGTTGACGAGCGCGTGTTATTATATGTGCTATATACTACATTAACCAACGCCACATTGTTACGTGCGTATCACTTAAAATCAGGTGTACGTCCAATTCCATTCATCTCTTCGTTGTATAAAAAAAAATTAACAATTCTTTTATTGTTATTTCGTTTATTTATAACCATTTAATTATAAATAATTATAAATGGGTACTGAGCAAGATTCAAATGATTGTTTCACCTGTAATCCAACGAGTATTGTTAATCGGAGTAACAATAGACAATATTTTTGTTTCGCCCTCGGGAGCTGGTGTTGTCGATGGCAGTTGCTCACGTTACCGCTAGATGGTGCTGTACAGCGACAGCACTTACTACTAAAAGGCGGAAGTAACGCACGAACTCTTACAAAGTATTAAGCTTGAAACAACCGCCTACAAAAACATAAAAAAATATTTTTTTTTTCACTTAGAGACGCGGACGTTCACCTGATTGTGAGTGATACGCCTGCCCACAATCTAGCACTAGTTATATTACACATTACATCATGTCACGCTCGTCGCCTATGACCGATGTTTAGTCTCCTTACCACAGTGATTACACTAGCTACAACACCCTTCAAACCAGAACCCAATAATGTTACCACACCAGTGTTCTGCGGCGGTTCTCGATTAATACCTGCCACCAGTGAACCACCGTGTTGTATACATTCGTTAAGTTTGTATTACATCACTCAAATATACGTATTCGATTGTTTCTCGTAATGATACAATTTGTGTTTATAATTATTCCATCTATTGTTTTTATAGACGCGTGACAGTTAAACTGGAGAATTTTTAAACACTTGTCTATGGATTTTGTTTTTTTTTTTTTCTAATTATTGATTTTAACGACTTCGGTATTCTCATCATACAACCTATTCATCATAAATGAATTGAAGAATATGTAATTCCAAGTTTGATTATATTCCATGTTTTTAATATAGCATGCGCATCAATAGATCCCTTAAAGTGAACTTGATGTGGATTGTTTTTTTTTTTTTTTATATTCAACGAGGTGAGCAACTCATTCACCTGATAGTAAGTGATACGTTTCCCCATAACGTGGCGCTAGTTAGCACCACATTACTCCCGTCGCCTTTAGACGTGAAATGTTATCTCATTGCCCAAGTAATTTCACTAGCTATAGCGCCCTTCAAACCAGAACGAGTAACGGTGACGAGACACAATATATTATCTCTCAGGAGTTGAACGCAGTGCAGCGCTGTGTGTAACATCCTAATTAGCGGCTATGTTGTTTTGGACGAGCGTATCACTTACCATCAGGTGATAGGTCCGCTCGTATCGTAGCTTAATAAAAAAAAAACTTGTTTATGCTATTGTTCGGCGGTAGAATATCGCGTTATAAGTTTTTAATAACCTTTAATAACAATTGCGTGTTACTACTTCAGGTAGTAGTAATGGTAGGTCAAACTTAGAGAATTTCCGGGATATAGACAAAACACTTTTTTTTTTTTTTAAATAAATCTTTAACACAATTAGCGTGAAAAATCGCTTCTATTGTATTCGCGTGCTCATGAACAGATATTATTAATAAGAATGATTTCTCCGCCATACATTTATGTAAGAATGGACCGTTGCGATATTGTCGATTGTTTTCATTTCCGTTCTAACAATAGGCAAGTTTATGGTTAAACAATATATTTACCATGGAAACTACTGAAGGAGGATCTACCCAAAAAATTTTCATCGTCACATCAGCAGCTTGACGCCAGTCTGATTGCCAGTGCGCTGCTGAAAATGGGCCTCGACAATCTCGGCTCTAATTGTTGTCGTTAGGCTTTGCACGCATTGTGCCGAGTGCTTACACATTTTATGTGACAGGAAAAGCAAAATAAAAAAAAAATTTCGTCTATGACAAATTTGTTACTTAAAATATACAAGTGAACTACATTTAAGTAATAATATTTTTGTACATCATCATCAGCTGATACACGTCCGTTATTGGACATAGGCTTTCCCCACAGAGTTAATTGAGGTGATTTAGGTCTAGGCCGACACTCTGGTTCAGTGCGGGTTGGTGGGTGGTCAGGGCCTCATCTGTTATTCAGCAGCACCGCGTGCAGGTGAGGCTGACTAGGACTCCGTAAGATATTATACGGAACCTTAGCCCTGAAAAATAAAAAGTTTAGTTGAAGAATAACTACTAGATAAATCAGGTTCCATTTTTTTTTTAATGCAATTAAGCGACGAGAACAGCAGGAAGTTCATCTGATGATAAGTGATACGCCCGTCCATTGCAACATGGCGCTAGCTAGGACGGTATACACAATATGTGCGTATCACTTACCATCATGTACCGTCCTACTCGTCTCTTCGCTTCACACACGCACACATATATATATATATATATATATATATATATATATATATATATTGAAAATGAGTCATGTTTGTTCTCCAATCACGTGAAAACTAGTGAATGTACCGAGACGGCAAACAGCATTTTACGCGGAAAGATGGCTATTTATTTTTTGAATTTCATAGATCCTTCATAGTTTTATTTCTAATTAACTTCTGTAATATTTTCATTACGTATTATTTACACGGTTGCTATAGTAACGGTTGGCATAGAAAGTCATTTACGATCTAATTTTATATTACGGCCAACAAGGCGGGCGGGGAACAGCTAGTACATATATATATATATGAAAAGAATTATTATTTTTTCTTCATGCCTAATGACTCCTCTTAAAAGAATTCTGCTAACACAGAATACATATTAATGTGTCTACATTGTTAAACTTCGTTATATCAAAATGGCGGCGGACACAATTTTTTTAAAGATATATACAAAGGCAAAGGTAAAAGATTATAAAGCCTATTGTAAAATATAATTTTTATTTTAAATATATTTAATTTAATGGTACAGCTTTGCCGTCGACCCTCTCGGTAGTTACCACCACGGTGCCTATTTCTGATGTCAAAGTCAAGTATTTATTAGGTAACACCGATTGGTGTGATCTTACAGGGAGGCCTACGTCCAGTTGTGGACGGCTGTCTGCTGATGATGATTAATGAGGCAGGTCCAAAGCGACAGGGACAATATGGTGTAGCATGTTAAACAGAACGTGTTACCCGTCTCGTGGAATATAAATATTTTTTTTTTATTTCAACTTAGTGTTAAAGGAACTTTTTTTTTTAATGTTAAAAACACAGAAATATTCACAATCTGCAAAAGATGAACAGTGGTGGATATCTCGGTTCAAGTTTGTTGCAGTTGATTATTAAATTAGTTTTAATGAGCGTTCACCAGTAGACTACATCACCACTTAAAATCAGGTGAGATCGTGGTCAAGCGCTAACCTTGACGATTTAAAAAAAAATGGAGATGCTTTATTGTTCTTAGAAAGTATAATATCCTGACCCCTATCCAAATGGTTTCCGTTTAAAGTTTACGTAGTCAAACATTTTTTTTTTTTTTAATTAACCAATGAAACGAGCAGGACGTTCACCTGATGGTAAGTGGTAAGCTTGCCTATATAACATCATGGCGCCAGTTACAATAATATATACTGCAGCACTGCGCTCGATACATCAGCAATTACATTAGCTACAGCGCCCTTCAAACCGGAATACAACTGCTCGTCGGTCGCTGTAGGGAGCTGCGGTAGTACCTGGACGGTCAGCGGCAACAGAGACCTTCCACCGGTAGATCTACAACTTACATATACTTTATATGTAGTCATACATCTACTTTCTCTTATATACTACTTTGTTTAATTTATATATTACTACTGTACTTTTATATAATTGTTATTGTTTATTATATTGGATGTTTGTTAAATAAATAATAATAATAATAAAATAAATAATAAAATATTAAATGTAATGTTTACGCCGTCACGATTCTGCAACTATCGATTTTCGTAATCAATGTCTATAGAGAAAGTCAATTTGAGAATCGTGTCAAATTCGATTCAGCAAATCTTCCGATTCTATTTTCAAATAACTCTACGAAGCGATTTGAATGTAAATTGCATTCTTTGTATATTTATTTTATTAGAGACAAAGGTAATAATAAAATTCAGTCTATTTAAAATCTCAGTGTCAATGATAATCTGGCGGTAAGTCTCTGTTGGCGGAGACCGTCCAGATACCACCGCAACGCCTATTGCAGCCGTGTGCAAACATTACCGTGTTACGGTTTGAAGGACGCTGTAGCTAGTGAAGTTATTAAAATAACGAGCCTCATCATTTTAGGTATCAGGCGACGGGCGCAATGCACCAGCAGTGTACACCATTCTAACTAGCGCCACGTTATGGACGTACCACTTACCATCAGGTGAACGTCTGGTCCGTCTTGTTCAATTGTTTTTTTTATTTTAAAAAGTCAGATTACATATTAAAGGACAACGGCGATGACTATTGCAGCGCAAAACCGTACGGTGTAGATCTTTGGGATACCTATGTCCAGCAGTGGACCTCTATCAGCTGATGATGATGAACGACTACTTTTGAAGACTAATTAATCGACATTAATTGATAGCAACTAATAATAAGTTATTCATTAATCCTACAAAGAAGCTGTTATAGCTCAGATTGTAATTTACTGGTAGTTTAGATGAAAAAAAATTCTACAAAGGATTAAATTAGGTTCCCTGAGGAAGACAATTGCTGGATGTGGTCTTTGGCCATTGAGGTGGTACTCACGAGGATGGTAGAGTATGGGGACCCGGGATGGGTTATCCCAGCATAGCGTTCTGAAACTCGCGATTGTGTTTTGAACGGAGATTCCGCAACCTCTCCTGGTGACCACCGAGGGTTTTAGTTGATAAAAATTTCCACATGACTTTCCCCCAGAAAGAGTACCCCTCCAAATTCAAAAAGAGTTATGTAAAAATTTCATTTTGTACGGAAAAGGAGTTTAATACGTGAGTAGTGTGGATGGGGTGTGTAACGTTAATACCAGTTGAAACTAATTCGATGGGGAGGAGGTGGTGCGGACGTACACCCCCCACTGGCGCCCGTTACAAAGGGGTGGCTTTTGGGTAATTCGTTTAATTCAAATAACACACACATTTACGATATATCCATTGGAATAGTTTTGTTACTCCTAAACCTTATTTCATACACGTTTTCAAATCTACTTCCGGTACTCTTGATAACTATATTCAATTTAAAAAGGTATTGTCAAGAGTTTTCTTTTACCGAAGCAACAGTCTATAACCGCCCACTGCTGGGCATAAGCGTGGAACAGGAAATGTTATTAATCAACTTAAAATATCAATGCCATAGTAGGAGTGGTAGTATGTCACTGTTACCAGCAAGCAGCTATCACAGCCGCGTGCAAATTGATCCGGTTTGAAGGGCGCTGTAGCTAAAGAAATTACTGCGGTAATAAGACACATCGTATCTCTCAGGCTACTAGTTCAATGCATCGGCAGCATTTACTTTTCTAACCAGCGCCACGTTATGGCCGGGCGTACCACTCACCATCAGGATGAATGATGCAATGGTATTCAAAACCAGGTCGGCTATTGGTGTTGGTGTTGTGATTAGAAGTGACTGATGAATATGTTATCAAACGTTAGTAATGATTTACTGTTAAATACCGTTATCAGTGCAGTGATAACAGTTGGTAAGTAACAAATATCTTAACGTGTTAATGTATTCACTGATATGGTGGTATTCGTATCATCAGCTCTGATCCTTTATCTATGTAAATCGTCAATAGGTTATGTAAATAAATATGTTAAGCTCGGGAATCTTTTTGAGTCGGTTGAACTTGGTCCTGCTTATCTAGAAGCAGGGTTAACTGGTGGTAGGTTACTGTGGGCTCGTGGTGTACCCTGGTAATCAACAAACGAGGCTCCGGCTCCCACCAATCCGGATTGGGTCAGCGTGGTGGAAAATGTTATATCTCCCCATATGAACGTCTATAAACCACAGACCCTAGTACCCAGCGGTACCGTAGGTCATGGTGACTGTATGCGGAGATCTTTGCGGGAAGGCCTATGTCCAGCAGTGGACGTCTATAGGCTGATGATATCTATCATATGTTCCGGTTTGAAAGGCGCTGTAGCTAGTGAAATTACTGTGGTAACGAGACCAGACATATGCTATATTTCAAGACGACCAGCAATGTGCTCCTAACTGGCGACAAATTGTTGTTGTAAGCATATCACTTACAATCGAGTGAACGTGTTGCTGATTAACTGTGAAGTATGTAGCTTACTGATGGCTCCTCGTTGCGATAGTAATACTGCTTAGAGTTGGAGGGACTGCAGGTGATAGTTGATGAAGCCAGTGCTGCGAAGCTACCATCCAAGGGGTTACGCCTGAAAGCCTTTAAGGCCGAAGCTGGCTGAATCCGACAAGGATATGGTCACTTGAGCTCCGAGAGTCGGGAGGCTCTAAGCATTGTGATTAGTCCAGGCCTACGACTTCCGTTAACTTGTATAGCATCAAAAAGGCATATAATTTTTTTTGGTTTCCTGTGGGAAATCTTTTGAAGACACCCTGCTGCTTGGAAGTCAGGTGAAGTCAAAGACCCTTAAACGATCTGCATCAGTACATTCGGAGAGACTCCTGAGTCTGTTAAAGAACGCACCGGTGCTCCTTTACACTTTGTGTGAACGTCTCTGAGGAGGAGCCTAACCTTCCTTAGCCCCACCCTCAAGGTCCACGAAACTACTAGACCCCTTTAGTCTGCTTCTACGACAGGCAGGGCTTACCTTACTCCTACCTTAATAGCCCGAGGCTGAAGGTAGTTGCTACCTAGAGGGTTCCCAGCAGAGATCTACCACCAGTAAAAAAAAATGGATTCTGGTAAATATGTTCCATAGTATGTCAAGTGCATCAACTTCAGCTCACTGATTCGTTGTATCGCTATTAAATTCGACATTATTGCATCCGTACGGGGAAAAAGGAAGCTGCGTGACGACTGAGACATCGGGGTCACGGCCGCAGGTTCGAATCTATCGGGTTTAAATTACTTTACATCAATTTCAACATAGCTGTGAAATCTTACTGCACAGCTATGTAGTAAGCCGGATAAAAGCCAGCAAGTATCCCCCACCAGAGAATATTTCCTCGTGGTGTCGGAGCCGTCGGACAATACTGTGGCGAATATTGCCGTGTTCCGGTTTGAAGGGCGCCGTAGCTCGTGTAATTACTGTGGTAACAAGATTTATTATATTGGTGTGTATGTCATCTTGACTAGCCATCATAGTCGTCCACGTCCACAACTGGATATAGACCTCCCCCAAAAAACTTCGAACACTAGCCGCCGTTGTTAGTAGTGGTTCATATGGGGAGGATTCTGACTAGCGTCGAGTTGTTATGCGAGGATCACTTACCATCAGGCGATCGTCCCTCTCGTCTGGTGTTGGTGATGTGCAAACCGAAATACTCCGTCCATAGCATCACCTCTTGGTAACTCCAACGCGTCAACTGTCACCTGTTCTCGCGGAGCACATTTGGGATTTCCTGGTAATATCTCGTCACTGCTACCGATTGAAATATTTTCCCGCATTAAGGTAAATGTAACAACCTTGATATATCCTTAAGTCAGTTAAGTTGCACAATAAGTTCAAGTTTAAGGTTTATAATACAAAACGACGATGCGAGTCGTTCACCTGATGGTAAGTGATAAGCCTGGCGATAACATCGTTGCGCTAGTTAAGATGATATACATTGCGTCGCATTGCTCACGTCGCCTGCTGCGTAGTCCTTCAACTTGACCGGATGACCCCTCATCGCGAAACCAGCGCTATGGTGACGGTGACCACGCTTCTAATTATTCCGTGGACATGGTCAAAACAATACCACCAACATTATACAGTATATATATATATGGGTTGTGTTTGTTCGTCAATCACGTGAAAACTAGTGAACGTATCGACACGGGAACGTGAGCGTTGGACGCGGAATGATCTGTAGCTGGTTATGGGATATTTATCTTTTTAATTTCATAGATTCTTCATCTTATTTCTGATTAACTTTCATGAACATTTTAATTTAGTATTACTTATGCGGTTGCTGTAGTAACGGTTGCTATAGAAAATCATTTGCGGTTGCTCTCGACGGATATTTCAGACAAATTCTTAGTCCAATTTTATATTACAACCAACAAAGCGGTCGAGGAACAACTAGTATACACATATACATATATATATATGTGTGTGTGTGTATATATATAGGAGATATTCATTGAGACGAGATCTCCGAAACTATTGGACGTAAGCACTCAAAATTTCGTAGAGATATTGCTTCTGCCGTATAGAGATCAGGTAAGAATTGATTTTACGAAATTTCTTGAGGTGTTACTGGTAATAAAGCTGATGAGGAGGAACAGCTATTACAACAGTACAGCAAATGAAAAATCATTACCTTTATGGAACAACTTTTATTACTATTATATACCTGGTGGTAGTGTCTCTGTTGCTGGAGACCGCCTAGGTACCACCGCAGGACCTATTGCAGCTGACAAACAGTAGTGTGTAAATGTTATTGTGTTCCGGTTTGAAGCTCCCTGTAGCTAATGTAATTGCTGGGAAGAGACTCAACATCTTATGTTTCAAACGACGAGCTTAATCTTACTAGCTTCATATTGGTTGGGGCTGAGTATCATTTACCATCAGGTGAACGTCTCGACGCTTACTTAAATAATTTTTCGGGGGTTGAAGGGTGTTTAAAGTTACCCTGTTTTTAGACAAGACTAAAAAAAATTCTACAGATATAATCGCTAGGTGTATAGCAAGCCAAGAATTTATCTGCGTTAAGCCAGCTGGTGGTAAATAGCTGACCAATACCACAAGAAGTTCTTTACGGAGAGTCATATTGGTTTTAAAGAGACCACTGTTCATAGGTAAGGAGGTGCAGAAGAGATGGCGCTCCATCCGCGACTCCTACACCAAGGCATACAGGCAGGGCAAGTGTGTGCCGCCTGAATCGTGCCCGCCGGGCAGCCGCCGCTACCAATACCACCGGCAGATGTCCTTCCTGCACCGAGCACTGCAGAACAAGTGAGTCCACAATTAACCGGTTACAACCACTGCTTCTTGTTACCAGCACTCTACTGATATCTCATCATTGATGGTATCAGATTGTTGAATGGATCACCGATATGAATAAGGAGAAGTAACACTTTAATCATGGTGATAGGTGTTCTGTGATAGCTATTCCTGCCAACAAGCAGCAGTGTGTTAACATTACTGTATTCTGGATTGATGGTGGTGGAAGTGACTGAAGTAAGAAGACATTTTGTAAGGAGGACAGTTGGGGGGGTTTTTATATCCAATCACCTGATTAAACAGTCTATTTCCAAATTACAGGAAATCGAGGTATTCACAAGACAAATACGAATCATACTCGGAAGTGTCCAACTCGCCCCAGCACCAGCAGCAAGAGGACATCACGCCGCGTATCAAACACGAGCTCATAGACAAACCGCTCGACTTGAAAACCAAACCGGACCCGCCCGAGAAACCGGAGACGGTGGACAAGTGCAACCAAGCGACCATAGACAAGCAAAACAAGAATCCCTCGTTGGAGATAAAGATCGACGCAAACTCGATCCTTCCCGACGACCACTTCGACGACGACAAACTGTTCATGAACTCCCTGCTGCCGCTGTTCAAGAAAATGGACGACGACACGAGACTGCTCTGCCGTATCGAGGTCCTGAAAATAATCAGATACGCCCTCCAAGGGCACAAGTGTTTCGAAGCTTTGAAAATAGCAGAAGATAGCTTCTTCAAGAATAGAATAAGCGGCATATTGGCCAAAGAAGAGATACTGGAAAATACCATCAACCCGAAGAACGGTGTGAGCGAACCGAAGTTGTCCATGACCACTCGTTCAGCTGACGGAAGTAGACCAGTAAGGAAACGGAGGGTAAATATAACTTTGTTATATATCACAGTTAGCTGTGAACATCCTATAACACAATGTGAAGAAAGACTTCCTTCACATCACACTATACATCTTACCAGAGAGAATACTGGTGGAAGGTCTCCGTTGCTGGAGACCGTGGATACCACCGCAGCGTATATTGCAGCCGCGAAACAGTACTGTGCAAACATTGCTGTGTTCCGGTTCGATGGGTGCTGTAGCTGGTGAAACTACTGGGGTAATGAGACAACATCTTATCAATATGATGCTGTGTACCATCCTATCACCATATTGTTATACACCAGCGTATCCACTTACCATCAGGTTAATGAAAAACGAAAAGAAAATAAATATTACACTGCTTAAATATAACTTAACTACATCACTTGTTTTTTTTATTCTATTAAGATAAGCTGAACGTTGACCTGATGGTATAATATGGCTAGTCAGGATGATATATGTTGTGCTCATCGGCTGAGACATGAGATCTTCAGTCTCATTACCCCAGTAATAACTTTTTTTTAATTATCACGGGGAAAATCTTAAAAGATATCTTACTGTTGGAGGGAAGACAAGGTTATGTAGGACTTCTACCCATTAAAACCTTCTCCGTGGTCTCCTTCTCTTGGATCTACAAAACGCACTGGTACCCCTTCGTACTCCATCTAAAATATTCCACAGTAGGGAAAAGCCCTCAGCACTCACACTGTACTATAGCAAATAAACATATTTCTGATTTCACAGACTCGATCCCCATCACCCCTACGGATACCACCCAAGAAGAGAGGACCAGGTCGCCCTAGAAAGGTATTTTCTTTTTAATATTTACATAATCTGTTACTACTTTTGTTTGGACTCGCACAAAACTAAGATAAAACATAGTTCTTTTTGACTATTTTACTTTTTCTATCCGGCTCGAAGGACCACGTGTTTAATTAACAAATCGTAAAAATATTCACTGTTTGGTTGTCTGTATGATAATAATTATTGTTTGAATGTATTCATCCTATCATATGACTTTTACCGAGTCCTGAGCCTGGTCTAGTATATATCTTCATGTCGTTCTTCCTGAAGCTCTTACCCTCGAAGCGCTTCAGGTTTTATGTATTATTAAAATTATTGCAAAAACTATAATTTTTTTAATTTCGATAATTATCTTTTTTATATTACAACTTAACTATGTAAAATTTTGCAGGTGCGTCCGCCTCCATCGGACTCGGAAGAGGAGCACGTTGCTAGGAAACAGTTCCCGAAGCTGAAGGTACCGCCGGTAGAAATATCGCATAACCTCTCCGAGTATGATGAGACTCTCAACAAAGCCACAAGCGTCTCGCAACTGCCAAAGCCCATGTTCATGAGAGTAAGTATTTTTAAAAGAACAAGTCAGCTAAGAGACCAGCGGGACGTTCACCTGATGGTAAGTGATACGCCTGCGCATAACAACGTTGCGCTAGTTAGAATGATATACACTGCATTACACTAGCTCGTCGCCTGAGACACAAGGTGTTGAGTCTCGTTACCCAAGTGATTTCATTAGCCACAGCGCCCTTGAAACCGGAACACCATATTACTTGCACAGTACTGTATTTCGCCTGCAATAGACGCTGCGGTGGTACCTACCTAGACGGTCTATAGCAACAGAGACTCTACCGCCAGTGATAGCTGTAGGTCCTTCAAACTGGATTACAGTAATATTCGCACAGTACTGTCGTCTGATCGGCTGCAATAGGCGCTGCGGCTGGTACCTATCTAGACGGTTTCCGGCAACAGAGATTCAACACTATTGTATTTTATATTTCAATTCAAAATGGACTCCATGCGTTATGGCTAGAAGAGAAGAGGAGTCCCTCACCAACAAAAAAAACATCGAAAAGAGAACATGTTGCTCAAACAACTTAAGAACCTAGAATAAAGAGAGAAAAATTGATGTAAGTTCCACTAGCTCCGGGAAGCCGCTGGATGCGGGAAGTGTAGGACCAATCAATGTGGAGAACTTTGGAGGAGACCCATGTCTAGCAGTGGACATTTATCGGCTAATGATGAAGTTTCAATAGTCCAAACGGTTTTGAGATTATGCTTGTAATTCATTTTTTTTTTAAATAAGTGTCCAATATTAAATTGTTGATTGCATTTCCAGATGTACAACCTAGAAAGATCAAAGCCACGGCTGGCAACACCGCCGCCGGCGCAAGCTATGCAAGTATCCATCAAGTCGGAGCCGATCGACACTTACGAGACGCTTTGTCATAACACAACATAATCGATGGTGTTCTATCTACACCTTTAGTGTTACCAGGCTTATGAACTTTTAAACTCCCGCGCCAAAATGCTGGTGTCAACATATTTAAATGTGTCTTCATGTATTAGAAACTTTTTAATACTGAATAAAAACGGACCAAGATCAAATGCAAAAAAAAGTGTATCGTGTTGACAGGGTTTAAAAAAAAATTAAGTTTATTATTGTTTGATAAAATCTCCCGAGTAATGAAATTATTTTCGTTACTGTTCTTTATATAGCTCGACATTGGCATTAATATCGATATTGTATGAGTTTTTTTAGCTGAAGAATATTACAGCTAGAATAATATCACATATATATATGCCAAGCCAACCTTTGTAAAAACATATTTCTTTTCTATGTAAGTAATGAAATTAGGGGTAAAAGGTTTATTTTAAAAATAATTTGTAATGCGATAAAGTTATTAAAATAATAATCGGAATTTTGGTTTCCTTTTTAACGGATGTTCGATACAAAAAAAAAAAACATTCCTTTTGGTTATATTCGGTACTGGAGATATTATAGAAAGGAGACTCTTCTTTGTCTGATGAGAAAGCAGAAACTCATGGCACTTATAATAGGTACATTTAAATAAATGGGAGTTAAATATAAATTGTCTTTATAAAAAATACTAAGTTTTTGTTGTATGTGAATAGTTTGTTGAGACTTAGATTGTTTATATGAATGTGTGGAGTGAAATGTGATAATTTTAGTTTTTAAGTGATTTAAGTTAAGGTGTATGGATAAATGAGCCAGAGAATATACCTTTCGTTTATATTAACTTACCTTATATTTTTGCTCAACTCATATTAATAAAACAGTGTTCAAAAATCAATTTCTGTTTATATCTTTTTTACTATATATAACTTAACAGTAAATGACTATTATCTATTTATCATGTTTTTATATATTATTTTTTAAAAATCATATACGTTTTTCTATCGAGCTTATTTATTACATAAAAATCTAAAATAATAAAATTAGGCTGTACAGACATAGTCTGTGACCTATCCCTTAAGAACAAAATAGCGCCAAAAAAACTGTCATCATTAATTCTCATATATTTAGGAGAAATTAAATGAAATAGTTTAATGCAACAGTGGGAAATATGTGTTTATAGCATTTCTAGTTAACAGCTTAATATAAGTTACACGTAAAACACCGTGAGTATATTTGATGATAGTAGTTAATATGTATTTGTATTGCAAGCGTGCGATTTCGCTCATTGGTGTAATATTATTTTAAATTCGCTTGCGTCCAAAAGTTTACATATTTATATACCCCTCTATGTGTATATAATACATTCCACATAAGACAATAATCTAAACTTGTAATTTTGTATGTCTAGGTCGAATAATAAGTTGTACTTTATTAAGGACATTAAAATTGACAGTTTTTTTTTAATAAAGTGAATCAAACTGTGTTCAATGATACTTTTAATTTATTCCTTAGGTAAATATTATTGCTTTTTATATTATATTTAATATGAAATATCTGTATTATATTTCATGTCATAAGTTTACTCGGAGCTGAACCATGGTTTTATAATGCGACCGTTTCCATTCACACCTTGCACATGGATTCAAACAATTTCCTCATAATATATATACACCAGCTATTCTTCCCCCGATTCCCTCTCCGTAATATAAAATTAGACCGGAAATGATTTTTTTATAGCAACAGTATAAATGATACTGAATGAAAATGTTTAAAAAATTCAAATAGAAATAAAATGATGAATAATTTAGGAAATTCAAAAAGTACAGTCTTTAACCATCTACAAATTATTCCGCGTCGATTGATCATTCCGTATCTATACTTTTACTAGTTTTCAGGTGATTGGCGAAGAACCAAAACCCTTTTTATCAAATATTTATAAATAGATTTGCCAATACAATAACTTAGAAATACCCAAATATATTAAATAAAACAATTTATGTAAAAATCAATTTATTATATGAAAAGAACATTATTATTTATATGTACAATAACCCTTGATATTAATAAATGTTGATTTTCCTCTACCGCGTTCTCGTCGAAGATGAGCTTAAAACTTCGCTCCTTTTTATTTTTTTACAACGAATCGATGAGACAAGCCGACCGTTCACCTGATGGTAAGTGATACGCCGGCCCATAACAATGTGGCGCTAGTTAGGATAATATATACCGCATCAAATTGGGGACATAAGATGTTGAGTCTCGTTACCCCAGTAATTACACTAGCTACAGCGCCGTTCAAACCGGAACACTCTAATTAACGTTTGCATCTTAGACGGTCTTCGGCATCAGAGACCTATTACCAGCGAGCCACCATTCCATATAAATTTATGACCTCCATAGTGCAGCTAGTCTCTTGCCTTACGAAGGTCCCTGGATATACTCCAAACCCAGGTGTTGAGTATGGTTCCGGCTGTTGATATATAAAAGCCGGAGTATTCTGAACGAACACGCTACACCACTATTATTTACAACTATGTAAAGTTAAGGTCAAGTCCATGGTATAAAAAAAAAAATATCAATTACAATGTAGAATATCATCAGCTGGCGCTGGTGTTGAAAACGTTATGTCGCTGAACCTCACTGTCAAATTACTTCTTTTAGGGGAGCAACACATAACACCTACGAAATATCCATCAGCTTCGGGAAAAGGACAGAGCCTTAACAGATGCCATGAAGTATTGTCTGATGAATATTTCACGCAGACCACACCGTCCCTTCTGGTTGCACGCATCCAGAACTTCTTTGGGTTTCCATTAAAAGTACCTGTAAAAAAATAATAATTTAATGTTACTAAAAACATTCCTAAATAAATCTATATCACGTGAAAACTAGTGAACGGCTCGATATGATTGGTATAGGCTCAGCCCTGTAGTCTCAGGCTAGTAAGAATAGGACTAAGGTAAGTCGTAAAAGGATACTAAAAGGGTCTAAGAGTTTCGCGGCCTTGAGGGTGGCGGCCTTTATCGCTGAACAAGTGAACCTGCGTGGGACAGCGTATGGTTCAGCGATGGTGCCTAGAAGAGTTTGGTTCTTCCTCATTGACGTGGTATCACAATGTTGAAGGACACCAGTGCGTTCTGTAAGAGGTCGCGAGGCCTCTCCGAATGCACTGATGCAGAGCACCGACGAGGTTTTGACTTTCCCCTAGTAGCAAGGTATATTTCAAAGATTCCACCCCCCGCAAAAAACAAAAACAAGAAAAAATGGTTATAGGATATTTATTTTTTGAATTTTATAGATCCTTCATTTGTTTCTTATTAACTTTTATAAACGAATTCATGTGGTACTATTTATGCGGTTGCTATGGTAACGGTTGCTATAGAAACAATTCTTTATTACGGCTAGCCAAGCGTACGGGGAACAGCTAATTTACATTAGAACAAATTAGATTAATATATTTATTTTTTTAATGAAGTTTGCGCCACTAGATGTTTTGCAACCATAACAGCTTCATCGGGATGAGCATTCACGGATTTGGTATCTGCGAGCTAAATGATAAAAGGACTAGATCACCTGAACGTTCACTTGTATATATATATGTTAAATCTCTTTATTAATTTCATGAGAATTTTTCTTTAATTTCACGAAACTATGTAAAGAACAAGACCAGCTTACACCAGACAAAACCTTAGACCAGACCAGCAACACGTGTTAACCTGCAACGCCCTTTAAGCCAGGATCCAGTGACGCTTTCTAAACTATCAAACAAAGAATAAAAATGGATATTTTATATACTGCTAATATCAAAAGACAATAAAGTTTTTGCTTATTTATTACCTGTGGCCCAATCTGATAGCTTATCAGTGAGCACACTACCCATCATGGGCTGTCCGTCGTTGTATTCAATACCCGCTTTCAGCCAATGGCCCTCATCTATGTAGATCATCACACCGGCCTGGTCGTAAAGTGTTTCGAAGTTTGCTTCGACGCATACCTGATAAAGGAATGGACAATCATGAGGAAGGTATCAATATCAGTGTAAATAAATTAAAAGAATTAAGTCCAGGCTCACAAATGCCCGAGGAAATGAGATAAAAAAAAAAACTAATGGACTATAGTATTTTTTTTTGTGAATTACAAAATATGACAGAAAATATTGCTCAAATTTTTAAGTTATTATATTAACCGAAAAGAATATAAAATAGTACTAAAAAATAAAAAACTGAAAAAAAATATCAGTTAAAATTGTCCGAAGATTTTTCAGAAAAGGAATGTGGAACAACTGGCGTCAGTGTTCTCTTCTCGTCGAAATACGACCAGGGTCTCTTCAAGAGTAGTGAATAGTGTTACTGGGTTAGTGCGCCATACAGACCGCTTTACCACTCAATATCAGGTGGGATCGTAATTAAGCGCTAACCTTGTTAATATAAAAAAAAATAATCGCCGCCATTTTAACGCGCTTTTTCCGTAACGTCAACGTAGCGTCAAGGTCGAAGTGTTTTATTTAGTTCATCATTATTTGTAAAGTAAGATAAAGAGGATAAATATTCAATAGAAATGGTGGTAGCTGCAGCTTCAACCGCTTGGTAGAAAAATGGATACGCAGAGATGAAGAAGTACATTGTCACCGTGGATATAAACATTTTACAATCCATCCTCATATGGACACCAAGTTTTATGTGAAAAATACATTTAACTGCCTCCGCGGCACAGTGTCTCCTCTTTTGCTTAACTACGTCCACGGTACGATTCTGGGATCACACTTTACTATTCATCATCATCATCAGCCTTTCTTAATCCACTGTTGGATATTGACCTTCCCCAATGTCTTCCGTCAAATAAGGTCATCAGCTTTTCGCATCCATCCACTTCTGACCGCTCTTATGGTGTTGGTGCATCTCAAGACAAAGCGTCATACACTCTCTGCGACCTATACGCGACTTCAACTTCCAATACTTTCCTGCTTCATCAGCCGTTATTGACGTGACAAACATGGCCGGCCTACTGCCACTTCAGCTTTCAGATTTTGAGAATTACGTCGATAACTAGTTCTCCGTCGAATTTATTAATTTCGGTTCCTATCCCTTAGAGAAATACCAAGCATAGTTTTCTCCATCGCCCACTGTGCGACTTTAAATCGGTGTACCAGCTCGATGGTCAACAGCTATGTATTTGCGCCGTACGTGAGTATGGAGAGGACTCTGGTTGGAAGACCTTTGTCCCATCGCTTCCCAATGTCAACTTCACTACACGGTCTTATAATCACGTAATGCAAATTGAAATTGTCCATTGTTAATAAAAGAAAATTATCATTTACCTGCATCGTGAAATTATCACGTACGTCCTTGCCGAAAACATGACCAGAATTACGTTTGAATTTATAGTAAGTTTCCTGCCAAAAGTCCGATTCTAAATTCGTTGAGACCTCAAGAATATTATCTGTCAGAAACCACTTGTCGGGTTCATTAAACCATTTAAAATTTGACCATGAGCTATTTTGCATTGTTTTCGACTCCATGATAACTAATAAGACCTCGTAACGAACAATAACAATACTTTAATAAAATATTAAGTCATAAAGATAATGATAGATAGAAAAAGATAAGAGGCCGGTTTTAACTATAATTACCATTAAGGAAAATAAGACAATGCGCATTTATCATAATTTTATTAACTTTAAAAGTTTTTTTCATTACCTTTTTTTTTTTAATCTCCATTGATTAGTTTAGTTCTGTGTGATGATTGCTTGTCTCTTAAGATTAAATTTCTTTTTTGTATTTATGAAAAACAATACATAAAATAAATTTTATAATTAACATAATAACATATTTCAAATGTATAAATGTTTTTGTGGTGTTGTGATGGCACACAGAACAAACAAAATTTAATTATATGCACCGCATTTATAGATAATCCATGTTTATTTAAGATGAATGTTTCATAGTTTTTAATGAATTATACACTGTTTGTTAATACACATTTTGTGGTATTATAAAATATTTATTAATCGTAATTTCTTTTTTATTTTTTAGGCTCCGTTGACATACTTGTCGGCACAGGCACGTAACTTCACGTTAATAATAAAATCATTTAACTTAAAAAAAATCAAACTAAAAATTTATGAACAAAAATAGAATACTGTAATCTTTTTAAATGTTTATCTAATCGTTTAATCAAATTTATTTCATTATAGTACTTATCCTGTGTTACCAATCGTGAAAATATAAACAAAATAAAATTGGATAAAATGTAATTAAAACAAAATTTACTTAAGTTTAATAAGACTCATTTTAAATTTAAATAAATAAATAATTTATTATTTTATATATATCAATGTTTTCAATTACCCATATTTTTAATTCCGGTTTTCATTTTCGAATGTGCATCACTGTTTTTGTCGTCTATCACGTTTGAGAAATTTGACAAAATGTCTTCATTTCCGGCGGCGGCAACACGGTGTGGGCGCGATGACCGGCTCCGCCTTATGAAAAGGGCTAAATTGATTTTAATTTGCTTTTAATTACATTTTCTTCTCGAAATGGGTAAACCAGGTGAGTAATTATTGCTTATACTATTTTACGTTCTCTATTTTTAAATAACCACATGTTAATTGTATGAATTCTTTTAATATTGTTAAAATTCTGATAATTATTGTATAACTACGTTATAAATTTGTTGTTTTACGGTAACGCCCATTAATGTAATCTGCATATTTTCGGTCATATTTTAGGTTAGGCACTAATAGCATTATAATGTTGAATATTTGTACTTCAAACCAATGGACTTAATTTTATGAAATAATTTACTTTTAATTCATAAATTACATGGCCTATGACAGTATTATTGTTAATAAATGTGTATAGGTTATAATAGAATCACGTGGGGTTTAACACGTGCGTTTCATCAAAGCTATCTAAAACTTTTATTTAATGTAATAATAATAATAAAAATGTTTCATTTATTCACTGGTTAAACTGACACGTTTCTAAAAAGTTACCGACATGTATACAAAGTACACGTGTTACATTATGCTGGAGTTTGTCCAACGATCATTAAAAATCTTATTACATTTCAACCATATTAGTTATTGGTCAAAAATTGATTTGTAGAAAAAAATTTAAATTGTTATGATGTCAGGCATCGTGTTGAGCCAGAGGGGTTGTATTACTAAATAAATGAACAATATGAATTAAAGAAGTATCGCTCTCAGCAGATACTGTTAGCTACAATGATAGTATTAAAAATAAGTTTACAATAATAAAATGTTAATAATTGTTTCTAGAATTTAACAGCCCTCGTGGTGGTGGACGCGGCGGAGGCTGGGGCGGAGGTGGTGGTGGATTTAGGGGAGGCCGCGGGGGAGGCGGTGGGCGTGGCGGGTTCGGCGGAGGTCGAGGAGGCGGTGGGGGAGGAAAGTTCGAAAAGCGTGGAGGCGGAGGGGGCCGTGGCTTTGGAGGCGGTAGAGGAGGAGGAGGTATAAACTTCTAATTACTATTTAATAACATATTTTAGTCTAAAATTATACAAATATGATGATTGTGGTCCCTCTAATCTGGACCTATCCATGAAGACCATATCCACATACCCACTTCTGATACCACACAGCATAATCTAGATTAAATTTAAAAAAGATGTATGTATTAAATGCAGTAATTTATCCTATAGGCAGAGGTCGTGGAGGACCCCCAAAGAGAGGAGGATTTAAAGGAGGAAAACAAGTTATAATTGAACCGCACAGGTATGTATGCAGCATATGCCAATATCCCTCCCTGCTTTGGAACATAACTTTCATACACCCTAGTAATTTCACTGGCCACCACATCCTAATGGAAAACTATTTACACGCTACTGTATGGTGGCAAAAATAAATAGAAGCTGTATATTTTAAGTTGTCTCCAACCAGGTAGCTTAAATGATGATACATGTTAATTAAATGTCTTGAAATGATGTTATGATACATAACTTTCGTTCTTCTGAATGCAAACGCTTGAAGCCAATTATGTTACTGATCCAATATATATATGTAGTGTTAGAGAATACAATTGATTTTTTTGGTAATAGAGTTGTGTTATTACAGACACCCCGGAGTGTTCATAGCCAGAGGCAAAGAAGATGCGCTGGTCACAAAGAACTTGGTGCCCGGTTCCGAAGTTTATGGAGAGAAGAGGATATCTGTTGAGGTGCGTGTTTTCTTTAGATGAACTTTTTATTATGTAGGTTGTCAACTGTCATGATAAATATTTGGAGAATTGATGAACTATAATATCTATTGTTAAAATTGTAATCCCAGCAGACTGGATTTTTTTATAGCTTTATTTATAACCATGATGATTGTGGTCCCTCTAATCTGGACCTATTCATGAAGACCATATCCACATACCCACTTCTGATATTGCACTCGCTGATAAAAATACACCACAACTAAAAGAAAATCCTAAACATCAAATTTCTTTCTAGACGGAGGGAGAGAAGATTGAGTACAGGGTGTGGAACCCGTTCAGGTCAAAGTTGGCCGCCGCTATAATGGGCGGTGTTGACGCTATACACATGCCACCAGGCTCTAGAGTGCTTTACCTTGGTGCTGCCAGTGGCACCACTGTCAGTCATGTCTCCGATATTGTAGGACCGGTGAGTAATTCAGGATACAAAGGGTTAATATTTCATGTCTGTTGTAAACTGTCAAGTGATGATCATTTTCATTATGGCCATCTTCTGTTCATCCAACAAATAACCTCAAGGCTTATTTGTTTAATCTTCCTCATCTAGTGCAGCCACTCATAGTTCTTCACATTCAGCACATGAGTTGTATAAAACGCTTTGAATGATCTTCATTGGTTGCATCTACGGAGCGATGAGGCAAGTCTCTGATAGGTCTCTGCCAATGAAGACCTCCACCAGTAACATACATAATTATACTATTTAATCATAATTAGAAATTCTTTAGCGTTATACTTATTCTTCTATATTGCGATTGTGATCATAATTTCCATTTCAGGAAGGTTTAGTGTACGCGGTGGAGTTCTCCCACAGGTCCGGTCGTGATCTAATAAACGTAGCGAAGAAGAGAACAAACATCATTCCCATTATTGAAGATGCGAGGCATCCCTTGAAATACAGGTTAGATATTTGTATATATATTTTACTAGAATTAAAGAGAAAATAAATCTCATGGATCTAATGTTTTCTCCAAATGAACTTGCTTACTGAACGTTCTTGTTGCTGGGTAACGGAACTTCCATCATATTAAGAATCTGTTGCATTTTATATATAAAGGTGTTGCCGATTAGTATGTAGGCCTTAGGAAAAAGATTATGTCCAGATATGAATATAGGATGAGGTGATCACTGTCCCCGTGGTCTGGGATTGTTAAGAATGGGGCTAAGGTGAACCATGCCTGTCGGAGGCGGCTAAAGAGGTGTTCAGGTTCATGGGCTTTTAAGGAGCCTAGGGTTGACAATAAAGATGAGGTGGTGATATATTTCCCCTAGTAAAATGATAGTGCTGGGAAGTTTTAGTCATTCTCAGTAAGCGCAGGGAAGCCATCAATGCATTTCATGAGGGATTCCGCCCAGCACCAAGTAATTTGTGAATTTATATAATATGATGACAGAATGAATCTAAATATTTCATGTTGACAAATATCAACACTCTCTCTGATAATATTTGCAACATCCCTCGCATCTGTAACTCCCGAACAAGATATTAATACTATCTAATGGCCGCAGGATGCTGGTGGGCATGGTGGATACGATATTCGCTGACGTTGCGCAGCCCGACCAGGCCAGGATCGTCTGCTTGAACGCGCAGCACTTCCTCAAGAACGGCGGTCATTTTGTTATATCTATTAAGGTAATATAAACAATTACTACTGTCGTGATGAATATACTCCTGGATATGAGACAGACTTCCGAAGGCTACTTATGGATGGTTTGTGTAGTAATACCATTTAGATGGTCTCCGGCAATGTAGACCTACTGGATATACACTATAGACATTATTTAAAGGTGATGTTGCAAAGACCTTTAATTTAACTACAGATGTCTCCATGATGACTACAATATTAACTAAATCTTTCATGTTGATAGAATTGAACTCTCTCACTGAGGATACATGTCCTTTCATTATTTCCATTAAAATACTGTTCAAATACTAACACCTCGTATCTCTTCCGTCAGGCTTCCTGCATAGACTCCACCGCTCAACCGGAAGCGGTATTCGCTGCCGAGGTCAAGAAGTTGCAAGCGGACAAACTGAAGCCTCAAGAACAGCTGACGTTGGAGCCCTATGAGAGAGATCACGCCGTAGTGGTTGGAGTGTTCAGACCACCGCCGAAGAAGTCTTCATAGCCGGAGTGATCAGTTTTGAGTGATGGACTAGTGCTCGTTGAAAATAGTGGTGTCATCCCGCCTGCTTGGTGGTGCTGGTCATTTCCAGTCCCATCTGTTTTACGGGTTATGAATATGACTACATTTTTTTTTGTTCCTCTTAAGAGGCATCTCCTAGGGTATTGAAGGACGATAGTGTAAGTTAGCTTTAAGTTACGCGACTGCATGTTGTATGAAGTATGAAATATATGGATGCGAAAGACTTCATGAGTTTTATTTACATCTTATTTACCTATATATATGATCAAAATAAAAATTAGTTTCATCTTAACAGCAGTAAGTGGTACCCGTGAGGCGCGAGTCGTACTTGCGACAATACTACAACGTATCCTGATTCAAGTATTTTTAATACTAGGACAAAATACTTTGAATTATTGTCTGTCTTTGGAGCAATGAGGCTCCTTTTTTTGTTTCGGGAGGAAATCTTAAAGATACCCTGCTTCTGGCGGGGAAGTCGGAAGTACGTGAGACTTACTCGTTAAAACTCCCTCGGTGGTTTCCATCAGTGCATTCGGAGAGGCTCAGAGAACACATCGGTGTCTCTACACTTCCTGTTATACCTGTCTGAGACCTAACCCTCCAAAGTACCATACGCTGTCTCGCGCAGGTTCGCTTATCGAGAAATAAGGGCCCCCACTTTCGAGGCCCGCGAAACTCCTAGATCCTTTTAGTCTGCTTGTACGACAGGCAGGGCTTACCTTAGTCCTATTCTTACCAGCCCGAGGCTGCAGGGCTGGAAACCCTAAAGTCTGGAGACTTGACATTCAGCAGGCACATTCCTTTTCGTTACCCTCAAAAAGATGTTGCGGGAGGATTAATAACGAGAAGGTGCCGGGGTAAAATATCTCTGAAAAGTTTCAAGTCTAATACTATATCAAGACCAACAAAGCGGCCGGGGAACGGCTAGTATATATAATCATCAGCCGATGGACGTCCACTGCTGGACATCGGCCTCCTCGAAAGATATCCACATCCATTGGTCCACAGTCAGCATGGCTTTCGGTATCACCGGGCGCTAGGAGCCGTCGTATGTAGAAGTTCATATGAGGAGATTTAGGCAATTTCCTACCATGCTTGCCCAATGCGAGTTGGAGGGAGCCAGAGTGTCGTTTGTTGATTAGCAGGGTATATATAAACTAGTATGTATGTATAAAAAATTAGATATCTAAACCTTTTTCACTAGTAAAGCCCAATCAGTGAGAACAGACATTTTGAGATAAGTCAGTTTCTCCCAGTTCTAATCGATGTATTAAGTAAAGAAGTAGTCCATAACATGTTCGAACAGTACCACAGATCCGTCTGCTCGGTGTAAAAATATGACCAATAAAAACTACGCAATGTATACACATCATTATTGATGTTGTAAATTTATTGGGACTCATGGGTCTTGGATATCATTAGCAGATTATTGGCTTGTTTATTGAAATGTGTAAGAAAAAGTACTGGGCTCCGGGAAAATACCCTTCAAAGTATACATTTTCAGTAAACAATATGCTCTAGACGCAGTAAATACACATACATTATTTGACAGTCATTTTAATAAAATCAACTGTATTAAACTTTAATGAACTAAAGTTTTTTTTAACATATTTTTCACTTCTAATATTCTATAAAAATTGACACCCCGTTTTATTTTTCATTCTATTTTCAGGCATTCTATTTTGTCTTGTCATCTACCAATATAATAATATATGAAATTGCAGTAGGTACCAACTTAACTCTATATAAAAACAAAAATATCAGTTTAGGAACTGGATAAAGTTAAGTGTGCTGTCAATTGATCAATCTCAACAATTGAGAAGTGCCTTCAAATTGAAATTTGGTGATCAGTCAGAGAAAACTACCTATCCTGTGTCATTCTGTTCGGAGTAAATAAATAATCCCCACTTTTGAAGTGTCATATTTATATACTAGGTTTAATAAATCCAGTATCAAAAGTAATATATCCTGTTTTCTGAAGATATTAACCGCTTGATAATCATATTGACTCTTACAGCTCATCTGATACTGGACTCGAGGGATATATCAAGTCTTGAAAGCTTTTGATCTAGTAAAGTAGGTCCTTGGAAGTAAATACCTGGTTTTATAAGCTTTTCATGATATTTTCTAAGTTAAATTAACGCTGCATACAATAAATTCTACTCGTGTTAAATAAAATATACGTATTTAAGAACAACTTTAATAACTTATCTGGTTTTCTTTCTTCATGTCGTTCTTTAAACTTTAACACACAGCTGGACATAGGCCTTTCCCAACGAACGCCACTAAGCCTGATATCCGGCTATACGCAATACAGCTTTTAGGGTAACGTCACATAATTTTTGTATTAACAAGATCATTAGCGTGGCTACTGATTGTTCTAATGACTGCTCTGGATGCCAAGGAGTATGGACAAGGTGACCAGAACAAGACGAAACTTCCATGATCACTTTAAAACTTACCGAGCCAGAGTTTAGAGCTCGGTACAAAATTTAGAAGGATCTCTAAGTATTTTAGCAGGGTTGGCGTCGTCTATAAGAAAAACATGTTGGTGTTGGTGTTGGAGTCGGTGTCGGAGTCGAAACCGTGTTGGAGTCGGTGTCGGAAACGTGTGGGTGTCGAAACCGTGTTGGAGTCGGTGTCGGAACCGTGTTGGAGTCGGTGTCGGAACCGTGTTGGAGTCGGTGTCGGAACCGTGTTGGAGTCGGTGTCGGAACCGTGTTGGAGTCGGTGTCGGAACCGTGTTGGAGTCGGTGTCGAAACCGTGTTGGAGTCGGTGTCGGAACCGTGTTGGGTCGGTGTCGAAACCGTGTTGGAGTCGGTGTCGGAACCGTATTGGTGTTGATAACATACTGTGAACAACGTCTATAACAGCATCGCTTTGTGCTAGCTGTACACATAAGTTGGAACTTACTAAACTGCCACACTTTGAAACCCACGGTCTCCACTCATCCTGCGAGATCGAGGTTGGTTTGGGTTGAATGTGTAGATATGAAATTAAAAAATCTTGGACGGTGAAAAAATGAGATAAAACGGATGATTTATTTAATTAAAAAAATTGGACAAGTCTCATATTGACAATGACCGTTGCTTTCCGACACCGTGATTGTAAGGGGATGGGGTTGGTATATCCAGGGCTAATAAGATTCGGATCAATCTGCCACCGTGTCACCAGGTTAAGCACACGTATTGCTCAACCTGGCAACATTTATCACGCTAGATAATAATTGGTGGGTACAGTATTGCCAGTATGGTAGTAATAAAATATTTATTTTTTCTTTTAAATAAAACCATTTATAAAAATTCAACGTGTATATTGTTCTGTGTCATTCGGACTCGCCGCTGTCGCTCTCCCCCCCACCGGCTTCGCCACCACTTCCTTCTTCGGTCCTCTCTCCCTCCGCTTCAGCTTCCTCCCAGGAGTGCGCGCTGTCGTCGGACTGATACTGTTCCGCCTCCATATCTTCTTCAGAAGACGTGTCTATGAATAGAAACGAAGCTGGTAACCTTCAAATCGCTGAACGGAGTTTTTTTTTAATAACTATCGACATTACTAAATTATTAATCTGTCCGTTTTTTTTTTTGAATGGGTTCATATTTGAATAAAGAAATTAATTGTAATGTCTTTGGTTTTCTCTCTTGGTCTGATGAAGACCAGCAATGCAGTCCTCGCAATAGAGTCATCTTTTCCAATAGAGAAAGCACGAGAGTGATTTGAAGATCTGAACAGAAACTGTGCACATTTACCGTCATACTGCAGAATTGGTTCGTGGTCGAGTTCCACGTCTCCGGAACTCCGCTGCGATGAGACCAGCTCCAGGCGACCGCGCAGGTTCAACAGCTGGCACAGGTGAGAGCGTCTGCGACCAGTTTAAATATATTAACACACCTGATGGTAAGTGATGTGCCAGCCCATAACAATGCAGCGCTTGTTACTATGCTGAAGCACATCGTAACCTTGACGTATGTACAGTCTCGTTACCGTTGCAGTCCTACAAGCTATAGCATCCTTCAAACCGGAACACTAATGGCTGCACTATACGGTATGTAGCAACAGAGACCTGCCACCAGCATACTAAATAGCGTTATAGTTCTCACCTGTGTGTGAGTACGGCGAGGAGGTGAGTGAGGCGTGCAGGTGGTGCGGCGAGGAGTAGGGCTGCGTGCGCCCGCAGCGTCGCCGTCAGCCATGCGCACACGCACGCGCACCTGGAAGTACACACGCGATACAGATCACATAAATATTATCCAGTTACTTCTTATAGATGTAATGGTTTCAGCACAACAACTTACGGGACCGAAGCCAACCTCATCTGCTCGTAGTGCACCCTGCTAACCAACAAACGAGGCTCTGGCTCCAACCAACCCACTTTGGGCCAGCGTGGTGGGAAATCCCATATGAACCTCTACATACAACAGCCTCTAGTATCTAGCGGTACCGTAGGCCGTGCTGATTGTGTGTGAAGATCTTTAGGGGAGGCCTATGTCCAGTAGCTGACTGTCTATCGGCTGATGATGATGATACTTCTTATAATGCCTATTTCCTATTGGAAGGTGACTGTCTTATGCCATATGGAACAGATGCTTAACACCAGTATAACCGCTCTACACCCTCATGTCAACCAGCCAGGATTTTATTCCAAGTCCAATATATCTATAATCACACACTGTGATTCCCTAGTAGTCAGCATATATAAATACTGGCTGTTCCTCGTCTGCTCTGCTGGTCGTAACACCCTCGCGACTTCCTTTGGAGAAGGAACTTTATAAAATCCATTATTATCTGATCTATATACTGCGGAAACAATATCTATACCAAATTTTGAGTGTTTAAGTGTAACAGTTTTAGAGATCTCGTGATGAGTCAATGAATCTGGATATCATCCTCAACCAATAGACATCCAATGGACATAGGCCTCCCCTCAATGAATCTCAACTTAGATCGAGGTTAAGATTGACATGGAGGGGATTTGAACCATTTTCCATCATGCTGGCCTAATAAGGGTTGGTGGGAGATAAAGCCTCGTCTATTGGTTAGCAGGGTGCACCACGAGCAGGTGAGGTTGGCTTGGGTCCCTGTGGGTAGTTGTACAGGATCCCTTCCATATCTCTGGATATAGAGTATATATATGTAATGAAAGTGTGTTCTGTTCGTTCGTCAATCACGTGAAAACTAGTGACCATGTCTACAAGGGAGCATGAGCATTTGTCGATGGTCATAAGATATGTACTTCTATATTACTACCAGCAAAGCGAGTGGAGAACAGTTAGTATATATATATATGAAATGGTTTGATGACATAAAGGAATGGACCGGGTGTAAATACCATCAGTTAAAAATAATGGCTGAGGATCGAATTGATTCTCTCAATCTGATCAGCTAATCTTCAGCTATTAGATTGGGAGATCAGCAAAGCGGGCACCTAATGATGATGATATATATATATATATATATATATATATGTATGATATAAAAAATACTTACTGGCTGGTTTTCCTTGTAGCCATGTCTGCCAACTGATCCAATAACAACGGCACATAATCCACTGGAAGATACGAGACTGTCCTTAATGCTACACCAGGATCGTCCTTCTGCAACACCATCAGTATTATCCTGAAATATAATTATTGTATTAATATCTTACAAACAGTATGGCATATATAGAAAAAGTTATAATAAGGTAAAAAAAATTACCCTTTGTCTCTAGAGTGTAGCCCCTGCATCAGTAACTTGGTGTAGTTCTGGTTGACGGCCGACTTTGCTCTACTCTTCACATCTAGTGCCAGGTTCGCTAGCCTCGCTTCCATCGTCACTTCCACCTAAAATCATTAAGTCTGTAGAACCTACAACTTGTATTAGAGATAACTGCTATCGTCGGAGAGATGCTGATCGGAGGTGGATTTATATACACATATATGATTAATATTCTTCATCACCATTTCAGCTTATTAACTCCCACTGCTGAATATAGATCTCCATAAAGAAAATCTTTACTGCTATCAGGTATCAACTCCGCAGCTACTGTTTGAAAGGTAGCTAATGGGGTTACTCCGGTAATGATTATCTTATGTATCAAGCTGAATGCAATATGGTGTAGTATATACAACTCTAACCAGCGTCACATTACTGTGTTCTGGTCTGATGGATATTGAAGCTATTGAAAGTATTTCGGGTATGAGATACAACTTCTGTCAACGGAGGAGAGAATATGAGATGTAGTGTATATAACTTTAACTAGTGTCATGTTGCTACACCCGAGAGTATCACTTACCATCAAGCGAAGGTCCCACTGGTCTCGTGGGTC
This sequence comes from Ornithoptera priamus, assembly GCA_029034505.1. Lineage (NCBI taxonomy): Eukaryota > Metazoa > Arthropoda > Insecta > Lepidoptera > Papilionidae > Ornithoptera > Ornithoptera priamus. Next base: position 77,471 of record JARDWD010000292.1, on the reverse strand, counting down.
AAGTTTAATATAAAATATCCTCATTTCACCAGATAAATAGTTCAAAAGTAGTATATACGATAAGAACGCTGACCTGGCCGCCGGGCGTCGTCCGCTTCCTGATGACACCGCCCATTGGTTCGACGTATGTGACCTCATCATTTTTCAAGTCCGACCTGACTTTGTTCACCTCGTTCACCTGCTTCACTTTCTTCTTGCGTTCCTTCGCATCACCTCGTATAAGAACTTGGGTCTTTGTGGTCAAATCTGGTGTCTGGAATAGAAGCAAGTTATGTAAACAATTCGGGATAATTTTTTTTTATTATCCTGAGATGAATAAGCTGTTCACCTGATAGTCACTATCACACCTAAAAATCATGTGCTACACAGGATAATATACACAACATCACATTGTGCTTGTTGACTTTACATATAATATGTTGTCACATCTCCCGAGTCCATTCACTAGCTACAACTCCCTTCAAACCGGAACATAGCAATGTTTGCACATTACTGATCATCGGCTACAATAGGTGCTGCGATAGTACCTACATAGACGGTCACCTGGGACAGAGACCTACAACCAGTAAAGTTTTCATGTTCAGCAGTGGACATTGAAGTTCAGCAGTAATGAAGAATTTCATAACCATTTATACTCACAACTCTCTCGAAGATAAGTGCTGTGCTGTTAGCATATCCCAAGAGCATGTCTCCAGTGGGGGTGAGCTTGCAGCACTGAAGCGGGAGAGGTGTTGCTCCTGCTGTCGTCACTTGTACAGTCACCGATGGTTTGATTGGTTTTGTTGAGCTCCTGCGTAGATTAGAATAGTTTTTTAACTATAAATTTACTTCAATTTTGTATGATGTCAATTGATAACGAGGTCATAATCACAAAAAATGCTGATACATACCCATTCAGAATGCTTCAGCCGTTATATTTAGAGACAGAACATAGTAATGCAGTTGTTAAGCAGATTTACAATATGTGGATGGTAGATGGTCATCAGGTAGGGTGGAGCGAGTCTGTCATCCTCCAAACTCCACAACATTAGACTCCGGAGTCTAATCAGTACCTCCATGATAATGCAGTTAAATTATTCCTACTTTTATTAAAATATTTTCTATAGAAGAAGTTATCGAATTGAAAAGCAGTTACATTTTGAAGATCTAAGTATTTATCAGCGGCAACTAAACTTTCTGACCTCAAAGGCCAGTAAATTCATAATTTAAATTCCACAGATCCCACTAATATAATTTGTATGTTTAATATATTATATATAAAAAAAATTGTGGTCAAAGAACACACAAAATGTAGGTAATTAATAACAAAACTATTAATTGTAACCTAATTATGAAATATCTATTAATATATTTAACTGGGTTATGAGAGGTTCGGATAGTGAATTAAAGGTCAAAGGTTGGGATCCGATATTCCTTTATATATACTATCTTAATGATCTTAACGGATTACTGGTGGTAGGTCTCTGTTGTCAAAGACTGCCTCAGTAGATACCACTGCAGCTTCTATTGCAGCTGGCAAACTTTACTGTGTCCCAGTTAGAAGATTGCTGCAGCTAGTAAAATTACTGGAGTAATGAGACAATGTGATGAATGCAATGTGGTGGAATGTATATCATCCTAACTAGCGCACATACTGTTATGGCCATCTTCATCATTTAACATCAGTTGAAGTCCCTCTCGTGTCATTGCTTCATAGAAAAAAAAAACGCTACAGTGCTCTTCATTGAATTAAGAAGATAACTTTCCCAAACAAAATTATTTACCCATTTAATTTATGTCCATAGAAATGGACGACCCCGCTCCTAGTAGCTGCCGCAAGCTGCAGCTTCGTGCCACCGTCTTCTGTTTCAATGTTTATATCAATGATTCTCGGAGCATCCTCCAAGACGAAGTTGTAAGTTGGGGTCGGCACCACAGGAGCGCTATTGATTGATTTCTTCCGCTGCTTCTTTTTAGGTGTTGGTTCGTCACCATTTACTGGTGGACTTTCATCTGTTATTGTTACATCCCAGAATGAAAGCAAGCGTTCATTTCTAAAAGAAAATGGTGAGGAATTTACTTTATACTCAATTTTTTTAATACACGATTGTTGAAATATATTTTCCACCACCATCAGAGAGTAGGCTCATTACACAAATATACCGTAACATGTATTTTTTTATATTTGATAGTATTTTCTTTTTTATGGGCATAAGTTTTGCTGTTAGTAGGTCTCTGTCGCTGGAGACTGCCTAGACAGATACTATTGCAGCTCCAATCACAGCACACAAATTGTACTGTTCCGATATGAAAAGTGATGTAACTGTTTAATTACTGGGGTAATGGGAATTAACATCTTATTTATAAAAGTGACTAGCATCATGTACAGCTGTGTGTACCATTCTAACTAGCACCTTGTTTATTTGTGGGTATTTGATTTGTATGTGTTATTTACAAATAATATCAACTAGCTCAAATCAAGTAGCTTGCTGGCCTAATGGTTAGAGCATGCGGCCTTCATTCTGAAGGTCGCGGGTTTGAATCTCAGCATGTACCGATGATTTTAATATTTAAGTTATGTACATTTGTGAACTTTAGTAACAACAGCGGAATACAAACGGTGAAGGGAAACATCGCGAGGAAACCTGCACATGGATTAGAATTTACTCTAAGGTGTGTGTGAAGTCACTAATCTTCATTGGGCCCCTGTGGTGACTGTGGCCCCATCGCCCTCATATTGAGGGTAGGCCTGGGCCCCAACAGTGGGGACCTAAATTGACTGTAGACAAAATCAACGAACTGGGTATTTGATAAGTATTGACATAATGTCACTTTGGAGTACAGCTACAGAGCTGCTAACAGCTTGTAGTACCTACTCTTGTATTTTATCATATTTTCAGTACATAACAGCTATATTGTTATAGGTGGGCATATCATTATCAGGTGTACAACCCATCCGTCTCATCCCTTAATTTAATAAAAAAAATTCCTCCATATTAATATGCTTTATCAATAAAGACTAAGTCACTTATCATCAGGTGAGATTTTAGTCAAGCTCGAGTTCACATTTATAAAAATCAAACAAACTATCATACTAAATGATAAACTACTAACTGTGATCCTTCTATTAGCCAACAGGTCTCTCCAGTTATAGCAAGCGATAATAATGCACGTGGTGCTGCATTATGTCCCAAGTTCTTCATTAAGATTGATTGACCGTCCTGTAGGCGCCATATTCTCAGTTGGAATGATGCTGCCACTAAGTATTTTGCTGATGATTTCTAAAACGAACAACAAAATGTTACGTATTGAATTTACACATTACACTTAAACAGAATTAAATCCATTATTGATATACAATTTTAAAGAAATACAAGTACAATACAAGTTAAAGTTATTTAAAGATCAAATCATATTGTCTATTTTGATATTGATTAAAGTAAGAATAAGTGACATTAATATAACATGAATTGAACATTAGAATAATAATGATATTCATAGAAGAACTAAGATCACTGATTTTCCCCGAAAGATTGATAGATTTAAGTGGCAGTAGGCAGGGCACATTGCTCAAAGGACCTTTGGCCAATGGACCAGTAGACGTAGTATTGGGAGGCCTCCGACAAGGTGGATCGACAATCTGGTGAGAATCATGGAAACCCACTGGATGCAAGTAAAGCAGGACTCATCAATGTGGAGACCTATGGGGGAGACCTAAGTCTAGCAGTGGACATATATCAACTGATGGAGGTAATAACTTAAAACTTTTTTATAAGTGTTGGTACCAAAGACTAACAATTTTGTTTATAATACCACAGCAAAAAGTTTCTAAATCTATGTTTTATTTGTATATATTTAATATACAACAAATCTAGTTTATTTTTTTTAAATTTTTATATATATTATTGCTGTATTGTAATTTTTCTTAATTACAATAGCCTTGTCTCAAATAATGAGAGTAGGCTCCAAGTTCCAAGGCTGATACTTAGACATAGGGAGTATTTATATAATTATAGGTTCATGTCTTTATGGTTCTTTATTTATGGTCTTATTAGTCATACTATGTACTAGCTAAAACTCATAAATAGTTTCATCATAATATTGAATTGGTTTAAATTAGGAAACTAATGTTATTTCTGTTAGTCAAGAGTCCTCCGTTGTAAATAAATTAACTTACCTCATTATGAGGAACGATCTTTATTGCACTGATACCACTGGTTTGTTTACTCTTATTATCAACATTTATATTGTACTTATTTCTAATGGATGCACTCTGTAGATCCCATTCATGTAATGTGTTATTGCCAGTACAACTGATGAGGCCATACTTTCTATGCCAATCCAAACTCTTCACTTTGTTATTGTGCAAGTGATTAAGTTTTTGATCATTTAACACTGTTTCAACTTTCCCTTGTGCCACGGAGTATAATAGAATTTTGCCACTGTTTGTCCCTAACGCTATTATTTGTGTCTCTTGATCGCTAACTGATTTTCTTCTTGCGCCTTTTTGTGAGGAGACCTGAAAAGGTTATTATATTGAATATTTTTACGGTTATCACTATATTACTACATTGTTCTTTAAGTCAATATTGTAAGCAAGTCTGACCACAATAAGGACTCAAATAATGTATTGTTAACTCTTTATAGAAAACCACGTGTGTACATACCGATCGTGTGATATTTATCCATTGCAAGCAAGAAGGTGGAGCTGTTAAATGCAGGTCTGGAGTGTATTCTTGTTTGAGGACATTAGTTTCTGTATCCCATACCCTAAGTCTCCCATCATTAGTTAAGACAGAATAATATTTCCCGTCCTCGGAAAACCCCGCATCTGCCATCTTCTTGATTGGCGTTCACACTATTTTTAAGTTTAATCTGTGGTAATAATGACAATTGACAAATACGTTCCGATATCGAAAGTTAGTAATAATCTCTTATTTTAAAAACTATTCATGATTGATTGAATATAAATCTTATAGAACACTTAAATAAAACAAAACGATATAATGACAACTAGTAAAAGATGGAACTTTGTTAAAAAAGAGAATTATTGTATTTTGTTAATAAATTTATTTCGAAGGTATTCTAAAAGGTTTTGACTGTTGTCATACTTTTAATAAAAAATATGTTACAGGTACTATAAAAAATATTTATTGTCAACGCAAATCTCAGATTTTTTTAAAATAAATATGAATTTATTTAGAATTGTAATAAATCATTGAAATGTTGCCAGAGAAATATAAACGAAAGTAGGACAAAGGAAATCAAAAAACGATTGCAGGCACGTCGAACGTCGAATTTATTGTTGCTAGTTCAGTCCTGTCTGTGCACTGTGTGCCATTCGCGAACGAATGTTGTAGGCGTAGTTCGTATTTTATTTTTTTATTTGTGCTCTCGTTCCACTTTTCGAATCGATTCTTTATATTTTTTCTAGAAAATCTGTGCTTTATTTTCTTAGCTTTTTACATAGAAGTAATACGAAATAATTGCGAAAGTGCGGTGATTTTCGTGAGTTATGATGTCATTAAATCCTTGAAAATATGAGTGTTAGTGTTGACGACGTTTCCAGCCCTTTATCAGAAGGGCAGAGCACCGTTTGCGACGAGGGAACCTCTTCATCAGACAATCAGGGAGTGAAATATGATGCAGTTGAGGCAGGTCAGGATAAGTCGGAGCCAACAAGCCCCAAACCTCATCCAATGGCGTTCACCGTTGACTTTGGCCAAAGTAAAAAGTTTGATAACCGTAGGCTCGAGGAGCTAGCGAAAAAATCGCAAGCGCGGCATCAGAGAGTGCAGTCGATGTCTGCAGGTTCTACTAAACAAAGCCCTACTGCTCAAAGGCCGCCTATGAGCGCGAAACTGCCAAGGAAAGCTCAGGGGTACAACTCGGAAGGCTACTTCTCCTCAGATCAAGAAGACAGTGGAGTGTCAAACTCTATAAAAATAAGGAATAGCCCCCTGGCACAAAATGTGGACAAGACATTTATAACAAGTCCAGTAACTAATAGGTCAGTGAAATCACCAACGGTGGAACCATTTCAAGTGAGGAAACCATCTAAAAGTCCAATTATTGATAATATTATGTCTAGGAGTGAGAATTTTACTACTCGCAACAATTTGAACCTTCAGCTGAGTTCTAATTGCTCTTACATGTCAACCATACATAAAACACCCAGTTATAACAATCTTAGTTATCAGAAACATATGGCAGATATAGTAGATCAGAGCCCAGAAGTGATTATGTTAACAGATATCTCTAGTCCAGAATTAGATATTCTAACGCCAGATAATGGATTGTCAACACCAGAACCATCTAAAAGTCCTTCAATCCATAAAGTGAGAGCTATGTCTGAAACTCCAGATTTGTTGTTCAAAAAGTGTCCACCAAAACCACAACCACTTTTCATAGATGATGATATTGACAGACAGTCCAATAATTCATCAACTGGGACATATACTATAGAAGGTGATAATTACACAGAAGAACAGAAGGCTAGAATGAGCATAGACAGGTCATTCGGTGCAGATCTGCTCAAAGAAGCTATAGACAATTCTATGAACAAACACTGTAATATAGAAAGAGATCCTGAACTCATTTTTGACTTTGCCAATCTGCAAAGGGTGATTACAAAAGAACCTAGAAGAGAGTTGGGCCTCCGTAGTCCTTTAGCCACTCACTCAGCATTTGAAATACCAAGTAAAGTATCTAAAGACAAGAATGTTTTGGAAATATCTTGCTGTTATGAATCTCCGAATGAAAATGACTTGGCAGTACAAACTTCTAAACAGATAAAATCAACAAGAAGTTATTTGGAGAAAATTAAAAATAGGGTACGGACTATAACTGAGAAAACTTTTCCCAAGCCCCCAGCCAAACTTGGTGATGAACATGATATTGGAAGTTTTACTTCAGTTACAACTTCAGGGGTGCTAAGCATGAAAAACCCTGTTAAAATAGAAATGCCTGTTAGGAGACGTTGCAGCCTTTCAAAATCTGAAATAGATCAGACTGATTATATCCACAGGTTGTCTCGAGAATCCTCCGTCCCTGTATCATTACCAAGCAGTAAAGGTCTTACATTTGAAGACGCTACATTTGAAAGCAGTGCTATGAAGAAAGCACAAAAGGCCGTGAGAGATGATAGTGGGGTGTCATCAGATATAACACCCGATCAGGTTGTTGGCAAGTTGTCATACATGAGCCTGAATAGGTGCAAGGGTGACAAAACATGGATCCAGGATTGGGCTGAGAGTGTTAAGAATTATAATAATAATACATTGGCAAATGACTCTGACCTGACTAGCACATACCCTGACAGATCGCCACTTAGTCCTCGACATTTAACGGGAAAACGTGAGTATTTCTTTCTTATAACTTTTTTTATATGATAGACAATTAAAACAGCTGATTACTAATGTCATACTTCTTTTTCGTCCTGCCCTTTTCCCAGCTATGTGGGGTCAGCACAGTATGTACTTCTCTTCCACATCCCTCTATCAGCCGTAAATATCTGAACTCACACTTCTTTCACACAATCCATCCACACTTTCTTTGGTTTTCCTCTAGGCTAATGTACTTACTAATGTTGTACAATATATATATATTTTTTTAATTGTATTTATTACAAATATCTACATTTTGTATATTATGTAGTGTGTAGCGAATGAATCTAGAACAATTATGTAATAAAATCTTGATTTTCGATAGTTATGTAAATTGCTAGATATTTTATACTTAATGGCTCTAGCTCCGTGTCTAAGAATGTACTACTTGAAGAAGTTTTTCGTGTCAGTTACAATTCCTTTTTGAGATGAAAATTTTGAAGGGTGTATAGCGTCCCCGATAACAAGTCACGGGACACAAGCCAACTTCACCTACATACTTGTGGTGCACCCTACTAATCAACAAATGAGGATCTGGCTCTCACTAACTCGCAATGGGCCAGTGTAGTGGGAAATAACCTAAATCCTCCCACATGAAACCTTACCTGATCACGTGAGTATCTATGGAGGAGGTCTATATACAGCATTGGATGTCTATCGGCTGATGATGATGATAATTTTTACTATGGAAAGTCTTTTTTTATGATTAATGACCTTGGGCTATCTCTACACTTATAACTATTAACATATTAACCTCTAAGACATTTCATCCATGTCTGATTTTTAATGTGACTAAGAAAAGCTCCCCCTCCTCTATCATGCAAACAGCGTGACTTCAATTTGGTTCTACATAGAAAAACTTGTTGATAGTATGCTTTCAGATTTAAGTCGACTATTACAAACATTGTCATTCATTATTGTTACTTAAAAGTATTTCAGTTTATTAAATGTTACACGATTTAATAATAAAAAGCCTAGTGCGAACACGGTGATAGTTTTATAGTCATGAGTAAAGCCTGTACTGCAGGAATGGGAAGAAAAAAACTATTAGTGCTGCTTTGAAGATGTTAAAGTATTCTTGATTACTTAGTAAAAACTTACCCGTACCGTAATAAATATTTGATGCGTTACATCATTGATTGTAGATTAGCACAAATATTAAGTACATCATTTTTTTTTGTTACTTCATTTCTTCAGGGTTTTTTTCTATTTCACATGAACACTACCAGAAGTATGTTCATGATGTTAAATTATATACCAGGAAACAATGTGACAATGGTTATTATCATATATATAACACCTGGTACCTTGTACTTATCGCCTGGGGACATAGGCCTCCCATAAAGATCCGTTCATCGCTCGGTCCTATGCCGCCCGCATCACCAGGCACCAAGGACCATCGTTTGTAGGGTTTCATATTGAGAGATTGGGACCACTTCCCACCACGCCGGCTCAATGCCGGTTGGCCTGGGGACAGATGTTAAGTCTCTGCTCTGGAGTATCAAACTGTTATGTATAGGACTAAGATCAGCCCTGCATGTCTTAGAAGCGGACTGAAAAGGTCCTTGGTTTCGTGAACTTTCGAAGTGAGGGTCCCTCATTGTCCATTAAGAAATGGTATCATCTATGTCTTAGCATAGCGAGGGTGCCGAAGAAGGTTATGGCACTCCCTTAGACCTGCTAAGGCGTAGTGCAGGGAGGCACCAGTACGTTCCGATGGACATCCCTGCGGCCAACGCTACGCACTGCGGATGACCACCAAAGGGGTTTCAGTCGCTATAAATCTCACGTTACCATGTCTTCACTCCAGATATCATTAGTTTCCGCTCCAATTACAATAAAATGTCTATGTACATCAACTTCACTATCTACAGCGTCCTTCAAACCTGACGACGATCTCTACCACCAGTTTCTTCCTAGCTACCATCATATTGAGTCATAATAGTCTTAAACATATAATTGTTTTATTCACGCTAGGTCTTGTGCTAGGAGCCCTATAGTCTCAGGCTAGTAAGGATAGGACTAATGTAAGCCCTGCCTGTCGTAGAAGTAGATTAAAAGGGTCTAGGAGTTTCGCGGATCTTGAGGGTTGGGGTCCTTATCTTTCAACAAGCGCACCTCCGTATGGTTCAGCGAGGGTGATTATGGGTTTGGCCCCTCCTCAGAGACGTGTAACAGAAAGTGTAGAGGGGCACCGGTGCGTTCTGCAAGAGACCCCGAAGCCTTTCCGAATGCACTGATGCAGACCACCGAGGGGGTTTTAGTGAGTCAGAATCTCACACAACCTTGACATTCTCTCAGAAGCATGGTATCTGTGAAAGATCCCCATCGGAATAAAAAAAATATAGTGACATTACCGAGGTAATGAAGGGAACCTTAACATCTTAGGTCACAAGAGGAACACCATCACCCTTAGGGTTTAATTATGAGTATTACTTATGAGGACTTTGATGGTTTCAGGAATTAACCATTTCCACTTCTATAGGAGATAAATATTGATACCCGTTATATCCTTCTTTGAGGGAGTCTTTGTCCAGCAGTGGACGTCTGTCGGCTGATGATGATAGAAGATAAAATTAATTATCTAGATAAACATGTATTGTGTATTGTAATATTTGTAATAATTGATTACACGAATTATCTTTGTAATAACATTGTTCCGTGGACAATGTTATCGCTGGTGATGCGCTTCCATCATGCGGCCAATGTTTGGACAAATGTTGGTGGTGACGTATGCCATACATAACCAATATTACGCCAGTAAATTGACCGTCTTAATTGGCAATACTGCAGCGCCTTCTGCAGCCGGCAAACAGTGATCCGGTTTGAAGGGATCTGTAGCTAGTGTAATTACTGGAGTAACGAAACGACATCTTATAGTTAAGGTGACGAGCGCAACATGGTGTAGTGTATACCATTTTTACTAGCACCATGTTGTTATGGGTAGGAGTGTCATCATCAGCCAAATGTCCTGCTTGTCTCGTCGTTTAATAGAATATATATATATATATATATGCATATATATATACATATATACTGGTAGTAGTGTCTCTGTTGCCGGAGACTGTCTAGCTAGGTACCAAAGCAGCGCTTATTGCAGCCGACAGATAGTACTGTGCGAACATTACTGTGATCCGGTTTGAAGGGCGCTGTAGCTAGTGTAACTACTGGAGGCGATGAGCGCAATGTAGTACAGTATATATCAGCTTAACTAGAGCCACCTTGTTATGGGCGAGGGTAATAATAAGACTGAAGTAAAACCCTGCTGACATAAAAAAATTTTTTTTCGGCCAAGCATCGAGCCTAAAGAGACGTTCACCTGATGGCAATCTATGTACCTGCCCGTAACACCGTGGTGCTAATTAGGATCTTCACACTGCTCCACTTCGTTCATCGCCTTGAGACAACATGCGGTCCCGTTACCCCAGTAATTTTACTAGTTGCTCTCTAAACAGTAATACAGTACCGTTTGTACGCTGTACTCATAGCATATATATATATATATATATATCTTCAATTTAATCGGCTGCGTAGGTTTTTTTTATTGTCGCGTCGAGATCGACAAGTGTCCGCGAGGTCATAGACCCTGACCGAAACATCTTTTAAGGTCGCTACCTTACTACAGTATGGACCTTACTTGGTATTAAAATTTATTGATATACCTTAACCTGGTAACCGAGCGGGACGTATAAATACGTCAAACGGAAACAATAGCGAGTACGGGTAGGACATATAATAATAAAATAATATATATATATATTATATATATATTTATTATAAATATATGTTGTGTCCTGGAATGGGTGGGACAAAAAATATGAACTTATGTTCTCCGGAGTATCTCGCTGGTCTAATGGTTAGAGCGTGCGGCCTTCATTCCGAAGGTCGCGGGTTCGAATCTCGTCATGTACCGATGACTTTAATATTTAAGTTATGTACATTTGTGTACTTAAGTAACGACAGCGAAATACAAACGGTGAAGGGGAACATCGCGAGGAAACCTGCACGTGAATTAGAATTTATTCCAAGGTGTGTGTGAAGTCACCAATTCGCATTGGGCCCGCGTGATTGTGGCCCAGCGCCCTTATATTGAGGGTAGGCCTGTGCCCCAACAGTGGGAACGTAAATTAGCTATTATGGAATGTTCTCCGGGCGTAACGTACTGACACGTCCTAGTGAAGGAACTGGCGCCCGTTGTCTTGCGCAATTAAAAAGGGAATTCCCCGGTTAATAGGTAAATATAAAATATTTTATACGATCATAGACTAGAATAAAGCTTTTTTTGTGGTAAAATACCATATAGATATATATTCATTTCCGGGTCAGAATCATCATCAGCCGCTAGAAGTCCACTGTTAGACATACATCTCTCTCAAAGATCTCACGCGATCAGGTAGGGATTCATATGGAGGATTTGGGATTTTATCCACGACGCGGGCCCAATAGGAATTGGTGAGGCCCAGAGCCTCGTTTGTTGATTATAAAGGTTCACCATGAGCAGGTGAGATTGGCTTGGATCCCGTGAGTTGTTATGCCAGACCCCTTACACCTCTGGGTCAGAAACTGGATAAAAACACTGATTAAGGGGTATTGATGGGTTCTGGAGGTCCTGAGGTCTGATTATAATGCACCATGTAGTTTTCTATCTCTTCTTGCTGTTCCTTAGGAAGTGATGCTGGTCAATTTCTGTATGATAATTTTTGGTGGGAGAAATTGGGGGTAAGTGTAAGTGTAAGTACCAACCGAGCTCTGGACCAGGACAGTACATGATTACCACCATGTAAAATAAACAATCTGCATAAATGTTCTTGGATAGTAATTAAACATTACGAATTCTTTCAAGCATGATACTCTTTGTAATTTTTTTTTTGTTATATGAAACGAGGAACCGAGCTGACGGTCACTTGATGGTAAACGATACCTTCATAACAACGTGACGTTTGACTGATGTACACAGCACTACATTATGCTCGTCGTGATCGTCGTCCTTCGAACCGGATATACTAATGTTCGCGCACCACTGTTTGGCCGTATCTGTTTGGTATATAGAAGATATCCGGAGATCCATTGATTCATCATGAGATCTCTGAAACTATTAAACGTAAACACTCAAAACTAGGTACAGATATTACTACTGTCATTTAGAGGTCAGCTAAGAATGGATTTTATCAAAATCCTCCTCCAAAAGGAGTTTGGGGGGGAGAGGTGTTAGGTCCAGTAGAGCGGGTGGGGAATAGCAAATTATAAATATATATTAAGAAATCTAACCTATGACTATAGCGTGGTCAGGTCAGGTAATAGAAGTACTGGGCCGCCTATCACACCGTTCTGTGTGAAAGTAAAAGTCGTTGAACTCCAGCTCTCGTATGTTAACAGGTTAAAGATTATGTTACATTACATGCAAGACCAGCACCGGCTGGTTACGCTCGGCAGCAGCGTGATGGAAAGTGGTAGTGATGAAGTATGGGCTTCAAAGGAAATATTCTATAATTTTTTTTTATGGCAAAAGGTTAATCCTTGACCATGGGTATACTTGGTTTTAAGTGATGTGGTGTGAGGTGGTAAAGCGCAATAATCCAGTAACAGCCTGTTCACTTCAGATGAAACGGCTGATCAGGCTGTCTGATGCAGAGGTCATTGATTTGATTCCGAGGTCACCTGGTAAAAAGAGACGTACTATGTTCAGCCGATAGACGTCCACTGCTGGACATACGTCTACTTCAAAGATCTCCACATCAATCGGTCCAGCGCTGTCCACATTCAGTCACTTACCGCGACGTTCACCAGCTCGTCGGTCAATGCAGTCGGCATGGCCTTTCATTAGCCGTTCATATGGGATGATTTGGGCTATTTACCACCACGCTGGCCCAATTCGGGTTGGTGCGAGCCAGTGCCTCGCTTGTTGGTTAGCACGGTGCACCAGCAGGTGAGGTTGGCTTGGGTCCACCGAGTTGTTGTGCGATACCCCATACACCCCCTGAAGAAATGCATACTGCTTTAATATTGTAAATCTGCATCGTTCCGTTCCAGCTCTGAACACATGAGGAGTTGGAGTACTCTGAGCGATCAAACTTCACCATCGGCTTCGTTGTCACTTAAGCATCACATGAATTTGTGGTAAAGCGTTACCGCTTTGTAGATGCTGTCACTCTACTTCGCGTGAGAAATATGCGAGCTTTATGCTAGTACCTTTTTTATAAGAGGGAGGGGCTCTTTACAAGTAATTTTACTTCAGGGTGGTAGAGGAGGTACTTGTGGGAGATTTGTGTCTACTAAAACCACCTCGGTGGCCCTGCCTCGAAGACGCCCTGCGATCTGCTATTAAACGTACTGGTGCGATGAGGTAGTACCAACCGAGGCAGTATCCATCAGGACAGTAGCACAATAACTACCATCAGCGTATCATATTAAAAAAAATGAACAACCTTTTAAAGTGGTATTAACTGCATTATCAAATAGTACATAGTTAACCTCACCTGCTCGTGGAGCACCCTGCTAACCAACAAACGAGGCTCTGACTGCCACCAACCCGAATTGAGCCAGCGTGGTGGTAAATAGCCCAAATCCCCCAATATACGAACCCTTACACACGACAGCCCTTACTATCCAGCGGTACAGGAGGCTATGCCGATTGTTTGTGTAGATCTTTGGGAAGGCATATGTCCAGCGGTGGACGTCTATCGGCTGATGATGATGATGAAATAAATTGTAGACCTTATGAACCTTATCACCTTTTGACCTTACGGGTTTTAGTGGGTAGAATTCCCACATAACCTTGTCTTACCCCCAGAGGCAAGGTATCCTTTAAGATTTCCGCCGCAATAAATAGTAAAGAAAAAGACCTTGTAAAATACTTTGCTTCGTCGTACTTTGGATATATAAATATAGATATACATATATATATATATATGTATATATATATGTTTTTTATATGTTACGCGACGCGAGACAAATGTGGCTTTGATCACCTGTTCACCTTCACATAACATATGCGTGTATATTTAAAGTTTATGTTAAACACACACGAACACACACATATATATATATATATATATGTATATATATTCTTTGTGCGCACATCACGTGAAAACTAGTGAACGTATCGACACGAGAACACGAGCATTCGACGCGGAATGATCTGTAGCTGGTTATAAGATATTTATCGTTTGATTTTCATAGATCTTTCATCATTTAATTACTAATTAACCTTTTGGAACATTTTCATTTGGGACTATTTACGCGGTTGCTATAGTAACGGCTGCTATAGAAAGTCATTTTAAGTTGCGGTTGCTCTCAAGGAATATTTGAGACAAATTTCAAGTCCAATTCTATATTACGGGCGAGGAACAGCTAGTATGTAAATATACTAGCTTTACATATAGTATATATATATATATATATATATATATATATATATATATATATGTATATATATACCACATCTTTGTATATATAGACTCATTACTCTCTGGAACTATAAGGCCTAGAGATTTGCAATTTGGTGGGAATATTCCTTTTCTCGAGTGTAGGTCAGTTTTACGAAATATTACTCCTGAAAGGGGTTGCGGGGGTGTGAAAAACACACACGTATATAAAAACATTTGTATATGTTGATAACCATTAGCTACGGCTGCATCGGAATAGTTGTGCATTTAAGGATCTATGTGGTTTATCTATCATATAGAAAAATTTATATAATGGGATTGCATAAGTACGTTAACAGCCCTGTTATATTCCCACTGCTGGGACTTTTTTCTCACAAGAGGCGTCAAGGCCATATGTCCACGTGCGACCTGGTTAATGTCATATGTTACGGGAACCTCGTGCTTAGGATCGTACGTGCTTCCTCTTGAGACGTGCAGCAGGAGCGACTGTTTGACAAATGTTAGCACTGTTCAGACTAATTCTTTTAGTCGACTAAAATTCTAAAATACAGATATATTATTTTCTTGTGGTAGGTTTGATGCCGAAGACGATGTAGGTAGGTACCACCGCAGCCACTATTGCAGTCTATAGACAGTAGTGTGCAAACTTTATTGTGTTCCGGTTTAAAGAGTGCTGTAGCTAGTGAAATTACTGGGGTAACAAGACTTAACACCTTATGTCTCAAGGCGACGAGCGCGTCTTAACTAGCGCCACATTGTTATGGGCGAGCGTATTACTTACCATCAGGTGAATATTCAGCTCGTCTCATCGCTTCGTCGAATAAAATAATACTTCCCAATGGTGGGGCTGGGAGTGCCCGCAGGTATTGGAAGAGTCTAGGGTACATAATATTAAACAAGTGCAGATTAGAGTATATACTCAAAATTTTCTTACATAACTGTTTTCTTTAATAATCCTATATGTCATTATCACCATCATCATCAGCCGACAGACGGCCACGGCTGGACATAGACCTACTGCTATATACCATCATCATCAGCCGACAGATCTCCATGACTGGACCTAGATCTACCCTATATACCATCATCATTATCAGCTGATAGATCTCCATGACTGGACCTAGACCTACCCTATATACCATCATCATCATCAGCCGACAAACCTACACGGCTGGACATAGACCTACCCTATATATCATCATCAGCCGACAGACCTCCATGACTGGACATAGACCTATACTATGTATCATCATCAGCCGACAGACCTCCATGACTGGACATAGACCTATACTATGTATCATCATCAGCCGACAGACCTCCACGGCTGGACATAGACCTACCCTATATATCATTATCAACCGACAGACCTCCATGACTGGACATAAACCTACCCTATATATCATTATCAACCGACAGACCTCCATGACTGGACATAAACCTACCCTATATATCATTATCAACCGACAGACCTCCATGACTGGACATAAACCTACCCTATATATCATTATCAACCGACAGACCTCCATGACTGGACATAAACCTACCCTATATATCATTATCAACCGACAGACCTCCATGACTGGACATAAACCTACCCTATATATCATTATCAACCGACAGACCTCCATGACTGGACATAAACCTACCCTATATATCATTATCAACCGACAGACCTCCATGACTGGACATAGACCTATACTATATATCATCATCAGCCGACAGACCTCCACGGCTGGATATAGGTCTACACCAAAGATTTTCGCAACGGGTTGGCGGGTCGGTGAGATCCAGAGCCTCGTTTGTTGATTAGCAGGATGCACCACGAGTAGGTGAGGTTGGTTTGGTTCCTATGAGTTGTGCGGAAACCCTTACACTCCATCGTATATATATTCGTATATTTGAAATGGTCATCCCTGGTCATCTAAGGTCGTTTACCTATGTGCTATAGGATTCCATTGATTTCGTGTATATCCTTTCTGTTTCAGCTCGAAGCCCTCATGGAAGCACTCCTACGAAGATACCAAGTCCAGTTGGTACACTGCTAAATAGAAGAACGCCGGTGAGTTTATTATACTAATCGATAACAATTTTTGATGTTGTGTAAATATTCTTTTTGGAGCTTCATCATTGTAGTCGTGATAACTACTGTTATGAGGATCTCCAATTTATCATGATAGCATATTACTAAAGTATGAAGTATATTCTTGATCCAAATTGGAGTTTTAATGATCTACTAGTGGAAGGTCTCTGGTGCTGGAGACTGTCTAGTTACCACCGCAGCGCCTATTGCAGCCGACTAACAGGACTGTGCAGACATTACTGTGTTCCAGTTTAAATGGCGCTGTAGCTAGTGAAATTACTAGGGTAACGGGAATTAACATCTTATGTCTCAAGGCGACGAGTACGTGGTGCAGTGTATATCATCCTAACTATCGCTACGTTATGGGTATGTATCACTTACCATCAGGTGAACGTTCCCCTCGTTTTATCGTTAAATAAAAAAAAGTTCCATTACGATAAGAGAAACCTTCAAAAGACACCTCATCTGGTTTGATCACTGAAACCCATTTGGTGGTACCTGTTAGTGCTTTAGGTACGACCTGCAAGGCTATCCTTCCAACAGTTTCGCGTCTCCTGACTTTGTGTCGTCTTAGTGGACGATGACTTCCAACTTCAATGCCCGATAATTTAGTCGACTGATACGATAGTTTTTTCTTTCAGTCCTCTTAGAGGCAGATGGCTGATTATACAGCATCTTTAGAGTATACCAAACTCCATCAGCTATTGGTAATTTTAAATGAATAAAACCTGATCAAATCTCTTAGGAGACCAGCATGCCGGAGAACCGGGGGATATTCACCATGTTCGTACCAATTAATGGATACGAGGAATGATTTTATAGAATGTATTGATATCTTCTTAGTTAATAGTTTACTATATATTGATAAATATTATTAAACACTTTACTATAATACAGTGCGTGTTAATTTTGTAGCTTTTGATTGTAGTTAAATTTTTTTATGTGCTAGTAACGCATTGCCTATGTCCAGCAGTGGGCATCTGTCGGCTGATAATGATGATGATGTTGGTAACGGAGAGAAGACAAACATTCAGCTGGTAACTGCTTCCTTGACATTGATGTCCATTGGTTCGATTCCATGGTCAAATGAGTAGGTTGTTATATTTTTACTGGTGGCAGGTCTGCTGTTGGAGACCGTCTGGGTAGGTACCACCGCAGCGCCTACGGCACCGACACACTACAGTGGAAACGTTACTGTGTTCCGGTTTGAAAGGCGCTGTAGCTTGTGAAGTTATTGGGGTAACGTGACCTGACGTCTGGTTTAGAGGCGGCGAGCACAATATCATCCTTACTGGCACCACCTTTGGATGGGTGGGCATATCACTTACAATCAGGTGAATACCTCGTCGCTCCTTTATGTATATATATATTACCTTCTTTGTATTCCGACTACCGTAGATATATCTCTGACGAGCGTACTTCTCTACCAATCTGGTGATGATGATGAACTTTTCTTCTTCCTTGTATATCTACATTTTACTGTGTATCGACTACTTAAAGTTAACTTATTAATATTATTTTATTATTCATGAAACCAGTAAAATAACTTAAGCCAGATCATAATTATTATATATAAAACTAGCTGTTCCCCGTCCGCTTTGCTGGCCCTAATAAAATTATTTAATGCAACCGCAGCTGCAAATGATTCTATAGCCACAGTTACCATAGCAACCGCATTTATATTACCGAATGTAAATGTTCAGAAAAGTTAATTAGAAATATTATAGTAAAAGATCTATGAAATTTATATAGTATCACATTACTTTCCGCGTGGAATGCTCATACTCCCGTGTCGATACGTTCACTAGTTTTCACGTGAGTGGCGAACAAATAAAAAACAAACAACATTATCAATATATCATCATCATCATCACCATCATCATCATTATCAGCTTACAGACGTCTACTGCTAGACATAAGCCTCTCCCAAAGATCTCCATATCGATCGACCCATCGCTGCCCGCATCCAGCTGCTTCCCGCATCCTTCACCAGATCGTCGAACCACCTGGTGGAGGGTCAGGGTACCCTATTGGCTGTCAGTCACTTGAGGCTAACAATCTATTGGACTGTCGTTGACCTTAGTTCTCATGCGGATCTTCTCATATATCTAGATAGACTAGCTGTTCCCCGTCCGCTTTATTGGACATAACACCCCCACAAATAGAGGCCCTCTTTGGGGATGGAATTTAGTAAAATCCTTTCTTAGCTGATCTGTAAATGGCAGAAGCGAAATCTGCACCAGATTTAGAGTGTTTACGTGTAATAGTGTCGAAGGTGTCGTGATGAGTCAATGGATCTCTGTATATCTCCTATATATATATATATATATATATATATATATATATATATATATATATATATATATATATATATATATGAGTTTAATAACTTTCCTAAATAATCTTCCACTAAACCAATTGGTACGTATCAGCTTTGAAGTTGTGAAATGTTTACGTAAAACAGCGTGTTAATTTTTTTTTTTATAAATAGACAACTACAAAGTGTATTTATTGATGTTAGTTATATTTTAGTTGTGGGTGGGTACACCATGATAACAGTTTAAGCTTTTCGCGTCATCATCATCATCAGCAGCTGATAGTTGTCCACTGCTGGACTTAGGCGTCCTCCAAAGATCTTCTCATCGATCGATCCTGCGCTGGTCGCATCGCCGGGCACTAGGGGACATCGTTAGTATGAGATCAAATGGGGGAATTTGGACTATTTCCCACCACGCACCAACACAGGTTGGTGAGAGCCAGAGCCTCGTTTGTTAATTAGCAGGGTGCACGAGCTGGTGAGGTTGGCTTGGGAGTGAGTCACGTGAGTTGTATGGGACTCCTTACACCCCATACTTATTTATATGCTCGAAATCCTAGCTCAGATTCCACTCATAAGATTATTCCTGATGCTTTTACCATCTTCGATAGACTAACACTGCCTCTATTTCACGTGGTGTGACAATGAGGCCATTGGATGGTGAGGCATACTTCCTTAGAATACTGGCTGTCATTTGACGAAACCAAGGCTCAGCAACAGCGATGCTGATATGGCGTACAACTGATCTGTGCTGAGATCTTTGTGTGAAGCTTCCAGCAGTGAAGCACTTCTATCGGCTGTTGATAAAGCTATCTAGAATTCCAAAAACCTTACCACATACTCAACTCTTTAATTGTGAAATAATGAGGAAATGAGAAGGTGGATGGTTATAAGGAAGACTGAAGAAAGTTTTGGATGGATTGTGTGAAAGATGACATGTGTAAGAAGAGTGTGAATTCAGATATGACGGCTGATAGAGGGGTGTGGAAGAGAAGTACATACTGTATCAACTCCCAAATAGCTGGGAAAAGGGCAGGAGGAAGAAGATACTGAACTCTTTAACATATGATTCCGTAATCGATTCAGGGACTATATCGGAGCAGGTGGTGAAGATGTGCTACGGAAGTAGTGAAAGCTTTATCAAGTTGTGTAACATAATATAAAAAAAAAAATTACACAATACAAATGTCTTATCATTGATCTTGACTCGAAACTGATAATAAATATACAAAGATCTAGAAGTTTTTAGAAGTAAAAAAATCTATCTTCTATATATTCTTACTAGTCTTAGAACTTTTTTTTATTTTATCGCGGAAAATTTTGAAAGATACACTGTTGCTGGGGGGAAGATAAGGTTATGTGGGATTTCTACCTAGTAGAAGCGGCTGCTGTCTCCTGCGGAACGTACCAGCGCCTGTCTTAGCACCCACGGGACATGACCACCATGCGTTTGCCGTTCTCCTAAGGCTCGTGTATCGGGCTCCAAGGTCTCCACCCTCAAGGCACACAACCTCCAGAACGATTTTAGTCGCCTTATACGACAGGCAGGGAATACCTTAGTCTTATTCTTCCGTTGACTAGTCTTAGACTACAGAGCTGAAACCTATTAACCTAAAGATTGAACTTATTAAGGAACTCACTTTGATTCTATAACAAGTTAATAACATGAAAAAGGACCTAAAGTGAGATAAGCATTGATTTATAACTTAATGAATGATACTTCCGCTCGAAGTGATTTCACGTACAAACACATAGACAATACTTTTTTTTTTAACAGCTAATTTACGTCTCCATTGTTAAGGTACATGATTATACGAATACATACTTAAAGTTATTTTTTTTTTTACTAACAAACTGAATTATACTAGGTTCGTCTTCACGTTAAGAATATATATTAAACCAGCTGTTCCCCACCCAGTTCGCTGGCCGTGACAACCCCGCAACTCATTTTGGGGGTAACATTTTATAAAATCGATTATTAGCTGACTTACACTCAGCAAAAGAAATCATCGTCATCTTCAGCCGATAGACGTCCACTGCTGGACATAGGCCTCACCCGAAGAACACCACATCGATCGGTCCCGTGTGGCTCGCATCCAGTGAGTATCCGTGATTCTCACCATATCGTCGGTCCTCCTGGCCAGGGCACATTGCTCGAAGGATTGATGGACGATGTGGCAGTAAGGTCCTCCAGTGGAGGCCGTGTACCGGTGGACGTAGTATTGGGAGGCAAAAGAAATATTCCTATCAAGTTCCACGTCTTCATACCTTACGGTTCCAGCTATATCATGATCTCTTCTTCTTCTTCTTTGTCGTAACCTCATGACTGAGGGACGTGACTATGGTGTGTTGCCCTGGCTACCATTTCTTTCCAGACATTTCTGTCTTGCGCCATTTGGATGGATGATTGTAGGGTAGCTCCCGTAGCGTCCTGAGTTGTGCGTGTCCATCTTGTAGGATACCGCCCTCTCGCTCTCTTTCCTTCCACACAACCAGTAATAAACAGTCTTTCCAGACTGTCTGGGTCTCGCCTGACCCTGTGTCCGAATAATTTGAGGACTCTGCCTACAGATTGTTGAGAGCCGTGTTGTTATGTTCAACTGTTTGAGGATTGACTCGTTTGTGCGACGTTCCGTCCAGGATATCCTTAGCATTCTGCGCCAGCACCACATTTCGAACGCGTCAATCCTCATCATCATGATCTCTACATAGGTGGAATCCCTTATATATATATATGTATATATGTATCTTATAGAGCATAGCAAGTAGTCTCAACCTTCGATCAAACAAATTTAACCACAAACAGCTGGGAACGATCAGAGCTATAAACTCCGCATTATATTTACCCAGATGTCTTGGCGGAGACGGATGTTTATTTCTGGCGCGCAAGGTTACGATGAAGCCGATTTCAGATTCTGTTATTATGATGCTTAACCACTTAACACTTTATAGCAACACTGGCCCACCATGACCTTTCATGGTTCAGGTCGCGGATATTCCCAACGATACCAATACTGTTCGTTGCAATCTCCTTTCTATGCACACAATGAAACAATACGTAAACAGCTGTCTTATTGTTCCCACTATTGGGATCGTGAGCCCACAAGCAGAGTCTTGAAGTGTTTACGTCCAGATATGACGTGAGAGGCTTCAAGAGCGAAGTCTTCTAGATTAGTGCGCTTCACCGCTTAGTTTCCATCTCCGCTTCCCATCAGTTGGGATCGCAGCTAAGCACTAAGCTTCATAACCAATTGTCGGCTGGTGGATAATAAAGCTGTTAGTTCGAAGTGGGGTGTGAACCCGCCCCTCTTCAACACGTGTAGCGTACAACCGGAACTATCACGGCTTCATATAAAAATCTGAAGCTGAGTTATTATGCAAGTATAACATATATAGAAATAAGTGCAAAAGGCACTACTTATTATAATTTGCTGTTTCTTCCAGTAGGCCTGTTTCAGCTGTTGTAGCTCGCTGGCTCTAATGGTTAGAGCGTGCGGCCTTCATTCCGAAGGTCGCGGGTTCGAATCTCGTCATGTACCGATGACTTTAATATTTAAGTTATGTACATTTGTCAACTTTAGTAACGACAGCGGAATACAAACGGTGAAAGGAAACATCGCGAGGAAACCTGCAGATGAATTGGAATTTATTCCCAGGTGTGTGTGAAGTCACCAATCCGCGTTGGGCCCGCGTGGTGATTGTGGCCCATCGCCCTCATATTGAGGGTAGGCCTGTGCCCCAGCAGTGGGGACTGAGAGATTTCGATTAAAGTGACAGTGAACCTGGTGCACTCTGATAATACTATAGGACGAAATTGATAAACGAAATATGATCTAGAATAGCTTATATGTGATTTTTGGTCTCGTCACTTCAGTAATTTCACTAATTACTACAACTTTCTAACTGGAACTCAGTAATATTTGCACAGCACTGTTCGGTAGGAACAGGCGCTGCGGTGGTGCTTAAACAGTCTCCTGCAACAGAGACCTAGCAGGAGTTAGTCTATTTGTAATACCTATTATATTCATAGGGGTGTAAGGGTTCCCGTACTACTAACTACTCACGGGATCCAAGCCAACCTCACCTGCTCGTGGTGCAACCTGCTAATCAACAAACGAGGCTCTGGCTCCCACCTAAGCCACCGTGGGAAGCCCAAATCCTTTTATATGAACCCCTACATACGACAGTCCCTAGTGCCCTGCGGCATCAGAAGCCAATGACTGTATGTGGAGATCTTTTGCAGAAACCAATGTCCAGCTGTGGACGTCTATCGGCTGATGATAATTATATTCATTTACACGTTTGTACGGCACACTCTTCTGAAATATAATACATAAATATATATACAGTAATAATAATATAAATGACGCTGTAAATCATACTTTATTACCGGTAACGGTAACGGTCTTTAGCATGACTCACAGAGGAGCGACCGCTTTCGAAATAAACTCGCGTAAAGGTGAAAGAGCGACTATGTACTGTTTGTAGTTATGTTATTAAGGAATGGGTGGGGGGAGACCGTCGGCGAGATATACCGTCTTCTAGAAGGTCACTGGTGGTAGGTCTCTACCCGGAGACCGTCACGTACCACCGCAGCTCTTATTGCCACCGCCAAACACCAGTGTGTGTATTAACGGGCGCTGTAGTTTATGTAATTACTGCGGTAACGAGACTTGTCCCACGGTAAGAAATAAAATGTGGTCAAGTGTAACGTTTTAAGTAGCGCCACCTTGTTACGGACAGGAGTATTACTCAACATTAGGTGAATGTTCCGCGCGCTTTGTCGCTTCATTGAACAAAAAAAAAAAAAAAATTGTTTTTGTTTATCTGTGCTTTAAAAAGGCGAGTGGATTAATGTTAGGTCCTTACATATGAAATTAGCGTTGTCGTACCGACCACTTTGAACTGAACTGCTCTTTGGTTAACAATTCCAAATTCAAATTTATAAATTCATTTAGCTGGATATAATAGAGTTTTGAAAACAGTCATTCATTTGGTTTTTCCTCATTATTTTTTCCTTTGGCGTCGCTTATTGCCGCGCAATGGGAAACATGAAATATCGGTATATTTACGATATCTATTGTCGGCAACTG
Source organism: Ornithoptera priamus (assembly GCA_029034505.1). Lineage (NCBI taxonomy): Eukaryota > Metazoa > Arthropoda > Insecta > Lepidoptera > Papilionidae > Ornithoptera > Ornithoptera priamus. Next base: position 53,232 of record JARDWD010000292.1, on the reverse strand, counting down.
CAGACCATGAAGGAAGAACTAGCTGCTGAACAACCGAGATTGATCAATCGCTGTAGGCCACTGCTGCTTCACGACAACGCAACACCACCACCACCACACACTGCACAACAAACCACCACTAAGTTAGATGAGCTATAATTGGAATGTCTGCGACATACACCATACCTCTTCGGATCTTGCCCCAACAGATTACCATTTCTCCGGAATTTGGAAAACTTCTTACAAGGAAAAAAATTCAACTCTGATACGGCAGTCAAAACCGCCTTCAAAGAGTTTATTGATTCTCGCCCCCCCCCCCCCCTCCATGGTATTTTTAGTAAAGGAATCAATAAACTACCTATGAGATTGCAAAAGTGCATAGGTAACAACGGTGCATACTTTCATTAACTAATATATTTAAAAAAAAAAAAATGACTCTATATTTCTCCCGTACAAAACACCAAGTTCATATGTAAGGATCTAATATATATATATATATCATCATCATCGTCATCATCAGCCGATAGACGTCCACTGCTGGATATAGGCATCTTCCAAAATGTTCCATATCGATCGGTGCTGCGCAGCCCGTAAGCAGCTGCTTCCTGCGATTTTCGCTAGATCATCAGACCACCTAGCAGGAGGCCTGCTAACACTTGGTCACCGTCCAAGGATCTTGCTTCCCCATCGGCCATCTGAGATCAGCAATCTTTTGGATTATGTCGGTGAACGCCCAACGCGAAGACCATCAGCCCATCATATAAAATGGAATGTTAGTCCATTGGTGATAGAAATTTAGATGATTAACAGTTTAGTGAACTGACTGTACTCGCGTCGTGAACAGTGCATCAGCCAACATGATGTCATCTTAACGTGTCTCAATGTTTGCGCAACTCGGATCAATCATCATCATCATCAGCCGATAGACGTCCACTGCTGTACATAGGCCTCCCTCTCCCTCCCACATCGACCGGCTCAGATCTCCGATAAATAGGATGTATTCATTAATTCCTATATTATGTTGAAAAGATATTTCTTGTTCTTAACAAGGACAGATTTTTTTTTACGGAACGAGACGAACAGGACGTTCACCTGATGGTGAGTGATACGCTTGTCCATAATAACGTAGCGCTAATTAGGATGATATATACTGCATCATACTGCGCTCCTCGCATCAGACATAAGATGTAGTCTCGTTACCCCAGTCTACTCACACTAGCTACAGCACCCTTCAAACCGGATCACAACCTAGACTGTCTCCGGCAACAGAGACTTACCACCAGTAACATGCAGTCGAAGTTCGCAAGTAACAATATTTTTTAATTTGTATTTACTGTATACTGAAAAAAAAATGGGAAACGAAAGGTGGGGGGAAAGATAAAGTCATGATTGAGGAATATCAGGGAATGGACTGGCATATCTGGCGCGTACGAATTGTCCCGTCGAACACGAGACCGAAAGAACTGTACCACGCTGATCGCCAACCTTCACCAGTTGGAGAGGCACTTTAAGAAGAAGTATACAGTAAAGTTTATCCTGCTTAACTAAGAAGCAGTAAAGCACCAGTTTTATGGAAGCATCAGGTTTTATTACTTCTCCTCTTTATAAAATTAGAGAAGCACTCCATCATGCTTTGGAAACAGATTTAATTTAAATTTTTTTTTTTCGACGATACCAGCGGAACGTTCCATCTGATGGTAAGTGATACGCCGGCCCATAACGTGGCGCTAATTAGAATGATATACACTGCATCACATTGTTCTCGTCGCCCTGACGCAAGATGTTAGATATTGTTCCTGAAGTATCGAGAATGGCTACAGCGCCCTTCAAACCGGAGCACAGTAATGTTAGCACTGCTTTTTTTGCGGCAGAAATAGGAACTGCGGTGATATCTACCCAGACGGTATATTATATATACATATATATATATATATGTTGGTCGATCACCTGAAAACTAGTGATCGCGAACACCGGAACATGGGAACGTTCTCCAGGTCGTTCATAATTTTATTTCCAGTTGACTTCTATAAAAGTTTTCATTGCGTGTTGTTTATGCGGTTGCTATGGTAACCGTTAGTATAGAAAGTGTAATTCTGTATTACGGTCAGCAGTGGCCGAGGGAACGGCTAGTATATATACTGACTGTATTACTATATACATATATATATATATATATAAAATGATGTGACATATTGACTGCTGATAGGTGTATGTTGCCGGAGACCGTATATATATATATATATATATGTATATATATGTATATATATTGCTAAGTGACATCGTACACAATAAATCCTTAGCACGTATGTATTCTGTATGCGTCTGTTTGTTCAGTTGTTAGGCGTGGCACTATGAGTGATATTTTAACGTGTTGCGTATAGTGCATTCGTCCGTGTGTGTGTGTGGCGACATATGTGTGTGTGTGCTAACATGAGTTGTGTAAAGTTTCCAAAGTGATGTTAAGTGTTAATTTCGTTACTTGTTCAAGTTGCGTTGCCGGATACCGTCTTAGTACCACCGCAGCTTCTATTGTTTTTTTTTTTATTCGACGAAGCGAGCGAGACGCTCACCTGATGGTGAGTGATACGCTTGCCCATAACGTGACGCTAGTTAGGATGATATATACAGCAACATACTACGCTCGTCGTATTGAGACACTAAATCTTAAGTCTCGTTACCCTAGTAATTTCACTAGCTACTAGCTAGAGACATGTTGTCTCGTTGGTCCAGTAATTTCACTGCAGCTGCAACGCCCTTCAAACCGGAACACAGTAATGTTTGTATACTACTGTTTGGCGGTAGAAATAGGCGCTGCTGTGATACCTACTTAGACGGTCTCTGGCAACAGAGAACATATCGTCGCGCTAGTTAGGATGACATACACTGCAGCTTAAGCTCGTCGCCTTGAGACATTAAGTCGCGTTACCCCAGTAATTTCACTAGCTACAACACCCCTCAAACCGGATCACAGTAATGTTAGCACGCTGCTGTTTGCCGGCTGCAACAGTACCTTGACGGCCTCCGGAACAAATTCATAATATAAGAATTTAGTGTAAGTAGTTCAACTTTAGACTTAACTAAGTTGCGTGTACATTGAATCAGGGTTTAACTGTTAAGCCGTTATTACTCGTATGCAGTAAGTTGGCGTGTTTTCTAGATTCGAAATTTAATTAATATCGTTTTATTTTTTAATCTCCGCTCGCTCTGTGCTCGTTACTGCGCACATTATTGGGGACGTTGTTTCCTTTCTAACGTACTGAAGGTACGGTTGGCAAAAAAAATCTATCGCGATGTTATTAAGGTAAAAATAAAGTATGTAATAATGCAATGCAGGATTGGTTAGAGTGGATATCTTTTGTCCAGCTGTGGGCATCTATTGGCCGATGAAAGTACAAAGGCATTAAGTACATCAATATGAAACTTCATATATAATTTCTCTCAAATAAATTCTGTGTACTGAAGTAAAGGATTAGGTCCTTACATATGAAATTAGCGTTTTGTTGCACTGACCACTTTGATCTGAAATATCTGCTCTTTGGTTAACAATTCCAAATTCAAATTTATAAATTCATTTAGCTGCTACATTTGAGTTTTGGAAACAGTCATTCATTTGTTTTTACCTCATTATTTTTTCCTTTGGCGTCGCTTATTGCCGCGCAATGGAAAACATGAAATATCGGTATATTTACGAGTACGAGTTCTACCGTGGCACCAGTATCAGTGCTGCAGGAACAGCTCAAAGGGTTAACGATGTGTACGACGCTGGTGTCGCAAAAGAAAGCACGGTACTTGGTTTCAACGTTTTCGTTCTGGAAATTTCGACCTTCAGAACCAACCTTGTGAAAGGCCGGAGACCAAAGTGGAAAATGAAGAATTAAAGGCTATTGTGGAATCGGATCCATCACAAAGCACTTCAGAGATGGCTGCAGGCTTCGGGGTTAGTGACAAAACTGTATTAATCCACTTGAAGCGAATCGGGAAAGTAAAAAAACTTGAACAATGGGTACCTCATGCATTGAGTGAACCGAACTTGTGAACACGCGCCGACTGCTGCTGCTGTGTTATTGTGCTCAGCCAACGCAATGATGAAGGGATTTTAAATTGCATCATTACTTGTGATGAAAAGTGGATACTGTACGATAATCGGAAGCGCGAGTCGCAATGTCTGAACCCTGGAGACACAGCCAAATCCTGCCCTAAACGAAAACTGACTCAGGAAAAGTTACTTGTGAGTGTTTGGTGTACTGGCGCCGGTGTCGTTCACTGCAGCTTTCTAAAATCTGGCCAAACGATTACGGCAGATATCTATTGTCAGCAACTGTAGACCATGAAGGAAGAAGTAACTGCTAAAGAAGCGAGATTGGCCAATCGCTCTAGGCCACTGCTGCTTCACGACAAAGCATCACCACCACCACCACCACACACTGCACAACAAACAACCACTAAGTTAGATGAGCTACAATTGGAATGTCTGCGACATCCACCGTATCTCCCCGGACCTTGCCCCAACAGATCACCATTTTTTCCGGAATTTGGACAACTCCTTACAAAAACTTTTTACAAAAAAACTTTACTTTATATTCCTCCCGTACAAAACGCCAATGTCATATGGTAAGCATTTAATACTAAAATATAAGTTAATTACTAAGTTTAGTTTAAGTAGATTTTTGAAAAACTAGTTTTTTACTATCTATGGAATTAAGTTCCAAAATATATCTATTTTTTTATTAATAAAAAATTATCAAAATTGTCTTTGGTAAAAATAGTGTGGTATATGAAGGGTATAAAAAATTAATACATAAAATTAAACAGCCCAATACTCCCACTACTGAGACTCTGGGCCCACGCTCAAAAAGTAAAAAGTATTGAGTGGTATATAAAAAAAAGTATAAAACGGGTTTAAATAAATATATATAAATACTACAAATTTCCCACTATTGGGACTGGGCTTACTCTCACAAAATAAAATGTAATGAATGATAGTTGTAAAGTAAAAAAAAATATATAAATAAATTAAGATAAAATTACAATATTTCTACTTGTGGGACTGTGAGCTTCCATCTTAAAGTAAAAAAAATATGGTATAGATAAAAGAGATGATATTCCCACAAGTGGGAGTCCGCGCCTACTCCAATAAAAGACCTGCAAATAAAATATTTAGTCGTGGTTGGCAACCCTAATTGGAGTTTGTTATAAAATTAAGACCTACACTTATTTATGCAAGGTGTATTCAGAGTGGAACAGAGAGAGCAGCGACGGTCATTTCACTTTTGCTGGAGCTCATGGTGGCCGTGGAAGAGGTATAAGAGGGGGCATGTGGCAACATCAGAGGCAATTAATGTTAAAAAAAAAAACTTTTTTTATACAATTAAGTGACGACGTACACCACACACCATCAGCCAATACACGTCCATTGTTGGACTAAGCCTTCCCCAAAGATTCCCACATTGATCGGTCACTGCGCTTTCGTTTATAGGGTTCTGGGCCATTTTCCACCTACTGGCCCAATGCGGGTTGGTGGGAGCCAGAGCCTCGTTTGTTGATTAGCAGGGAGCACCACCACTAGGTGAGGATGGCTTGGGTCCCGTGAGTTGTTGTGCGGGGGACCTCTATCATCCCGGTTATTGATACGCTCACCCATAATAAAGTGACGCTAGTTAACAGGGCGCCACGTTGTTGGCGAATACCACTTACCATCAGGTGAACTTACCCCTAATTTCTTTACTATATGGAATAATAAAAAAAACCGGTCATAGACGGGTTAAATTGGGGCGTAAGGGTTTCCCGCACAACAACTCTCGAGACCCAAGCCAACCTGCTCGTGCACCCTGCTAATCAACGAGGCTCTGGCTCCCACCAACTTGCATTGAACCAGTGTGGTGGGAAATGGCTCAAGTCCCCCATATGAACATCTCCAAACGACTGAAGCCGCTAGATGCGGGCGGCGCTAGATCAGTGTGGAGATCTTTGGGTGAGGCCCATGTCCAGCTGTGGGCGTCTATCGGCTGATGATGAGACGTTAAATTGGTAACACCTTTTTTTCCGGTTGGTTAAAAGTTACCGTTACAGTTATCGCTTTGCTGTACTCGTTTGCGTGGCTGAGTTAACCTCGCGTTGAGGAAAATAACATCGTATACAAATACTTCGGTTCATAGAATTAATGATGGTGTTTCATAGGAAATATACACTAGCGTGGAAGGAAAAAGTCATGGTCGAGGAATATCAGGGAATGGACTGGCATATCCAGGGCGTGCGAATTGTCGCGCCGAACGGGAGACAGAAAGGGCTGTATCACGCTGATCGCCAACCTTCACCAGTTGGAGAGGCACTTTAAGAAGATACACTAGCATTTAACGGAGGACACGTAAAGTGATTTATTGCGTGAATACGTTTTTTTTTTTTTAATTCAACAGAACAATGGAAATAAACGATTCAGTTTACCCACCGCTAGTATTGTGCCATTCTCTTTACGAGTGTAAAAATAACCTTCGAACATGGTGACCATTTAAGTTGGTTTCCTCAAGAAGTTGAGCGGAACTCGGGTTCATCAGGGCTCGAACCTGCGTCTTTTTTTTTTATTCTACGAAGCAACGAGACGTTCATGACGTTCACCTCATGGTGAGTGATACGCCCGTCTACATCGTGGCGCTAGTTAGATTGGTATACACAGCATCACATTTTGATCATTGGTTTAATAGGAATTAAATCTGCTACTTCAGTAATTACATCAGCTATAGCGCCCTTCAAACCGGGACACAGTAATGTTCTCACACTACAGTACGACAGCAGAAATCTCTCCGGTTTTCTAAACGGACTCCGGCAATTGATAGCTACCGCCACATATATATATATAAGATTTCCACGTATGTAGAGACTCATCATGATATTTCTGAAACCTGGTACAAGTATTTTTAATACTAGGCCAAAATACTTTGAAATATTATCTGTATACATATATATATCTTTGGAACTATAGGTCTTGGAGACTCGACATTGTGCAGGAAGATTTCTTTTGCTGAGTAGAGGTCAACTAAGAACAGCTTTTACGAAATGTTACCCCTCACCAAAAGGGGTTGCAGGGGTGTTACGGCTAGCAAAGCGGGCAGGGAACTGCAAGTAGTCTATATACTAGTAATAACACCGACACATTGTCGTAATAAGTTGAGGATAAGTCAGCTATGTTAACTTTCATATCAAGATACCGGCATAAGTTAACATACCTTGAGGCAGTATTTCCCAAACTTCTAAGCCTTGCCCCACTTATAAATTTCAAAACATTAATTTTTTTTTTAATTAATCTAAATAAGTTTTATAAGAAAATACTGTAAAATTGAAACTATTTAAACAAAAAAAATCAATATTAACAATACTATTTAAAACAGAAATTCGAATAAAAAAAATTATAACTAATTAATTAAATTACAGCGAAGGGGTTAAGTCGTATTGGTAATTTCTCAAATTGCCCCCTTTAACTATTAAATTGTCCCCCTGTAGGGCATACGACCCACGTTAGGAAACACTGCCTTAAGGTCATAACGTGAAGGTCCAAAATCGTTTGCATGCCGTCGAGTTTATTCATTGTACAAAACGACGCGAGCGAGACACGTTCACCTAACAGTAAGTGACACCCTTGCCCATAACAACCTGACGCCAATTAAGATGTTTACACAGTACCACATTGTGTTCGTCGCCTTGAACACACAAGCCGTTAGGTCCCATTACCACAGTAATGACGTTACATACAACGTCCATTCATACCGGAACACAGTAAGCTTTGCACATTACTGTTATGCGTATCTACTAGACACGTGAAAACTAGTGAGCTTCATTACCCCTAATGTCTGTGTCTGTTAGTTGGCTGCAATGGAGCTGAAGTGGTACCTGCCTACTTCAGACATAAAGACCTACCACCAGTAAACATTTGTGCAAATAACGACCATGTTCAATGACAATAAGGTCCATTTTCGTATTGACAGCCGAACCTAATTCGTCACATACTGGGAATCATTGCGAAAGTATCCTTATTGCTAATCAGGGACGTCCAATGGAAAATGGACTTTGGACCCGGTGGATATAAGGTGAGATGCTGAACGGATAACTGCGTAGTTAATTTTAGTCGCGAAAACCGATATTAGTCGCCCGTTTAGGCCGTGACTAAGTAGGAAGCGGTCGGGATATATCGCCTAGAACAGGGGTCGGCAACCTTTTCAGTTCGAAGTGTCGAATATTACAATTAACAAAATTTTCTCTTACCGACTTTGATTTAAAAAAAATAACTATATGTTGATTTGTAAAAAATGTATCTTATTTAAATATATATGTAGTATGTTGATAACAAATTAGATAATATACGTGATATTATAGCAAGTGGCAATGGGGATGATGCGTCGTTCTGAAGACTGACAGTCGATTGGGATACTAAGGTCTTCGAATGGCGTCCGCGTTCCGGAAGACGTATTATTGGCGGTCCTCCGACGATTTGGTGAAGGTTGTAGAAAGCAGCTGGATGCGGCAGCGCAGGATCGATCGATGTAGATATCTTTGGGGGAGGCCTATGTCCATCAGTGGGCGTCTATCGACTGATGATGATGATATAATTTTATCAGATCATCACTTATTATTTAAGTAAGAAATTAAAACAAACATTTACGATACAGCTCTTACTTTAATAATAACTTTAAAACAAACAAATTTAAAGGGGGCATCACGGGGTGGGGGTGAAGTGGTGCCGCGTCCTCGTTAATCAATTCAGAACGATTGTATATATTTTTTTAAATAATACTTTCTTTTGGATTTAACGATCCACAGCTTCATATCCAAAGAGCCGCATGTTGCCGACCGCTGGCCTGGAATTATAAAATTGGGGCTGTTTGTTGTGATCAGCTCGGTTTTATTAAAACCATGATCAGTATTGAGACGTCGTTGGACGCTGGCGTGGTCTTCTGCGAAGAAGTAATGTCCATATGAACTCCATATAAAACTCTTCTTGTTGCCATCTAAAAAAAAATTGTAAATTCAATATCATCATCATCATCATCATCAGCAGGTGCTCTCTTCAAACTGAAGTTTGGCGTTCAGATTGAGACAACCAATTCGATCCTCATCTATCCTTTTTAACTGATGGTATTTAAACCCGGTCCACTCCTTTAGGTCATCAAACCATTTCTTGAGCTGCTTACCAGGTGTAAGTTTACCAGGAATTTTGCCCTCCAGGATCAACCTTGGGAACTCATGAAAGGATCATCTTTGAAGGTGTCGGAAAAATGAAATCTTTCTTTGCATGAGGGTTGTCATCAGCTTGTGTTTGCAGTTCACTCTCTCAAGGACTTGAGCATTGGAGACAAACTGCTTCCACGTCATCTTAAGCATTCGGCGGAGTCCCCACATCTCATATGCTTGTCCTCGATGACGACGTTCCTTTTTTAAAGTCCACGTCCCACAACCATATCAGAAAACGAAAATTCAATGTCCTCATTATATACGCGAGTGTGGTCACCGTCCATTTAAAGCGTCATAAGCCACAGTTAAAAATAACTTACCCGTGCTTAGCCAAGAGTAATACATTAATATAAATTTTTAAATAGCAACATTACTGCGTTTTGCGATAACATCGAACCAAACAATGAGGCTGTGCGAAACGGGGTCGGTGTGGAAAAAAATTTGGATGAGGAGCATATTCAGCATGTTGGTGAAGTGACAATATCCTGATATCATGTTCGGGACATTTGTGATGAGTAAAATTGATGTTGGTCTTGCAGTTGCGAAGACCAATTTTACGCGAGCAAAACCAAGAGCGAACAGACACGAACAAGACCAGTACCAAGATTGTCCAAGTCTTGGTCTTGGTCTTCTCCTTTGCCCATCACTTCTGGACATTGTCTATATAATCTTATCTGGCGTATCTTTTCTAGTGATGATATCTATCTGATGATGATGGTTTATCTATTGAGATAACGAAGAACTTAACTTCTGAACGCCGCATACAATGTGGTGCAGTGTATATCATCCTAACTAGCGCCGCGTAGTTATGATTAGCTTGCTGCTAGATCCTAGGCGCCGTCTAGGTAGGTACCACCGCAGCGCCTATTACAGCTGACAGACAGTACTGTGCAAACATTACTATATTCCGGTTTGAAGGGCGCTGTAACTAGTGAAATTACTGAGGTAACGGGACTCAACATCGTGTCTCGGGCGATTAGCGCAATTTGGGTCTGTCTATATCATCTTAACTACCGGCCACGTTGTTCCGGGCCGGCGTATCATTTACCATCAGGTGAATGTCAAAAACTTGAGGACTTGAAGACTCTTTTGGTACAGAGAATCTTAAATCAAGTAGACAAACAATCAAGTTATAGTACTTAGTTTAAAGATCACACTGGTGGTAAAATTCCGCCGGAGACGGTGTAAGTAGGTTCCGGTTTGAATGCGCTGTAGCTAGTGTAATTACTGAAGTAACGAGACGTAACATGTCATCTCTCAAGGTGATGAGCTCAATGCGGTACAGTGTATATTATCCTAACTATGCGCCACGTTGTTTTGGACCGGCGTAACACTTACCATCAGGTGAACGTCCGTTACGTCGCTTCGTTGTATAGAAAAAAAAAGAATGTCCCGAAAGCATTTGCCGTGTGCTTCACCTTATCGTGACTCACCTGTCAAACTTTCGCGGAAAAAAAAGGCGCGCGCTCCACAATGGCGGTACGCTGCGTTCTGAATCACAATCATTGTGACTATATATATATATATATATATATATATATATATATATATAAATTGCTGTTTAAAGATGCTCTTTTTTTCCCCCCATACATTTACTCTAATTTTTTTTATACAATAAAGCAAGGAGACGAGCGGGAAGTTCACCTTCTTGAAGTTAGAATAGACACAGCACCACATTGAGCTCGGCGCCTTAGACATAAGATGTTATCTCGTTGATCAAGTCATTTCACTAGCAACGGCGCCTTCAAACCGGAGCACGCTACTGTTTGTCGGCTGCAATAGAAACTCTGATGGTACCTACCTAGATGGTCTGTAGCAATCAGACTTTTTTTTTGTTGTGGAGGGGGAAATGTTTTAACAAGATACTCTCCTTCTGAGGGAAAGACAAGGTTATGTGCGATTTTTACCCCCTCATCTTCAGTGTGTTGCGACAGGCCCTGGAATCCTCGGACGCACTAGTGCTTCCCGGCACTACGTCTAACGCACAATCCAGGGAGGGTAACCTTCCTTTGGTACGACAAGCACTAAACCATGTGAACTATGAAGACCCTCAACTTCTAAGCCCAAAAACCCGAATACCCATACAGTCGCCTGCTACAACAAGCAGGACTTTCCTTAGTCTTACTCTTAACAAACCTAGACTACAGGGCAGAGACAAACACCTACCACCAGTAATATCTGAATTCACGCCTACTTCCGGTGTCAATTGCTTCTATTGAATAATAATAGTAATCATTTGTAAATAAAAAAAATAATCACTTGTTCTTGCTTGTACTGAAAGTAATAAACTGTGATTTGTAATTTTTTTTGTAATCTTATCTATCAATAGACATAACCATAGATTAAAATATTTTTTTTAATACACAATAATGAAACTTGATCGCACTACGACTGAACGTATCGTTTCTTTGGATTAGTTTTTTTTTGTAATCTTATCTATCAATAGACATAACCATAGATTAAAATATTTTTATTAATACATAATAATGAAACTTGATCGTACTACTACTGAACGTATCGTTTCTTTGGATTTGTTTTTTTTTTTGTAGTCTTATCTATCAATAGTCATAACCATAGATTAAATATTTTTTTTAATACACAATAATGAAATTTGATCGCACTACTACTGAACGTATCGTTTCTTTGGATTTGTTTTTTTTGTAGTCTTATCTATCAATAGTCATAACCATAGATTAAATATTTTTTTTAATACACAATAATGAAATTTGATCGCACTACTACTGAACGTATCGTTTCTTTGGATTTGTTTTTTTTTTTGTAATCTTATCTATAAATAGACATAACCATAGATTAAATATTTTTTTTAATACACAATAATGAAATTTGATCGCACTACTACTGAACGTATCGGTTCTCTGGATTTGTGTTTATTGTAATCTTATCTATAAATAGACATAACCATAGATTAAATATTTTTTTTAATACACAATAATGAAATTTGATCGCACTACTACTGAACGTATCGTTTCTTTGGATTTGTTTTTTTTGTAGTCTTATCTATCAATAGTCATAACCATAGATTAAAATATTTTTTTTAATACACAATAATGAAATTTGATCGCACTACTACTGAACGTATCGTTTCTTTGGATTAGTGTTTTTTGTAGTCTTATCTATCAATAGTCATAACCATAGATTAAAATATTTTTTTAATACACAATAATGAAATTTGATCGCACTACTACTGAACGTATCGTTTCTTTGGATTTGTTTTTTTTGTAGTCTTATCTATCAATAGACATAACCATAGACTAAAATATTTTTTTAATACACAATAATGAAATTTGATTGTACTATTACTGAACGTATGGTTCCTTTTTTTTTCTTTTCATGGATTCTATATCATAGTTGTAATCTACTTACATTCACGAACAGTTAAGACTTTCTATTATATACATTTTTCTTTATGTTATAAAAATGAAATTCTTTCTCTTGTCTCCTAGAAGTTGTTTGAAGTTTTTAATCTGGTGATCTAAGTTGATCTAGAAATTGTATACAGTACTTATCTATGAGAATATAATTGCTTTGAATTGGAATTGAATGTACTTTAAACCTTGATTTTTTTGTTGTAGTGGTAGTGTTAGGTTAATTATCATCATCATCAGCCGATAGACATCCACTGCTGGACATAGACCTACACCAAAGATTTTCACGAGTAGGTAATCATATGGGGGTGGATTTAGGATTAATGCCGGTTGGTGGGAGCCAGAGCCTCGTTTGTTGATCAGCTGGATGCATCTCGCGTAGGTGAAGTTGGAATGGATCTCATGTTGTTGTACGGGAACCCTAACACTCCCTCATCCAACATCACCCATCAAATATAACTGAAACTTTAATAACAGGAGAATGGTTAACTTAATAAAAGTTTCGTAATTGTGATTAAAGCTCTCAACTTAGGATCCATTACTGTTCATGATATAAATTAATGACCATAACCATTTAGTGGCTATTATAACTGTAACTGATCTCAACGTGATCTGTTCGTTTAAATGTTCAATCATAGTGCAAGGATGAAATGATTTTCTGCCATAACGTTTACTTAACGAGACGTGGTGCAAACAGGATGCAGGTCCTCATATTCATAAGGAAACTATGAAGTTTCCTTAATAGTAACTTAAGCACATATAGTTTTGGTTTCCATTGTTATGATCTTACTGGTGGTTATTTTTAGATATGTCCCAGCTGACTTCGTTTCGGAAGGAGTGTAAGGGTGTTGAGGATCGTGGTCAGTGGTAGGGTGGGTTGCTGTCCGAAGCGGACAATCTGTTTCCACCACATTGCGCTCTATCCAGCAGTGGACGTCTATCTGCTGATGATGACAATATATATATATATATTAGGTCCTTACATATGAAATTAGCGTTTTGTACGGGAGGAATATAAAGTCATTTTTTTTTTGTAAAATATATTTAATGAATAAAAGTATGCACCGTTGTTATCTATGCACTATTGCAGTCCCATAGGTAGTTTATTGATTCCTTTACTAAAAATACCATGGGGGGGGGGGGGCGCGAGAATCAATAAACTCTTTGAAGGCGGTTTGGACTGCCGCATCGGAGTTGAATTTTTTTCCTTGTAACAAGTTATCCAAATTCCGGAAAAAGTGGTTATCTGTTGGGGCAAGGTCCGAGGAGGTGCGGTGGATGTCGCAGACATTCCAATTGCAGCTTATCTAACTTAATGGTTGTTTGTTGTGCAGTGTGTGGTGGTGGTGGTGGTGGTGTTGCGTTGTCGTGGAGCAGCAGTGGCCTAGAGCGATTGACCAATCTCGGTTGTTCAGCAGCTAGTTCTTCCTTCATGGTCCGCAGTTGCTGACGACAGATACCTGCCGTAATCGTTTGGCCAGATTTTAGAAAGCTGCAGTGAACGACACCGGCGCCAGTAGACTAAACACTCACAAGTAACTTTTTCTGAATCAGTTTTCGTTTAGGGCAGGATTTGGCTGGGTCTCCAGGGTTCAGCCATTGCGACGAGCGCTTCCGATTATCGTACAGTATCCACTTTTCATCACAAGTAATGATGCAATTTAAAATCCCTTCATCATTGTGTCGACTGAGCACAGTAACACAGCAGCAGCAGTCGGCGCGTATTCGCAAGTTCGGTTCACTCAATGCATGAGGTTTTTTTTTTTTTTTTTCTTTTACGTGGGGGAAATGCCTACGCATACTCGTCCTCGCGGGGGCAAGGACGAGTTATGTCGGACTTGCATCGACTAAAACCTCCACGATGTTCCTCCTCATCGCCATGATGGCAGGGTCACGGGAACGCGGGTACGCACACAACCGCGACCCCGCCGGCGCTGGCCGCTTGCGCGGCCCCACCTCGGGGGGAAGGATGAACCCTCCCAGGGCGCGCCGGAACATGCAACGCGCCCCCTCCTCGACCTCATGCGTGTGCGGGCGGCCGGTTCCCCCGAACCTGTCGCCCAGAGGCCATGGGAGCCACGGGAGAAAACCTCTCCTAGCTCCCCACGGCGGAGAGATGTTAGACCCGCCGCTACCTGTTAACGGCCGCGGAGGATAGGGAGAACGGCGCATCGCAATACCGAAACTCCTCTTCCCCCGCGGCCCCACCGCCGCCGCATCGCCGGTGCGACACCGGTTGGCCGCAGAGGGTACTCCCTCCGCGACCCCACCTCGGCTGCGCAGGGCGGTATGAAACCGCCCCTGCAGCCGGCCGCTAGGGCAGCACACAGCCGCCCCTGCGGCCCCCGGCCGCTCCGGTGAGCTCCAGTTATCCCAACCGGTGCTCGAACCGGAAGCGGCCGCTTCGGCTAGCCCTTCGCCGCGGGCCGGCCGGATGGGTTCCACTTGGCTTCACCGTGTACCGCACCACGGTTACTAAGCCCCTCCGCCACGACAAGGCGAGAACCCGTTGGAGGGGCAATGCATGAGGTACCCATCGTTCAAATTTTTTTACTTTCCCGATTCGCTTCGGAAAGTGGATTAATACAGTTTTGTCACTTACCCTGAAGCCTGCAGCCATCTCTGAAGTGCTTTGTGATGGATATTTTCTACAATAGTCTTTAATTCTTCATTTTCCGCTTTGGTCTGCGGCCGTCCACGGCGTTGGTTCTGAAGTTGGAAATTTCCAGAACAAAACCGTTGAAATCAAAAACGAGCGTGATGTTCACCTGATTATAAGTGATACGCCTGCTCATTACAAAGCGCAAGTTAGGACGCCACGCAACGCATTAACTCAGTTAACTATAATATGGTCTTAGTCACTGGAGATAGGTTTAGACGAGTTTCTGCCGCTAATAGTTCTATTCAAACGTTACTGTTCTGGTTTGAAGGGCCTTGTACCTAGTGTAATTATTGGATTAAAAACACATCTTGCAATAGTGCAGTGTATGCTACCCCAATTAGCGCGGTGTTGTGGGTAGGGGTATCACTTGCATTTAGGTGAAAGTGCCGTTCGGCGGTTAATTAAAAAAAAAAAGTGTTATTAAATAACTTTACCGAAGACAAATCTCATATGGTTATATATAATAAAGAAATACATACGAACGTGTAACAGTTAATTTAATGGCGGCCATAATTTCTAAACGCAACGAATAATTAATATAAAATAAACGTGGATGGCGCGGAGTGAAGCCAGCCGGAAGTCGACAGCGCGGCCATATTGGATGGTTTATAGTGACCATTTGTTTTATGAAATATACGAACTGTTGTCTACGCTTTATTATGATAATATTTTTACGTGTTCTTTGGTATGTCGGAAGTTTTTTTTTAATTCTTCTAAGCGATTGAACGAGCGGGTCGTTCACCTGATGGTAAGTGATACGCCCGTATATAACGTGGCGCTAGTTAGGATGTTATACACAGCATCACATTGCGCTCGTCGCTCTGGTACATAAGACGTTACGTCTCCTTATCTCAGTAATTACACTAGCTACAGCGCCTTTAAAACCGGAACACAGTAATGTTCGCACAGTATTGTTGGTCGGCTGCAATAGGCGCTGCGGTGGTACCTACCTAGATGGTCTGCTACAGGACAGACCTACCACCAGTATATAGCGTGCATACTCACGGGACCCAAGCCAACCTCACCTGCTCGTGGTGCACCCTGCTAATCAATAAACGAGGCTCGCTCCACCAGCCCACATTGGCTCAGCATCCAATCGTTGTAGTATTCTTTAGGAGAGGCCTATGTCTAGCAGTGGACTATCGTCTGATGATGATGATGACATATCCAGTGCCTAAATTGAATCAGTAATCTTCCGCTTATAAGAAAATCTATTAACGAATAATAGACAGTTGGATAAACGATTACTCGTATATAGTAATTTTTCAACTGAAGAGTTGATACAGCACTGACGACTCCATGAATATATCACTATTGTTTCCCTTGATACATCATCATCATCATCACTACTGGAATTTTGTAGTCAGCCTCTGATTATAAGGTTTACTTTGAGTTAAAATAGAATAGAGTTATTTCACTATGCCTCATCATAGACTAGAGGTCCGACTGACTCATTGATTAGAGGCCGTGACCAAGTGCCAATGGCCGCGACCAATCCATTACTTAGGGCTAATCGCCGTATGGGTAGAAAGTGAGTTATCTCTTCACGGAAGGCGAGGAAAAAATTAATCAGTACATAGACAAGTAGATTAAAAGAAAAAAAAATAATAATTAGAAAAAAAAAAAAAAAGTTAATTACATACGTCATAATTATAATTAATGTTATGCCAGTAAATATATATTTACTGTTGCCGGAGAACGTCTACGTAGGTAGCTCCTATTGCAGCCGACGAACAGTACTGTATAAACATTACTGTATTCTGGTTTAAAGGGCGCTGCAGCTAGCGTAATTACTGGGGTAACGAGCCTCAACATGGCGGCGATGAGCGCAATGCGACGCAGTTAACTGGCGTCACGTTGTTACGGGAAGGCGTAACACTTTACATCAGGTGAACGTCCAATTCGTTGTTTAATTGAATAAAAAAAAATAATAATTGACGTGACATAGTTTGATTAAGCGTTCAATGGCGCCAAACTCCGACATGACATAAAACCTCTTTTGTTTCGTTTCCACGCGGACGCCATGTTGGCCGCGCGGGAGCCGGGGCCAACGTTCGCGCCGACTCGGCGCGTTGTCATTTGCTACAACTGTTTTTTTTTTTTTTTAAGTGTAAAACGTTCAGAAAGTAAAGCACGAGAGAATTTAGCGATAGAGATTTGAAAAAAAATTGAGGTTACTTTCATTTAATGAGTTTTTTTTTTGGTGCAGTTTTGTTTTGAAATAATATAAAAATTTATCATTATCATCATCAGCTGATAGGATTTTCACTGTTGGACACATGCCTCCCCAAATTCCCACAGCAGGTGGGATTCATATGAAGGGTTTTAAGGCCATTTCCCACCACCCTGATCTAATGCGGGTGGGTCGCTGGAAGTCAGAGCCTCGTTTATTGATAAGCAGGGTGGTAAGAAATGGCCCAAATCCCCCATATGAATCCCTACCCTACCTTTGAGGTAGGCCTATGTTCAGTAGTGGACGTCTATCAGTTGATGATGATGACATACCACCACATTACGCTCGTCGCCTTGAGACATAAGATGTTGAGTCGCGTTACTCCACTAATT
Source organism: Ornithoptera priamus (assembly GCA_029034505.1). Lineage (NCBI taxonomy): Eukaryota > Metazoa > Arthropoda > Insecta > Lepidoptera > Papilionidae > Ornithoptera > Ornithoptera priamus. The sequence continues at coordinate 35,421 of JARDWD010000292.1, read as the reverse complement.
TTATTAACTACAGCACCATTCAAACCGGAACACAATGGCTCAAATCTCTCCATATGATAAGATGGAAGTGGTTCCTATCCGATCGATTTGGGAATCTATGGAGAGAGGCCTAAGTACAGCAATAAACATCTATCGGCTGATGTTGATGATATTAAGTGGGTGAAGTGATGTCATGCAGCTCAGATGGTCATGGTCTCACATGGTCACATTTGTACCATACATTTGCTATTTAAATATTTGTTGATATAAAAAGTATGAGAAATTATCGTTAGATGTCTAAAGTAAAAAAAAAAACTACTACTACAAATTTAGTGATTGCAGTAAAAAATGAACAATTAAACATATTACACAAGAGAGGCGGAAACGGCGCACGCGCAGTACCGTTCGTGTCTATACATAAAATTTAATAAAAATTATTATGATACATAACGTTTTTGCAGTGAAAGTTTTTTAATGTTCTCATATAGACATGATGTGCTGTTCGTGTCTACGCTCACCGAGATGAAGAGGTCATTACTACAACTTTACTGGTGGTAGTGTACCTGTTGCCGGAGACCGACTAGGTACCGCAGCAGCTCCTATTGCAGCTGACATACAGCAGAATTCAAACGTTACTATGTTCGGGTTTGAAGGGCTGTAGCTAGTGAAATTACTGATGTAATGAAACTTAACATCTTAAGTATCAAGGCGACGAGCGGAATGTGATGCTGTGTCATTATCATCATCAACCGATAGACGTCTGCTGCCAGACATAAGCCTCCAACGATTCCTATATCGATTAGGGATTTATATGGAGGGCCTTTGGCCATTTCCCACCACGCTGGCCCAATGCGGGTTGGAGGGAACCAGAGCCTCGTTTGATGATTACCAGGGTGCACCACAAGCAGGTGAAGTTAACTTGGGTCCTGGGAATTGTTGTGCGGGAACCCTTACACCCCCTTGACTGGTGTTGTGTAGGACGTGCTAATTAGCGCCACATTGTAATAGGCAGGCGTATCACTTACCATCAGGTGAATGTCATTCTCGTGTCTTTGCCTCGTATTAAAAAATAAAACTAGCTATTAGTAATTTAGCATAGTTAGATATCTCATTAAATAAATAAATCAATGATGGTAGGTTTCCGTTGCTGGTGAACCTCTTAAGTACTACCGCAGCATCCAAATCTGCCGCTGGACAGTTATGTGGAAACATTACCGTGTTCTGGTTCGAGGGTCGCTGTAGTTATAAAGCGATGTGACTGCGAGTATAGCATAGTATAACAAAAAATAACTTTTTTTTTTTCGCAATTAACTCTACTCCATCATCAGCCGATAGAAGTCCACAGCCTCCAAACATCTCCACACTGAACGGTCCTGCGGACGTTGCCAACTCCTCTTTACTTCTACAGTAAAAATATAGTAATTAGCCCACTTAATGTTCCCACTCCTGGGACAGAGGAGTATTATTGTAAGCAAAAAATGATGCCTTTGGAACTAAGATTGAATGAATGATGTATTCTTCATCATCATCAATTTACGAACGGATGTCCACTGATGGACATAAGGTTCATGTGTTCAGTAAGTCCAGTGGCTTCTAATGATACATACACACACACATATATATAGGACGAGATGGCGAAACATCATGAGGACAAGAGTGATGTAAGTGGTCATGACCCTCACGACATACAGACCTGAAGAATATGAATATGAAGAGGAGGGATGTTTATATATATTGCAGACAAAAAATATGTTTCGAAGGGAAATTAATAATTAAGGGTGAGGGGCCCGCATCTTTAAATTTATAACTCCCCTTCCTCCTTGTTTGGGTTTTTTTCTCTGTTCAGCTCCACACGTGGCGAGCATATTTGAAGTAGGGGCATGTAAAGTTCTAATGCCGAATGACGACTGTTCAAAGTTAGTTAAGTGAGAGGTAATAAATTACTTTGTTTTAACTTAATTTATTTTATTCGACGATGAGATCAAGACGTCCACGATGTGATAAACTGTACGCCCTGGTGTTGAAAGGTAAGGTCTCCGATGGTGAAGTGCACTAACCTGGTAACAGTCTGTTCACCCTTCTCTTGGACCACTTCTTCGACCCCTGTTAATTGCTCACACTCTTTTGCTGTTCGTAAAAACGAGGAGCTGAACCTCTTTGCTCTCCGGCTCCTGGTCATCTATTGTTGGAAACGGGATAGAGGACTTGTATCATCTGGTCACTTTACTGGTGATAGGTCTTTGTTGTCGGAGATCGTGTAAGTACCACCGCAGCCGACAAATGGTATTATGCAAGCATTACTGTGTTCCAATTTGAAGGATGCTGTAGCTAGTGAAATTACAGAGATAATAAAACTTCAACATATCTCAAGGCGACGAGTACTACGTGGAGTTGTGTATATCATCCTAACTAGTGTTACTTTGTTAAGGCCAGGCGTATCACTTATCATCTGGTAAACCTCTGAATCTGTTAGATCTCATTACTTTGATGTACATTGATGTAGACTTACTAGCTAAAGTAGCATCGCCCTTCAAACCGGAACACCGTAATGTCTGCACAGTATTGTGTGTCGTCAGCAATAGAAGCTGCGGTGGTATCTTAGACGGTCGCCAGCATCAGAGACCCAACACCAGAGAGAACGTAACCATTATGTTAACATAGGAGCATTAACCCATATACATAATCGCTTTAAATTTATGACTTATAACTTAAACATTACTTAATCAGTACACGCGTGATGCTTGTAAAGTTACGTAAGCAATTATACATCTTACTGGTACGCAGTAATGTCGAGAGTCGGCGGTGCGAGCACCTGAACAATGGGAAACGGTGATGGATGTACGGAGAACGTATTTACATGGAGACCGTGCTTGAATAGACAATGATGTTCTACCACAACTCGTGTGTAGACAATTTTGAACTCTATTACTTAAGGAGTAGTTCTACTTTAGTTAATCGCTTATAGTTTGTGTATATGTCTGTAGAGTTAAGCAGTAAGGATGTAATATTCAAGTGCAGTCGAACACCAATGCGCTTTATAAATTGTTCAACAGTTACCAGTAACAATGACGTGAGAATTTTTTTTTTATGTAAAAAACGACCAGACGATTGGTACATTTGCCTGATGGTAAGTAATACGGCTTTTTATAAAGATGTGGTGTGAGTATAGTATTTACTGCACCACGTGCTCATCGTCTTGAGACAACATATCGAGTATCAATACCCTAGTAATTACAGCAGTTACAACGCCTTTCAAACCGGATCACTATCATGTTCGCACAGTACTGTGTCGACTGCGACAGGCGCTGCAGTGGTACCTAGACGGTCTCCGGTCATAGAGACACTACCACCAGTAATAGCTATAGGTCCTTCAAACCGGATCACTGTAATGTTCGCTCAGTACTGTGTCGACTGCAACAATCGCTGTTGTGGTGGTACCTAGACGATCTCCGGCAAGAGAGACCTGTTGTTTGTCTGCTTGTTTGTTTGCGATGGTGTTTCATGTAATTATCTCCCGGAAGTAGTTATCTAACGCGATAACTTGATCTTAGGTCGTTGGTCTGTCACTCTGATAGAAAGACGAGGAACTGGGTTAAAGTTAATATCGATTATACTTATACGCCTACTAATAACAACGTGGCACTAGTTAGTATGACGTACTCATCATCAGTCGATAGACGTCCACTGCTGGGCGTGGGCCTTTCCCAAAGTTCTACAATCAGCATGGCATTCACTGCCGCCGGACACTAGGAGCCGTCGTTTGTAAGTGGTTCATTTGGAGGGATTGGGGTTATTTACCACCACGGTGGACTAATGCGGCCTGGTGGGAGCCAGAGCCTGGTTGATTACCAGAGCGCACAACGACCAGATGTGGTTAAGAAGAGACGTATCACTTAACATCAGGTGACTGTCTCTTCAAGTGAATAGAAAAATCGTTGGAAATGTACAAAATAGAATGTTTCTTCCAAGTCGTTTACTCTTGAGAATGTCACTATTTTCCATCATTGATGATTTATCCGTCTCCAGCTGTCACTTTCGGCTGTGCAGTGACCATGTACTGTTATGGTTATCTTACTGACCAGATTGGTGATGGTCCATCGTGTTGCCAACGTATCCTGTCTTTTGGCCATCCGCTCACCGAACCTTTTACAAATGTAATTTACTGGTGGTAGTGTCTCTGTTGCTGGAGACCGTCTAGGTACCACCGCAGCGACTGTTGCAGCCGACAGACATTACCGTGTTCCTGTTTGAAGGGCGTTGAAGCTAGTTTAATTACAGGGGTAACGAGACTCGACTCTTATGTATCAGGCGATGAGCGCGATATAATGCTGGAATATATCTTCCTATCGCTACGTTTTTATGCGGTATCACTTATTATCAAGTGATCGTCCCGCTAGTCTTGTCGCATAATTGAAATAAAAAAATCTCAATATGAACATTATAATTATATCGTAGTAATGCCGGAAAGACAGTTTCCGCCTATGAAACTATGAGTCACAACTAACGGATAGGGACAGGAAATAAGTTTTTTCTGGCAACACCGCCGGCCAAGTAACTGTCAAGTTAATCTACAGCCATACAAACTCTTAAATTGGTCCATTTATATGTTAATATGATTTCGTATTGCGCAGCGGCTAAACGGGAGGATCAGCTGGAATTGCTTGGCTGGTGTCCAGATGATGCGATGTTATTGTTACCGTCGGGTTTCTTTTGGACTATTATTTGATTTCATCACGGTGATGTGTGATTGTTCATAATACTCCAGCTCTCATATTTTGACAACCGGAAACCAGCAATGATGTTATGGCGGCAGATTTATAATATGAGGGTAGAGCCGAGTTCGAAGTCCCATCGAAATTTCACATGATAATAATTAAAAGCCCAACTCGTCATCATAAGTCGAAAGTACATCTAGAGTTCCTGCCGCGCATGCGCAGATGAGAGCGAGCATTTAGATTGCGCGCCCATGCGTTCGTTGATTCAAGCATCAGCTGTTTTCGATTCTGTGTTTCATTGCTGTTTTTTTTTCTATGTATTTTCTATAAAACTATCGTTTCATTTAGCTGTACTAATATGATGGAGCGTAAATAATGCTAAGAAAATGATTTAAAAAAAAAAATTTTTTTTTACCAGGATCGATTTTTTCCTTCTCATCATCGAAGGTGTCATTAGTACTATCGTCTGACTTAGTTTTCGGAAACGGTCTCCTAACACCAAGTGTACCTTATTATCTTCGTCTTTCGTGTACACTGAATAAAAAAAAATCGTTGTGAAAAACAAAATGGATTCCAAGTACAACTTAACATGTTTACTGTTATATCTTTATATTTATTTAACAATCCATCAGACAGCTTAATGGATATAATGTATTTACATAGTATACATAACTCGGACTTAGGAATGATAACCCCGTTCAAGTCTAGACAAAATATTGACTCTAACCTCTCTAGACATTTTTTTTGACAAATTTAAAAAAAAAATTAAATCCTAACGGCCAAAATGAGTTAAATGTCAACTTGCTGATATATAATACGCCTGTCCATAAAGGTTAGTTATTTAGAATAATGATGAAGTAAGTTAGAATGTTCACACAGAACTTCATCGTCATCAGCCGATGGACGTCTACTACTGGACAAAGCCCTTCCTTAAATATCTCCATATACAGTTAGCATGGCCTCCAGTACCGCTGGGTTATTGGAGATGTGGTACGACACACCATATGAACTCCTATGTGGTGTGAATTGGGTTATTTTCCACCACGCTGGCTCAACGCGGGTTAGCAGGAGCAGGTGAGGTTGGCTTAGGTTCCGTGAGCAGTTGTGCGGGACCACTTACACCCCTAACACCACTTACGTTCGTCGTATTTTTTTTTCTTATCGTTCCCAGCGTGTGGTGAGTCAGGACTTGTATTTTTCTAGTCGTTTGCTATCCTTTTCTTACTACTTTTTAACTTATTCCAATCTTCCATTCTTTCTTCCGCTCTCTGCTCTTCTTGCACACTTCTTTTCTTCTGACATTCTACATCCCATTTCCTTTTCTTTCATTCCTTTCTTGAGCGAGGACTGTTGTCTCATGCGTGATTTTCTATATATATATTTCTTATTCTAATTTCTTCTACTGTATCATTTCTTTTTCTTCCAATTTTCATATTCTTACTCGCTATTGCTATACACTACTATCACAGAAATTATTATTATTTTTTTCTCTTAATTACTTCAGCAATAGCTCCTTTACAGAATTCCAGGAACACTTGACGATTGTCGTTTTCACTCATCAGAGAGGCAATGACTTTTTCGTGTAGATGCCTTCCTATCTTCATTTCGCAGTATTAATGCTTGCTCCCGTATACGGGACGGGAGGTAACGATGTGGACTATGGTCTGGTTCACCGCAGGGTCACAGAAGGACGAGAAACTCTCCTCGAGTTTAAACCTATGCAGGACGTTCATCGTAGTAGGACATAACTTACGTCTTTCTACTGCAATAATTTCATGATTGTAGATGATGAAATTATTGTTACACCAGGCCTCGCCAGGCAGTTATAAGCTAAAAATAAATATAAACCAAAGCACCTTCGATGTGTGAGTCCAACTCTGACCGCAGCGATGAGTGTTATCGCTGCGGAAAGACTGACCACATAGCGGGCAACAGCACTCGTTGCTGGTCGGCTGGCAAACCGGCCGGCCATAGGTGCGGCGGAGAGGCGTGCTCCACTAAGGTGGTGCCCCTTAATTCCAAAAAGCCGCCACATCGCGGAGGATGTCCTCCCGGGCGTCGCGGACCAGTTGGAGAGCGACTGCCGAGTCCTTAATTTCCGCCAGGCGTGGATGGTCGTGGGGCGCTTTTGTGCTCCAGGATATATCCACACCTGAGTAGAGAAGTAGTGCGGACGAGGTGTGCGACGATTCGACGTCCCACACCTTGGCCGATTCCTGTCACGGGAGAGCCGTAGGACCGCGCTCGTAGCGGTACAAGGAAAGTGACCTTACGAAGTCACCAGTGGCGGTATCTCGATTTCGCGACTCTATTGTGATGCGGAAACGGGCGACGGTTTGTATTAGAGAGCGTACGCCGAGGGGTCGGGATGCGGAAGTCGCGCGATGACGGTTCACCGTTATCGGGTGGAACCAGAGCGCACTACCGCCGATCGTCTCCTCCGGCAGAGGAACATGGCGTCGCGACCGACATGGCCTGTTGTCCGGCGCCACCCTTGGAGCGGGTTCCCGAGGTGTACTTTAGCGGCTCATCTTATGTTCCCATGCGTCGTCACCTAAGGTTTGTTTCATGGGAGGGGTGGTTCACTGCCCTCCTCGAGGTGGACCCGTTCAAACCTAACGCCAAGCGGGGGTTGCGGACGAGTTCGTATCTATTCTGTGACCCTCGTAGATATTGGTTGAGGTGGAACACCATGTGAAGCTTTATAGTCGGTTGGAGTCAAACACTACCCGTTGCTGGCCCTTGGTTCCGGGGTGTGCGTTCCGTGAGCATTTTGTTACACACGTTAATAAAAAAAGGTACCTTCATTCGTGGTTTTTGTTTGATTGAAGGGCTTCGTGTGTAATGAAATTCCATAATTCACCCCAGAGGGTAATGTGACTCAAATCATTTCTCGAGGCGACGAGCACATTGTCATGCAGTGTAGTATCCTATCTGATCATGCACCATCAGTAGAATGCATTTTTTGACACTTCCTGTAATAAGGTAAAATGTCGTCTATTTTTCCTGTTGATTTTTTAAAAATAACCAAGTCGACCTTAAATTGAACCATCAGGTGACATACTAATATTTTCAGAGAATCAAAATATCTGTTGTTTACCTCAATTTAATTTAAAACAAAAATAAGCTTAGTCGATGACACGCATAATTAAGTGGGTCGTTATAATTTTAGCGTGACGCTTATAAACAGGCGTCGCTTTTTCGTAAATCACCAAGGCCGCCCGTTGCTGCGACCCCATTTTGTTTTCATGTCGTCTAAAACAAGATGGCGGGGTGCGGTTGCGTTCGAAAATTTTTGTTAGTCTTATAGTTTACTCCTTTGTTTTAATTGAATCTACCTTTCTCCTTCCACATCGCTCTACCCTGGACAATGGTCCTATAGAAAATCAACAATCCATAAACAATACTTAACCGATCACATTTTCGATATTCTTTTCCTGATACTATTAAATCTTATATTATTATATATGTGTGTAGATAGGATGTGTAAGGATTCCCACACAACAACTCACGGGATCCCAGCTCAATCCCCCTTGCTCGTGGTGCACCCTGCTAATCAACATAAGAGGCTCTGGCTCCGGGCCAGTGTAGTGGAAAATGGCCCAAATCCTCCTATATGAAGATGGTATGGGCATCTTCGGGAGAGGTCTGCTGAGCTGTGGACGTCTGTCGCTTGATGTTTGGTGTAGATCGTTTTCAGAAAATTATTAACTATTATCTTTAATTAATCATCATCAGCTCCAATCACTTTACTGGATAAGTCACAAACTTAGTCCACTCTATATTGTCTCCATAGACCCCGTGTTCATCGCCAGCATACTCTTAAGTCACAGTCGAGGTGCCGTGGTTTAAGTATAACTTGATCCGTGATGTATGTTATAACGCAGCTAGTTATTTTACCAGTTTAAATCACATCAGATCATGGGATCATGGATCCAAAGACCATAGCTTATATTTATTCATCCACCATGGTATATCAACTTCAAAAATTAAACCATTTCAAAGATACAATACATATGTGGGTAGGAGGCCTTTTATCAGCATCTTTATTAACATCTCAACCGATGGACCTCTTCTGGACTGTCTCCTGTAACGTATTCCATAAAACATGGTCTCACGCCGATTGTAATGGCACTCACCGATTTATCAGTGTTAGTAAATAGGGTGTACAACGGACTATTGTAACGGAACAAGTGAGAAAACGAAATTGAAAGTTACTTTTGTCCCGACACGTTTTACCGGTGCGGTTAAACAAAAAAAAAAAAAAAAAAACTAGTTTGTTACAGAAAAAAAAATGTATTCAACATGGTCACAAACACCTACGCTGATCATAAAAACCGTTGGATACCTGTTGCTGAACGTAAATCAATTTAAACATACTATGCAACATACCAGTGGGTAAGGTGTGGTAATGTGGTACAGGTTCCGTCTTTTTTTTTTTTTTTTATTCGCGATGCCTCGAGATGAGCGAAACGATTACCTGATGGTACGTGTTATGCTTGCCCGTAACAATGTGATTCTGGTTAATTAAACACTGCACCAGATTGAGCTCATCGCCTTGAGATATGTGTTACCCGTTATCCCAGTAATTTCACTAGCCTACAACGCCCTTCCAACCGGAACACAGCGATGTTTGCACACTACTGTTTGGCGGCTAAAATAGGTCTTGCGGTAGTACCCGTCTAGAAATCCCGGAAGAGGAGACTTACCATTAGGGTCCGAACCGTCAGACATCATCAGAGGTTCTGACCGGATACGACGCGTCAGTATTTAAAAGGAGAGTGTTTAGGTTTCTTCCGCATCAGTGTGCTTGCTCTGCCATTAAAGATTACTTTGCCGCTTAATGTCAGTTGAGATCTAGGTTAAATGCTTTTTTTTATACTATCACGCCTTTTTAGCCTATTAGGAGTAGGCAGAGGCTAATATAGATCACCCACTTTTCGCCAGATGTGGTCAGATTAGATCCCACTGTAACAGGGGGCGAGCCTGTTACCACTTTATTAGGGCCTCTACACAGACACAAAGATAATTTCAGTGTGCAGGTTTCCTCACGATGTTTTCTTTCACCGTTAAGTACGTGGTAATTGTAACAATATGCACATTAGCCATTGCAAAACTGCCCAAGAGGTGCATGTCCCGGCTGGGATTAGAACCCTCTGATGTCCAAGTTCATAGTCCTTGAGCCACCACGACTACAGGTCAAATGCTAGTCAATATAAATACAATCTAGAATCTAAAAAATATTTTCCGCCATCCGACGCGCACTACTATTAAGATTTCATATGTATATATCTCTATGTATATATTGATTAATCTCCCCCCTATATCACTATCCACCTCTTCAACCCTTCCCCATCCAAAATTATATCACGTTTCTCCTTCCTCTTTTATATACGAAATTATTTTTATATATAGTAGTGTAAGGGTTCCCGCATAAGAGGATCCAAGTCAACCTCACCTGATCATGGTGCAGCCTGCTAATCAAACGATGCTCTGGCTCCCGCCAACCCGTATTGGGCCAGTGTGGTGGGAAATAGCCCAAATCCCCCCATATATTCTATATATGCCTAACCGATCGATGCGGGAATCTTTGCGGGAGGCTTATGTCCAGCGGTGGACGTCTATCAGCTGATAATGATGAAATAATTATTTTCATATATATATTTAGTTTCTTTTGTTTGTGTCAAGTTTTATTTTAATTATATTTTCCTCAATTTTATATTCTTTTCTTTTACTTTCTTATCTTTTTCCCGCCCGCGACCACCAGCTCCGCGAGCTCGATGAAGCTGCTATGGTTGTCAATAAATCTTGCGATGCAAACTTCATGAAAAAAGAAAATTGTTGTCATCCTTTACTTCATCATTTAAAAAAAAAACAAACAATTACCCTATCTAGAGGAGACTTCAAACACGATTACGTATTGATACTTTACTTTTGGCCGACGGAGATTGTTGCATGATATAATAATTTTTACATGTTAATGCTCAATATTGTATATTTATATATGCCTCAATACATATTATTATTTTAATGTGTATTTATAATTTGACCTGAATTTTGATTTTGAAAGCATACTTTACTTCCCATTAGTCAACTGGTAGTGGAAGTGGAACCGGTAGTTCACCTGTGAAACGAATGAGGATAAAAAAAAATATACATTTCCTGTCCTCGTTGTTTTGTCAATAATTTAACATTATTCACAGCTTATTACATAGCTATTTTATGTTATATCATCATCATCATCAGCTGATAGAAGTCTACTGCTTTAAGGATTCCAAAGATATTGACATACATTGTTCAGATTGTAGGTCCACCTTGTTCAGAACCTTTAGCACTAGCATTACAGGCATAAATCTCCTTCAAAGATTCCCACACTGATCAGGTAGGGTTTCTAATAAGGCGATTTGGACCATATCCCATCACACTGGCTCAATCCGGGTTGGTGCGAGCCAGAGCCTCGTTTGTCGATTGGAAGGGTGCATCACGAGTAGGTTAGGTTGGTTTGGATCCTGCGAGTTGTTATACAGAACCCTTTACATCCCGTATATACTGTACTTATACTTACTCCTATATTACGTAAAATCTGTAAAATATTTTTTATTAAATATGTAATATTCGCGCAAATATATGAAATCATTATATTAATAAAAAAAATATAGGCATAAACGTATTAACATAGATGCCAGTTTAATAAAAAATAATATGAAGAGTTGGCTGTATAGAAAAAACCTTAAGCCGTTAGATTGATAAAAGAAAAAAACAGTTATTGATTTGACGCATGTCAAAAGGCGCGTTCCCGCGCTTTGCCTCAGCAAGCGTGGGCATCTCGATTGTAATGAATGCCTTTGTCTATGGCGCGGCGTTGTCTCACAATCAGATTTGTGTGATGTTGTGTATACATTTGTTCAAGATCAATATCGTGGGAGTCGAGAATTATTAACTTTTTTTTTTGTGTTAAAATGTAACTTTTAAAGATCTAGTTTGTCTTTCATGTAAAAAAATATTTAATATATTTTTTTAATTCTATTATGCAACGAGACAAGCGGGACGTTCACCTGATGGTCAGTGATACGCCTGCATATAATACTACATCTCACGCCTGAGAGATAAGATTTAATTACACTTGCTACAGCGCCCTTCAAACCGGAACACAGTAATGTTTGTCGGCTGCAAAAAACTACACTTTTTCCGACAACAGAGATCTACTAGACTAGATTTTAATTACTTTAATTAGTTCTGATTATAACACAGTAGCGATTTGTTGTTAAATCTTTGATTAGTTACTAATTAATGGTTATTTGATTGAATAATTGCTCGTGACTAAGGTGACCGGAAGCAGAATTAATGAAGGAAATGTCCATGTTTGTTTCACTTGAAACGTGTAAAATAATAAATGAGGCTTAATGGACAAGAAATGAGCCGATGTAAATATATTTTTTTTCTTTTTACTTGGGGGGAATGCCTGCAGTAGGTATATGCGAATACCTGCCTTCACGGGAGCAAGGACAGGTTATGTCGGACTTGCACCGACTAAAAGCCCTACGCTGTTCTATCTTCGTTGCTTTAGGGCGGTGCCACAAGAGCACTCGCACACATCCGCAACTCCACTAGCACCGGCTGCACCACCGGCGCTAGCAGGATCGCTTCTGGAGGGAAGACAAAGTTATGTGGGGCTTTTACCCACAAAAACCTCGTTGAAGATCTCCCTCAGTGCATTAAGAGGGGATCTGGGATCTCCTACGGAACGAACTGGTACCCTCTTGCACTCTGGCTAAAACATCCCAACGAAGGGCAAAGTCCTCGTTAGCACCTACGCTGTGCCACAGCAAATACAAGACCACCATGCATCTGCCGTTCTAAGACTCACTTATTGAGCTCTGATTGCCCCCACCCTCAAGGCTCACGAATCCGAGGACCCTTTTAGTTGCCTTATACGACAGGCAGGGAATACCTTAGTCCTATTCTTTACAGCCCGAGACTGTAGGGCTGACGGGCTGGAGCGTCAGTTGCCGTCGCCCTGACGGGACATTCTAGACACCTGAAGGTTACGATGAAATATACAATTTTTTTTAATTTCACAAAATGAAAATACGAACAATATTTTCAACTGATGGTAAGTTTGACACAAAAGATGTTATATCTCCTTACTTAAGTAATTTAACTAGCTACAACGTCCTTCAAACCGGATTACAGTAATATATGCACTGATGTCTCGCGGCGGATTTATCAACTGATATTTTACTTGTCTTTCGTTTCGAGGAGAAAATCTTTGAAAGACACCCTAATGCTGATGTCAGGGTAATGCGGGGGACTACTAAAACTCCCTAGGTTGTCTACATCCATGCATCCGGAGAGGCTCCTATATCTACCTAATAACAATAATTGAATGTTCGACGGTTTAACCAGTCGTTGGCTGAACCAACCGACTGGTAATGTCAAGCGGTTAGGTTGCATCAAGCTTCGAGACACGAACTCACGCACCGCCGCTCACGACCGGCGGCGTCGCACGATACCTTAAGTTATTCGCTTTAAGCGACATAACTTAGATAAAGATTAATGTCGACAAGGAGGTACAGCAACTTAAAGGTCACAGGTTCGAGTCCGACATTCCTTTATATACTATATCAATCATATTAACCAATTACTGGTGGTAGATCTCCGTTGCCGGAGACCGTCTACGTACGTACCACCGTATTGCAGTCGGCAAACAGTACTGTGTTCCGGTTTGAAGGGCGCCGTAGATAGTGTAATTACTGTGGTAACGATACTCAACATATTTGACGACCGCAATGTGGTGCTGTGTATACTATCCTTTATACTGTCACGTTGTTATGGGCAGGCGTGCTACCATCAGGTAAACGTCTCTCATCTCGTAGCTTAAGTGAATAAGACTAGGAGGTACAATGATGATGATGATGATCATCATCATCAATCTTCGTATCATATTTTTAATTACGTGTTCGGATTCGAACCAGGACCTAAGCATTATACGTCTGCTTTTTTGTACTAGGTCTGCTTGTGAGTGTTACGCCAGAATCCTGCCTTTGTATTCTTTCTCATTTCCTAAGGGTGCAGTGTATACCATCCTATCTAGATAATCATCAGATGATCATCTCTTCAGATGGTTATACAAAAATCTAACTAATCAATAAACTTTAGTCGTTCTTTTTATAACCATCATATTGATGAAGAACTTGTGTCATCATCATATAGACGTCCACTGCTGGACGTAGACCTCCCCCAAAGCTGGCATCCAGTGGGTTCCCGTGATTCTCACCAGATGGTCGGTCCACCTCGTAGGTGCTACGTCTACTGGTTTTAGATCACATCATTATTAAGCTACGTACACCAGCTGGCTCCGCTGGTCGCTTGTGAGCTGTTCTACAGTGCGTAAGGTGACGTGTCTGGTGCACCTGTCGGTGACGTCACGTCCGCCCATTGTTGGACCCTTTGTCCCCAACAGACCGCGGCGAGAACTTAGCCGATTCGATTTGTTTGAACCTCTCAGAATATTAAGAATAAACTATTTACACTGCATCGGAAGTTACCTAAAATTGAGTGTTTCCATTAAAAAAAATTATTACTGTAATCCTAATACCATATCCTTTGATGATGAGTAAAATTGGTCTCGGTTCTCCGCGAGACCAAGATCAAGATTCTCACAAGTCTTGGTCTAGCTCCGGCTTCCCTTCATCACTCAAAAGTAATATATTTTGAAAATGTTGCCGGAGACCGACTAGGTGCCAGAGTTGATGATGGAGTAACTATCAGGAAGAGGTAGGGGATGAGGATTTTTTTAGAAGAAAAATTGTAGATGAAGATCAGGGTGAGGATGTTTTATGAGGAATGGGAAGAGGAGGAGAAATAAGTAACTACATAATACAAATACTCTTTAGAGTTGAGACGAAACCTTTCCTCTATGAGGAAGAGGATATTTTTTTATTGTGGAAACGGATGTGGATGAAGGTATACCCTGGTTGGTAACTCTGCAGCTCCAATTTTTGTAGTATGGCAAACATTACTTTGTAGTACTTGAAGGACGTTGTAGCTGAAATTACTGCTCTAACGAGACATCTTATATCATCCTGACTAGCGCCTTAATGTTTAATGCGGCCGTATTTGTTACCATCACGTGATCGAACGGTTCGTATGATAGTGATACGCCTACCTATAACATGGGGCTAGTTAGGATGATATACACAACACCAAATTGTGCTTGTCGCTATATTCATAAACTGTCGATTCTTATTACCGCAGCAATTTCACTAGCTACAGCGCCCTTCAAACCGGAACACAAGAAAGTTCGCGCAGTACTGTTCGTCGGCTGCAATAGCAGCTGCGGTGGTAAGTAGATGGTCATCTGCACCAATTCTACCACCAGCGAAACTGCTGGACTGTATAAAGTATAAGACACCATGACATATTTGAAGTATTCTTATAACCTTATTAAGTGGTATGCACTTGACCAACTTAATTATGGTCTACTCCAACAGTAAGGTATATTTGGCGAAGAAGGTCGCAGGAGTCAAGTTCAGTTTTTATACGGAACGAAAAAGTGTGAACATCAACTGAATAGGCTGAAGGGTTCCGTAGTAATTATTTGCTTTGCTCTCATACTGTTGAGTTCTGATCGATCTTTCGATTATCATCTCGAAACATGACGTCATCGTATGAGTCAGATAAGGTGGATCCGGTTTATCGATCTGGTTATTTACACCACGACTCGAGTCCAAAAATGAGAATTACTGGTGGTATGTCTCTGTTGCCGGCGACCGTCTAGGTAAGTATCGCCGCAACGCCTATTGCAGCGGACTAACAGTAGTGTGCAAATATTACTGTGTTCCGGTTTGAAGGAAGCTGTAGCTAATGAAATTGCTGGGCATAACAAGACTTAACATCTGTCAAAGCGATGACAGCAATGTGGTGCAGTGTATACTATACTAGCGCTACGTTATTATGGGCGCGCGTATCACTTACCATCAGGTAAATGTCTCGCTCGTCTCGTCGTTTCATTGTATAAAAAATTAAATTTTAAGTCCTCGATGAGATGAACAGCATCTACGTAGTTCAGAAATATTATTGTGATGTAAATAAATCCTTCAAGAGACAAGAGATATGTTCACCAGATGGTAAGTGAAGGGACTATCCACAACATCAGGACCACTATATCAAGATGTTACACTCAAGCCGATCTCACCTGCTCGTGATGCTCCCTGCCAATCAACAAACGAGGTCCCGACTCCCATCAACCCTCATTGGGCCAGCATGATAGGAAACAGCCCAAATCCTCCCAAATGAGGTCTTACAAACAAAGGTTTCCACACATGTAGCCCAAAACCGCTGGATGCTGGCTGCGAAGGACCGATCGATGTGGAGATCTTTGGGGGAGGCCTATGTCCAGCAATGGACGGTCACCGTCGACAGAGTTCAACCAACAGTAAAATGTTTATTATCTTAAAATTCTAGTAGATGCTGACAAAGATTAATATCTTATTATATGTTTACCTGATGGTAAGTGATACGCATGTCCATAAAAACATCACTGAGACGAAAGTTGTTAAGTGTTATTACCGCAGTAATTTTATCAGCTACAGCTATAAATGACTTGTGGTGATACCTAAATGGTCTCCAACAGACAGTCTACCACCAGTCAAATTACTCCGGTGGGTCGTTAATTATTGTTTCCAATGGTTCTTTATGCAATCGCCCACGGATCTCTAAACGCAGCCTCCCATTTAAGGTATCGCGAACGTCTTGTGAGTCACTATTTGTTCTCGTGATATCATATATCGTCGCCATGTTTATTTGTTATATCATCGACAATTTTGCCGCCATTTTTTAATTTATCTAAAATAAAAGCCGTGTTCCGGTTTGAAGGGCGCTGTAGTGTAAGTACTAGGGTAACGCGACTCCAACATGTTATATCTAAGGCGATGAACGCAATGCGATGCTGAAGCTATCACCGTAACTAGCGCCACGTTGTTATAGGCGTATCACTTAACATCAGGTGAAGGTACCACTCGTTTATTAAAAAAAAAAATATTTCCAACATCTCATACTGTCCACTACACATGCGGGTAGCGCAGGACCGTTCGTTATCAGGATGTTTGGATGAGGACCACGTCCAGCACTGGACGTCTATCGGCTGATGATGATACTGCCCATTGCAATAATATGTCGTATCTAAGGAAGTGATAAACCAGTCCACAATAGCAGCACATGGAGGTCGTCCCTATAGACAAGATGTTAAATCTAGCTACCCCAGTAATTACACTAGCTACAGCGCCCTTCAAACCGGAACAGTTATTTTTGCACACTGCTGTTTGTCACCGGAAACAGGAGCTGTGTTAGCATCGAAACAGTTTGCGGAAACAGAGACTACCAGTATATTTATTAACTACAGCTCTCACTAATGTACTAGTAATTCATACAAACAGCTGACTAATCTGTTAAAAAATTACTACTACTACTAGTAAACTACTAGTAGTAATAAACTACTACCTAATAGTGGTAAAGGTTTATTAAAAATTGTTAAATAGTGTACGATTTATATGTGAAAATTATTTTTATTTTTACTAGCGGCATGTTCACCTGATGGTAAGTGATACGCCTGCCCGTAACGAGCTGATAGTAGTTAGGATGATGTACACAGAACCGTTCTGCACTCATCGCTTGACAAACGATGTAGTCTCATTGGTAATTTCAGTAGGTACAGCGTCCTTCAAACCGGACCACAGTACTGTTTGTCGCTGCGGCGGTACCTACCTAGACGGCCTGTTCTTTTAGTGTCGCGTCATGATAAATCGGGGCCGCCATCTTGGATTCCATTTTCGGCATGGAGTCGACCATCCGCTAGGCCCGATATGGCCGCGCCAGCCAAGGCCAGTGAAAGTTGATGCACTGGGTTACCGTGTCAGCGACAAAATTAACCATCCGTCTAGTTCCTTTATATCTAGATTAAAATCTAGATTATAAAAAGCAACAATCTATATGCATTTTATATATCTGAACTAAAAGATGTACTGGTGATGGGCCTCTGTTACCGGAGACCGTCCAGGTAAGGTACGATAAACAAGTGTCCACAGGATGTATAGGGTATTGAGTCTCGTTACCCCAGTAATTACACTAGCTACAGCGCCCTTCAAACCGGAACACGGTAATATTAGCAGTGGTGTTCGTCGGCTGCAATAGGCGCTGCGGTGGTAGGTAGAACGGCCTGCGGAAACAGATACGTTGTTACTTAACAACACTTGAAACCGAGTGAACGGTTATCGCATAGTTATTGTAAACGCTTTAATTATTATTGAATTGGAAAATCACAGATAAAATATAATAACATTTAATTTAACGGGCGGTGCTTTCGTTTTATTGTCTGTGCCAATTCGGCGCATGCGATGCCGCCGCGTTGCATAATCTGTGGAACGCGTGACGGTACTTTTAATATTATCACCCCCCCACTACCTCTTGCAATTAACGCTCTTTCCACTAGTGCTGGGATGCGGGCTGATGATGATGGTTCAGCTAATGAGATAACGAAGAACAACTTCTAAACGCCGCCTACAATGTGGTGCAGTGTATATCATCCTAACTACCGCCGCGTTATAATTAGGATAAATCATAGCCTGCTGTTAGATAGGTACCGCCGCAGCACCTGTTGCAGCCGACGAACAGTACTGTGCAAACATTACTGTGATCCGGTTTGAAGGGCGCTGCAGGTAGTACCTTTCAAGCGACGATCCAAAGCGGTGCTGTGTATAACATCCTAACTGGCGCTACGTTACGGGCCGGTGTATCACTTACTATCAGGTGAACGTCCTGGAGATTGGTCGCTTCGCAGAAAAAAAAATTGGTGGCATCAGTTCAACTGTTTAAGTTACAATGTTAGAGACATTGATATACGCTCTATCTCTCTCTTTCTCACTCTCTCTCTCTCTCTCTCTCTCTCTCTCTCTCTATATATATATATATATATATATATAAATGTCTATTAAGGGTTATCATCTTAAATTCAAATGATCTTGAGTGGCAATGAGACGAATGGGTTAAGCGTGTTCTGACAGTCGAAACATGCGATGATAGTACGGCGGCAGATTCAGATTGAGGGTAGGAGCTACTCATGGTTTCAACTCTTCACGCAGCCGCTGGTGCGAACCAGTCATTCTCTTCATATTGGTCAAAAGCTTAGCCACTTGTTCGCTTTTAATCAACAAAGCGGCGAAATGGGACGATCATCTGATGGTCACAAAGCATACTCCTAGTGTTGGAAGACCTACAAGGTGCACCGCCGATCTGGTGAGAATCGCGGAAATCCCCTGGATGGGAGCAACGCGGGACCGATGGACGTGGAGATCTTTGGGGGAGGCCTATGTCCTGATGTGGTCATCTATCGGCTGATGATGATGGTGACACAAAACATTATGCCCGTCGCTATAGATTTAACATGTCAAATTTAATTACCCCTGTAATTTTACTAGCTACAGCGCCCTTCAAATCGGAACATAGTAACGTTAGCAAAAGAGTTTCGCAATCGTTTTGTAGTTCCAAATAAAATTATATTTGCTTTTAAGGTATGTTTAATAAGTTATACTGATTGATCTGCTTTCATGTGCAACCCCCACCCGGGGTGTGTGGGGGGGAAACGACATTTCAGTAACACAAAATGGCCTCCCAACACGCTCGCGAAATGGCCGACCGCGCCCAATTCCACTTTCATATTCATACTTATTATTTATATTATTTAAACTTTTTTTTTTTAAACATTTAAATAATATATGATCGCCATTTTAAATTAAATATATTAATTATTGCTAATATAATTTTTTTTTTACATCACATATTTAAATGTTGCTATTAATTTTTTTTATGTTAATTACTTTTTAATTCATTTTTACTATACTGTAATACTTACCTTATAAAAAAAAACAAACGCAAATAAACAGGGGTGTAAGGGAGTTCCGTGCAACTAGTCACGGGACCCAAGCCAATGTCACCTGCTCGTGGTGCAGCCTGCTAATCAACAAACGAGGCTCTGGCTCCCACCAACCCGCATTGAGTCAGCGTGGTGGGAATTGGCCCAAATCCCCATTTTGAACCCCTACAAATGGTGGGCCCCAGTGCCAGGCAGTACCGAAGGCCATGCTGACTGTACATGGAGATCTTTGGAGGAGTTCTATGTCCAGCAGTAAACGTTGATTGAATGATGATGATGCTGATGACAAATGAAATTTAGAGCCCGAGGTCAACGTATTCTGGACGGTCATACTTCACCATCAATGGCGTCACTGTCACAACACTATATCAAAATTGAGTTTCGGAAAGAACGTTTACCTTGTAGTAAGTCATACACTACCTCATAACTAGGTACTGGTTAGGATGATAATACTGCATCTGCACTGGTTTGAAGGGCGCTGTAGCTAGTGAAATTACTGAAGTATTTACATTTAACATCCTGTGTATTAAGGCGGCGAGTGCAATGTGATGCTGTGTATACCATTCTAATTAGCACGACATTATGAGCAGATGTATCAATTACCATCAGGCGAACGTTCTACTCGTTTCGTCGCTTCGTTGAATAAAAAAAAATAATTGCGCTTGTCGCTATAGACATAAGATTAAGTCCAATTACTCAAGTAATTTCACTAACTACAACACCCTTCGAACCAGAACACAGTAACAATTGCACACAACTATTTGGCCGTGGAAGAGACGCTGGGGCGATAAATTGTGTTGATGCAATGTATATCATCCTAACATCATATTATAGGTATGGCGTATCATTTACCATCAGGTGATGGTTTTGGAACTGGAGTCGGGACCAATTTATTCACCACACAGATTTTCTATGTATTAACATTTTTGCAATTTTCGCGTCTCGACTCGAAATATAATTAATGCTATAGCGGAATGGTAATAAACAGGTAATAGAATCAGTTACCAAAATTACCAAAGTAATTTACCAATTGAATGGACAACGTTGAAAACGAGCAGTTGTATAATCAAGACGACGCCATTACAACACACCGCGCGCATGCGTAACGTAAATTATGCAAGGTTAAAATGCAATGAGTGGTTAAAAAATTTGCGAAAGCTTTCATAAACACAGCGCCCTCGAAACCAGTTATTTTTAACTAAAGAGTTATATACGATCGATTGGTTTAACCCGTTAATCTGAACTCGTGGTACAGTGGCTTATGAATAGTGATCTGTTTGTAAATATCTAAGGGTCTAAAAATGTCTATATTGTTGCAGGACCTGATACCGCCTCAAGATACGGAGTCATATTTGCTGAAAACACAGAACGCCATCACTAACCTTCAAGCGAAGCTGCAGTCGTCCAGGACGAGCAACTTCTCTAACATTCCGTCCCAGCTCACGTCCAGTCTGATCAGCGAGAAGACGGCGGTGTCCCGTCTACCCCTCGGCCAGCTCAGCCGCTCCAACTCCTTGAACTACCGTCTTCGGCGGAAGGACAACTCCGGCGACAGCAGCCCGCTGAGGAGTCCGGGCCACTACGTCATCACCGGGTCGAACAAACCCGACGGCGGGAAGACACTGGCAAACACGGCCTCGCGGTCCCTCGATACGGACAGGAGACACGATTCGAACATGAACAGTCCATCGTCAGACAGAGGTCTATGCAGCAACAGCTCCGACGACAAAACACTGTCCAACAAGCCGCAGTATAAGTCACCACACAGGCATTCCCGTTACAAGACGACGGAAGCAAAGCGCCCCAGCGAAAAGTACATGGACATCAGCAACGCGAACCCCACCGTCTGCCTCAAGGCGGTGCTGAAGAACAACGCGCTAGATACGAAACTGTACCCCCGTATCGATCAAACGCGTTGCCATAGCGACGGCAAGAAGTCCCACCAGCGCGTCTACAGCGACAGCAGCAAGCAATTCAAACCCCACCACCCCACCAACAACGCAGCTTTTGGCGTGTCGATCAAACGCTCCAGCTCGTTCAACACCGTCAACAGGAACAACAATTACATAGACGTTGGCAGGATCAAGTCCAGACGCTCCAGCGGCCACTCCGAGGAGTACAAGGACGACTATTTATCCGACGAGTCCGACAGCGCGTCGTACGATAAATCGCAAGATCTGAGGTTCAAGAGATCCGGACTTAGGAATAGGATCGATTCGCCAGATCTGAAATCCATCGCGCCGGCCAACTCGCCCAGGTGCCCCAACACGCCGGAAATGCAGAGGAAGTTTGGCCCGGGGCTGATCAGGAACACGGGGAGGATAGCTAACAAAGAACGCATGAGGATGTCGGAACCGTCGGCGTCGAAGGAGGAGAGGACAAAGCCCGTCAATCATCAGAGCAGGAGGATATCGGATCCGACCCGGCAGGCGGTGATGAGCAGGCTTACGAAATCTAGATCATCTACAAGGGAAATACAACCTAAACTCCAAGAGAAAGGTTAGTCGATTCTTCAGATTGCTGGTCATCTCTGTTGTCGGAGACCGTTTAAACGGGTCCCACCGCAGCGCCCATTTCTGCCGCCAAACAGCAGTGTGCAAACATTACTGTGTTCCGGTTTAAAGGGCGCTGTAGTTAGTATAATTACTGGGGTAACAAGACTCAACGTCTTAAGTCTCATCTAAGTATAATATGGTGTCGTGTATCCAATCTAGCGCCTCGTTGTTTGCCTTTGCCGGTATTATCGCTTCATTGAAAAAAAAAATATTGTGTAAACATTCTAACTTGTGTCATTGTTATCAATACTTTAGACTAATCGAAGTTCCGTTTCCAAGCATTGTTAAAGGATTGCGGTCTCTGAGGAAATGTCAAAAGCCGGCGGAAAGGCAACAGGTGTCCTTGAAGCGCCACATCCAATGGCGGCGCTGACTGTACTCCATTGCCGGCTAGGGATGGCCGTTACCATATTTACATACCAATTACTACATTTTCTATTTAACTAGGCGACGAGACCAACGGTACGTTCACCTGATGGTAAGTGATACGCCTGACCATAACAACGTGACGCTAGTTAAAATGGTACTGTACTACATTGCTCTCTCTAAGACATGAGTCGCGTTTACCTCATTAATTACACTAGGTACAGCGCCCTTCAAACCGGAGTATAGAAATAGACGGTCTCTGGCAACAGAGACCTACCACCGGAAAACCACAAATACGTATGTGGCTTGCACTATCCTATAATAACATTTAACTTGCTAGTACCTAGTATTTACAGGCCTATTATTGTACTAGATAGTACGCTAGGGATGGGCGTTTAGCTTTACCATACCTAGTATTTTACCTATCAAAAATTGCATAAGGTACTACAGATTGGATTATACTTTACTGTATCCTGGTAATATTTACCATTTATTAGATTAGGTATTATACCAGGTATCAGAAATTCATGTTATCAAATCCAGTATTTTATATACCAATTATTGAATTGATATTATGCAAGGGATGGATATTTACCTTTATTGAATCTAGTATTTTATATACCAATTAATGAACTAGGTACTACGCTAGTGATGGCCGTTTATCTTCATAGAATCCAGTATTTTATATACCTATTAATGAACTAGGTACTACGCTAGGGATAGCCGTTTGGCTGTGTTATATTTGATATTATACGTATTGATTATTGCACTAGGTACTACTAACAAATAATAATTAATTGATCTAGGCTAGGCTAATAAGTAGGGATGGGCGGTCTGGGTTTTTGCCGTGTCCGATTAGTACCAATTATTGAACTAAGTGGTAAGCTGTCAATGAGTGTTTAGCTTAAGCTTTGTTGCTCGGTATATTATGTACAGATTCTGACAAAATGTACTAGGTAGTATTCGTTATGGGCGTGCTACTTTACCTGGTATGTTAAGTATAAAAAGGAGTACTTAGTATTACGGATGGTATAGACGTACTACCTTTGCTGTATCCGGTAAATTATGTAACTGTTATTGAACTTTTCATTTTAAGTACTGATATTGAAAGTACTAGGTAATATTCAATATCAAATATATGTACTAGGTGGTGGATTATTAATAATAAGAGACAGTACACTTATAACAGATGTATAGTAAAGTTCCAAATAAAAAGGTCTATGGCCTACTTGATTCCAGGTCAAAAGAAACCAAGCCAGCATCGGTCTTCGTCCGCTCTGGCGACTAAAGAGGTCGAGTTCTCCAACTGGAAGAAGAGGTCTTCGTACGATCCGATGAAGGCAGCGCAGGAGGGCAAAAAGAGACAGCAGCAAATGACGAAGCGGCAGGAGTGCAACAAGGACGACCTCAGCTCACCAAGGTACCGTATACTTGAAAGTAACTTCAAAAAGTTTCTGAAGGAACAAGTCCAGGATAAAGGTAGCAGCTGTGCCTGTGACCCTTACCAATAGTATGATGGGGATCTATATTCAGCATTAAACCAATATTGTGATGATGATAATGATACAGCAAACCTCGAAAAACCAATTAAAAAAATTCAATTCCTTATTAAACACATTTACATTTTTTCCAGTCACTCCTCACCGGTCCACCGGTCTCAGTCTTTCCACACCACCAACATAGTGGACCTGGAGACGCTGGACTACTCATCGGAGGACGACCGGATAATATCTACCCTACCGATAGATCCAATGATCACTTCAACACACTCCGACATATTGGATTTGAGGCCGAAGGACTTCAGCAGGGAGACCCTCAGGAGACAGGCGATGACCAACGACGTAGTGCTTTCTAGGAATTACGTCACCAGCTTCCAGGTAAAAATTACGTTCATACTGAAATCTATTAGAGAGGAGGGTAGAAGATGCACCCTACCTCTCCTTCCCTTAGCCTGTCGTCAAAGACAACTAGGGTAAGGGCAACAGTTTCCTGTGACCTTCACCGTTTATAAATCCTTCACACACACTTCATATATATATATATTCACCATCACCATATATATATATATATATAGATGGTGATGGTGACAGGTAACTCTGTTGCCCTTACCCTTAGTTGTCTTGGAAGATCTTAGTCTCCACAGAGTCCAGCAACAGAGACCTCTCATCATATAGTAGGTCTTTGTTGTTGGATTCTTTGGAGGTAGCACCGCAGCTCCTATTTCTGCCGTCAAACACTAGTGTGCAAACATTGCTGTGATCCGGTTTGGAGGACGTTGTAGCCAGTAAAAATATTGATGTAATAAGACTTACTATTCTATGTCTCAAAGCGAAGACTTCAATGTGGTGCAGCGTACATCATCTTAACCAGTGCAACATTTTTTTACTATTGCTCTTGGCTCCAGCAGGTAAACCAGCCGTCGGAGAAGAAGCGCAAAGACGCCGACAAGCGGAAGACTTACATAGTCGATGACGTCACGCCCACGAAGGAGAACGTCGACTTCCTCCCGCGGAGGGAGAACGACGCTGCCGTCGACAAGAGGAAGACTTTCATCCTGGACAGCGACACGAACTCCACAACCAACGGCAGCAGTCCGAGGAACTCGTCCATATTCAGTCACGAGAAGAACTCCCTCACCACCGGCACTAGCGACACCGAGGGCGAGAGCGGGACGGAGAGTGCCCCCGTCGTGATGAGGCATCCGACTGGGAAAGAAGGGGACGGCAGAGGCTAAACAGAGGTATTGCTTTCATTTGCTATCATCATCACCCAATAGACGTCCATTACAGGACATAGGCCTCCCCCAAAGATCACCACATTGAACGGTCTAGCGCCGCCCGCATCCAGTAGTTTCTGGCGACTTTCAGTCGTTTGGAAGGGTTCATATGGGGGGGCGACTTGCGCCATTCCACAACACGCTGGCCCAGTGCCGGTTGGTCGTAGCCAAAGCTTCGTTCCTTGATTAGCAAGATGCACAACGAGCTGGTGAGGCTGGTTGGTTGTTACATATTTGCTATGAATATTTAAATATCGAACAAATACAATGACCCGTGTGGCACAGCGGCTAACCGCGTGCAATACAAAGCTCCCTGGTTTGATTCAATGTCACTGAATATTACGTGACATTGATGATTGATAGGTGTAGGATTAAAAAGGACAGATGAAGACAGTTAATAATTACTGGTGGTATATCCCTGACACCACAGAACCTAACTCCGCCGACGAATAAGCGTGAAAACAACATTTTATTCCGGTTTGAAAGACGCTGTAGCTAGTGAAGGTATTGAGGTAACAGGACAACAATGTCTCGAGGCGACGAGCACAGTTGAAGTGTATATCATCTTAACTAGTCTATAATTGAGATGAGCATAAATATCCTGTTTAACGATCGGTCGAAAAATCATCATCATCATCAACTGACAGACGTCCACTGCTGGGCATAAGCCGAAAAATATTGAGTACTATTTCAGGTACAGCGGTGACTACTCCATGTCATCGTCCACCACCTCCATCAGCCAGCAGCACAAGCGGCCTAAAGAGATCCAGCCAAGGTATCTAGACATATCCAAGTACAAGACGGAGAGCTCGCCGAAGAACTTCCTGCGGCGCGATCCGAGCAAGACCTACGTAGGGGTGCTGGGAAGTGTCGGGAGTCACGCTGAGAGGGCCGTCAGCAAGGGCAGTGCGCAGCACTACGAAATGGGTGAGCGATTGCAGCAAACATCACCACCACCATCTATCATACCCATCAACGGCAATTTACTGTTATGAGAAAGACTTTCCAGGGTCACTTCTGACATTATCAAATGACAATGAGGATGGTAAAGGCCTCATGCAGAGTATTCCTTCATATGTCCACGGGTACGATGGTGACGCTGTAATGGTAGGAGATTTATAAAGAGAAGTGGCTAACCAGGAGGATTAGAGAAAATTTTACCTTCAACTCCATGAGAGCTGGAGACTTCACCTGGGGACCTCCGTCTTGCTATACAAGTAGTTAATCACTAGGTTAGTTTAATTTACTGTCGTCTATGCCAGTGGTCGTCAAACTTTGACCTTGTGGATGGATAAGGTTATAGTTTAAATCTGGTAGATGTCTAATTTGATGTTTTAAGCATCAGAGATATTTAAAAAAAAATTGTGATGTGAGAACAAATAAAATGTTGCTAGTTAAAAAAATTAAACTGTTAATAATTATCAAATTGTAAAAAATTTATTCATCACGTGCCGAAATTAAATAATAAAATAAAGATTTATTATTAAAAAAAAATATTTTAAAATATAGATTTATTAATACACAATAATAAAAAAAAAAAATTATTTCAAGTAAGTATATCATAGATTTTTCTGCTGAGGAGCACCTCGACGACCGCTGCTCTAGAAGGCTTCATGTCATCATTCTTCACACTTGATCATGTCGTTCAGCATCATCATCCGATCAGGCCGATGCGCGGAATACAGAATATAATTAATTGCAGAACAAAAGAAACAAGAATTGGAGAAGTGGAAGCGGAGGGCCTCGTACGATCCGCGGAAGGCGGCGGCGCTCGGGAAAACTGCTAAGGCACCACCAAAGACTGCGAGGTTTGTAACCACCCCATGCACCGACGATACAGATTATACACAACCCCCTTGTATACATTTTAATTTATTATCTATGGTTCTATTTTCTTTTCCCTCTGTATATATTTTGTTGACATTTGTTTGTTTTCTTTTTTATTTATGTTTGTGTAGTACGCTTAATATTATAATAATTAAATATATATATATATATATATATATTATATATTTATGTGTGTTTTAGTTGTTTTTTGGTTTTTTATAAAACGGCTGTTTAATTGAATAACCGAAATGTTTCCTCTTTTGTAAAATTCTAGAGCGTGACAGGTGTCAAAATGCATGCAATTCTGGCTAAAGTGACATTGCGGCCGCCATCTTGTCGTGTGTAAGGTTAGTTGATGTCGGTAGCGGATATGGCGTCCCGGGGCGGCGGCTCTCCACATCCTGTTTCTATCAAAGCTTCATACAAAACTCGCTTCGACCGACCTAGTGCTAATGTGAATCACTAGGTCATCCGTTGCATCCTAATGCGCTTGTGTGAATGTTCCCACTGTGTGGCCAATGCTGGCTTTCCGCTTCCGCCATTTTGTTCGGTGTAATTTAATACATGTGCTTTATTGTACTAATATTTGCGTGCAATATGTTTTAAAGTATCATCATCGCATATTTAATAAAGGTTTTATACAATTATCATTTTGTTTCATATCACCGTGTTTTTTTTTATTAATTAGTTAAAACTTTAATTTATTTATTTTTTCATACATATTTAATGTTTTCGCTGTGATATTTAATTTTATCTAAATATTATAGAAGTTATCATTTTCAGTATATTTTTTAATAATCTCCAGTCTGTATGCATAATATTTTTTTAATTAAAAAGTATACTCATATAGAAAATAGGAAATAAAATGCTAATGTGTCGTTTTATATTTATTTCTACTATTTCATATTAACGTATAGTTTATAACCTACTATCATAATAATAATAAAAAAATCATGTTACTGTCAATATTTTTATTGTATAATATTCATACTTTGTTAGAAGAGGCTGAATATGTAAAACGTAATTAGATACATTTTTGAAAAAAATAATTCGTTAGCATTAAGTTATTCGAGGTTCTGTCAAATATCAGCTGATTCGCGGCTGTCCGATATTTTACGTCCACAGTTGAGAAGTACAGACAGCAAATAAAACTACCAGCTCGTTAATAAATACTATTTCGTACAATTTAGTAATAAAAACTACTATTTGAAGAATAACCAGTCCCAGTAATGGGGTACATTAAAAAAAGATTCTTACTTTTTACAACAAATTTATGAAACATTTTCAATTTGAAAATATTGAATGGCTCTGTAGGCTCTACCGCTGTATTGTTCGTCTTAATAAATTAAAAAAAAATAGAGCTTTATATGATCTTTGACTTTTATTTGATGATTATAATAAGATATACACAGCAACATGTTGTGCTCATGGCCTTGAGATATAAGATGTTAAGGCTCGTTACCCCAATTACACTAGCTCTAGCGCCCTTTAAACCGGAAAAGGGTAATCTTCGCACGGTCACCGGCAGCAACGACTGCCAACACCTTCCAAAGTTTGCTTTGCTATTTATAATAAGATGTGCAGTGTAAATATGTGCTACTTTTTACATATATATATATATATATATATGTTGAAGTTAAAATAATTTTAAACAATATTAATATGGCATTATTGTTATTCACCATCTTTATTTTTAAACGTTATAAAGTGTCGTATCATAAACAATTTTTTTTTCCATCAACAAACATTTCATAGACGTTTCTGTCTGGCTGATTTACTGTAGTCATGGACTATGAGATTTTTTTTCTGCTGACTTTTGGTTTGAAACGAAAAGGTTATAGAAAGAAACAAATAGCAATCCATAGACAATATTATTTATTCCCGTTGAGTTTTTTCTTTTCCTCAAACAAAAATAATTAAGACTAAGTTCTGTTTGTTTTCATTTAATGCAGTAGCGTGTTAAGATCCCAGTCGTTCCACGGGCCGGTGCTGGTCTCCCCGGGGCTCCGCTACCAGCCGCCCCCGACCGATATAACGGAGAGCTACGACGCTTCGAGCGACAACGACTTCTGAGGCGCCCAGCGCAGGTATTGTGATAGTGTGCGTGTGCCTGGTGTGCGGTGTGACTGATTGGTGCAGTGTGTGTGTACAATGACGGCCGATATTAAAACAATTCTGCAATTATTTCCGTCAAAGTATTATTCCCCCTCCCCACTCCGTCTGTATTTTGACGGATGTCATCTTTTCGCGCCAATTAATTAATTGTTACAGATAATCAATAGCGAGTTTTTTAAATGAAATATTTTTTTTTTTGTATAATATTTCGCACAATTTCATTCGATTTTATGACGTTTTAATTTTACAAGTACATACAAGTTTTTTTTTAATGGAAATTACAATATTTTTTAATTAGAACAAAATGGTGTGATCTAAATGATAAAGCCTATTTATAATGTATAACGGAACACTGTCACTAAAAGTGTATGTTTAATAGTGTATTGTTTTTTTTTTTGTATAATAATCGAGTCGATACAAAAAATATCATTAAATATTTTTTTGTGGTTCCGTAGAGTTAACGGTTAGTTGCTCATACCCGTACATCGATTAGATATAACGTCATTATTGTATTGGAATTTTTAGGTTAGTTAGTTGTCTATTCAATTTTTTATATATTTAGTGCAATAAATCATCACAAATCGTATTTTTTTTTAACAAATAAGTTTAATATGTTTTATTGAATATGTCGTATCTAAATGTTAAAATTGGCTGCATAATTTCAATGTCTACTCGCTTTCTAGTTTGAATTTTAAAAAAAAACTATGAATTGTTTTATTTGTAATCATATATATGTAAGCTTTTAAATACAATCATAATAACCGATTTTCATTATTGTAATAGTTAAATGTATAAATATGGTCCTAGTTAAATAGTATCTATTGTCTATTCTTCAATTTCCGTCAGACACGTACTTAGACTGTCGAAAATTCAAAACGTCCTTTTTAGCTTATGGTCTTATCGGATACTAATTGAAATATCTAGATCACTATGAACACTTACTCGTCCGTGTGTTTAGGTCGCAATGTCTTTCTTCGTTGAATTAAAAAAAAATTATTAATATATAAAAAAATTACTAAACCTATCGTGAGGCAGAATGGTCTTAGAATCTTCGCCCGTTCCCAAGAAAGGATGAACAAAAAAAAATTAAAATGTGCAGTGTATATTATCCTAAACAGTGCCGTGTTAATGTCTTGCTCTTTTCGTCGCTTTCGTCCAATAAAAAAATTTAAAAAAAAAACTATTTAAACGCTTGACATATATAATGAAGCATGGCTGCCACTAGAAATGTATCGGCGCTTGTTTTTATAATCAAATTATTCAACGAAGTGGGACAATGCTACAGCTGAATAATTAAAAAAAAAACTAAATAAATAAACTGAAAAGGTTTCATTGCGATTTTAGTTGGTAACACTATTAATGAATTTAAAATTAGTTTTTAACTGATACTCAATATATTTCTAACTCAAATCGTATAAATTTTTTCTTTAATTTTCAAATGAATCATAGCCTCTGTTTACTCAAACCGTTCGCTTGCACTGTGCATATTAGAGAAAGTTATATGCGTGGATGTACGACTGCTGACCTTTGCCTTTTCCAGAACCAAAGGGAAAAAATGTGTCTCAGTTATGATTTGTCAAAAACATGTGTTTCATTATATCTACATAATAATGGGAATATTGTGATTTTGTTGTTTTTTTTTTAATATTTCGTCATCCTGTGCTAATGAAACGATTTCAAATTAAATATGTACTTCATTATAAATACTAAATATTTTTATCGAGTACTAAACATTTTCAGTATTTCATTAAGTGCTATGTTTTTTTATTTATATAGTTATTTCCGGTATTAGCGATTGGATTAAACGTTTTGTAAAATGTTCAGTGCTTTAATTATGTAATAATCAATTTGTATGGAATAATTTTTTTTTGTTTTAATTATTAATTATCATTCCATATTCCTCCATTGGGTGTGTCGTGCTGTTCGATCGGAGCCGCTTTTTGTAATGGCTGTATTAAACGATGTACTGAACGGCTCGAAGCGAAGTGATTAGTATTTGTATTATTATAAATGAATGTTTAGAATTTCATAAAAAATACATATTTCAAAGAAAAATAAATGAATTATATGGAATAAATGTTTTTGTTTCTTTTCTTACCTTTTCAACGAACGGGACGTTCATCTGATGGTAAGTTGCACCACATAGTGCTCGTCGCCTTGAGCGATAACATGTTAAGTCTCATTCCTCCAATAAGCTACAGCGCCCTTCAAACCGGAATGCAGTAATGTTGGCACACCACTGCTTGGTAGGAAAAACAGGAGCTGCGATCATACCTACCTAGACGATCTCTGGAAAGAGATCTTACCACCAGTGCTAATATTAATTTTACCAATTTATACGATATAACGTCATTCAAATTAGAACATGTTTCAACATACTTTTTTGAATAGAAATAGGCGATACGATGGTATCAAACTTACCACCAGTAGCAGACAGTCCGACAGAAGAAAGTTGAATATCATCTTGACCATCTGTACTCCAGCTGTGACTCGCCAGGCTGTTCCCATCAACTGTTACTTTTTTTAAACTATTTTCAATTTCACGTCCATTAGAAATGTTATAATAAAATATACAAAGAATCTTTTTGTAGTCGTTTAATAAAATATGAACCAATCGCGACAACTTAAGAAATCATTACTTAGTTATTTATTGCGACAATGTGTGCCGCTAAGAAAAAAGGTTGAGTGCCACTGATCATCGACCTCTTTCTTCATCATTAGAGGGCTCGTAGCGTATCTTCCACATACTTTTAAGAGTAAAGTATAGGTTTGAAATTTCTACTCGCCTAAAAATCTTCCATGCTCACCCTTTCCCTGTAAGGAGATCATAGAGATTCAGCAGTAGATCCGCATAGAATAGAATAGAATAGAAAATACTTTATTGCACACCAAATAATATTACATCATACAAAAGAATATATATATACAATAAATGCGCAATGGGCGGTCTTATCGCCTAAACGCGATCTCTTCCAGACAACCTTTGGATGGAAAATATTAAAAATAACCGAAAATTTGGTGTGGGTACTTAATTTATATATATATATATATATATATATATATATGCATAATTTAATAATGTTGTTAGAACCAATAATACAGACATATACATAGATACTTAAAGTGACTTTATAATATTATATATAATTGATTAAAGCGAAAGATAATGATTCCTGACTAGGTTCCTAAAAGCTTGCGGCGACCGCGCCTGTCTTATTGTGAGAGGTGAGGCATTCCATAGACGTACAGCCTGAACAGGAAACGATTGCTCCATGAACTTGGTGGAATGTTTTGGAACTTTTAGGGTAAGGTTTTCGGCTGATCTTAAACATTGAGAGTGTGAGGTATAGAGAAATTCAAAGCGTTCTTTAAGATTAGGCGGGTACAAAGGATGAAATAGGATGTTGTAAAGAAGAGAAAGTATATGAGTATTCCGGCGAAGTCGAATTGGTAACCACTTGAGCTTAACACGGAAATGGGAAACGGTCATATTTGCGCAATCCAAATATAAATCGGATACAGATGTTTTGAAGACGCTCAAGTTTGTTAAGTTGTTGCTCGGAAAGATTAATATAGCTAGCATCGGCGTAATCTATTATAGGAAGAAGAAGGGTTTCAGCAAGTGTAATTTTGGTGGCAGTAGGAAGAAAGTTACGCAATCTTTTCAAAGACCTAAAAGATACAAATATTTTGCGGCTTAATTCTTCCAATTGTGATCGCCACGAAAGGTTGTTGTCAAAGTGTACACCTAAGTTTTTAACTTTATTAATAAAAGGAAGAACATTTCCTTCAAAACAAACCTGAGGAGCTTCAGAAAAATTTATTTTAGCAATCATTTTTGTACTACCCAGAACTATAACTTGCGTCTTTAATGGATTGATTTTAACACCATATGCTTGACTCCAGTCGGAAATTCGTGCTAGATTATAATTTATGGTGGTAACAGCATGAGATAATTGATTAGGATATGGTTGGGTGTATATTTGAAGATCATCTGCGTAAAGGTGGTAGGAAGATGTTAATTGGTGAGAGATAGAATTAATAAAAATTGCAAAAAGAAGAGGAGATAAAACGCCACCCTGCGGGACACCAGCAGACGTAGTACACCACGACGAAAAGGTATCATCGACTCGAATACGTTGCCGACGCTCGGACAGATAACTACGAAACCAATCGGTCGCTGATGGAGATATGTTAAGAGAGCGAAGTATGCCGAGAAAAACCTCGAAGTCAACAGAGTTAAAAGCGTTGCTGAAGTCGAGCAGTGTAAGAATAGTGACTTTCCCATCGTCCATTGCTGATCTAATGTCTTCTGTTATATTAACTAAAGCTGTCACGGTGCTATGCCCAGGACGAAAACCTGATTGAAAGGGATTTAAGAGGGAATTATCTTGGAGATAACAGCTCAGCTGATCATATACCAATCGCTCTAAGACTTTAGACAGGAACGGTAGAATTGATATAGGACGATAATCAGAAAAGGATACAGGATTATGTTTTTTAGGTAGTGGAATAATTTGGGCATTTTTCCATATGGAAGGGAAGGTACTATTTGAAATAGAGTAGTTAAATATATCACATAGCACTGGGACGATGTCATCGATGATAGGGAGGATCATATTTCGGCTAATGCAGTCGTTTCCTACAGCTTTAGAAGTAATAGACAAAACGCTCTTTTTGACATCACGTGCAGTGAACTGACTAAAAGTAAAAGAGGGACAGTTAGGAGTTGGAATTGATAAAAGATAATGCAAAGTTTTCGACTTAACACCGTCGTTTAAGTTTGACGAAGTGGAGAAAAATTGATTTAATAGGTTAATGTTGACGTCTTTATTAACAGAGTCTTTCTGCGATTTACCAACTCCTATAGATCTAAGAAATCGCCAGACTTTTGCTGGTTCACCATTTTGTACAGAATTGTGGATGTGATGGCGTTGTGCATCCCTACACACCTTATTGCAGTGATTTCGAATTTTTACATATTTTTGCCAATTTTCTAATGAGGGTTTACATTTATATTTTGTTTTTGCAGAAGATTTTTTATCAAGAAAAGATTTAATTTCCGCTGTAAGCCAAGGTGAAGGAAGATGTTTAATTTTAATAGCGCGTACGGGAGCATGCTTATCATACAAGTTTATAAGTGTAGAGGAAAATAATTCTACTTTTTCATCAATAGTGCAGGCGGAGGTAACGGGAGTCCAATCTATGTTCGAGACATCTTCACGGAGGTTATGCAGAATCATGCCACTAAAATTACGTTGCATTATAATTCTAGACTTTGCTTTGGGAGGACGGATTTTATAGGAAAGAAATATAAGATCGTGATAGGAAAAGGCGTCGGCAGGATATTGACCGTGTTTTGCAACAAGATCAGGAGAAGACACAAGGATAAGATCAAGAAGTGAAGGTGTGGCACTAGGAAAGTGGTGCGTAGCGTTAAGAGGAAGAATAGAAAGATTACACGAGTGTAAAACTGCTTGCAAGGTAGATGAACGCGAGTCTTTTTTAAGCAAGCAGGTGTTGAAATCTCCCATAATGATGACGTGTGAGTAAGCCGGGCAAGTTTTTTCCAAAAGGCTTTCAAAAGATGGAAAAAAGTCAATCCGAGAGGAGTGACAGTAGTATACACCTAGTAGAAGTTTACTGTGATGCAGTTCTACTTCAATAAAGAGATGTTCACCAGCGTCATGCGCGGGTGGCTGCGCTGAAAAGTCAATAGTTTTAAATTTAAGGTCTGCGCGTAAATAAATTGCAACTCCTCCACCGCCACGATTTCCACGATCATTATGGATGAGGAGAAAACTTGGTAATGAGTAGCTTGTTGAAGGCAGGCAAGGCTTTAGTCATGATTCGGAGATGAGTGTTTTTGGAACTGAAAGTGGCCAGCAAATCAGAGAAATATGCCGGAATACTTTGGGCATTTATATGAGTAACATTAAAATTCTTCGCAACATCATATAATTGAGAAGATAAGCTTTCAGAGAGAGGCAACAGTCTATCCAGGCAGCAAGTAGCGGAGACTACTTGCTGAAAAGAACCCATCAGAATCGTCACTATTTTCTATACATGACATATCGGTATAAATGAAACACTGTATATATTGAATATAGGTCTAAGTAAATAAAAAGAAAAGAAAAATAAATAAAAAATAATAATATT